>OX421359.1:42292341-43660119 GCA_949126925.1 Cheilosia vernalis
CGACTTAGAGAGAGTCGACTGTATGGGAAAATTAAAATCTTGTGTCTAAGTTTTAGTACATTTGTTCGACTTATGGAAAATTCGACTTAAGGTAGATCGACTACACAGTTTTTTTTTCCGATTCTGTGAGTTCTTCTTTGTAGGTACCTTTCTTTAACTTTAATATTCCCAATTTTAAGACTTCCCCATCAAAATTTCGAGGCATGTAAAAGTACGGTAGTCCGCTAGACAAGCAGAAGATCCCATAACCCTCCGACGAGCTAAGCACTGGCTTAAAAACGCATGCCGGCCTTGCTTTGGTGACCGGATAGCCCTTTCATCGAAGTTAAAATTGAAATTCCTGTGTCTCTAAGGTGGAAGGGTAACTAGTATCGAAAGATGGTAGATTACCTGTAAGACGTTTTAAAACAAAAGCATTAACGACGGCGTTAAACGACTCTATGTGCCTCGAACTCAAGACTAAAGAGCATAGTTTTGATGAAGTTGTGGTAACGAACGACAGAGCTCATACCTGAAATGTTGGCCTGAATGGGCCTTCAGGAAGTCGTAACCTGCATCTTCGTAGATAAAACGCGACTAGCCTCCGATCCAGGATCACGAAGAGGACGAAGAGAGAATTTGTCACCAAGATAAAAGATATCGATTAATGCAGTTGCTAGAATAATTACACGTTCAGTATTTTTGGAAAAAAAAGAATGGACTTGTAAATCGGGTGTTGTACTAGTGGACTGTATGTGTTGTTGAGAGACTTGTTGAGAAGTACTGGGCTGAGAAATACTCGTACTATTAGTAGAATGTTTATCCTGGTGCACTTGTGCTTGATGGGTAGTAGTATTAGTATAGTATTAGTACAGCGACTTTATTAACATTTAAAATAATTTTAGAATATTTTTCGTATTTACAAACAATGTTAAATAAGTCTTTTATGGTTTGGCTTAAGGCCCTCTACTGGATTGACAATTTAGCTATCAAAACTATACAATGACTAATGACTTTAAATACCTATGTACAATATATTTATGTTCAAAAATCGCCTTCCAAGATACCAGTGTGCTCGATATACTTGTTGTCGATGCATCCCCCAAACTGATGAAACGGCTATTTGAGCTACTGCTAGATAAGCCTCGAGGTGCTTTTTCATACTTACACTTAGGTTAGATGTAATTATCACACCCAAGTATTTTATACTCTTTCACTACTTCAACGCGTACACCCTGATAGGACCATTTTTCGTTGCGAGAGTATCTTCCACCACCATTTCTAAGAATCATCATCTTGGATTTCGATAGGTTTACAGTCAAATTCCATTGATTGCAGTAACTTTCAAGACGATTGATAACTAGCTGCATCGCATTTCCTGTCTCCGACAAAAACACTATACCTATCGTCCGCAAACTTTAACGCTGGTATCCGCACACCACCAAGTTTAATCCCTCCTTCTACTTTCTCAACTATATCATTTCTAAACAAGATGAAGAGCAATGTGCTTAAAATGCAACCCTGCTTAACACCCATTTGCGATCCGAATTCTTCAGTATGTAAGAGTTTGTGATGTCGTTGCAAGACATAGCTTACAAGTGAACTGACTTCGACTTCGGGAATAGTGAACAGAAATGAAGTGGATGAGGGGATCTGCATAAGCGACAGTTGAAATTATTCGTTTTAGTGTGAAATTTTCTGATTTTGAGGTGGTCTTTCGGCCTTAAGATTTGAATCCCTAATATCAGAAACTGATTCTAGAATTTGATATTGCTTGGTTTGAAATGCGTCCAATTCTGAATTGACAAAACATTTTTAATATTTTAAATTTGTAAGAAATTCACACAACAAATACAAATCGAAACCCAACGACAAAAAATGTTCTTATGAATGAAGGAGTAAAAATCTCAACGAAAGCTTTTTTATAAGGAATAAAATTATCAAAGGCTCAAAGCTCTCAGTAATTTATTTCTCGATTTGGTATGAGTAGCGACACCTATTAGGTTACTGGTACTACTGGATTGGCGCTACTATAGGAATGTATATACAAAGATACAACGTAAGCTACTTCTGTAAAACCTACTACTAAAAAGAGATGTTATCATACAGATACAGGTTGGGTTCCGTTCAGCGTCGTTCCGAAGAAATTTTAGAGTTGAGCCATTTTCCAAGCCACACAATAGGGGACAGAATTCTTCAATACCTACATTAAAGCCTCCATCCAATCCACGATGTATTTTCGACTTCCAATATTTGAAACCATCATTCACCTTATCTCTGAGCATAAACTTTGTGAATTATTAAAAAAAAGCATAATCGACACGCTGATCAGAGGCTCACTCGGTTTCATCAAAATGTCAGCACTTCAGTCTAATCGGATTGAATCCATTTTTTATGTAATAAATTCGTCAACATTTCCGCTTTAAGTGTTCTCAATGAATCACACCTTAAGCCATATTTTTTTCTCTCTTCCAACGCCCACTCTCAGCACTCTAACGATGGAATCCAGTCAAAATCTTGCTCACTACCCTACCATACACCACCAAACGAGCTATCCCACCATGAATTTGAGCAAAAGCCACGAGCTAGCTGCGCACACCGCACAATCAAATTGCAATCAATCAACAAATTGACGAAGGTCGCACTTCAATTGAGATTTTATTTACCGAAAGCAAGGAACGGTCTTTGGCACGTGATGATTTTAACCACACTGTTGAATTCTCTACCGTTATTTAAATTTTTGATCTAAAAGTATTTGGCAAATAAGAAGGTAATAAGGAACGAGAACAAAAATAATCCGATAACCTTGGGTATAATCAACTCACGGTCCAGGTAGACGGGGTTCTTAAGCACCAAAGGTTATTGTATCGCATAGATTTGGCGTCCGTATAAATACATAGTGTCACCAAACAAAGAGCGTCAGATCGAATTTATCAACCAATCACGAAATGTTCAAATCAGTAAGTGCTCTAAACGTGCTTTAACGCCAAAAAAAAATTTTGTTTAATAGTACGTTTCTCTCTTAGGTTGCACTTTTCGCCGTCCTTGCAGTTGCTGCTGTTAATGGCGGTATCATCGCAACTCACAACATTGTGGAGCCTGCTCTAGCCAAAGTGGTTGACGTCGTCCACAGCATTCCGACAGCAGAGTCGAATCAGAGCTTCACAAGGATGCACGACAAAGCTGTCATTGCCGATGTTGTTGCTCCAGTGGTCGGGGCCGTTGATGTCGCTCCAGTTGATGATGCAGTTGAAGTTCAAGCCGATGTAAAAGCAGCTGAACCCGTAGTGAAGGCTGTTGAAGTTGAATCAGCTGCTCTAGTTGACGAACCTGTTTCTCCAGTTGAAAAGGCTGCCTTTGCTGAAGGGGTTACCCCAGAAGAAGTTGCTGTTAAATCTGTTGAAACCGAGGTAGTCCCAGTGGCGGAATCCGTTGAAGTTGCTCCTGCCGTAGAGGTAGCTCCAGTTACACCAGTTATTAAGGCAGTTCCAGAGTCTCCTGTCGTCCAAACCTATGCTGCCGCTCCAGTGCTAAGTCATGTGTACCACGCTGCTCCAATTGTTTTCGCCCATCCAAGCCCACTTGTGTACTCATCGCCATTTTTGAAGAATATTGCTTCGCCGTTGATCTATACTGTGCAACATTAAATCTATCGAAATTATATGAAACCGAAGTTGAAAGGGAGTTGTCTTATTTCAGAAAGTCTAAGCATGCGGAGGCCTGAGGGATATTCAGTCAGCTTTTGCTTGTGATATCAGAGCAATAGGTTGTGCTTGGGAATCCTTAATATCTTGGCTGGTTAATCGAGCTTTAGTTAACATATCGAATCTCACAGCCATACAAAGGGGGTAAAAAGAAACTTTTGTTTCACTTACTGTTGGATCTTTGTGTGGAGTTTTATTGTTCAGTTTAGTTTAGCAGACTCTTTTGTTTCTATTGTCGTGAGCCTTCCCAACTACAGATACACATCCGGTTTTCGCCATTGCTAACGGTATGTACTTGTATTACATTTGAGATACGCATTAGTGTCATGGCATCTCTTAGATTCGCGGCAAGTTTCCAAGTGTCCAGCAGCAGCACTAACGATTGCGTCGGGGTATTCGTTTTGAGACAACGACAAGCCACGGATATGGATGCGATCCACACATTTTTGACATTAGCACAGCATCAAAAAAACAACTTTATTGTATACGTAAGAGAAATATATACTCGTAGTACCTATATTTGTACAAAATTTCAAACTCGAGATTTTAATAATTTTTGACATTACGATGGTAGAGTAACTAAAAAAGTGCGCCTCGAAATTGTGTCCGTCTGTCTGCCTCTCCGTATGCACCTAAGGCCTACAACCTGAACGGTTGGTTTTTCGCTAAAAATCGAATAAAGCTTCTTTTGCGCTTATCTCGAAAACGGTTCATACAATTGTAACAAAAACTCATTTCTAATGTAATATGGTCATTTGGAGCTTGTTAGTAATTTCAGTTTTTCTCTATCTTATCGTTCAATGGATTTTTGAAAAAAGAAAAAAAGGATTTTTAATAAAAAATGGGTTTTCTTTAGTACATCCCAAACAATTTTGACTAAAATGTATACTTAGTGTAAAAATTATGTTTACAAAATCTCGCAGTTTCACTAAGCTCACAAGTCAATTTCAGAGACGCGAATTCAGACTTGAGGTAGTGTCATATACGAGTATAAGGAAAATAAATCAAACGATATGCTAACATTAAGAAAAAATATTTACATCAACCACTTTCTAAGCATAAACCATTAAAAACCTTAAAAACACCCAAAAAAAACAAGCCCAAATACGACCGCAATTATGCGCCGAGGAACTGTTTAAAGGAGTAAAAGCGAATAAGGTAGGACCACAAACACTTCGAAAAACCTGCAACAGCTCCAAAGAACACCCCAAAAAATTCGTAAGAAAAGCTACAAATAAGTTCAAAAACAACTCCACAAAAAACACTCCAAAATACGGCCTAACAAACTCTTTGAAAATATCACCAAATTGTAGAAGGTGTGCAATTATGCAATAATAAGGAAAGACACACACAGGAAATCTGCGACCGAGTGCATTGCAAGGGCCTTTTGCTCAAGAATGCACAACTGCGCAGAACTTGGGATCTTAATTCGAGCTTGATATTGAAGCTGATTGTTGATGTGTTGGCACAATGTCTGGGTCGCAATAACAATAGGTGCCAATTGTGTTATCCAACTTAATTCACCATATGTGCACTTAAATTACTGAGGTATTTCAAATTCAAACATCAACCGATGTGGCTTTTCTAAGAGTTTATGACTGAAATAAGGCAAAAAAAACAAGCTCGATATTAAGAAATTTCCATTTATTTATCCATTTGCTGTCTTACAGCGGCTCTAGTCTTTCCAAAAATTTGTCTCGATAGGAACAATAGATACCGCCTCGCATCAGTCAGTTAGCAGCCTCCACCTTTCAGCCGCTACTTTCCTTAAAAGCTCCTGTAGACGGGTCCATGCGCGTAGCCGAATGGAGCCGAGTACAACAGTGGTGACCCATGGCCGTACGAGTAGCCATAGTTATATAGGCTTCCATCGAAACTGCGCAAATAAGGTGTTTGAATAGCGGCTCCAGCATAGGTCTTCAACAGGGGGGAACTTTCCAGAATCGGAGCTGTGTATGTCTTCACGACAGGGGTCGAGTAGCTGCGAATGTCTGGCGCAACAATTGGTGTCACTTGGTTCGCCCGGCTATGGACGATCGTGGAACTCTGATGGGATACAGCTGTAGGAACACTCTCAACAAGATCACCCACCTTGGCCAGGGTGGATTCATGCACTTGAATGTGACCTGGCTCGTGGATGATGGCGCTCTTGAGGACGGGTGCAGAGACCGCTTCGATAATATTGCTGGGCTTAGCAGCAGCAATAGCGAAGAGAACAGACAACACCACCTGGAATGGACAGTTATTAAAATTGTGTTAAAGGCAACGTCCACTTAACAATTCTTACCAACTTGAACATTTTGAAATTGAGAATAAGATTTCTTAGTAGGTCTGTGTTGAACTCTGATAGAACTATCAAGGCTGACTGATGTCTCTCATTGCATCTGCGGCGATTCTTATATACTCCCAATCCCAACCATGGATTCCATTGTCTGCCCAAAGGAGACTGCCTTCTCTTTCGCCCATTAACTGTTGTTCGTTCTAGGTCCTATCCCCAGACGAAGAACACGATTTTTACGATCGTACAGCGTACACGCACCACACACTAGTGATGACCATGAACATAATTTTTCTTTTCGCCTGCAAGCCTTCTCTTCCACTTGCACCGTCCGTCAGAGCAATGTCACTGTCTCGGTCTGTGATAATTGAACGCTTTAATCTAGAGTAAATGAGCCGACATTCCGGTTCCTGATGATACGTACATGCTCCATCAGCAGATGCGTGTGTTCGATTAGATCTGCGATAATCAGTGATGGCGAGTGCGCGTCAACAACAATGTTACAATTAATGTGGACGGCGGATTCGAGAACACTCCTGAACCTGAATGCTATCGTAGTCTGTCCCGTGGCCGCTGTGGGTGGAAGTTTGACACTTAGGGTAGTAACGCATGTCGCATAGGTGCAAACAATCGTCTCCATAGGTGTGACTGGGGTCGCTGACTGGGATTTGTCGGTTTAGCCCAAGAGTCGAGTATACGGTTGATTCATAATAGTTCATCCTAGAATCAGCGTCCTACACAGAAATCCCATTTGCGAACAAGCGGACAAACAGAAAGAGCCAGACGGGCCAGAGTTAAGGTCTGCTTTATGTAACTGCCTGATGACAATTTGAATAAATAAATAGATCGGAGGAGAAAAATTGCGTGTCATGGTGAATTGAATGCAGAGTGTTTAATGCTGGCGTTGATTGGAGTCCTGATTGGGATCTCGTGGATTGTATGGTTATTGTGGCAACACCCAGGGAGGAAGGTGTCGCGCCATTGAATCAAAGGGGATCTTGATATGATTTTTTGTTTTGTTTTTTTATTGTCTGTAAGATGGATTTGCGTTTATAGTTCGACCACAAGGGAGAGTTAGATGCTCTTAGAATATGTTGAGCTATATAGTAAGCAAAAGTAAAAAGAAATCGGATATGGGCATGGATGCAGGCAGCTTGTTGTAAAAGATTAAGGATTCAGTTATGAGATATCGTATTCTTTAAGCAACTTTTGTAACCCCCTGCGTCTTGCTTCATAACAACTCCACTGGCTCGCAATTGCTCGAAATGGACCAAATAAAAGGCTGCGCCATATCAGCAATGCTATAGTACCTAAATAATTATCTAGTGTAACGAAGAAACCTTTGGCTAGAGCGGAACTATATTGTCTAATAAGGTAATTTAGGGTTATATACATCCAGGTCGAACTAGAAAAGGAATACTACACTGGGCGTTTAGTGATACAAATCGAAGCACTACCAGTAGAAGTATGTTGAACAATCATAGTCCTGAATAATTTTCGATTTTCGAGCACTAGGTCTACGTCTCCAGAGGTTACCCTCATATTGGTGAAGGAGAGCTGTGAGGGCCTACCTATAATGATTCCACTTCCAAGGAAAGTTTTGGAAACCGAGCTTGGTACAAACTTTTAACGTGACGAATCAGCCGAAGAGAAGGGTAGCTGTCCGATATTGAGCACCTTAGGTACTCTATATAAATAAAGACACATGCAAGCAATGCAGTAAAGAAACATCATTTCACCAGCTCTTATCCGCAATCTTATTGTGAGCCAGTACCAAAGTCTAATGGTAATAGGCAAGAAACAGAGCAACCACCGAATGCAAACCACACAGCTAGCTTTTGCCTTAAATTTGGTTCTGCTAAGTTCATAATGATCTCTACATATCCCCAAATTGACCCAGTCCTACCAGTCCTTCGGTATATAGCTCTGCTGCATTGCTAATTCTAGCTCTGTTTAAATCGGACGCCATAACATTGAACGGACAGTTTCACATCCATCCCGAGATCGACACGGATGGTCACAAGACTTTCGTGTGTACAATGACGTTTGGTATGAAAGGTTCAAGCAAATGCCTCGCTATAACAGCCTGTCCTTTGCTAGTATGCCGAAAAGGAGTAGAGAAAAAACGCAACACTGACAAACTCCACGGCCTACGATGAAGTGGATTGATCTAACGCCTTTTATCCGAACACAGCTGGAACAGTTTGTTTAAAAAGTTGGAGAGACTTCTACAGTTTACTCTAGCTACCTTAAGATGCTCAGATATATGTCTTCTTTAAGTCAACAATGTGTGTAGGTGAAGCATACTCGTACTTAGGTACCATTTAAAGGGTGAATAACTGGTCAGTTGTTCTTTTGTCTTGACGAAAACCCCACTATTCATCCCGTTTGAACACAGTATTGCAACGCATTTGCAATATCTTATGGCAAAAGGCAAAGACTTCTCGGCTCGATAGTTTGTTTTATACGTTTAGTTGTTTCTCTTTCTTGAAAAGGTGCACAATCATCAACTTTTGCCAACTTGTAAGTTTCTCACGCCTCCGGGTACTGGTTTCGAGAAGCTGAAATCAGTTCTTCTGATGGCAGGTGCAGATACCACTCCGATCTACACTAGGCAGACATCTCTTGCATAGGCAGTGGCTGCTGTTGAAAAAACCCGCCGTTCTTCCTTTATACACTCAATGGAACACTTGGAATGTATGCAAACCGTTTAGATACCTCATAGGATGATGATAAAGTCTTCGGGAATTTTTATGGGTGTTTTGTATGGACATGCCATTTGTCTTTCATGCGGTCTTTCTTGGAACGATCCCTTCCTTCCTATCTAGACCGCCTCAAACTCACTTTAATAGCCTTGAGAATCGCAAGGATACTGCAGACATTTTTTTCACTCATCGACTCCTCTCAGGCTCTATCGATTGTCCGTCTCTTTATAACTCCATATTCTTGAATACAAACCCTCGAAATCTAAGAAACCCCCGCCTTTTCTACCTACCAACCCATCGCACATTCTATGGAAGGTAAACTCAAACATTTCCATTTTTGATTTCAACCGCAGCACTCTCTCCACTAAACTCAGCCTCCTTTACTCTAAGCTTTAGCTATAATTAATACTTATAAGTATAATTATTTAGTTCTAATCAGTTGGCATAAGTCTTGGTTTTAAGTCATTGTAATAGCTTGAATTAAGCCAAATAAAAAATTTAAAATTAAACTCATAAACTTAAACTTCGTGTCCTAATGGACTACTTTGTTATCTACCTAACAAAACTCGCTTTTTATCAAAAACCAGTTTACACAACGCGCTTTTGTTTACTTTTTATTTATAACTAAGACGCCGAAAAACGAGAAAATGGTAAAACTAAGTTCGTCAGAACACGCATTCACTGTAACCACCCCCTTCTGATGAACGGTTCTGACGAATATGTAGCATCCATTGTACCGCGTTGTTTTGTCCGAAGAAAAACTTTCATGGTTTTCGAAATGAGGAACATCATTTGGATCGTTTGCACATCCGAGTGGGTGATGTTATAGTTTCGGAAGCCATAACGTACTATGGCACTTTGTAGTTCCTATTTTTAGCTCCTCCTATGAATACACAGTCCTACATTTGGTAGCTCGAGATGGGTTTCCCTTATTTTAATGAATGTAGCGGAAATTGCAGCAGAATAGCTCACCCGTTCACAATGCCAGAGTACCACTACCACAATTTCTTCAACGTGAAAACATAACGTTGTTGGATTGCCATACTCGCCAGACCTAAACATTATCGAAAATGCTTGCGATGGCTTTGCTCGGAAAGTGTACAAATCAGGGAATATGTAAGCACTCGATGCTAACTATAAAAGATTGTCTTAACTGAGTATATAATAATTTATTAAGTTAACCCTTCAATGCATGATTTTTTTTTTTTGTGGGTCGAAAAAAATATATTTGATGTAAATAAACGATCTAAACTCAAAAAAAATATAAAAAAAAAATCCGGTTAACCGATTTTCCGGAAAATCGGATTTTCTATATGATGCATATCTGCAACGCCATGCATAAGCGGTATGTAATTCATAAAAAAAAACGTTGACGCAAAAAAAATGTTCTGTGAACTTATTTCTATTTTTTCAAATAAATAGCTAGCTTAAAAACAAGAATTGAACAAATTGTGTAAACAAAACAATAAATAATAATTCATTTTATATGAAACTAACAGGAACATAAAAAAATCACATAAATTTAACTGCGTGCTCATTGTATAGAATTCAGTTCGAGCTCTTTTGCAACTGTTACTTAATAATAATAATAATTTTGGCGCAACAGGTCCGTAGGGACCCTAGGCCTAGCTTCTCGCAACCATTCGTTTTTGTGTGAGTTTTCATTTTTGGAACGAATGGAAGGGATCTACAATTTTATGCCGATTCCAAACGGCTAATTGAGAAGCTCTTTCATGACAGTTATACTCTCGGATGTTTGTCAGACGTTCGCAACTGTTACCTATATTCGTTAAAAAATGGATAAATATTAAAATGTAAGTAGTAGGGCTATGGGGATCCTGGCCCACGAAAATGACTCATCGTTCAAGGTCATCATTCAAGGTCAATATTCAAGGTTATGTATAGTGTGTGTGTTTTGGTTTCAAGGTCAATATTCAAGGCTATAATAGTGTATATATATATATGTGTTTGTGTGTATGTATGCGTTCTTCAAGGTCAATATAAGGCTTGTATGCATGCGAGAAATCAAGGTCAAATACAACTTCCCTTCCCCTCCCACCTACACATTTTGATATCGATACTGTTCAAGGTCAACAGTAGAGTGTATGTATGCATATGAGATCTCAATCATGAAGACAACTTCCCCTCCCCTCCCACCTACACATTTTGATATCGGTACTGTTCAAGGTCAAGATAGGGCTTGTATGCATGTGAAAAATCAAGGTCAAAAGCTCCTAAATATTGATACTGCTTCTCATGCCCAACGACATAATAAACACACCCTAAATGCATGGTGTTGCAGATATGCATCATAGGCAAAATATGAAAAAAACATCTGTTCCTTGCAAAATTTTTAAATTATTTTTGCACATATATTAGGACGAACATGTAAAAAACAATAAAAAAAATACTTACGTGCATTAAAACACTTTATTATTTATATTTACATTAAATTAAACACACCCCTTCTATAGATTATGAGAGCACATGGTCTTGTGACTTCAAACTCCATTTTATTGCGTTCATACACTTAGATACCAACACATTTGTGAAAATAAAGTATCATCGCGGAACTAACTAGAAATGGAAAACCAAACAAATCGAAGAGATATCGGCTGCCACTCTCTTATGACAGCTTTTTTGAATGTATGATGCAGATATGCTTCAGTATGCATTGAAGGGTTAAACAGTTCTTAAATTAAAAAAAAAAAAATGTATAAAAATATAAAGAAAATCAAACAGAGGATTTGTTATTTTTCTTATTATTATTAGGTATTCGTATTACCTAATTACCACGTAACAGTCCACGGACAGATAACAAAAATAGGTTTTCAATTTGATTACAGATTCGTGTGTTTTTACATTGAGTTCAATTTGATTACAGATTCGTGTGTTTTTACATTGAGTTGTTTATTGGAAATTGACTTTATAGGCATCGCGTTGTTTTTTTATTCTAATAAACATTGTAAGAGGTATGTATGACTCTCAATTTTCATTTGTTTAATTTTTAGTTGGTGTTGCCACATTTTTTAACACAAAATGGTACGTAGACGTTGTAGTTTTGGGCGTTGAACACGTGAAACGGCCAATAACATTTTGTGGATGGGTATGGTTAGTTATCATTTAAGGGATAAAATAGTTCTAGTTCTAGATCCAATAGGTATAGATTTGATCGAGATATGAAAATACTTTTATATTCTTTAAACTTAATTTTGGAAGTGAATACTCCTAATGCGCACGCTGGAACTGGGGAGTGAACTATTAAATGTGTTACGGAAATTGTAATATGGTGAGGCAACGGAAGTGAAACCTCTCAAATTTTAATTCATAAAATTAAAAAAACCTTGAATTTAAACAAGAAACTGAATCTCAAACTTTGAAATTCATAAGCACTATCTTACACAGACACTTGACTACTGAATTTGTTGATTAAATTAAATCTAAATTGTATTCACATGAAAACAAAATTCAAACAAAAACTGTAAAAGTAGAAAACGTTGGATTGGATGGCGTTATGAAAATGTTTAAATGAATGAATGCACTTCTCCACTGCTGTATTAAGATTACAATATTATAATAGTCATAGTCATAATACACCGTTCATACGTGAAAGAAAGACAGCTACGAGTATATGCTATTGTTTTTTTCCTCTAAAAGTGATAGGTATAGTTTCAATATTTACTTAATTGATCAGCGACCATTCACATTCAACAATTTTTTGGTTGATACAACACACATAGGTACATGATTTTTTGAATACAAATTCATCAAGTCATCAAAAAGATTAAAATGGTTTATGTTTTTGAATAAGAAATCCGTGTCCGCTAGTAAATAAATAAAATAGAATAAACTCTAAATGAAACGTTTATCCTTTTACTTGACTGGAATTATTCATTTTAATTTTCAACAAATTAATTTAGTCGCTCTAATTTGAAACGTACTTAAAATTACTAGAAAAGGCAGCATGAATTATTGAAATAATCTACCTATATTCACAGGACAGAATATTAATGGAATAGCTTTTAAGTTTTAAGAATAATAAAAAACAAATTCCATTAAATTGTTGATATCATACGCATTGATTAAAAATTGGTAAACAGCGCTACCAACATAAAATACTTCAGGAACTAGATACACAGAATATTTACAAATCAAATGCACATTAAAATCGTAATATATTTTACTAAAATATATCCAAAATAGTAAGAGAAAGAAAGGCGAAATAAGGAGTTAAGGAGCTTAAAGCACAACTTTTTTTTTAAATAAAACTCACAGCAAAGGAGGTGCTATTCAAATGAGCGGGAATGTATATTTGGAATGATTGCAAAATAGTTATTTAACTGCGACAGTCCTCTTTCCTACTGTATGCTCCATATATTTCCTTTTAATTAATTAATACTCAATCGTATTTAAGTACAAACCAATGAATGTTTCCCAAATCATTGTTATTGTTTTATTATCTTAATACATGCGGAAATTCACCTACTGAAATTCAAATTTCATTTTTTACACCTTTCAATAAATTTGTTTTTTAAACAGCGCCGTAATCGGTACGGCAAAAAAAAACGTGTAACTTATCGACATATAAACATCGTGTATAAGGAGCGTATATACTAACTAACAGCACTCTTACTTCAAAGGCCATTATAAACGCTTTGTAACCTGCCTACAACTAGTAGATACCAACCCCGACGTGAACAAATACAAACCAATTCCCAAAATGTTGTATTTCCTTCATTCTTGAGTTACAGGATGTACTTACATAAGTAAATTGTGCTGTTTTGACTCATTCCGATTTCCGACCGTTTAGAAATGAATACAAAATTTGTGGGCCTGTATCCAACAGTCCCGAAATATGTGTAAACACCGTGCGTGTGGTATGTGTGTGGCTTGATACACGTCATTGAGAAAAGAGGGTAATAAGCGTATTCTTGATATACCTATTATGAAATAACAATAATTTATTCGTTCTGTGATAGTTTCGGTAGAATAGATACAATCGGATTGTGGTAGCTGAAGTAAGATATGTACATTCGAGACTGTAATCTATCTAGATTACGCTGGAACACAGCATCGATGGTAGTTCCATATCGTGTTGTTGAAATTTTCCGGTTGGAGTTCATTTGAAGATTAAATTTATCTTGCATAAAATCAATAAATGCGGTAGAGCTACATCAACTGTTATACAGTAAATGAAAGTGTCATTGGAATTTCATTCGGCTTGCATTGCATGTTGTAGAGGTGCTGGTCTACATAATTTTTGTTAGTTGTTGTCCAGCTGTGATTTCTGCGTGCCTGGTAATTCACAAAAGATTTGGCACCGAATTTCCTCGAGATGTCCGTCACAGGGAAGAAATGTGAGACCATCATAGGTAGGTATATGAAAAACATGCTTTATTTCACATCAACAAAAAGCTGAAATTAATATGCCCCAGCTCATAAATTTATGCAAAGATAAAGTGTATGCGATGATAAAACTCCGTGACACATTTCCGTCCCGGAAGTTAAATGTGTGGAATTACTCCACCATATTCCAACATATGGAAAGTTGTAGTACCAAGAACGTCAAATGCTTTATAAATTAACCTCTGTAAGTCAAACAAACATGCGAATTTATTTATTTTCACCTCTGCTACTAAAACAGATTAGTAATGAGAATCTTGCTTTTTTCCACCACAAATAAGTGAGCAACACTTACCCGTAATACAATTAAAAGTTAGACCGATTTAAATGGCCTATTCCAATTAACCAGGTTCGACAGCCTAAATTTAAATTCCTCACCATTGCAAAGTGTGTATACTTTCCGTCTTTCCGACTTCATTGGAAACGTCTGCCATACCTTACTGCATAGATTTACTCATGCCTGGTCCAAAAGCGATTTCTTAAATCCAAGCTCGTTAAATCATTCAACAGGTGTATCAGAAGATGCCTCCACACTCATTCGAAATTTGATTGCTTACACATCATCTACAAAATGCAAAATGGAACACATAACGACAGTATCCAGACTTCTTAGGCCCATTTTATTCACTCGAAGTTAAACACAACTTGGCAGTTTTCCATATAAAAATCCCCAAGTTGTGTTCAACTTCGAGTGAATAAAATGGGCCTTAATGCCCTTCAACAAACACTGTCTCATGTTGATAATGGATTAACCCTAACTTTTATTATACTGAGCTATGTAATAACACAGAAATTAACACACTGAACCATATACATTGCTTTGATTCGCGGGCTGTGTGGCATCGCTTCTTCCAACGGATCAATTTAAAGTCCCCCAACAAAAAAAACATCCAAATCGTTTGAAATCGCGTCACCTATTACAGTTGTGATTACAACTAAATCCTTTATAACTAAATCCTATTGGTGTCACATCATGCTTCAATTATCTGTCGTATCCTTTCGAAAAGTCCTCTCAATAGGTATTTAAGAGAAACATCTCTATATCTAGCAGCGAATAGGAAATTGTGCAACCGAGCATCAAACAAACGTTATACAGAACGCAAACATTGGGATTTCAATTTTAAGTAGTACGAGTAAGCTGACATTTTCTCTCAATCAACCCACAATCGCCTTTACAACCGGTGAATGAATATAGATACTACGGACAGAAAAGCTTGTATCCAGCGATCAATTGATGTAGTGAAACAATGTAATTGTTTGCCTTCTGGATGTCCTTTCGATGGAAATTGAAGTCTCTCTCTCTATTGACCTGTCAGATGCACTCCGAAGTTCCAGCAAGTGGTTTTGTTTAAGCAACAACTACTTGAATGCTGGATGAGGTGAGCCTGGGGTCATTTCCATGGACATCTGTGTAAGCTTTTGCAATCAGGTAAGTGCGTAGTAATGAGGAATGAAATGGTAGGGGTTTATTCGGCATTTAGATAGGTTCACGTAACATAATTACAACAGTGTGTGGGAAGGGATGGAATTGTGTCGTTGATTGAACAAGTTGAGGTCATTGGTTTTGAAATTTAAGAACAACTTTCTGGTTTAGACAACGAGCCTTTGTTTATATCCTCTTTTGTAATCCTGCCACAGTAAGCCCGTCAACAGAGACGATAATTCGTATTTAATGACGTTATTTTTGTGATTCGGATGCATCTGAAAATGCATGATAGTGCTTATACTCATGTCATTCTGTCATTTTCTGTAAACACCAGCAAATACTCATCAAAAGAGCTTGTAAATTAGTAAGGGTGTTTACTTTGAATATTCCTTGGTAAATTCTTCTTCCATAATCTGAAGGAGCTTATCCAGCACACCAACGGACAGAATCATGAACTTCATCAAATCCTCAAAGTGGTTTGTATGCAATGACACAGTAAGTAATTAGTAACTAATTAACAATAAGACGGACCTGAATAGGTATTACGGGTAAGGGATAAGCCCCTTCCCCCTACGGGTATCACAATTGGCAATCTTGACCTGAGTGTGGCGCGGAGCAATCCCCGCCAGCCCACAAACCTAACCTAACCTTACTTTGAATATTGAATATTTGTGGTTAAAGCAAGAAGATACTGGGGACGAATCGCCATTTCTGCTGTATACATTGGGCCTTACCAATAATCATTTTTAACCTTCACACTAAATTTTTCCTAGGTCACAATATGCAATTTTGTATTGAAAATTTCGCCATTATGAGTTCGAAAAACTAAGCCGGGACACTAAAAATGATTATTAGTATCGCGGATTAAGTCGAAAACCTAAACAAAAATAAATTCCAAAACATGATCACTGATGGCATGTTCGACTCCTGGTCGATATTGAACCCTATGCCGCCGAAAAAAATGTAATTTTTCACCTTAAGTTTAATAAATTAGCTGAAACAATAAACACTGCACAAACAAGCGGAAATATTTGTGGAGTGTTTTTGTCGAAAACTCGTCGATGCACTCAGACCGACCGCCAACTAGTTCTAATCAGCTGTGAGACACTAGTCGTTTAACTTCGGTGCAAACTTGTTTGGTTACAAATTTCGATGGCATTAATTATCAAACAAAATGAATTTAGTGCATTTGAAAACAATATTAGCCCATCAATTAATTGTGGAAAATGATTTTAAGTTGTGAGTTGTGACAAAAGGTAAGTTTGTTTCAACAACCCAACGATTGGAAGTCGTTTTCGTGGGTAGCTGAAATATCAGAAATTTATGTCAAGAATTTCGTGAATAAGTAGGTACTTGTATGACAGTTCGTACAGGTAGTTGACATAGGAAATGCATTCAAGGTACATCTAATCCAGATCAATCTAAGTACGTGAATTGAAATTATTTCGACAACTTTCGGATGGAATGTGTAACACTTCAGTAAGTGGGTAAAAAATTCCGAGCAGTCGAAAGGAAGGGTTCACGTATAGGGGCGGATTCTATAAATGAGTGAGAAACTAGCTCACCGCTGCAGCGAGGAGTTCAATGTTCTTTGCTCACAGCACATTCTGAAGGGACCCTGGATACAGAGACAAAATCTGCATAGAGAGAGCATATGAACTGGTGAGAAATGGGTCTGAAATGGATCTTGATCAAGCAATTTAGTCGATTGAACCGCTACTTTGCAATCTAGGAGAGCGAGTGGAGAACAAAATTGGTATGAAAACCAATAACAGGTGGATGAAACTTGCTACAGTTTGACAGTTCATCGCTATTTTCGTTCGAAAAGGCTCTAACTGGCTCTAAGAAAATCCCACAATGAAAATAAATCTTTGTCAATGACAGATTCTATGTCACTTAAGGAACAGAACACTTAGAAGCTATAGCTTCCACGATATACCAGAATGTTCTGATGCATCACTGTCTGATCTTTACAGGTTTTTGAGTACATCGGGATGGCTATGCAGCGTCTGGTAACCACAACAGTTGAGTGGATGAAACGCACCGATCCAACACCAACGGTTAACGACAAAAAAAAAGTCAACACAATGGGCCCACGAGGGCCTAAATCTGGTTTTATAGGTTTCACCATGCTCTACCTACCAGTTTACCTGACCTAGAGGCGAGAAGTTCCAAACAGAAATATTCGCTTTTGGCGAAAAGACATGCTACTCGTATTTATACACTGCAAACATAGAGCGAATTTAGAGTTTAATAAAACTGGTACATAATTTGATCAAAGTCGCATCGCTTATATTCATTGTATATGCGTTATGCTTATTTTCCAATTCTCTATACGTACCGCTTCCACTTGCCAAACAATCATTAAAACGCGGGGTATTATACGAAGGGAAATGTCACCTTCTGTCGACTCGTTATTGGCGAATTTGTGACGTTCCCTAATTCGAAACCTTATACAATGCCAACCAATTAAACTGTGTTTTCAAATTGAAAAGGAAAAAAAAACTTATTGGTAAAACCACATCTTCAAAAGAATATTCTTGGCCACTTCCTCGTAATGAAATCCATCCTCAGCCCGTCAGTCCTCCAAATAACTGTATAAAAGTCATCACCGTCTAAATTGTCATGAAACAAGTTTTATTTAATTAATATCCAGCAGTCGCAAAAGTTGATTGGTAGCAACGGTATTATACCGAGGTTGCCTCCATGCGCAAAAATACCATCAAACAAGAAACACCGTTCGCCGAAGGATCATTTTCCCGACAACAAACAGGTACACTGAATATAATTGGTTGCAGTGGAACGTGATCAAAAGTGAAAGGAAGAATCTTCCTATAGTGCCAACAATATTGAATGCCAAGGCCAAATTGTTAAGAACTTTTTATTTGTCTGCGGTTATAGGACATGCTGCAGCCGGTTTAGGTTGATGCCGGATGATTCGCTCTTTGTGTTCCATCAAAGTCACCACTACGGAAAGAAGACCAACAGCTCTATCAAGTTTTTTACATCTATTACCATGCACATGCAAGTTGCCCTCTTTGGATTTGTCCTTGAAGCATAAGAACATCAGAACACAAGGACCATATAAATAGTCCGCACAACATAAGAGCTGGTATCAAATTAGCTGCACTCGTTAACCACTGAAGAAGTAAACTTTTAACAAGATGTTCAAATCCGTAAGTGAACCAATACAATATTTACACTCCAAATCTAATAAATTCAATTTAGATGATTCTATTGGCCGTCATCGCTGTGGCTACAGCTACCATCGCTACTCCACTTCTTGGCAGGTATGTGCCACAGCCCGGGTTGGCCCCAGCTAACACCGAGCACGCTGGCTATGTAAGTGGTCTTACCCCACTTGCCCGTCAATACTACACATACCCGTCTGCTTATCCTAGTGTGTATTCAGCCGAGCATATCCCATTGGCATACGCCAGTAACTATGTGAGTTAAATGAACTATATTCAAGAGGTGATTATTCTGGAGTTTCTCTATCTACCAACAGCTGTCGTACTCGGCGCCAGTTGAAGCCCAGTCTTACCATATTGCTTACTGAATTCGCCTAAGAGCAGACTTCGTTTTTCAACTTACTAGATGGAGCAACCAGCGCTCTCTACTTTTGAAAATTTAACAGAAAATAAAAATCGATTGGTGAATAATTTGAGGTGGTTTTATTTAAATGGACGTTTATAGATTTTTTCTTGTTAATTAGATTGTGTGCACTTTGTAATAACAGAAGGCGGGTTAAATGGTTAAAGTGATGAATTCAGAACGTTCACAGTGTGTCAATTGCTTTAAATACATATGACACATATCTCTATTGTTGAAAAGAGGAGATTTTAATCAAACTGATTCCTTTGAAATAGAGGGTTCTCTAATTATTATAAAACTTTCAAATTTTAACCCAACACATGTTAAGTAGGTACATCTAATGAAAGTTGTAATTTGTGCAACAATTTATCTGTTTAGCTCAGTAATTTATATAACCTAACGTCTGATACAATGAACTACCAACGATTTTAAATTTTTTACTCTTTTAAGTATAATTATTTAGTTAGTA
Source organism: Cheilosia vernalis (assembly GCA_949126925.1). Classification (NCBI taxonomy): domain Eukaryota; kingdom Metazoa; phylum Arthropoda; class Insecta; order Diptera; family Syrphidae; genus Cheilosia; species Cheilosia vernalis. The sequence goes on from OX421359.1 coordinate 42,311,900, forward strand.
CTAGTTTGTGCCTGATATCCTTAGGAGATTGCTTACAAGTTTCAGCTGATGCTCATTTGCAAATGAGAGTGTGGTCCGAACTTTAGGTCGCCAAAGAGACCATTAAACAATGCATGCGGACAAAATTTGTCAGTTGGCTTGTTCGGATTTAGAAAACGAGAGGGTAAGGTGTTTTGATTAGTGCGGTTAAGTCGTTGGAAATTCAAGAGAAATTCGAAGCGCAAAACTCGCCACTTCAGACATTCATTAGTAGCCATTTTGTTACAATTAATTTTATAGCATCAGCAATATTCGTGTTTATTGGACGTCAAAATACGACGCATTTCACTCTTAACACGATATTAATTGTCTGACAACGTTGTCTGGTAGAAAACCCCCAGTTCACACTGCTGGCAGACTGATGTTTGCTTTGCAGGAACAAATTAAACATTTTTTTTTTTTTTCACTCAGTGGTAGTGAAGTCTTGATGATTGAGAAGCGTAAAAAAAAATTTAAATGAGACAAAAAAATACAACTGCGATTGTTTTGGCCGTGTACGTCTTAAGAGCAGCGAGGAGGACAAATTGCCACATTAAAGTCGGCGTGTTTACGCAAAATTTGCTCGTGGGATTGAGAGCTGAGGAACCAGAATATTGTATCGCAATTGTTTGCGTATGGATTCCAAACAATTCGATGATCGTCTAGCTTGAGTGACTCTGAATATCCAAAAGGAAGAAAAAAATATGCGTTTGAGCATTTCAGCGGCGGGGCGGCTTTTGTAGTATCTACGATACCTAGCTACCGGGGATCATTTTTGGCCCTGCAAAGACCAAAGATGTTCTGAATGCAATCTACAAAGTGCTCGTGGATCTTCAGCTAAATTAATTTCATTACCTAATTCAATGTATGCAATGCACAATTTGAATTCTAAACGCCGAGAGCACCAGAGGTCTGGGATTCTATATCTACCGAATTTCCATACCGTATTTGAGCAGTGGAGGGAGCAGGACCACAAATAACTCTAGATCCTTATGCAAGAGTCACAAAAGGAGGAGTACAAATAACAAAACATAAACATTTCCAGATCCAAAGTGTCAATAAAAAAGGAAAGGGTTATAAACTTTCCTAGATTTCTTTGTTAGGATATTGACTTGTTCGTCCATCACGTACATCATATAATATTTGGTCGCCGAAATAAAACGCGGTTTCAAACTTAGAAAATTGTCTTTTATTAAAACTCGTGTGCAGTTCGACTTATCGGCTTGGCTGTCTGACAATGAGTGAGTGAGTTCGTCGACATTACCTCGTAACGTTAACGGGCCAGCGTCGACGTGGAGAACGTTGATTGGTCTATGCAGGCGGCTTCTATCAACCTCCGATCTGTCAGTTTGCCTGACAAGCGCTGTCAGGCGTAGTTGCGTGGCTGATGGTCTAAAACCCCCACCTCATGTATTTGAAATTATTTAATTCGCACATTTTGCACCAATCTACACAAAAATGCAAAGAAAATAACACCGAAACTTCTGTTTAATAATAATAATAATCCTTGGCGCAACAGGTCCGTAGGGACCCTAGGCCTAGCTTCTCACAACCATTCGTTTTGTGTGAGTTTTCATTTTTGGAACGAATGGAAGGGATCTACAATTTTATGCCGATTCCAAACGGCTAATTGAGAAGCTCTTTCATGACAGTTATGCTCTCGGATGTTTGGCAGACGTTCGCGAGAGGTGGCGCAGTGGAAAAAACCCTAAATTGGAAATTGGGTTTTTACGGAATTCGAACCTGAACCCCTCGCTTAGTAGTCCAACACACTAACCACTAAGCCACTGAAGCGAAACTTCTGTTTGTTCGTTCAAATTATGAAAAATATTTGTCTACAAATGAAAAATTTGCAGATGTTGTCGCAACCACATCACATCTGCCAATAGCAAACAGTCATTGTCAGATGGCGGTCTGGCAATAATCTGACAAAGAATTTTCTGCAAAAATTGGGAACATTTTTTTCATTTGTAGGCCTGACAATATTGTCATATCTGGTAGCCGTCTGAACAGAGTTTTTAAAAAATTACAGTGCATGTCTTTTTATCCCGATAAATGCCACATTGCTTCAAAAGACTGATGCTCACAAACGTTTGTGCTACATTAAACTACGCCGATTACCATTAATTAACTACACAATTCAATCACGCGCTTGTTGGATCTCCTCAAGATCGCAAACTCTATTGTCTTATCGAAATGTTAAACAGAGCACCAGCCAGCGTGAGAAACGAAATCAGACATAAAAAAATAGCCTGCACTGGGCTGTGACGATTTAATTACCAACAACGTACCTAACTGGTCTAACCCATACTAGCATATCCGGTGATATAGTATATATCATCAGAGAAAGTTACGTATACTGACGATCCCCTTTTATTCGCGCTATTCGCACTATGACGTCAGACTAACAGAGTAGACTAAGTGGGCTCTCGTATTTTGAATTTGTTCACAACTATAGCAACTTAAAAGTAGATTCAAATTGGCACGCATTCACCACATTAAATTGCTCAGTTCCTTTGAAAATAAATCCACATCCTCTGTTGGTTACGGTATATTCAATGCAGGAGAGCGTTATCCAAGTTCGAATTGAAACACTTAACCGCATCCAACCTACATTCGATTGGATAACTTCATTCAGCCAAAAGGAGTAAAGATGCCGTTGATCTGTATGGGTTCGTTTTAGATTTACATTGCATTGTTAATCCTGAGTACTTACACATAATGGCGCCGTAATGAAGTAATCCTGCCACCGTATTAGCATCATTACCATCAATAGCCATATCCAAAGAGGATCCGGTCCAGCCGATGTCCAACTGATAAAATTGGATCTAATCACAGATCCATGCTGAGAAAATATTTTTTTTCCCGGGATAGGAGGACAAATCCTAATTGAAAATAACTCATCCGTTGCGATGCTACAGCTTGAAAAACGACAATCCAATCGGTGTAACATAAACTCAAGGATAAATGGGTTGGCGATGTTACTTTATTCGGAATACGTCAACAAAAAATTGAAAGTGATGAATTAGACTGAATTACCGATTCTCGCCAAACCACCAACCCAGACCAGACCCTCTTGGTGTCTGGCCAAAGGAAGTTTGTTTGATACAATTTCTTAAAACACGGTCTACTTTTATGCAAATAGATTGTGTTTTGTGGCAGGGTAGCAACAATTGGTTGTATTTTCGACAGAACACCAATTGAATTGTATAGTAACACCACTTATCTTACTCGGCATCGACGATGATGCACATGCAAGTCATCCCTTCGCTCAAGTTACGAGCGGCCAACGCCAATCGAACACAAATGAAAAATAATCAAAAAATTGATTTTACCAAAAAATGCACTGCTGTTACTAGAGTGTTACTGTGCCTGCTGCTAATGTTAATGTACTTCTTTTCGGTACATATATTCAAGTAACTCCCCAAGGAAATTATCTCGAGCTGATATAAAGGCTGGTAAGGAAAAAATGAAAGCTAGCGCTTCCTCGATAAGGCGAAGGCTCTCAAATTGTTGAGCTTGCGAATGAGTATAGAGACTCTTAGTTGTCGGAAGTTCTTCTTCCAATGTGTGGTTAGTGGGGGTCCCCACTCCCTCCATATGGGGGTTGAGAGAACTGTATCATTGGAATGACAGCCCCTTTGCAGAAAGGTACAGAAACAGTGGGAGAGTATTTTCAATAAATGCCACGCAACTAACTGCAGCTTCTTATCTAACCTCTTAGAGCAGTAAGTATATAGATATTACAAATTCCATTTGCCCTCAATCAATTGTTTTTTATCAAACCAAAAGCACATTGCCTCCTCTTAATAAAAAGACTCTTACTCACTGACTGAGACGGCGATATCCGGCTTACTATGTTCGGTCGACTGAATCGTTCCGTCAAACCGCAGCGATTGCGAAAAGCTCTGAAGTTTTGCAAATAACAGTCCGAGACCATGTCAAATGCGCCAGTTGCTGCAAAGTCTTGTCTTGACACTTTCCCGCACGCAGTTCCAGTAAGTGTGTGTGTGCCTTATGTCAAATGAGGCCAATACGAAATACACACTTACGTATACATTTCGAATTGATTTTGGGAGACAAAACCAAACAATCCGTGATGCAATTGATTGAATGTCTCGAACCAATTCGTACCTACTTGGTGCAAACAACCAAACAATATCAAATCCACCCAAGATTATACAACATGATTTGTATGCGTGCATGGAATAAATCTATGTCGTGATTAGCTCTTCGGTGCGGGTCACCAATACCGTTCGCACTGTAGACGTCATTATACGCTCCTCTTCGCAACCACCCAAACGAAAGTGATTATACTGGTAGTGGGTGAGTCACTTGATTGCAGCGATCTAGAGTGGCCGACGGATTCATGTCGTGAGTAACGCTTTTGTTTGTTTATCAAGATATTAGGTACATAAACGACAGCGATGAGGTTCAACGTAACGGCATTAAATATTCGGGCGAATGTAACAAATGTGATTGATTGCTGTGTCTCGAGCATTTCGTAATAGTGGGTGTTTTTAATTGTGTTTTGTTTTTGGGTGTACAGTACGTTATTGCAAGTTTTTTTCTTATGTTGTTGGTCAACGATATTTTGACACGTCCGCTTTGAGTGCACTATACCTGTCACAAGTTTATGACAGCCTTACAAATTGGCAATTATTTCAAGGTTGACCGAGTGGCACGATTTCTTAATTACAGTTTAACACCTACGTAATGGACGGATTCAAGGCCGAAAATATTAACAACTATTTGAGGAACTAATCATTTTTGCTTAAAGATCCCTAAAAGGATGGAAATGTTACAAAATGCTAACTCATGTTTTATCGATAGTCTTGCATTTTTATAAAAATTTAGTTTTGTGTTGCAAGAATGATGTGTTACTTGAATGTTTTTAATGCCAATATGTATGGACTTCAGGGGGCGTATACGCACTTATTTGTTGTAAGTTGCCTTGGACTGGTATATAACTTCAGAGCCACAGAGTATAACTCGTGTCAAAGAGAATATTTCCATCAATTGGGGTATTTATTGTAGAGATTTATTATTTGGTTTTGTAAGATGTAGACACGGCAAAAGGAGATGCTATGTTCCGTTACTGAATAAATGTAAGTTTGAGCTTCTTTCAATAAAATTCTACTATCGACATTAGAAGTTGAGAAAACAATATGATAGGGAGACTCAGCGAATAAAATTCCGATTTCAATCCATTACGTCTACTATACTTCTTTGTTTTCCACAGACAGTTTGGCAACACCACCCAAAATTAATTTAGCTATAGTTTTTCCTTTTACTGGGTAAAATAACCTGTTGCTATAAATTTTGTCATTGAAACGACACATATCTTTGTTATTACGCTTGTTATAACTTATTTTGTTCCTGTTTTAATTAGCGATGAATCTATAGGCTGTGGAAATGAATATAAAGATAGTCAATTTAAAAATGAAATAAAAGCAGTTGCGTTTCGTATGCAGCAGGTATTACAAACCGTACAATAACAAAAAAGGACCACAAAGAAACTTGAAATTATCGCCGATCGTTACTGAAATTCAAATAAACTGTATTCAAAAGAGCAAAATCACTCCGAAAAATATATCTAATGTTGTCTGAAAAATATTTTGAGCATATGCGCTCGCAAAATTACAGCGGTGAACATTAATAACGACCAACGAATAGTAACGGAAAACTGGCATATAAATTGCTTAAAAAATAAATCCACTAGAAGTAGGTACCTAACAAAATATTTACAAAACGGTTAAAAAAAATAACTTCGAAAAACATAGGTCAGCATCTGACACTCCGGGGAAGCATACGATTCTGATGACACCTCACTCTTCAAAATCGGTGAAGCCGTTTGGGCTACAGGGCGTCTCGTAAGAACGTACATAGGAAACTGAAATACAAAATGTTCCTTTGCCTTCGGCAGTAAGCACCGGATGCTTTTGCTGGGATAATGGATACTCATTGAGGAGCCAACTTAATCTAAGCTATTGAAAATGCGAATAAAAAATGCTTCAAATTCACGGGGTATTTCAAAGAAGGTCTCGACTCTGCTCCCAACCAGAGAAATAGTTATATCATCTTTAATATAACTTAAAATATTTTGAATAGAAATAAATCTGGGCTTTTGGGTAGCTAGTTGTGTATTTATAGTTCAATATCCAGCAAAAGTTACACAACCGTTCGGTTTTTGCACGATTAGTCGATCGCCAGATGGAAATGCGTGGTTGTTTAAAGTTTGTGTTGGATCATTGTTCCAACTATTGGAACCAAATCTAAACAATCGTTGGACGACTAACAACCCCAGAATATTACAGAGCCACCGTTTTCGACATCCGAACAAATCTTTCAAGACGTTTATAGCTTATTTCTATACTCTTGCGGAATTCGTGGACTCTTGAGCAGGTACACTCAGAAAAAAAAAAGTTGTTGGGCGAAGAATTTTGAGATTTTTACAAAATTGAAAGCAAAAAGTTCTTGCTTATTTAACAATTATTTCTTATAAGAAGAACTCGTTTTTAAGTTTTCAAGAATCAAGTATTCAGATTAAGAATAATTTTCTTGCCATAACTATTTTCTAAGAATATTGCCAACAATATAATTCTTAAATCAAAAATGTTGATATTTGGGTTCATTTTAACCAACGAAAATTGTTTGCATTACAACTTTTTTTTTCTGTGTAGTCATTTTGGTGGTCCAAACATTCTCCGTAAGTTACAAACCTAGTGTTTGCCGGAGGCATATTGCCTCAGAAATACATCTTGTATAATGAAGTCTACACGTTATCCATCTATCAGCGAAGATGACCCTATTCTATAGTTATTATCGGAATCATCGCACCAGTTCTCTTCAAAAGAAAATTAAATTACCTAAAGCAAGATAAATATTGAACACCTTATTAAAAACTGACCTTGCCCACATTAAAAGGCACCCAGTGCAAAGTCAACACAACAAATCGATTGATATCTGATTAGCATTCAGTTGACGTGAAAAGTTTAACCTACTTTATCGTATTTGTTAAAGTTAACAATTTATTCATTCAAAGATAACTGACACCTATGGCTGACCAGCGACCACCAGTGACTCATTGTCATATTGCAGTGTGCTGCTGCCAAAACTCGCCCGCTGGCTACATAGATTTGACGCAGTATATTTGCATTTTGCCAGGTGCAATTATTATGAATCCGAGCTGATGTCGGTTATGCAACACATCAAAAAACCAGGGAATCCCCAAGGCTGCACTGCCGGACTGCTTCGACTGTAAATTGTTTGCTTATTCTCTTACTTTGCTTCGTTTCCTTCGGTTTTTTTTTTCTTTTTGGTTTCCTCCAACTATACGTTTCTATATTCACTTTTGATTTTCCACTCCGATTATTATGTCTGTCTGGGATTTTCCAGATTTCCTTCAATGCACTCTTTTCTGGTTGCAATTTTTTTTGTGTGGGAATTCCGAGGAGCTAATGAACTCCATCAACTTTGGGTTCCAGTGGGTTGATTACACAATTCTTTGTAGGCCGAAGGAGACATTTGCTAGACAAGCATGGATTTTCCCAGAATCGATGCCGTAACCGATTCGTTAGTAGGATGTTGTTGTTGATGTCTGTTGCAACAGAAGGTAGATTGGATATGCATTTTCATTTTCTATACAATGAAATATGATCATGCGTAGCCCCACTATAATTACATATTCATCGTGAGTTGCTTTGGATTTTCAATTTACAAGAAATGGAAAATAACTAACCTACTCTAGACTAATGGAGAACCGGAGAAGTCGCCGATCATTAATGGAGCTATAGAGGCTGTAGAGTCTCTTTTATGACTGTGAATAGCAGGCTCTATACTTACAACTTTCCGGCTGACATAGTTACCTGCTTAAACGTAATGTAATGCAAAAGCGTTGTAGATAGGTATCTAAAATTGGTAAAGTAAAACAAATGTTAGGCCTCTTTTCCATGTTCAGTTCGGAAACTCTAAAATCAAACTGAGTGAAATATATCGCCTCGAGTCTGCAAAATTGTTACTATGCCCTTGTTATTAGATCACAAAATGCAAACTCAATCTAAAACCCGACACGAATCGCATCTCAAATTTTATAAAACTCCCTTCATCTGCATCAAGCATTATTTTAGACAAGAAATTGGTAAATGTTTTCACATTTATTTGAAACGAAATATTGGAAGTAGGTAACAACCTAAGCGTTCCCTTCGCAAAAGTTTTATTCAAATTCAACAATATTATTTCGGATTGCTGGGAAACTTTGATGCATAGAAATGTCAACTGAGAATTGAGGCAGTATTTCCTTGGCTGAATTTGTCGACTACAACAATGCCGATTGAATAACCATCAATCTAAAAGTCACCCTAAATATGTAAATGATGTGGAATTTCTGTCTAACTTAGCCAACTAGAAATCTGAACGCAACCATTATGAAAAACCAGAAAACCAATTAACAAATAATAGTTTTCTTTTGCGTTCTCCATCTGTCCCTAGTTCTTTTTTTTTATCCGAGGGTAGGTGAAAATCTTCCAAAGACACTATGAGAATAGCAAGCGCGTTCTCATAGTAGTGTCAGATTTTTACTGACTAAAAACACCACCCTTCAAAGATTGTTAGATACTGCAACTAAGAAATAACTTATCGAGCAATTTTTCTATCATTAAATAAAAACTTTTGACAGGTTACCTTCCAATGAAAGATCCTGCGTGTTCCGCAAATTAAACGCGGTTAATCTTATCTTGCCAAGTCGAACGGTTTCGGTCTTTGTAGTCGGCGCAATAGATTGCTCTCGTCCAAGATTTGTCGGTCTGTATTGTTGATATGTCCGATTAGTCGGTTTCTATGCTTTCTGGCGAAGCTTCTAGTTTCAGCTTCGATTGTTGGAATTTCGAGATCTCTGTGGATATCGTCGTTTCTAATATACCATGGAGCTTGAACAATTTCTCTAATCACTTTATTTTGAAAAGTTTGTAGAATATTTGCATTTGTTTTCTTGGTACAACCCCAAAGTTGTGTACCGTAGGTCCACACCGGCTCTAGCACTTGCTTGTATAAAAGTAGTTTGTTCTTAGTACTGTGCTGGGAATGTAATAAAATATGAACAGTTCGACAGAAAAATAATAAAAAATAAAGTGCACGACTGGGTCGCACGAAACTTTCTCGTTTAATGCGAGTCTGACTGACTTTAAGAGTGTTCAGCAAATCGAATATTGAGGACACAATAGTTTTGAAAACATCCATTTACGAGTAACTCTAAGTTTGCATTTTGGTCAAAATCGTTATTGCCGTTTTCCGGTAAACTGAAAATAACAAAATTTTAAAAAATTCCTTTTTCCAAAAATCCATTGTACGATAATATAGAGAAAAACTGAGTTTTCTATTAAGTTATAAATCACCACATTGCCTTCGAAATCAATTTTTGTTACAATCGTATAGAGCCTTTTCGAGATATGTCGAAATTTCAAAAGTACCGTTGTTCGAATTTTTAGCCAAAAGCTGGGTACGCAGTCATGGTAACCCCACCTACTTAAGCTTAAATATCAATTTTGGTTGAAATCGTTAGAGCCGTTTTCGATCAAATCAAACTGGTACGAACATTTTATATGGGAGGTGCCATTAATAGGCGTTTTTTATTTTACTCACAAGATCTATATAGATCATTGAATTCCGTGGTTTACAACAACAGTTGGATCCAGGGTTGACGTTTGGCCCCTTTTTGAGCTTCGGGACCCTTGGCCACCACTTTTTGAAAAATGATCATAATGGCCCCTTTTCAGTTTAATTAAGATTTTGTTATTTATTGAACGAAAAAGGACGTAAACATATGGAAAAAAGTGTTTCGATATATAAATAAATAATTTTTTTTGTAAAAAAAAATGCCTTTGTTGCTCTGTTTCCTTCTTCTTTTTTTTGCTAAATTAGTATTTTTAGTAGAGTCCCCTTTTTTCAACTCGGGCCCCTTTTTTTGTCCCCTTTTTGAAAATTTTCAGCGGGAACGCTGGTGGATCACGTATTATTGTTGTAAACCGTGGAAATCAATGATCTATATAGATCATGTGGTCATAATAGAAAAGTCCTAAGGTTACTTTGCAAAAAAAAACACCTCCCGAACTGTAAGCCCAAAAACTCCAAATCCGAGGTTTGAACGTAATCCGGGAAGCCGTTTAGGCTGTAGTTCGAAATTTTGTACGAAACCAATATCTTTCTTTTACTACGTAATGGAGAAAGTTAAAAATCAAAAGACGTCAGGTAGACAGACTAGTCTGTAGACTCTATTTCGTGCTTACAGTGTAATCGATCAACTATGTTCATCAATAGTCTTTTAAAAACTTGACGGAAACATATATCAGTAAAGGTCTATAATTGGCTAATTTCCTGTTTTTTTACCACAAGCCTAAGCAAATTTAAGCTGGATTCTTCCACAACTTTGTATATAACTTAATACATTAAAAAATCTCGTGTCACGATTAGATTTTAGTTTATTTGTATGAACAATATCGAAATAATTTAACCGTCGGCGTTGTTAGTTTTTGAAACAGAATTAAATTATTTATGTTGTTGAATGAGAGATGCGGCGCTACGTGTGTCGTCCTCGTCCGCCTTCGAACTTTCATCCACACATGTCGCGTCATTTTGACATTTCATTCCGCATACCTTATCGGGACGATGTCTGAAAATGTAATTTTGTATGAAAAGGAGAAAATATCGATTTAAAGGAATGGCAAACACTTCGGAATTGACAATCGTCTAACTTTGCCCTTCTCGAAAATTGAGTTTTCGCAGAAAGAACGGGCTGACTATTAAGATTAACGTCAAGACCAAAGAACACGTGCACCACCTTATTGTATGATAAATCGAGGTCCGTTTCGCTATGCACCCGCATTGAATGTCGTCTTCAAGTATTGCAGTGCATTGAAGTTCGCAATAGAAACGCTTGGGTTGTGTTATGCATGAGAAAAATTACACGTTTAGCATCCCCACCACAGCAATTGCGATCGCTTCTGGATGAAGTTTAGCCGCAATCACAGCATTTCCTCTCATACACATGCATACAAATGACGTCGTGTGTGGATCAATTGTTACATTCCCCCTTCAACTACTCATATCCAAGAACAAAACAAACATTCTGCAGGACATCATGAGTGCCTTTGGTTCGGCCGGCTGACAACTCTCACAGCGTCATAAGTTGCAAGCCGGACGGATATGCACAAACATGCGCAGGACTTAATAACATAACTGTGCGGCCCTGACTCATTCCTCAGATCACCACGTTCATCTACAATCTGAAATGGCCAGAGATTACGCAGCTCTTACTTCGTGGGCAAACTTCGAGCAACCGCAAAAGCATTCCCTGCAATTGAAAACGATCATGGACTTAATCGCTAAGCACAACGCTTTGTACAACCGCGTTGTTGGCTATATGTATTCAATCGAATGGCAGAAGCGAGGATTGCCGCATGCCCACATTCTGTCTTGGTTGATTGAAAAAATCTGGCCGGACCAAATCGATTCAACCTTTATCGTTCAAATAGATACCTAATCCAGAAGCCGGATATCTATGAAGTCTTAACTATATGCGATATTAATAATTTAATCAATTTTAAGTGGCACAAAGTTTGCCGGGCCACCCAGTCTTCTATACAAAAAGGCGAAGGGAAATATTTAAGAACTACGTTTACTGCCTTAAACACAAAATATTCGCTTGATTATTTTTGTTAAATTAAATTGAATTTATTGTTGAGTCTCGAACAATTTCATCACTCATAACGTCAGAGCGAGTGTTCCAGCACGCAAGTTACCCACTCATTTTTTGTTCCTAACTCCGAGTGTCGCCTTTTCGTAACACCTTCTCATTTTGCCCAAGGTGTTTTACCAAGAGCGCCCTCCGGTTTGTTGATTCCTTTTCGGAGATTTAAACTACTGTCTAACGCACATGCCAGGGAGGGAAAAGTAGATACAATTGTATCGAATTCGAAACAAATGAGTTTGCTCGTATAAAAGTACAATTTACGTCAGTCCTTATGAAATAATTTTTTTTTTTGCATTTTCAGACTTTTAAAATGAAACAAACGTACGTACACACCAACCTTATTAATTCAGAGATATCAAAAAAAAAAATACATTAACATTGTATTAAAATTACTTTTTTTATCTGCTGACAGCTTTTTTGACATTTCAAGATTAGATATTTAGAAATAATTTCGTTTGAACATTTTTGGTTGCTTTGCAAACAATTGCTACCCCTTTCGTAATACATTTTTGGTCTCTTTGACACGATGATTTTATGAGATAAATATGAGAACCAAATGAGAGAAAAATGTAGTGTCATCTCATCATACGGGCTTCAGGCAATTTTTGGAATATGAAATTATGAATGAGTAAGATGAGAGTATTAAGCCTGAAGAGCTCATAGATTAATACATAAACTATTTGTTTTGTTGAAAATATAATACAAAAATGCATTTTTTAAGCTCGAAAAATTAGTTCGATATTTTATATCTACCTATTGCCTTCAAATTAAACTACATACATATATTGTATGTATGCATTTAGCTTTTTCTGTTAAATTCCATAATAAAAAAATCCTATGTAGATCGCTATATATACTGTTCCTAAGTAGCATCAACACTCTTAACTGTTATTAAACCACAGAATTTCCAATTATATTTTGATTTTGTACAAATATGGTGCTCAATCAACGAAGTTAAAAACACCCACCAAAATATAATAGATAAGTCTAGGAAATGTTTGGGAATATAGAAAGGTAGGTAGGTGCACGGAAGTTGACCGTCTAATTTGCATAGTCTTTGATGGAAATCGTTATTCGGGTGGTCGCTCAAAAAATAAGGACCAAATACGAAAACACCAGCTGCTTGTATACAATTTCCAGAAACAAACATTAAGTAAACTATGGAAACAAAAAACAAATAATTCAACCAAAAAAATCTGAAAATGCAGAAGTTATCAAACATTCCCATTTTGTGTTCACATTTGGAAGAAAGTGGTGTAAACTGGTATATTTTAGTGTGTCTCGATTTCTCGGCTTTAAGCTTTATTTATCAATCTAATAAATCCCGCTGAATGCAGTTTCCTAGCTTATCAATGAATTCAACTCAAAAAATGTCAATATAAGCTAATATTATGGTATCGTGTCACTTCAACTAAATAGATACTGGTGTGAATCTATGAAGTGTCTTGTTCGAGAAGACAGTATAGTTATTGTAATTGTGTGCTGAATATTTTATTTCACAATACTTTGCTGAGATAGATGTTCAATAAAACAAATCTAACGAGACTTTGCTCAAGCCGAACTCCAAGTCTTAAATTAATTTCTTAGACATACGTACTAAACTACGTTTTAAATATTGTATTCATTTAAAAAAAACCTATCTACCTACCACTTGAATACTCTAAATCCGAAAAATCATCCTTTTCACTTAACTGACCTTGGCCCAGTGCCGAATATGCCCACGCTTCTGACAAACTAGCCACCAAAAAAATCCGAATGCGATTTTTCTAAGAAACTAACCCGATACATTCACCGTGAGTGAGTTCAACGAATTTTTTTTTCACTTCCACTTCCAACAACTGATTAATAAACTATTCATTGTTTGCTATAAACGATAATAATCAGTCAGGCGGGCAGTTTATCACCTCAAGCCTCTCATTCACTTTCCGTTCCGATTAAATTTCCAAAAAAGATTTCATTGAAAATTTCCGAAAAGTTTATTATACATAAGTGTTTCTCAGTTCACGCGATCGTAAGGAGGTCATTCGCCAAAGCCAAGTCAAATGCTCTTCGGTTATTCCGACTACCCAGCCTGGCATTGGGGGTAATACGACGACACATAGTTGCTTTCTTGCGGAATCCGGTATTCTGCAGTAAAACTCAGTGACGTCAGTTGTGATATGATTGCGAGTAATCGGTTAGCATGAGTAACTCGACTCCAACGGAACAAAGCGGTCAGTTGTAGGATGGCTTGAGACTGAAACAGAAAGTTACATAAACTCTGTGATTGAAAACAGTTTGGGAAAACTTCAAAATAGGGAATTGCTATCGCCATATCTTAACGAAAATAGAGAAACTGGTTAAATCAAAGACTGGAAAAGGCCAAAGAAAAGCAGTGAAAAAATTGTCTCGTGGATTAAGTAATACATCTTGACACTCTCGTAATGAAAGTATTAATGCCCATAGAGTACGCCAACGCGCCAGCACGGCGAGCTATTTCGCAACGCTGCTGGTGTTAATCTCCGGTCTGCACTACATTATGCTCTCGTGAAACAGAATCAAAATAAAAGCGAAGTTGTACACTTAAGTGTCGGCCTGAGTTTATGATTTCTGGTACATGGTGACTAAGTGGTTGTTATGTAGATTATGGGGTCAAGCTGCTGGTTTTTGGTGTAACGTGAATTAGGAGAAGACACTAGTAGTGCATAATCTTGGTCACTTCGGGTGTTGTGTATTGTATAGAAATAACTTGAAGCGAATATTAGATTGCAGAGCTACAAGCTGGTTAGGCGATATATCCGACTGTAATTTTGGTAGGGATAAATGGGTGCGTATGAGTGACCTTTGGGCTGGAACCTGTTGCCAAATGTATTTGGGTTTATGATCTTCTTGAAGATTGAAAGTCATGGTAGGTGCTGAGTAAAATAAAGAAGCTTTTTGTACATAATGTGCAACAGCTTACATCTTCCAAACTTGTGCAGGTTTATAATCCATTTAATGGCAGTGCGGTAGTTTAGCTATTAACTACGTAAGGGGCTGGGACGTGGGTCTTATGAGAAGCAACCGAAATCATCGAAAAAGAAGTATCGTAGAAAAGATAGAATCGCCAAAGAACAAAATGCGAAAATGTACAAGAAGTTTACGCGGACTTATGCCTTAAAGTTGCAAACCTGCACTTGACAATCACCGTTTTTCTAGCATAAGAAGACAATCGAATAAAGACCTGATGCGGAAAAGTCCCTTATTTAAAACCAACCAACTTTCGGTTTAAACTAACAAGTAAAGTAGTTTTAAACTAACCGAGTCAACTTGTTTAAGGAAACTCGGTAAAAATTACCTATTAACAATTTCCTCTTCAAATTGTCTATGTCTTTAACAGGTCTGTATAATTTAACCGACTTGCTTTGTTCGGTTGTCATCAATCTAGGAACTTGGTTGATAGCAACTGATATTTTTTTTTTTAACAGAAGTCATTTTACCTTTTTATATTCGTGTTTGCCAAAAACATAGGTTTTTTAAATGTATAATTTTAACTCATTTTTTTTCAAATGAGCAAAATTCTCATGCTGCTTACGGTGTGGGAATGTGATACACTTCGGAAATACGACATTTAAATATATGTAAATGCTATTTTTTTAGTTATGCTATATTTTAATTTGTTTGATTAATAGAACTATTTTAATGAAATGTTTTATATACTAGACACAAACATGGTTGTGTATTTTCTGTTTTTGAATATCATTTACTTCGATTTGATGCGAGTACATTTTTCTTAAATAACTGTAGAAAAATTGCTCAAAATGTTTTTATTTGCCCTTAACCAATCTAATTTCTTGATTTTTCATAAATATCTTAAGCAAAATTACACTTATTCCTTAAAAAAAATAAAATATCTACACGTAACGAATAATTTCAAATCTAAACAAACTAAAATTCCATGGACGCTGACAGCAAGGTGCAAGTGTGTTGGTGAGCCGGAATTTTTTAAGTTACGTGACATATGTCAATACGAAATTCTATGTAACAATACTAACGCACTTGGCATTTACCACCCGATAAAAATATATCCTGTCCCAATATTGCTTCTGGTTTTTACTATCGTTCTATACATTTTTTTTAATTCTGATTGTCTTCTTCCCATTTCCCAGATATCTGAGTACAGTATGTAATTAAAAATCTCTAATTGTTTGATTTCCTTTATACGAGCATGGGCAAAATTGTTGGTAAGGCAGACTTCCACAAAGTAGTTTATTAGACGTTTATTAGAATTCGGATGAAATTGTAAGATTCGTACGAACAAATACACAACTATGTACTTCAACTCGGTGAAATTCACCCGTATACTATACATGCTCTGCTCGTACGTAATTTGCGCATAATTTACCGTACATGTCCGTTGTCCATCTGCCACCAAATAACCATAAGCATAACCACATATAAACCTATCTCATTAGTATCTCGTAACACCAAAAGGTTTTTTTTTTAATAATAATACAAAACCAACGATTATACCTACCCAAACACATCTCAGTGGTACTCCAAATGATCATTCCTAGTTTGCGAATGCATTGCCCCCCTACAGCCCCCGTTTCATCCAGACTCTTAAACGGATCGAAACCAATCCGACGAAGGAGAAAGTGTACAATGTTTCTGTTTTTTTTTTTTTTTTTTGTGCAGTTCTTCAGCTAAACCCTTTCCTCCGAATTTGCTACTCTTTCTTCAGCGTGTCGGTTTATTTACTACACTCGCCGGCTTTTGATTTCATCCAAGTGAGACCCCAAAAAAGTACGAAAAACCCGAAGGTAAACCGAAACACAAAAAAGAAACATTACTCACTCGCACCGTATGCACAACTCTCCCTCCACCACTTCCATAAACGTCTCAAGATAGACTTTGTAATACTCCATGCAGTGACGTAGTATCTCTAGCCTCTACATGGTTTAAGCGATAATTTTTGGACTTGGGATGGGATCCTATATAACCAGAGGTTCAAACTAAACTCAAGCCAGTTCAACAGCTTCATTCGAATCGTAACCTAAGCAGCAACATATCAGCTGTTAAAACGAACATTGATATTTTTATAATTTTGTGGATTACATAAGATTGCAGTAACGGATTATTGGAGTTATATTTAGTACCACAGTGCTAAAAACGATTTATCTTGTGGATAAATAAATTTACACATAAGGTAAGTGCGGGGACGAAGTGTTGTGTGCAAAATGAAAATGAAAGTGAATGCGTTGCATTAAGAGAAACGACAAAGAAACAGAAAACAAAGCAATAATGCCCGACAAATGTTATATTTCACCCCGGGAAAAGTGTTGTGAAAATTTAATAACGGTTTTTCGGGTACCAGAGAAATGACAAATAATTTGAATTATATGCAATGTTCATATTCGATTAATGAAACAGTGCAATGTTTGATATGATGTGCAATTGCATGCGAAGTGAAATTTGAAAGAACACGAAACGGCGTTTTTTTGTCAGTTCTAAAACGTGTACTTTGAAATACGTCATGTGAAGATAAGTGAATTGAATCAACTTCATTAATAGAAGTTTTTTCAGTGATCTGGAAACTTTTTTGAGCATTGATAAAATCCATGAAATGCTGTCAAACTCTTCGTTTTATTAAATACTTAACAAGTGGCAAATTTTAAAATCTGTTGTTTATAAATTGGATAATGAAAGTACGGTTAAAGTACCTTGTTATTGGAATAAGTTGAGTTTAGTTAGACGGATTTCGAACGCTGGCTGTCAGAAAATCCCTGAATATAAACAAATGTTTTTGCACTAAAGTACACCTACTAATCATGATGATGAGAAATATTTCGGTTGAGCTCTTATTGATGGTTTGACAATGTTATTGTTTAATTGCCGAACAAAAGCTCTGTCAACAAAAGCAAAACTAGTGTCGAAATAAGTTCTTGCTGGTATTTTAGATTTATAACTATCTTGACTGCACATCCTCTTATATTGACATGCTGAATTTTTTTTTTCTGTAAAAGCTTATCTCCAACTAAAAAAATTAGTCACACTCAGTCAGAACTAATAAGTAACGAGTAGTTTTCAATTCAGCAATGAAACACAAACACCTATCCACACAAGTAGCTTGTGCGATTGAACACACGAATAGGCATACCTACTAACAATAGACATTTAGAAATAACTTTGATGATAAATAATTAAAATGCAGTCAAAATTTTTAAATAACGATTTATTTCTTGATGCTATCTTCGGCATTAAAAGTATTATATGGACTGGTTAAATTAACTGTACACGGGCTAACACATATTATATAGCTCTTATATTTCGAGTTGGCGAATATTTTAATTACTTAAATTGCATCCATCGACACTAGCATAACGTAAAGCATATAACTGTAATTCTGTTAGTTCAGCGAATTACAAATGTGTCTTTAATGGACCATTTCTAAAAACACAAAACAACGCTTTTGTTTGCAGTTTCGCTGTTTCAACAATAGATGGCATTCTGCTCACTGTAAGAACAGTACCTAATGACGAGTGGAGGCTAATGCCTTTTCTTTATGCAAAAGAATCAACTCCCAAAAAGTGTTACCGCACCGCTTTGTCAAGTTCATTTAAGTAAAGGTTTAAATGGGATGTTCCATATTAAGAAGTCGTTACATTTAACAACAGCTACATCAATAAGGATCAAGTCTCCTTATGTCACAGATACCGGATGTTCGCTAAATCTGCCTATGGCAACGATCACAGACCAAAACCAACTGCACAATTATGCAAAATACCACTCCCTAAGTCTTTCCGCAACTTTCGCATTCACTCAAGTGCATCATGCGCAACACAAATGACACACACAATTAAAGTGTAAAACCAATTATTATACGCACACAAACAAATCAGGAATGAAGAAGAAATGGAAAGTTCAGGCAAATTAATTTCGCAATCATTGAAAAGCAAATTGATCCATTTAACCCAAAACTGTATACAACAACTTGCAACGAAAAAGGTTAAGCGCTCTCAGCGGACCCCATTTAGTTGAAACACAAAAAAAAATCCATGATACAAAAAATTTGTATCTCTTATGAGATAACCACGGTTGTTTCATAATGCCATGCACGCAGTCTAAACTCAACAGTGTAAACTTGAACACAAACATCACAAACAGCTCCAAGATCACGTCAGAGCCACATAATCATTAATACCATCCAGGGTACTCTGCTTTGGCATCATATTTCGGATACACTGTAACTTTATGACAACAATGTGAGGTAATAACTGCCGTTTCCCCCTGACAGCATGGATGCCGAAGTCATCAGCATCAGCTCGACTCCCTCTCTCGGCAAATAATGTGGTAACGACCTTAAATTGGCTTTTGTATGTCTTTTGTCTCTGTCTCGGATGCGCGGCGAAGATGATGAAAGTAAAAGTGATCTTTCTTCGTTTTAACTGTTTACGTTTTGTGTTGTCATAAGAGATGCGGTGATAGCTCACCAAAAATGGGCACAATGAACGTTTTGTATTTTCTCCTTTTTGTAGGTTAATTTGACCAATCATATTGTATAACCTGGAGTGACCTTAAGTTTGTTCTTGTTTTAGGAACGCAATGAGGATCTATCAGTTGGCTGTTGTGGCAGCCGCGCTTTTGACAGTTGTCGTGGCTATAGAGACCGATACCAAGAAGACTGATGAAGAGGAGTATCAGGGTCGGTATGCTGTTAAGGAGCCTGTCTACAGCAACGACACCCAAGTCGATGAGATCATCAATCATATACTTATGAGCCGGCGTGAGGGCCGTAACTTGGGAGACTACGATCAGGTGTATGCCGATGGTAACGTAGAGATGGCGCTGCAACAGGGCGACGACACACAAGCGAGGAACCTGATTAAAGAAAAGCTTTGCGTTCTCGGTCTAATGAGTTGCGAGCCTGAGCAGAAGAATCCCTTCTATTCGACCATATATGCTCAGGGACCACCGCCACCGAATCGTGTTGGAGGGCCATACGGACCGCCACGGCCCATGCCACCACCCGGAAATCGCTATGGACAGCCGATCAACAAATTCGGGCCACCACAGTCGAACTCATTTGGACCTCCAGGGCCGAACTCATTTGGCCCATCAAATCCGAATAAGTTCGGACCTCCAAGGAAGGTCGGCTATGAAGGCCCACTTTCTAAGCCCGTCTATGGACGTCCGCAAGGCTTGGGGCCAGTATACAATGGACCATTCCTTGAATCACCACCACCATCGGCCATCGACTCATCTGCTTCATTCTCAAAGCCTCCAGCTGGTGCCATTATCTACGGCTCAAAACCACCTGGTCCCGTATTCGATGGAAGTGATGCTCCTCCGTACAACTTTGAACAAACTGTTGGCGAAAAAATTCAAGTTGCCAGCTCCCAACAGAACAATTTCTACGCTCACCAATCCGCAGACTCTCTAAAAGCTCAGTCGCTATCTACGGCCGCTTCGTCTCTTCAACAGCATGTGCATCACCACTATCACCATGTCGAGGGAGAGGGAGCTGCTGTCAAGACTCCATCTGTGTCCGTTCCCATAGGAGGTGGCGGCACCGTCAATACCGATTTCTCGGCTTTGGCCCAATCGTCAGCTGGATTCGCTCCAATATCAACTGGAGGCTTCTCAGAGTCTCAAGCCTTCGCAGCCGGTTTCAATGGTGCCTCGCAGGGAAGTTTGATTTCAGGATCCAATGGCTTTAACTCAAATGGATTTAACTCGAATGGTTTCAACACAAACTCTGGATTTAACTCTGTCCAAAAACCAAACACAGGTGAGTTATATAAGCCCGCTGGAGGACTTGGCGGCTTTGGTACATCGGATCAATCTTTAAATGGAGGCTTTGCTCCTAACGGTGGATCTGGTTTCGGCCAATCTGGCTTCGGGTCGAATGGCCTTTCCGGAAGTGGACTCTCTGGAAGCTACCACTCGCAGAACCCCGACTACTTCAAGAAGGAACTGCAACCCGGTTCATCGGCTCAATTTGGTGGCAACAGCTTCAACAGCGGTTTCAATGACAACAAATACGCGGCTACTCAATTCGGAAGCGGTTATGATACATCCAGACAACAAACCGTCGACTGTACCTGTGTGCCGTTCAACCAGTGCCCGGCTGCTGATAGAATCGGACGCAAGGATGACCTTATTCTCCCTATCGACCCTCGTAACTTGGGCAAAGATATCGAGGCATTGAGCGATGAGGCGGCGGCCAATATTACAACCACTGCCATCGAAGGCAAGGAGGTACCCCAAGACGAAACATCCAAGAAGACCAAACGTGAAGCTCCAGCCGAGGATAATGGATCTGATGACGACACCGATGATCAGCCTACCGATGCCGAAGGGGTAAGAATTGATAAAAATGTTCTTTAATCCCTATCCTAACCTGGCTCCTCACCCTGCTTAAATGTTCTACCCTAAATCTAGCTTTCACATATTCTCTCTCTCTTTCTCCTTCGCTCTATCTGCCTGCATCGGAACTTCGTCAAAGAGGATGAGGTAGCCCCGCTGTGTGGTTAGTTTATGTGAAGGCTCTATACCGTAACTAACATACAACTAACCTAACAGCACCCCTGGGGAGGCTTGTGGTACGCACGCACGCATGCTCATAACCCGTCTCAGACTGTATCCTCTAATTTGATCCTTTTCTCCGTAACTCCTAGCGTCAGGCAGATTTTTTCAATCGACCAATACCGTCATTTGGTCTAAGCCAGAGAAAAGTTTTACCAACGTTTGGAGTTTCCTTTGGACTGCCCTATCCCGTTGGAGCTTATCCGGTTAATGGAATCGGTGGGTTACATCCTGCGCAGAATCCACACTTTGGATCGATAAGTCCAAATGGTCTGAACTTGGGCTTGGTCAATGTCAACCCATTGGTCTCACTGCAAGTAAGTAAGACCGAGCTGGGTGACAAAGTTGTCAAACCGTTGGTCAACCTTCATGTAACCCCCAATGAAAATATCATAAAAAAGGTCGGAGACCTTTTTAAGCCTCGCCCGCCACAGTCGCAATACAATCATCACTATCATCATCACGACCATTATGAGGGCGCTGGACTTCATCATCACAATAGCCCGACTGGACATCAAGTCCATGCAGAGCATTACCCGACGGGGCCTAGTGGGCCTATTTATCAGAGCGCACCATCCTATCTGACGGGACTGTCCTTTGATCACAGCCATAGTCACTATGATCACAGCTCTACGAGTCAAAGCTTTTATCCGTCATCAGGGTCTTATCCATCATTAGGGTCTTATCCATCGTCGGGACCTTCTTATCATACTTCGGGATCATCTTATCCCACCACAGGGGGAGGCGACGGCGGTGGCTATTACAGCCAAGACAATTACGGTTCTGGGTACGGTGTGTATGAGAGAAGCTCCAACTATAGCGGGTCCAGGAACCCAATCACGTTTGATGGAGCTACCGCCTCTAGTGGCTTACATTCTGGTAACCAACGGTATGGTAAGCAATTGTACTACGCGGACACATTAAAGCCGATTCCTACGCAAGCTCCTGGAGCCGCAGAAGGGAGTGAAAGGGTTTCATTTCCTCGAGATCGAAGGCGACGAAGTGCAGATGATGGTAGAGAGAGTGTTAAGGCTGAAGAGGTAACCAAGATGATCCTTGACAAGACCTTTCTTCCTCTTAGTAGCCACACACAGCAGCCTTTCTAACTTATATATGTCCCGTTTTGTTTTACAGCGTGCCTACTACGGACGACCAGGTCAACAACAACTACAACCACAACAATGTCGTTCCAACGAAGTCTGTTGCCGTCGTCCATTCCGTCCACCACAACAGCAGCAATTGGGTCGTTGCGGCACCCGTAACGCTGCTGGTATCACTGGTCGTATCAAGAACCCCGTCTACATTGATGGTGACAGTGAGTTCGGCGAGTACCCATGGCATGTAGCAATTTTGAAGAAGGATCCCAAAGAGTCTGTCTACGTTTGCGGTGGAACCTTGATTGATGGTCAACACATAATCACAGCTGCTCATTGCATCAAGACGTAAGTTTCAAACCCTCTTTAAAGCCGTGAGCACCTTCCTAACAACAAACCTTCTTATTCAATAGCTACCAAGGCTTCGATCTACGAGTCCGTTTGGGTGAATGGGATGTCAACCATGACGTGGAATTCTTCCCTTACATCGAACGTGATGTTATATCCGTTCACGTCCATCCTGAATACTATGCCGGAACCCTTGACAACGATCTCGCTGTTCTTAAGTTAGACCAACCGGTTGACTTCACCAAGAGTCCTCACATTAGTCCCGCTTGCATGCCCGACAAATACTCAGACTTTACCGGAGCCCGTTGCTGGACAACCGGATGGGGTAAGGACGCTTTCGGTGATCACGGCAAATATCAGAACATTCTCAAGGAAGTCGATGTGCCAATTCTCGGACAACAGCAGTGCCAGAATCAACTAAGACAAACACGTTTGGGATACAACTACAAGCTAAACCCCGGTTTTGTTTGCGCTGGCGGTGAAGAGGGCAAGGATGCCTGCAAGGGTGATGGAGGTGGTCCATTGGTGTGCGAACGTAATGGTGCCTGGAATGTTGTTGGTGTCGTTTCGTGGGGTATTGGATGTGGTGAAGTGAATGTTCCCGGGGTGTATGTTCGAGTGTCACACTACTTGGATTGGATTAGGCAGATTACCCAGTACTACAAATGAATAATGGTGGCGGATGTGTTCCATTTTGATTTCCAATTCTGAACAAGAAAGTGTGCGTTCAGTCGTGTCATTGAGTTTTATATTTTTTGTTTATTAAATTATTTATTTATGAATATTTGTTAAATGTTTAAGTATGAGAGTCTAGTGAATTTGGCCATTAGCCGATTTGATATATTTTTTTTTTTAATTTATTTGTGAAAGTAAGTTTTAAGGATTAATTTATGTGAATTTCCTTATCCTTATTTATACCAATCAATAAAAATACTCATAACATGAAAAGAACATGCTTCCTTTTTGTCTTTATAAAAAACTACAAACAGTTTTGTTTTTTAATACGATACCGATATGTGAACGTTAACTCATTATGCAGTCGGATAAAATAGGTACGTTGCACAAAATATATGTTTTGTAGAATAATTACAGAGACAAATAATGTTTTGTTATTGAACTGTCTGCGGCGTTTTAAAGTGTCTAGCAATGGCCGCGTTCCATTAATCGTCAGACAAATAGTGCCATGCCATAAACATTTAACGTTTCACCGTATCATGTGCTATAACACGGTGTCTCCACGTGCAAATTTTCTTTCATGAAATCTGTCAAATTTGGTCGCGTTGCAAGAACGACAATATGAAATGAAATGTAGGATGGGCATTTCATATCATGAAATTTCATTCGTTGAAATGTCGTTGAGCAGAGGACATCGTTGCGTTCTCACATTAAAGGCCATGAAGGAATTGGAAGAATTGCGGAAACGAGCTGGGAAAAGAAAACGTAGGTTTTGGGTAAATCCATTTCTGGAAAAAAGGGAAATGCACAATTAAGAGGAACATTTATTGAAAGATGTTTTGTGGGAAGATGACGAGTTTCGCAATTTTTTCTCTACAACGTAGGCTGTTCGAAGGTTTCTAATTTTTTTTTAGCTCTTCGGTGTCCTTGCCACTTTCCTTGGACAATTACAACCATGCATTTCTTTTAAGGTCCAACCTTTTGTAGTCTTTACTTTTTTAGTTCCATAAACACTCGAATTTTTCATAATCTCTACCTCTATAAAAGAGAACACATTTTTCTGTTTGTCCGCGAAGAGGGAGTAGGTTCGTAACGAAACCTCAACAATATATATATTAATCGATTTGTCGTGAGTAGCGGTATTACATAGGATGGTTTTTAGTATCCTAAAGTCCGTTATTGGTCCTTCAAACCCATTTTATATGAGTTTTTAACCAAAAAAAGACCATTTTTTATGGTTTAAACATATATTACTGCGAAATGGCCAAACAAATTTGAATATGAATTTATTCTTCGATTAGTACACTTCCCGGTGAAGAGATTGATGTATCAATCATTTTTCTCTGAATTGTATAACAGAAGTTATAAGCAAAAATATAATTATTTGAGACTTACATATTTCACAGATATGCGTAGGTCATTGCAATCAACAGCCTACCAGTGGAGTGCGGACAGCGTTGCCAACCAATTTTGACGAAAAAAAGCCTAACTTGAAAAAAAAGATGCCTTTTTCAATAAAATAGTGCATGAAATATTTTTTTATGTAAATTGGAACAATAAGTCAAAAATTAAACACATAATATAAAAAAAATAACAAAAACTTTTTTTTCGTTTGGAAACACATTCTTTAAGACCGAGCACCGAGGTCTTCTTTTTGCCAAGATTTTTTAAGAATATTTAAAAAAATAAAAAGTCAGTATACGTTGAATCAAAAAAATATATATACATATATTTGAAATAAAAAAAAGATGCCTTTTTGGAAATAAAAAAGCCTTAAAGCCTTAGCCAATGAAATAATGCCTAAAAGGCATGAAAAAGCATAGGTTGGCATCGCTGTGCGGACACGTTTATCAATTTTTTTTTCTTCTCTCTTCTTTCTTTGTACTAGACTACTAGCTATTGTGTAGGTATAGTGTGAGTGTCTGGTTAATACTTTTTTAGTTTTTTGAAGTTATTACCTACTTCTTTAGCGTTGGGCACTTTAAGATGGGAAGAAATTAATGAATTCGCGTTATCTTTAAAACGACACCGCGTCATCGTCACCGAGAAACCGACAACCGATAGGTGGCGCTGTTGTCGATTTTCTGAGAAACTCAACCGATCGCAATGAAACTTTGTATGTGTGCATGTTTGTATGCAGCTAGAAAGATAGGATAGTTTTGGACCCGATAGGTGGCGCTGTTGTCAATTTTTTTGAGAAACTCAACCTATCTCAATGAAACTTTGTATGTGTGCATGTTTGTATGCAGCTAGAAAGATAGGATAGTTTTGGACCCGATAGGTGGCGCTGTTGTCAATTTTTTTGAGAAACACAACCGATTTCAATGAAATTTTGTATGTGTGCATGTTTGTATGCAGCTAGAAAGATAGGATAGTTTTGGACCCGATAGGTGGCGCTGTTGTCAATTTTTTTGAGAAACACAACCGATTTCAATGAAAACTTTGTATGTGTGCATGTTTGTATGCAACCAGAAAGATAGGATAGTTTCGGACCCGATAGGTGGCGCTGTTGTCAATTTTTTTGAGAAACACAACCGATCTCAATGAAACTTGGTATGTGTGCATGTTTGTATGCAGCTAGAAAGATAGGATAGTTTTGGACCCGATAGGTGGCGCTGTTGTCCGTTTTCTTAGAAACTCAACCGATCGCAATGAAACTTTGTTTATATGCATGGTTGGGCTAAGGTTTCCAATATGCGCACTGAGCAAATTCATTTTTTTTATTTTTTTTATTTAAATTGAGTTATTCTATAATGTACTGTAGAAGAATTTTTCTGCGGAAACTTTTTTTCCTATTTTTTTTTTATTTTTAAAGTTTTAAATTTTCACTGAAAAGTGCATGTAAACAAACTGCACAAATGGACACGTTCACTTTGCATAACGTTTGTGTTGCAGTGGAGGGGGATGTGTGTGGGGGGGTGAATTTTGGAAAATATTATAGGTAGGTATTGCCATATGTCAAAAAGTTAAAACAATTTTGTCTTTTTTGATTTTTTTTTTACTGAATATATTATACTGCTAAATATATATATATAAACTTAAGCTCCAGGCGCCTGCCTGACAGTTGTTGGCATACCCTTAGCGGAGCGACGAAGTGAGCGTCTAAACCCTGCGAAAAAAAGGGTTAAAATCCTTTTAGCGAGCGAAGCGAGCCACGCACCCTATACTTTAAATACACCAAACTTTCTTAAAGGCGCCTGCCTGATAGTTGTTGACATATCCTTAGCGGAGCAGTTGTGCATGTGTACCTACCTATTGAGATTGCGGAAAAAAGGTTTCAAATCTTTGTGCATAAATCACATAAACATGGTTTCATTAAAAAAAAAAAATATTAAAATTTAATATAAAAAAAAGTAAAAAATGAATAAAAAAAATTAAAAAAAAAATTCATTTCCTCAAAAAAAAATATTATATTTATATTAAGCTATAAAAAAATAAAAAAAAATGTTTGCTTAGTGCGCATATTGGAAACCCGCCCCCTCTCTTCTCTACCTCTATAAAAGAGAACACATTTTTCTGTTTGTCCGCGAGTAGGGAGTAGGTACGTAACGATACCTCAATAATATATATAGCAATCGATTTGCCGTGAGTAGCGGTATTATATAGGATGGTTTTTAGTATCCTCACTTCATGTTCACATGTATGCATTTATTAAAGGACCCAGCAAAGCGGGTACATCCAGCTAGTTATTTATAAAATGAAACACTTCTTCTACTCGCCACTCAGCCATTGCGGGAAAAAAAAACAAGAAATAAAAACCAACTATTTCCACTATTATTTAAACTTCAATACATATTCATTGTTAGAAAATAAGATCTGTCTTGATCGACATGAAAAACTATAATGCCCCATGTGACTACATCCTACCTACATCCATTCTCTATTCCCATTTACCATATCCTTGTAATGACTATACTTGTCTCGTTTTTATTCAAATACCTAGTTTCAGCGCTACAAGCGACCATTCGCCACTGAGCCATCGTGAAAATGAAAAACAAGTGTCAACCTGCACAGAAATTGCAACCCATTTCATGAAATCAATACCATGAAATGAGCTGTGAAATACTTTTCATGAAATTGTTTTTTCCATGAAATTTGTGGTCTCCACGTGCAATCTGTCATTTCATAACAAATTTCATGCAAAGGAAATTGCAGGTGGAGACACCGTGTAAAAGCTCTAACAAATTGTGAAATATCCCTAAAAAAAAGTGCACGAATGGGTCAAACATACGTTTCTCGTTGATCAACAGTTTAATTGGTGTTTTGTTATTTTATTACTATGGGTAGGTACATATGTTGTACTAAACCACGTTCCCTACTCCTGGCAACGCGATAGAGTGGTGTTTATACCGAAGGTAGCCAAATGCGGGCATGAAGCCGCGAAGGGCTTCAGACCAATTAGTCTAACCTCTTTTGTTCTTAAAACTCTAGAACGTGTCCTAGACATCCAAATGCGAAACTTTCTAGTAAAATCATCGCTATCGTGACAATAGGCCGAATTATTGCATTTGGCATAATGTCTCTTAGGTAAAGTGTCATAAAGCCAATTTGGCACTATGTCACTTTGGGTTTTGTGATTTTTCTTATCATCGTACTATACAATTAATAAACAGTGGAAAATGTATATAAAATTGAATTCTCTGTCTAGGGGTGGGAGTAGTTGCGAGTTTGGGTGTATGCAAATAATTTGATTTTGTTTTCCAGTTAACATCAACAAATTCTCGAATTGTAGGTGGGAAATAATTTCATAAAATGTTGGTGATGCTATTACCCACTTCAAGTGGGTTGTTGTTGGTTCATTTGGCCTAATGTCACGAACTAGTTTGGCCTTATGACACTTTCTCAAAGTGTCATATTACCAAATGCTAGAATTTGGCTTTTTGTCACATTCACAAAGGGACATAAGCCCAAATTTCGAGATTTGGCCTTATGACGCTTGGCCTTATGTCACGGCACCCAAAAATGCACATCATAGTGCTACTTGCGTTCAATGCTGGACCCGTTTAGTAAACGGGTAGGTAGAGCAGGGAGAACCCTGCTGATGGGTAGCCAAGGATCTAAAAGCAGTGCTAGATAAAAGTAGTGGTTCATAAAATACAAAAAAAATGCGTATATTCTATATGTATTTATATATATTTTATCAAACAACGATGTGAGTTTTTACAAGTTGAAGCTCTCAGTAACAGGCATGTTCAAGATTTGTATACCTACATTCGCAAAATTAAAATTTGACAGTAAACTGTCTTCCTCGAACTTGTCACAATACACTTGGTAAATTTTTTGTAAAAACATGGTATACTATTTTTTATTACAGCGTTCGTTTATTAATTCACCACCTTATGATTGCTTTATTTGTGATCGTCTTTGATTTCTTCTTTCAATGCAATGTAGCATTTTTGCAGTTTTCCAATATTTTCTTGCACTTTGCTGCGTTCCTCCTAAGAAATTTTAATTTTAAATATCAGCGCATTTGGGCAGTTTGTGTTTATGAACGACCAACTTAATATTTAACCCGAGTCAGTTAAAAATGATTACAAAAAGAATTTAATAGTCATGAGGAGACCCTTTGACAAGTGCACATTTTTACGGTGCAACCTTGTTCTGAATATAAAAAGACATAAACATTTTTAAAAATGTACTATATTCTAATGTCGTTTTCCATGGGACAAAAATATGCGGAATCCAACAAAATCCCTTCCATAACTGTTCCATTCGCACAAAAAATACTCTTCTGATGGTGATTCGGAAAAGAAAATTTCACTTCTCGATTTGATTTCACATCACAATCCACTCAAGAAGCACTCACACAAGTGATAATATCACACAAGTGTAATATATAGGTATGATATATATCACCAAACTTTTGTAGATTCAATCAGAAACAGTTTTCTTGTTCCATTGGATTGCAGAATGAGTGGATCCCCGAGGGAAACCAATGGAAAACGACATGAGTCTAATCGAACTGACTTTTGTTAAATCATTTATGTAAGCAGGCAATAAAAGCTTAGTAATTTGCATACTTTAACAGATTGCAGATCAAATTTCCTCCGAATTAAAAATCCTCTGACCAATGCCTGAATTATTACAGCAGCTTCGTCTGGAGAAAGCAACCAAAAGTATGGATAATAAGGCCTGTCCCTAAAAAATCAACCATTTGACAGATTTAAAAACAAAAGGTAACTGAATACATACTGTTTTGTGTAGATCAGATGAATTGACATCCATTTACCTTTTCTCTCCACTTGAGCTGGATTTCTATTGTAAAGAACCTCTGCAAGGGCATCTATAAAATTAAAAAATCGAACAGGGTGTACCAGAGCCCCGTTTTTCAATGCAGCAGCGCAAACACTTTCGAATGCGGGCACTAAGCAAGGAAATAACTCGCGATTTAAGTAACCTGAGGCACACTCAAACGTGGGAAGGTTTTTTTGGTTCTCCTTTCTTATAAAGTTCTCAAACTCCTTGTCCTCCGCGACGATATCCTCCCACATTGTTGGCTTGATAGTCAAGGATCTTAGTGTCTTAGGTTAACATCTGTCAAGCTTTGCTGTCGAATGTTTGTAGTTTTCAATGCGATTAAAAAAAGACATGTTTGCGTTCTTGATAACACAGACTGTACGAGTCTTATGGACTTAAGTTTTGATTACTTTCTCCGAAGCTATTGGAATAATGCAAACCAAATTGAACTAAAATCTCGTTTGAATAAACAATCAAAAAGTTTTTACACGAGAAAAAAAACGGCTTAGGAAATTCAAAATTCTACTCGATTATGATTGAACAAGTAGGTACTATAGCTACATTGACGCCACAAAAACGCAAACAAAAACATGTTCGCATTGTTTGAAGTGTGAATGCCTGAAATCAATTATCAACGATATCATTGGCCGAAAAAAAACATAACATGGGTTTCTGTGTGTATTATCCACTGGATCACGCGACAAAATAAGTCTTCTATAAAAAACAGTAGGTACATAAATCTAGTTTATTGTCATCGAATTTCTTAGCCTAAAGTTTTTTTTAGGAAACAAAAATCGCTTAGCCTTCACTCTCTATGCAATATGTATCTACTAACAGTAACATTAATGGCCACTTTCAATGTGTCCACCGGATATGTCTACCGGTTCGTGCTCGTTTTGTTCTACTTGTTCTTCTTCGTAATGGCCGCCATGGTCTGTGTTACTAACGCTCTCATGCAACTCAATAGTAGCTCGTGCTCCAGCTTGAGATGCATTCGCTTGTGCCTCAGACGCAGACGATGATGCCTTCAAGGCTGCCTCCTTTGTAGCTTCATAGTCGACTCTGGCATCTTTAAGTTGTTCCTCAAGCCTATCGAGTCGAGATTTAGCCTGTCCCACCATTGCGGATTGAGAGGCCAGCTGGCCAGCCACCTCAGATGCTGTCTTTTCTGCATATTCAGCCACTACCTTGGCATCATTTACTGCGGAGACCAAAATCGAAACATGGTTGCTGGCTACCTGTGCGGTTTGTTGAGATAGTTTCGCTGCCGACTTCGCTGATTGTAGTTGTTCCAGCTCTCTGGCCAAAGAGCGGTGTGCCTCCGAGGATTGTTGCTCCAATTCCTGTAGGATAACCTGTTTTCCCGCCAAAGCCGCCTGAGCTGTCGCTGACGCTTGGACTGCCGACTGAGCTAATGTATTCTTGGCAATAAAGGCGGCCTGCTTGGCGGCAGCATGTTGGTTAGCCACGGCTGAGTGGGCTTGGTTTGCTGATCCTTGAGCTATAGACCTCAATCCACTTCCAATGCTATAGCCACTAGATTTGTGGGGCGAAGGTTGTCCCGATAACGATGGATGAGCGGGTTGTCTGTATTCGTAATAGTTTTGCGGTTCAACTTTGCCAGACTCAAAGTGAGCTGGTGCTGATTGTTTGTACTCGTATCCGTTTCCGTATCCATTTCGTTTCTTGATCACACGATCTGCAGAAGTTGACATAACTAAAGAAAAAAATGTTGCGTTCAAACCGCTGTTATATATTTGAAGTCAAGTTGAAGGACTTACCCAAGACAACGGTAATGGTCAACAACAGCATCTTGGAATGAAGCATGGTTAGATATGCAATGCAGTCGCTTTAGCTAATGCCGTCAATGTTGCATCTAAACCGCATTTTATAGCTAAGAAGCACAACCAAAAAGACGGAACCTGCTTGAACCGCCTCTCGGGTATCGTATGGGAGAAAAACTAGTAGACCATGCTTCGTCAAACTAACGAAAGTGCAAACAAATATTTAAATGAACACTCGTGTGTTGTGCCTGGAAGAGTAAGTTAAATTCGTGCAACAAAACGCTTTTGTGAGGGGTTCAGTCATCTGAGGATTGACCATCGAATCCAGTTTTAGACTTGGTATACCAGCTACTGCAGGAGGAAGTAGTGTTTGCCAAGTGCACTACACAATGGCTGTACAAACTGCGAAGTGGTGGTAGCAGCAGGTTTGCTGTAGTCTGTGCTGTTCCTTTCCTCATATCGGCCGGTATAATTATAAAATTCGTATATGTACTCACTGGGTTTATGGTTTTGAAGCCAGTTCTTTTAATGTGTTTCGTTGTAACTGAGCCGCAGTTGAAACTTAAATGAAACACGGTACTTAAGCCAATTTAACGCAAATAACCAGCACTTCATTGTCTCAATTTTTATGTCGTGATCATTTGTGTTGGGTTGGTCTTTTAAAGGCAATTTTAGGATATATTCGATGTTTAGGTACCCAACCTTTAGAATTCAGTTCTATCCCATAAGTACATGTTTCTAATTGGGAGCTCAACTTTATGAACAGCCAAATACGAATATATTTTCTCTACTACCAATTGAATTTGATTTGCTTAGAAATTCCAAAAGAATATATTTTTGTTTACTGGAAGTCCATTTAAGAGTAACTCGTAATGAAGCACTCTCCTGAATTTAAAAATAGGACTTATAATCAGGTTGCCAGAATTTCAAAACGGAAAATGTTAGACTGCAAAAAAAATGCTAGAATGTATGAAGCAAGAGAAAAATGCTAGACAAAACAAAATTTGTGTTCATCAGCTTTTAAAAAAAAATAATAAGTTGTCTTTTGTACTACAAAATCATCTAAATGCCTGTGCACTTCTCCCTTTATAATAATAACAGTTAAAAAAAATTTTTTTTTTTTTTTATCCGAGGGTAGGTGAAAATCTTCCAAAGACACTATGAGAATAGCAAGAGCGTTCTCATAGTAGTGTCAGATTTTTACTGACTAAAAACACCACCCTTCAAAGATTTTTTAGATACTGCAACTAAGAAATAACTTATCAAGCAATTTTTCTATCATTAAATAAAAACTTTTGACAGGTTACTTTCCAATGAAAGATCCTGCGTGTTCCGCAAATTAGACGCGGTTAA
Source organism: Cheilosia vernalis (assembly GCA_949126925.1). Taxonomy (NCBI): domain Eukaryota; kingdom Metazoa; phylum Arthropoda; class Insecta; order Diptera; family Syrphidae; genus Cheilosia; species Cheilosia vernalis. The sequence continues at coordinate 42,344,701 of OX421359.1, forward strand.
TCTTATCTTGCCAAGTCGAACGGTTTCGTTCTTTGTAGTCGGCGCAATAAATTGCTCTCGTCCAAGATTTGTCGGACTGTATTGTTGATATGTCCGATTAGTCGGTTTCTATGCTTTCTCGCTAAACTTCTAGTTTCAGCTTCGATTGTTGAAATTCCGAGATCCCTATGGATATCGTCGTTTCTAATATACCATGGTGCTTGTACAATTTCTCTAAGAACCTTATTTTGAAAAGTTTGTAGAATATTGACATTTGTTTTCTTGGTACAACCCCAAAGTTGTATACCGTAGGTCCACACCGGCTTTAGCACTTGCTTGTATAAAAGCAGTTTGTTCTCAGTACTGAGCTGGGAATGTTTTCCGAGTAACCAGTACATTTCTCTATATTTGATATCGAGTTCTTTACGTTTCATTTTCACGTGCGAACTCCATTTCAACTTTGCGTAGAGTGTCATTCCCAGATATTTGGCCTCGTTTGCAAAGGGTATTCGGGCCATATTTAGGAAAATTGGCAAGTCATTGGTTTTCTTGTACGTGAAATTCACATGTACAGATTTAGTTTCATTTAAGGCGATCCGCCAGTTCCTTGTCCATTCATTTATCTTATTCACTGCGGTTTGCAGTTTTGTAGTCGTTTCTTCGATTGTATTACCTACTGCTAGGATAGCTGTGTCGTCGGCGAACGTAGCAAGGGTAGTGCCATCTTCCGTTGGAATATCGCGAGTATATAACAAATAGAGAAGCGGACCAAGGACGCGGTACCCCGGCCGAAATTTCTTTTAGCTCCGAGTATTCGTTTCCATTTCTAACACGGAAGAGTCTATTCCCGAGATATGATTCTAGAATATCATATAGGCTTGCGGGGAGAACTTGTCGTAATTTAAATTTCAAGCCATTGTGCCACACCTTATCAAAGGCTTGTGAGACGTCAAGGAATACGCTTGAGCAAATCTTTTTTTCTTCAAATGCTTTCTCGATTACGTCAGTAGTTATATGTACTTGGTCAATCGTCGAATGCTTGGTTCTGAACCCAAACTGGTGGTCAGGGATAAGATTATTGTCTTCAATAACCGGCTGTAGGCGCCTAAGCAATATTCTCTCGAAGATTTTGGAAACGACTGGTAGAAGGGAAGGGAAATCGGTCTATACGATTTTACTTCATTTGGCGGTTTTCCTGGTTTTAAAACCATTATGACCTCCGCGACTTTCCATTGACTCGGCACGTGTTTTAGTCTGAGCGCGGCATTTATAATATGAAGAAGCTTAATTAATGCTTTCCTTGGTAGAACTTTCAGAACTTCTCCGGTGATCAAATCATAACCAGGAGCTTTCTTAGGTTTTAGGGATTCGATTTCACGTTTTAGTTCACTTAGCGTTGAACTAGTGAGCGTTGAATCGTCAGATTGTGATTCCGCCCTATTAGTATTGTCGTGGATCGCTTGGCCATTGTACGGTTTAAAAGTTTCTTCTAGATGAGCGGCAAAAACGTCCGCTTTTTCCTTATCTTCCCTTGCCCATTCGTTTCGATTTATTCTAATTGGCGGCGCGGGGATTTTGGGCCTTTTGGTGCCTTTTACAGCTTTCCAAAGTGAATAATTGGAATCTTATTTTTTCGCTGTTAAACTTTCAAGGTAAGAACCTATCGCACAATTTTTAAAATCCTTAATAACTGTCTTCAACAAATTGGATTAGGCGTATTATTCCAGGAGGCGAGCTGTACGATCTCGACGAAGCGATCAACTTCAACCTCAAGTTCATAGGGTGTCGTAAGTGGAACACTCAGCTCAACATTCTCTTCTATTTCGTTCCTTTAGCCTCCCCAGTTAGTGTTTCTACCAGTTAAAAAATGTTATCTATTTAAAACAACGAATTTTATTTTATTATTAAAGTATCACAGCCGTATTAATAAAAAACCCGTAACTAATCTCTAACTCGTATATTACCTAGCACCTAGTTAAATAAATAACATATGAGTTAAATATTCTTATTAATAAAAGAAAATAACTCATATAATAACTAGCTGATGTTTTCTCTAAAATAGCTGGCATCACCTAACCAAATTGTACTGAAAACAGCTGAAAACTAGTACATATTGGCTATCATCACGGCTGACTAGTGAATTTCACTTGTGACAAATGAAAAAGAAAAAAAAACAAGAGAAAATAAAGCAAAACAACAGAAAATTTTTATTTATTTTTGAATGTTTTATTTGTAAATAGGGTTTTTTCTTTTTTGGTACACTTTTTTCGAGTTGGGGCAAGGTAACCGAATGCACTCATAACATATTCACGAAATATTTACACTATTAAAAATCACTGCAAAAACGGTCAGCCATGTTGTTTCACAATTTTTCAAATTTAAATTTAATTTATTTGTCATTTTGACGGGAACGAATTTTTTATGATTTACTCACTCGCTAACAGACCTCCTGCCGTTAGTTAATTATATGAAAGTTAAACCGCATTTACATCATCACGCACGCGCAATTTTGCAACAAAACCGAAAAGAGAGATCCGTTTATCCGCAGTCAATACTATTAAAGGCGTAAGAATGAGATCACAAATCAGACGCCTACGGTGTCATGGATGCTCTACCCATAATTATAGATACGTAAAACGGAAATAGACACAGGTTCCGCTCACCAACATTTCTGCAATTGCTTGAAAACATTAATATTTCTGGTTTGGAACATGTGAAATGAGATTGGTTTTTAGTTTCAGTAAAATAAACCAACAATTCATCAATCAGTTACACGAAAAAAATAAATAATTGTCCGTTCATCATTTCCGGACGCCATATTGTTTTATAGGAATGCGGAATTTCTTTAATCATCGCTATAAAAATATCAACATGCAGAGCTTTCCTATAATTCCTATCACGCAAACAAGATGGCCGACCTAAATACGTGTCACGTTGTTTTGCGTGTTAGGTATTGCTGTCCCTTTCGGTCACACGGCTATTTAGTATTTAGCATCGCTTTAATTTTGCGTGATAGGAATGTGTGACCATGTAAATGCAGCATTAGTTATATCTTCTAAAAATGTTTATTAATAGGAATTTGAGTTTAACTAATGTGTTTGCCAATAGTTAGGCCTAACATGTAGTTACGCGACTATTATTAATACGGCTGCTAGTTTTTATATTAAATTATTTCGAAATGCAGTACTATAAATGTGTGAAAATCAATTGAAACGGGTTTCGAGTGCAAGTGCAAAAATGTTTTATTTTGCCGCCAACTCAATACACACACATACCAATATAATTCAGATTTCATGTTCGATTTGGCAGCAGAAATCTGAAATCAGATCAAAATCTGAAAAGCCAAATCGAAAACGACAAAAGATTTCATCGAACGACCAAAACTAGTAGCACGCACCTTATAAAATAGAAATTCGGTATTCTTATGTCACCAACAGTTGACAGCCTCCACAACTGTCACTTCTCTAACCTTTCTTTTGCATAATTTTATTTGTCTTGCCTAGTAGTTCCTTTTAAAATAATATTTTCTCAATAAAACCAACTGAAGAAAACATAAAACCATGTCGGTTGTGAAGTACATTGGCCGGAAAACCGATTTCCGTGGCAAGACCTTGTGGGAAATTCTCGGTAATTTGAAAAACTTTGGTGTCGGCCGTGTCGTTGTGCGCAGCATGTTTGAGCGCTATTCAGAACCATCGTTCATGAGAATTCTTAAAGTGGAAGCTGTTCCAAACGAAGTAAGTCATTTGAAATCATATTGCTAATTGCTGTCTTTGTTTTGTAATGAGATGAGCATTTTAGGAAGTTCGCAAAGTACGCGTTACCATAGAGCGCACATTCCGCGGAGTTACCCAACCAAAACCAGTTGTTCTCTTTAGCACCACATACAAGGCTGATTATCGGCTGATTCCCAAAGACGAAGAAGCGGAATACTGTAAAATTACAAAACAAAATCAGGAAGAAATCCTTCCACGTGAAATCGATTTCCCACCATTGCTGCGAGAATACATTAGTGATGAAACCGGGGTCTCAAATCCCATGATGAAGGTGCACTTTAAGACCAAAGTTAATAAACTTGCGCGTCTGGCTAAGGAGGGTGAAAAACCAACGCTGGAGCTAAGTATGGGGTTGGGCAAACCCGCGAGTCCAAAGCTGTACGAGAATTGTTTGTAAATAGTAGTTGAATAAAGAACAAGGTTCAGGTAGTTACACACTTTGTTGCTTTTATTCTTCTGAATGTTGCATTAACTTTAATCGATATAGAATAAGATTCCATTTGGGAGCATACACTGAAGCGCGCTAAATTATGTTATGACTTGATCTGGGCTAGTTTGCGGGTTAGTTTGTCCACTTCCAGTCCAAGAACGTCAAGATTTTCCTAAATAAGCGGAAAAATATCAGTTGTGTCACAAATTGTCAAGATGTAGCTTACCTTCAAGGTAATATTTTTGAGCAAAGTGTCCTCCAATACCGCTTGTAGCTTTTTATTTATTTCGAGCGAAAGTTCCAGCGTCATACTCTGATTGGGGCCCTTGATGCCGGAGTATATGGCCGACATAACCCCACCGTACTTCGCCAACTCGCTCTTGTTCTGATCACTTTTGGAAGAGGTTAGCGCACCAGCTTGGTCTCGCATCATGTAATACTGCACGACTTTTGACTTCTTTTGCAACTCGGCGACCAGCGACAGCGTGTGATTCTCGAGGAAGTCGATCTTCTCTGTTTGCCTTGCAGAGGCCTGCTGAAGCCGGAGTATTCTCTCTACCAAATGCTGCTTTGAAGGACCCTGGAGGTTGACACCATTTAAAGAAATGTCTTAGCAAAATCTGAAATCTTACGGCCTCACCTGAATATCGCGGTTCATCGTTGATGTGGTACTTTGTGCTTCAGATTCGCTGTCACTCCGACTATTGTTGCTGTCTCGGTGAACGATTTGCTCTAAACTTGTACTTTTCACCTGACAGTTTTTGCATAAACTCTGAGTTGTTGGCGATGATGGGTTTGAAGACGTATTTGCTTCAGAGCATTTTTTGTATTTTTGAAGTTCTCTTTGAAGTTCCTGGATAAAAGGGGTTATCAGAGCGTGCATGAACATAATTTAAGCGGATAAACTTACTTTAACTACTTGGGAATGCTTCTTTTTGATAGCTTCCAGGTCTCCTTGGGCATTGTCCAACTTAATCTTTACAGACTCGTACAATTTTGTTTTCTCCGAGAGATGCTTAGTAAGCAACAGCCTTTCGTCGTTCTTTTGTTGAACTTCTTGTTTTAAATGCAACTCAATCTCATTGTACTTTGTGTCAAAGTCTAGTTTCTCCCTTTTAAGAATCTCGTTTTCAGCCTCAACGCCTTTGACCTTAAAAGAGAAAGAACTATTATGTGAGATCGTGGCGAGCAAGAGGGAAAGAGAATGGAGATATCCAGTAACTAAGGTGACCTTAAAACTTTTAGAATGGAGCTGCGAAATCAGTTATTTTTTTATAAGGCAAGTGTAGTGCGAATTAAGAGAAACTTTTCCTTCATAACCTCCCACACCCTTTGTTCTAAGCAAATAAAAAACTCATTTGAACGAAAACTTTTCCCGGCTACTGTGGGATACTACAAAACTGATGACATCTTTTTCACATTCAGAATCATAACAGACCAGAAGTAAGAATTCTTACTAGCGGAACACATAGCCTCGGTGGCGCAGTAGGCAGCGCGTAAGTCTCATAATCTTAAGGTCGTGAGTTCGAGCCTCACCCGGGGCATTACTTTTTTTATTGTTTTGGTTTATTTGTTTGAAAAATGCTTGTACCTTCGACGCCTGCAAACAAATTTGATTTTGAAGACCGACAATCATCTCACTCATCTCCTTATTGATGCTAAGTAGTTCTCGTTCTTTAGTATGCAGCTGGTCAAGATCTTGTGCGGAATCTTGGACTTTGTCTTCTAGCTCTCGAAGATTTGCATTGAGTGTGCTGATTTTGTCCTCATTGCTGTAAACAGAAGTAGAAATTGGTCAAACATTTAGCGGTAGTGGATTAATGGATCCCTACATGGTATGCTGGGTGCGAAGCACTTGCAGTTCCTCCAGTTGGCCGCGAAGCTTAGCTGAGTTCAGCATTTCTTCACTATACGAGTTCTGTACAACGACGTGTTCCTGACGGATACATTCTAGTTCTCTGGAAATGCTAGTGTTCTGAAAATGAGACACTTTGTTGGCAGACTTATTACGATTTGGATTTCGTATCTACCTCTAGAATTTCTTTGCTGATGTTATCCTGCAGTTGGTTAATCTTCTCAGTCGCCTGTTTAAGTTCTTTGGTTAGCGATTCAATTGATTTGTCCTTTTTTTCAAGTTCGTGTTTGAGCAGAATCGTTATGGCCTCGTATTCTACTTTAAGCTTTTCTGTGCCCAAAATTTGCTGTTAAGGGTTATATAGTTTATTTGATATAGCAAAGGTAAGCACTAACCATTCGCCTTCTCCTCGGCCGGTTTTGGAGCATTCCGCTCTTCCTCTAGCTTCTTTTCTGCAGCCTGTTTATAATGAAATACATTAAAACTTTCAGAGTATGGCATATAATAAATTGTCTTACTAATTTTGCTTCAGCTTCCTGTGCTAACTTGACCATGTTCCACTTAAATTTCATCTCCAAACTATTGAACTCGGCCTTTTGTTTGTCAAGCTCTTTTTGGAATTTTTTAACTTCGTTGCACTACAAGGGTAGGTAATGATTCTAAGTCCTTAAACCGACGTTGGTCACTGAAGCTTACCTTTTCATCGAGCATGTGAGTAATCCTTGTCTTTTCCTCATTCAGTGCTTGAAATTTCGTCGAAATATTCTTGACTTCTTTGCGGGAGTCAGCTAGCTGCTTCTCAATGGATTCCTTTTGCTTTTTGGCATCGATTAAAGATTTTTCCTTTGTGGCGAACGTTATGACAATGCTCTCTTTTTCCTTGGTTGCTAATTCTTTTTCCTTGCGGAACTAAACGAAGGAAGGCAGTAGAATTTGGATAATAAAATACATGCGCATGTGTCTTACCGCCGACTTCTCTTTCTCTAGAAGAGCATTCTCTCGCTGGTACAGACTGATTGTGTTGTCCTTTTGTGACAGTGCCTTCTTCAATTGATCTATTTGACTTTCGTAATTTTTAAGCTGCTCTTGGATTCGATTGTGTTCTTCAGTAACCTTTGAGGATGGCGGTGGAATTGCGGAAGAAATCGGTGATGATGACTGAGCACTGGTTAAATGTGATGGAGATGATTGTAAAACACCCCTGACATCCTCTGTTAAAGAGGCGGAAAAGCCTTCAGATGACACGAACGAACCAACACTTTGAACTGTGACGGGATGGCTTTCCTTTGGTGGCGAAGAAATTGCATATGAGGCAGCTGGCAATGGCTGCGTTGTAGGCGTTGCATATGTTAGCTCTGATTGATATGGTTGTGAAACACGGCTGGTTTCTTCTGGTACTAAGGAGGAAGCCGCTTGAAGTTGCACGAATGGTAGAAGTGTTTTTACCTCGTTATGATCATTTTGAACTGTATCGAGGTGGTTTTTACTTTTTTCAGAAGCGTTGTGACTTTGAGCACACTCTGAGGCTTCCTGTTTTTGTAAGCTGGTTTGTTTAGTAAGTTTTAAAGGCTCTTTATTTTTCTCAGCTTTTAATTCTGGAGCCTCATTTTCTGTTTGTAAACTCAGATCATCAGAATTCACGAGTGAAATTAAAGACGACACTGGAATGTTTTCAATGTTTTCTACACGTTCCGATGTATATTGCGATGCATTTACAACGTCGACTGTAGATGTGGATGGCTGATATTCATTGTACTGAGTATCCAAAGGGTCAGAATTTTTGTTTACATCGTCAACTCCTTTTTCACCCAATTCCTCATCAATATGTGAAATTTGAGATGGTTCTAATATTTCCTTGTCATTATTTTCTATCACATTATCTTTGTCCAGTTGAACAACATGGAATTCTAATGGTATGTTATCTGTTATTTCCATTGTAGTTTTATTATATGGACAGTAAATAAAATAAATTAAATAAATTTTGCAAAGTATTCACGTCTACATGTTTACACGTCAAAATGTGTTTTCGCAGGAACTAGAAGTGACAATTGTGTGAGTATGTTCAAATGTTAATCGTCTTATGGTGGATACACATGAATGCTGGTAAAATACTCTTTTTTTTAACATTTTTCGTAAATTACTTTTATCCCCAAAAAATAAAAACTTAAAAATATACTTAAATTATACTTAAATATTATAAAAATCCCTTCCACCTTTTTTCCCTTTTGTTAGAAAAAATCTGGAATCGTGAGCGCGACTATCTTAATGTGGATTGTGAATAAAGTGTGAACGTTCGCTGTGAGAATGTGATTCGGAGCACTTTTTGCAGATCTCGATATTTTTTCAGATCTACACACACTCTCACAATACCAATATACTTCGCACAGCTGTTTCACGTCATTTAAAGAAGTTTGCCTTCAAGACATTAATGGGCGAAGTTTGGTGAAAACCAAATAACCAAACATTAATAGCCATAGATATAATTTAGGAGGAACTATTATCTTCATAGTTTTCCTCGTTATCTCCAGACTATGAATCACCAAAAATACTCCATTTGTATGTGCAATTGGGGAAACATTTTTCAAGTCGGTATCCATTTGTGATTTTTGCAAAAACAAGCAGGTCAATTTCGTTGCATGTTCCATTCGCCACGTAAAATCTGAGATCTGAAAAAGATTTCTGGTGGTCCCAATGGAAAACGACATAAATCAATTGAGACGCAGGTTTTCTTAAAATTAGACGTCAGCTTAATTAAATAGAATGCTTTTGTTGTGAGACAAATAGAAATTTCCAATCCATAAATACAATAATTAAATTAATTTGTTCACAATTCGCGCTCATGTGAATAGTCCTTTATAATGGGTTTTGGAAAATCTCTGCCGTGCCGATTCCTCTATTGATATTGATATGTTGCGACAATAGCCAGCTTATGGGAAAAATGTATAATTGGGAATTTGGGATTACAAAAAAATTGAGCAATCTATTTATGTTTTTTTCATTTCGCCTATATGATCTACCTTAATATAGATCATTAATTTCCATGGCTTACTACAACAAATGGATCTCGCTATGGGTAAAATAAAAAACGCATAACAAAAAGCATCGTTTGTCATTGAAGTTGTGTTGTAGTTAATAAAAGTTATTGAAGCGAATCCTTTGTTATCTCCCAACATGTAAAAAAAAAAGTAGAGTTAAAAAAGAATCCACGTTTTATCATGTCTATTTCAACATTTCAATGTTCTGTATTATAAAACAGCTTTGTATACAAGAACGGTTTTGAAAGGTCTTTATTTTTAGATAGTTAATCAAACTACACTTAACACGAAATCGTTGTTTTGAAGCTACCTAGTCGTCTCTCCAAGTGACAAGAACTTCGTCTGTTCGAAATCGCTGCGTAATTGTGGACTCTTCGAATGACATACGCGTTCCAGAACGATACATTTCAGCACCAGCATGGGCAATCATTAGGCCATTATCGATGCAGTATCTCTCGTCAATGGCGAAGAGTTTTCCTCCTCGTTCGTTGCACATTATTTCCATCATCTCTTGAAGACGCAAGTTGCAGCCGACTCCACCGACAATGAGGACCTACAATCACCATGGTTATCAGTTGCACTCATTGTTTTACTACTCACTTCACTTGAACCGCAGTGCGCCATAGCTCTCTCTGTAATCTCTACTAGCATAGCGAATATTGTCTCCTGGAGAGAATAGCAAAGATCTTCCTTTGAATACTCGTCTTCGGGCTCCTCCTTTTTCCGCTTGTTTTTTCGCCGACTGGGCTCGGCTATATCTTCTATGTTGGATAGGATTCCAGAGAAGCTTACGTCCATTCCTAAAAACGCTCAGATGTTGTTGGTGGAGATCTTCGTTTCTAAACCATACACTTACCCTTGACCACATAGGGCAACTTGATGAATTTCTTTCCATTCTTTGCCAACTGTTCAATGTTATAGCCCGGGCTTGGATCGTTAGACAACTTTATAATACGTGCAAACTTATCCAAGCAATTTCCAACGGCAATGTCAATTGTTTCACCAAAAATTCGGTATCGCTTGTTGGAGTAAGCTATTACTTGTGTATTACCGCCACTGACGTATAAAACAATTGGGTTTTTTGCCTTGGTAATTAGTCGGCCCATTTCTATGTGTCCTATGCAGTGATTTACACCAAGTAGTGGTTTCTTCCAAATTAATGATAGTGTTCGAGCTGCAAGAGCACCGACAAGCAAACATGGTCCCATCCCTGGGCCTTTGGTGAAGCATATAACATCAATTTCAGAGTGGTCGATCTTTGCTTCTATCAGAGCTGCTTTGACAAGTCCAGTTATCTTCTCCCGATGGTGTTTCGCTGTTTCACGAGGCTGAAAACCTGAAGAAAAAATGAAAATGATTTCACGGCTACCGCGGACAAAAACAGATAACACTTTTGCTGTACCTTCTCCTGGTGGAGTTATGTAGGTTTTTCGAACATTTGCCAAAACCTCTCCATCTCTGATTATTCCGACGCCAATTTTGTTTGCACTACCCTCTATTCCAAGTGCACAAACCATCCTGATTTATTGTAATGTAAGCGAGTTATGTATTATGTTTCCAAATAGATTTTACAAAATTTTGAAAGGTAAACAAATTGAACTTAACCTAACAAGAAATTTTGACATTTCTTTAAGTTCAGCCGTGACACACATCCTGTATGGCTATATTTCTGTAATAGATTTTCTCAAGATGTAGGTAGGTGGGTAAATTGGCAGTGTTCTTAGATCTTGGGATTAATCCCTGTTTGATATCCGGATTCCGGATTAATTAAAATCACGTTTAGCTGGTGAACATTTCTCCTAAGTTTTTTTTTTTGCTTGTGACGCCCCGGTTTTTTGGCACAAAATTGGGGCTATTGCGCTATCAAACTACTGTCGTTTTCCATTGGTTTCACTCGGAGAACCACTCATTCTGTAGTCCAATGGAACAAGAAAACTGCTTCTGATTGAATCCACAAGAGTATTGGTGAAATGCCAAAAAATAATCTACGGCAGCTGTCAGTCGACTTGTATAAAATACACAAACTACACTTCTTGTGTGAGTGCTTCTTGAGTGGATTCTGACTTCAAATCCAGAAGCGAAATTCTATCCTCAGAATCACCACAAGAGTATTTTTTTGTGCCAATGGAACGGTTTCAGAAGTAATTTTTTCGATTCCGGACTCTCCCGGACGCTTCTTTTTGCCCAATGGAAAACGACATACCTACCTATGAAATGTCTATGCAACCCCCCTGCTTGGGTTTACTGTTGGATTACTGGGTGGGTGCATTGTTGTTCTTATTACTCAAATTTTGTTGCGGCGTTATTGCACTTTGTCGGAGTGAAATAAGACCAACTGTTGGAAGTTGGCCGTATTACACTATTCAAAAGCGAAATAAGGCCAATTTTTAGAAGTTGGTTATATTTCACGGCACCGTTTGAATGACGTTGCCTACACGAAATATTTTTTTTAGTAAAACTGTTAAAACACATAAAATTTTGTTGGCTTGGCAGCGGATATCGATAGGCAAAATAAACAGTTAGGTTTTGGACTTACATTTGGAAGTGCATTGCGATTTAGTGCGCTAGTATTAATGCATAGAAATTAGTTATGACGAAACTTAAAAAATTCCGGCTCGCCAACACACTCTCAAGAAATATGAGCAAGTTCTGCTGTCGTCAAAGTTGCTGTCAGCGTTCATAGAATTTTATCCTATAAATTTAAATTATTCATATATTCGTCCTAATATGCTTCTGGTATATAAAACATCTCATTTAGATAGTTTTATTAACCGAACAAATTATATTATTCGCCTTATTAAGATAAACTAACCAATAGCATTCACTAATGCAAAAAATATGGTATTCCCGAACTCTATTACATTCCACCACGGTTGGCAGAATTTATAGAATGGCGAATTTGAAAAGCATAAAAAACAAAAAAAAAAAAAATAGGGGCCAGAGGCAAGAGAATTGCAAGTTGAGGCTTGATGGTCTCCGATCCCAGTATCGTTTGTCTCTGGTTGAAACCTGCTTAAAACTGTTCAGTTCAAAATGTAGGTAAACTATAAACCACTATAAACGATTCGATTGAACTATGCGACGATGATGTTTATGAAGCCATCTTACAACGATGTCGTTGTGTTCAATCGTTTCGATTACAATCGATTTGTAACCTGCAAGCCTTGAGTCACGATTAGACAAATCCGATGCTACTAGTTCTTTCTCGTTCTTAACCCGAGAATTTAGGAATGGAAAAAGCAGAAATGGAAATTTCAGAAATCTGTCCAAAAACCATTCAAAATGTTTGCTGAAATTTCATCAAAACATCTCCATAATAGCTAGGCTTGTTTAATGTTATTTTCTTTCCGCACCTACCTTTTTTCGATTGGCCTTCGTCAGATTTTGCTGTTAATGTTTGCGAAATAGATATTGTGGTGTGGAATGTATCGTGTAACCTAAAATGGTGAAGTGAAAACAACCCCTTAGTCACCAAACAAGTTCCACCCAAGTGTCACTTCCAATTGGAGACTGGAACCTGTCAAGTAAATGTATTTCACCACTGAGCTAGTTCTAGAACCCATTAGAATTAGCTAGAAAGTTCTCGTCAGATGGCGGAGCAGGTATAAAAGGACAGCTTTTAGAAGAGGGCGAGACAGTTGATTTATAACAGTGATTGGTTAAAGTTCGAGATAGTAATAGTTTGTGAAAAGTAATAGAGTAACTTAAGTGATTGGTTTGAAACGTTGAAGAATTGTTTAAGTAATAGTGTTCTGGTACTTTATAAGTGAAATATTAGAATAGTCGATAAAAGTGTAATAAAAGTGAATTTTCAGGCCTATTCGGCAAAATCTTTTATCAATTTGTTCTGTTATTCTGTTATGAATTTTCATACAAAAGTTCGAATTGTCAAAAAATCTTTTACGGGCTCGAAAATTGCTATTCTGTGTGGAAAAATCTTTTATGAATTCTGTTATGAATCATAACAGAATAAAAGATTGAATTTTGTGACTTTTATCATAAAAGATTTTTATTTAATATGAATTCTTGGATTGAAATGTTTCTCTATATAATTCCAAGGCGACGAAATGCTTACAAATGGAAACAACATGTAATAAATGTGTGTAAAAAAGTAAAAAAGTTGAAAATTGTTTCTAGATTTATATTTTTGTTTAGCCGAAAACACTCATCACTTTTGCTGGAACTAAGATTTAATGGCGCAGGGTCATAAGTCCACAGGCCAAAAGTCCACAACTCAAAAAGTAGGGGAATGTTTGATAGATGCCGTGAAATAAGACCAACTTCTAAAAATGTACCTTATTTCGCTCTTAAATAGTGTAATAAGAATAACTTCCAACAGTTGGTCTTATTTCACTCCCACAAAGTGCAATAACGCCAACAAAATTTGAGTAATAAGAAGAACCTTGCACCCACCCCGTTATCCATCAGTAAACCTAAGCAGGGGGGTTGCAGAATTCATAGTTTGAAAGCGCATTCTTAAAATGATTGCAATGCTAGAGAAGTGTGTCTTGTGGGTTTTGGAGGCAAACACCGCAAATGAGGTCATTACTAGAATTTTTAGCTTTGCTTTCAAGCTCGTTGTCCTCTTCTTCACCTTCTTCATCCGTGAGCCATAAGACCACAATCAGTGAGTCAAAAATTCACAAGAATTTTGTGTGAACTTTTGGCTCAATGTCCACTGTGGACTTTTGGCCTATGGACTTATGACCCTGCGCCGCGCCTATAGTGACCCATTTGATCTTCCTGGTGTGAGTAATAACGGGTGATTTTTTAGCTGGTTTGGTTTTGGCAACACTGGTTTTGACAGCTGACGTATGTTTAGTACCTTGTGTCACTGTCAAACAGCTTCAGTTTGGTATGCAATTTAACCATGGATCGTCTTACAAATGAACAACGCTTGCAAATTATTGAATTTTAATATCAAAATTCGTGCTCGGTTCGAAATGTTCATCGCGCGCTGCTTCCATTTTATTGTGTTCAGCGATGAGGCTCATTTTTGGTTGAATGGGTACGTAAATAAGCAAAATTGCCGCATTTGGAGTGAAGATCAGCCAGAAGCATTGCAACAGCTACCAATGCATCCCGAAAAAGCCACTGTTTGGTGCGGTTTATGGGCCGGCGGCATTATTGGGCCATATTTCTTCAAAGATGATGCGAATCGCAGCGTTACTGTCAATGGTGAACGCTACCGAGCGATGATAACAAACTTTTTTTTGCCCGAAATGGAAGTTCTTGACTTGCATGATATGTGGTTTCAACAAGACGGTGCCACATGCCACACAGCACGCGAAACAATGGCGCAATTGCGAGGCGAGTTTGGTGAACATTTAATTTCACGTTTCGGGCCGGTCAATTGGCCGCCTAGATCGTGCGATTTGACACCATTAGATTATTTTTTGTGGGGGTATGTCAAGGCTAATGTGTATAGGGACAAGCCCGCTTCGATTGACGCACTGGAAGCTAACATCCATGCATTCATTCATGAGATACCGGCCGATATGTGTGAAAGAGTATGCCAAAATTGGACTCAGTGGATGGGCTACCTGAGACGCAGCCGCGGTCAACATTTGCATGAAATTATCTTAAAACATTAAATTGCAAGGTTCAAACTATCGATTCAAATAAATCTTCATTCATTTTTTCGAATTTTTTGGTTTTTTTTTTTTTAAAGTTCTAAACCTCTTAAAAAATCACCCGTTAATTCAAAATTTGCTCCTTTTACCGACAATTTTATGCTATTTTGCACTTAGTATTTACAAAAAAAAAAAGCAAAGCTGTTTGTTTTGAAGGTTCGTAACAGATTTCAATTTTCGAAGCTCTATAACAGAGTTTCATAAAAGTTCGAAACCCAGAATACGATTTATAAAAGATCTGTTATGGTCGAGACCTTTTATGATTCATAACAGAAAATTCATAACAGAATAAAAGATTTCCCAGAATAGGCCCATTTATTAGAGAAGTTAAACGGAATAGTGTTTTATCTTTACGAATCCCAGCCTGAATGTAACAATATTTATTCATATTTATATTGACTTAAAGCACCAAAACTAACTTTGTAGTTCAAAGTTTGATACTTTTTATAGCGTTAAAATTACTCTCTTAAAGAAATATATTATATTTTCGGCCCAAAAATTATATGGAGTAGTAAGTTCAACCCTTTTCGGGGTTCTTTGGGTAAAAATCTTGCAAATATTATTTATTTATTGTTATTTAAAATAAAACAGACTAAGTGTTAAGCGGTGTCATGGATATTTGAACGCCAATGGGTTCAGTGAACTGGGAAGTATTTTCAAAACTTCTGATGGAAGTTTTTCAAATCTTTTATTGAGTCTTATTTGCTACGTCTCCTACAATAAAATAATAATTGGCATACTTTAGTTATAATTGAAAATTCTTTGTAATCATAGAAGCAACACACCCAAAATAAAACAAATCCCTCCAAAACGGCTGCATTGAGTTTGTTTAAAGTTTATCTTCGATTCCTCTCCAGTAGCGAGTCATCTTTATAGGAAAGAGTTTCTTGCTTTCAAGTATGTAAACAGCTCCGTTTTCATCTTTCTCCAGAGCTTGAATTACGCAGCGGGATACGTCGGCAGCACTATAAATCAGCCCAATCAATACAAAACAATGTTACCTTCTCATCTTACCTCTGTTTCTCCAATCTATCTAATACTCGATAAGACTCATCGCTCATATCACTAAATAAAATCTTTTCAGTAAAATTCGTGAACATATCCGTGATAGTAGCGCCTGGACATAGAGTGATAAACTTAATTCCAGTCTTTTGATAATAGTAGTCATTCTGGAAACGCAGAAAGATTAAGGCTCGAGCTAATTATATATACCGTGAACTTCTAACCCCCAAACACCGAGTAAATCCAATAATGGCATGTTTCGTTGCTGAGTACACTGGAAGCAGAAACATTGGGTCAAGTCCGACAACTGATGACATATTCGCTACGAGTCCTCCCTGACCACCGTTCTCTTTGCTCATGTGCTTCATCGCTGATAAAGTAGAGTTAATCATACCACCCTATATATAGAAGGCTGTGTGAATTAACTAGAAACTCTAGTTTGGAAAATCTTCCGAACACAAGAATATTTCTATATGGCAACACATTGCCGTTTATCCTTACCAAATTTACTTGCAGTGTCCGTGGCACATCTAAGTCATTGAATATGCCAGCAACATTCACAACTATATCGATGTTTCCGAAACTTTTCATAATCTCTTCATAGGCCGCCTCTATGCCATGCTTATTGGCCACGTCCATTTTAATGAGAAGCACTGTTTGTGCAGGATGGGCCGCTCTAATTTTAGCAATAACTTCGAGGTTTTCCTGGACATCGATGAGGGCAATGTTCTGGAAATTATAAAGTCTAGCATTTAGCATTAAATTCGTGGCCATATAGCATTAGACGAACTTACCGCAGCTTCATTTTTCAAAAGTTGCACGCAAACTTGCAGACCAATTCCACCAGTTCCCCCTGTGATAACTACATTCTTTCCGCGGAAAGCCATATTCTTGTAGAGAAATAGTTTTTCAAATGCACTTCAATTAAACTGGAGAGGTATATCTAAACTTTGAACAGCTTGTTTGGCTACAGACTGACTCGGATTTGCAATTGGGAATCCATTTTATACCACCTCGCATGAAGGGATGATAGAAATTGATAGATTGAGTATCACAGACGACGTCTTCAATTGAAAAGCAAAAGCCGGTATGAAATGGTTATTTCATCAGGTGTTACAATATCTAGTAGTTTTATATGAGATTACGTTGTAACTATCTGATTTCAGTTGAGTGCATATTTGCGAATTTGAACGGAAATGTAGATAAAGGCAGTCTCATGGAGCACATTAAAAAAAAACTGTGCGACTGTATCCAACAGTCCCGAAATATGTATGTGTAAACACCGCGCGTGAGGTATGTGTGTGGCTTGATACACGTCATTGAGAAAAGAGGGAATTGTAATAACCGTATTCTTAATATATTTTGAAATACCAACAAATCGACAACAGCGCCACCTATCGGGTCCAAAACTATCCTATCTTTCTAGCTGCATGCAACCATGCACACATACAAAGTTTCATTGAGATCGGTTGAGTTTCTCAAAAAAATCGACAACAGCGCCACCTATCGGGTCCAAAACTATCCTATCTTTCTAGCTGCATACAAAACACTGCACACATACAAAGTTTCATTGAGGTCGGTTGAGTTTCTCAAAAAAATCGACAACAGCGCCACCTATCGGGTCCAAAACTATCCTATCTTTCTAGCTGCATACAACCATGCACACATACAAAGTTTCATTGAGATCGGTTGAGTTTTTCAAAAAAATCGACAGCAGCGCCGCCTATCGGGTCCAAAAATATCCTATCTTTCTAGCTGCATAAAATCATGCACACATACAAAGTTTCATTGAGATCGGTTGAGTTTCTCAAAAAAAACGACAACAGCGGCACCTATCGGGTCCAAAACTATCCTGTCTTTCTAGCTGCATACAACCGTGCACACATACAAAGTTTCATTGAGATCGGTTGAGTTTCTCAGAAAAATCGACAACAGCGCCACCTATCGGGTCCAAAACTATCCTGTCTTTCTAGCTGCATACAACCATGCACACATACAAAGCTTCATTGAGATCGGTTGAGTTTCTCAGAAAAATCGACAACAGCGCCACCTATCGGGTCCAAAATTATCCTATCTTTCTAGCTGCATACAACCATGCACACATACAAAGTTTCATTGAGATCGGTTGAGTTTCTCAGAAAACGGACAACAGCGCCACCTATCGGGTCCAAAACTATCCTGTCTTTCTAGCTGCATACAACCATGCACACATACAAAGTTTCATTGAGATCGGTTGAGTTTCTCAGGAAAATCGACAACAGCGCCACCTATCGGGTCCAAAACTATCCTGTCTTTCTAGCTGCATACAACCATGCACACATACAAAGTTTCATTGAGATCGGTTGAGTTTCTCAGGAAAATCGACAACAGCGCCACCTATCGGGTCCAAAACTATCCTATCTTTCTAGCTGCATACAACCATGCACACATACAACGTTTCATTTGGATCGGTGACGGTGACGGTAACGGTAACAGTGACGGTGATGGTAACAGTGACGCGAGTTTATTGGTTTCTTTCCATCCA
Source organism: Cheilosia vernalis (assembly GCA_949126925.1). Lineage (NCBI taxonomy): Eukaryota > Metazoa > Arthropoda > Insecta > Diptera > Syrphidae > Cheilosia > Cheilosia vernalis. The sequence continues at coordinate 42,362,935 of OX421359.1, forward strand.
AAGTGCCCAACGCGCCGCGCCTAAAGAAGTAATAACTTCAAAAAAATGCTTTATTTCAGCTCATAAATGTATGCAATTATAAAAACGTATGCAATGATAAAAACATATGCAAAAAACATATGCAATGATAAAATATATGCAATGGCGCATTTCCGTTACAGAAAGTTAAATGTTTGGAATTACTCCAACAGATTCCAACAGCGCGCAATATATATATGTATAAGTATATCCGTTACGCATATCCGTTGCATCAAGTCCTATGTTTGGAATTACTCTACCAGAATCCAATAACGCGCGCATAAATGTTTACACATCAAAAATTATATCAAAATCACTGTGAATTAACATCTATTCCCAGCCAGTCGACATCGACATATCGCTTTCAATGATGCAACATTCCAAGTCCTATTTGACTGAACGTCATTATTATATTTATTTACTAAACGGTTTTTTTAAAACTAAAATGTTAGAGTAACTTATTTTTATACTTATTCTGTAATCTTCTTCTTTGCTAAGCATCTCTAAATTACGCTTACAATTTTGTAATCATAAAATTTTACGGAAGTCTAAATTTATTTTAATAAAACTTGTTACTTAAATTTGTGAATTTGTTGGTCGCCTTCTTATTGGAAAGCGAATTTATTCATTATCAAAATGACAATTTTAGTAACCTTTAAAATCGTGCGAACCACGCCAACTTTACTTGTTTTTTATTGCTCTTTCTAATCACTAAAATAGAACCGATCTCACAACCTAGGCTAACGTAGTCGAATGTTTGCAATCGGGCATTGACTTAAGGTAGATTACTCCCATGCAATTATACTAAAGTTCTTCCTCAACCTTTGAATTTGACATTTGCATGGGGTATAGTAACTAGATTTGCGGCACAAACTATCGAGATCGTTCGTTTCTTCAGTCCAATGTCAAACACAATATGTAATTAAAAAGTGCTGCCACAGAAAACACACTATTATAGTCCCTCACAAACTTTAATCCATCCGTGCATTAGAAGATTAAATTTCCTTAGCCATCAAGTGAGAAGCGATCGGTGAGTAGTCTAGTCATTAAAGTGCTACAGGCGTTGTCCCATGTAAGGTCTGTTATGTGCGTCGTCATATCGTTACAAAATGAACAATGTATGAGCATGAATTATTTAATTGATATTTGCACAATTAGAGCATTTAAATAATGGTTAGTTGATTGAGTTCTTTAAGTATCAGTTTCGTGGGAAACTTATTCGCAGGTAGACTTTTAATAAGAAATTAAAGATAATTGGGATAAAACTAATACTGTGCGGTTTACATTTTGCAATAAATAATTGCGGTTCCAGTTGAGTGTCTATCTAAACACGAATCAAGAAGGCTTGTGCTAATTTATTTACCTGCATTTGCGAATATTATCTGCTATTGTTATCAATTAAATATTGAAACTTATTTTCAGCTGTTAAGCTATGCTACCCCTGTCCTGTATGCATTTCGGGTTGTGCCTTGTGCACCGAAGGGAGCAAACCGTGTCGAATTTTAGGCGAAATTTAACATAACATCTTGAAAATTACTGTTTATATTATTTCTTTTACTGGTTTATACATAAATGTATTTTGATTAGGCAGGTACAACAAAATGCGAGCATAAGTTGAGAGATATTAAATTGTCACCGAAGCACAAGAACTTAAAAAAAACAATTTCTTTTTTGGTTGCACGACGCACGAGACGCTATTAACTATTCACTCGGTCAACCGCAAAACTATTTTGGTCGTAGATAATTTTTACTTTTATTGCGTGGAATGCGGAACCGAAATGTCAACAAATGTCGGTAAGCCGATCCTCCCGTAGCACGCTATACAATATACATAAAGATGCTTTATGTTACCTACATTTACAACGTCACGGAACGGAAGATTGAATCGATTCACAATACTTACTAGAAGTCTGCTTGAAAGGAAAACCGACTCTATACAATAGCTAATAATGCGTTTACTTAATGAAATAGTTCCTAATGGGAAGAAAAATCCTAACCTAAACTTAATTTTTTAAATGAAAGAAGTCCTAACTCCAGATGAAATATCTTCTAAACTAAAGATGAAATAAATCCTAACATTTATGAGCCCTTTCACGATGAAACAATTCCTAGCAGTACAAAATGAAAAAATCCTAAGGTGCAAAATATATCTTATTATTTAATTTACCGTCAGTACAGGTTTAACTATAAAATTGGATGTAGTCATCCATGGATTTTAAAAGTAGCTAAAAAAGTTGAAAACTCTTCCTTCAGCATCAAAAGTATTCACACTTTCTTCAATAATTTCATAAGTCGTTCTTATTTGAGTGTGTGGTAACAAGGGCAAAGAAAGCAATTTATGAAAAGCCCGAGAGCCCGGCTTAGATCTTCACAAAAATCATTCCAAATGGTGCATGTTAATATTTTTACCATAGAAAAATCGTTATCGTAATCCTCTCGGTTTTTTAACTTTCTCCATTACGTAGTAAGAGAAAGATATTGGTTTCGTACAAAATTTCGAACTCGAGATTTTAATCAATTCTGATATTACGATGATAGAGGAACTCAAAAAAGTGGGTCACAAAATTCTGTCCGGTCTGTCCGTCTGTCCGTCTGTCCGTCCTTCCACAGGCCTACAGCCTAAATGGCATCCCGGATTACGTTCAAACCTCGGATTTGGAGTTTTTGGGCTTACAGCTCGGGAGGTGTTTTTTTTTTTCAAGGTAACCTCAATATTAATGGTACTTCCCATATAAAATTTTCCTACCAGTTTGATTTGATCGAAAACGGCTCTAACGATTTCAACCAAAATTGATATTTAAGCTTAAGTAGGTGAGGTTACCAGGACTGCGTACTCAGTTTTTGGCTAAAAATTCGAAGAACGGTACTTTTGATATTTCGAAATATCTCGAAAATGCTCCATACGATTGTAAAAAAAATTAATTTCTAAGGTAATGTGGTATTTTGTAACTTTATAGCAAACGATTTGCTGAAGACTCTGAAAGTCAGTCAGACTCGCACTAAACGAGAAAGTTTCGTGCGACCCAGTCGTGCACTTTATTTTTCTTCATCTTGTTTTCCTATCGTGTGACATACAAAATGAAGGCACATGCATATACACATTTACTGAGCTCATAAACTTCAATCCAGTAGCATCAAAATTGTTGATTTGTAAAGTCGCTTTTTTACGATCCTCCATTTTTTTTTAATTACAAGAAAAATAACTACTTTACAGTTAAATATTAAACGTTTTTTTAAGGGAATTTATTTTAATCCTCGACCAGCAGAAAAGTTTTAACAAACTTTAAGCTTCCCGTTGAGCAGTAATTGTTTCACTTATTGCAACCATTCACAGCAAGTACTAACTGTTATTAAAAATGTTGTTCTTAGTTCCATGCAAAGCGAACTGTCAATCTTACGGTTGATCATTTTAAGATTTTAATTAAGTGATCTTCACTGTTGAGTTTAACAACTAAACTTCTAAATAAGTGCTTTTTTTTGGTATCTGTTGCTTATTTGACTACAGGTCGTACGTATATAAGAAATATTTCCAAAATGTAGTATGATATATTTACGCACAATGGAAAACCTATTCGTGTCCAGTACCCAATTTTTTATACAAAAGCTTGAAAAAAAAACAAGTTCAATACTTATTTTAAGCATGAGGAATGAAAACTTATGTATATTAAATTTTAAAATTTCGTACACATTACGTATTTAGTTAGTTATTTTTTTTATGATTGAATGGAGGTGTTAAAGATTCGTCTCTGGCGGGTTGAAAATATTTTACAATTATCTGTTTTTTTTTTCATTTCTTTTAACACACTCCTGTTTTTGTACGTCTAGTTGTTGGTCGAACTGGAATATATAGATTTGATGGTATGATTTATATGTTTTGTGTATGAAAAAACAGAAGACGTTATGTACTCAAAGTCCGTATAACCAAAAAGAATAAGCAGCAAAAGAAACCGAAAATACCAAAAACCAAAACAAATACGAAATAAAACAACAAATACATAATAATACGATTAAATATTAAGTAGCTCCTTCTTAGTCTATACATTACTATTTTTTGTTGGTTTGCTCTTTAATAAAAATTAAAAACATTAGACAAGAAACAAATTAATATCACATAATATATGCTAGTACTGGTGAAAAGATTAAAGATTTAAATTTAAGAGTGTTAGGATTAGAGTTCTTCGTTTTGCAAATGAAAATTGTTTAATTGAGAAAAATAATATTTTGTTTTAATGGCTTTTATCGTACGTGTCCTTGTGTTGGTATCCAGAGACATAACCTGATGCATCTACTAGATTTTTGCGACCGGCAATACCCTTTCCCTTGCCTGAATCATCAAAACGTTCCTTGTGAGATCCTGTATACTTGGTGGTGTCAGTTAGACGATCCACAGTTGCGGATGCTTTTCCAGCCTAAGGAGAAATAATGTGCTAGAAAATGAATGCGAACGAGTAAAAGAATAAAGTTGAACTTACGGAAACCTGTGGCACACCAGGTGCACCCGAATTGGCCAATTTCTTCTTGATTTCTTCGAGATCTACTTTTTTGGCTTTTGCCAAATCGTCAAGGAATTTGTTATAATCATCGAAGGATATCTTCATGGCTTTGAACTTCTTAAAATGGATACCGGTATCGGTTGTGGTGATCTTCTTGTCGATCACTTTAGCCTGCTTCATCCACTTATCAGATTGAGAAAGGGTGATCAGTTTTCCATCGGATTTGATATCACCGAATTTTGAAAAGGCCTTAAAGTTATCGCGAAGGCTAACGACTGGCTTTGGATCCTCAATAGCCATTTGAGCTACCTCAGCTACTGGGGGTTCTGATCCATTGGTTGCAGTTTCGGCCATTGTTCCTCTGAAATTAGAATAAGAAAGGAATTAAATGGGGCAAATGTTGACAATCGATTTGGTTTTGGAAAAACCCGAATTTTTCTGTAGTTTTGTGAACTCACCTATAGATAGCTACGTGTGAATACATTTTTTATGTTTCTTACTACTTATTTTGTTAAATTATCAGTGGACAGAACTGGGCTACTTAATGTAGAAATAGTATTTGGGACGTTCGGATACCTAGTTTATGTCAAACATTAACTAGATTTGTCGGGACTACTTATCCGAACGCGTTGGGTTGAATTGTTGTTGTACGGTCAGCGTTCTGCCTCTGACACAAATATGGTTTCAATACCATGGTATCGAGATGAACCACATGTCTGTCAGGGTATACCAAGGTAATACAAGACGAGCCTTGTGGTTCGAGCGTGGTATCGATACTAGGGTTTTTCGCGTGGTATAGCCATTACCCTAGCGGAAACAGCACCACTCTCATGAAGTGGAACATACGAGTAGTTTTATTTAATTTACTTGTGTGTCACGGGTTTTATTGTTTGACCGAACATGGCAACTGCCAAACTATACTACGTTGAACAGTGTGTCACCAAGCATTATTGACGAAGCCATAGTATTGATACCACGGTATCGGAACCATGTGTGTCACAGGCATTACCGTTGTTTGACTAAAGTCGAAATTTGAAACTTTTTTCGAGAGCGTGTAACAATATTTTGCTATTTTGCCCATTTTATTTGCAAAAGGTCTTCGCAAATTTTTCCATAAAGTACCTACGTTGAAAATGTAACTCGATTGGTTACCATAACACTATTATACCTAGTGTTTTTTGAATTCATGGTTATTAAATATCGTGCGAAAATTTTAATTTGCAGAGTGGCTTCAGAAATTAACCCTTTAATACCATCGGTCCTTTTTTGGACTTTTCAGAATTCTGCAGAGGCCACTCAATTTATTTTAAATTTCACTCTTCGAAATGTCAACTGAGTATACAAGTAGGATTTCCTTGACTAGATTTGTCGGCTTCCTCTCCATAAACATCAACTGGAAAATCTTTCCACGTGACCACTCTGGGCCAATAGAAATTGAAAAACATTAAGTCAATCAGCTGTCACTTACAAAACTAGGAATCCGCACGTCCCCATTGTTTAACTCTTTTTGCGTTATATTAACAGTTGAAATTGAATTTAATGCCCTAGAGCTTAGACTGAATGTTAAAACTGGCATGGAAATTAGTTTGTCCTGTCAAAAAATGTGTTCTATTTTATGCTTATCGAATATGTAACTGTCTTAACACAATGGAGCGGCAGCTAATTATTCCTAATTCGACTGGATTGATTTGGACTATAATAACATTCTGGTACACTGAAGCCTGAACGCAAAAACTATAGATTGGTTCCTGACGTCACTTTTCCTACCTCAGCAATATATTCGAGTTGTAGTACTCAGTCGCTTAATTCTTGATTAGTTTTGTCAGTTACGCCTCCATAAATGTCAATTGGAAAAAAAATCACGTAACCAATCTAAGCCAATAACAACAGCAAAATAAAGTAGTTCCAGGCAACATCAGTGTCAAATAAGAAAAAGAAGTGGGCGATTTTATATATGGATGGAGCATATTTCTGTTAAAAAAAAAAATGTGAAAAGTTAATAATAAATTGCAAAATACAGGAGAAAAATTGCATTATTAAGATGTAGTATTTGGTGCCGTGAAATAAGGCCAAATCTGAAAATTTTGCCTTTTTTCACGGCACCGTAGTATTTATCAAACGTACTTATTTGTGAAAGCTAATAAGCCAATATAGGAATTGGGTATAACGCACTGTTACAATATACTATAGCCATTTTTTTTTAGTTTATTGCTTTCAACTTTATCAAAAAAAATACATGACAAACGTTGGATAAATGACAAGCGTTAAAGAAAATGAAAAGTGTAAAGGGGCTCTCGGGCATTGCTATTTTTGAAAGCAGCATTTGTTTTCTCGAAAAGATACTAATTTTATTTAGCTCCCAATTTGTCATGTTAGAGCGTATACAATGCATCTCTGTACCATATTTCATTACAGAGTTGTTGTTTTGCTGACACAGTTCTAATTGAACCCAGTCCTAGGAAAACGAAATTTGTTGCTACTCGAAACCACCAAGCAAAATCATGTCAAAAGTACAAAAGTTCACGCAGCCAGCTATGCTGCATCGAACCAAGAAAACGTACTTGACATTAGAAGCAACATCTATTAACACTTCGTTAATATCAACGTAAAATGTACTAGACGTAAGTACATAAATATTGCAAGCAAAACATTAGTTTAGGTCATGAAACACGAACTGAAAAACTTATTAGAGAAGCAGTCAGCTTCGATAAGGTTTACGCATTGTCCATTAAATGATATCATCCAAGCATCAGTGCAAAGACCATTAAGATCAAATTTTCATTTACATTTGGCAGAGTTCAATTTGCTGTCGAACGGGATTAATCTTCAATCTATTGATAAAAATTATACTCCACCAAAAATTCGCTTTCACTATTTGTTTACATAGATAAAGCAACGCTATTATTGCAAAAACTTGGGGGTATTACATAAGAGTTAAGATGAACCACCTCCGTTTACTTGTGACTTGTAAGGACATTACTTATGATATAGGTATAAATATTTATTTCCTAATCCATCAATATCTGACACAGACACTATAGTTATACCCTTGCAGGCCGGTACCGATAGTCATTTATCACACCACAACTGACAGTTTTTTTTTTAACACCATACTCTCATTTCAAATGCGAACTAACACTTAGTCACTAATTCATTTCAAGATCAACCATATTAATACGACGTAAAGGCAAATTTTTATACTATATTGAAACAGTTTGATACGGAGAGCGAATATATCAATATAAACCAAAGCTTCTACCGCACAAATACACCTTTCCATCAGATTGGATGGACAGAAACTAAAGCGCTAGAAGAAATGTTTTGTGATAACGTTTAGCTATACAGACTGTGGAAATAATATTTGAAGAGGTGAATTGCTCATGCTTTTTGCGAAAACAATTTCCATCGCTCTCTATTGAAAACACATACAGTAACAAAGTGGTGTGTATTGTATTGTTTTACTCATATGCGTACAATCAATAAAAAAAAATGTTTGTTTCTCAAATATCTTTGAAGAATTAAAATTAAAACATCAGATCAGTATTGACGAAAGAATGACATAAATGAGTACAACGAGTCATAGCAATTGGAACATGTTGTGAGGTACAAAGTTTAGATCGAGGAAAAAACATTCACATGTTTATGGCTTTTACTAAGCTTTGTTTTTGTTTTTTACTAAAAAGCTCTGACTAGTGTATCTGCCCATCAACACTTGTGAGATCAACCCAAACAACGACGTAATCCGTAAAGACAGCTGTAATTTATGTAAAAAAAAATTAAGAAAATAAAAATTGACTACCGTTTGGCCCCTTTTGTTGAGCCAACACATTTAAATATTAATTATGCACCATTCCTTACCTAGCCTTAATTCAATTGTATATACCAAAAGTTCAAAAAATGCAAATGTAATGTGTGAATAGTCATGTTCCAACTTATATATATTGCTCACAAACGAATTTGAAACGAACATAAAATAAAAATATACACACAACATTATTTTCTTTTAATTTCTTACATAAATTTCAGGTTGGAAATTTTTTTTTCCACAAACTATTAACAGAAATAATTTGATTTAAAAATAATATGAAAAAACATAAAAATTTCTTTCACAAATAAGTGTTGCCATTGTTTTTTATATATATATATTTTTTTTTTAATTACCCCTCTCGACTCAACGAAGCAAGATAGATCCCTCTCTAAAAGTCAAAAATGCTTCTATGTAACCCCTCTACAAGAACACATCGTACTCGTGCCCTATAAAACGGCTCTATTGTAGGTAACCCTAAAGATTTCCTTCCACAAGTAACCTACTTGTTACATTAAAAAAGGTCAGAGTCTTAACGAGCAAGATCTTCGTCATCCGATTACAGACTATCTATTTATAGCTTCTTTATAATGTTCTATAGTCCTTCATGTAAATAATCACATACTCGCGTACCGATTAAGGTATAAACTGAATAAATAAATGAATTACTCGCGCGAATCACATCCGTCTTACTTCACGGTAAATAATACCACCAGCCATAACAAAAATTTGCTATCCTCGACAATGCACATCTTAATGCCGACGGGACGTTGTATAACATCGTTCTTAACGGTTACACGTTGCAAAAATATAGTAGTATTAACTCACTAAAAGGAGTACTGAAATTGAAACTTTCAAACTGGTTTATCGAAAGATTCATTCATTCTGCATCCATGGTGCGCGAAACACCCATGTTCGCAGTAACAATAAATGATAACTGGATTCCAATAAATTGTTAATCTTCTTAACTGACACATTAAGCAGAATACCACCGGGCACGGACTATGCGGATACCATTGCATTTCATGCAAAACAGAGTGTTGATCAGATGACGCCCGCTTTTATGCACATGGAAGAAAGAACGACATAAAATCAATGAAAAGGATAATGGCGACATTTACTGTTCACCTCATTAGGAACTATTGTGATTTTTATGTTTTTTTATTGGTGAGTTGTAAATGGCTTGTAATCGCACCTGACAGCGGTTTTATTGCCAACCAAATGGTGTAAAATAAAATAAGGATCTAGTGTTATGACGATTTTATTGCTTCATCATGGCCGCGCTCTCTTGATTAAGCTGAAGGTTGTGAAATGCTTTTATTATAATACCATTTTTTTAAATTATTTTTTAATTTAAATTTTAATATTCACCGGTTTAAAAAATATTCCTTTGTTCCTAGTGCGATTGGCGATATGTGTACGTATATTGCGCAGATCCTATTTATTCTAATTTGAACTCTGAAAGAAAGTTTCTGCCTTCCGAATACATATAACCTATGTGTTAATAAAATAAAAACCATTCTCTGTTCAGTATTTCTATGAAGTCCGAAACTAAAAATAATTTTAAATAATATTCCTAAAGGAACAAAACAAAAATAGTAAATAGTACCTACCTTTGTATATACAAAGATAGTACACACAAAATTTATTTCTACGCACTAAAGTCTAAAATGATTTCACACCTATTTTTGTAGCCTTCAAAGTTCAACAACTCTTATGACTTGTTAAAAATTAAGAAATTTTCTAAGAATGGTTAACCGAAGAAAAAAATATAAGCAATTATTACACACTGGAAGATAAAACTCATTTATCATAAGACCGACGCGCACTTCTGAAAAATGAGAGTTACCTATAGTTAAAAAAAAAATATGTACAACACTTTTTTACATGGTCGATATTGTGGTCGAAAATCGACCTAACCTTTTATAAGTACATATGTAATACTAAAAAAAACCTGCCAAAATTTTCTGTAATTATGCTGTTTTTTTATAAGCGAAAATACCTGTCGATAAAAATGCTCGCCTTTTGAAAATAAGTATCACTCGTGAATCGTGATCGATTTTGATTAATATTTTAATACGTCACTAAATCCCAGCCGTAAGCCCTGTAGCTATAGAGCTGTTACTGTTGTTTTTAAGATTAACCTGCACATTTTATGATTATCGGTTAATAAATTATAATAATACCCACAATTTTTTGTTGGTATATACTCATCTATGGCATCCTTCCAAATGATACCTATAAGTTTCATTCCACTCATTTCATAATAAATACTAAACAAGTGTACGGAAACAATGGATGTTCACGTATTATTATAGGTAATGATGATGATGATATTTTTCTCAGTTATTTTTACTTATACATTTTTACTACACGTCATTGCCAGGTGCCACCTAATATATATATTGTTTAGATAATCAATCATTTCTTTAATTGCACCCAACTTTTGAATGTACCATTAGCTGAATAAGTATCTACAGCTATTATTGAGTTTTATTGACATGGGTAGGTCAGGGATTGAAGTTGAAATGAAAATTTAGTCCATTTTCATGGTCAATTTCATCACAATAAATAAGTCGCACGATGACATAATATGAGTATGTGTGTGCCTTTTAGAGCGAAGAATAAAATGTACCACCATGTAATAATGTTTAGTAATAGTGAAATTTTAGATAAAAAATATACTTTATACACATCATAAGATGCAATAATTCCTGTTAAAATCCATATTCATAACAACTTCGTGAAAGATATTTTTTTTTTTTTTTATAAACACGCTCTAAAGAGCTTATGACTACTTTGAAGTACACAGCGCGGGCGTTAAGGAAATTGGGATAAAGAAGATAGGAGATTCCGATGCACGCATTGGTTCGCTATATTTATGTCTTCATAACCCTTAACCCTAAAAGTTGAAACCTCAACCAATTCGCATAAATATTCAATTTTCCTACAGAATTTGAGTATGGTCTCAATCTTTTTTGAGAAGCTTACATCCTCCACGTTGTTATGAAAGCATCATCCGATGAGCTTCTTTCTACTCCGAGCGATTGCTTGACACCTTCAAAGAGAAGGTGTTTGATGTCCTCCGTGATTTGTAGGTAGCCTAGTTTCATAGCGGTCTTCCTCAGAAGGCAATGCCAAAAGAGTATTCGTATCGTTGACGTCAATCTTTACTTTTTCGTACGAAAAATGTGAATAAATCGATTTTCCGATATTTTCTTTCTGCCTAAACCTGAAATAGAGCAATACGACACAAAAAAGAATCATGAAAATCTCCTCAGCTACATAGGTCTATAGCGTCATCGTGTTTCACCCCTAAGAAATTGTATTTTTTTTTTTGAATCTGTCCCAGAATATTAATTCGAGTTGAAATTTTACGAAATATCGTTATTCTTAGAACAAAATAGTTAACGAATTTGACTGACTAAAAACAAGTTTTTTTCTTTAAGTTTCTCAGAATTCCCGTTTCAAAGTAACTAAAAATATTCATAGAACTTAAACTAATTTTTGCAGACCCAGATTTATTTCTCGATCTACCAATGAAGGTACCTATCTTGAACAGCCTATGTTACAGTTCAGTAAAGTACAGCAGGTACAGTACGTGTGTACTACTTTTGGTATAACGATCCTTTGTGTGCAGTAACTATATGAGTTGTGGATATGGAAAAAAAACATGCCTTAGTATTCACGACTGAGTCGCGAAGGTAAAACATTCTCTCAATTATTTAATTATTGGCAGTTCGTCTGAATTACTTATACCTACTCCAGTTTTTACACAAAAATGTACGTAAACCTTAAATTTATAAACATCAAAATGTTGTCGAGTACAATAATTAACAGTATATTGTTCTGAACTTAGCCTTCTAGCCAAAGCAAAATTAGGGTGCATTTGATGTAAGTACTTACTGTATTCGATGTATTATGTTCAATTAAACTCATTTGGTTCAAGCACCAAGATAAAAACTAGACAATACCTGCAGTGTTTCCTGCAGTGGTGGTATCTACTCAGTGCATTATACACGTCTGGCTGTCAATTTGTCAGACATAACGTTTTTTGACACTTATGTGTGAAAACTTATTTGTTCAGACTATCAAGTATCAACCATGATAGGTTTGTTTACCCACACTGAGCTGCACAGAATTACGAAGAATCAAAGGTTTAGCGTTAAATGATTAGTATAGCTTGTTTCACGTGGCTGTTCTGAACTGTTCAATACACTTTTACTTCTAAGTATTTGTTTGTTGGCTCATCAAAGCATCAACCAACATTTATAATTGTTTTGATAGTTTTCATTAACTTGTGCTGTTCTATTCGTATTTATGCAGACTTATGTTGCAGGATCTACCAAAAAGCTTCAAAAGCCGAAGCTCAAGCAATAAAAACATTATCGGTAGCGGTTATAAAATATGCCGAATACAAAACTCTCCGTAATGGTGGGAATTTCATGGCAAAAAAAAAAGTGCTAATCAATGCTATCCATGCCGTCATGAACTTGAAAACTGACTGTTTGTTGCACGAAAATTGTGGAATAAGTTTACTGCCATTGTGATTAATTCACTTATTAACATTGGAAATTTCTAAATCCTCAATTTATTTTCAAAAGAAAGAAAACCTAAACTTTTCTACGCGAACAATATACAGGTGGTTAACAACTACCAATTCTATGCACGTATAATTTATCGCATTCATTTCTTTGTATGCAAGCCCATCATACAAACTATTTTTAGACACTCTTATAAATCTTTATCAACAAACCTGTGTTTCCAGAGTTATCAAAAATGCTTCATTCAAATCAAGTATACATGGCCGTTCTCACGATTAAAATTAAGTTGTAGGTGTGTGAAGAACCGACTGTGAATTGTGAAATACTAAACAATTTTCCAATTCGGCCTTGGCCTTCATTTAGACTTCAAGTAAATTATTTAATATAACTTAGGGCTAAATACCTAGCTTAACTATTAAAAACCAGTTGTCATTACTTAACTCTTAAATAAATATGACATCATATGTATAGGTATAGGATGTATAGGTATACGCATTAGAAACACGAAAATTTAAAAGTTCGTTCATGCCGCTTATAAATAAGTAATGACACCATTAATATTGATGTTATCACATAACCTGTCTAGAGTATTTGTCATCAATGTATGCCTCAGACGAAACTAATTGTCAAACATTACCTACATGATAGAAATGGAATAAGCTCTGTGCGCCCGACAAGGTCCGAACGGAAAAGGCAATCAAGAGCCATGTGTTTCCATATTGAGAAAGAGTGAAACACTTCCGCAAACAACAGTTAATTTTATAATTATTACTAAACTCGTTACAATCGAAAACATTACTTAATTATGCTTATCAGCTGGGAAGAGGCATACGTGTTACCAAACTAGTTTACACTGCATGCACCGTTCTCAGGGTGTGGTCAAATGCCAAACTAATTTATTACTCTGCTAACATTTGATAAATTATTCTCATTGGAACTGGAGCCACAAAAACTTTTCCGAAGAGGACTCTCCCAATCCAAACAAACAAACAATGGAATGCATGACCTAAAAAAAGAAAAGACTGCTTCCCGCTGTTCTCATTTTAGAACGCTTTCATGAAGAAGGAAACGAAATCCTTGTGGAAATTGACGTTCCTTTATTGCGTGTGAGAACATAACTTTCACTTGATATATCTAACTGTATGTGTATGCTAGTGTATGCTTTTGTATCCTTAATAAAAAACAAACAAAATGACATCACACACAGAGAGAAACCAAACGTCTATGCGCATGTTCTATAATTTCATTAATCATCCCGCCATCGTCATCATCATCCGGAAGAGGATGTCTGAACTGATGCTTACATTAAAAGTATTTTCAAAATAACATAGGAAAACCTAAGACAATTAGTGTGGTAGGTACAGTTTCGAAAAACTGCATTTAGGCTGACATAAGTTTGCTTGCCCCCACTTTAAAACGGAACAACGCGGAATAAAATATCACGCATACGTCCTCGATTGGGGAGATTAAAGCCACCTCCGCCTCACTGTTTGTAAACAAATCTGTATCCATTTTGTATCTATTTTCGCAACTGTTACTTTTTGGGTTGGCTCTTGAGTCTGATTGCTTGCAGTTACCTACACTTTTTCCAAAAAGAAGCAAATGCAAATGAAAAATATGTTCCCTTACCAACTTTGTTTTGAAATATTTTTTTTAATCCAAAGATGAAATAAACTCTTTAAATAGAAATACTACACGACTATATTCAAGGACAGACACAGTTAGACCACCGAACCACGACGAACTAATCAGTTGACGGAATTGAACTGAAAAAACACTGAACTCAGGCGAAATCAACGAGTGTACATTCAATACTGTTTGGTACTGTAAATTGGTGGCGCAATTTGGCGTTTGATTCTTCACGACACAACCGCCGCAACGATGGGCAATGCGAAAGCATTTGAATGTCGCTTGTGTGACTCCAGCGAGTTGAGTGAAATTCGGCTGAGTGAGAATTCAAGGGGTACCTACCCATACATGTCACCCTTATAGTTTTACTAAAGCTTTTCTCGCCAATGTTCTTTTATCTAAATTAGAAAAAAAGTCAGTGGCATGCGTATGTGTATGGTGTCCATTTGTCAAGTAAAAGTGATACAGCCGCAACAAAAAGTTTTAGTTTTTCTGAAAATAGAAATTATTCTTTTTGTGTTTTCTAAAAACAGGACTTTGAAATTTTTGTCAACTCTCTACAGACTTCTTTGAAGCAAAATAAAGGGCCCAATTTAGATGTTTCACTATATGTAATGAAAGTGCAAACATGAATCGTGGTTTCAGCTAGCGTTACCAACTACACATCACCCTTTAGGGCGACAGTACCGTAAACTTGGTAAACATTGACCGATTTTATTTTTGAAATACATAGCTGTAAAATTTGTTCAAATTATATGTAGCTACATTTATGTAATCAATACTAGGGACTGTGTTTAGTAACATACTTAAAAATATTGGTTGGTATTTTTTTTATTTATATTTTAGGGTAAAAACCTAAAAAAAAAAACGGTTGGTCAAAGTTTTACTACCTGGTATCCAACATTTAAATTAACCGCACGTTTAAATCTATATATATAAAAGGCAATGAAGTCCGTGTGTGCGCGCAAAACTCAATAGCGGATTGTTGGATTTCAACGATTTTGGGCTTGATAGTTTCGATTGGGCCCAAGGAAGGCCATAGGCTACTTTATGTCTCGAAAACAAAGCTTTGACAGTATGATATGTGGGATGAAAGTTTGTGTGGGATTCGGCGATTCCAAGACAAACTTGATCATGCCGCCAGTGAGAAGGTCAAAAAGGATTATTAACAATCCAGAGAATATGTCGGAACTTCGGGAAAGAATATCATGGAGTCATCCATACTGGAGACCGAAATAGACAACAACACAATAGTCATCAGCATAGCGTTCCATGTTTCTCACATGGTCAATTGTATGTGGCGTGCTCACGTGTCGGCAAACCTTTCGTTTTGTACGTGTACGCACCCGTAAATGGAACGAAAAATGTACCAAAGCACTTCAGTGAAAAAGCGGTAGGTTGGCCGACAAGTAAATCGCTGCGTTTATTGCAATAAATTGTATTTATTTTAATATAATTTTTGAATAACGAATTTACCGATTTACCGGAAGCGAAAGCTCGGAATTATTAATTTCATTAAATACATTCGAATTTTTGGGGAACGAAGTTCGCTGGGCCAGCTAGTTATAAATAAGTCATAGTTTGTATAATTTCGTTAACCCTAGTATTTTCGGAATAATTTGGACGGCCCTACATTCAGTTCAATATACTGGGTGGGACATAATTATTAAGTGCATTCTAGAAATTCATATCTTTGGAAAGAAGCCATACATAAGATATCACTATTATGAAGGCTCACCATGGACTGTAGCGCATACCAATTCTGATATATGTGTAACTACTTGAACAATTTTGACAACCATGGCTATTCCCTGCCCGCATATGTGGTTTAAACAAAATGGCGCTACAGTTCATATGATGAAACAATCGGTCGCTCAGATCGCACAGTACCTAAGACGTACCAAAACGCCATTATTTCTTTCGAATTGAAATTATTATTAATATGTACAGTTGCGGAATTTCAAATAGTACTTATCGTAGACTTAAGACAGCTAATATCCTCCTTATTAAAAAAAACGAAGAAGCTTATCATACTACGCGACAGCGACATGCTTCAGTCTCGCCCGACTGTATTCATCGGTCAATCTTTCTATAACAAGTGATGACATCAATTCCCTCCGAGTGCGCTCACTATCGCTATCAGAGTCAGTCCACGTACAAAGTATTCGTATATCGACACCCAAAGCTTTTTGAGTAGAAAGGTCAGCTGCTTAGCTTATGCTATGATTATTGCCTTGCTTATACGCTTATACCTATCTACTCAAGTTTATTGTTAGAGCGACTCAACTATTTTCGTTGCCGCCGAAGTAGACTGGCTGACGAGTTTGTATTTTTAGGGCAATTCGCCCCCCGCTAGACATTAGACATGTTGAAAGCATTTGGTAAAGGGATAAGGGAGGGGGTGCGTCTGTTCCGCTTTGCCACTATTTTTGTCAGAGCAATGAGCACTGTTTCCAAATCAAAACAAAACATTTGTACATACGAGTATGTAGGTACATTATGAACTATGGAATTTGGCGTGAAATTTTGTTATTTTTGTTTACCCCGCTACGCAACAATAATAATAACGTATTATAATTAAACCTAATTATGAGATTATAGCTGCTTCCAGAACTTAATTCTAGACAAATGTATTGTTTAGCACAGGCTACCTGCTAGTAGATGATATCGTACGGAACGGCTTTTCAGTGTTCATACATGCATAACATTAATGAATAAAAACTAAAGAAACTGGGGAATAGCGTGAGGTGTACTATGATGAGATGATAGCGTCATGCGTCACTCGCGGAAAAAGAATGGAAAGTTTGTATTTAAACAACTCAGAGGTAGGAGATGATTAATGGGAGTTCAGTTTCAGTTAATTTGAGTAAATATACACGTGGGAAGAAATTATGTTAGGTAGGAATAAGTCGCGTCGTGCTTAAGCAAATCACTGAAGAGCATGCCCGGAAATCAACGCCTTTTAACCTTGTTGAACTATATACACATACAAACACAATTACAAAACGCCCTTAGCTAGTCCTAGATTGGTGTTTTATTGAACATCTCTCCATAAATCCCAGTAAGGCTGTCATAGTCATAGTTCCCTTCACTAAGAGAATAAATTTGAACTTGCATCAAATCTCCGCATCAACGATATTAAGTAGGTACTCCGACGAAGTCAAAATATCTCGGAGTGTTCCTTGATAAAAGACTAAAGTGGAACTCCCATATAATAAACAACAAACACAATAAAAAAGGTTAATTTAAAAAACCAAAAAACCGACTGACCGTAAAGTAAAATAACTAAACAAAATTTAACAAGACACTATAGTGTAGTGTGTTTATTTGCCTACATGCACATTCCGGGTGTCGTGTCGGGTGACGAGTACGGCTCGTTACCTGATTCGATACTTGGAGTGTGGAATGTGCTTTTCAGCATACTACGCTTCCCACCTAATACCTTTCAGATCACATACATTTACCTTTACTTCATAATTTGTTTCTCCACATGTACAATTCAATAAAGACACTCCAAACTATAAGCACGTCTCTTTTTTATTCTCCGGACGTTAAAACTACATGGCGACCGTGACAGGACATAGTGACAAAATATCCGATTAATTAAATAATAAAAAAAAAATAAATAAAAAGAAACAAAAATGGGTAAAGAGCAATCAAAAATTGTAAACCCAAAGGCAAATGTAGTGAACGAAATAGAAATAGAAAATACAAATCAAGTTGGTGTGACAACCGTTGCAATAATAATAATAGCAATAATATGTGCCGCGAGTTTTTTGTATAAACTCCTAAAAATTTATCGCGCAAACATCAAACGCAAGTATATACAGCGTGCCGCGTCGGTGGCATCAATAAATCAAATATAAAAAAAGAAAAATAAAAAAAAAAAACACTACAGACATTCAAACAGTGCAACTACGTAGTAACAAATGTGCATCTTTAAATAACTCATCATCATCTCAGCAGTAATCTGGAAGCGACAACAATACTAAATACATCTCGATAGATAAGAAACTACCAGCCAAGCAACATAAAACGATAGCAGAACATATTCAAAAATTCCTCATATTTACACCGAGCGACGTTTCTACAGGTACAGCCTAGAATTTTATTATGTTATAATAATACCTTAAAATTTTTTTTATTATTAGTTATGATAGTATTAAATTAACAAATGTACGGATAATTTAGATATAGATGATTGATATAAGTGATTGTAAATAATTCAAACCTATTACGTTGAGAAAAATAAAAATAAAATGAAAATAAAATAAGTAATCAAATAAATGACCCATTCCAATGTGCCAACAGTGGACAGACATTCTGTCAAAAATAGATGTATGTAGACAAGTGTTTAATAGATCGTATAAATGTTTAAATAAAAATATTGAAATTAAGAGTGACACTGTAGACAAACATATCAACGTACTGATAGAAAACTTCAACAAAATAAGAACAGTACTAAACGTACACTACACTAAATTAACAAAGGAACACAAAGCTGAAGCTCAAGATATATTCTGGAGTTTTAGAGATAGATTACTTAAAATTTTCACTAAAAGGAAAATTCATTTAAAAGTCCCACTTTCTCTAGAAACTGAATTGAGCTCAAATAATATCACTGCTGAAAGTAGTGACGGTGAGGAAGACGAAGAAGTAGGCTTAGAAGAATCTAAAGATCTATACAATCAGATTAATTTGAACAAAACGGATATAAATAACACTGCCAAAATGTCACAAACCAAAATTGAGTTCCTTAATACAGCGTCAAAATTAATACCAGATTTTGACGGTAAAATTGAAAACCTACAAAGTTTTTTGGATTCATTAAATTTGGTAGACTCGATAAAAGAGACTCATGAACAAGTAGCAGTTGAGTTAGTAAAAACTAAACTCAAAGGTGCTGCACGAAACCTTATTGCAAATGAGTCTTCGTTGCAACAAATTATTGCAAACTTAAGAAAATCGATAAAAGGCGAGTCAGTTGAAGTTCTGGCAGCAAAACTCATGAGTGTAAAGCAAAATAACAAGTCTGCTAACACATACGCTAATGAGATCGAGGACTTGACCAAATCTCTGAACAACGCTTATATTTCGGATGGGTTAACCATCGCGTTAGCAGAGAAGTACTCTACCCAAACAGCGGTACGTGCCATGACAAAGAATGCCACAAACGAAAAAATTAAAATTGTAATGGAATCTGGTCAATTCAATAATATGAACGAAGTTGTAGCCAAGTTTGTCAATAGTAGTACCGAAACCTTTGGTCAACCAAATTCTATTTTATATTTTAATAAAAATAGCAATTATAACAACAAAACATATTGGCATCATCTTGGTCGTAACCGTACACGCGGCCAATATCAAAATTTCAACCGTGGCAGAGGCCGTGGTCGAGGTCGAGGTAGTTTACACAACAATGGCCATTACCGCCAAAATGGTCGAGGCAACCAAAACAATATACGATATATAAATGAAGAACAAAGTTCGGAAAACTGGAACGAACCCCTAAATACTCAAAACAATATGTAAATATTACGAATAAAATACTAAATCTAAATCTCAATCTCAGCAGCTTTATAAAAGTAAAGCTGATATCAACGAACAAATTTTCAAACTTTTTAATCGATACCGGCGCAGACGTTTCAATTATAAAAGAAACTCAAATTAATGATAGTATATTCGTTAATAAAGGCACTACAAAAGAACTAAGTGGTATAGGACAGGGGGTAATTAATACAATAGGTACAGTTAAAGCAGATTTAAAAGTTGAAAATATTCTTATACCCCAAATCTTCCAAGTAGTACGAACGGATTTTCCTATACCCAGTGATGGTATACTTGGGCTTGATTTTATAAAAAAATACAATTGTGTGCTAGACTATCAGTATCATCAAGACTGGCTAATATTGCGCCCAGATAACTTTCCAGAAAATGTAGCTATACCCATGCATACATCCTCATGTCCCAATTCATTTTCAATTCCCGCTAGGTCAGAAGTGATCAGACAAATCTCAATTAATACCGAAAAAGATGAACTTTTGATACCAAACCAAGAACTTAAAACGGGAATTTATATTGCGAGTACGATAATAAACGCGAAAAAACCATTAGTGCGCATAGTCAATACAACAAATAATAATGTAACGTTAAGCAATCCCAATATTATAACAGAGGATCTGTCTAATTATAACATTCTCATAAATAAAAATTTGGAAAAGGGCCATAAAGAAAAAATTCTTGTCAGATTATCAAAAAACTTCCCTCAATTTGTAAAATCAAAGCTGACTGACCTGTGCAACGAATTTAATGATGTTTTCGCATTAGAATCAGAAAAAATTTCATGTAATAATTTTTACACACAAAAGCTACGCCTAAAAGATGAATCACCAGTATATATAAAAAATTACAGAATTCCTCATTCACAAAAGGAAGAAATAGCGAAGCAGGTTGATAAACTAATCAAAGATGACATAGTGGAACCATCAACTTCGGAATATAACAGTCCAATCTTACTGGTACCAAAAAAATCGTTACCAGGAAGTAATGAGAAACGGTGGAGATTGGTAGTGGATTTTAGAAATGTAAATAAAAAATTGATTGCGGATAAATTCCCATTACCAAGAATAGATGGTATTCTTGACCAACTAGGAAGGGCAAAATATTTTTCGTGCCTTGATTTAATATCGGGCTTTCATCAAATCAAGTTAGATGAAAAATCGAGAGATATAACATCGTTTTCTACGGACAAAGGGTCATTTCGTTTCAGCCGACTCCCGTATGGCATCAAATAGCGCCAAATTCCTTTCAACGAATGATGTCCATAGCATTTAGTGGTCTCTCACCAGAACAGGCATTTCTGTACATGGATGATTTGGTAGTACTGGGCTGCTCAGAGGAACACATGTTAAAAAACCTTAAAGATGTTTTTTCTATTTGCCGTAAATACAATTTAAAACTCCATCCGGACAAATGCTCATTTTTCGGTCACGAAGTGACATATTTAGGGCATAAATGTACAGATAAGGGCATACTTCCAGATG
Source organism: Cheilosia vernalis (assembly GCA_949126925.1). Taxonomy (NCBI): domain Eukaryota; kingdom Metazoa; phylum Arthropoda; class Insecta; order Diptera; family Syrphidae; genus Cheilosia; species Cheilosia vernalis. The sequence continues at coordinate 42,384,467 of OX421359.1, forward strand.
ATAGCAAATTCAGCGCTGTCCTTAACTATCCGACCCCTCAAAATGCCGATCAAACGAAAAGATTCGTTGCTTTCTGCAACTATTATAGGCGTTTTATACCAAATTTTGCCGAGCATTCACGTCATCTATCACGATTAACTCGAAAGAACACATCGTTTGCATGGACTTATGAGTGCGAAACCGCATTTCAATATCTTAAAAACTGCCTACTTAGCCCGAATATTCTGCAATATCCCAACTTTCAGAAGCAATTTTGTATAACAACGGACGCTAGCAAGCATGCGTGTGGAGCGGTACTTAGCCAAGAGTACAAAGGAAAACAACTACCCGTTGCATATGCTTCTAGAGCTTTCACGAAAGGCGAAAGCAATAAGTCAACCATCGAACAAGAGTTAGCAGCTATTCACTGGGCTATAACTCACTTCAAACCATATATATATGGAAAACAATTCTTAGTTAAGAGTGATCATAGACCACTTTCCTACCTTTTTTCAATGAAAAATCCATCATCGAAACTAACACGAATGAGATTAGATTTAGAGGAGTACGATTTCGTAATAGAGTATATTAGGGGAAAAGAAAATTATGCAGCCGACGCTTTGTCTCGCATAGATTTTTCTGAAATCAAACAAATTCCAAAACTTTCCAGTAATATTTTGAAAGTCACTACAAGGCTTCAATCGAAAAGGGATAACTTAAAGCTAAACACGCCCAACACTATACTTCACAGCCCTCAGTCTGAAAACTTAAAAATTTATGAAGCACTTAATTTAAAAGAAGTACGAAAATTTGAACGCCTTAGTCTCAAAGACTTTAACTTAAATATCACGAAAGGCAAACAAATAATAAGTACAATAAAAAGGAACGACTTTATTGTCAATGGGAAAATTGATTTAGATCAACTATTCCCAAAGCTTGAAAAAATAGCTGGTAATAAAGGAATAAAGAGATTCCAGTTGTCACTTGGTGATGAAATATTTAATAAAATCCGGATAAATAAATTTAAAGAAAAAGGAAACGCGTTATTAAAAAGTTTAGAAATTGTGCTTACACCTAGGATAAAAGTTATAAAAGACGAGGATGAAAAACTAAAAATTCTGAAAAGATACCACGATGATCCTGTTTTTGGTGGCCACCCAGGAATCACGAGGTTAGCTAATAAGATAAGAAAATACTTCTACTGGAAAAACATGACTAGAGAAATTAAAAGTTATGTCAAAGCGTGTGAGCAGTGCAAAAAAAGTAAATCATTTTTAAAAACGAAAGAGACCTTGATACTTACTCCCACACCAATAAGTGCCTTTGACACAGTATTAATAGACACTATTGGCCCATTACCAAAAACTGAAAATGGTAACGAATACGCAATAACTATAGTGTGTGACTTAACTAAGTACTTAGTTACAATACCAATACACAATAAGAGTGCCAGAGCGGTGGCTAAAGGAATATTTAATGGTTTTATTCTAACATACGGGCTCATGAAGAAAATTCTAACAGACATGGGAACAGAATACATGAACCAATTATTCCAAGAATTGTGCGATCTCCTAAAGATCGAAAAGGTAAACTCTACTGCCTATCATCATCAAACATTAGGATCTGTGGAACGCGTACACAGAACCTTAAATGAATATATAAGATCATACATATCCCTCGATAAAAATGATTGGGATGAATGGGTTACATCTTTTACGTATTGTTACAATACCACACCCTCGACAGTGCATGGTTACTGTCCGTTTGAATTAGTATTTGGAAAGATACCAAATACAATCGATTTCTTACAGCAACCTGAAATCGACCCCCTTTACAATATGGACGCATATGACAAGGAGGCAAAATACAGACTACAGGTAGCCCAAAATAGAGCTAGGCACATGTTAGAACAGTCAAAGATAACCCAAAAACGGCAGTACGATAGGAACCTTAAAGAAATCGGCTTAGCTATAGGAGATCTAGTACTATTGGAAAATAATGCAGGACATAAGCTAGATAAATTATACATGGGCCCATTTAAAGTAGTAAAAATAGATAATAATCATAACTGTACGATAACAGACGAAAATAACAAAATTACTATAGTACATAAGAATAGACTAAGGAAATATCATTAGCAAAAAGCATAAATATATGTTATTTTTATAGTTAATAAAAAAAAAAAAAAAAAAAAAAAAAAATTAATTAAATTTAAAGATAATTGATTAAGCTATTATTGTCGTTGATATATAAATATTAATAATAAATAGGTAATAATAAGTAATAATGTCTATTCATTTGTTTTCATAATAGATTTAAGATATCGAAAAAAAAAAACAAAATTAATTAAAAATGATCTTGTTTAAATAGAATATAATACCAAGATCATTCTTTGTAAAAAGGGTGGTGTAGTGTGTTTATTTGCCTACATGCACATTCCGGGTGTCGTGTCGGGTGACGAGTACGGCTCGTTACCTGATTCGATACTTGGAGTGTGGAATGTGCTTTTCAGCATACTACGCTTCCCACCTAATACCTTTCAGATCACATACATTTACCTTTACTTCATAATTTGTTTCTCCACATGTACAATTCAATAAAGACACTCCAAACTATAAGCACGTCTCTTTTTTATTCTCCGGACGTTAAAACTACAATAGACTAAATCTAACTAATTGACAATCGGAGACGGTACCTACAAAGTTAACAAAAACCTGAACACCCTACGACTGCCAAATAGTTAGGTATAGTGGCTTGTAAAATTGGTTTCACTTAGGTATTGGATCTATACAATGATGGTTAGACCCATCATTAATTACGCTTCCATAGTATTGTGGAACAAAGTCACACAGAAAACCGCCATCGTAAAGCTCAACAAGATACAGCGTCTAGCATGTAGCATTTCCTGAACTATGCGGACCTGTCCTACACCCCTCCACGTCTACATTTACATCAAAAAAGTTGCAATAGGCAGCTCAACAAATCTGTTACAAAAGAAGGAAATGGACATCGGTGATCACTCGGTCCTGATGACCCTTCTCTCAGAGATTACAGAATTTGACGCGATCTGCGCGATCACAGGCCGCCTCCCAAAAAACACTATATTTCAACAGAAGATACTCCACGGCGATCACAAACTGTCAAAAAGGCATAAAGTTGTGTACGGATGTTTCCAAAATGGACCCAGGGGTCGGAGCCGGCATTTGCGGACCAAACCAAAATGTCTCAATACCAATGTAAAAAAGCCCAAGCGTGTTTAAAGCAGAGATTCGTGCTTTGAGTACGTATCATCCTTTCCCAAAAACCGCCCCACCATGGAGTACGCTCGACAATAAAACGCCGTTCGATTCTTCGCTGCAACATCAGGAAACCTTGGACCACTTCTTCATCCCATACGCCATCTGGAATTCTTAGTTCAAATGCAGCTCTCAGAAAAGTCTTAGCGTTATCAGACAATATCAATGAATGAACAGGAACACCCCTTCTTCCAATAAATCGCCTTAATGCCATTAGGAAATTCTCCGAGGAAAGACTGGTTACCCACTCCAAATGAACGGCTTGTTTGGCAGCACATGTAAAAACGGCAATGTTATACCTTCGCAGCGTTATGTTTGTCATCGTAGAACTAAAGAGGCCCAGCAAAATCTACACCTACGATGTCAAACAGCCTCGACAGTGATATCCGCTCAATGGGCAACGGGGCAAAGGGTTGGGAAGCATGAGCAGTACAAAGCTTCTTACTAATTACGCGCTATGGTGATTTGGCGAGCTTGAATAATCCATCGTCGTTTACGGAGCTCCGTCATCACAATATTGACACCCGCATGGAGAACGCGAACGTGACAGTCAAATCTTACAATTCCATCTTCGTCTAAGAAGGAGGTTAAGTTCTTGCATTTTCGACGCTTTCAGGATTTTTCCCTTGTGCCTTTGTACGTACCTGAAAAATAAAGCAGCTATAAATGCCCTTATCTCATAATGGAATTGAAGGAAACGAAAAAGCCGACGAATTGCCCAGAACAGGTTCGGAAACACCTTTCAAAGGACCTGAACCCTACTGTGCAGTCCCTAAATCAATAACTGGATAGACAGGTCAAAAAAGTTACGATGTCAAAAATCTAGTTGGCTACCTAACAAAATACATGCAGCCGAATCTTCGGAGTGCTGCCTGGGTCGGGTGCAACTCATACCCAGACGATTCATCCCCTGCCAAATTTGCCACCTAGCGCCATCTACATCGCAACTTTACAACTAACAACCAATAATCGCATCACTCACCTTTATAATATGGTGTTACCATAACAATCGAGTATTATGTTGAGTGCTTGGTTAAAGTTTTCTAATAATTATGTTTGTGGAAGTTGGAAAGATATAATATGGGGGAAGAAGGTAGGTAAAAAGTATATGTTATGCTAAGTAGAAGGTAAAAGGGTGGGAAATATTTTATGTCCGTTGTACCTGGAATGGAGTTACACTATTCCAAGACGGTAAATATTATATATTAATTTCTATCAACCTAAAAACAACATTTTTTGAGAAAAGAAATTGAATTTTAGCTTCAAAGAATTTGGGAAAATAAAAGTAAAAAATTCGCGAGAAAAAATGACACCATGATGACACCCATCGCAACTCATACCCCGAACCTAGCGACATCTACATCCCAACTTTACAACTGGACACTTACCTTCTTACTACTCACCCTTATCGTTCGAGTTGTAGTTTATGGCATTTAGTGTCAAAAATAAGTGTTACCATATTACAAATCAATTTATGTTCGAAGTTTGGAGGTGGCTTGTGAACCATTTTGTGAAATGGAGTAGGCAGGTTATATTCACTTATGAATACGGACACACTAACTTGTATGGATGAATATTTTTGCGAATATTTGTCGTTTAATTGCCCATATTTTCTGAAGTTAAAATAATAAGTTTTTGAGAAAAGAAATTGACTTTTAGCTCCAGAGAATTTGAGAAAATAAAAATAAAAAATTCGCGTGGCTCGATGGACCATGTTCGTTAACCAGTTTCTGCCTGTGGACTGTATACTTACTTGGTAACCTGGTTATACCTAATAATAATTACAATAAATCTTCTTTTATTTTATTTTCTATTTTTTTTTCCTTGAAACTTGTTTTTTCCCTTTTTAGAATAATATTCAATAACAATATAAAAACATGTTTTTAGAATATACTGTTTTTTTTTTTTAAGCGTTCGATTAAGTATTTTGTCAATTAGGTGTTTTTGTCGGCTTCAACACCCTTATTTTTATTTTCTCAAATTCTCTGAAGCTAAAAGTCAATTTCTTTTCTCAAAAATATTTTTTTTAGGTTGATAGAAATTAATTAATAATATTTACCGTCTTGGAATCGTATAACTCCATTCCCGGTACAACACACATAAAATATTTCCCACCCTTTTACCTTCTACTTAGCATTACATACATTTTTACCTACCTTCTTCCCCCATATTAGATCTGTCCAAATTCCACAAGCATAATTATTAAAGAAACTTTAACCAAGCAATCAACATAATTCTCGATTGATATGGTAACACCATATTCTAAAGGTGAGTGATGCGATTACTGGTTGTTACTTGTTAGTTGTAAAGTTGCGATGTAGATGGCGCTAGGTGGCAAATTTGGCAGGGGATGAATCGTCTGGATATGAGTTGCACCCGACCCCAATTTTATATATGTGTGCGAATGTGGAAAAACAGGTGTCCATAAAAAAAGAGATGATTTAAAAAAAACGCTTATACGTAATTCACAAAATCTATTGAAAAGAAAATCCCCCTCATTTTTTGTATTTGTTATAAATGATTTTTCTTATATGAATCCGTTTTTTTCACATGGAAAACTTTGTTTCTTATTATGCTTGGTCCCATATAAGAACAACTCGGATATAAGAAACATTTTTTTGTAGAGGTTTATTATATCCGTGGTGGACTGTACAATTAAACAATTAAAATGACACATTTCTTATACAACAAATAACATTATTCACGTCATCTTTGATTGCAATTATTGGAATATTAAACGAGAGGCAATAAAAACGTAACCGGTGTAACGTGATTTTTTTAGGTATTGATTCTCCATGCATTGCATTGTATAACATTAAGTGAAGTTTGAAAATATAGAAGCACAGATACCTAATTCGAGTCTGAGAGCGAATACTTCGCTTTCAACAGGGTGTCACAAAATTTACGCAAGATTTCAACTTGCTCCCTTTTTGACGCTAAAAAACAATGCCTCTGCAAAAAAAAAAAAAAACCGTTAAACCTGACAGATATTCACCGCAAACACACACAAAAGAACAGATTGCGATTATAAGCCCATAAGCGATTTGGGAAACGATATTCTAATTTACTTAGTGTTATGAGAAACAATGCGTCACAGCTAAAATAAGTATAAACAGACCAACAAACTAAGATGTGTTATTTAACGCTTTGGCAAAATTTCTTTCACAGTTCAATGGGACTAAATAAAACGAATATGTATGTATCACGGTGCATAAATGGTAGGTACTATAAACGATAACGCCGCGAATAAGTCTACCTCTACCAATTATCCTTGACGCTAATATCAACGTTTTCTTTTTAAGCTTCTCACCTAACTATCAAATGGCGCCAAGACATGACACTATGCTAGAATTAAAATGGGATTACCATGTAATCCGCAGATTTACGATCTGCCAGACAAACTCTTTTTCCATCGAGAATACAACTCAATTAGATAAACAAAATTCCTTGCCAGCGTCCATTAAAACGTATGTGTTTTTCATGCTGCAGACGATTGAAATTGTTACTGTGGCTAAGTGGCGGACAATCGCTTCTCAGATTGACGGCGGGACTACTAAAACCTCGAACGACATTGTATACCACTGGCGAACTCCGATAGGTGAAGATATTAAACGCTGCCATCAAGGCGAAGGCATCTGCGAATCTCAAGCATATCCCCGGCAACTCAACTGTCGACAAACAAACAAGACAACAGACAAGTTTTATTTTTGTGCCTCCTGTCCAACAATTCACTTTGTTGTCAACTACGGCAGTATCTCAAGGTTACGCGGATTTTTTTTTAGTATTTTTTGCTTTACATGTGCGCGCGAAGATCGACTGCCGCAAGACTTTGCAACACACACCGCAGTTTCAATAACACCAACAATTCAGGAACTAGTTTTCCCTCAAACAATCAGGCCCTTGGCCTTCACTTACCTTGCAATAACCTGATCGCCCCGCACGTCGGCGTACACAACAACTGTCAATTAGTGAAAGGGATTTCCGCATACTCCCAGTGGTGAGCGTGTTTTACCCGCACTTCCCATTGGATTCCAATGCAAAATTGGGAGGCCGATCGTGCGAAATTGAAAGTGATTCTTAGCGCGCAGGTCTGCACTGTTTCACCAGAAGGCCTTGTTAAGGAATTGTTTTGATTGTGCATAGCGATAGCATACATCTTGCAAAGGAACAACTCAATCTTCTTGCAGTGCCTCGTGTTCCTATAAAAGGAGAAGAGCACACCGAAGACAGTCAGAGTTCTTTGAGACGAGTACTAGTATACAATACATTACTAGCAGCGTTTTTAAGTTTCAATCAAAACAAACCAATCCAAAACAATCATAATGAAATTCTTCGTTGCATTCTCGGCTTTGCTTGCGGTCGCTTCATCCAGTGGGCTGTACTATTCCCCAATCTTAGTTCGTTCAGGAACTCAACCGAACGTTCAGAAGTACCACACTCAGGACGATCTAGGTCAATACTCGTATGGATACAGCGAACCATTGTCCGCCAAGGAGGAAGTGAGGACGTTGGACGGAGTTACCCGTGGATCCTACAGCTACCAAGACCCTAAGGGAGAATTGCAGACTGTCGACTATATTGCTGATGCTGGTGGTTTCCGTGTTGCCGCTACCAACTTACCAAAACCAGTTGAGATTCCAGCAATTACTCCAGCAGAGGCGCCCTTACCCGTTACCGAAACTCCGGAAGTAGCTGCTGCCAGATCAGCTCATTTGGTTGCTTTCGAGGAAGCCAAGCAACGTGGCAGGTCCGCTTCATCATTTGCACCAGCTCCAGCATCATTTGAGCGGAATGACTTACCTCGTCCAGTTGAAGATACTCCTGAAGTTGCGCTCGCAAAGGCGGAACATTTAAATGCGGTCGAGAACGTCAAACTGAGGAACGCTGTCCTGGAAGCCAATGAAGTGCCGGTGCAGGGCGCTCAAATTATTTCTGCTGGCTCTCCGTTTCAATACATCAGCGGTGCTGCTCATGCTCAGCCCATTGAGTACAGATCGGCTTTGTTGCCAAGTGGATTTTCATACTCTTACGGTTTGAACGGTGCCACCATTCCCGGTAACAGATTCTTAACCTCGCACTACATTTATCAGTGAGTTTCTACTCCCAGTAGTTCCGAATGGTTTGAATCGATATTGTTGTAGAATTTGAATATGAAATAAATTTGTTTGTCTATAAATTGTTGAAGAGTCAATCATATAATTATAATATAGATATCCGACGCGACATGCAACTGGACAGAAGTTATTGGCAATAACTGATATCTTCGAAAACTTTCGAGACCGCCTTGATAGAACTTTGTTCTGAGAAAAAGATAGCTTGCCGACTATAAGCGGACAGTTTTTTTTTTTTCAATTACAGCGTTTCATTTCAGCCTGGAAATTTCTAAAATTATATATATTCGAAGTTCTTAAGTGCGAACGAATAATCAACAATTTTAAAATTCGACCAAAGTCCAAACAATTTGCAAAGACTTTATTTAAAATCCAAGGCCGCAATATTTTTTTCTTTATTTTTACACAAAATCTATTACGTTTATCAGACATTTAATAAATAAATTGTTGGCACAACAGATCCGTAGGGCGCCTAGATCCAGCTTCTCTACATTTTATGCCGATTCCAAACGGCTGTTTCGAGACAGTTATATTCTCGGATGTTTGTCAGACGTTCGCGAGAGTTCGGAATATGTTTTTTTTTCTCGTGTTTATCCAGATATTTGATACTGTCTTATTAAAATGGAACCTGTTACATATCACTGTCGGCCGATATCATACCTACGTTGGATAGTATGAATAAGACCAACCAATTGCTTTTACTCAAATGAATGTGAAAAAGTTGTTAGTTTCCATAGTAATAAAATCTGATTTAAACTAGCTACTACTTTTGATACGTTCGAAAAGTGAAGCCACTTACCTTTTACTCAGATCGGTGTGTATAAAAAGAAGCAATTGCTACAGTAATCCAATAGCAAGTTCTAACAACCTTTTACTCAAAGTAAATGCTAGTTTTTAATCATACGTACCTTTTCGTGTGTCTAGTTCAAGATTCGTTAAATTCGTATATAAGTTAGATTAAGCGACAAATTTAGGGGACAACTTTTAAGTTGAAGTGATCCATAAAAGAAAAACAACATTTCAAGGATTCGTTTTACGTAGGGCTATAGCTGTGATCTATTTAGGGGTGGTGTTTAAATCTTTATTTGTGGTTCATTATTTTTACAGTAAGTGGTAGTATCCAAAGAAATTATTTAGACGTTGTCGAATTTGTGTGGACCATCAAATGAAACATAACTCTGCATTACAATACATAATACATATTTTCAAATGCAAAGAAAACGCCCCGAAAATGTTAATGCCAGCAATAAGTTAACAAAACGTGTTCACATTCTCTCTATGTTTCTCTTGTGCGATGTGAACTGGACTATTTGCTAATTTCAATCAAATAGAATAACTCATAGAATTATACCTTTGTTTAAGAATATTAAATGACTTATTTCTTTAACTGAGCTAGGTAACATATAAGTTATAGGGCACTAGTTCTTGACTTGAGAGACTATAAACCAAACACACATGGTGCTCAATAAAAATGGGCAAATTTAGACCATTATAGGCCCCATTTAAAGTGCGAATAAAAAGTGTCCAGTAAGGCGTGCATCTTCTATTTTACATCATAGGTAGAAAAGGGTGCAGACAATTTGCAAGGCTTCGTCGTTTGTAGTTTAACAGTTTTGGAGTTATGTAGACCAGAAATTAGAAGACAAAATGTTGCTTAAATTTCATATAAATCATAAATCGTTAGGCCGATTGGTATAATTTGAATTCTATTAGATTAGTAAAGGCGAACACTTTCGAAACAGAAAATGTAATCATTTTGCTTGCCACGGTTTCTGAGATAGCACGGTTTTAAGGGATTGGACATTTTTTTCAAATGGTCCTAACTTTCTAACGGTTGAACTACGAACGAAAAAAAAAACAACTACCAACGAATGTCTATCGAACTGCAATCCACGTTTTTCATTCTAGAAAAAGTGAGGCCTTACTTCACTAATTAGGAACATAGGAACAGGGAACAAGTACTGAGTACCCGCCAAATTTATAAAAAAAAAAAAAAAAAAAAACGGACAAAACGTGGTTTGTAATTTGTTAAGGAATAAAGAGAAACTATGGAAAAAGCATAAAAAGACGCACAGATCAGGCACTGTAACGACATGTATTTTTACTGGCGAAATAAAGAAAACCACAAAAAGAAAGACCAAGACGTTCACAACGTTATAAATTGATTTATTGGAATGTTAAGAAAAATGATTGTACACTCGTCTCGTACACTAGATCCAATCTATATGTTTTAATTTTCTTTGTCTAACAACACAAGTATATAACAATTTGTACATGTTTTGTTTTCGTAAGTAAATGTCAAAATGTGTTTATAATAATTTGTTTGTTTATGTATATGGTGCTGTCATCGAAGTCTTTTTATTATGGATGGGTGTGGGTATTGTTTGTTAGGAATGTGCATTTTACTTCGCAACAGGCACATTAGCCACAGATAGGCGAATAATAATTTTGCGAATGTCTTCGAATTCAGTGCTGTTCGCCGAGTGATAATAAGTGTCCCTAAACCTAAACAGACTGAAAATTCCAAGGAAACCACCATTAAATCCGCTGCGAAAGCCTATCGTTTGGATTTCTGTAGCCACCATAGGACTTGAGAGAAACAATGGCAGTATGTGATCTTCTCAGACGGAAAAACAATTTCCACTTAGATGGGCTGGATGAACATAACTTTTATTTGCACGGCAGAGGGCTTTTCCAAAGTTTTCTAATATTTTTGGGTCGATACAATCGGCCTTATCAATAATCAACTTTAGTCCGGCAGTTTACGCAAAGACTCCACACTTTCCAAGATCCCTTTACCAATAAACAAACATAGTTGCCAGAATATCGCTATATCAAAAAATGTTAATGTTGATAAAACCATGTTTGGATATATCTCGAGCATTAGCTCCCCTAATGTTACTTTGAAGACAAGTGTTGCCCAACCGTTCAAAATCACGGTATTAAAATTCGCAATATTAGCGAATTTAATTACGCTGTTGTCACCCTGAGCGTTTACAATTGTAGATTAATTTTAGTAAATTGCAAATGTTTTCTAACTTTATTCGTTGGGTTTTAAGACTAAAATTTGTAGAAATATGTACAAAAAAAAAATTAAATATTGCATTTTTGTTTTATTTCTAAACACTTGAAGCATATATTAAGTTAGTTAATTGCAACTGAATTAAGATTTTACTTGTCTGCCAAACCAGTTTAAGTTTCTTCTTATAGGTAATAAATAAATAAATAATAAATAATAGTTGGCGCAACAGGTCCGCAGGGACCCAGGGCCTAGCTTCTCGCAACCATTCGTTTTGTGTGAGTTTTTAATTTTTGGAACGAATGGAAGGGATCTACAATTTTATGCCGGTTCCAAACGGGCCGATTGAGAAGCTCTTTCATGACAGTTATACTCTCGGATGTTTGTCAGACGTTCGCGAGAGGTGGCGCAGTGAAAAAAACCCTGAGTTGGAATTTGGGTTTTTGCGGGATTCGAACCTGGATCCCTCGCTTAGTAGTCCAACACACTAACCTCTAAGCCACTGCGACCACTTCTTCTTATAGGTATATAATTTTAATATTGTTTGATATTTTTATGTATTTAATTATTATGCTTTTCGTTCATTTCATTTCGTCTTCATTGTTTCTTCTAAATCATTGATTTAGCTTATCACTATTTTTTATGCCGTAAAATATCTACTTGAATAAATCAAAAATGGGACTATTTTGTCCACATTTTAGATCACATTTATAACATTTATATAGCTTTTATTGTACTTTGGAATCGTATTACATTTTCAGTATAATGTCAAAATTTTGTAAGTCCCTACCTATATCTAGTAATAAATTATTCCTCCACCTTTTTATTTTTAGCTGCTATGAGCTACTATTTCAAAGCTCATTCAAGATTTGTAAGCCAATATAATATAAATAAATAATTCCATGTCACTGTGTATTAGGATAAAAAAAAAAAAAAATTCCCCGTACAAAATGTATGGAAAATAAATTTTTACGATTCATACAGTCTCCCTTTAAAATTTTCTAATTTTCTCGCAGTATGTAATCATACTTTTCTTGGACGTAGGCAAACGTAGACAACGAAAATAGATATATGAAATCGCATGATCCGTTTTTGAGTTATGGGCGGTCTTACGAATGCAACTTTATTTTATATATATACAGCCTTGTTCATTAGATTTCCTTAATCAATGGATTAACAGTGTCTCCACTAACTCACGTCAAATGAGTTAATTTTACTTCAATCTTCTTGTCGAAAATGTTTATTCATAAAAATAATTTTGCCATGGAGTAGCTAACCTATTGATTAAGCAAAACTACCCTGAAAAGCTGGCAGCACTGTCGCACTTCAGTGCCACTTTTGGGTATAGTCATCTAACATTAATTAAAAAAAAATGGAAAAGGTATGAACAGCAGCAAAATTATACTAGAAACTGAGTAAATATATAATGGAAGCAAATTATAATTCAGATAGTGCCCGATTGTGTGAAAATTACTTATCAAAGTATTTTGAACGAAAAAAAAATTATTGAAAACGATGCGTTCACTTCTTTTTGTCTTTGCAAAATTTATTATTGTTTCTCCATTCACTTTCGTATTATAATATGTAGCCAATATTATTGCTTAACTTGTTAAACTTAACAATTTCCGCAGATGTATAAAATAAACGGCGAAAACAAAAGTTAATTGACCGCTAAATGCGAATTGAGGCATTTAATTTTTTGACAGTTGATAAAGTGTGAATTATCTTTAAAAAAAATTTTAATTAAATGTTATGAATAAGGCTGATAGAGAACAATAAATAAAATCAGACTGCCGTTCTAGACTATCATCTGCTGTTACTTTGAATAGTTTACATTGCAACAAGACCAAATTGTGTAATTACTTTCAAGAGGATTCCGTCAGGCTATCTAGGCCTTGGCATTGACCTTCACTTTTGTTGCAATGACCTAATCGGTCGGCACACTACAAGAGTAAATTATAGTGAAAGGGATTTCCGCATACTCCCAGTGGTTGCATGTTTTTATGCATTTCATATTCCAACAAAAAGTTGGGAGGACAACAGTGCGAAATTGAAAGCGATACGTACTTAACTGACCGATGCCGGTTTGCATTGGTCCAAGGCCGAGTATGGGAATTGTTTTGACTTTGGGGATAACTCGATCCATGACAGCAGGATGGCGCCTTGTGTAGGTATAAAAGGAGAATAAAACGCCGCAGACAATCAGAGTTCTTCAAAGCGAGTACTAGTACACATCACTAGCAGCGTTTTTTAGTTTCAAACAAAACAAACAATCCCAAACAATCATAATGAAATTCTTCGTTGCATTCTCGGCTTTGCTTGCGGTCGCTTCAGCCAGTGGACTGTACTACACCCCGTTTCTGGTTCGAGCTGCTATCCAACAGCAGCAGTACCACAGCCAGGACGCATTAGGTCAATATTCGTATGGGTACAGGGGACCATTGTCCGCCAAGCAGGAAGTGAAGACGTTGGACGGAGTTACCCGTGGATCCTACAGCTACCAAGATGCTGAGGGAAAACTGCAGACAGTCAATTATATAGCCGATGATGGTGGTTTCCGTGTTGCCGCTACCAATTTGCCCAAACCAGTTGAGATTCCAAAAATTGCTCCAGCAGAGGAGCCATTACCTGTAGCCGAGACCCCCGAAGTAGCAGCTGCCAGATCAGCTCATTTGGTTGCTTTTGAGGAAGCTAAGCAACGCGGCATTTCCACTTCATCGTCTGCACCAGTTCCAATGATATTCGCCCAAAATGACTTACCACGTCCAGTTGAAGATACTCCCGAAGTAGCACGCGCTAAGGTAGAACATTTAAATGCTGTCGAGAACGCCAAACTGAGGAACGCTGTACTGGAGGCCAATGAAGTACCGGTACAGGGCGCTCAAATTATTTCTCCATTCCAATACATCGGCGGTGCTCCACATGCACTTCCTCTTCAATACAGATCAACTATCGTGCCGAGTGGATTTTCATACTCATACGGTTTAAATGGTGAGATTCATCCTTCTGGACAGTATCTCAGCTCGCACTACATCCATCAGTGAACTTCTCTATACCTTCAGTTGAAATCGCAGATGGTTTATAAATATTGTTGACCAATTTGAATACGAAATAAATTTTATTTGTGTAAAAAGCTTGATTTTCATTGCAAAAAAAAATTATTTCTTCTAGGTATACAATTCTTTCGGGGTGAAACTCGATGATGTTATAACTCGATAACCCCTCGGACGATTTTCATGATTCTTTTTAGGTTTTGTTAGGCTTTCTGCCCCCCTGCAACCCCCCCCTGTTAGGAGTCACTGTTGGATTTATGTTAATTGCGAGATTGGGTGGATGTAAAGTTTCTTTTAGAAACCGACTTAGTTCATATGAACTAAATCCCAAAATACCTGGGACTTAGTTCTGTAATGGAAAATGAAAATTGCCGTGCGGTGCATGCAAATATTGGCCGACGAACAAATCATGCAAGTCAACAATGAATATATCAAATAAACCAAACAGAAGAAGAATGCGAAGCATATAGAGAAGTCGACAGAATGGGAATGGAAAATCGCATAAGACCAGTGATAAAAACCCAAATCAAAGTTCTTATGCCTGGACCTGAAAAAAAATTATGACTTTTTCAAAAAATTTATTAAAAATTGGTACCGAAATGTTGGTTGATCGAATGCTAATTAAATGTTTTTTTTTTCTCTGCAACTTGTTTCCATGCGCATAGAATGAAAAATTCAAATTCAGCTAAAAAAGCAATCCTTTCACCGATAGACAAATAATAACCGCCAGATATGTGCCATACACAAACACATACGGCCTTTCTAATAATCAAACATGAATGTCGATAATTAGTTGGCTGCCTGCTTTAGTGTAAATTCCCGTACCGGGAAAAGCTCAGGGTGATTCAATTGAACATTCATCACAGCAAAGCAGCATCAGCAATTATGACTAAATGTTTGGTGAGGCACGGAGTTCAAGCATATAAATTGCCGGATCGGTGTGCCCCAGATCTTGTAGCAGTACGTGTTGGATCAGGTGCGGGAACTTTTGTTATGGCATCTGCATACTTGCCGTATGACTCTCCAGAACCTCCAGAACCTCCAGAACCGAGTTAGAGGTTTTGGTGGATGCATGCAGGAACAGGAACGAGGACTTAATTATTGGTTGTGATGCCAATGCACATAATACAGCAGCACCAACGATAATTACAGAGGAGAAGCATTATTCGAATTTGTATCTAGCTATCTTAAACAGGGAAACAGAGCCAACCTTCGTTGCGATGTGAGACGAAGGGAAGTGATCGATGTTACCCTGTGCAGTAGTCAGATAATTGACAGAGTATCAAATTGGAGGGTAATGGATCAGGCTACAATGTCGGATCACAGAGCTATTTCATTTGATGTTCGCTATGGATCGAAAAGAAAAAAAGATCGGAAATACATCAGGATTCCGAAGAACACGGATATGACAAAATACCTTGAAGTGTTGGAGGAAAAATTGAATGTAACGACATTCGGAATACCGAAAAACACTTGGCACGTTGAATCACAGCTGAAGCATCTGCAATCAGCTGTTTAAGATACGTACCGAGTGGCTTGCACACCTACTTTAGTGGAAAAACAAGACCCTGCGCCTTGGTGGTGCCGGGAACTTGAGAAACTAAAGAAGGCTGTGAGGAAGGCCTTCAATCACGCCATGAGGAGGGGGGAACCCGAAGTATGGGATGGCTATAAGGCGAAAAAGAAAGAGCTTAATGTCACTCTGCGACGACGTAAAAGGGAATCATGGAGCGACTTTTGCTCGAGTATGAGGAGTACTCTCTCGAGAGATCCTTCCAAGATCGGACTCATTCGTAATAGAGCGGGGAGATGGTGGAAACACTGGATCACACAAATGAGGTCCTAATGGAGGTATACTTTCCAGGAAGCTATAAGTCAGATCAGCCCTGGGCTCCAAGGAAACAAGGAGCGAACAGGATGGATAAGATGGAAGCACAACGGATCGTAACGGATCTGGTGCACCAGAGGCGGTCAAGGGTGCAATAGCAACATTTTCACCCTTCAAAACCGCGAGGCCGGATGGTATATTTCCAGGCCTAATGCAATGGGGAGTAGACGTTATTGCACCAAGGCTCAGGAATATATACATTGCATGTCTAGCAATAGGCTACATCCCGATTACATGGAGGGAGACAAATGTGGTCTTTCTTCCAAAGCCGGGAAAAAAGGATTACACCGAGGCAAAGTCCTTCAGACCAGTAAGCCTAACATCCTTTCTGTTAAAAACAATGGAAAGGGTGGTGGTGGACTACATGGAGAGTACTGCCCTTAGGCAGCATGCTTATAGGGCAGGCATGTCTACAGAAACAGCGCTACATCAAGTAGTATACGCGTTGCGGAAGAAGAGCTAAATACCGGGGGCATTGCGATGACCACCATAATTTACATTGAAGGTGCCTTCGATAAGATATGTTTTGAAAGTCTGAAACAAGCCTTGAAAAAACGTAGGGTTAACCTACTGGTGGTAAGATGGGTGGACAATATGTTGAATACAAGGGCGATAAATATTCAGACGGGAACCTCAAAACTTAGAGGAAGGGTTAGCAGGGGCTGCCCACAGGAAGGTGTGTAGGGAACGGCATAAATTAATAAATGATTAGGTATATTAGACACACAACTCGTTTCGATATTCTTTGCTACTTTACAAAATAACACTGTAAAACAAAACAAACAAAATAAGCAAATATAAATTTAAGAAACTTGAAATTTATATGTCAGAAGTAAAAAAAAAATATAGATTCATTCAGGTCGAGAATTTCAAACGAATTAGTTTTGTTTAAAGGAAGAGCTTACTGACGAGTCTTGGTACCAAATAGATTACCTTATCTTTAAAGCTAAAAAAAATAAGGAAACAAACAAAAAAATAAAATTTCATTACCAAGAAATAGTAGCCGAAATCCAAGGATAAAATATCAAACCTACTAGAAATTTCCTAATAATACAAAAAAAAAGGAAATAGCATCATTTTGGGCCCAAATCCAATAAAAGAAAATTAAATATAATAAAAGGAAGTTAGAGGAAGAAAATCTAAATTAAATTATATCCAATCAGATACATTTTAATTAAAAACAAAAGAAAATAGAAAAAGGACAAAGTAAATATGCAAAAAACAAAAGGACAAAGGACAAGATGAATTAATTCGAAATCAAGATTAAACGCAGGTTTAAATCAACAGAAATAGAGTTTTAAATAGTAAATTTTTATATTATTTCAATTGCCAAAGTTAAGTATTGTAATTATGTAAATTGTAAGGATCAACTAAAAACAAAATTATAAAAATTTATCTCCTATTATTCAATTTAGTGAACAGGTCAACAAACTACAAAATTTACCACGGGCAGCGGCTGTTGTGCACAATAACCTCTTCACCCCTGGATATTTTAGAAAATTATTCGGTAAGTGATTTCATTTAACCTTTATATAAATTTTATAATTTTGATAATATTACGATCCATTCCTGAATATATAACATAGTTATAATAATTGTTCTTTTCATTATTCATAATTTAATCTTGACTTCGATGTATACATCTACATTAATAATTTTTTTTTTTTTAATTTATTAAATCAACAATAAATACAATTACTGTCTTAGTTTACACATAGCTTTTTAAATAAATTTAGAAATTATAACGAAAGAAATGGTATACTAAATTCATTAATTTGGTGGATGTGACAGAGCTGCGATGAAGTCTAAAGAAGAACATTGATGATATTAAATTGTTGGGGCTATTATACAAATAATAATACAGAGTTCTTTAATAGTAAGGTAATGTCCATTTGCTGACATAGGGGATAGGGTTAACTCTGAGCAAGCATAAACAGTTTTCGCTTGTTGTCATGAAAGAAATTAGTATCGTAGTAAATGTTAAGATATCGTAAGACAATTCTGTCCTAAATAAATTTCAATAGTGTGAAAAATAACACCTTTTCCAAAATTTCAGCATGAAAAATTAGTAACATCTGTTCGTTGTGTCTTCAGCAAGAATCCCCCAAATCCGTCGAGCTAGGTTGTGCAAAATAAAATGCAAGCATGCTGATGCTGTTAACACACGGACGCCCTTCCATCTTCATTGCCTGAACTGACTCAAGAAGTCCTGTAATAATGGGTCATAAGGGTGAATTACGAAGCGGAAGGTTACGGGAAAGAATAATGAATTCCATCTTTCTTGATGTTCCCGATAATTCGTTACAGGTGTTCTCTCTCCTACACTGTGGAATATCACTGTGGACTTTCTTCTCGACAGACTTGGGGCGACTGGCACTCACACAGTGGGATATGCCGACGACATAGCAATAATGGCCAGAGGCAAATTCATAGACGTCACCGCAGATATCATGAGGAATGCGCTCAGAGTGGTTGAGCGGTGGTGTCTGAAAGAAGGGCTCTCCATTAATGCGGGAAAAACAGATCTGGAATCTCGGCCCTTAACGCTCTTCGGATCGGAACTAACAACGACCACGAAGTTCAAGTATCTGGAAGTCTATCTAGATACTAAACTTTCATGGAACTACAATGTTGAGGAGAAGGTCAAGAAGGCAAAAAGGGCATTACATCAGTGCAAACGTGTATGTGGACAGAGGTGGGACTCTCGCCTAGGTCAGCATACTGGATGTATACGATGATAACTAGACCCATTATCACCTATGCCTCGGTTGTATGGTGGGCGAAAGCTTCCCAGAAAACAGTGAGGAAGCACCTGTATAGGGTCCAACGCTTAGCATCTATAGGAGTTACAGGTGCAATACGGAAAACACCAACATGCGCAATGGAAGTGATCCTGGGGATCTTACCGTTGGACTTATTTATTAAGAAAACAGCGGCTCTAACGGCACTTCGTTTGCATCGAGATGCGAAATGGCACAATCGTGGTACCATCTACGGACATAGGAAGATCCTGGAACTTGTCAAAAACGAGATTAGGGAACTGAACATGCCTATGGATGGGATTAAAAGGGTGCGTGTTATGGAAAGGAATCACAAAACTCGTATTGAGAACGGATTACTTCCAGAAAAAAGAAGTGGTGAAATAGTGATTTTCACAGATGGATCCATGATGGATGGCAGAGCGGGTGCCGGTATCTTTTCAGAAGAGCTGGAACTAGCCCGTCACGTTAGCCTCGGGAAACACACTTCTGTATACCAGGCTGAGATGATTGCATTGCTGACTACTTGCTTGAGGATCAGGTGGAGGGAAGAAATATCCTTATAGCACTGGACAATCAGGCGGTGATCAGATGCATGGAACAAGCAAACATTACAACATCATTGGCACTGGAATGTGTACTCAAGCTCAATAAGGTTTATCTAAAAATGAAGTAACACTGACTTGGGTACGAGGACACATAGGGATCGAAGGCAACGATAAGGCGGACTCCCTTGCAAAACAGGGGTCAGCTGGAAAGTTGCTGGGACCAGAAACATTCTCTTCAATTGGCAGAGGAATGGTTGAACAAATGATTTACAACTGGATCACGGCAGAACATCTGAGAAGGTGGTCAACCATGGAACAATGTAGACAGTCAAAAATGGCAATTAAATGGCCGACCTGCTCCACTCAAAGAAGGGTTCTAAGCATGAGTCGAGGAGCACTGAAATGGGTGGTGGCCTTATCTACAGGACATGGTAATTTCGGGTATCACTTAAGGAAGACGGGCCTTAGAGAGGATGATACCTGCAAACTATGCCTGGAGGAATCCGAGACAGCGGCACATATACTGTGTCAATGTCCGGCATTGGCTGGCAGAAGAATGAAGATATTGGGGCATCACTAAGTGGAGACCCAGTCGATGAAACAAATCTCACATAAACAGATGCTATAGCGTTAACACTAGGAATCGAACCCAGGGAAGAACTCTGGAGAAATCCAGAGAGTCTATCTGGCTAAGATTTATAGTGGCAGAGAGACGAAAAGAGACCCATCAATGGTGGTCTGATTCGAACATCTCTCAAAATATATATATATAAATATACAGCATTTGTGACAGGTACCAATAAACTTTTCCTAGTCCGATAACTTTCTTAGAATCTATTAGATACATTTGTGTTCTTTGCAGAATTTAAATTTGATAATTTGTTTTCGTTAAAAACAAGGTCAATGGTTTCTTGCACAACGAGGATTCTATTCTAATAAAAGGAAAAATGCATAAATTGCAATTTAACTTGCCCATCAGATATCTTTTAAAGGACTTTAGAGACTTATTAGGTTTATTCCTTTGCTTTTGTAGTAAGAACAGAAAAGACTGTCAAAATGGCAGTGGTGGGGATAGATTCTCTCACAGAGAGAGACACTTCCGAAAAAGTTAGGGAACGCTTTTTTAGTAATCTATGAAAATTCAAGATACACAATTCAAAAAAGCCGTTAAAATATTTGATAAGCACTAAGAATTTGCTATTTGCTAACTAACTAACAAACAGCTATGAAAGTGATTCGGAAATAATCGAACTTCTTTTTGATGAATCCGAGCATGTGAAAGAGTTTGTACTGATTAAACTACAAGCATTCAAGAAGAGGAAAAAGCGACGACGTATTAAAAATGACATCAATGTCATCATTGTCTCTTTTTACAGCAAGGAAGAATTTCGTTGCACTATCGAAATCGAAAATAATCTTGAGGAGAACATTCAATATTATTTTGCCGCCGACGGAAAAAATAAAAAAATAAAAAATGCACGCATATGCCATATGGGATAACAAACCTCAAACCAGCTGTTAATTGTAAGCTTTACCACTTCAACCCAAGAAATTTGTTGAGTAAAAATTCGTAAGACTCTTAGTGGAGGGGTAATATCTTATCACTCTCTTTTACGAATTTTTCCAGTTAGGAAACGGCAATGAGTAAAAATACGAAAGAATTAGTAAAAATTCGCAAGATTTAAAAGTAAAGGAACAAGCCTATTATAAGCAAAAAAAAAAAACACAAAATAGGAAATGCGCAAAATATCCGCTGATCATATGAAAATCAGTAATGCCCTATCATTCGATCGGCTCCCTGAAATTACGCCAAAGGAAATTACGCCAAAAAGTGTTTTGGAAAAAAGACCTAAATAATTGGGGCGTAATAATTTTGGCAAAAACGCCAAAAACTAAAAATGAAAATTCGCCAGAATACCAGGACATGATTTTGGAAAAATAGCCAAAAAATAAAATGGAAATTACGCCAGAAAAAGTTTATTCTTTTGGCATAATTTCCAAATTTGATTTGGAAATAAGACCAAAAAATCTGTTTTATTTCTGGCTAAATTTCCAGAATTTATTATGGAAATTAGGCTCAAAACTCGTTGTGGACTTATTTAGCTATTTAGCCATATCTAGTTATTCTGAAATAAAACTAAATATGCGCGAGGACACGCGGGGGGGTGGTCCGCCGCGTTCATCAATGCTTTGTAGAACTTAATTTAAGAACTTCGCAATCTGGAACCTAAGACATTGAAACTTTCCAAGTCATTCACTTCTTTTAAGATTGCACTGGAACGCTACTAAGCGAAAACCCGCTAACTTATATACCTACCTACTGATTACGCGTGATCGCACGCGCTACATCAATGCTCTTGAAACTTAATGACAAAACAACATAAAAACTAAGCCAAACAATGCAGCTTTATGGTGCTTTTTTTCTAAAAGAAAATGTTTCCTTTTTAATTTGGAAAATAGACCAAAAACTTTTCTGGTGTTTTTTCCAAAATATTTTTAATGCCCAAAACATTTATGGAAAAATAAGCCAAATTTCGCGGCACTTGCGCCAAAATATTTGGCCGTTTTTTCCTAGGAAAAACCACCACAACTTTGTATGGAGATTTTTGGGCTTTTTTTCCATTTTCATTTTTTGGCGTAATTTCAGGGAGCCTGAATATTGATGCGCGAAAGTTTCAGTTTTTACTGAGAACAACAATAAAATAGTATCAGCTAACAGATTACAGATTCCATAAGAACATTTACATGAACTTTGTCAAAAAATGCCAAGTTTAAATTACGTAATACCTATTTTTTTTAAATATTATATAGTTTATGCACTTTCGCATAAAATCTGTTCTTTTAAATGCATTCGGTTTCAATGCAATCGCTCCTGGTAATAATTTATCAGTCAGAGAAACAAAATGTAATTCTTCCCACTTTTGCTCGATTTCTGGGTAGAGGCCCCTTAACGCAGTACTCTACTGAAATGAAAGGTGCTAACATATCGTATATTTGGCTGTCTTCTCCGTTACTTAAAGAATTTCGAGCGGTACCACAACTGTTTCGCAAAACCTTCAGAAACCATTTTAAATGGAAATGGCTATGGGTAGGTATCATAATTATTGCAATCCGATACTAACATATTATAAATTCCTACTCGTCTGCATAAACCACAACTAGATCATATGCATCATCAATTGTCAGTTGCGACAATTGCCACAATTTCCTGCGTTCGATCAAGGTCTTCGTGTGAAGCATAAGACCAAAGGTGGATGCTCCTAAAATGTATTACAAACAAGTGCCAGCAACGTCGCCAATCTATAGCACATCAATCCAAACGCCATTAATGCTGAACTAGTTTCTTGATTCTATATGCATTATAAATACGTGCGCTCGCTGCTACTTAATCAGCAGTGGGTAACTTAACACTTTATTTGCCAGTTAAAAGCAAGATCTCTTCAGAAGCAAAATGAAAGGATTTATTACGTTTTTGACAGTAATCGCATGGGCGAAGGCCTCTGAGTTTTATTCGATAAATGACATTGGTCCGCTTCAGTATGGAATCGGTGATGGCAGTATTGCACGACAGGAGATTCGAACACCAGATGGAATAATCCGTGGAACGGTCACTTACATCGATGGCGATGGAAAGTCGAAAACCATTGCTTATGGAGGCGATAACGATTCAAGAATTTCAGAGGCGACTGCATCGGAAGGACAACATGATGAATCTACACAACAGAGCCAGGAGATGAGTGGAGAATCGGTTCAAACAATGGCTGACAACGAAAATGAGCGAAAAGAAGAGGAGAACGGACCAACTGTGCAGAACGGTACAGCTGAAGGCGATGTCTCAGCAGTGGAATCTACTCCAGCAGCTGACCTTCCTCAGCCTGTTCAGTATACGCCAGAAGTAGCTGCCGCTCGCGCTGCTCACTTTGTTGCCAGAGACCAAGCTATTTATCTACAGCGGGTAGCCAGCAATCAAGAGCAGCTTATAGCTCAGCCTCAACTGGTTAATTATCCATATTTTGGCTATCCATCTTACTTTAGGGACTACTATGGAGCTGCCAAACCTCTTCGGACAGTGAATCCATTTTATTACTTATAAACATTTCTCTGAATAAAACACGAATGTATTATGTAACGCAAATTGAATAAGAGGTGTTTTTCTGCACTCAAAATTTTTAAAAGCTCTTTTCGACAAAAAATTGGAAAAGTTTCAATATCATCAGTGGCTGGTCGCAAAGAAAAAATTCATTCAAAAAGCAGTGCAGTGGTTTGGTTTAAACAAATCGCTCTACAAGTTATGAAGTTTTTCCATTTGTATGAGGATTAGCGTTGCCAGATGTCCCGGTTTACCCGGGACGTCCCGGATTCCAAACATAAATTCAACTGTCCCGCCGGGACAGCTTATTTCCCGGTTTTTCAACGAAACTCAGAGAAAATGATTCAGTGAAAAAATTTCTTTAATATTCGCAAAACAACTACTGCATTGTGGTTTAACCTTAACGAGTTTTCATTGAAATTTTAATCAAACGCACCTTATTTTGTTGAACGTCATGTTGTCAACCTGACAGCTGTCATTAAATTCGCATAATATTATCAAAATAACAACTTATCAATTACAAATTTGTTTTCGTGGAGCCGTGACATTGGACTTTGGAAGTAGATAGGTATGTAAGGGTCTCTTTTAACTCTGCGTGCTTACACCTAGAAAATTTTTTAATAGGGTAGGTAATTGTAGCCAAAATGAGTGAGATATGGAATGAGATATTGGGAAGTATCTCAATTGAGGAAATACCCAATATTTTCAAATTATTTCCACTAAATATACAAAATAATTTTAATATCAAAACAAGATTTTTGATACACGAAGTTACGAAAAGACTGTTCATTTTCTTATGTTTTTGTTTTCTCATTTTTATATTTAAAATGATAGATATTATTATTTATTTAATAGATCCATTAATTTTGTCACGAATGGACTGTCTGTTTTCTTTTAAAATAAAAATAGTATTTATACCTACACATGTATACTTGTTTTTATAAACATTAAAAAAAGCTTGTTATGACAATGTCATTATATGGACTGATTAAAATAACAACCAACTATTTACTTGTTAATGAAATAATTATACAGTTTTTTGATTTATTGAGTTTTTAATTTGTCCCGGATAAAATTTTGAAATCCCGGGTTTTTCAATATTTTTGTCAATTGTCCCGCTAAGCTTCGGAAAAAATCTGGCAACCCTAATGAGGATTTGAACTTGTATCAGGCTAAAACTGTTTACCCTATCCCTACGGATTGTTCAGAAGAATAGCTATAGGACTTAATAAGGAGTAGGATTTGGTGTTTATTCTGTCAGAATCGGCCAGCTCATTCAATATACCTAACAGATGTGCAATTTTAAAATTTCCTTTAAAAGGGCAGATGTCGACATACTTACATCTAAAAACTAAGAAAACTTTGTTTTTACGCACACTTTTAAATGTCAGATTACTGTTGCTATATGATTGATTACATTATGTATATCGCGCTTTTTATTGAAGATCCGTGAAAATTGGCTCCAACAGAATTTCCCTTTTGAACACGAGAGATTTGGTCCTCCGTTGTTACTTTTTATTTGCTTTTAATAAGAAACATAAATGTAAACATAAAGCTTACAGTTTCACACTTATTTTAATTTTTTCACATCATAAAGCGTAAAATTCGTTTCTAACAAAACAACATACTTGCTTTTGCAATCTGACATTTTTCAAGTCTGTGTTTATGAGTTCAGGGCAATTATATTAAAATTTCTGTGATTTTTTATGGCTTTAGAATTGACGCACAATAAAAACCGTAGTTATTTCTTGCCATCGAAAACGGCGTTATACATGCACATGGGCTTTAATACAGTCCATGTAATTTCTAAAACATTTTTTTTATATTTAAGGTAGTGCATATCACTTTTATAAGCACGGAAAAGAAAGACAGGATACAGGAATGACGCTGTCGCTTTGTTTAAAATAAAACTGTGCGACTGTATCCAACAATCCCGAAATATGTATGTGTAAACACCGGATCGGTTGAGTTTCTCAAAAAAAAATCGACAACAGCGCCACCTATCGGGTCCAAAACTATCCTATCTTTCTAGCTGCATACAACCATGCACACATACAACGTTTCATTGGGATCGGTGACGGTGACGGTAACGGTAACAGTGACGGTGATGGTAACAGTGACGCGAGTTTATTGGTTTCTTTCCATCCAAAGTGCCCAACGCGCCGCGCCTAAAGAAGTAATAACTTCAAAAACATGCTTTATTTCAGCTCATAAATGTATGCAATTATAAAAACGTATGCAATGATAAAAACATATGCAAAAAACATATGCAATGATAAAATATATGCAATGGCGCATTTCCGTTACAGAAAGTTAAATGTTTGGAATTACTCCAACAGATTCCAACAGCGCGCAATATATATATGTAAAAGTATATCCGTAACGCATATCCGTTGCATCAAGTCCTATGTTTGGAATTACTCTACCAGAATCCAATAACGCGCGCATAAATGTTTACAAATCAAAAAAAAAATTAAAATTCGTCCGGAGTGGGGACTAGTTGACTCAAAATTTATTTTCTTTTCTTTCTCTCTGACTGAATCAAGACAACTCAAACATAAAAAGGACCTCTTCCACTACCGGCACTGCAGACTACTGTGTAGTGTGTTTCATTAAATAAATAACTTTTTTTTTATTAATGATTAAATTAAATTAATGATTAGAAATATTTTTTTTTTATTTTTCAAAGCAACGAAAATAACAATCACTCTTTTCAGTATTCGAAGAATAAAACACAGATTCGGCCCTTCCTGTGCACAACTTGCATGTTGCATCACATACTTTTCTTCCGCCTGAGCTCAAATTAGTCTTGAATCCTGCTGTTAGCCTTAAGAGTATTTTGTTGAAAAATATGGAACACTAATCAATATTTTTTGTGTTACAAATGGTGTTGCATATTATATCTGGCAACGTTATCGTGAGGCTTTCGTTAACAGAAACACCCACATTTCAAAATGAAACAACGACGCATTTGGAAATGGTAGAATAGAAAGAATAGAAAAGCAGGATCAAATGATGTTGTTGCAAGTGCAAACTATTTATTGGGAAGGCCCATTTTGTTTTACATTTAAGTATGTTTTTATTATATAATACGTACAATTAACTAACGAAACGTTTTATAAAATAATATACACAAATTCATGAGTTAATTTAAAATATGTATCGAGCCTTTAATAAGCAAAAAGAAGGAGAAACTAAGCAAAAACGAGTTCCCTTTTTGTTTACAGCATTAATATCTAATAGGTAGGGGGAAAGCGGGAGACTTGAACAAATGGGAGACTTGAGCCACTCTCAATAATTTGCTCAAATTCCATTGAAATCCAACAAGTTGATTTGTAACGCGGTAAGTAAATAAATTTGATGTTACCTAATAATATTGATATTCTACATTGTAAATATTAGCATGAAACCATTCTGGCTTGTATTTAACAAAAGTTATGAATATACATTTGTTAAAAAATATGAAAGGGAGACTTGAGACACTTTCTGAAAGGAGAGTTGATCAGCGGTTCAAGTCTACATTTCCTCTGATTAAATGTTATGTAAGTGTTTTAAAGCCATGTATTCAATTTGAATTCATTAAAATTAATTTAGTTAAAATAACACAAAAAATAAACCTACTACAATTGCAATCATGTGAAAGTAAAACTTCTGAAGAAGTCTTTTTCGACGAAGGTTTGAACGAATGGAAATTGAACAAAATCCCGATGAATCATGGTTTTGCTTTGTGTGCAAAACTGATGATATTATATACATGCACCTTTGCGCATTAGGTATGCAACAAATCTGAGCACGAGATGTTTGTCGGACTGACCAAAAATGACAACGAAACCTTTATCTGCCCTCATTGTGATACTAATTATTGCTAAATAATGTATAATCATATGGTTATTAATCATTAAATTAAGTTATTTATTTATTTTAATTATTTTTCTGAAGTTTAGTTTTTGTTTACCATTTTTTACTTCATTTATGCTATGAAACTAAAGTACCTACTTTTTTTATTTGTCTACTGAAAAACGGTATGTTTCTTATTTTTATCATATTTTTTTTTTTCAAACCACTAAAACAATAAAAATAAATTATAATCACATTGGAAGCGGATAAATTACTCGTTTTATTGTTTTGCTCGTAGAATTTGAGTATGTTAAAGTCTCCCCGGGTGGGGTGTTCAAGTCAAAAAATGAGAACGGTCTTAAAATAGATAAATGTAGCTATAAATAAATGCTTTCAACAGGTGGCTGTGATTGATAAACAAGTTTTTATGAACGATCTAACAAAAAGTGGCTCAAGTCTCCCGCTTTCCCCCTACGTATAGTAAGAGACAGATATTCCATTTGTATTGACACACAGGCTCCTGAGGTATTCGACCTAAACGACTGGACGAATTTGTTGCAATCTCTGGATTTCCAGTTTATGAGCTTACAGTTTTCCGTGTTAGTGTGAATATTGACGGTCTCATATAACAGCTTTAAACAAGTTTGACTTTGTACGAAAACGGCTATAACGGTTTCAACCAAGATTCATTTTTGAGCTAAAGCTGGTGTTGTTAACTGGCTGCATAGGTACCCATAGTTTTTCCCTAAACAATCAAATAGCGACACTGGCGACTTATCTTCAGAACGGTCCATACAGTTCTAACAAAAATGCATTCTTTAACTTGATAGCAAAGAAGTGAAATTATAAGTTTTCTTTAAACTATCATACAATGGACTTTCGAAAAACACATTTTTTCATATAGTTTACATAAAAACGAGTACAACGATTACTACCAAATTTATAGATACAAGAGTTAAATGTATGCCCTTCCCTCCTTTTCCATTTGAAACTCCGAAAACGATACTAAAAAAAACTGCTCATATCTCAAAAACTCTATTTTTGGTTTCGATAAAAATATAAACGGTTTGTACCTATGTAATGCTTTCATCCTGCAATGCTTTGTACTCAATTTTTAGATAATGTATAGAAAAACAGGCATAGATCACGTAAGAAGATGATCGTCTAGCAAAAAGATATCGTTTTCTAAATTTTTGTGATCAAATTAAGTTACGTATTTTAAGAGCAAATTTTTTTTCGCACTTAGTTGCCTGTTTTTAGAGCTTTCAATTTTTAGATAATGTATAGAAAAACAGGCATAGATCACGTAAGAAGATGATCGTCTAGCAAAAAGATATCGTTTTCTAAATTTTTGTGATCAAATTAAGTTACGTATTTTAAGGGCGAAATTTTTTTCGCACTTAGTTGCCAGTTTTTAGATCTTTCGTTTCGACGGTAGTCGTCTCGAAAGTTACGAGACTAAGGCTGAGTACATTTCGAACCAAAGTATTAATTATGTGTTACAATACTATTTGAACTATTTTACAAGAACCGCTTTAACGATTTTGATCGATATACATATCTAATGACAAAAGTATTCTAAATAATATTCCGTACCAATTTTTTCCCGAAAAATGCAAGTGGAATTAAAAATATTTCTCAAAAATTACTACCCAAATCGAAATCCTTATCTGTGCTCACACATGTTATATTTCTGTAAATTTCAATGCCGCACTGCCAATAAAAATTAAATTACAACAAAATGTAAAAGTATACCTGTAGCCTGTGCTAATCATGTGCCGAGAAAATCAAGCTCAATACGGAAGACTGTCGAAAAGCATATCTTGTTTAACACACTCTAAAAGCTTTTTGTCACCCCGAAAACCGTATCTACACCGCTAGGTGAATACAGCTTAATTATTAGGCACATTTTATTTCACGTCTATACTCTATATTAACAAAGTAAAATAAACGATTACACAATAAAACTGGCTTTTGCATCACATTTGTGAAAATGTGGAGACACTATTTCTCGACTTTTAGTTTGATTCATCGATCTACTAAATCCTGATCTCAAAAACGTTTTAGGATAAGCTGCAGCCATTAATTCCCCTATACTTATGATAAATACAAATATTTTACTTCAATTTGCTGAGATGTTCAATAAAACACCTTATCATAAATAA
Organism: Cheilosia vernalis; assembly: GCA_949126925.1. Classification (NCBI taxonomy): domain Eukaryota; kingdom Metazoa; phylum Arthropoda; class Insecta; order Diptera; family Syrphidae; genus Cheilosia; species Cheilosia vernalis. The sequence goes on from OX421359.1 coordinate 42,414,212, forward strand.
ATAAAACTGACACATAAATTTGCTAAAAACAAAAGAAAAAAAATATTAAATAAAACGAATATTGCTTGAATCTACTTTATTAAAAAAAATCAATTCCATAACTATATAAGATCAGTCCATTATCCCACTTCAGTGAATAACATGCGAGGTCACAAAGTGTGTATTCGGCAAAAGAGCACCACTCAGACCGTAGGTGTAAGAATATCCATTCGGAAGCAGAGTTGATCGATAGGCCAGTTGCAGTGGGGCGAGAATCGGTGCACTATGAAGCAGCGAAAACTCATTATCGATCTTTTCAATTGCAGCATTCCTTAGCTTAGCGTCTTCGACGGCATTCAAGTGTTCTGCTTTGGCTTGTGCCACTTCGGGTGTGTCCTCAACTTGTCGTGGCAATTCAATAGGAGCCACAGTCACTGGCTCTGGTTCTATGTCACCATTTCGCTTTTTGGCTTCTTCCACAGCAGCCAAATGAGCAGACTTTGCTGCTGCAACTTCTGGCGTGTCCTCAACCTGCTGAGGTATATCCTGTGCAGGTACCTCTGGAACCTCAACTGGTTTCGGCAGATTAGTAGCAGCAACTCGGAAACCATCCTCGTCGGCTGTATAGTCAACCGTCTGAATAATTCCATCCGAGTCGGTATAGGTATATGATCCCCGGGTTACGCCATCCAAAGTCTTAACTTCTTGTTTTGCCGACATGGGTTCGCTATATCCAAAGGCATACTGACCGAATTCATCCTGAGCGTGGTATTGATGCTTGGTTGCTGGTATGACCAAACCAGCTGGACCGTAATAAGATACACTAGCTGAAGCAACTACCAGTAAGGCGCAAAATGCAACAACGATTCCCATCATAGTGGTGAGGTGATGGTGGTGGTAATGTTCAGTGAATATAGAAGACGCTGCTAGTGAAGTGAACTAGTACTCGCTTCTGAGAACTCTGAGTCTGCAAGTGATGGATGGTGGAGTTTTATACCACATTGCGATGGAATGTCAACTTTAAATGTAGGGCTTTCAAATCTAACGTGGTACATGTGAGTGCGGCGTAAAAACCGCATAGCCTACTTGCGATTCTGAAGCACCAGAAGGGAACAACCTTGACAAAGGTAACCAATAACTAGCGGTTATTTCACTTTTAATATCAGAAATCAGACAGTTGCGTGAATATGCATGACACCTATGCATTGTGGGATTGTTGCAACCAGGTTGCAACTAAAAGAGCTAAGATATACTTAGGTGTGATTGATGTAGCTTGCAAAGAATCGGGGTCAACCGATTCGGATGAATTTTTTTGTATCTATACAAGAATGTTTAAGAGCTTCTCATAGGAGAGTGAACTATATTAACAAAACAAACAACAATCTAACAATTTTTAAAGATTCAGAATACACAAATTTAGCTAATCTCGAAACTGGATATCTGTAAAATGCGTTCAAATATAATAAACCATGTTTGAAGACATTTTCGACGGTTTTTTACGATGCATATCCGTTTTAGATCAGTTTTTGGACGTGTTGGTGACTAGTTTGGGACCTATTTTCGGATGTGTATTTCGAAGTCTTAACGCTTTTTTTCCATGCGTTTCTGTACGGGTTTTTGGATGCACTTTTGGCCGCCATTTTTACACGTGTTTTTGGATGCGTGACTGTTGGTGACTGTTTTTGGATGTGTATATCAATGCTTTATAAGGCTGTTTATGGCGAATTACTGGATACATTGTGGATTTCAGCCTAAGCTAAGAAGGGTAAAATATTTGCGGCATCCCGCATCCATCAAGGAAATTTCGCGCATTATTAGCGACTTGAAAAATGGTTTCTTTTCATTGGGAGGCATTAGATTCTATATACTACTATTAATTTTGCAGAATTACGCTTTTAAGATCGAAATTTGACGTGGCTTCCGTCTTAGGGCCGAAGTATATGGACGTAAATTAGGGAACGAGTTCATGCTTATGCTATCATTAATGAGGGAAAATATAATGCCCGTCGATTTTGCATTCCGTTTCCTTCCAGTTTCCTGGAAAAAGATTTCGTTCTTTGGCGTTATTATTTGATAATCCTAGGCAAAACATGTAAAATAGTTAACATCCCGCGAATTCTAACAATTTCCAAAAGGCCTCACAACTTCATTTCAAACACCGACTTATTGGTCACACAAAAGAGTTTCCACTGAAGAGATGCCAATTATGTTGGCGATTGACAAAATTCTCGCTGTTCACTGTTCAGCAAAATACTTTCAAGACAATAATGTCTTTGACTTTAAAAGTGTTGTAGATGGTGGGGCTTACTAATATTCATTTTTAGCCTTTACACTTAATATATTCTAGGTCACAATATTTAATTTTGTATGGAAATCTTCGCCATTGTGAGTTCGAAAAATGTAAGCTGGACACTAAAAACCATTATTAGTACCCCGGGGTGAGTCTAAAACAAATGGCAAACTTTATAAACTGAACTGAATAGGGAAGCAAACATATCATTTATTTGAGAACCATGGAAATCGTTACATTTTGACTAAGCAATTTCACTAGAAATCATTAATATCTATGTTCGGTTTCCAATCCAGTTGTTCCATCACTTACAACTGCCAGTGAACGTTCATTTTGATCTCCTTCAAGGTTCCCAAATTAACGATATACAAAGCACCGTTCTTGTCCATTTCAATTGCTTTGATCAAATTGCTGGCAACATCCTCGGGTTTCTGATGCTTAGCAGCCAACATCAGATCAATCAACTCCTTGGAGCTGTCCAGAGTTGTATTATCACGTAAGTTTTGCATAAGCTCTGATTGTGTTAAACCTGGCAAAATTCCAATCACAGACACTCCAGTGCGAAGCAAGATGGTTTCGTCCTATAAAAAAAAAATTATAACCACCATAGAAGATATTGGATTTAATAGGAGTTTACGCTGAGTGAACGAGTGAATCCAATGACACCATGTTTGGCAGCCGAATAAACAGCCAGAGCAGCATTTGGTTCCAAGCCATAAACCGAAGCAATGTTGACAATTAGACCTCCACGACCCATTTGGGTCTTGTCCATCAATGGAAGTGCCAATAAGGTGGTGTTAATCAAGCCGGTCTAAAAAAAACGCTTCAATTACACAACCTTTGTGGTGAATCTAAAGCCGCGTTACTCACCAAATTGACACCAATGGTGGTCTCAACATCACGATCCATCAACACTCCTGCTGAATTGATCAGAAGATCAATGTTCTTGATCATCTGGGCAATCTTCTGCATTCCCTTCTCAATGCTCTGGCGAGACATAATGTCCATGCCGATCCAGAGAATATTGACGTCAGATGCTTCAGCTTGAAGCTTGCGCAAGTTCTCGTTGTTTTCCATTTTGCTCACGATCACCAGATTCTAGAAAAAAAATCAAACTTTCAAGGCACAAATCCTTCAATTCTGTTTCAACGGGTACTCACCGCAATCTTCTTCTTTAAGAGGAGACGGGCAGTTGCCATGCCGATGCCCCCATATCCTCCAACGAGAACAACATTCTTTCCAGCTAAATCCAACATGATGATAGGATAGAAGTTTTGTGTGTATGTGTACTTGTTGAGAAGACTCAAAGGAGAAGATTCACTTGAGAGTGCTGTTAGTGGAACTATACAACTGAATTGAAATGCCGTCTGAGGCGGTATTTATTTGGAAAATTCGGATTGATTCGTTCGTACACCTTACGGGTCAATCGATTATACAGGACCCACAATTGATTGTAGCTGTGTACTGATAAAGCATATTTTTTTATTTAAATGCTGTGTTGTCATGCCCTTAAGTTGATTGTTTATCGCGGCAGACAAAGCGTTGAGGTTTTTTGTTTGACCGCCTTGATAAGATGCTTGTGGGAGTGCCAATGACCCCCCAATTATACTACCTCTTGCAGTGTGCAATTTTTGATAATAACTGTATTACGTTAGAATCTTTAATAATAGAACTTATCGTCGCAAATAAGTAGGCTAATTTGGATGGCATTGTGTATAAGTCAACGATATACATATTTCCAAATTAGGACAATATGGACAATGGTCTCCGAATATCCTTTGGTATTTCATAGAAATCACATTGTAAAATACGTTGTCAATATAGCATAGACAACTAATACTATCCTCTCGAATTTATTAAGGACCGATGTCCAAATCAAGAAAACTTTTCTAAAAGTGCAACATCAGCTGTAACAAAGATTTTATCGATGTTTATGGTGTTTTTGGATACATTTTCAAAACCTTGGTGGTATTAATCTGTAAAGCTTTTATTTTTATTTTTGGGATCACATTTGTTTTTTTTTTTACAAAATGTTTAATTTGTCTTTCGTAATGGTTATTATAATGCGTCAATCCCAGCGCAAAAGGGAAAATTCAATAAATGTTATTAGATGGTGTTTTTGCTTGTGTATAAATTAATAATTTGACCTTCAAATGTGAAAAAGGCTAATTTGGCTTTCGTTCGTAATGCTAAATAAACTTAGGAAATTAAACCAAACCACAATGCATAACTAGTAGAATTGTGTGGAAGGGGCATGTAGCTCCCTGCAACCAACCTGCTCCGAGATGCTGGTCTAGGTTTATCCAAAGGTGTTTATCTTTTTGTTTCGCATGCATTTAAAGAAACTTCAAATATATAGGTACTCATATCAAAAAAAAACGAGATACTGCCAAACTTTTCTTGATTCGTTTTCAGTAACGAAAATATTGGTTTAATTGCGTTTTAGGCAGCAAAATAATGCCAAAATTTTGTGAGTCAACATTAGAGCCCTTTAAAAATGATTGCTTGCTACCAAAAAATAACTTGGTAATATTTTTTACCTGCGCCCAGAAAATAGCTGTTAGGTGTCGAATTTGAACGTTTGTTCATCTTAAAGTCCAATAAAGTTAAAGTCCTTAATCTTGAGTTTTAAATCTTCAATTTAAAATTTAAAAAAATCTGCTTATTTTTAAACTCTCTCTTTTACAAGGTATCATTCATTGTCATAAGAACAGTACGTTTATTGGACAGTTTTTCATATAATAATTTTCTGCTTTCCTCCCAAAATCGTTACAAATAACTCCCATAAGTTTTCCCATTCATTATTCAAATAAATAAATAAATTGCGGTAGGTACTATTCAATATAACCTTTTGCTTTATACGAATATTTTATTAATTTTGTAAACGAGCTAGCAAAATCTTTAGACTATGGTGTACAAGTATGAATTTGCTCTACACTGATCAGTTTTTTTCAATAACGTATGACAACGTTGCAATTTCGGGAAGAGAAATATGTACGAAGCATTTTTGAAAATATTATTTTCTTTCTTCGAGATCAAATTCAGAGATGTGCTTATTCCATACGAGGTTACCTTCAAACTTCGTACTTGTAAGCAATAAAAATAAGAAAAATAATTGGTCGTGGACGAGAGTAAACTCGGTATTTAACATGCTATGCAATATTTGTTTTGTATTTCGTAAGAATAAGTTTTCAATGAATTTGATCATTTTTTTGTTAATACGTATTACGCCAGTAAATGCAGTATTGCATCATAATCAATCGTAGTGGCTCAGTGGTTGACTACTGAGTGAAGGATTCTTAAGTTTAGTCCCCGGAAAACACACAGTTCGGCATAAAAGTTAAATATCCTTTTCAAGTGTACCAAAAATAAAAACATACAAATGAATGTAATTCCAAATTTTGCTGTTTAATTAAAAATAAATACCACTGCGGTACTTTTTACACTAAAGCTAAAACGTTTTGGGACTAACCAATTCTTAATCTCTTTTCCATATCATAAAAAGAACAATTTACTTCAAAAACATATATAATTTTACAAACACCAGCCGAATGACATTCCCATCGGAATAAGTTAAGGAAAATTTATTACAAAAACAAAATCTTGTTTTTTAAAATTGACATGAAACAGAAAATATGTGCCATAGCCCATTGAACGCTAACACATAATATTCCATATATAAGAGTCTAAATTTTGTTCAACTTTTCATGCTACTAAATGTTTCTCATGAAAAAGTATAAATTTACTTATAAATGTTGAATATAAATAGGCGAAGGCAAATAGTGAAGAACCACTTTCAATGCTTTAAACACAACATATTCCCTTGATTTTTTACTTTCTCTTTTTAGTAAGAGAAAGGTTATCTTAGAAATTAATTTTTGTTAAAATCGTATTAAACGTTTTCGAGATATGTGGAAATTTCAAAAGTACCGTTACTCGAATTTTTAGCCAAAAACTGGGTATGCAGGAATGGTAACTCACCTACTCAAGCTTAAATATAATTTTTTGTGGAAATCGTTAGAGCCGTTTTCGATCAAATCAAACTGGTTCGACTTAAATGCAAACTTAGAGTCAAATTTATGTTCTCAAAATTATTGTGTCCTTAATTTTCAATTCGGGATACCGAACACGCTAATTTTAAAAACTGCTCATTTCTCGAAAACCCCCATCGATTTCGATAAAACTTTAAAAACGAAGTATACCTATTGCTTACATCCCGAACAATGACTTTTGATCGGCTTTCAGGTAAATAGTTAAGCAATAGCATATTTTACCAAAACTGCTATAAAGGTTTTGATCAAAATACATATTTAGGATTTTAAAATAACACTAATTAAGATCCCATAGTTAGTTTTTCTCAGAAAAATAAAACAAACAAGTTTTGCAATTATTTCTCAAAAAATATTGTCCAAAAGCCGACCTGTGTTCATACGAGTAGGATCCTTTTAAAACTTAATACCACAAATCCATTAAAAATACAATAACAGCGACTTGGAACTTATTTTTAGTATAATATTACACGCTTCTTATTTTCAACCATATTGAATATGCACCTTAGAATAATTCCAACCACTTGGTGCCTTACGCAATCTGAAACTGCCACTACGTTTCCGTCGGTATATTCGGTTTATAACTTATAATGCTAATTCAAAAACAAGCCTCCTTAATCTTACATGTATATTTATGTAAAGATATCTGTCGAATACGAACCCTACTTTTAATTATAGACACCTTAAACCAGCGTTACTAAGATATTCCAGTCAAAAAAAATATGCCCTAACAGATCGGAAAACAGAAACTCCGACTACACTTTGCCTTGTACTCAAAAATCGGGGGGGGGGGGACATTGTGGGGCAATGCCCTACCTTGAACCCACAATGCCCTACCTTAAAAATACCAAAAACTAAAATAAATTATTATAATTAAATTTTTTGTTCATAGTTTGAGATAAAAAAAATTGTAGCGATAGGTACCAATCTAAACTTTTCCGAACATAAGTTTGTTAACATTCATTTTATATTATAATAATTCTTTGTTGTGTGTATAGATGGTATTTGAAGCGCCATATCACATAAAGTTCCCCGCATTTTTAATAACATGGCGAATCGTAGAATTCAGCTGTTTTAAATATTTTTTATTAGTAACTATCTTAATTATTATAATAAGTTTGCAGAAATAATATAGTTTTAAGTTAATTTTAAGCCAACTTTTTTTGTGATAGACATCCGTCAAGGCAAATGTACAACGCTCCGTAAGCAAGAGCAATTTTCTCTTTAATCTTAAAGAAAAATCGAAGCCATTTGGGCATTTAAACATATACTATACATACATATCATGTAACCTAGTAAAACGGCCATACTTTTACAGCCTCTCGTATTTACACCAAGAAACAGATAAAAAATTGTATTCTACTTATAAGCAAACAGCAATTATGAAGGTTTAATAAAGAAATTACAATTACAATTATCATATTTGTACTACCTTATTCTGTGTTCACAAAACAAGCCTAAAATACCAAAAACGCAGGAAAATTTGATATAACGATTTTTCGAACTTAACCAACGTTATTTTAGGGCTGCGTAAGTTAAACACGAAAAATTTCGTTTAGAGCCTACATAGTGCTTACGTAATTTATTTCGCATGTTGTGTACATTTTTTTGTTTTAAGTTGCAAATGCAGCATTAAAATATAATTATTATATTTAATAAATAAAAAAATATCAAATAATTCTCCGTTTGTGATTCTTCTTCAATTATATTGCTTGTAGGGAATGTCTGAGGATGTGTGTCGTGTGTGAATGGACGAGGAATGATTTTACTTACGTAGCTAATATTAAAATCCTTAATAACTTTTATTCTTTAGTAATAAAAGTATTGAAAATTAACTTTTTTATTTAAATTAACTATGTGGGAATTTTTTGGGAATTTTGACTAGGTCCAAAAGGGAAAAAATTAGCTGTCCGAGGGATAAACCATCTCAATGACATATAACACTGGCTGTGTACTATGTAGGTGACTTCAGGAGAAGTTTAGGAAAAAATATCTCGAAATATAAAATATTTGATCTTTTCTGCTTTCGATGGTTGGTATGGCTCAGCGATTTAGCAAACAAGTTTTCTTTCATCGATTTTGCTTTTAATGTTCGATTTAAAAAAAATCAATTTTTGTTGGTATAACAAAAACACAATTGAGAAATTGTCATAATGTCATTGGCTGTCAAAGTGTGCGACGTATTGAATAATGGAACATTTGTTCCGTTGAATACGATAACTTTAAGTATCCGTCGGACGTACCGAAGTAACGGATTCTATGGGCTGGGCCCTAAATAGTTGACCTGAAAGTGCGTTTTCTCATATTATGCACATATAGATAAATGCTCTTTTGATAGAGAGGGTAGTTCTTTTCTTCAATCGAAGACTCCACCTCTAAAAAATTACCCCAAGCATTGGGTTTGAAAGGGGACAGCATGCTCCCACATACATATTCCACTGTGCCCATTTTCAGCGAGAAATAACTTGACATAAAAAAAAGTGAAATAGCTTTCCTCTCGCGGTAAAGTTGCTTCTTATGTGAAGTTATTATTATTGCCCGCGCAGTAATTTCCCGGCACCTTATTTGTCGTTTGCTGAAGGTAACTCGGGGAGAATGTATATCAGGCAAAAATATGTGTGTGAATTTCGATAGCATTCATTAAATAATACAGTTGAAATTTCCCTCCATATACAACTTTCGGTAAACAAGTTCTGAAACCAACAATATGACCTGATTAGAAAACGATTAGCTGAAAATTCATCAAGCAGCTACCTACATACTAGTATATATACCATTGAATAGTGCTCTGCAAACGTCAGTCCCATTATAATCTTTAATAGATTCACAACACCAACAACAGTCGATTCAATCATGAAGTTATTTGTTTGCTGTTTATTCCTCTGTGCTTTTGGCACAATATCTCAGGCTGAATCGCAGGACTTACCGGAGGTTGCTGCAGCTAAAGCAGCACACTTTGAAGCAGTCCGTCGAGCTGAATTGATAATTGCTAACGCACCACCCGTCAGTCACAATCCAAAGCAGGCAGTTGTTGAAACAACACAACACAAATTGGGACTAAATGTCCACGATACTCCAGAAGTAGCTGCCGCTAAGGCTGCTCACTATGAAGCTTTACGCGACGCTGAATACGCTACATCTGTTGCGAATGCGACTGGTAAAGTTCCTGACTCAAAGCCAATCGGAGCCATCTCAGTGCCTTTTGCTCAACCATCTGCGCCTGTACACTACTCTGCTGCTGTTCATTACTCAGCTCCAGCAGTGCACCATTACAATTCAGCACCAGTTGTTCCAACCACTCAACATCAACTTGGCGTTAATGTGCATGATACACCCGAAGTAGCTGCCGCCAAGGCCATTCATAACGAAGCTGTTCGTCGAGCTCAGCAAACTTCCGCCGCAGTTTATAATGATCACAGTAATACCCATTATTCAGCTCCAGCAGTCCACCATTACAAGTCAGCACCGGTCATGGAAACCAACCAACATCAGCTCGGTGTTAGTGTGCATGACACACCTGAAGTAGCGGCCGCTAAAGCTGCTCATTTTGAGGCTCTACGTCGTGCTGAAATGACCGCTGGCCCCCATAGTGATGATAAATATGCACCAATGGCCCATCAAGTTATGTATAAGGCAGTTCCGTACCATCAAAAAATCGACTATAATCGCATGGTAGTAGCTGTGCCTCAAACTAATCAGCACAAACTTGGAGTGAATGTTCATGACACGCCTGAAGTAGCTGATGCTAAGAATGCTCATTTCGAAGCATTCCGTCAGGCCCAACTTGTTGCAGCAAATAAGCCCGAGTTCCCAGCCAACGATAATTCTCATAATCCTAATAGTCAATACGGCCAAGACTATTAATCGCATGTTATTAGCGAAGATTGTTATTAAGTTTATAAATAAAGATTTTTAAGTATTACTTTTATCTTTTTGTGTTTTTTATGTATAATCGACGCAAAGGCCATAGTACTTATGATGAGTGCGTGCGAATGGCAATAAACCTACTTACCTAGTTCAAATTAGGCTTTGCATTATTGGGGTTTTGTAAATTTAATTCCTCCCCTATATTAAGAATCAAAGTAACTTATGCAGAATGAAAACCATTGGTAAGATCTTTGGTATTTTGAGTACCTAATCATTAAAAAGGTACCCTCTCAGGGTGTATTTCCAATTTAATTTTTTCAAGTCCGTTAATAACCCAAGAACCGTTCCAAGTGTGAAATAATTTATTTATTTTTACATGCTTTTTTTTAGGAGATTCAAACTATCAGAATTTTGCGCAGATGGCTCTCGTACAGTAAAAAAGCCTCAAAGTGTATTTTGTGTTTTTCCGGGGATTGAACCTGAGACTACTCACTGAGTTGTACAGGATACAATGCGAATGCACAGTTTTTTCTCGTTACAATCGCCCGAAAAGTGTGCACTCAATAAATATTTCTTTAGTATTGGAAAGAATGCATAATTACTCTGAATGGTAATAAAATATTTAAGATAGGGTGCGACTTTTGGCAAAAAATCAGCTGTGAGTGTAAATTATAAAAAAATAAAGCATTAAATTTGACTTTATGTTTTTTCGGAAATAGTCATGGATGGTGTCTCCGCTGACTTTGTCAAATCTAGAATGGCATCTGTCAAATTCAATTATTTGATTTTGGAGCTCATTATTAACTCAATGAGTAAGAGTAATAATTAATTTGGGAAATGAGTACTTAACACTCTTTTTGGGCACGCATATGCATTTTTTTGAATGCCTAAAGTAAGCGCGATCATTTATTAAGGTAGTCGAATATATATCATAAACTAGTCTAAATTATTTAGAAGAAATTAAGCATTAAATTTAACTTCAAGTAAGATTGGAGTCACCGCCAGTGATACTAATCTGGATAGTAAAAATGTATGCCTTTTTGGTAGAGGAACTGCAACTTATATACAAGGTGATTTAAACAAATTTTAACAAAATGTTGGTCGATCGATAGGCAATTCTATCTTTTTTTATCTCTATAATGCAAGATTTTGGTTTGGTGATTAAGTCAAGTAGAGAATTGGAAAAGAAGTATGAAATTTAAAATAAATAAAAATTAGTGATGCGGCTTTGATCAAAGAATGTACCAGATTTACCAAATTCAAAATGTATTTGTATAAATTGATTGTACAAAACAGTTCACAAAAAATGATGCTTTCATTTCGAGATTTGAAGTTGATTTTTGTTAAATTTGTTTCTTTTCTATGAAATGCTAGGTGAAATTTAGAGATCAATAGCAAGTGGACTTAAGGATCGAACTGTTTTTTTTTTTTTTTTTTTTTTTTTTTTCTTTTTAAGTGTCATTGTATTTAATATAACTTTTGAATAAAGAATTTGAATTGAACGAATAACATAATTATTATTTTGTTACATTAATGAATTTAGGCGGAACGAAGTTTTTTTACTTATTTATTTTTTTAACCTACGGAAATCTTCAAAAGAAACTGGGTAAGAATCGGTACAATCGAGCTGATTGTGTGATACAGCATACAGCGTGTTTTTGAACCACTTGTGTAACCTTTTCCATTATGCTACGATGTAGATCGCTATTTCTTATACTTATGTTCTTTGTTGTGGAATGATTGGATGGGTTCAGCATTTTTGTTTTCTGTTTGAATGTCATATGCCCAAACAGGTTCCAATACTTTCTTATAAAAAAAATATAACATTAATTTGTTCTGGATAGATAGGTCAGAGTTCTTTTCTTGTAACCAGTACATTTCTCTGTATTTCAAGTTTAGTTCTTTTATATTTTTTATATTTTTAGTACTGATACATGTTGTAATTGACCGTTTTGTTTTTTAAGAGTGACTTCTTTGCTTAGCTGTTTTATGTTTAAGTCTTGTTTGTCAATCCTTTTCCGCTCATTTTTTACAATCTGGAAAAAGTACTTATTTTCATAAATTATTCTTAGTGCAATTGTTTTAGGCGGTTGATTTTTCGTTTTGTTTTTGGTCGTTATATTTTTTCCAACTATTGGTTTGTTGAGTTTCCAAGCTCGTTCCCAGTTTTGTTTTTTCTTTTTGTTTCTTGGAATTTTTTGACGATTCGCCATTCTCTGTAGCTTGCAAGGATGTTTGCCTTGACTGTTAACACATTTTGCTTTGTGTTCTTTGCCCATGGTACAGTTTTTAGTTGCATGCCTTCCTTTTAACAATGTTGACAAGTATGCCCATACTCGATTTAATGCAGTAAGTTCTTTCTAGACTTTTTTTATTTTCGAAGGTGAGCATAAATAAAGGTAGAGGTCTCTTTTTTGTCGTTGATATTCCAGTGGAGTATTTGATTATATTAATTGTATTAATTTATTTCGCATCACATGAAGAGCGAAGGCCTAATGCTACTACTTTTTTTTTATTCTTCAGCGACAAGTCTATACGCTACGCATCGGCGTCTTCGACAATGACTTTCCAATTGCCTTTATTGTATGATGTATTTATTTACATGTCTTATTCGTGCAGTTTTCCTATTTATTTATTGGATGATTTCATAAATTCAGCAGTTTGTGGCTGGATTTTTTGAACAGTTTCTGGGCTACACTCTGCTTTTCGTTTCCTTTATTTACATTAGTTTCTGTTACCATCAGTTTCAAGAAGGAGCTCTTAATCATCAATCAACAATATGAATCTCAATTGCATTTTACAAGTTTTTTTGGACTTGACTTGTTCTTATTAAATGATTTAAGGACTTCTTGTCTAGCAAGCTGACTTATCGATGTGATTCATTAAATAACATAAAAACTACGTAACCAAAATTTCACTCTAGAAACAACTTTCGGTAATCAAGTTCCAATATAACCTAATTACAAAACGATTACCCAAAAATACTTAAAGTTGTCACCTATATATACCATTGGATAGTGCTCTGCAGAAGCCAGTCTCTTTATATTCGTCCATAGATTCACGACGTCAATAACAGTCGATCCAATCATGAAGTTATTTGTTTGCTGTTTATTCCTCTGTGCTGTTGGCATAATATCTCAGGCTCAATCGCAGGACTTACCGGAAGTTGTTGCAGCTAAGGCAGCACACTTTGAAGCAGTCCGTCGGGCTGAATTGATAATTGCTAACGCACCACCCGTCAGCTATAATCCAAGGCCCGCAGTTGTTGAAACAACCCAGCACAAATTGGGCCTAAATGTTCACGATACTCCAGAAGTAGCTGCCGCTAAGGCTGCTCACTATGAAGCTTTACGCGACGCTGAATACGCTACATCTGTTGCGAATGCCACTGGCAAAGTTCCTGACTCAAGGACAATCGGAGCCATCTCAGTGCCTTTTGCTCAACCATCTGCGCCTGAACAATACCCTGCTGCTGTTCATTACTCAGCTCCAGCAGTGCACCATTACAATTCAGCACCAGTTGTTCCAACCACTCAACATCAACTTGGCGTTAATGTGCATGATACACCCGAAGTAGCTGCCGCCAAGGCCATTCATAACGAAGCTGTTCGTCGAGCTCAGCAAACTTCCGCCGCAATTTATAATGATCACAGTAATACCCATTATTCAGCTCCAGAAGTCCACCATTACAAGTCAGCACCGGTCATGGAAACCAACCAACATCAGCTCGGTATTAGTGTGCATGACACACCTGAAGTAGCTGCCGCTAAAGCTGCTCATTTTGAGGCTCTACGTCGTGCTGAAATGACCGCTGGCCCCCATAGTGATGATATATTTGTACCAATGGCCCATCAAGTTATGTATTATATGGCAGTTCCGTACCATCAAAGTCTCGACTATAATCGAATGGTAGTAGCTGTGCCTCAAACTAATCAGCACAAACTTGGAGTGAATGTTCATGACACGCCTGAAGTAGCTGATGCTAAGAATGCTCATTTCGAAGCATTCCGTCAGGCCCAACTTGTTGCAGCAAATAAGCGCGCTAGTCAATACGGGCAAGTCTATTAATCGCATGTTATTAGAGAAGATTGTTATTAAGTTTTTAAATAAAGGTGTTTAAGTATTACTTTTATCTTTTTGTGTTTTAAATATGTAATCGACGCAAAGGCCTTAGTACCTACTTATGATGAGTGTGCGAATGGCAATAAACCTACTTACCTAGTTCAAATCAATCTTTGCATTATTGGGGAAGGCTAGTTATTCCGTTTTGTTAATATAATTTCTCCCCTATATTAACTTATGCAGAATGAAAACCATTGGTAAGATCGTGGGAATTTTGAGTAGATAATCATTAAATACCCTCTCAGGGTGTATTTCCAATTTAATTTTTCAAAGTCCGTTATTTATTAACCCAAGAACCGTTCCAAGTCTAAATAATTTATTTATTTTTATAAGCTTTTTTTATGTATTTCTTAGGAGATTCAAACTCTCTGACTTTTGCACATATGGCGCTCTGGTGCAGTAAAAAAACATCAAAGTGTATTTTGTATTTGAACCTGAGACCACTCGCCGAGTAGTACAGGATACAATGCACAGGTTTTTCTCGTGACAATCGCACTCAAACAGTTTTTTTTTAATGGAGTAAAACTATACAATACGCCCCATTTTCTAGAAATCATCAATAAAAGACAAAAAATTAAATAAAATCACAAATCTTTTATTGCTTGCAAATAAAATTCTCTATTTTCTTGACTTTGGAAATTTTTATGAATTTGTTTGTTAAGGAGGGGCGTTTTGTAAATAGGTTGTTTTGTAAAAATCCCCATTTTATTGGCAAAACGCCCTTAAGACAAAGTATGAACAAGAAATTATTAAGTACGTTGCATTGTCCGTCTTTTCTCTTTTGGCAAAAATTCATGAAACCAGCCGACCGCTGACTGTGTGAAATCTAGAATGGCATCTGTCAAATTCCATTTAGTTGATTTTGGTGGTCATTATTAATTAAATTAGTGTGAGTAATTTAATTAAAGTGAGGGTTTACTACTCTTATTGTGCACGCTTATGCATTTTTCTGAATGCCTAAAGTAAGCGCGTTAATTTTTTAGGGTAGGTAGTCAAATATTGATACGGTTAACAATATAATAAAGAAACGGTGATAAACAGAAAAATAGCTTTTCCAACATGTATTAACATCTAAAAGTTATACAAATCGCAAAGTTTTATATTTGCTTTATTTCTCATCATAACAATTTAATTTTTTTTTATTTATTTATAATATTTGATACATTTTTTTTATTCGTAATTGGTACTTTTATCGAATTTTCGGAAATTTCGGTTACAATATTATATATATATACATATAATGATAACTATATAAATATTTTCTTAACTTTTGCATCTTACAAAACTTGGTAGCATATACAAAACCAATGTACAAAATTGATTCGAGTTATATGGTATATTATGGGACAAAAAGATGAGCTAAGTTGACCATTTTACCTTTTAAATGCATTTTCATTCACTCGTACAAAAATACCGCAATGTTTAAAATTGATGTGCAAAATAAAAAATGGCCACAAACTCTAAAAACGAAGCTTGAAACAAAGTAGTTTAGACGTATTCCTCAGAACAGTGACGAAGCGAGGGGTGGCAAGGGGGCACAGGCCCCGGGTGGCACTTTGCCAGGGCGGCAATTTGGAGCTGCTACAATTTTTTAAATATAGAAAATCTATAAAACGAACTCTTATTCCTGTTCAATGAATTTATTTACAAAGTTTAACAGCATGAACACAGCTTCAAAGTAAGTAATGAGACATTCCTTGTGTTGCTTAGCAACAAAATCCAACGAAAGCTGCTCCCTAGTAAGCAACTACATTTTATTACATTGCAGATATACTTCTCTGTTGAGTTCATGTAATTTGCAAACATACACAAACATTCTAGTTCGCAATAAAAGTTACAGACTTGTCTTGTTGCCAAGTTTCTTATTATTGAAAATTAATTATCCTGGTACCTAAGGAGTACTGTTCCTTTTCTTTTAAATATTACGATTTGTTGCTAGTTCTTACGAATTCTTAGTTCTTACTCAACGCTGTAAAAGAGAGCGTCGTCGAGAGAGCCAGATATTACCAATCGGTCACCTTACAATATTACCAGATGATTTGAAATTTGTTGGCGTGCTTGGCATTGCATTTGTTTTTATTTTTTGATTAAAATGGTATTAACAGGCGGGAAAATAAAATTGAATTTTCTCCTCAAGATTCTTTTCGAAAGTTGCAACGAAGTTCCTCGCTGTTGCAAGGAGCAATCTCCACCATGTAATTCTTAATGCAGTGTCGCTTTTTTCTCTTCTCGAATGCTTGTAGTTCAATTACTCAAACTCTTCCACATATTCTGATTCATCCAGAAGAAGTTCGATTAATTTCAAATCACTTTCGTTCGTACTTAGAAGATGTTCCTCGAGCTTATCATACTTTTCGTACCTACCACTTTTTTGAATATTTGAATTATGTGTCTGTCGTATTTCATAGATTACCTACTACAAAAGGTTTCCCTAACTTTTTCGTAAGTGCCTCTCTTGTTGTGTTCTTTTGAGAACCGAAGAATTTCTTGAATCGCTTGCAGAGACAAGGCGATGTTTCGCCGACAAAGATTTTCTAACCAAGGCAAGGTTATGCCAAGTTCAACCTCTGAGGCTGAAACGGAGAAACAAAACGACTTATTTATACCACGTTAAAAGATAGTGATTTTCTTTCTTCATTTGACATTTCACAATTTGTATTTTGTTTCCATTTTGACGTTTTGGCATTGGTGTTACTGCTTGCTGCATTCAGTAGGTTAGGTTAGGTCCATGTGGACTCATTGTGATGCCCTTATTGGGGGGGTTAGCCGATGTTGTTGGCTAAAGTGTCGCTCCCTATTGGTTACTCGACCTTGTCCAGCCATCCTGATGTATTTATGAACCTGTAAAGATTAGATAAATTTATACCTGAAAGTTCATGTATATCATGGAAGTAGTATCTTCCAAGTTTTCTATTCCTCAAGTGACAGAGACTTGGGCATTGACAGAGAAAGTGAGGTGTGTCCTCGTGTACCTCCTCGTCGCCGCAACCCCTGCATATATCGTCATTCTTGAGTTACAGTTTCATTGTGTGGTATCTTAGGAAGTTGTGACCCGTTAGGGCCCCTACCAGTTTATACATCGACGTTCCATCAAACCGCAAAAGCTTGAGAGTCCGACTTGGATTGTATTCCGGCCATACCGTGGTATTTCGCAGGTTGTTAATTCTTTCCACCTGTTGTTGGCTTTCATCCGGGTCTTATTTTCCACCCTCTCTCTGAGATTACAGAGTGGTTGTTTGATTGAATTAATTTCCGGATTTTGAACCATAGCAAAATCATTTCTTACTAATTCATCAGCCATCTCATTGCCGGTTTTGTCACTGTGTCCAGGGACCCAGCAGAGACGAGTGGTGGGCTGCGAGCAGAAAACCTTAAGCTCTTCATGGCAGCGGTGAACTAGCGTCGATTTTATTTCGATAGCAGATA
Organism: Cheilosia vernalis; assembly: GCA_949126925.1. Taxonomy (NCBI): domain Eukaryota; kingdom Metazoa; phylum Arthropoda; class Insecta; order Diptera; family Syrphidae; genus Cheilosia; species Cheilosia vernalis. The sequence continues at coordinate 42,431,945 of OX421359.1, forward strand.
CTGCTTTTATAGCCGCCTGGCTGTCAATTAATATGGTAATAAAATTATGTGGTATTGCTAATATTGACACCATATGGGCAGCTTCGGCAATTGCCAGAACTTCCGCCTGAAAGACACTACTGTAGTCAGGTAGTCTGATTGAGTGGTGTATATTTAACTCTTCAGAGAAAATTCCAGCAAATGTTCCACGGACCACGGTCCATCTTAGAGCCATCTGTGCAGATGGATATCGATTTTCCTTTTGTGGGTTCATTTGTGTTCCATTCCTCCCTGCTGGGGAAATAGCAGGAGAATGGTATGTCGAAGTCAAGATGGGGAGACAAGTAGTCAGAAGTGACCGAATCTCCCAAATATTTATTCAGAATCTGTGTGTGTCCCGTTATGAAGGGTTTTAAGCTTTTTGTTTGGCTGATCCTGAGGGCACTTTTGGCTGCAGATTCTAGCATGTATATAGGTCTCTCTAAAGGTAGCAAGTTGAGGATGGCGTCCATTCCAGCAGTAGATGTTGCCCTTATTGCGCCGGTTGTACCTATACATGCTATAGTCTTTGTATTTTGGTCATTAATTTGAGATTCTAAGCTTTGTTTGTGGGTTGCCACCAGACTAAGCTACCGTACGTGAGTATTGGACGCACAGCAGCCATATACATCCACAGAATTATTTTGGGGTTTGGTACCTTTTGCCGAAGATGCGGTTGCATGCGTAAAAAGCATTTGCAGCTTTTTTTACTCTTTCATTGACGTTTAGTTTCCAATTAAGCTTCCCATCTAAGATTATACCCAGATATTTGGCACTCTCGGCAAACCCTCAGGGGTATACCCTAAATAGTTGGGGGATCGAAGTTTGGAATCACCCTTTTGTTACTGAACAAGACTAGTTCAGTCTTCTGTGGTTTGATTCCAAGACCGCATTGGTTTGCCCACATACTAAGTGTTCGTAATGCGTTTTCTAGTAGTTCGCTTATGGTCGGTAGGAACAGTAGGTACTCTTTGGAAAGATTGAGTTGTCGGCTGTACTTGTTCGTAGTTTCCAACACTGTGAGAGAATTTATCCCCACCAATTCCCTTTTGGCAATCTTTCCATTTTTCCTATACAAAAGTTAATTAACAGATTTCCTGTTATTTAAAAGAGCATAAGACTGCAAAAAGAAATTTAGTAGAAATTCTGTAAAATAAAGAAATTTTACCAGGTTTACTGGTTCAAACCGTAGCCGAAGCTTTTGCTTTATTGTGTGACAAAACTACTAGGAGCGGCATAAATTGGGTCTGCCCGAGGCGGACAGAATTGCGTGATATTACATGTAGAATTGATAAACATCTGGAATTGGAATTTCGTACGAAAACGAGATAGCAATAAATACAATTGAGCCCAAAAAAAATGTCGTTTTCGTTTTGGCATTTCAGATTTAGATCAGAGATTTCAGATTTCTGCACCTGCACTGGAAATCCATTTCAATTGATTTTCAATTTATTATAGCGCATTTCGAAATAATTTAATATAAATACTCGTTTCCCTACTCGTAAAATGAATAATTAAGTTCAAAAAGCAATCCTTCCAATGATAAACAATTCGTAACCGTCAGATATGTTAAGATTTCTCAAAATTGCCCCAGATCAAAAAAGAATGATTTTGTTGGCAAATCTAAAACGGCATTAGTTTCGGTATTTTTGCAATGGCTTATATCTCTATATATATAAAATTGTTGCAAGTTCGTTGTGACTTTATAACTCACGAACGGCTCAACCGATTTCAATGATTTTTGTTTTGTTTTATTCGTATTACATCAAGGATGGTTTATAAAAAAAGAAAAGTCGGAAAATTCTCAACCGGTGGCGTTGTAGGCACACATTCCGTTTTTCATGGGGAAAAGCACTTTGAAAAAAAAATAAACTGGATATAAATCGAGTAGTGACACTTCAAATACAACAAAAATATATTTTCAATTTTCAAAGCAATTGTTGTTGTCAATAATTTTAATTATTTTCTAAGCAAATTGTTGTTGTCAACAATTTTGAAATTTTTTTTTTAAATATAGGTATCCTACCTAATAACTTTGTTTATGTCTACTATGTTACTATAAGTATGTTTTTGAAATGGAGTAGATACTTTGATTTCATGGTTATTGAATCCATCATTTTGGTTGGACATGTGTTTTCAGGATCCTTGCATAAGTATGTGTGAGTAAGTTGAAATGTAAAGGAGATTGAGATGACGTGGACAATGATGACAGGCAACAGGAGTTGTGGAGCGTTTTGAGTTTCCACGTAGGGGTTGTTACGAAAAATGAGCGAGTAACAATCGTGGTATTCTGCTCATTCGTGAGTAGGGTTATGGGGAGGGCAACTCAAAGGTACCATAACACCTTCGGTACCGGTGTAGAGAGAGCAGGGAAAAGGCTTACCAACCAAGTTGATAGGTGCGGTTAGTTTTCTTCTTGACTGTTAAAGTTACAAATATTTCGTCGGTCGCTGATGGACAATATTGTTAAGCATCGTGTCTTTGGTTATACTCGATGTTGGATGTATTTGATTGAATGGGAAAAAAAGAGGCTTGCCTCATGCGGTTAGTCGAAAGAATGCAACCAGACCAAATTGATGACATTATATGTGCCGAGATTCCAGATCCCGAAACCGATCCAGACCTGCATGATGTCATAATTGCAAACATGATTCATGGACCGTATGGCGCCATTAACCCTCATATCATTGATTTTGGCTACAGTTCGTGCAAGATCGGAAGCAGTTGCATCTTCTGGAATAGCGGCTACGCTGCTGGAAGGTTGCCGAACCGCTCATTCGGCATTGAAATTGCCATTAAACCTTCAAGCGGTTGAAGAACCAACATGTTACATAGCGAAACATTCAGCAATGGCCAAAGTTTTGGTAGCAAGCAAAATTATTATCTAGGACGAATGCACAATGTTGTATAAGCGTGCGTTAGAAGCTGTGAATCGCAATATGAAAGATCTGCATAATGACGCACGACGTTTTGGGGGTGCATTGATTTTACTCTCAGGCGATTTCCGGCAAACGCTACCAGTAATACCACGATTGACCGCTGCCGATGAGATCAATGCTTGCCTCAAATCATCGATATTGTGGTATTATGTGAAGAAACTTCAGCTGACGATATCGCATGTTTGCTAAAGGATCCATCTGCCGAAGTGTTCTCCAATCAACTGCTAACTATCGGTAATGGTCATGTTCCTGTCGACGCATCGAATGGATTGATTTCGTTGCCGCGGAATTTTTGCAATTCTGTCTCAACGAAAGAAGTATTTAAGCGTCTACATCAAGTAGCATGTGCTTTGTGCATGCTCGAAATTATTACTTTCATTACATTAACGAATTTGGGCGGAACGAAGTTCGCCGGATCAGCTAGTTCACTTATAATTATCTGCAGAGATATGAGATACGGCGTAAGAATAAGACATGGTAGACAAAAAAAACTATGACAAAGCCAGGGTTTTGAATTTCAATGTGGTTCATTCGTTAAACATAAAAATTACGTAACCGAAATTTCACTCTAGAAACAACTTTCGGTAAACAAGTTCCAATAAAACCTAATTACAAAACGATTAACCAAAAATACGTAAAGTTGTCACCTGCTATATATACCATTGGATAGTGCTCTGCAGAAGCCAGTCCCTTTATATTCGTCCATAGATTCACGACGTCAATAACAGTCGATCCAATCATGAAGTTATTTGTTTGCTGTTTATTCCTCTGTGCTGTTGGCATAATATCTCAGGCTCAATCGCAGGACTTACCGGAAGTTGTTGCAGCTAAAGCAGTCCGTCGGGCTGAATTGATAATTGCTAACGCACCACCCGTCAGCCACAATCCAAAGCACACAGTTGTTGAAACAACTCAACACAAATTGGGCCTAAATGTTCACGATACTCCTGAAGTAGCTGCCGCTAAGGCTGCTCACTATGAAGCTGTACGTTACGCTGAATACGCTACATATGTTGCGAATGCCACTGGTAAAGTTCCTGATTCAAAGCCAATCAAATCCATCTCAGTGGCTTTAGCACAACCATCTGCACCTGTATATTATTCAGCTCCTGCGGTGCATTATTATAATTCAGAAGTCAATGCGTATGATACACCCAAAATAGCTGCCGCAAGGGCCATTCATAATGAAGCTGTCCGCCGAGTCCAACAAACTTCCGGTGCAGTTTCCAATGAACACAGTTATACTAATTTTTCAGCTCCAGTTAATTTGCGTGATACACCCGAAGTAGCTGTTGCTAAAGCCGCCTACTATGACGCTGTTCGTCGTGCCGAAATAGCCAGAGCTGTTAATGATGATGGCTCATATGGATCGGTTCCCGGATACCAAGAATATCCTCGAATCGTTTCAGTTGCCCCAGTTGCTGATCGCATGGCTCCTGTTATTTCTGGCGTAACTTTTAAAAATACCCTATCGACAAAATTTAAATTTGTATGATAACCATAGCTTTCTAAAACCTATTCCCCCTATTTATTGCGTTTTTTTTAGGTCTGAGTAGGTAATAATCTAAATAAAGCCATTACTCGACCTTAGTTTGATTTAGAGGCCGAAGTCTGAATTCAATTTTCATATTTATCGAACAACGTTTCAAATCGTGTTTTGCCAACAAAATTTTGAAATTTTCATCAAAGAAAGTTTGTAATATTTACAGTGTTGGATATGTTGTAATCTCTACCTCTATAAGAGAACACATTTTTCTGTTTGTCCGCGAAGAGGGGGTAAGTTCGTAACGAAACCTCAACAATATATGCATATATCAATCGATTTGTCGTAAGTAGCGGTATTACATAGGATGGTTTTTATGATCCTAAGTCCGTTATTGGTCCTTTAAACACATTTTATATGATTTTCTAACTAAAAAAGGACCATTTTTTATGGTTAACGAAATGGCTGAACAAATTTGAATATGACTTTAATCTTCGCTTAGTACCTACATTTCCCGGTGAAGAGATTGATGTATCATTCATTATTCTCTGATTCGTGTAACGGAAGTAATAAGCAAAAATGTAATTATTTGAGACTTACATATTTCACAGATATGCGTAGATCATTGCAATCAACAGCCCACCAGTGGAGTGCAGGCACATTACACGTTTATCAAACAATTTTTTTTTCTCTCTTCTTTCTTTGGAATATGTATTTTAGCTTGTAATATACCTAGTGTGAGTGTCTGGTTAATATTTTTTTAGTTTTTTTCTTTACAGTTAGTCAGTCGGGTTTTTTGGGTTTTAAATAAACTTTTTTTTTCTTTCTGCTTTTTATGCATCCTTTGTGTTTTGTGTTGCTCTCTTTTTTAAATTGAACTGGAGTATTATAAACAGTGTTGCCATTCTGACCGGATTCCGGTCATATCTGACCGGAATTTCCTCACTCTGACCGGAGAAAATTTTGAAATCCGGTCAACCGATTTTTGACCGGAACGAAAAAAATATTTTACCAGGAAAACCTTTCTTGACCGAAAAAAAAAAATTGTTCTTTGATTAAACCTAAAGACATAGTTCTATAATTTGAATGCAACTTGGTCATAGCAGGTTCATACAGAAACCAGTTTATTGTGCATTCAAACAAGATTGAAGTACCTAAAGTGAGTATAGGTTAGGTACCATGCAATATTTAGGAAGTTAGTCTGAATATGTTTTTGCAATTTTTTTCTGTGAAGTTGGGTTCTGTCACTATTCTATATTGCATATGTGTTGTGAATTGTGACTATGAATTTCTTTATAATTTATGAATGTGTTTTTTTTATAATATGTGTTTAGCAACATATTTTGGAAGACTGAATTAAAAGAATTAGGTTTAAGATCTTGGAAAAATATAATATTTTTTTAATTTTTTTTTTATATTTTTAATAAAAAATATTACTATATTCTATTTTTGACCGAATTTCTGGTCAAAAATTCTTATTTTAACTTATGACCGGATTTTCTGACCGAATTTAAAAAAATATAAATCGGTCATTCGGTCAGATTTCACCGGATTCACATTTTTTTAGTGGCAACACTGATTATAAATATGAATTGAGTAGTATGGCGAATGTGGCCACGGTTGCCATATCAAAATAATGTTTGTGTCGAAAATTGATAATAAAAATGCCCAAATGTAACTAAAAATTACCAAAATAAATTAAGTCCGAAACAATCTGACGAAGCGCTATAAGTTGCATAAAAATTGAAGCCCATTGTCTTTTCTTATTTCGTAAACAAATTACCAAATGGCATACGAAATGACAATGTGACCAGAGAAAAATTAATGCACAAATTTGGTCACAAATTACCACCGTGAATGTTGATGGTGGAATTGAGAGAGATAGCGTATGAAATATAATTGAGATTGAGACTTGAGAGCAGATTGAGAGAGAGTCACACTCAATTGTGATCTAAAATGCGCTAGAGTGATTCCACTTTGTATAGTTCCCAATCCTTTACTGATTTTCATGTAAAAATACAACATACTACATACCCACAAGCTACAACTACATAATTAATAAGTCCCTACTATTATAAAACTAAGTAATTGTGTCCTCTGTTTCTGGCTACACTTCACTTAGGGCCACTCGCACCAAACTCATTTGACATTTATCCACTGTTTAGTCCTATTCCGTAGATTAGGTATAAATTGTGTTGCAGGACGACACTTATTCATCTATCCATGGATAAACTATTAAATATTTATTCATTTTCTAAATTCTGGATAGTTGTCAAATAGGTAGTAAAATTAAAAAAATGTTGACAGTGGATTTGAATGAAGAAATTACAAATTGCATTCATATTGATTTTTTATAAATTATAACCAAGCAACATTGGAAAAAAAAATCATTTAGAAAATTTTATTTTTGCATTGATTTTTGTATGGTTGCTAGATTTTTTTTTTAAATTATACGAGTATTGCTGAACCTTTTTAAATGGGAAAACAACAATAGGCTTGTTTTTTTGAGCTTCAATCTCAGCAAAGCAAAGTAAAGTAGGAAAATGTGCACTTAAATGATTCCCAGCAGCTTTCTGAACAGTAGGTTTTATCAAAAAAGGTGGCAGTGTGGGCCTGTTAAGTAGGTAGCATGATACAACATGATTGGGCACATCACAAGAAGTAACTTTTTTCAGTCAAAGAAATACAATTTTTTTGCATAAAATTTTCCAATGGATATTGATCCTTCCCAGTGGCGTAGCTATCATATGGCCAGGTGGTGCAGTGCACCAGGGCCCCGGAGCTCAGGGGCCCTCTAGCCTCAACTTTGAAAAAAAAATTTAAAATTTAAAAAAATCAAAAATTGAAAAAAAAAATTAAATTTTTTTTTTTTATTCAACCAACATCACCAATGATAAAACTCCTCATTTGACATTTTCAACACATGCGCCAAGCGCCCTCGATAAGCATGTGCTGTATGTTTGTCTGTTATCGTTATTTCAGTTATATGGTAGTTTGGATGAGTACCTAGGCCCGTAGCACATTGGATCAGCTCAATTCCGCCCATCAACTTTTTAAAAAAAGTTTTCATTCGCTCTTGCCTTGCATCAGTTCTTATTTACTATATTTGTGGCGGTGTTTTCAACTTTCTGGGGTCTGGGACGTACTACAGTAGTTGATGCTAGGTGTGTCGCTGACTCTTGTAATTCGTAATTCCCTACTACCAGCCTTATTTCATCAAGTATCACCACTAATGCTATGATTTCTGTTCCGCACATCCATCCATCTGGCACCAAATTCTGGTAAAAGTGATTTTCCCAAAAAAAAATTTCCTATGACAAGATATGTATGATACAGGTTACAGCACAACGTTAACCGTATAATCTATGATAGCTCTCAACCTGATCGGCAATAAAAAATAACCAACGTTTTTCTAAACTCAAGTTCAAATTGACAAAGGAGCTACTATAGACACTATAATATCTTCATATGAGTTAATATTGATTTTACCGCATCATTACCAAACAAGCTGTTTTATGGTTCTTTTTTTGTTACGTATGGCAACACTTGCCATACGTACTCTTATTGTAAAATGACATGTAAAGAGTTAGTTCTCGATCGGTCTCTGGCCGAGAGAGACGTATTTATATTCCGAGGAAGCGGAGGCAATAAATGTGGGTTTTTTGTATATTTTTCCCACGACAAAAGTCGAACCGTATTTCATTTAAATCGGAGTATTATACATTGTGGTCCTTCGGGTCGGATTAGAAAAAAAAAAAAAAAAATCTTTCGGAGAACAATTGTGTGTAGTGAAAAGTGCAAAAAACAAAAACAATAGGAGCTATGGAGAAACAACGGGAAAGTATGAGTGTGGAGCGGATTGGAGACAAGAATGTGTGCAACTTACTCACACACAAAAGGGAGTTTTATTTGTTTTTTTCCACTATATTGCATACCAAAAATAAATATATTGGTGACTTACAATCACTACTTTCAGGATTTAATTAATTATTTTTTTGTGACTTACAATCACAGTTTTCAGGAGAAATTCTGTATTTGTTTTTGGTGCCTTACAACCACCAAATGCAAATGGAGATACAGAATGCATGTGCGAACGTGCAAAGTAGAAATTATTTTTTTGTTTTTGGTGCCTTACAACCACCAAAATTCAAAGAGAGATACGGAATGCATGTCGGAACGTGCAAAGGAGACATTTTTTTTTTTGTTATTTGGTGACTTACAACCACTAAATTTCAAATCAATACATACAATCACACAAAGCATGTAGGAACATGCGAAAGAGATTGGAGATATTGTGCTTTGTGCTGAATATCAATTCACACAAAAAAATATTAAATAAACGGAGAGAAAGCGGAGGGAAAATAAACAGGAGCATACAGAAACATGCAACGGAGAATATTACTGTGCTGAATTTACCTACATTCACACAATTCAACAAAAAAAAAAAAAAACAATGGAACGGAGAAAAACTTATACAGCATATACAAATAGCAAAGCCATGTACTTGTGCAATTCATTTGCGCACAAAAAAAGAGACTCGAATCTTGAAGAGAGTCAAATGGATTTGCATCATCATACACATTATGGATGGAAGATTGGAATTGGAAGTATGGAACAAAAAGAAGGAGAAGCAGACGTTCTAAGAGAACAGTAAAGTAAAGGCAATAAAATGTGCCCGGAAAATTTTTTTTTTTTTTTTGTGTGTTGCTATGACCAAAAGGGTTGGTTTGTGTTTTTTGTGTGTTGTGTGTGCATTACTTTTTTTTGTTACTTGTTATGTGTGCGTAGGTATGCAACGGTGTGCGGCGTCGTCGCCGGCGTAGTGTGTAGGTAGGTAGGTAGGAAAACAAAACGAAAAAAAAAAAACAAAACAAAACAGCAATGAATTAAAAATTTGCGTCGGAGTTTGGAGTGGATGGATAATAAAGTGCATTGCGGTGTCTATAACCAAAAATGGAGATTGTTAGGAGTTATGGAAATTTTCCAGAAGTTGAATAAATTCGGAATAAATTAGGAATAAATTTAATTGTTCCATGGAGTTCGGAGTTTCACAATTTTTAATTGCTCCTGTCGCAAAATGTTTAACTACGGATATTTTAAAATTTATTTCGGAAAAGAGAAAAGGAGAATTTAAACCAGATCGGATTTGGAAATAGTTTTGATTGAAATAAAGTGGGGTTAACAACATTTATTTTCGCTAGGTAGGATAGGAGATTGGAACGAAAAATATAGGAATATTTTATTCGTTTCTTGGAGTCAGAATATCTTCATTTATTGATGATATTCCATTATGGAGTTATTTTGTTTATTTTCTGGGAAGAAATATAAACAAGGAGATTTTATTCGTTTCTTGGAGTCAGAATATTTTCATTTGTTGATCATATTCTATTATGGAGTTATATTATTTTTGTTGGAGAAAATTGGAGGGAGTCGGAGAAAGTGTTTCGCGTGAGCACATCGATGCGTGGACCGCAAATATAATTTTTAAAATGTTCTCTTGGGGACTTGAGAAAGGAGAATTATTTTAGCTAAAATTGGAGGGAGTCGGAGAGAGTGTTTCGCGTGAGCACATAGTTGCGTGGACAAATATATCTTATTAATATTTTAAAATTTTTCTCTTGGGGACTTGAGAATAATTTTTTGAAATTTAAAATGGAGATTATGTAGAGGAGAACTTCCAGGAGGAAGAATGTTTTTTCTTTACTTATTTTATATTATTTCTATGAAGGAATAATAACCGGAGAAGGAGAAATCTTCAAAGAAGAAGGATGGAGATTACAATTGCATGGCAATGTGATTTTGTTCTTTATAAAATTAATAATTATTGTATTTTGGTTTAGGTACATTTTTTTTTTGGTTTGCACATCACACACATAGGCAGACATGCGTACAATTTAGGGGATTTCTTATTCGAATAGGAATTTATTCAAGTGGGCGAGTAGTAGGGGTTCAAATTTAAACAAAAATGAAATTTCCACGTAGGTAACTTAATTCATTTCATTTCATAAAAACAAGCTGCTAGGGCAAGGAGAGGTCAGGAGACCACAGATGAAGGAGAAAAAAAGTGAAGGAAATGTTGCGTCCAGAAACAAAACTTACTTCTCAACGAAGAGCCATTGCTCGGGCTGCAGACTTCGTGAGGTCAGAGGAGGCGACAAGAACGTCGCACGAAGGACTGTTGCTGCGAGCAGACCGCATCCCGCAGCTGTGGGATAAGGCCAATGAACCTTTTTGCAGTTGGTGGAGACATCAAACGGAGAGGAGTTAAACCAACTGGAGATGGAGATGGAGAAAAAGGAATCGGAATATTTTGGAGCTGCTGAAATAATGAGGAGGAAAATAAACGAAGCAGCTAAGGAGATGGAGAAGCTGAACGAAGCTAGTCCAGTTAATGGAGATGATCCTCAGGGTAGAGCCATCAACGTGAGTCTCAAGTTGCCAACCACGCAACACGACATCAAAAACATGTAGGGGAGTTCGACGGAGCGCTGCTGAAGTGGATTGGTTTTTCCAACCGATTCAAGGCGGCGATTCACAACAACGGAGATATATCGGAGCATATAAATATTCTTATTTAAAGAAGTCGCTGACAGAAAGGGATGCCAAGGCTTTAGGAGAAAGCCACTTAAACCAAAATAGCTACAAGGAGGCGTGGGAGAGGCTTGGTCAACTCTATGAGAAGCCATACCATATCACCAAGGAGTACTTGAAACAGTTTTACTGGTTACCGGTTCTGCAGGAGAAACCATCGGCCAATGATATCCAAGGAATGGCGAATGTGACTCATGAGACAATCCGTCAACTGAAGTCATTGGAGATGCCAGTGAAACACTGGAATATGATTTTCGTACTCGGACTACACGAAAGATTGGATCAGGAGAAAAGGAGACAATGGGAGTTGCAGAGAACATTGGAGACACCGAAAGTAGGAGAAATTTTAAATTTTCTAGACAAACAAACGGGAGCTTTGGAGAGTACCAGGCATGGTATTGAGAAATCTGCCAACAACTTCGGGAGCATGGAGAAAGGAGTCGGAGTTAAAAAATGAACATTAAAAAAGGTACAACATTTAAAGGAAAATAATAACTATAGGAGCACTGGTTCAGAGAACGATAATAAGTTTCATTATTCTTTTTCGGAAATTAGTTTCATGGCGACAGTCATGGTAGGTTTAGGATGCGAGGGGTATAAGTTTGGACCTATTAGGCGTTTCTTAGATACGGGGTCTCAGGTAAATTTGATGAGCTATAAACTAGTACAGGAGTACAAACTTTCAGCTTTGTCTGCTACTAGGTAGGCGGTGAGCATCGGTGGAGAGCTTTTAAAACAATGCAACAAATAAAGGAAATATATGTCCATGGTATGGGACTCAGGTACAGGAGTACATGGAGGATGGAGGAAATGATTTGGGTTTTACCAAAGGAAAATAATTGGAGTCCAACAATGCCATCATCGGCTTTAGATCCTACTGTAGTAAATAAACCAACTATTATAATCTGGGCGGACCCAGACTACTGGAACTAATCCAACTTACATACTTTTTGGAGTAAATAAATAAGTAAATAAATTTGGAGTAAAATTTTGCAAAAATTGTCAAATCAGTTATTCAAAGAAATATGAGCGGAGTAGTATTACTAGAAACGCTTTTAGGAGATATTTTTTTTTCGGAACACAAAATGAAGAGATAGAAGGGTTGACGGGAGTCGATTGCATCTATTCAATATAAGGATGAGGAGCAATTAGATAAGCTATTAGAGCGACTTTAGCAACAAGTTCAGGTCAGTTTATGCCATAGGTTTACGAAAAAAAATGTTAGTTAAAACACATTTTATGGAGAATGAGACGGAATGAATCAGGAAGGTTCATAGTAAAAGTTCCGTTGAAGGAGAATATTATATAACTGGGAAGTTCAATGGAGATAGCGTTAAGACGTTTCTTGTAATTAAAGAGGCGTCTTGCGAATAAACAGGAGAAGAGGAGAATTTATGTGGAGAAAATGAGGGAAGAAATACGAATAGGTCATCTTGTTTTGGCCATGGAGAAACCAAGAATAGGAGAAATGATATATTATACATACCACACCATTGCATTCCGAAGGACAATCGGATTGTGTATAATGCAAGTTGCAAAACAGACAAAGGTTTGTCGCTCAATAATATTCAAACACTTGATCCAAAGTTGCAAAAGGATTTGCATGAAACCATAATGCGTTTTCGGAGACATAAAATAGCGATATATGCAAATATTCGCAAAATATTCAATTAGGTTAGGATAGATAGGTAGCAGTGGAACTTTCAAAGGATATTTTGGAGGGAGAATGCAAATCAAAGATTGCAGGAGTATTGGCTAACATTTGGATTAACAAAATCACCGCTCGTTGCGGTGCGTTCTGCCAGGAAGGCAAAAGGAAAAGTTTCCAATTGGAGTTAAAGCGATAGAAGAGGACTTCACAGACGATTGAACAACAGGAGTTGACTCAGACAAATTAGTAATTTAATTAGGAAATGATAGGAGCTGATTTCGAAATACGAAAATGGAAGTCAAACAGCCGGGCGGTTGTAAGGGCTAGGATTCCGAGTTGGAGAAAACACTATTGTTTTCGGCGGGGAAGGCACAACCATTTTAGGACTTAAATGGTTGATAAAGGAGAACAAGTTACTTTTGTAGTAAAAAACATTATACATTCAATGGAGTCATAACAAAGAGGAGAATTTGGAGTCATGTAGCGCAACTATATGATCCAAATGGATATATATCTCTGGTAACAACTATATCGGAAAAATATTAATTCAGGAGCCATGGAAACTAAGAATTATTAGGATGATTGGCCGCCAGTTGAATTAGAAAACATATAGTTGGAATTTTAGAATTCTATTATTTATTTAGAGAAATCGATACGATAGGTGGTTGGGTACAGGGAAAATTCCATAGATACAAATTCACGTTTTCGGAATTATATAATATATATATTCGTGTTGAATATGGGAATGGGATGGTAACCTAGTAAACTTCTTCGACGGTTATCAGCAGCAGAGTTGTTGTCGAAAATGATAAAAAGGAGTTATGGAATTAATGGAATGGCAAACTGCGGAGTATATGGATTGATTCCATTCCAGCATATTATTGGATAAAAAAGGAGACTGGGGACTTAAAACATATGTTACAAATACAGATGTTAGATGCTGGCGTCATATTGATGGCAAGGAGAACCCAGCTGAATTACTTACAAGAGGAGTTTTGTCAAAATATTTGTGAACAATCAAATGACCGAAAAGCAAAATAATGGAGAACATATACCAGGAGGTAAGAAATTAAATGAAAATATATTCTATTTCATCTTTCAAGGAGATCGTGCACGAATAAGGTTAGGAGGAACTAAGTCAAGTATATATCGATACTGGAGTAGGTACACAAATAAGCTACAAAAAGCGGTTAACATTCTTAGCTATGCCGGAAGGTACATATATAGCAAATTGGATTAAGTGGAGAAATGAACTAAAACAGAAACCAAAAGATATAAAACGGAGATCCAGGAGAAAAATGGTTCAACAGGAAGTTTTACCACATACTCTAAAGGAGAAAGGAGAGATAGATTATCTGATACGGAGAAATCAACAGGAGAATTATAAAAAGGAGATAACAGCATTGAGTGCTGGGAAGCATTTACCGGAGAGGAATTGGATAGGAAGTTTGAACACAATTTTGGAAGCAAACGATTTGCTCCGAATCGTTGGGAGATTCAGGAGATCGGAGATCGATTATGAGATGAAACATCCAGCAATCATTGCAAATGGATCAAGGTTAGCGGAATTTTAAATAGATTATGAACAAGGAGACGGAACATGAGGGCATCCATGCTATAATGCAATTTATTAGGTAAAGTTACTGGATACCAGAACTTAGGAGTAGATTACGGAGTCACATTCATAAATGTGTTGTTATGTGCACTTAAATGCACGAATGGAGGGACAGCTGATGGAGGAATTACCATCAGAAAGAGTCCAGGTTGGGAAACCATTATTAGAAACAGGAGTGGATTATTCTGGCAATTTGGAATTAAAAGTGGTCAGTGGAGTAGGAAGGAGAAATAGGAGTAAATTTTGGGTTGCAATATTTGTCTGTGTTGGGATTAGGGCAGGATATAATTATACAATTTATCGTCAATAGCTTTCATAGCTTGTTATGAGAGAGTTATTGCAAGGAGAAGGAGATTTGAGAAAATATTTAGCGACAGCGGAACATCATCCGTTGGAGCATCCAAATTAAATAAAGCTTTGAAAGTATTTTCAGATTAAGGAGTATTGGAGAATCTTTATAAAAAAGGTAACTACTGACTGGCACTTTATGATACCAGCAGAACCACATCAAGGAGGGACTTATGTGCGTTGTCAAATAGATGCAATTTCATTTGAATCGCATGGTGGAGCAAAGGATATTGCCTTACGAGGAGTTTTTAACTTTACTCACTTTGAGTGATGATCCAATGGATATTCGGGCGCTAACGCCGGGACATTTTCTGGTGGGTGAACCATTAATTTCACCTCTTCCTTTTTAGATTATAAGAAAGACTGGAGAAGGAGGGAGCTAAACTATTCAAGGAGAGACAGCAGATGGTCAACCATTACGGGAACTGATGGTAGTCAGAATATTTGACTATTCTACAGGAGAGGACAAATTGGAGAAAGGAGAAGGAGAGCCTGAAACTCGGACAGTCGGTGGTCTTCAGGAGAGAGAACTTTCCACTATGTAAACGTTTACCAAGTCGGGATGGGCTTGTCAGAAACATCATCGTCCAGACCGCAACCAGCCAATTGAAGCGGCCTTTGCAGAAAATATGTATTTTTAGCTTTAGACTCGTAGTAATTAAAAACAATGTTTTTAGCCGGGACTGTTACGTATGGCAACACTTGCCATACGTGCTCTTATTGTAAAATGACATGTAAAGAGTTAGTTCTCGATCGGTCTCTGGCCGAGAGAGACGTATTTATATTCCGAGGAAGCGGAGGCAATAAATGTGGGTTTTTTGTATATTTTTCCCACGACAAAAGTCGAACCGTATTTCATTTAAATCGGAGTATTATACATTTTTGTTGAGCTTCCAGTAATCTATACTTAACATAGACAAGCAATATAGAAAAATCTCAGTATGTATTCCAAATGAAGATTATGGAAAGAAAAAAGGAACGTAGCGGTGCCGTAAAGCGGAAACAACGTCAAGAAAGAGAAGAAAGTAAACAAAAACTGCCCAAGCTAGATAGCTTTTTTACGAAACCGCTTTCTGCTACAGTTCCTTCAAAAGCCGAAATATCGGTCAACAGTGACAAGTGTTCATTTATTGATAGCGCCGACGCAGCTGTGTTAATTAATAAAGTGACTCGAGTAGATCAGGATCCAATAACTACCAATACTACCATCAATGCCCCTGCTGAAAATGACTACCTCGACGGTTCCGTGCAACCTACAGTCGATCTTAAATTATTTAAGAAACAGCATTCGACAAGATCCCCTCCGACATTTATCATTAGTTGCAATAGAAAATTAGGCGGCATCAAACTTGGATTTGAGTGAAATTATAGACGAATTCGCAAAAAATAAAGCGCGCAAGAGATTGTGAATCGGACGGGGAATTCTCAAATCGTTTTTTTCTCTTAATTAATAAATATTCTATATTGTCATGTGCCGTGACATGAAGACGTGAAGACTTTGATAGAGACGACGTATGGATTTAGCCTACTAGGGATGATTCAACTCACTGTTTCCTATTCTTATTCCCTATCAATAATTTTGAAGGCCAATATAAGTTCAAAGTACGCGGAAAGAGGTGAGGAGGGCCCGATTCTCTCCCTATGCACCTGGGCCCTTGTCCCCCTAGCTACGCCACTGATCCTTCCTCATATTTTGGGGTTTCAAAAATATAAAAATATATATCTCAAAGATTAATACACTAATATCTTACGATTACAAGTTTAATAAGGTATATTTGTCTAAAACAATATTTGCAGCTTACATAAAAAATAATTTATTGCATTTTTTAATAAAAGCCCTTATATTTATTTGTTATTTTGAAAATTAGTTCACTTATGCATTTCTTTATGAATTTCCACCAATCACAACCAACGAATAGTATGTACTGTAAATAGAGAAACTTTGTGAACAGATTCATATTATACAAGGAGGGCAACAAAAATGTTCTCCCCCTGGTGTTCAGAAGTATACATTTACTCCCAAGTGAATCTTGCTGGGAATGAATACCTAGTGTGAGTCGTCGAAGTGTCAAGTAGAGCGTAGTTGTTGTAATTGCGTGCTGAAAATCCTACTTTACTTTGCTTTACTGAGAACGAAGCTCAAAAAAACAGGGCTAATATTAAATATTTCAGCCGTTTTGAAATTGGAGATCGGATCGCTTTATGGCATAACCGCTATCTATGATATAAATATTATTTTTACCGATTTTGTTACGTTAGAACTAGAATTTATT
Source organism: Cheilosia vernalis (assembly GCA_949126925.1). NCBI lineage: Eukaryota > Metazoa > Arthropoda > Insecta > Diptera > Syrphidae > Cheilosia > Cheilosia vernalis. The sequence continues at coordinate 42,448,863 of OX421359.1, forward strand.
TGACAATTAAAATCTTTTAAGTAAGTATTGTCAAAATTAATATAATCTGAGAAGACTTATCCAGACGGTATTTTGAACTTGTGCAACGCAAAGCAGGGGCTTATCTATTTATTTGTTTAATCAGAAAATTTCGAGGAGTGGGTTTGTAGTTATAACGCTAATTATTTTGTTTTAAATTTGAGAAGTGGAACTCTGGCGAAGCAAGGCGAGCTAGTTACCTATAATTACAAACGTGGTAGTACACTTAGGCCCATTTTATTCACTCGAAGTTGAACACAACTTGGGGATTTTTATATGGGAAACTTCCCAAGTTGTGTTCAACTTCGAGTGAATAAAATGGGCCTTAATGTTGAAGTTAGATTCTATCAAGTTTATTTCAATTTAAGAAAATGTTGCCAGTCACCGGACAATGAACTGTCAAAATTAAACGAAAATTAACTAAGGTTGAGAGACACTTACTACAAACTTGATGTCAGATATATCATGCTATTCCAAGTAAGAATAGATTATCTCCATCAGTTTGGAAATAAAGTGAACTATACGTTGTCTATGCACCCACATTCACACATTCGCCCAGTGGCTTGATGGGTCTTACAAACGCAAACTTCCGCGACCCGAAATTGTTCCGCATGCTCTTCGCACTTACAATAAATAGCACAAAAAAGTTGATCTCAACAATCTACGAACACAATTCTTTATAATTTATGTCATACAGCTGATGCAATTAATCGCATTCTCATGTGACAACAACCTTCCGATTCAAATGCTCATTGAAAAAAATTGTTTTGAAGTGCAAAACGAACGAGAAGCAACTAGAGCGCATCAGTAGGTAGGTATACTCGCAGAAGCAGAATTTCAAAAGCATTCCACTCTACCAAGAAGCCAATTAGATCCACAGACAACACGATGAACAACTTGCTATAATGCCACCGAACCTATACATAACATTCGCAATTAAAGCTGTCACATCAGTCGACAAAGACTCATTAAATGTTTAATAGTTCTTCCGCAGTGATTATGATCTCTAGACTCAAGTCACTCTAAGCCAATTCGGATCGAGTTACAATGGGAGCACAAATGCATAAGCCACTCAAAGTGAAGGTGGCTTTATAACACTAATGAGGTTGTCTCAGGAATATATGCTGCGCACAGGTCAAGTTTTGTACTCTTAAATTCATACGCGCAATCATTGCAAGTGCAGACGCCAAAATTACGTTGTCCAACGAGATTTCATCAATTCGCTGTCATTCGATCCCATCTTATGCAGTGCAATGTACATGTACACCCATGCCGGCCGGTATAACAATAAATCTGCGCATGGGGTGGAAATTGGATCCATATGGTGGAATTAGTAGGGAGTTTCGAGGTCAGTTGCGCAAATGACATCTATCCAAGAGAGGGATGGACGACTGATGCAACTGGCCACTAAAGCAGTCTGCGCTCTAACCGAGTTGGTTAGATAATGAGTATAAAAGCCGACTACACTTGACAAAATGGCATCAGTTGTCTTCTTGGGCTCATCTAAGAATCTGCATATTTTTGGATTACAATTCTAGGATCAATTTGAAGATGAAGGCATTCTTAGTTCTTATTGCGACTTTCGCTGTAGCCAGTGCATCAGTGGTGCAGTTCTCACCAACGCTGTATACAGCTGCCATTCCAATTACAACTCAATATCACGCTCAGGATGGTTTGGGCCAATACTCGTATGGATATAGTGGTGGGCCATCGGCTAAAGCGGAGTACAAATCGTTGGATGGTGTAACTCGTGGATCGTACAGCTATGTGGATGCTGATGGAGAGCTACAAACTGTTCAGTACACAGCTGATAGCGCAAATGGTTTCCAAGCTTCAGCAACAAATCTACCAAAGGCTCCCATTGATGATAAGGCTGCTCCAAAGCCAGTCGAGGACACCCCTGAAGTTGCTATGGCTAAAGTTGAACACTTTGCCGCCTTCAGGGAAGCTGAGCTAAGAGCCGCCGAAGAACCAGCTAATGGAGATGAAAATGGTAATGATAACGAAGGCCGAGATGAGCAAACGTCAAATGCATCGTCGCAGGAGCGATCCGGCGGAGTTTCTCGTGAATCAACCTCTGCCGAAACTGAAAGTCCAAATGATTTGGATGGCTCTAGCGAACGTAGCTCGGAACATTCTCAAGCCAGTAGCTCCTCTCAGGAATCGATTAACGGAAATAGCAACGGCAACACCAACGAAAATGGAGCGAACGGCATTAGCCGACTTTCTACCAACGGCCCCAGCAGTGATCTCGGCAATGGCTTCAGTGGATTCAGCAGCAGTCTAAACGGCGGTTTTACCGACTTTAGCGGACTCAGCCTTGACTCGACCAATAGCAACAGCCAATTGGCCTCGTCCGCCTTGAGCTTAAGCAATCTTCAATTAAATGGAGATTTCTCAAGCAGTTTTGACAATAATAACCCCGACATGAGATATTCTGAAATCACTCCAGCTACAACATCTCAACTACGCCCAATCACATTGACAGCAGTTCGAGTGCCATCCACGTCATACCTACGCGTTTCTACTCCAACTCACGGCTATAGCATTATTTCGCCAACAGTTTTGACAGCTGTGCCCACCCTCCGAGCTACATCAAGTCAAACAATTAGCCGCAGATTGCCAATTTCGCTGAGTTCGGCTTTCTTAACCCAAAATCTGCATTGAACACGTTGACTGAAAATATATGGATGAACGCCCTGCTCCCAATATGTGAACTTCGAAAACGACCAGTGATCAAAAGGAATTGTTAAAAAGTCTAGGTTTAAGCAAAATATATCCATACACATATTTTATACAATTACATGCCTATACCTTAGGACTTGCTGTCAATTTATTTGAAATAAGGCCCCTTTCTGTCTTATAGAAAAACACTCGTCGTATACGTACCTGTTTTACTCCATGTCTTAAATCTAAGCTTTATGTTGTATCCTTCTGTTTTATCAATGAGAATTCTTGCGATGTTTTATTGTGAATTGTTTTGGTTTTTGGTAAATTATGTTTGTATGTTTTATCTCAAGTGCACAAAATATAATAAAGTTGAACTTAAAAGAAATTTCGTCTATAAATGTCTTAATCTGCCTGGTATTTGGTATACCTAATTTACCTTGTCCTTGTCTTTCAAGGAGTGTGTGTTACTGGTGAAGTTTTTCAGACCTTTCGAATTGGACGTAATACAAAGAAAACTTGCCAATTATGACCACCAAATTTTAGTCAGTAATCATTAAACAATAATATTTTTTTCTTAATTTGTAGTTTTAGTTTTAGTTTTAGTTTTAGTATTCCATTTTTTGAAAATATTTAAAAAATTTGTTATGTCCAAATCTCGAAAGATACCGAAAGCGTATGATCCTGACAAGGAAGTAGTTCTTGTGGAATGCTTTTAGAAGATCGGATGGCCCACTCTCGGACACATATTTTTTGGACATGCCCATTCTTTAATTGAAGTGAGGACAAATCAGGTGTAGAGAATTGTCAATCTATTATACTCTTAAAAAGCACCTTCTTGGGCTCTTATTTGACTAGGGTAAAAATTAATTAAGTGCACACCACTAAGAGTTTTTACTTTAGACAAAGACAAAATATGGATTACCCAATATCAATAAAAGCATTTTCGAGACTGAGCAATTGGCTTTTATATATATGTGATTGTATATGCCAGGCAGATAGGAAACTGTTCCCGATATACGAAAACTCTATTTATGATTTAAAGTTTGGTTTTAACAGGCATAAAATCATAAACAATTTCAGGACCACGGTTGCCACAATGGAAATTTGTGACCAGATTTGGTCATTACGTTCACTTCTTTTTTTTGTATTTAGTAAGCAAACTGTTACATATGTATTTCAAATTATATATCGTTTAACCATAGGCAAATTATTGAACAGATGTCTCATCTCAATGTAAAAAAATGCTTGTACTTTTTGCGATCGTCCAACAATATTGTCCAATAAATGGAAGTTGAAAACCAAAACACACCACACCTCATTCGAGAGGGAGTTGATTTTTTGTTTCAATGAATGTTACTTTTACAGAGTTACCAGATAGTCAAAATATTACCCCGCCGATAACTCTGAAAAAAAAAAAAGATTTGGCTACTTTTTTCAAAAATAATAACCCCAACTGATATTGCCATTATTTGTTTACATGTTTTTGTAGGTACAACTTAAAAGAAGGAATTTCGAATTTGAGAAGCTGACATGTAGGGGGAAAGCGGGAGACTTGAACATATGGGAGACTTGAGCCACTCTCAATAATTTGCTCAAATTCCATTGAAATCTAACAAGTGTAAGTGTATGCGATGCAGACAGTGACGAGCTAATTGCACACAAAAATAATTCTAAATCATCAGCTGTCTCTGGTTGGTGGAAGAGAAAAGGTGTTTTGCAGTGCCAATAGTAAAAAAATTTTTTTTTTCTTTTTTCTCTATAAAATTGATCTGTAAAGCGTTAAATAAATCAATTTGATGTTACCTAACAATATTGATATTCTACATTGTAAATATTAGTATGATACCATTCTAGTTTGTATATAACAAAAATTATGAATATAAATTTGTTAAAAAATGCGAACGGGAGACTTGAGACAGTTTCTAAAGGGAGAGTTGATCAGTGGCTCAAATCTGCATTTGCTCTGATGAAATGTTATGAAAGTGTTTTAAAGCCTTGTATTTAATTTTAATAATAAAAAAAAATTAATTAAAATAATTTAATTAAAAAACCCAAAGAAATAAACCTTGTAATAGGTTATTTAAGTTATTGATTTATTTTCGTTATGTTTCTGAAGTTTAGTTTTTGTTTACCTTTTTTTACTTTATATATGCTAAGAAACTGAAGTACCTAAACACTAAAGCAATAAAAATAAATTATAATTACATTGGAAGTGGATAAATTATTCGTTTTATTGTTTTTCTCGTAGGATTTGAGTATGTTCAACTCTCCCCGAAGGGGTGTTCAAGTCTCCCGGTGGTGCGGGAGACTTGAGCCGAAAATCTGTTTTCAAACATTTGGCATTTGCCAAAAATTTCTTGCGTTTATTATAAGTTTAAGAGACCGTTCTTAAAATAGATAAATGTAGCTATAAAAAAATCCATTTAACAGGTGGCTGTGATTGATAAACAAATTTTTATTAACGATCTAACAAAAAGTGGCTCAAGTCTCCCGCTTTCCCCCTAAGTTTGGTTTTCCGAATGCAAAAGTAAGCAGAATGTAATCGATCGATTATTAAACTGCATTTTAAAATACAGCACACACATTTTAATGTTACCAGAAAGGATATTATAACGAAAAACAAATGAAATAGAATTTTAAAAAAAAACCTAGCTTTCCCCCTAGACAATTTCTAAGTATAATTCCCCCGTCCGTCGACCCGAAAAACCACTAAATCTGGGGGGAAAAATCCCAAACTGGCAGCACTGCCTTATTATTTTATGCGAAGAAAGCCGGAAAAGTGCCGTTAAACACCATAGTGTGGTTATACTCAAATACAAGAGTATACTATCCATTTACTTTTGATTTGATTTCTCCAAAATACAATTTAAATTTCTTTGCTCTATCTCTGCTTGTATCTTTAATACAAAACAGATTTGCCGATCAACTTTGAATGAAACTACCTGTCGATAAGGAAGCCTCTCCCGGCAGATTTCACGATGTATAAAGAAAGTGAATCGAGTATGCGAAGTGAATCTGAAATACGCCGTATTCCACGATAGGGGTGTATATTTGAAATTTCAATCCGACTTCGCGTCGTTTAAAATGTCATAAATGACAACTTGGCAACAATTTTTTGTTTGATGCCGGCAAATTTGAAAATCGAAAAGTTTTATTAATTCATCTTTGTTTCTACTTTATTAATAACAACAAAAAACATGGAATAAATACATTATTGATAGGTTAGATACATCAAAGCAAATGACAATTTTAATTCCTTTCATGAATGACCATCTGTGCCTTGATTTTGTGCGGTTTTTTCCGCAATGGCGGTGTCGGAAAGGGTTCACGTATAGGCGGATTCTATAAATGTGTGAGTGATGTCGCGAACTGACAACTTCCAATTTTTCCTGTTCTTATATCGCTTTGTTCCTGCAAATTCCAGGCGAGCTTTCCCACACTCGACCTTTTTAGGTAGCGAGAAGGATGTCGGATGAGAAGAAATGACAACAGCGTGACCGTTGTGCGACAATTTGGTACCTTTTTCGAGGACACTAATACAATTTGTTGTTCCTTTGTTCCTTTTTATTATTTGGAAAATTCACATTTTAGAACTATTCGCATGAGAGCCAATGGCGAACGAACTACGAACAAGCGAATTTTTTTACACTTCAATCACTTCAATCATTATTTAATGTTAAATGCGATAGAATTTTTTCATTCGTGGGTTTGTGGATCCGCGAATGTTTTATGTGGATTGTGAATAAAGTGTGACAATTCGCTGCAAGAATTATCAATTGCTGTAATAATTGTAAATTGAGCTATTTAAATCGATTGAGAGTCCGATTTTTTTTTAGATTTGACTTAAGATTAATCTCTATATATATAAAATTGTTGCAAGTGCGTTGTGACTTTATAACTCACAAACGGCCCAACCGATTTCAATGATTGTTGGTGTGTTTTATTCGTCTTGAATCAGGGATGGTTTATGAAAAAAGAAAAGGTGGAAAATTCTCAACAGTTGGCGTTGAAGGCACACATTTCGTTTTTCATGGGGAAAAGCACTTTGAAAACAAATAAACTGGATAGAAATCGAGTAGTGACACTTCAAATACAAAAAAAAATATTCTAAATTTTCAAAGCAATTGTTGTCAATAGTTTTAATTATTTTCCAAGCAAATTGTTGTTGTCAACAATTTTGAATTTTTTTTAAAATATATCTGATCTAATAAGTTTGTTTATGTTTACTATGTTACATTAAGTAACTTTTTAAAATGGAGTAGATACTTTTTTTATTTCATGGTTTTTCAATCCATCATTTTTGTTTGACACTATTTTCAGGATCCTTGCATAAGTGTGTGAGTAAGTTGAAGTGTAGGGGTGATTAAGATGACGTGGACAATGATGACAGGCAACAGGAGTTGTGGAGCGTTTTGAGCGTGCACGTAGGGGTTGTTACGAAAAATGAGCGAGTAACAATCGTGGTATTCTGCTCATTAGTGAATAGGGTTATGGGGGGCGCAACTCAAAGGTACCATAGCACCTTCGGTAACGGTGTAGAGAGAGAAGGGAAAAGGCTTACCATTTACCAACCAAGTTGATAGGTGCGGTTAGTTTTCTTCATGGCTGTTAAAGTTACAAATATTTCGTCGGTTGCTGATGGACTATATTATTAAGCATCGTGTCTTTGGTTATACTCGATGTTGGATGTATTCGATTGAATGGCAAAAAAGAGGCTTGCCTCATGCGCACATTTTCATTTGGTTAGTAGAAAGAATGCAACCAGACCAAGTTGATGACATCATATGTGCAGAGGTTTCAGATCCCGAAACCGATCCAGACAAACATGATTCATGGGAAGGTTTAAAAATGGTATCAGTATTTTTATTAGACATTTTCTGTTTCGTGCGAAGTAACTTACAAACACAATCATGAAAACCAATCTAACAGCTCACTAAAATTCCATCACATTTCACTTACAAGTCATTCCCAAATACATTATACACACTGTTACTGTTACGGAATTATGTCTGAAATGTAGAAACAGCGCTTACACTATAACCATCTATTTCTACTTGAGTTCTGGACCCGATAGGTAGTGCTGAAAGATAGGATACCACACTATAGGTGGTACTTTTGCAAAACATAAGCGGTACCTATAGGAAAACGATTTGTGGCACCTCCCATTCAAAAATAAAATCAAGCGCCATTTCTAAAGTTACATGATTAAAATTATAATGGACATTGTCCAAATAAAGCACTTTGCAAACCTAAGTGGATTCCGCTTATTCAGAACGACTTGCCATTGGTATTTAAGCGTCTACATAAAATAGCATGTGAATGCTCGAAATTATTACTTTAATTACATTAACGAATTTGGGCGAAACGAAGTTCGCGGGATCAGCTAGTTTAATATAAGGCTTTGGTCGTAAATAGTATACAAATCAATTTTCAATTCATAAATACAATTAAATTCATTTGTTCGCAATTCGCGCTCATGTGAATAGTACTTAAAAAAGTTTTCAAAAACTATGATAATATGTTTAAAAAAATAACGCGTAAATAGTGTAAAGCCGGCTAATACTTGTTAAATATTGGGAGAAAATACTGAATTTATGTAACAGCGTCAGAAAAAGGCACACAAAACTAAATTGAAAGAGATCTTAAAAGTAGATATAAAAATGAGTTGATATAATTTATAAACAAAATTCAATTAATTTTTTATATATTTATAAATAAAAATCAAAGCTAAAAGGTTTTCATTTTAAAATTTGTCATTTGAAAACGTTGCATCTAAAGTACTGTCTAGCTTGCCCGCAGAACAACCTTAAAGACATCTAATTCTAATGTGATTTGGTTGTTTTGGGTTTATTTATAAAAGAAACGTTGTGAGAGAGTGATCTTTTTACAGTCTATATTGTATTGTGAAACTAAAACCAAAATTTATAACCTTTCTCTAACAATCCGGGAGATCGTTGCGAAATTGTGAAAAGCAACAAAAAAAAAAGAGGGGTGAAAGAAAAAAGTGTCATTTCTAAAGCTACTCTGCAATTTAAGAATTTTCGCACAATATTTAACAATTGTTGGCTCTCCTAACACTATAATCGTGCTCTGATAGACAGCACCGTTATATTTTATAGAAATTCATTTGGAAATCACAGCGTTTCTAAAATTCCCAAAGTGAATTTTCGTACTAAAAAAAGGGAAAAAGTAGCAACAAATAGTATGAGGGTCCTCGAAAAAGTGCCAAATTATTGCACTACGGTCACGTTGGTCACAGCGCGCGGCTCACTCACACACTCAAATCCGATTCGGAACGTTCCCTAGGGACATCGCCTCAAAAACCGCACAAAATCAAGGCACTGAACTTGGTCAAGAGTTATAATCCAAATAGCTACCTAGGAAAACAGAGCATCAATAAAATAATTAAATTTATTTAAACTTAAAGCTTGCTAATCCTTATTTAAAATTGCACTTGAGGTTTATACAAAATAATTTTAAAATGTAGATAAGTAGTTATTTATATTGTTACATTCGGGCTGGGAATCGAAAAGATAAAACACTATTCTACTAAACTTTTCCAATAAAATTCACTTTTATTACACTTTTGTCGACTATTCTAATATTTCACTTATTATGTACCAGAACAATATTACTTAAGGCTGGTACGCAGTTCAAGTGAAATCCAATTTTTCATACAAATTTTTCACTGCGAAATGTCAAAATGAATTTTCCAAATGAAAATTTCACTAGGCGGTACGCAGTTCGAGTGGAAAATATTGCTTCCAAAACTGAGTCGTAGGTGGCGATACTAAAATCTCTCCGCAGCTATTTCACTTCGTTTTTATTGTCCGTCGCATTAATTTTTTGACATTTCAGCGTGAAAAATTATTTGTAGGATGCGGTTTAGAAATTTATTGGAATTTCAGATGTTTCCTTAACCCATTTAGACCCAGAGTTGCGTTTTCGCAACACTGAACAGCATGTCACAAAATGATTTTTTTTAGCTGTATCGTTGCTTGCATTCAATGTTTTCTTCTGTTACTCTCTTGTGCGTGAATAATCCTGCACAAACAAATTTAGTTTGCTGTTATAATCGTGTTGAGTTGTTCGTCAAGTGAACTTATTTAGCAGTGAATAATTTCTTGTTAAAAAAATATAATTTCAATGGATAAAAATCATTCGTAAGAAAAAGTGTATGCAAGAACAAGAATATTAGTTAGTTATTCTGTTTGTTTACATACCAAAGATATAAATAAAGGAAATCAATGCGAATAAATGCAATTGGTTTACATTTATTGACTTCACAAATTCTGTTGTAGCGAAAACGCAACGCTGGGTCAATGTACATATAAAACACATACGTAGGTATCTATTTTTTAGGACGAGACCTTTATCACTGTCAGAGGTTTTGGATGAGCTTGAATGCAACGATGAAGCCCCTGAATCTATTTTCTTGCTACCGCCCACAGACGGTGCTTGTAACAGAGGAAGATTCTGGAGAAGAGGATTGTGTTGACCCGAATCGGATGAGCTTCAACCAGCTGTTAGCGGAGGTAGAAGTAGGTTCAAAGAATAATGCTGTCGATGTAGAAGAAGAGTAGGTAAATATAGGCAAAATTGAACAAAGCTGGCGCAAGGGTAATGAGGATGGCTTACACCTAAATTAATTTTTTTATAAATTCAAACCGTGGGAAGGAGCATTACTGCCAAGAGCAAGAGATTCAACAGCGAGACAAAAACAAAAAGTTGTGTTACGCAACCTTTCGTCAACAGGCAATACAACAGATACATGGGCGGAGTTGAGCAATTAGACAACAATGTATCGAATTGCAGGATTTCAACTCGCGGAAAGAAGTGGTACTGTCCTATATTTATGTGGATGTTATATATGTTGCTGTTGCAAATGCTTAGACACTGTCAAGAAGCTTTGGGGTGAAATTGGATGCGCTCGCATCGTCAAATAGTTGCATCAAACGATTCAAAGTATAGTTCTGCGCCAGTGAGCGGTGGAGGTCCTTCAAAACTGAACACGTTTCTTCGAACAGGCAATCATGTAATGGAGCATTCAAATAAGAGGCTGCGATGTCGAGCTTGTGGAAGCCAAACAGTGAAAAAGTGCAGATCGTGTGATGTTGCACTTCACGAAAAATGTTTTTCGATTTTTCATGCGAGTCTAAAATAGTCCAACATTGATTTTTGTTCATATCCTTATAGTTTTCTTTAAAAGTGAATTCAATAATTGTAATAAATTAAAAAAATTCAAAATTGTGTTTCCGTATGTACTTAGACCCAGCGTTGCGTTTTCGCAACACCTCATAACTCGACTTTCACTAATTTGAAAAATATTTTGACTTGACTTATTGATTTCAGAGCAGAATACCATCGAAAGCTTAAAAAATCATTGAAATTGAAAGAAAAAATTTATTCGGGTCTAAATGGGTTAAGAGAATAATAAGTGTTTCGCACTTATAAAATTGTTTTTTCATTGAATATAGTGCGATAATGTTAGGTGTACAAATAGTTCGTGGCACGGATGACCTTTTCCATAAGCAGGGTGCCTCAAGAATATTTGTTTACCCAGTTTTGTTCAAGCAATACCAGCAGATGATCTTTAAAAATATGTATAATTTACATGCACTGTTAATTGTTTAAATTTGACGACTGTCCTTTTTATTTTACAAATCAGACATTATTTGCCAAATTGAAAACTATTAAAATTGTCATGAACAAAATACGAAACATTTTTTTTTTTTTTTGTGTTTGGAGGTTCGCTGGAAGGGAAAATCATCGAAAGTCATTCGAGAGCTAGAAGGTACGCGAGAGATGCTTCGACAATAGGGAGGACCTTTCAGCCACCCTAAAACACCTACCGAGGGCACTGACTTTTGACAACCGACAGTGATTGCGCCTAGCCGTTCGACTAATCGAAAGATCAATCGTTTGTAGAATATCTGAACTTTTTTGTTAAAAAAATATATTGACTTAGCTAGTTTTTATAGATCAACATGTTTTATCCGCCTTAATCTCCTGATTACACTGCCTTTAATAATTCGGTTGTTTCTAAGCTAACGTGGTTGAGAAGCGTTGTGCATTTAAGGAACTTGTTCGACTTCTTTCTATACTGATTCAATATCTAGATCAGCGTTGTGCATTGAATATGACTTTGTTCCTTTGTAATACATATTTTTGAAAGACCTTAATTTTTTAGAAATACGTTTGGAGCACAACTGGTGCCCGTAGGTCCATACTGGTTGCAGAATTTGGTTTTATGGCAATAATTTATTGTTATTGTGGTCGATCACGGATGAATGTCTTCCAATAGGTCAATACATTTTACTGTATAGGTATCACATGATTCACAAAAAGTGAAGTTTCCAATTTATTTCTTCCAGCTGTTTTCTTGAACTGCCACAAAAGAATTTTTTTTTTGAGCTCAGTCACCCTGCATAAATTTCTCCAACTAAAATCTCCAACAAAATATTTCACTCTCTATTTCACAGCACTTTTTGGAGAGGAGTGAAAATTTCACTTCACTCGATCAGCGTACCAGCCTTTAAATCTTAAACAATTCTCCAACGTTTCAAGCCAATCACTTAATTTACTCTATTACTTTTCACTTATTTATCTTCACAAACTATTACCACAGATAATATAATATACAGATGTCGCAGTCCCATGTTGGCTGATGTCCACATTTCTTGCGATCGTCCAACAACGATTGTCCAACAAAAAGCTCTTCTCTTCGTCCAACAACGATTATCCAACAAAATAAAAGCTTTTTCCTGAGTGCCAATTGAGCATATCGTAATCGTTTGCGTGTGTGCACAAATGTATTGTGCGTGACGAAATTTCTTGCTTTCGTTTTATCCTGTGCTTCTCGTTCCCATTCCCCACAAGCAAAAATTTTAATTTTTCTTGTGATAAATAAAAATCGCAGTTGGTAGAACAAAAAACCGACAACTGTTGAATTATTATCTCACTTTACACTCGCTTAGAAAGAAAAAAGGACAAACACATTTTTCTGATAGGTACGTAGGTATATATGTATATAGGGTTACACTCAATTTAGATCTAAATTGATTTTGAAAGGTAGCATATCGTTTAGTTTTAATAGTTTAAGACGTAATACAAAAATAATAAGGATAAATATGGGAAGACTAAATATAGAGTACAATATAGGGGTATTTCTTGGAGTAAAGTGTGTAATTCTAATTATATCTACTAGTTGACAAAATTTGTTTAGATTTCTTGAACTAAATAATGCAGAGTCAGGAATCTGCTGGGAAAAATAAGAGCACGCAATTTTTATAAAACTAATTAAAAAAAGCGTTTATGAATTTGATTTGGATTGCAAATGATTTCTCCATTGGAAAACAATCAGAACTCTTCGGCGCAACGGCTCAGTGATGATGCGGTTTTTGATTTTGTATTTTTTTTTTTGCGTTATACCTACATACTTCATAATTATATGTACCTACCCAAAAAATAAAAGAAAATCAGGTTTCTTTTAAATTTTATGTTTATTTTATATATTTTTTTTGCCTATATTTCATGTGTGTATCTAACTAAAAAAATTCAACTTTTTATTTCATGTTTATTTTATATATTTTTTTTGTTCTTTTGCATATATTTCATGTGTGTATCTAACTAAACAAAAAAATTTTTGTATTTTATGTTTTTATTTTTTCTTTATATTTTGTGTTTTTTTAATGTTTTTTTTTTATTTTATTATTTTTTTTCTTGTTTTTTGCCTATATTTCATGTGTGTATCTAACTAAAAATTTTTTTTGTGTTTTATTTTTTAAATTTTTTTTTTAGTTTTCGTGTTCTTAAATTTTTTTTCTTCATAATTATGTGTAGTACCTACCTACCAAACAAACAAAAGAAAACCATGTTTTTTTTATTCTATGTTTATTTTATATATTTTTTTATTTTTTTGCATGTATTTCATGTGTGTCTATATATCTAAATAAAGATACTTTTTTTTTTTTTTTTTATTATTTTATGTTTTTTTGCCGTACTTCATACTCAAAATTTCATATTAAGATTTAAATTTTTCAAGCATTCATAAGAATTTGCAACTTCCTGTTTTTCTTCTTCGGAAGTTTAGTTCTTCGGATGCTCTTATCGAGAACCCATTTGCAATTTTTCCATAGCAGAACATTTACAAGGAAGTTAATGGTGTCTAATCTGTGTGCATAGCACTTATTCGATGTGTCAAACCAGTATGGGAAATCTACGTTTGTTTTTTGTAAACACTGTTCGACAATGTTTTTTCTTAAATATGTACAATTCAAACGGTCGTTTTTTGAAGTATGTGCAAAATATATCCACATGCAAACAACAAATTTGGAAATATTTTTCAGATGGCCATAAAAGCACAGTTGTTTCGTTAGAGTTGTCGTACTCTTTTATTTTTATTAGAACTTCAGTGATGTCAATATTAAGCTTATCCTTAGACATTTCCGCAACACAATTTTCACACACTGTGCCTAATTTTTTTAAGGTTTTAAAAAAGCAGTATCCTGCAAAATACCTCGTAGCAAGGTCACTGATCATAGGCACACTAGTATCAACTGTGTTTTTGTCATCTGCATCTTCACTATTGCCCGTTCCATAGTCCTCATCATTTATGATATTATTTAAATCAGGGACTTTCTGTTGTTCGTTCTGGTTTTCTTTGTTACTTTCCAACACTGCATTCCAATCTAGCTGGAGATATTCCGATTCGTCTTCTTCACAGTTTGAAAACTTCGATTTGAATAAAAATTTCAGAGCTATCACTTTCGCTAGTAAAGACCCGAATTCAGAAACGGTTGGATTACTTTTATTGACATTGCGTGCTCTAATTTTACCAAACAGATTCTCAAGGGGATCTTGGTTGAATTTGTTAACATAAATGTAGAAAAGATCACTATAATCTGCGAATAATGCTTCCCTGATACAAAGAACACTTTCAATACTAAGAACCAAGCCTTCAAAACAATGTGGTTCCGTTTTTGAATTTATTCTTTTTATTTGTATTATGTAATCTCTCATTTCCTTTAAAAAGCCTATGTTAGCATCATTTCTAATCAAAGCTGGCTTTCCATTTAATATGTCAAAAAGTCGATCTATTTTTCTTACAAATTCTGAAGTAGGTTTCGCAAATTGTTTTATGGAGTCCGGAAATTTATCTATTGCAATTAAAGCTTTAATTCCGCAAGCCACAGACCTACTAAGCACTTGTACAGCTAATTTTACACTCATTTTCTGAAACTCTGTAGGGTCAATATGAGCGAATGATAATTTAGGGCATACTTTAGTTATATTGTTCCTTTCTGCACTAAACAAGTACTCAATGACCTTCCAACTAACTTCTCCATCAGGAGTGCCCAAATCATGTCGAAGTAAATTATTTCGAATGCTTTTCACAAGGTGAGGTATGTATATCATATAAGCCGTATATAAGTTTGTCTCTATAATTAAAATAAATGTTCTTTTCTTTTGATTTTTGGCCACTTATGCCAATGTTTAATCTATTGAATAGACCCCGATTCGTAGGGCCCTGATCACAACAAATGACTCTTACGTTTAAATTCAATTCAATGCATATATCGATGCAATTCATCAGTTCAATTTTGAGTCTGTCTACTGGTATATTTGAAGGGCTAACAACATGATACAGCACTTGTTTAAATTGTCCACATAAGCTGCGGATCATGAAAACACATACCGACTTAGCTAGCGTATCGAATCTCTCATTTCGCCCATAGTCAACAAAACCTTCAATAAGATCCTTGTATTTATTATAGGTTAGATTTGACTGGATACTCATCTCATCAAGTATTATAATGACTTCTTTCTCCCTAGATTCCATAGTTGTGGTTATTTTTTTTATTTCATGTAAAACATTTCTATTCATTCCGGGTGATAAACTTTTTATTTTTATCCACCTATGTAATGAAGCTGGATGTGGTTAATGTAGTGTTAATTGCTCACGCAAAAAATTGTATCCGGAGGACGAACGGAAAAAAATACATTGTGAAATCCACTTTTCATCTTCTGTATATTTTCGCATTCCCTGCGAGAGGATAAGCTTGGAAAATATTTTGGTTCTTTTATTAATGCCAACTAATCCACCGATTTGTTCCTCGATACTCTGTTTTTCATTCGTTTGCAGCTTTGTTTTGTTTGCTTTCAATCGATATAATATATTACGTATCATATTTGATTTTAGTTTCAAATTTTTTTTAATCTTCATTTTCAGCAATAAATTCAATTTTTTTAATTTGTTTATTTCCTTTATATAAAAAAAAAAATCGAGCTGTCGTGGGACGGCCGAAAGAAGCGAATCATTAGACGTAAAGTATTGGCCCGTGTTACGTGGCGGCCTATTTAAAATTCATTTTAATTTTTCATAGTGCCAGTAAGTTTAGATTACTCTCTCTGTTCCTCTTTCGCTCTCTACACACATATATTTAAGAATTTTTCGACTTTTCTTTTTTCCTAAACCATCCCTGAATCAAGACGAAAAACACAAAACAAAAATCATCCAAATCGGTGGAGCCGTTCTAGAGTTTTCATCTTCCAAGTGCGCCATGGAGGGGGAAGTTAACGCTACGGTGACGATTTTTTTCGGTTTACTCCCCATCTTTTTGAATAATTTATATGCGTGACCCACCGACCGTCCGTAAAAAAGCTATATTCGCTTCAAAAAACTGTTTTTTTACGTTACCTTCACAGTTCTTGCAAACGAAATCGGAACACTCATTTTCATTCCACACCACAATTGAGGAAAGTTTGTTAAGTTCCTCAATGCTAAAGGTTTGTCCAGACCAGTGAAACATTTGTTTAATAAATGTTTATTAAATATTTATAAAATGTTTCCGATTTGCTTCAGAAACATTTCATAAATATTTATTCAACATTTTTTAAATGTTTCTTTCAGTCTGGACGCCGATGAAACATTTTTGAAACATTTATGAAATGTTTAATTTTTATCCATTTTTGCGCTAAATAATGATGAACTCTAAAGCGGTAGAATTTTTAGCAGCATGCTTCATTATCATAAAAAAAAATTTAAAAAACAAAAAGATAATTTAATTAAATGAATAGATAACTTCCTCATTACCTACCTACTCCAAGATTTTTTTTGACATTTAAATTTTTATATTCACATAAATTCACAAAACAGCGCCTACTCTCTGCCCGGAAACATGTGAAACAAAAATTATTTCCCATCACGAATGGGAAATTGCGAAACATTTCATAAACATTTCATAAATGTTTCATTGGTGTCCAGACCAACGAAATATTTAATAAACATTTCAGAAACATTTTTTTCTGTTATAAATGTTAATGAAATATTTATGAAACATTTATTATAAATGTTTATGATATGTTTCGTTGGTCTGGACACACCTTAAGATCCATTACATCTTCTTTTTCTTTATCTTTGTTATTGGAGTATGATTTTAGGGCATTAGACGGATCAAAATCAAGCTCATCATCAAAGTCATCATTTGTTGCAATGGTACTGGTTTTGTTTTTTTCTAAGAAGCGAGTAGGAATGGCATTTGCTTTCAATTTCTTTTTCCCAAAATAGGTATTTTGCATCGAAATGTTTGCTACAAATGAGTGGACGTTTATGTTTTTCTACGTTATCGCGAGATTCCCCTACCAGTTTCAGCCAGTCATTATATTTTGTAGTTCCTTTATCAGGAAATTTAAATAATTTTATGTCTGGGTACTTTGAGGCACTTGCGTTGCAGCAAGTTATCATGCATTTCACTCTCCAAGCCATTGGTACCTACCTATTTTACTTTATTAATTTTGCTTATATTTGATTTTTTGTCAAGGAATTACCTATATAAATTTGCCTTTAATTTGTCCTAAAAAAATACACAGCATGAAATGAGAGCAGACACTTCAGGCAGATAATGACAAATGAATGAGAATCTCTCGATTTTTATTCCATCAAGCACAATATTTTTTTTCCGAAGAGCAGGAGGACATTCGATTCATATTGAGAAGAAGAAGCATAGGATATAACAAAAGAAAGAAAATCAGTCATGAACGAACGATACCCATCCAAATGATACGCTTGCATTCGCATGAGTTCAATATGCATGTAGATCTAGAAGGTCCGACTTCGCGGAAGGATAAAAATGAGGAATAATGAAAGGGAGACCGAATAAGTGATCTGTGTTATTTATATAGATGTGTGTTCTCCTTTTGTTTCCTTTTGCTTTGGTTACCCACGCTTTCTCTCTGTAAAAGCTTTTTGGAAAAGCTCTTAATGTTTCGCATTTTGGTTTCATATGACAACATTTCCTATTGGACTGCGTCATCTAGGTAATTATATTATCTTTGCAAATATATTCCCATTTCTACTTGTTTACTGTGCGCATGGCAAAGCTTGAGGCATTTTGTGATTCAGTCGATGTCGAATACCGAAAATTGATTGGCTACTCCAAAACTCGCTTCCTGGGTTTAATTTCGGCTGTGGATGCGATTCTTAGAATGTTCGACGGATTGAAAGAATATTTTCTTAACGATATTAGTAGTCCAGTATTATTAAAAAGATTTTTTCAGGAACCTCTGGCAGAAATTTGGCTGCTTTTTCCTCGCGATCAGGTAAAAACGAATGATGTCTATTAGGGTGCTTTACCGTGCTTTTCAAGGTGCATAGGTAAAAATAATATCGTTCTTTGAACTCCAGAACTAATTCTCAACAACCTGAAATTGTAATTTTTAGATCTCTGAAAAGTTTTAAAAAACACTTTGTTTTTGAACTAACGGGTGATTTTTTAGCTGGTTTGGTTTTTGCAACACTGGTTTTGACAGCTGACGTGTGTTTAGTACCTTGTGTCACTGTCAAACAGCTTCAGTTTGGTTTGCAATTTAACCATGGATCGTCTTACAAATGAACAACGCTTGCAAATTATTGAATTTTACTATCAAAATTCGTGCTCGGTTCGAAATGTTCATCGCGCTTTTTTATCGAAAAATTGTGTTCAGCGATGAGGCTCATTTTTGGTTGAATGGGTACGTAAATAGATCAGCCAGAAGCATTGCAACAGCTACCAATGCATCCCGAAAAAGCCACTGTTTGGTGCGGTTTATGGGCCGGCGGCATTATTGGGCCATATTTCTTCAAAGATGATGCGAATCGCAGCGTTACTGTCAATGGTGAACGCTACCGAGCGATGATAACAAACTTTTTTTTTGCCCGAAATGGAAGTTCTTGACTTGCATGATATGTGGTTTCAACAAGACGGTGCCACATGCAACACAGCACGCGAAACAATGGCGCAATTGCGAGGCGAGTTTGGTGAACAGTTAATTTCACGTTTCGGGCCGGTCAATTGGCCGCTTAGATCGTGCGATTTGACACCATTAGATTATTTTTTGTGGGGTATGTCAAGGCTAATGTGTATAGGGACAAGCCCGCTTCGATTGACGCACTGGAAGCCAACATCCATGCATTCATTCGTGAGATACCGGCCGATATGTGTGAAAGAGTATGCCAAAATTGGACTCAGCGGATGGGCTACCTGAGACGCAGCCGCGGTCAACATTTGCATGAAATTATCTTTAAACATTAAATTGCAAGGTTCAAACTATCGATTCAAATAAATATTTCATTCATTTTTTCGAATTTTTTGTGTTTTTTTTTTTTTAAAGTTCTAAACCTCTTAAAAAATCACCCGTTACATATAAGCGCTTAGATATTTTATGCAAAATGCATGAACAAAATTCAAAACTGTTTGGATGATTCTAAAAATTTAAATTTTGTGCTCAAATTTGGTGAGAATTTTTTCTTGAGCTTAAAGAACGATATTTGCACTGAGAACATCGAAATGCCCGATTTTTTCATAAGACTAAAATTATAAGACTAAATTTATCTTATAGGCAGCACTTTTCAATCGCACCGTTAAATTAATTGAAAGCGACACCGTCTCGGCGATGGAAGTTGGACATGTACTCAATATTTTTATAGAATCACTTGAATCGCGACAGAAAAATGATTTTTTGTCCACAGCTGTGCAAAAGGATATTGAAAAAGCTGCAATTGATGATGACAACGTAACGAAAGAACAAGTACTCTTAATAGCTCGACCATTTTACGGTTCGTTTAAACAATATTTTATTACCAGAATATTTGCGATTGAGCTTTTGTTTTTGTTTTAATTAACTTATTAGCGGGTGCGTTGAATATATCAAGAAATGGACTATTCATTTTGAACATCTTTCAATCCACAATTGGTCCGCACTCGACCAACTACCAAAATGGGAATATGTTGAAGCTTCCGCAAAGTTCATTGCATTGAAGAATCGCTTTGACGTCGACTCATGTGACATTGAACTCTTCGATCAGTTTACATTTTTAAACAAATATGTAACCGTTTAAAAGATTCAATCATGGGAAGAAAACAGTGTTGCAACGATGGGTGGAATGTTTTCAACATTTTGAAAAAAGAAACATTCCTTACAATTATATACTTCAGATCGTTGCATACATTCTTTGTTTACCAGGTACTTCAGCCACCGTTGAGAGAGTGTTCTCTTTAATAAATGAAATATGGACCACTGATAAAAGCCGGTTGAGCATTGCAACTTTAAAAGACCTTCTGTACGTCAGGTACAATATAAAAATGTCATGCCTTGAGTTCTTCGAATTTTTAAAAGGTAACCCAAAAATGCTTGAAGAAATAGGATCTGATGGAAAATATACCTTTAAAAAACGTGACAATAATAACTAAAACATTTAGTCTTTTAATAATATATTAAATAGTATATATATAGCTATTTAATAATGTATTAAAAATATAAAGATATGACTTTTAAAAATTTTATTTCTGTGTACCGAAATTGGCTTTGGAAAAAGTGGTCACCCTACGTATAACCATATTTTCGAATTTCCCTTTCAGGTACTTAGACGTCGTCAGTGGGAGTATTCTTGAAGAATAGGAATTGTATTAGATACATATTTGTTTTTGTTATGGTGAGTACGAGTTTTCAAATTTTGTGAAAGAGATTGAGTTAGGGTTCGATTGGTAGGATTATGATATGTCGATTATACAGTATTCCTTTTTTGTTTTTAACAGTAATATCTTCTTTTAGATTACATTTACATAAATGATTTTGATTGTGACGAAAAGAAAATTGACAAAGATGAAAGGATATACCTATAGCTACAAATAACATAGAATAGTTAGGGGTTAGTAGGTAAAGTTACAGAAAGTGTTTACACCATTTTTAGGTGTGAGTTTTGTTCTCCAATAAATTACTTTGAACGGGTATCTTAGCTAGTGCGATTTCTTTTTTTATTTATATATTTTTTTATTTTTTTTTTTTTATTTAATATGATTTTGTTTCGATTGTTCTTTTTATTTCCGTTTTGCAGCGAAATGTGAAATGTGAAGCTACCCACGGTTGTACTCAAGGGTTGCCTTGGTGTAGAAGGGCAGGGTGGGTCCATCGGGTGCTGGATCAATCTCAGCGTTGAGAATACTGATTTCCGACAGGTACCTATAGCGTGTTCTCCCAAGTGGAGGTGTCTTGTGAGGGAAGGATTTCTCTTACGAGATCATTGTTTGAGTTTTGTAGCTTTAAGATACATTTTTTTGATAAAATCAAGGCATAATTAATGAAAGGAGTGATTTTTGTTTCATTGTAAATAATTGAGTTGGAGTATCTTTTGGTTCTAGATTCAAAGCTCTTGCTGGAACAGAGGCGGAGGATCTTTCGTTCGAAAAGCTCTAATTCAGAGGCAACAGTGGGGGAAATGGCAAACCAGATAGGGAAAGCGTAGGTCATAATGGGTCTTATAAGAGACTTGTAGAGTAGAATTTTAGTTTTCTTATTAAGGGTGCTATGTTTAAGGAAAGACATAAGCATATTGGAGATTTTTTAATCCGAATGGTGCAATCGTCTATCCTTAGTTCCAGATTCCGACTTTCTCTGATCACCCCTTCCGGTCCCTTACCACTTGCGTTCCTGAAGCAGATAAGCTCAGACTTAGGTTTATTAATTTGTATACCCCAGGTTTTATAGTAATTGTCTATGGCTGTAGTGTGTTTTTCAAGTAGACGAAGGGCTACAAGAGGGTAGTCGTGACTACCATAAGCAATGGTGTCATCTGCATATAGTAAGCCAGTGGAGTCGCCAATTGCATCCTTAAAGGTGTGTGGGAAATCGTAGAGAAAAATGTTATATAGTGCAGGGCCAAGGATGGATCCTTGGGGTACCCCACTATCACAATCACAAGTGTTAGACTTTGTTCCTTGGATCTGTATATAGAAGGATCTATCGCAAAGGAAGCTTTCCATAAGGTTAATAATGTGTGGAGGAAAGAGCAGTTGAGAGCACTTGAAGAGGAGACCATCCCTCCAGACGCTGTCAAAGGCCTTCTCAACATCAAAAAAAAAAAAAAAATCCAGGGAGCAAGCCACCGTGCATTTCTTTTTTCTCAGGTTGAGATAGTAATGTCGTTGTGAAGTTTGAGTAACGCATGTACCGTAGAATGCCCGCTTCGAAATCCAAATTGGTGTTCCGGAATGAACTCAATGGGGTTTTCCTCAGGAGAATTTAAGTTGTTTAACATAATCCTTTCCAGGATTTTCCCAACGTTGGAGAGAAGGGGGATCGGTCTGAAGTTGGTAATCTGAGAGTTATTTGGCTTCTTGCAGATCGGTAACAGCCTTGCAGTTTTCCATATAGATGGAAAGTATCCGTTGTTGATACAATTGTTAAAGACAATAGTCAAGAACCGTATGGCTACAGGTGGGAGTTTTTTTTTAAATGAAATTACTAATTCCACCAGGACCATAAGATTTCTTGGGTCTGAGTAGGTTGATTATGCATGACACATCTTCTTGGTCAGTGAAAATGTGTGTAATTGGCTACAGTGGTGATAAACTTATTTGACAGGTTCCAGTCTCCAATTGGAAGTGACACTTGAGTGGAACTTGTTTTGTGACTAATGTCGTTTTCGATTTGGCTTTTCAGATTTTGATCTGAGATTTCAGATTTCTGCTGCCAAAACGAACATGAAATCTGAATTATATTGGTATGTGTGTGTATTGAGTTGGCGGCAAAATAAAAAATTTTTGCACTTGCACTCGAAATCCATTTCAATTGATTTTCACACATTTATAGTACTGCATTTCGAAATAATTTAATATAAAAACTCGATCCCATATGCGTAAAATAAATAATTCAGTTAAAAAAGCAACCCTTCCAACGATAAACAATT
Source organism: Cheilosia vernalis (assembly GCA_949126925.1). NCBI lineage: Eukaryota > Metazoa > Arthropoda > Insecta > Diptera > Syrphidae > Cheilosia > Cheilosia vernalis. The sequence goes on from OX421359.1 coordinate 42,471,775, forward strand.
CGTAACCGACGCTGTGTGTCATAATCATTGGTGTTAGTGAAAGTATGTGTAAAATCTGAGGAAAAATTGAGATTTCTCAAAAGTGATCTGAGATCAAAAAAAAGATTGATTTTTGTGGCAAATCGAACATGAAAAGCAATCTCGATCAAAAAAAAAATTGATCTTTTGCCAAATCGAAAACGACATAAGGGCTCGTTTCACCATACACCATTTAGTTTACACGATACCATCCACGCCACAATATATTCGGTAGCATTTTAATAATATCTAAATATTCTTCTTGGAATTGAATAAAAAATCTTTAGCTTTTTGCAATTAGGTATCGCTCAAATTAATTTATATATGGTCAGACGACAGAGCTTCGACGGTTATTGATTTACGTGAAGAAAATGTTCAATCGTCAAGCCGATATCGTCTGCAGGATAGACAATTTATGAATTTACGTGAAACAAAGCTATCGTCGAAACTAGAGTCAAATTATACCCCAACCCCAGCGGAAGTTGCTTATTTTTTTAGAGTGGCCGCGTTCCACTACCTGCTCGTCGTCTAGCACAAAATATCCCAGATGAAGGAACGCCCGCGCAGCGGCAACGTGACATTTAACACTATTTTTCTGGTATATGGTTAATTACAACAAACAATTAGGTAGGTACTTACATACACATCTTAGATACCTCATCTTCGTTGGCATCAAAAACATATGACTTTCCTCCATAAATAATTTCGTGCCGTATAATAATTATTTCCAAACTACATTTATTAAGAAATGATACATATTATAGAAACAATAATAATATCTGAATTGCTATTTTACTCACCTTATTACCAATTTTATCACAATTGTAACTCGACTTCGTATTTGTTTTTATTTTGTAGCCGTTTGAACGATTTCTTTTGCCAGTTGTTTTTGTCTCTCAAAGCAGCAGCGGGTAGTTTTGCGCTAGATTGCGAAAATTGCCCACTACTGCGCACTGAGAAGTGTCAGCTAATTTCCACCCCGGTCAAAAAACCTTCACAACCCAGAAAGTTCGGCTATCATATCGAACTCAAAATATGTTGCCCTGAAGTCTGGCAGTTTTTGAAATTGAGAAATACTTATCTGTTGGTGAACGAAGTATGAAGTATAAACACTTTTTTTGTTTATTGTTAAAAATGAGTGAACTCAATTCTGATCTTGTGCTTGCCATAATGCAAACAAGTTGATTAAAGTGTTTGCAATATAAGCCTTTTTTTTAGCTTCGATCTCAGCAAAGCAAATTAAAGTAGGATTTTCAGCACGCAGCTACAACAGCTATTGCGAGGCTTGAACTGTCAAGTATAGCGTAGCTGTTGTAATTTGCGTGCTAAAAATCCTATTTTACCTTGCTTTGAGGAGATCGAAGCTCAAAAAAACAGGTCTATAGGCGATGCATTTATAATATTCTGCTTCGATTCCAATTTTTTTTTATTCCATTTACCTATAATATAAAGTTTTAGTTTATAAACGTTGTTGTTTTCAAAAAATTCCCTTTTGATGTCAAATTTATTGTATTTATCTTTATAACGATATCTCAACAAACGAAAAACAGCAAGTGAAATGACAGCGCAACTCAGCACTGTGTTCTTGCCCCGACAAAATAACTAGGGTCAGTTCAGGGCACAACTAGGGCGCCCTAGAAGTCAAGACAAACACAGGTTTTCAATACCAGGGCGAGTTCATTGCTATATCGAACACATTAGGGTTAACCCAGTGTGCACTAGGGCCCACGTCAAACAAACCTGCTAGCGCACCAAATCAAGGCACCGCCGTAAAAATATGGTTTGTAGGCAAAGCAACGGGAAATCGGCAAAATGGTGGTGACGCCTTGGATGTCGAGAGGGTAGTGTTTGTATAGTACGGGACGTGTAATTTTGCAATCACAATACTCGTACTGCTTGATCTTCTTGGGATTCTAAGTCATCAGAGCCCTTGTCTCTGTCAGAGAGCTGAGTACCTTCTTTGATCTTTTTTAAAAACCTCAGAGAACATTATTGTAACCATCTCTGGTTTTCTATTCTGAGGTTCTTGTTTCTTCTTTTGATCGGTGGGAACGAGAGTGTCCTCTAGTAGTCTGTTCTCCGTCTAGGTGTTTATGGATGGAACGTTACTACACTGAGAGGAGAAAAACATCCCCAGTGCAGTCATGTCGAGCCAAGGTCCTTCCGACAGAGTGATAACTTCCATCAGGGTATCACTGGTTTAATCCTGCCGATCTAATTTTAGTCTATGAAGTAGCGAGCTGCCTCCACACCCTTGGCTAGCAGTGTGATATATTCCATGAAAATCGGGCCCTCCGGGCTCCGTTGCACTGTCGCCGTCGAGGAGACGGGTGGATTATCACTTGCGTGCATTCCATTCGTTGTCCTTCCTTTTTCGGTTTTCTTCGAGTTAGTAAGTTCAGCTACATTCTAGGATGCATTGCCCAGTCGATACCACTTGGAGGCAAAACTAACACTTGAGAGTACTTGATGAGAATCGCCATACTTAGAAGGCTTTCAGTTCCCCAAATCACCCCGCAACGACCCGCCATACCATTCCTTACTCCACGACATGCTAGCACGGCAGAAACTAAGGCGTTGATCTTGGCGATATGGGTAAGTGGTGTTTTTTTTTCATTTTAAGCGCTTCAAGTTCTTGGACTTGGAAATAGTCCACTTTACCGTGTAGACACGCTTGCTTCAACACATCTTATTTTCTCTTATTTTGGCAGCAGGTGCAATTATATTTTTCCTATATTCCCACAAACTTCCTCACAGAGAGAGTGTGAGTTTAAACAAATATTCAAAATAAAAACATATTCAACCGTTGCATATTCAGAGCTTCGAAAGAAAATACCCGTCGATAAGGGAGTCTCTCCAGCGGATTTCACGATGTATATGGAAAGTGAAAGTGAATCGAGTATGCGAAGTGAATCTCAAATACGCCGTATTCCACGGTAGGGATGTATGGGAAGTTTCACTTCGATCGTTTTCTACTATGGTGTTAAACTCATTTACTTTACCGACTGGTAAATCTTTCACTTACCATACCATCGACGTTGGTTGGTATTTTGCTAGAATATTTATTAGCCCTTTTTTATTATCAGCCATGATCCATATAGATCATCGATATACTTCCGCTTAAAACAACAGCATATTATCCTGCCCATCCCATCGGATCATGAATAATGATCTGAAAATTTATTGTACTTTTTCTCTCTGCGTTGTTTGTTTCATTCTTAAATGTTGGTGTGACAAAAATATTCAACACCCTTCATAGAACAAAAATTCAAAAAGCAGTTTTTTCACATCAAATAAATTTCCCGCCCTTCGAGATTTTGTTTTTTTCATTCTATAAAGGTATGACAAAATATTTCTTGGAATAGCTACCTAATGAAAAATTAAAACTGGCTGGCTGCATACATAAAATTATTTACAAAACCAATTATTGGGAAATACACATTTCTTTTTTATCACAAAATATTACAGGAAAATGTGCAACTGTTTTCGCCGAACTTATGCTTTAAATTTATGTGAAGTGACGATTTAATTTTAACAATCAAACTTATTTTGTCTGTGTGTGCAGAGAGAGAAACCTTTGTTCGGTCACAATCACAACGGGATTAACCATGGTTGAGAAAACGCGTTCTCTAGTGCAAAAATGAAAAAATGTAACGGAACGACCACTCTCTGGATTATGTCATCGAACAGAGCTTGTGAGAACGCATCTATGAGTACTATTATGAAAAGTTGAATGTGTAGGTAGTTTTAACCAGAGACAATACATAAAGATTCAAACATAATTTATTGACCCGGGGTTATTTTATTTTCCATAAACAATACTTGGATTTTAGACTGACAAGGCATTTATTTCAAATAGTTTTTCATTATAGAATAAATAAATTACTTTTGCAAAAATACACGTACCTTCCTGTTCGTCTGATAGGGTTCTTTTCTTTGCCACCAGATATCGCAGGCCAACTTGTACATTTTTGTCAATAGCAAACAACCTACCGATGCGAAAACTTGCCGCCAGGGGTTAACCTCCATTCGTCAATTACGTGCTTGAAGCGCTGTCATTTACTTTGTCTAATGTGGTATTCGATTGGGCTTCTTCAGATTTGCTCTCAGATTCTAGATTTCGTGCGGCTAATCGAACATAAAAACGTCACTTGCTCTTTTTTGTGTTGAAATTAGTGCGATTTGAATGTGTGTAGTCTTCGACACTTTTCTAAGCGATTTCAATTCACTAGTTAAATTTTGTATTAAAACATTAGAAACATATCTGTCCCGATTGATTTCTAAATATTTATACATAAATAATTTACAAAAATAGATTCACCCGATGCAAATCTGAGAAAATATCTAAAAAATCTGAAAAAGATTGCTTTTTCCTGTACCAAACGAACATAAAAATTGCTCTGAGAGCAAAAAAAAGTGCTCTGAGAGCGCCCGATCGAATACCACATTAGAATTCTTATCAATTGAACTTATTGTAAACTGATTTCCTTTTAGAAATAAAACACACCATATAGCGGTGTTGTTATTTTCGAGACTCTGGCCGTGAATTTCCGTAAATAAAAAAACACTTAATCGGGGTCTACACCAGTAAAAACAGAAATGTTTGTCAAATGTTTCTGATGCAAATCGAGTACATTTCATAAATATTTAATCAAATATTTCGCTTGCCTAGATACACCTTGATCAATAAAAACCCAAATACTAAACAATATCAAAAAAAAATAAATTATTAATTGGATTCATTTGATTCACCCCCGACAAGCAACTCAAATGTCATGTCAATTGGTATCACATTGTACAAAAAGTGTTTGCAATATGACTGGTGGTAATATGAAGTTTGTCATACCCATATATTGTGGTGTTTTGAAAACAACTATTGCCACAACTCAAAAATAAAATGTTTCTATGATCCGTATTCTGATTCGGATCAACGATGATAATAAAATACGGCTAATGAAATACGCCTACTATTGAGAAATGGAGGGTGTACCCTAGCGGCTATAATTTGAACCCTACTAGACATACAAGTTTGACAGATCAGCGAAAAAATATACGTAAAAGAAGCTAAGCGAGATTAAATATTTAAATATTGTGGCAAATAAATACATTTGTTAATTAAAAACATACAAATAAATTTCTAAATAGTTTACAGTGTTGGAAAATAAAGAAAAAGTGTTGGATCGAGTGTCTCATTGTGGTGTACCCCAGTGCAACTCATATAGAGAACATGGTATAACCATGTACAAAAATCCAAAAGAAGTTAAAAACTCGATTCCTTTTAAAAAAAAGTGGTCAATTGTTCTTCGCATGGGAAAATAATTTCCTAAGTTCTTTAAAATATGTAGTTTACATTTGAAAGAAGGCGATATATTAAAGCCTATTGCAAGAGATAATAAAACATACTGCACGCGTTTGCTCGCAGTAGCATTTCCCAGCAGAAACCTTCCAAAATTATCATATCGAGAAAGTTTGAGATAAATCTCGGCTAGTTGCGTCAGCTGCACAATAATAGATACCTTATGCTGCACAATAAATATAATATTAACAACAATTTAAAGAACTTTAAACAGTTAAAAAAGAGTATAATCCAAAAAAAAAAATTTTTATACGAAACCAACACAAATTTTTCATTACACTTTTAAACGATTCAAACACAATTTATTGACCCGGGGTTATTTTATTTTCCATAAACAATACTTGGATTTTAGACTGACAAGGCATTAATATCAATTAAAATAGTTTTTCATTCATAAAATAAATAAATTACTTTTGCAAAAATACATGTACCGCTTACCGATGACAGATTTCTGTATGTCTGATAGGGTTCTTTTCTTTGCCACCAGATATCGCAGGCCAACTTGTACATTTGTCAATTGTCAATTTGGCTTTTTGTACAAGTTGGCCTGCGATATCTGGTGGCAAAGAAAAGAACCCTATCAGACATACAGAAATCTGTCATCGGTAAGCGGTACATGTATTTTTGCAAAAGTAATTTATTTATTTTATGAATGAAAAACTATTTTAATTGATATAAATGCCTTGTCAGTCTAAAATCCAAGTATTGTTTAGGGAAAATAAAATAACCCCGGGTCAATAAATTATGTTTGAATCGTTTAAAAGTGGAATGAAAAATTTGTGTTTGTTTCGTGTAAACAATTTGTTTATTTTTGGATTATACTCTTTTTTAACTGTTTGAAGTACTTCAAATTGTTGTTAATATTCTATTTTTTATGCAGCATTAGGTATCTATTATTGTGTAGCTGACGCAACTAGCCAAGATTTATCTCAGACTTTCTCGATATGATAATTTTGGAAGGTTTCTGCTGGGAAATGCTACTTCGAGCAAACGCGTGCAGTATGTTTTATTATCTCTTGCAATTGGCTTTAATATATTGCCTTCTTTAAAATGTAAACTACATATTTTAAAGAACTTAGGAAATTATTTTCCCATGCGAAGAACAATTTACCACTTTTTTTTACAAGGAATCGAGTTTTAAACTTCATTTGGATTTTTGTACACGGTTATACCATGTTCCCTATATGAGTTGCACTTGGGTACACCACAATGAGACACTCGATCCAACACTTTTTCTTTATTTTCCAACACTGTAAACTATTTAGAAATTTATTTGTATGTTTTTAATTAACAAATGTATTTATTTGCCACAATATTTAAATATTTAATCTCGCTTAGCTTCTTTTACGTATATTTTTTCGCTGATCTGTCAAACTTGTATGTCTAGTAGGGTTCAAATTATGGCCGCTAGGGTACACCCTCCATTTCTCAATTGCATTTTCTATGAAAATTATAGGCAATTTCTCCACTTCATGAGAGTGGCGCTGATTTCGCTGGGAAGATCCACCGAGCGAAAAAAACCTCGTATCGATACCACGCTCAAACCACATTGCTCGCCTAGTATTACCGTGGTATACGCTGGCAGACATGTGGTTCATCTCGATACCATGGTGTCCAGACCGTGTCACAGGAATTAAGCAGTTGTTAATTAGATATTTGTATTTGCTGAAAGCGGCAAGATTAGTTTTAAACGTTACAATACGATTTTTATTTCAGAACGAAGTGATTGTGTTCAGTAACGATGTTTCGAGTTTTTAAACAGAAGCAATAGAAAGTTTTAACAAAAACAAGTTTCACAAAACTAGCGATAGAAATTCCAAAAATGTATTTTCGAGTACCTAGTCAGATATGCAATTAATTTGAAACTGCTAGCTTTCAAGTTTTGTGTTCGATTTTTTAGAAACAATTTAAAATTCAATCATTTGACGTATATATGGCGCAAAAGTATTGCACTGCACTCTGCAACCAACAAAACCGCTCTCTAAATATGAAAAGGAGAAAAATAAAACCCAATGCTAATTATATGCATATTTGTTTTATATATAAAACTTCTTCATTTGTTCTTCTTGTGACAAACATTAATAGAATACAAATTTGTTTCGTTTTTTTTTTTTACTTGATGCTGTATGTTTTCTATACACAAATTAATTATTATATTTAGTTTCTTTAATGATTTACAATAATTATTAAATCCTACATAAAACAAAAGAAAAGGACCTATATTCAAGATATTTAAGAAAACACATTGGTTATAGGTAATACATGAGTAAAACTATGAAACAATTTGATTTTAAACGTTTAATTTGAACTAGTTTTTTTTACGTTGATACTTGTGTTTATTTAGTTATTTGTTTGTTTTGAAAGTGCGCGGAATTGGGAGTTTGGTAAGGAAAAACATTTCTTCTGTGTTTACAAAAAGATCATTCCTTTATTGCCAATTTAAAAAAAAAAAGAATTTGTGTTTATATTGTTTATAATAATGAGAAATGCATTTCAAGGAAACAAATAAAAATCAGTGCTGCGGCCTGCGAAAAAAAACAAATGAAAAACTCAACGAGTTACCATCACTTTTATTATTTTTCGTTTTTTTCGGTGTTTTATTTTTTGTACATGCTTCATATTTTAACTCTTAGTTCAGATAATATAGATAATAGTAAGTATAGGAATTATTGGAGAGGAATAATGGGAGAAAAAATTTCTTATTTAATTGAGTAATGTTCGTTCTCTCACTATCGGTTAAATTTTGTTGTTAGTTTAAAATGCAAACGAAAAGGTTTTAGGAACGGAGAATGAGAACAAAACGTCTTTTCTTGAAAAAAAAACATACAAAACATACTAATGGTAATCCGCGCCAGCAGTCTGTGATTTCATTTAATGCCTTATATATGAAATCAATTTCTTATTCGCTGTGTTTTGGGTTATTTGCTTCTGCGGTGGTGTGGCATGGGGAGAGGGATGGGCACATGTTTATCTCTTTTCTTTGCTTAAGAAAATCATGAAATAAATGTCGCTTTCTCAAATTTACATAATTATATATATTTGAAGTGATTTCTCGGTTACAAATTTCCATTCTTGTGTTTTCGTTTTCTTTTCTGTTTATTTCTTCTTATATTCTTATAAAGTAATTATTTCTTAGCGTATGTATGTAAATTTCTCTCTCGCTCTAGTTTATTTTTTATTATAATCATTATTATTATTATAATTCGTGGTAAAAAGTTTTATATTATAATTATATTTCCATCTTCTGATTCTTTAAATTTCGGTTTATTTTTATTCGTTTAATTAAATCTAATCATTTGTGTGTGGGTTGATAATTTGTTTTTTTTTTATTATTATTATCGCGCAATTATTTATTTGTAGATAATATTCATGACTAACTCTAAATTACTTGCGTGCGTGTTTAACTAATTTTAAATGATAAATGATTTTCTTTTGCTTTCAACTCGTTTATCATTCATTTTTGAAATCTTCTTCTATTGTTAAAAAATATATGTTTATCCCCTTGGCGCGAAATTTTTTTTTCCTCTCCTCATTAATAGAATCTGCTGCTTTTCGTTTAATTTCAAATATTACTTATTATAAATATAATTGTTCATATATATCTCGCTTTCTTGTAATTGTTATCCACACATTTTTGTTTTTAATTTTTAATGTAAATCGAGAGTTATGTATTGAGAAAAAAAATTAACTAGACAAAAAAAAATATATAAATACATTTTTTCTTTTTCTCAAATTTTCTGTGTACACGCATTTTTGTTTAGTTTTCTACTTTTTACCATTTTGTATGTTTATTAAATATATCTCTTTGTATCTTCAGTTCGTGTATGTGGGAGGGAAGGACGACGTCAGCAGATAAAAAAAATATTTTTTTTTTCATACCATATTTGTGTTACTCACTTTATATTATTGGCCTGGAAGAAGAGAAGAAATGACATTCGGTTACAAGGCTTGAGTTGAGTTAGATAGAAGAGGACATGCATTATAATGTATAAAATCAAATATTTACTTTGTGAATTTTTAAGTTTTCTTATTGCTATTGTTAATGGTCGAAGAATGTATCCGACAATTTCCGTCTATCACCATCGGTCTTTCTGGCTGCATTTAAAATATATATATGTATTTACAATTACCAACTGCTTTAGACCCGATATATGAACAATAAAAATAAAAAAGGACAGCAATAAACATAACTTTGGGATTAGGATTTAATTTAAAGTCAGTTTGATCACAGCTTCTTACGACCAACAACGAAGACCGTTTTGGTATTTTATTTTATTTTTTTAATTACCGCAATTTCAGTTACACAGAGTTGATCGTTTAAGTTGAAAATATTCGCTGAGACAGAAGAATTTTGGATTACACCTAAGACAATTCGTTGCAAACGCCGCAAGAGTAGATTATCAGAGAACTGTAAAGCATTTTCAATAAAAAAAAATACTAATTCACAAAACTACCCTGCTTTTGAGGCAGAATTCGACAGTTATAAAGAAGTCTGCCTTATTTCATCTTGTCATCGACATAAAAATAGGTAACTTGGTAAGGGTTCTTTAAGTATTTCATCCATTATATTATTTCAAGCGCAATTTCGCAAATGAATTGTGAATTGACACATAAGAATTTATGTGGAATTTAAATCGCTTTAAATTAGTTTTATAAATAAAATGTTCTTGGTCCAAAACAACTTAGTTTGTATCATTTTTATGATCATTTGTAATTCACATGCATTCTTACATAAATCATTCTGCTTTACTAAAAAACAATTTTATTTCAGACTTTAAACTTATGGAGATCACATTAGCTATATTCATAAAAATTTCGCAACTGCAATCGAAAGTAAGTTTAATGTTGAAACCTAAAATTGGTTATTAGTTCGGCGCATTGACTACAGGAAAGAATTCTGGTACTAACATTTTCATTACAATTGTACAAAGTTACACAAATTTACCAGATTGGGGGAAACTACAAAAGAAAAGCAAATAACAAACCCATTAAAAGGATTTGAAAATATGATTGTTTACCTGCAGCTACAGCCGTCACTTGCGGTTGTGAGTTAGTCTCCTGTGATTTCTGAGTTTGCGATTGGGTTTGTGGCTGTTGCATGTTTTGGTTCTTTTGTGGAAGAGTTTGGCTATTTTGTTGTCCCATACGATTATTGTTATTGTTGTTGCGGTTTCGGTTGTTGAAATTACCGCCTCTATAACCTCGGTTGTATCCACCATAGTTGTTCATATTGCGATTGTAGTAGCTACCACGTCCACGATAGCTAAAATTAAGTTCGACAGTTACTTAGTTAGTTAAGGAACAAAGAATTGCAATCAAATTTCAGTTACCTTCCACGTCTTGTCGATGAAACACCAAAAGTCTCACTATTCAGCTTGCGCTCCTGACGCCAATCGTTTTTCTTATTTTTCGAACGATCTTGTGCTGCTTCACATGAGATATTATCGAAAAACGATTTGGTCTTGTCATAGCCGACGGTGATCTCCTCATCTTCGGGTTCATGTTCACCCGCACCTGTCTCGTTGCCAGAATCATCTTTTTTATCTGTCTCACCGTTGATCTGCAAAGTTGGAGAAGAACACTTGAAACACAAGCAGCAACAAGTGATCGACGGAGTTGGATTTTTTTTTTTTTTTTTTGGTTGTTGATTTTTTTTTTAATAACGGACAAAACAAAAGCAAATATATATCAATTATAATCGAATTGTATTTATTGAGGAAACAATTAAACGAAAAAAATAATAAAATGCTGATATGAAAATAGAAAATGATTAAGAAGCAGTTGAGGAGGACAGTGTGGTTGGTTTATCGCCAAGTAAAATGAATTTAATTATCAAATTGAAACATGTTTTTCTATTCTTTGTGACAAGAAATAAAAATAAACAATATAGAACCGATAAACAAAACAAAAGAGACAGAGCCGTTTTCACCAAGTAAAGTTCACCTAAATAAGTATTCTTGCACACAAGATTAGCTCGCCGAATCGATAGAATGTTGCATGTCCAACAACAAATTTCCCGAGCTGAAAAATTTAAGGAATGCACTCATGGAGGATTTTTTTCTCAATTTAAAGTGACTGGCGCAATCGTGTTACCCTACATGTGGTACGTTAAATGACAGAGAATATAATCAGCTATATTTGTACCACTCTTAGTGACCTCTTCTGTTGGTGGCTGGTTGCATTTCTCCTCTCACTGAAATTCTGCTTTTGAGTTCGGCTGGGCTTTCCTGTCTGATTGTTGATTGTTGGCTATAACGTTACTCCCCCAGTATATCTATTCTTAGTGATATACTTGCCAATCGCTCCACTCTTTATAAGAACGTTATTATCCCCGTCATCCTCTACGAACAAAAACACTAAGGCCCATATAAAAATCCCAAATTTGTCTTAACCTTATTCACTCAAAGGTTAAAACAAATTAAAACAAACTCCCCGAGTTGTGTTCAACTTCGAGTGAATAAAATGGGCCTAAGCCATGTATGCTGGGAAACAGTTAGGGATTACTCGCATTGAGGCTTAAATCACCAACATTAGTCTGATGATGTTCTAAAGAATATTAGTCCCAATACAGGACCTATAATAGGTGTTTGAAGTGCGACCTTGAAATCAAAGTTGTTTATCTGAATGCCTAAATAAGGAAGAAGTAGGTTTACATAGTATAAATGACAAAACATCCGGACACGAACAAAATCTTTTTTACAGTGCAAGAAGGTGAAAGATAGCTGTAGCCAAAATTTATCCCAATATTAGTATTGGGCAGCTACATAGTAATTCGTCACCTCAACGTCGCATACAAGATTCTCTGAAGCTAAACCAGATTTATCAATGAACCTATTATTTGTCCTTTGTGCCTTAGAATTGAAATACACAAAAAGCATATCTTTAAAAAAAAAAGTGGCACGCTATATAAAGTGTTTTCTTTATACTTAAAGGAATTGTGCACTTCACTATTCAACACCGAAACATTAAAGTCTACCCAAATACTCGCATACGACGATGACATAGACTTTGTAGAAAGAATTCGGCTGTCGGAGGTACATGTCTAAGTTTTGAGGGAAAAGCGGTTATTGTTTCAAAGTGCTGATACATACATTGGGCCTTACCAATAATCATCTCTAACATTCACACTAAATATTTCCTAGGTCACAATATGCAATTTTGTATGGAAATTTTCGCCATTGTGAGCTCGAAAAATTTATCCTAGACACTAAAAATGATTATTAGTACCGCGGATTATATATTTAAATTCACTTAAACGAAGAAGATTTTCGTGTCAAAACCACACAGGAATAACAGAGCTGTCCTTTGAAATATGTTTATGTTAACAAAAAAAAAAAAAAAAACACGACACATCTTACTAAAACGACCCAGCCGATAACTCATAACATAACCATGTCAATCTAATGTAAGTACAAAAGAAAATGCACGAGTTTTCATGTATTTAATAGGCAAAAGCTTAATTTAAATTGTAAAAGCTTCACATCTACTTACAATGCGAACGCGTTGTCAACATTTGCCCGTTGTTCTTCGTTCAACAAAATGTTGTTAACACAACAATTTGTAAACAATGGGAACAGTGTTATTGTTAATTTAAAAATCTTTTAGTAGAGTAAGACAAATAGAAAGAGGGAAGAGAGAGAAAATAAGGGTGTCTAATTTGTATGGGAGCGGGAGGAAAGGGTATACGAAACAAATGAACAAAAATAATATAAAGAAAAATAATAAAAACAAAATACCTGCTCAGTTTTGGGTTCGTCGCCCACCTTAAGTTTTGATAGCTGCGAACGAAGCTCTTCGAATTTATTGTTGGCCTGTTCAAAGTCAAAGTCTTGCTCAAATTTGATAGTGTTCTTGGGGCGCGTATTTTTGCTCGGATTTCCGCTCATTTGCCTGTATCCCTGAAATTAAAACAAACACAATGTTTTCATTATAAACACCATAGGTTAGGTTTTTTGCTTACCTGATTCGGCACGCGTCCACGACCACGGTTTCGCATGTTGTTGTTATTATTGTTGTTGCCGCGATTCATGGTCCAGCCGCGGTTATTTTGATTCTGATTTTGATTTCGTTGATTATTATAGTGGTTACGGTTATCGTGATTGTTGTAATTATTATGCTGGTTGTTGTCTAGCCTACCAGAGTCGCGACGATCTCTTTGGAAATAACCACCACTATTTCCACTACCACCACCGCCGCCACCACCGGTGCCTCCGCCTCCACCGCCACCATTTCCGTTGCCGGTGTTGTTGTTGTTACCGCCGCCCCGTTGCTGATGGTTTTGTCGCTTATGTCCTGCATCACGATTACCAGCATTGTTGTGTTGTTGTTGTTGTTGTTGATTTACTTGGACGGCCATATCGGCAGATGGACTCTTCCTTGATACTAAACTAATCGGCGTTGTCGACCGGGACGCACCAGCAAGCAAATCTAAGACGGAAACTAAGTAACATTGAAATTTGTGCGTTCGCATAAATCAGTGACAATTAATTTCACACACAAATTGTAATCATATAGTAAAAATGGCAGGGGGCGGATTGGATTGTTATTGGGATTAGTGGATTCGTAAAAAAAAAATATCAAAACAGATCACTTGCTGTGAAACACAATGATAAGGTGTGGGTGTGGGTGGGGTAAGGTCATTTGGGAAATGCACAATATGTATAAGCAGCGCAACGAACACACAAACTACAGAACAACAATCACTCATAGACAAACAAAAAGCATGTAATGCAGCAATCAAGCCAATATTATATTAAGTTGAAGATATAGAAATACATACACTAAAACACGACAATTTTCTCGATAACACTAAAAGGATTACTATCTACATTTAAACATAAGCCCTAAGCAATGTTACAATCAGTTAGACTACCTGGCACATAGAGTGTTTTCTAAATCGTCAATAAAATCCGACGGTTACTCTCCGGACAATGGTAGATACCAACCGGCCATTCGAAAAACAATTGCATGGCTTTGTTTATGAATAGACACTATGTATTTTCATCACAATGGTACGATAGTAGTGCTAAAGAATTGGATGAGAATGAATTTGTTTATAAAACTGAGAAGATTGGATTAAGATAGTTGGAAGCACTTTTGAACGTTATTATTACTTAAGAAGTAAATTTACTAGAGGTCATCACAGCCCCGTTAAGTTTTAGCATTTCGAGTAAGCTTTGATGAAGGTCGAAGAAGATGAATCATGATTGATTCAAAGCCGAAGACAATTAAACATAATACAAAATTTAAATTGATTGACGTGGACAAAAGATGTAGCTGTCGGAAACATGGCTTAAGGCCTTACTGTTCTGTTTCACGCTCTTCCTTTTTACCAAAGTATAACAGGAATTATGTGTAGTTTGAGCAAAAATTTATAGCTAAACTTCGCCAAATCGAAGATTAAAGTTTTAAGCAAATGCGATATTTCAATTTACTATTTGAGTGTTTTTCAGCTTTGTACAGCTCTGACAATTGTAGTTCCGATTATTAACACTTATATATACTATTGTTCCCGTTCAGCCGTCTAGTCCTATTTGGTCTGATTTGGCTTTATGATTATCATTAAAATAAAATAGGTAAGATCGATTCTAATTTTATAAAAAAAAATAAAGATTAGGATTTTTGCAAAAGTAAAAATTCTGTGATGCAAACAATTTATGTAGTTTAGAAGTTCGCTCTCTTCAGATTTCTGAAAAAAGGTAGTTAGGTTCCTACATAGTTCGCGCTGAATCTCCAGAGTTGAGATTTACGTAAAAATGTAGTATAAATAAAAAAAATATAAAAATATAAAAAAATCTAATCTTTTCAATGAAACCCACTACTATGCCATAATCACAAGGATCTCTACATTAACTTGAAGACGATTTTACAAAAATACAGAAACATACAAATAAAAAAAAGACGAGTGAGCACACTGTAGACCAAGGATTTAGGACCGTTTTCTGATACTACTCATAGCGATTTAAGTTCCACTTAAAATTTTATGTGACAGTTTATGACAAGGAAAAAGTAGCCCATAAGGTATTTAAGTAGAACTTAAATCGCTATGAGTAGTATCAGCAAACGGGCCTTAATATTTTAGCATAGTTTGGCGCCCACTTATTGCCTAAGTTAATCGTTTTACCCGACAATTGTTTCACCGATTTGTATGTACATATTCATATTTTCCATGTAATTGACCCCCCTGGTAGAATTAAATTTCTATATTATTTATGCATAGATAAAAAAAAATGAGTTCATGCAAAAAAATATTAAAACTAATCTTCAATTTAAATGCAAAGCGCAATACCACAATATTTGGTAATTAATGTATATTGTATTAAAAAAAAAAAAAAATTCAAATTGTTGTGTATTTGTTCGTGTGTGCTAAAATACGCCAAAGAATTACCATCACACCTTGGTCTTTGTGTTCAGCCGCGGAGGTCGAGGGGGCATTAGGAGGAGCAGCCGTCGATGAATTGTTTATCGGATTTAAACTAAATTCTTGAGGAATGCCGTCGTTTAACTCACTTGGTTGTTTCGGTTTGTTGAGCATAAACGAACCGGGCGCCAATCCTGTCGCCGTTGCCGATGATGAACCCATTCCACCAAGGCCACCCATTGCTCCAAATGGATTTCCATAATTGCCCATTGGCGGATTCATTGCCTGCATTGGGAAATGTGGCATCAAGTGCTGCCCATTGGGTAATTGCACTTGCATAATAGCCGGATCATTTGGATGTGGCATACCATTGTTGACCACACGTATATCCTTGATGTCCGAGCCACGGAAGAGAATATAATCATAGATCTGACTTTGTGGTGCAATTTGAAACTGAGTTTCACGGTCTTCCGTGCCAAATGATCGCACTGAAAAAAAAATAAAATAAAAAAAAAACATGTACATATTAAAAATGTGAAAAAAAAAACAATTGTTTTAAATACATAAACTGTTGCTGTGTGTAGTATTCACTTTTTGGAAAATGTATAACATGAGTAGTTTACTAATAAAAAATGCTAGTCTTATTTCTGACCAACTGTAGTACCACAATTATCACCTTTATTCTTTATTTTGTTTTCGTTAGCCGTTAATGATATTTGCAAAATTATAAGCAATTAGATCACAGCGTATACGAAGATAACCTCTATATTTTCTGTAAACAAAGAAGTGAAAAACCAATCAAAACTTGGCTCTAGAAAAAACTTAAAATGCTTCTTGTTTGTCGTTATGTCTTCTTGTCAAAATGTAGACTTAAGAGTTAATAACATAGTCATAGAATCTGCTTCTTATTTAAATATATTAGGTTTGTTATTCAATTTTAAATGTAAGTGAAAGGATCACCGTGTAGAAATTAGGAAATCGCTAGCTGCAAGGTGAAATATAATTTATAGTTTAATCTAATAATAATAATATAATTTAATTTAATCTAGTAACAAGAGAGCAGTGCCACATATAAACTCACTTTGTAATGAAACTAAACCATTTATGCCAAATAAGATTGACTTTATTTATATACGGATCTTGCATAGAAGTTATAACTCAGCAAACTCCCGAAAGGAAGCTCTAACATTCGGTTATTCCGATCGTTATGCCAAGACTTATCGGCCGTGCTAACCTCAGAAACACCTCGCAAACACGTGTCTATCTGAAGAATTTAGACCAATTAATATGCTGCCCTTGTATTAGAAAACATTCGAAAATCTAGTGGAAGAAGGGTTATGCTTATGAGACAGTAAACCCTAAAAACCTCGTAAAAATAAGCTTTATAAATCCTATTAACCAGCCGTACTCAGCGAACAATGGTCAATAATAATATTGCAAATGCATGCGAAGTGAGTGTAATGTGGTATTCGATTGGAGTTCTTCCGGTTTGCTCTCAGATTTCAGATTTCGTGTGCCTAATCGAACATACAAACGTCACTTGCTCTTTTTTGTGCGATATTCGTGCGATTTGAATTTGTGTTAGTCTTCTACACTTTTCTAAACGATTTCCATTCACTGGTTACATTTTATATTAAAACATTTATAATTTCGATCCCGATTGATTTCTTAATACATATTTTATACGTAAATAATTTACAAAAAATAGATTCCTCCGATGCAATGCTTTTATTTGCTGTAGAACAAAATTCACGAAAATAAACAAACTTCGCCAGTCGTTGTCAAACTCAAACGCACTTGTATTGGAAAATCTGAAGCAAATCTGAGAAAATATCCAGATTCGCAAGTGCTCTGAAATCTGAAAAGGATTGCTTTTTTGTACCAAACGAACATAAAAATTGTTCTGAGAGCGCCCAATCGAATACCACATAAGAGTGCCGCAGTACCCAGCATTGGCGGTGTTCTTTATTTTACGATTTCGTATCGGTTGTAAAAAATAGCAGAATATGGAAATTGTATCGAAGTTTGCACAAATCAAATAAATGATGATTTAAAAGCTAAGCCAATGACTGAAAGTTAATAGACTGTGAGCATGTGAACATAGACGAAGAAAGAATAAAACTCGTTTTGCTGTTGTTATAGATACTAAGATTAATTTGGAATATAATATAGATTGTGTAAAAAAAATTCCTAAAAACTATGATGCTTCTTTGCTAGACCTAGAACGAAGACCTCAACAAGGACGGCAACACAAATCTTTAACGATATTATAAGGAACAATTTTCAATACCGCATGACAATTTTGTATCTTTCAACAGAAGCAGACCTAACAAGATTGCAAGAACTAAATAATAAGTCAATCAGGGTAATTGCCTTTTCACACCGAGCCGAATATCGTGTTTTCGTCGAAAACTCGTCGATGCATTCAGACCGATTACCAACTATTTTTTGTTTGAAGTTTCAATCAGCTGTGAGACACTAGTCGTTAAACTTCGAACTTTTTTGGTTACAAATTTCGATCGCATTAATTAACAAACAAAATGAATTAAGTGCATTTAAAAATAATATTAGCCTGTCAATTAATTGTGGAAAATGATTTTAAGTCGTGAGTTGTGACATTTGTTCGGTCAGCCATTCAGCTGAATTTGCTGAATATTGCAAAGGTGAGTTTGTTTCAACAACCGAACGATGGGAGTCGTTTTCGTGGTGTTTTCGTAAAAAGACTCGTTTTTGAAAACTGAAATATGTATGGGAAAACTTCTGTTTTCGTGTTTTCGCAAAAATCCGGTTTTCGGTTCGGTGTGAAAAGGCTATAGGGTGATGGACCCTAGGTTAAGCCCCCTCCAGTAGTCAGCCGCTGACATACAAAGTACAGCGCAGTAGTCAATGCTTTTGCCTTTCTTCCAAACAAAAAATATTACTCTCTTGGGTAACACTTCTCTCTGTGTGAAAAAATTGACACAATCCGGGTATTACTTTGAGCGTGGATACGAGTGGTTTACCAAAAAAAATAGTGGAATTGAGTTTGTAAAAGTGATATAATTACGAATAAGCTGAAGGCATGTGCATTTTATAATTATTATGATATTGACACTTTATTTATCTAGTTTCTTAACTTAAAATGTTAACAATGTTTTTTGTTTCATAATTAAGAGGGAGCTGACCTTATGAGACATTATTTGTATGATAATCCTATTCTCAGCTTACAAAAATTCTCAAATTGAAACAGCTATTATTAAAATTTAAAGTCAGATATGCATTTCCGGTACAGCACATCATGGTAGGTACACTACTTAGTTGATCAATTCATTAAGCACCGCACGTTGACCTCAACCGTAAACGTACTCAACACAAGTATGAAATAGTATGAGACTTGATCAACTCATAAAAAATAAAATGTACAGAACACTATCTTAAATTCATCTGTCGAAATTTAGTTAAAAGTTAGAAACTATTAAAGAGAAAATGATGCAAAGTTGAGTTAGAAATAATTCCCCTGACTACACAGACACACATCAACTGCGTAGTTACGCGACGGCCCCCCCTTTTCCCATGGCGTGCAGAATGAGAAAAACAAATTGTAGAAAACAAACTAGCTTACAGATGCAAACAGATATCCCCATATCCCATCTAAAGTAAAGACGAGGTAGGCATGTAAGTACCTGTAATTCCTTTATTCAATCCTAACTGATGGCCACCATAAGTCCACGTTCATGAAATAAAAAGCGGTAAATGGGTCTTGCTTTTCCAAGAAAACAGGGAAAACGCCATTTACTAATCTTTAAAATGTACACAGTAGTTGTCGCCGGCAAACACAACAATCCAGAGATTACCCAATTATTGTTTCCCCTTGCCATCTGCGATCATGTTATAACGGGATTGAAAAGAGATGCCGCTTAGATTTTACAGCAATTCTTTAACTCCCCCAACCGCACAACGATGAAACGTTTTTCCACACGTTCATAAGATGTAAATGGGTGATATTTGGCAAAATAAAACAAAGTCGCTTCAGTAACAGAATATAAAATGGACGAACAAGAATTGTTTGCCGTCGATGTCGCCAAAAGTGGGCCACTTGTTGTAGTATCCACAAGCTACAACCTCCAACACTAGAAGCAATTTTTTTAAAAGAGACCCACCAAAGAGTTTCTTTTTTATTCGGTGAAAGAACTTTTCTCTCCATGCAACGTTGCGCATTTTTCCACACAATTTTTTTCACATTATTTGCAAAATGTATGATGGAAGAAAAAACACAAAAATAACAGAGTTATACATATATACATGTATACATTTAGTTATATACATATATATATAATATAGATATATATGTTAATGGAGGCATAAAGAAAAAAAAAACTTACCGCTCGATAATGCAATTGTACATTCGTTCGGATCAACGGTGTACAATCGGCCCTCGTATCTAATGTCCGCCTTTGAAATGAGGCTTATTTTTGAGCCCAACTCGGGCATTCCGCCACTGGTCATATTGGCCAAATTGTCTTTTTCTTCGGTTAAAGTTTTTTGCCTTGATGCTGGTTTCCACTTCACAAAAAAAAATTAAACAGAAAGGAAACTTTCAATTCACTGCGTGTGATGTAAAATACAAAAAAAAAGAACTAGAGAAAGAAAAATAAAGATATGACTCGCAACTCTTATTCAGGCAGGAATTACATTTCCCAATAAAATTGTGAAATTTCATCTACAACTTGGAATTGGATTCGGTTTTTCACAAATTACAGCGAACTTGAGCAATTTTTATGAGACTTATTTTTTGGAATTTAATTCTTCTTTGTTCCTCACACACAATAATGGCGTACCTTTTGAGGTTTTCGTCGTCTTCTCCGACGTTCACACTTTTCGTTCGGTCCAACTGCGAAGAAAAAAAATTGAAGAATGATGATGGCGTTCACGGATTGTACTTTCGCCAGGGAAATTTTTTAGATGCAAACAGCTGACGAAGTGAGCGCGATGTCGCAAAAAAAAATCTAAGAGGATATATTTTGGGGAAATTAAAAAGATGGCCGTGGGAAATTTATGGGAGGGCTATTTAAATATAATAATTCACATTTAAATGACATTTGCTTTTAAGTGATAAAAGTTTTATGTTTTAAACAAAATAACCGTATGTTTGGTGTGCAAACCAGAGAATGTAATTACACTAGTGATATGTTAGATAATGCTTTGAACTACAAAATAACAAAATCGTTGGTAAACTTCCCTTGCAAGGGATATTTTTTTTTTGTTAAGGCAGTAACACATTAGTGGTACAGGACGCAAAAATTTGATATTAAGAAGTGTCACGTCAGCCTTGGCAGTACTTGTGAACGCTCTATTTCTCTCCGTGTTTTGATTTATGTCGTTTTCGATTTGGCAAAAGATCAATTTTTTTTTTGATCGAGATTGCTTTTCATGTTCTATTTGCCACAAAAATCAATCTTTTTTTTGATCTCAGATCACTTTTGAGAAATCTCAATTTTTCCTCAGATTTTACACATACTTTCACTAACACCAATGTTTATGACACACATCAGCGTCGGTTACGAATTGTTTATCGTTGGAAGGATTGCTTTTTTAACTGAATTATTTATTTTAACGCGTATGGGATCGAGTTTTTATATTAAAGGCTGGTATGCTGATCAAGTGAAGTGAAATTTTCACTCCTCTCCAAAAAGTGCTGTTAAATAGAGAGTGAAATATTTTGTTGGAGATTTTAGTTGGAGAAATTTATGCAGGGTGACTGAGCTAAAAAAAATTATTTTTGTGGCAGTTCACGAAGATCTTAGGTTACCTCTATAAAATAAAGAATGCCCCAATATTCAACTCTCGCACTTTTATTCTACTAGACAAGAAAACAGCTGGAAGAAACAAATTGGAAACTTCACTTTTTGTGAATCATAACATCCAGTAAAATGTATAGACCTATTGGAAGACATTCATCCGTGATCAACCACAATAACAATAAATTATTGCCCTAAAACCAAATTCTGCAACCAGTATGGACCTACGGGCACCAGTTGTGGGTATGACCGCGACAAACGTATTTCTAAAAAATTAAAGTCTTTCAATAATATTACAAAGGACCGAAGTCATATTCAATGCACAACGCTGATCTAGATATTGAATAAGTAGAGAAAGAAGTCGAACAAGTTCCTTAAATGCACAGAGCTTCTCAACCACGTTAGCTTAGAAACAACCGAATTATTAAATACAGGCAGTGTAATCAGGAGATTAAGGCGGATAAAACATGTTGATCTATAAAAACTAGCTAAGTCAGTATATTTTCTAACAAAAAAGTTCAGATATTCTACAAACGATTGATCTTTCGATTATTCGAACGGCTAGGCGCAATAACTGTCGGTTGTCAAAAGTCAGTGCCGTAGGTGTTTTAGGTCGGCTGAAAGGTCTTTCGATGATTTTCCCTTCCAGCGAACCTCCAAACACACAAAAAAAAAATGTTTCGTATTTTGTTCATTACAATTTCAACAGTTTTCAATTTGGCAAATAATGTCTGATTTATAAAATAAAAAGGACAGTCGTCAAATTTAAACAATTAACAGTGCAGGGAAATTATACATATTTTTAAAGATCATCTGCTGGTATTGCTTGAACAAAACTGGGTAGAAAAATATTCTTGAGGCACCCTGCTTATGGAAAAGGCCATCCGTGCACGAACTATTTGTACACCTAACATTATCGCACTATATTCAATGAAAAAACAATTTTGCAAGTGCGAAAAACTTATTATCCTCTTAAAATAACATCTAAAATTCCAATAAATTTCTAAACCACTTCCTACAAATCTTTTTTCACGCTGAAATGTCAAAAAATTAATGCGACGGACAATAAAAAACCAAGTGAAATAGCCGCGGAGAGATTTTAGTATCGCCACCTACGACTCAGTTTTGGAAGCGATGTTTTCCACTCGAACTGCGTACCGCCTAGTGAAATTTTCATTTGGAAAATTCATTTTGACATTTCGCAGTGAAAAATTTGTATGAAAAATTGGATTTCACTTGAACTGCGTACCAGCCTTAAATGATTTCGAAATGCAGTACTATAAATGTGTGAAAATCAATTGAAATGGATTTCGAGTGCAAGTGCAAATATGTTTTTTTTTTTGCCGCCAACTCAATACACACACATACCAATATAATTCAGATTTTTTGTTCAATTTGCCAGCAGAAATCTGAAATCTCAGATCAAAATCTGAAAAGCCAAATCGAAAACGACATAAGACTGTACTGAGCTAATTCTAAAACCATCTAGAATTCGGAATACACTAGAAAGTTTTTGATATATGGCGGAGCGGATATAAAAGGGAGCTTTGAGAACAGGTATACACAGTTTATTTTTTAACAGTGTAAGGCCCTATTCGCCAGGGATTTCACAATTTTCCTGTGAATTTTTACTTACGTTAGTCCGAAACTTTTTTTTATTGGACCCGTTTTTTCTACTTCGGTACATGCAAAATATGGGTTCCAACAGCTAAACCGACAGATATATAAGATTCTGTAGTTATTCCATGTTTGTTTGTTTTTGTTGTAGGATTTAAAACAAATATCCTATCTGAGAGAAAGTAAAGTACAACGAGTCAGTCTGAAATTATGCCAGCATTTGATTAATGTCGTTTTCCATTGGGACAGAAAAAGCACTTTTTTGAAAGTCAGAGCAGTTTTTCTGCTCATGAAATCAGCTGGCTGTCAGATTTCATGTTCCATTGACCGCAAAAAAAAAAACACTTTTTTTCAGAGTCAGAGCAGTTTTGCGAATCTCGATATCCTAGAGCGAGACTCACACCTACTTACGCTGACACCAAAACATTTGTCTTTTGTCGAACTTTAAAGTGTGTTATTAATTACGTAAAGGACAAAGTCTGCCAAAAATAGAGAAAAAATTACATTTGGCTGCCGCAATGGATATCAACATAAATTGAGTGGATTTCTATAAGCATAAATTACAATTTAAGAACAGCTGACTTTTAAAACACCCACTAAAATCTCGTTTTATGTTCGATTGGGCACCAAAAATCTGAAATCTGAGAGCAAAATCCGAAAATCCCAATGGAAAACGACATAAATTAGGTCGATTGAAGTTTACTTTACTTTCCGCTGGCAAACTGTATCGCGTCAGTATTTTTGGAAAATGTGTGAAGTTGGCTACTAGCAGTCCATAATATTGTTACATTCAGGCTGGGATTCGTAAAGATAAAACACTATTCCGTTTAACTTCTCTAATAAAATTCACTTTTATTACACTTTTATCGACTATTCTAATATTTCACTTATTAAGTACCAGAACACTATTACTTAAACAATTCTTCAATGTTTCAAACCAATCACTCAATTTACTCTATTACTTTTCACTTATTTATCTTCACAAACTATTACTATCTCGAACTTTAACCAATCACTGTTATAAATCGATATTTAGTTTTTCGACCAATTTTTTGTTATCTTTTGTTTATGGCAATTCGGCTTTTATGGTCTATTTGTTGTTGATGCAATTAAAACACGTTTAATTCATCCTTGCACCCTACGTTTCGTCGGTTCCTTTCCAACTTCCTCAGGGGTATTCTTTATTCGTCCTATTTTTTAATTGTTCTTAATTTATTTATTGCACTTTCGCCCGTGACACAACAAAACATAATTAATTAATAATAAATAACACAACATTGAAGACATCACTACTATAGTACTATCACAGTCAAATTACAATGATGTATTTGACTGTGATAGTACTATAGTAGTGATGTCTTCAATGTTGTGTTATTTATTATTAATTAATTATGTTTTGTTGTGTCACGGGCGAAAGTGCAATAAATAAATTAAGAACAATTAAAAAATAGGACGAATAAAGAATACCCCTGAGGAAGTTGGAAAGGAACCGACGAAACGTAGGGTGCAAGGATGAATTAAACGTGTTATAAATCAACTGTCTCGGGTCTCGCCCTCTTCTAAAAGCTGTCCTTTTATACCCGCTCCGCCATCTGACGAGAACTTTCTAGCTAATTCTAAGTGGTTCTAGAACAAGGTTCAGTGGTGACAGATTCCAGTCTCCAATTGGAAGTGACACTTGAGTGGAACTTGTTTTGTGACTTTAAGGCCTGGTTTCACCACACTGTCTAAGGCCTGGTTTCACCAAACTGTGACTAAGGGCTTGTTTCACCACTTAAGTTACACGATACCTTCCACGCCACAATATCCCCCTCTTAAACTTGTTCGTTCCGAACAAACTCGTTAACATTTTCACCATTATAACGATGAAGACGATCCACATGAACGACTTTCAGCTTGCCTCTTCCTCGTTGGATGCGATAGACAACGTCGTTGATGCGCTTTACGATTGTATAGGGCCCTTCCCAGTCTTGTTGCAACTTAAGGCTGGTACGCTGATCGAGTGAAGTGAAATTTTCACTCCTCTCCAAAAAGTGCTGTGAAATAGAGAGTGAAATATTTTGTTGGAGATTTTAGTTGGAGAAATTTATGCAGGGTGACTGAGCTCAAAAAAAAAAAATTGTTTTGTGGCAGTTCAAGAAAACATCTGGAAGAAACAAATTGGAATCTTCACTTTTTGTGAATCATGTGATACCTACAGTAAAATGTATTGACCTATTGGAAGACATTCATCCGTGATCGACCACAATAACAATAAGTTATTGCCATAAAACCAAATTCTGCAACCAGTATGGACCTACGGGCACCAGTTGTGGGTATGACCGCTCCAAACGCATTTCTAAAAAATTAAGGTCTTTCAAAAATATTACAAAGGAACAAAGTCATATTCAATGCACAACGCTGATCTAGATATTGAATCAGTATAGAAAGAAGTCGAACAAGTTTCTTAAATGCACAACGCTTCTCAAACCACGTTAGCTTAGAAACAACCGAATTTATAAATACAGGCAGTGTAATCAGGAGATTAAGGCGGATAAAACATGTTGATCTATAAAAATTAGCTAAGTCCATATATTTTCTAACAGAAAAGTTCAGAAATTCTACAAACGAGGGATCTTTCGATTAGTCGAATGGCTAGGCACATTCACATTCGGTTGGAAAAAGTCATTGCTCTCGGGAGGTGTTTTAGATCGACTGAAAGGCCTTCCCTATTGTCGAAGCATCTCTCGCGTACCTACTAGTTTTCGAATGACTTTCGATGATTTTCCCTTCCAGCGAACCTCCAAAAGCAAAAAAAAAAAATGGTTCGTATTTTGTTCATGACAATTTTAATAGTTTTCAATTTGGCAAATAATGCCTGATTTGTAAAATAGACAGGACAGTCGTCAAATTTAAATAATTAACAGTGCATGGAAATTACACATATTTTCAAAGATCATCTGCTGGTATTGCTTGAACAAAACTGGGTAAACAAATATTCTTGAGGCACCCTGCTTATGGAAAAGGTCATCCGTGCCACGAACTATTTGTACACCTAACATTATCGCACTATATTCAATGAAAAAACAATTTTATAAGTGCGAAACACTTATTATTCTCTTAAGGAAACATCTGAAATTCCAATAAATTTCTAAACCGCATCCTACAAATCATTTTTCACGCTGAAATGTCAAAAAATTAATGCGACGGACAATAAAAACCAAGTGAAATAGCTGCGGAGAGATTTTAGTATCGCCACCTACGACTCAGTTTTGGAAGCGATATTTTCCACTCGAACTGCGTACCGCCTAGTGAAATTTTCATTTGAAAAATTCATTTTGACATTTCGCAGTGAAAAATTTGTATGAAAAATTGGATTTCACTTGAACTGCGTACCAGCCTTTAGGCGATAAACCTTTCCTTCGATGAGGGTTATATAGCCATACCAGATCTCCTTCCTGGAATCCTGTAGTTGTCGTTTTAGTATCGTACCTCGTTTTCATGCGGTCACTGGCTATCTTAATCTTATCCCTAGTGTCTCGATGCACGTCCCTGATGATATCCCTGAGGTCTGTAACGTATTCCTCCTCATTCTTGGGCTCTTCGCATGGATATCCAAACATCAACTCGCTAGGTAGGCGGACTGTTCGACCAAATAAGATTTCAGATGGAGTATGTCCTGTGGTGTTATGCACTGCTCCTCGATAAGCCAATAAAAACATGGGAATCTGCTTATCCCAGTCTCTCTGGTCTTCGCCAACGACCTTAGAGAGGTGTTCATTCAGTGTCCTGTTGAAGCGCTCCACCATCCCATCTGATTGTGGATGAAGCGGGGTTGTCCTTGTCTTGTGAATCCCGAGTAACTGGCACACTCCTTGGAAAATCTTCGACTCGAAGTTCCGTCCTTGGTCTGAATGCAGTTCCATTGGTACACCGAATCTGCTTACCCAGTTATAGACGATTTGCTCCACCACGGTTTTAGCTTCTTGATTTGGGATAGCAAATGCTTCGGGCCACTTACTGAAATAATCCATAACGACGAGGATATAACGATTTCCATTGTTTGTTTCAGGAAACGGTCCCGCAATATCAACTGCTATCCTTTCAAAAGGGGCTCCAACATTGTATTGATGCATTTTGCCACGAACTTTCAGTCTCGGACCTTTGCTGGCCGCACATGTAACGCATTTCCTGCACCAAGTTTCAACGTCCTCCCTTGAATGAATCCAGTAAAAGCGTTCCCGCACTTTTTCGAGCGTTTTATTGATTCCCAAGTGGCCTCCAGACACTCCATCATGCAATTCCCTGAGCACTTCCATTTCCTTTGACCTGGGTACAACAAGCTGCATTACGAACGACTTTCCATCCGGGCTTTCCCATCTTCTTTTTAGAATGCCGTCTTGTACGTGAAGGGAGTCCCACTGCGCCCAGTATGCCTTCAGCTCGGGGCTCCTATTGGATATCTCCTGCCAGTCTGGTTTTCCCTCATGCTCCTTCCAGGCGATAATCGGTTCGATATCCGGATCTTCCCTTTGAGCCTCCCGTATTTCCCGCGCACTCCAGCCACCAATGGGCATAGCTCTCACCCTTTGAACGGACGCGACATCTTTTTCCTCGTGTCGTAAGCAATGTTTGCAATTTGCTTTGCACGGTCGACGGGAGAGAGCGTCTGCGTTAGAGTGAAGACTTCCCTTTCGATGTTGTATTTCGTAGTCATACATCTGCAGCCGTTCGATCCACCTTGCGACTTGGCCTTCAGGATTCTTAAAGTGCAGCAGCCACTTTAAAGATGCATGATCTGTGCGGAGGATGAATTTCCGCCCATAAAGGTACTTATGGAAATGTTTTGTCGCCAATACCAAAGCAAGAAGTTCGCGCCTGGTAACACAGTAGTTTCTTTCTGGCTTTGAGAGAACTTTGCTGAAGTAGGAAACTACTTTCTCTTGGCCATCGTGCACCTGGGAAAGGACGGCTCCAATTCCCACATTACTAGCGTCTGCATCCACAATAAATGTTTCCCCAGGGGTGGGGTACGCTAGTATGGGGGCGTTGCACAACTGTTGTTTAAGTTCCTTGAAGCTCTTTTCGCACTCACCTGACCATTTGAATTGTTTGCCTTTTTCTGTCAGTTGATGCAAGCTTTTTGCGATCCTGGCAAAGTCCTTTACAAATCGTCTGTAATAGCAAGTCCCAGGAAGCTTCTCAGTTGATGTTTGTCTTGGGAACCGGCCAGTTTTTCACTGCATCGACCTTCTCCGGATCAGTCTTGACTCCTTTGGAAGAGATGATGTGCCCGAGGTACTTCACTTCTGGTCTAAATAAGGAACACTTCTTCGGGTTAAGTTTTAGTTGCGCACTTCGTAGCCTTTGGAACACCTCCTTAAGGTTATCTCGATGTTCGTTAAATATTTTTCCTACTACGATGACATCGTCCAGGTAGACCAAGCAGGTTTTCCATGTTAGTCCCAGCAGAACGCGCTCCATTAGACGTTCAAAGGTAGCTGGAGCATTGCACAGTCCAAATGGCATTACTGTAAGCTGCCAAAGCCCGTTTCCTGCTGTGAATGCTGTTTTCTCGCGGTCTTCTGGATGGATCTGCACTTGCCAGTAGCCACTCTTCAGATCGAGAGTCGAAAACCATTTGGCTCCGGATAGTGTGTCCAGGGTGTCGTCAATTCTTGGCAGGGGGTAGCTATCCTTCTTGGTGACGTTGTTGAGTTGGCGATAGTCCACGCAGAATCTCGTACTTCCGTCTTTCTTCTTGACCAGGACGACCGGCGATGCCCACGGACTTTTTGAGCTTTCAATCAGTCCCTCCTTTTCCATCGTCGAGACCATTTCTGCAACCTCCGTCTGCTTAGCCAATGGTAGTCGTCGGGGAGGCTGACGAATCGGTCTCGCATCTCCGGTGTCGATTCGGTGTTGTACGAGATGTGTTCGGCCATACTTGCTGTTCTGCGAATCAAATATATCAGCGAACTCGTTGATTAAACTACCTGCCATGGACCGCTGCTCCTGATCCAGCTCGCACCCTCCGAGTATATTCTTTTTCATTTCCGATATCTCCGTTGGTCTAACCGGTTTCACACCACTTGCATTGGACAACTTTGTGACCGCAGTAATCGGTACGCACTTTCCAATCACTTCTCCTTGCTTTAGTTTCACGCTTTTGTGTTCCACATTGAGGACACGAACGGGAACCATGTTGTTTTTGGGTTCAACCAGCATCTTTCCGACAACATAGCTCTGATAATAATTTTCTGGATCTGGCTCGACTAGGTAGAATCGGTGGCCCCCAGGATCACCTTCCAGCTTTGTCCAAATAACTGTCTCTGACGAAGGTGGTAATATTTCGTCCTCACTTACAACTGTCCTTAGAGCTGCGACGTTCTCGTTCCCGTAAACCATCGGAATCTCGACGTTCTTGTACTTTATAACTTGCGAACCGATGTCGAGCACTATATCATGCGTCTTCATAAAGTCGATTCCGATGATGCATTCGTCACATATATCAGCCACTAAGAATGCATGGGAGAAGACTATTCCTGCAAGGTTTATCGTCAAGAGTACCTCACCATACACCTTTGCTGTTGCTCCAGTTGCTGTTTTCAGACAGTAGCTGCTGGTGTTGTGCAGCCATGATTGGCGAACGATGTCCCTTCTGATTATGGAAGCGGTGGCACCTGTATCGATTGTAGCCACATACTTTTTCTGGCCGATATGGGCTTCCACTGTCAGGCTCCTATTACATCGTTTGGTCTGGGAAACCTGAATTGTGGTCCTGGGGGCGTCGATTCCAGAAACCAGCTTCTGCCCCGCGAAGTTGGTTCTTACTCGTTTCCCGACTGATGGCTTTGTGATGTTCCATCCGCCGAACGCTCAAACGCCTCCTCGTTCCTAGCTCTGCAATGTGGACAACTGCCCTGTCTACGTTCGGCTCTGCACTGTCGTTGTAGATGTCCAATTTTGTTGCAGTTCCAGCAACGGATCGGTCCCCTTCGAGAACTGGTACGGTCTACTACTTCTGTTCTCTGGCACGAGCATTCAACGGATGTCATTTCTCTCACGCGGTGAAATCCTTGAGATGCTTGGTCAGCAGCTCTCATGGTTAAGGCAAATGCCAGTGCCTCAGGAAGAGTTCTCTTTCCAGCCATTCGTAGAGCCATCTGCAGTTGTATGTCCTCTATGGCTTGTGTAAATGCCTCAATAGCCATTTCGTTGATGACATCCTCGCCGGCATTGGGATAAGACAAGTGCGCAAGCCGTTCAATATCAGCTTGCAACTGCTGAAGTGTTTCTCCCCTCTTCTGGATTCTACTGCGCAGTTGTACTCTATACACTTGCTGCATGTGGTCGTCACCAAATCGCATCTCAATAGCCTTCACCAAAGCCACGTAGTCGCGTTGTTTTTCTTCGGAGATAGTTTGAAGCAATTCTGCAGCTGTACCTCGTAATGCGAGCGTTAATGCAATCGACTTATCCTCGTCGTCCCATCCATTGGTCGTTGCAGCTGCTTCGAACTGTCTCTTATAAATCGGCCATGATGTTTGACCATCAAAAACGGGTGGCTGCATCTCCTTCTTTCTTGGGCAGTCAGCAGAATATTCCCGAGCCTTCTGTTTCTTGACTATTTCGAGCTCTTTAGTTATATTCTCGATGTTTGTTCCGAGCTCTTTAGCTATGTTCTCGATGTTTGTCTCGTATTTATGAAACGTTTTGTTAATTTCCTCAAACTTTGTTTCATGTTCGTTTAATTTTTCATCAATCGCGTCGATTTTTACATCTAGAACATTCTTAAATTCTTCTACTGCATCTTTTTGTGCGGCGACAATGGAATTTGTCTGTTCTTCAAGAGAATTCTTCTGTGCTTCGAGAGAATTCTTTTGTTCTGCGAACTTCAATTCCATGGAATTTTTCTGTTCCTCCATCTTGACAAGAAGCAATTCCATCATAGCGCTAATATCAACGCTTGTACTTACTTGTTCTTCTGCCACGTCGAATAGCATGGTTTTTGGATCTTCTCCCTGTTAAGATTGTGTCAATTTTATCAATACACCACTGTAGTTAATGGTGTAAGCTAACTTTATTATACATGACTGTATCTGTCACTTTTGGTTTCCGCTTCTTCTGCGTTTTTAAATAAAACCGACCACGAGTCGTATTTTTGTGTTCAACCAAGAAGCGTCTTTTGTTTCAATTATTCAACAAATTAATCTTTTCAGTCTTGTAAAAACACAACAGGTTATGGACCTAAGCAACGCAGTTTAATTGAATTGATAATTTTACAAGAAAGTAGATATCACAAATTCTCTCGTTTGACTTTGGTGGTGTGAAGTTTGCTTTACAATCTATAGTATGGATTTGGCAAAACACATCAAGCCACTTGCTGCTACAGAAGAACAGAAAAAGAAGCATAAGGAAAAAGATGATTTGTATCGTAAAGCGAATAGTTATGCTAAATCTATGATTTCTAGTTCTGTTACAGATCCAGTTTATCAAAAAATTATGGATAAGGAAACAGCGTACGAAGCATGGGAGGCGTTGAAACATAATTTCCAAGCAACTTCCAAAGATCAATTGTTCAAGATCTGCACTGATTTCTTCGCGTTCTGTTGGACGAAGGAAGAAGATGTGTCAACGCATCTTGCAAAATTGAAAAGTCTTTGGAACGAGCTAAATAGGGGGCTTATAGCTAAGAATGAACACACACTGCCGGATCTTATTTTAACCTGCAAGATCCTGCAAATTTTGCCAGGTGACTTTGAGAGTTTTTGCTCCAGTTGGATGTTGCTGTCCAAGGATGAAAATAGGACATTTGACGAATTGTCAAATCAGCTGTACATGTACGAAAGAAACTTTTTGAAGAATAAAAACAGCGGACCGTGTACCGAAAACGCTTTAATAGCAAAATCTTTCAAACATTCGTCAAGAGTTCAGCAGAAATCGAAAAAAGGGAGCACTTGCAATTATTGTAAAATGGAAGGCCATTGGGTAGCTGGTTGCAAAAAGTGGATTGCTGATGGGCGACCGCCAAAGAAAATGGGAGCAGGTAGTGCTTGTCAGAGCAATGCACCAAAGAGCAATGTTGCAATTATATCTGTAGCAGAAACCATGGCTAATTGTGTAGATACAGATTGCTGGTGGATTGATAACGGAGCCACGAAACATATGACCAATTCGGCGAGTATTCTTACTAACTTCGAGGAGTTTGAGAGTGCGTG
This sequence comes from Cheilosia vernalis, assembly GCA_949126925.1. NCBI lineage: Eukaryota > Metazoa > Arthropoda > Insecta > Diptera > Syrphidae > Cheilosia > Cheilosia vernalis. Next base: position 42,504,103 of record OX421359.1, read on the forward strand.
CACTGTGAAAGCAGCTGGAAAAGAAATTCTGGAGGCAGTTGGTAAAGGTCAAGTACATGTTTTGTCGTATACACATAATGGTGTTATAAAAATGTTATTGCAAGATGTATGGTACGTCCCAAAAATAACAAGAAATCTTTTTTCACTTTTGGCAGCTCACGATAGGAACAAGAATAGCAAGTTCAACTCCACAGCAACAAATTGCTGGCTCAAAGTTAACGGCAAAATAGTGTTGTGTGGAGATCGTGATGTAAACGGATCGCTGTATAGAGCAGCCATTGAGCCAATTATGCCTACAAGAGAAGAAGGAGCTAATGTCGTAAAAGCGGATTCTTCAACGCTGCAACTATATCATGAAAGATGGGGCCACCAAGACAAAAGACACATCAAATCCATGATTCAAAAGGAGTTAGGCGTAAATGTTGAAATGAATAGGGAAATCTGTGAGCCGTGTGTTTTGGGCAAAGCGCCCAAATCAATCAAGCCACCCAAACATCTACAAGATTACGCATTGGCAGCAGATGAGATGGCTTTCGTGACAGAAGATCCTGATACTTATGAAGATGCCTTAGGTAGCACTAATAGCAGTCAGTGGCGAAAGGCCATGGACAAGGAGATGGTTTCTTTGATGGAGAATCAGACTTGGAGACTGACGGAGCTCCCAACAGGTGCAAAAGCAATTCCGTGCAGATGGGTGTTCCGCCTCAAGAAGAATCCAGATGGTAGTGTAGACAAGTTCAAGGCAAGGCTTGTTGTCAAAGGTTTCAGCCAGCGTCATGGTATAGACTACCATGAAACTTTTAGCCCAGTTGCAAGATTGGGAACTATTCGCTCAATTCTTAGCATCGCAGCTAGCGAGAAAATGCATCTATCACAATTCGACGTTTCAACTGCTTTTCTCTATGGTGAATTAAGTGAGATAGTATTTATGAAGCAGCCACAAGGATATGAAGATGGAACCAGCAAAGTGTGTCAGCTCATGAGGAGCCTTTACGGCCTCAAACAGGCACCGAGATGTTGGAACAAGCGTCTTGGACAGTTTCTTGGAAAGCTTGGTTTTAAGGCAAGCGATGCAGATCCATGTTTGTATATACGTGAGAGAAACGGTAAGAAATTAATTCTTGTTATTTATGTGGATGATGGCTTAGTAGCAGCAACAGATTCAGACGAGTTGAAAGTATTCCTTGAAGAAATGAGGTCAGAGTTCAAAATAGTTTCTAAAGAAGCAGTGTATCTATTGGGAATTGAAATCACGCAAAAAGAAGATCTTATCAAAATAAGCCAAAATGCATTTGCCAAGAGAATTTTGGATCGTTTCAATTTTTCACAGTGTAAGCCAGTTTCAACACCAATGCTGAAGGGTTCAGAGATTTCCATACCAGAGAAAGATAACAATAAGGCAACAAATTTTCCCTACCGGCAAGCAGTAGGAGCCCTAATGTACTTGATGCTTGGCTCTCGACCAGATCTGGCATACAGCGTGGGAGTTTTATCAAGAACACTCGAAAACCCAACCGCAGAAGATATTGCACGTCTGAAGAGAGTTTTCCGGTACGTCGCTGGGACTCTAGATCTTGGAATAGTTTATTGCCGGAATTTAAGAAAAGGTGTTTTGGAAGTCTACAGTGATGCTGATTTCGGAGGATGCGTTAAGACAGGACGGTCTACTTCTGGTGTTATTGTAAAGTATGCAGGAGGAGCAGTTACCTGGCTAAGTCAGAGACAAACGGTAGTAGCGACTTCGACAACAGAAGCAGAAATAATAGCAGCAAGTGAAGCCGCCAAGGAAGCTATTTGGCTGAAGAGACTGTTTCGTGAAATCATCAAACTTAAGCAAGTTCCAGTCATTCAAGTTGACAATTCAGCAGCAGTGAAACTTTCTCAGAATCCGGAGTTCCATAGAAGAACAAAGCACATTTCAATGAAGCATTTCTTTGTCCGAGAAAAGATCACAACTGGAAAACTGGGAATTCAACAGATCTCAACTGAACATCAAGTAGCAGACATCATGACAAAGGCACTTTCGAAAACACGACTGAGAATTATGTGTGATCAAATGGGTCTTTTGTAAGAGTGCTCTGCAGTTATCATTTTTTTTTTTTTGTTTTATTGTTTCTTATTCAAATGTGAATTTTATGAAATTGACAAGAGAAAGTGTTAAGATTGTGTCAATTTTATCAATACACCACTGTAGTTAATGGTGTAAGCTAACTTTATTATACATGACTGTATCTGTCACTTTTGGTTTCCGCTTCTTCTGCGTTTTTAAATAAAACCGACCACGAGTCGTATTTTTGTGTTCAACCAAGAAGCGTCTTTTGTTTCAATTATTCAACAAATTAATCTTTTCAGTCTTGTAAAAACACAACACTCCCTCGTTTTGGACAGCTTCCTGCAGACGAAGTATGAGGTCACTTTTCCCTCCAGCTGTGGAGAGATTCCGCTTTTCTAGTTCACTTTTTAATTGGGGTATGCTTAGATGTAGCAATACACGACCCATTTTGTTTGTCTCTTGTAATTTAGAAAATCACAAATTCACTTATTTTTTTTTTGTTGTTGTAACGACACTTATAAGCTTTTCACACCAAGCCCAAAACCGGGTTTTCGCCAAAACACACGAAAACTTCATCGAAAACAGAAGTTTTCCCATACATATTTCAGTTTTCAAAACGAGTCGTTTGCACTCGTTTTCCGCGAAAACACCACGAAAACTACTTCCAATCGTTGGGTTGTAGGAACAAACACACCTTTTACAATGTTCAGAAAAATGGCTGACCGAACAAATGTCACAATTCACATCTTAAAATCATTTCCACAATTAATTGATGGGCTAATATTGTTTTTAAATGCACTAAATTAATTTTGTGTGTTAATTAATGCGATCGAAATTTGTAACCACAAAAGTTTGCACCAAAGTTTAACGACTAGTGTCTCACAGCTGATTGAAATGTCAAACGAAAACGAGTTGGTGGTCGGTGTGAATGCATCGACGAGTTTACGAGGAAAACCCGGTTTTGGGCTTGGTGTGAAAAGCATATTAGCACAGAATAAGTTTTATCCCACTTCTGACACCAATGTTACATTCAGGCTGGGATTCGTAAAGATAAAACACTATTCCGTTTAACTTCTCTACTAAAATTCACTTTTATTACACTTTTATCGACTATTCTAATATTTCACTTATTAAGTACCAGAACACTATTACTTAAACAATTCTTCAATGTTTCAAACCAATCACTCAATTTACTCTATTACTTTTCACTTATTTATCTTCATAAACTATTACTATCTCGAACTTTAACCAATCACTGTTATAAATCAACTGTCTCGCCCTCTTCTAAAAGCTGTCCTTTTATACCCGCTCCGCCATCTGACGAGAACTTTCTAGCTAATTCTAAGTGGTTCTAGAACAAGGTTCAGTGGTGACAGATTCCAGTCTCCAATTGGAAGTGACACTTGAGTGGAACTTGTTTTGTGACTTTAAGGCCTGGTTTCACCAAACTGTGACTAAGGGCTTGTTTCACCACTTAAGTTACACGATACCTTCCACGCCACAATATGGTCCATCCATATATAATAAGTCAATGGTGCTAAATGATTCTTTGACAGGTACCTGTGTAACCCAGTATTTAATACGTATATAGGACCGTATTAAGGACCATTCACATGAGAGCGAATTGCGAACCACGAACTGGCGAATATTCGTAGATTCTGACACTTCATTCACATGAAAACTTTTTTTATTCGCAGGTACCCGCGAATCATATTTGTATTGTTGAAGGTTAAGTTCGAGCGAATTTTTCATTCGTAGGTTTGTGGATCGCGACTGTTTTATGTGGATTGTGAATAAAGTGTGACAGTTCGCGGCAAGAATTTTCAATTCGCGGGAGAATTGCTGTAATTGTAAATTTCGTTATTTTAGTCAATCAAGTCACGTTTTTTTAGATTATGTGTTGTATGAATTGAATATAATGCTTTTGTGGTAAAACAAATATCAATTTTCAATTTATATATACAGATAAATTGATTTGTACGCAGTTCGTCTATTCGCAGTTCGCGCTCATGTGAATGGTTCTTTAATGTTTACTTGATCATCTTATACACTGACCGCACTCATCAAATGTCATAAAAAAATTGACAATACCAACTGTCATAGAAAATAAATTTCCCACCCCTCCAAATAATCAGTCATCTTCGAAAAGTCAAAAAACTGCATCAAATCAGTTTCGAATTTTCTTCATCCTTCAAAAAGTCGTGTACCTTCTCTAGCCACCATGGCGGCAACAATAGGCAGAATTTGTGGCTCTAATTTATTAAAAACTAACTCCTGTTTATCCCGGCAGCAGGTATTTACTTTCTTCAACAAATTTATATCATCTTGCACCAAGAAACGTGAAAATTTCCACCGACATAAATCTTTTTCTTTCGAGTGCATAACATCTTCGAAAAAATCCTCAACACCCCGATTAAAATGATATTTTACTGGGAAATCTTTGGCAAAATCTTAATTTTACATAAATAATTAGTTTTTCAAAAGCAAGTTCTAGTGCAAGTGCGCTTCATTAATGCGATTATACGAATTTTCATTGTACTATCTCGGTGCAAAAATTCGATTAATGTTTTATTATGTAACCCATAGTAGGATTTTTCTTCACTGTTCTTTCGAACACCGAAGTAGTATTGAGGGGAAATTCATATTACACCCTGTTACCTCACAATATTGGATAGTGAAATGTTAAATATTTTAAAAAGACAAATAATTCCAATCATTTCAGGTGCATAATTTTGCCACCAGCAAAGCATGGACCAGCGGCCAAAAGAAGGTAACATACGTCAGCTTGTGTAATGCCTGAAAGGTGTATGCCATAACCTATAAAAAAAACGAAGGATATAAATCTTTACCTTAGATGACGGTAGATTTGGATTATAATTTTTTTTTTTTTTTTATTTTCTGTTTTCGCAGCTATTAGCATCTGTAGGCGCTGTTACTGGTGGTGTTGGAGCTCTTATTTTTGCTCTCGAGCAATCAGTGCAAGCTTCCGGTACTGAGGTCCACCCACCAGCAATGCCATGGAGCCACAAGGGTGTTATTTCGTCGCTGGACCATTCTAGGTACGTTTCATAATTCTTTGCTTTGTACTTTAACATTCTTCATAAGTGACATATTTGATCTTTAAATAGGTAAATAGTTTACAAATACATCATGTAGCTAAGTGTTGTGCGGTCGTTTTTAAATCAGTCATTCTTTCAAATAAATACTATTCCCTTTCTAATTTGAGAAACTTTTCATTAAAATGTGGATATTACTACCTAAGTCCAACCCATGCTCCTTTAGGAACTTTACTTCGAACTTATCAAAATTAAACGCCTTTTATTTGCTAGAACTCACATGTCATATTGAAGGCTATTCAAAATAAAATTGTTTCCTACTTCAAACACGCATTGGTATATGGTTAGCTGACCACGTCCTTTATCGTCCATTCTTTTTTAACCCTGTCCTTTATTTTTAATGAAGGACGTATTTTGTCCTTAAAAGACACTGAGAAAAAATTGTTTGTGTTTATTGCAATTAAAAATTGTATGTAGAAGAATACAATCATACACAATTACACAAATCACATCTCATCTCTCTTACGAAAATAACAAAAATACCAAGTGCTTCAGTGCATGATCAGCTACCGGGCGCTAATGCACCAACAGAAAGTGTATTTTCAATCATGGAATAACGTTTGAGCAGTGACAAATCCCAAATGAATAAAAATACTGTTATATTCTTATAATTAAGTAATTTCGCAAAAACCTGCTTATAATTTAGAGATTTTCTTAAAGAAAATGAAGATGTTTTGGAATGTATTCACTCTTCTCAAAAATACGAAAAGTAACTTCAACTAATAAGCCTAAAAAGGTATTCAAATTAATCACTAGGTACCTACCTTTCACACTATGAATTTATTCAATGAAGAAAGGATTTTTTTTCAACATAATGCAGGTAAAATGAAAATGTTATTTTGTTTTTCTTAATAAATACAAAAACTTAGGAAGCACAATTATTACTTACACAAATATGGTCACCGTATAATGGTTGAACTTCTGAAGCTAAATCCGCCATCTACACCTAACCACGTGGCTGCAAGTATTTTTTTTTTATTTTAAAAAACAAAAAGAGGGATTTAAACATCCAATTCTTACACATAATACTTTTATTCTAACAGGCATCATAGCAATTTTGTGTTCCTTCAACTTGACGAGCAGTGACTTACTAGTTGAGCTGAAAATAACACAAATTACTCCTAAGAATAAATGCTCACCCGCCACAGTTATGACCAAACACCTGATATCATAACTGTCATAAAAAAATCTATAAATCAGTCGTGATTAGCATAATATAATTATTGTAGATTTTTTTCTGTCGTCCTGATGGTCTGAATGAGCCGATATTTTTATTTAAATTCAAAAGAACGGTAGAAATTGGAGCTAATACTTTATATTACTATTTGGCAGACTTATAATGGTGCTAAATTGATTCTTCGTAAAGTTAGTCCTGGTCTGGTATCATAATAATTGTCTCAGACGTAGGTCTGGACAGCGGTATTTTTGTATTTCGTTCTATTTTTAATGTTGACACTCATGATTTTCTTTTTACAACTTAGATATTACTTGACGCGCCATGTTTTCCTTTACAGTATTCGCCGTGGCTATGAGGTGTACAAACAGGTTTGCTCAGCCTGTCATTCGTTGCGCCATATCGCTTATCGTAACTTGGTTGGCGTTACGCATACCGAAGCTGAGGCCAAGGCAGAGGCTGAACAAGTAATGGTTAGTATAGGACAAACAAACCACTTGTGCTCGTAAACATAGCATGGCTTTTATTATTTTATAGGTCAGGGATGGTCCCGATGATACTGGAAACTTCTACGACAGGCCTGGTAAGCTGTCCGATTATATCCCAAGCCCATACCCCAACGAGGAGGCTGCTCGTGCTGCCAACAATGGTGCATATCCACCAGACTTGAGTTACATTGTGTCGGCCCGCAAGGGTGGTGAAGATTATATCTTTTCGCTGCTTACTGGCTATCATGAAGCGCCAGCTGGTGTTGTTCTTCGTGAGGGACAATACTTCAACCCCTACTTTGCAGGTGGTGCTATCTCAATGGCCCAAGTCCTGTACAATGAGGTAATTAAATTTCCATATGATATTATACCTGTATTGTAAAGCATAAAATTGTTTTCCATCTAGGTGATTGAATACGAGGACGGAACACCCCCAACTGCCAGTCAGTTGGCCAAAGATGTCGCCACATTCTTGAAATGGACATCCGAGCCTGAGCACGATCAACGCAAACAAATGATCATTAAGGCTTTTGGCATCTTTACGTTCTTGATTGTCATCTCGTATTACATTAAGAGGCATCAATGGTCTTCATTGAAAACGAGAAAGATGGATTTTATTCCAAAGAAGAAGTAAACACAACAGCAACCGACCGCCAGCTATGTAAGAACAACAAATAGCAGCAGCAGCAAACTACCAGACTTAAAAATCCACACTAATAGAACATTTGTTACAGTTAAACTAAAAAGAAAAACAACCAAATAATACTAAGATATCAATAAAGGTTATCTTCGTCTTTAATGGAGGTTCAGTGATTGTTTTAACGAAAAACAAAACCAAAACGAGAAATCTAGTTAAATTTCCTCTTTTTTTTAAATGGAGATCGATCGATGCTGTTATAACGCTAGCTGTCTCTTTTATTCAAAATTGCGATTTATGAACGCCTGCCCTCTGTGTTAAGCCACTTATCTATCTATCTATAGTAATAATCAGTCCTTTGCCACATACAACAGAACGTCAGTCCCTTAAAGGGATCTAGTAAAGTTTTAATTTTATTTATTTTTGAATGGTTGTGCGCTATGATGCTGTAACTTAAAAAAATAATAATAAGGAAGAACATTGTAAAATATATGGTGCGAATCAAAAAGTATGACGTGTTAAATAGAATCAAGAGCGCAATAAAGAGAGTCATTAGAGTCGGCGGGTTTGTTGTTATTAAATGTTAATGTAGAAGGTATCTAACTTTAAAATTGCCGCACTTATGGCAAGGAACACCAGCGGAAAATTTTTTTACAAAAGTAAGGAAGAACACTTGGTAGCAGAATAAACAGTTGCGAAAGACCTACCAAACAACATAAACGATTTATTTATTCCTTGGTACCGTTTGCTCATCGGCCACACTACCTATAGAATTGAGTTGTCTAACCTTCGATGAAAACCTCCAACGGAGATCTTACAGTTTGGGAGTGCCTGATACAATCGCCCTTGATACGGATTCCATAGGTATTCCGATCGCTACTTGTAAACTCATAATAAAGCTGGATGCTATGAATATGAAGAAATCTTAGGTGGACAACCGGCTCGACATGTCTAGCGACAAAGCGGATCTCGCCAAAGCTGGATCTAAAACGTTCTAGATACTTGATCTCCTTTGATAGGAAGCACATCAGTGCTACAATAGGTGTGATCACAGGACACTGTCTCATAGGCAGGCATGCAACAAGGCTTGGTGTATTCTCAAACTATTTTTGCAGAAGCAGCATTGAGGAGGAGGAAGAAACCACACTCCATCTCCTCTGCACCTGTCCGGCTCTCTCACAAAGACGAAAACTCCATTTGGTAGCGTTCTACTATAATGATCTGAACGATCTAAAAAACATAGACATTCGTAATCTTCTTCGCTTCATCAGAAGCTCCAATTGGTTCAACGAGTAGGAAGAATTGAATTTTAGATTCATGTGGTATCACAAGGGACCTTATAATGGTCTAAGTGGCTTGCCGACAGCGACTTCAACCTAACGTAATCATACAATCGTCCTCTTATATCAATAGGTGTCCACTTAGAATCTTCGACGTTGGCCTACCTATGTTATTTTTTATTATAAAGTTTGAACAACGTAAGTAGTAGATTTATTTCAAAAACAAAAAACAGCATACTTGACACCACGATAAAATCACTTTTTCAAAGACCTTTGGCTGCAGCTTGGCCTGCAGGACAAGGGCAAACTTTGAAAACCGGTTTCTGGGGACATACTTTTACAAAATTATAATTTATGTCGTTTGCAAAATCAAGAACACCAATCATCATTTAAGTAAATCCTGTAGTGGCCGGCATGGGGCGAGAGCAAATATCTTCCACCCTTTTCGGTCTGCAGCTATATTATGTATAGCTATGGCCAGGTTTTCTTTTGGTTAGCTGCTAAGAATGTCTTGACATTTTTTTTTCACTCGCATTGAACCCTGAGGGTTCTGTTCCGCATTCCTAGTTGTATGATTTGTGACCATGGATTATTTAGGATGAAGCGCTACAGATTCGTATTGTTTGCCCCGGTTTCACAGGTCTCCTGTCAAATCACAGATGCCTTTTAGCATCCGTGAGCGAACCATTCGCCACTGTTAATTAATAACAATTTCAGTCACTTATTACTCGATCACGGATGCGGTAGTTCAACCCCAGGTTGAGGGATCATCGTGATACCATCGCGCTTTTCCTCTCATTCCAACATACCCTTAATAGAAATAACAAGGAAACCACATTTTCTTTGTTAGGTAATTTGGATTTTATTTTTCGTTTTCAAGCGCTTTATCACTTTAATTTTATTTTTTAATCTCATCATCATATTAAAATTGGAAAAAAAAAGGAAATAAAATTAAGACATAGTTAACGACACAACTATAGAGAGAGAAATGCATGAGAAGGAGATAAATAGAGTGTGTGTATGAATTACTCAAAAGATGTACAGCAACGGGGCGCATGACACTCCTTGAAAATTAAAACGAAAAGCTTACTAATATTAAATCAATACAAAAAAAAAAAAAAAAAAAGAACGAAAACAAAATAAAAACAAACTAATTTACACAATTTCCTTTCGGTTGTTTTGTTTCTTGTTTATAATAGTTTACTGTTAAATAAATTTTAATCATTTATAATGATGTAATGCTATTTATTATTATTTTTTATTATTTCTCTTACGCATTTTTCCTTTTCTTTGTTTTTTAATAAATATATTTTATAAGTTTAATGCATGTTTGTTTTAAAACCGTTTTCTTGTTTACTTTGCTTATTAATTGGAGAATTCATATTAATAATAATTATAATAGTAATAATAATATAATAATGAAATAAAATCGGCTGCTCCCTTTCATCTTAAAAGTTAACTTCTATTTTCTTTTTGCGTTATTTTTATTTTGCATAGGTGTTGCAATGTTTATGGTTTTGCGTTGCTTTGCTGTTTGTTGGTTGGTTCTTTTTTTTTTAGAATTGCGCTTCAAAGAAGACGACGACGACGATAACGAAGAAGAGAATAGTAGGCTGGTTGGTTTTCTGTTTAATTGAAATTATCATTCCATTTTTATTTTTACTTAATAATTGGTATTTTACTGTGTGTTTGTGTCACGGTCTGTAACAATTTGCTGTTTCTCTACCTTCCTCTTTTTTTTTTCTTTTTCTTTACAGAACATGTTTTCATATTATTGTTTTTTTTTTGTTGATTTTTTACTCCTTAAACATTTTTTTTTGTTAATTTTTATTTTATAGACTTTTTGTTGTTGTTTTTGGGGACAAATGAAGTATAGTTTTGTTCTTTTATTTTAGAAAAAAAAAATACGCTCAACTAAAAACAGCTGCCTTCTGGTGGTTGCGCCAATTTTAAATTTTCTTTGCAAGTCATAATCCTACGAATTTCCTGAAGCATTGATTTTATAGTGTACTCACGATTCCATCTGGCTAGCATGGGAACTAATCTATGATCGACCTGAGAAAGATGAACAGGGCATAATTAAAGAACTATTTAGGGGCGGATTGATGGTACTTACCACTCCATTACTTTGATTAATACAGTTAATATTGATTTTTGACAAAAATCGTAGAGATGGAGGATCATCTGGATAGCGTTCACCGCACTCAATTTTAAGTGAATATATTCGGTTTTCGTACGGTGTCTGTTATAGGGTTTTTCTGTTGTAAAGTGCGTAATTAAGGTATATAAGATGCACTTACTCTAGGCGGTCCAATGATCATTCCTGTCCAGTGCGTTAATGTCATATCATCGTCATTTTCGAGACCCCAAGAAATCGTTCCATCGCCGACTCCCTTTTGTCCTTGTTCTAGTTCCTCTAGTAAACGGAAATTTCGTGGGACCACTAAAAGAAATGTTGAGACTTTGAATTTGTTCTACAAAAGAAACATTGGGTGATTGATTTTTGAATTAAACGACTTCTCGATATACTGGTTATGTTGGTACAAGTTTGAACTTGGTAATTAACAGTCCGTGTATAATGTCGATGTAACCAATGGATTACTAGCAGTTTACACTTATAATTTTGTTTATATTTAAATGATTCTTTTGACTTTACTATATTTTGTTAAGTTTCTTTTCTTTTGCTTTATGTAGGGTAGGTACCTACAAAAAAGTGTAGGGGTGACAATTCTTTGCATTTAGCTGAAACAGTATTACAAATCTATAGGTTTGTTTGACGTGGGCCCTAGTGCGCACTGGGTTAACCCTAATGTGTTCGATATGGTACTGAACTCGCCCTGGTACTGAAAACCTGTGTTTGACATGACTTCTAGGGCGCCCTAGTTGTGCACTGAACTGGCCCCAGTTATTTTGTCGGGGCAAGAACTCAGTGCTGAGTTGTGCTGTCATTTCGCTTGCTGTTATTCGTTTATTTGAATATCGTAATAAAGATAAATACAATTAATTTGATATTCAAAAGGGAATTGTTTGAAAACAACAACGTTTATGGACTAAAACCTTATTTCATAGATAAATGGAATGAAAAAAATCTGGAATCAAAGCTGATTACATTTTTTAGTGCATCGCATATATTGCAAACAGTTTTATCAACTTGTTTGGATTATGGCAAGCACAAGATCAGAATTGAGTTCACTCATTTTTAACAATAAACAGAACAAAGTGTTATCATCTTCGTACTTCGTTCACCAAAACATAAGTATTTTTCAAATTCAAAAACTGCCAGACTTCAGGGCAGCATATTTTGCGTTCGATATGATAGCCGAATTTTCAGGGTTGTGTAGGTTTTTGGGTAGGCGGGAAAATCAGCTGACACTTCTCAGTGCGCACTAGTGGGCACTAGTGCTAGCCACGTCAAACAAACTTTATCAGCCTTATTTATAAACTCATCTTACGTAAATGTGTTTTTGCATCAAATGTCATTTGGTCGTCGTCGAATTGTAAACAAAACCAAAAAGAGAAATTAATTTTTGTTTGTTCGTTTCGCATGCTGTGCAAAATTTCTGCCAAAGCAATTTCGTTTGCTTATGCAATTATAAGATTGAAATTATATTTAATAAATTAAAATAAATAAAACATTGTGCGTTTGTGATATCATTTCTTTTACTTCAGTTTTGTTGCTTGTGGGGAATGTCTTAGGATGTGTGTGATTATGTCTACCAATGGTCTGGCATTGGATTTGGCGGTGGTTGGTAGAATAGAAATAGGAATATGGAAATAGGAAGACACATAGATATATGATTGCAGTTTGATATTTCAGCAAAACCTTCGAAGACTTTTTGGAATTGTTTTAGATAATTTGACTTTTTGTTGTGTAAAATAATTTAATTTCCAAAGCTAATCAGAGCTGATGTCGGTTTCAGCGAAAAAAGGTAATAGATTTCTTTGTTTTCTGTAATAGTTTATCGAAATTCGTACCTATTTAGACACAAACCTCGCTTAGTAAAATTACCGCGGAAAATGTTTATAAATCACAATTTTAGAAAAGTCACGTAGAGGCTGCGTAAATCTTTACGCGATGTTAAACTAAACAACATCGTAGAGGCGTCGTAAGGAAATCTAATAAATACGGTTTCTGTAGTTCAACTTAAACAGACCCACATATAACTACCCCCACAAGCCTCATTGTATAGGTATGCGTTTCAGTAGTTAAAAAGAAGACGTCTTTCTTTAAGTATGGATTTACTAAAATTCGTAAAAAATTGTTGAAACGGCTAAACGTTTACACTTTTTGAAAAGTTATATGGAAGAAAACTGATAAAATCTTATGCCTCGCGACCATTAAACAGATAACAATTTGTATGTACAAACATTTATATTCCGTGAAAATATCTATTTTACATTATTTCACTATTGATCTTTGGTCCACATTAAACCTATATAGGTAGATGCTACAATTAATATCGAATACAACAACACATACTGTCTACGATGACTGCATAGGCGGTTTTGCAATACAATTGGAGAACTCTCCAACTAAAAGATCTGTTGCATTTTAAAAACAAGCAATGACAACAACGGTATAACCGTGTCGTTTTGTAAAAACGAATTATAATTGCCCAAATCGACTGTCGCAGCCCATATGATAATATGATTTTACCAATTCGTTCGTTTGCATTTTTTAAGTCCGTTCCTATGACATAAGCCTGAGGCCTCGACCACGATACACATTCACTACAAATAAAATGCGAATAAAAAACAACATGATTAAATCATCTCGTTTGAGAAAGGATCGAAATTACATTAAATTTTTTTCATGTACTTCATTTGCGGCACGAGCCTCTCATTTTCGTGGCCTAACATCAATCACTCAATCCAATCGGTTTTCAACTTGTGATGATGTTAATCTAATTAAAAAAGAAAAAAACATGTACCTATAGAATAGAGCAATTATTGTGGTCATCTCACAAAGTTCACTTGCACATTTTCAAAACACCTTCTTAATTGCAGAATTTATAAGAAAAAATATTTTTTTTTAGGGGAGGTACAAAATGAAAAACGTTTTATAGGGCGTGTAAAAAACTACAAAACTCATGTAGAAAAAAATATTTTTTTTTCTTGTCGAAAGGAAAAATTGACATTTGCACTTGTGAGGCAGGGTTTTGTTCTGCTTTCTATGGTAATGGCATATTATTTCGAAACGAGTTTTCTGAGAAATATCGCCATTCACTGTAAATAAGCTAATGAATAAAATACTTTACACTTTCCAGCACATGTTTAGTGCAGAAATTCACATTAAAATACTTGGAAAAGAATTGAAAATGAATTTAATTTCTTACCAACACCGGTGCTAGGTTGGTTCGCCATTGTGGTTTTGCTATTTTTGTTCTGCACGCCGATATGAGACGTCTCTTTCTAGCATACAGGCTACGCCAATTGTGGTAGCCCTTCAATAATGATTCGCCGTCGTCGCTCTCGTATTCACCGTGTACACCTTCGATTTTCTATAAATGAAATTTACTTGTGACAAATTAAAATTACACCGAATAAAATACACAAGAAAAGAAATTATACAATACAAATTAATTTTTAAATAAATTCAAGGATTTTACTTTGAAGTGGCGTAATTTATACGCTTGCAACAAAAAAAAATAGTTTTACGAACGCCAAACAGAGCTCTGCCTCTGACTTTCGTGGAGTTTATAATGTGTGTGAGTGTGTGCGATTTTTTTTCAACTGGTTTCGCCTTTCGAAACTGGAAGGCTGAATGTGAATTCGCCGAAACTCATTCCCAGTTTTGGGATGTATGTGAAGTTAGATACAGTTTTAAAAACAACCGGAAATGCCGTCGATGGTCGTGAAAAAAGATCGCATTCGAATCCCTGTGAATTGTGCAGCCATAAAGTCCGCCCACAATAAGTTGGAACCGGTTGAAACTTCCCTCGATGCGCAGTAGCAATTTATTTAAAATCGTTTTCAATTGGCATTCGATTTCGAATACATAAGGTTCGTAGGGTTACTAGGTCAAGCTTCGTTTGTGTGAGTTTTTCATTTTTGGAACGAATAGAGGGGATCTACAATTTTCAACAGCCAATTGAGAAGCTCTATATAACTATTCTCTAACTCGTGTACTACCTAGCGCCTAGTTAAATAAATAACATATGAGTTAAATATTCTTATTAATATAGGGTGATTTTTTAAGAGGTTTAGAACTTTAAAAAAAAAAAACACAAAAAAAGATAATTTTATGCAAATGTTGACCGCGGCTGCGTCTCAGGTAGCCCATCCGCTGAGTCCAATTTTGGCATACTCTTTCACACATATCGGCCGGTATCTCACGAATGAATGCATGGATGTTGGCTTCCAGTGCGTCAATCGAAGCGGGCTTGTCCCTATACACATTAGCCTTGACATACCCCCACAAAAAATAATATAATGGTGTCAAATCGCACGATCTAGACGGCCAATTGACCGGCCCGAAACGTGAAATTAACTGTTCACCAAACTCGCCTCGCAATTGCGCCATTGTTTCGCGTGCTGTGTGGCATGTGGCACCGTCTTGTTGAAACCACATATCATGCAAGTCAAGAACTTCCATTTCGGGCAAAAAAAAGTTTGTTATCATCGCTCGGTAGCGTTCACCATTGACAGTAACGCTGCGATTCGCATCATCTTTGAAGAAATATGGCCCAATAATGCCGCCGGCCCATAAACCGCACCAAACAGTGGCTTTTTCGGGATGCATTATGGTAGCTGTTGCAATGCTTCTGGCTGATCTTCACTCCAAATGCGGCAATTTTGCTTATTTACGTACCCATTCAACCAAAAATGAGCCTCATCGCTGAACACAATTTTTCGATAAAAAAGCGAAAATGAACATTTCGAACCGAGCACGAATTTTGATAGTAAAATTCAATAATTTGCAAGCGTTGTTCATTTGTAAGACGATCCATGGTTAAATTGCAAACCAAACTGAAGCTGTTTGACAGTGACACAAGGTACTAAACACACGTCAGCTGTCAAAACCAGTGTTGCCAAAACCAAACCAGCTAAAAAATCACCCGTTATATACATTGAAGTCAAAAACTGGGATTATTCTCACCGCAACAACTCTCAGCAAATTGATACAGAGTCTATTTAAAGCAAAGGATCGATATAAGGTTTGATATCTTACGCAACCCCCCAAAAACAAATACTTGATTTATCTTGATTATATTTTATTTGCAAGTTGAGCTATCTAGTCTCTGGTTGGAAGGATTGCTTTTTTTGACCGAATTATTAATTTTTACGCGAATGGAAACGAGTTTTTATATTAAATGATTTCAAAATGCAGTACCTACTATAAATGTGTGAAAATCAATTGAAATGGATTTCCAATACAAATGAAAATTTTTTTTGCGACAAATTCAATACACACAAAATCCAATAGAATTCAGATTCAATAGGTAGGTACCTACTCGTTTTGGCAGTAGAAAATCTGAAATCTCATGTCGATTTCCATTGGGACAGAAAAAGCACTTTTTTTCAGAGTCAGAGCAGTTTTTCTGCTCTCGAAATCAGCTGGCTGTCAGATTTCATGTTCCATTGGCCGCAAAAAAAGCACTTTTTTTGAGAGTCAGAGCAATTTTTCGAATCTCGATATCTGAGCAAGATTCACATCTACTTACACTAACACCAAAACATTTGCCTTTTGTCAAACTTTAAAGTGTGTATTAATTACGTATTTAGAAGACCAGTCTGTGAAAAATAAAGAAAAATTTACATTTGGCCGGCGCAATGGATATCAACACAAATTGAGTGGATTTTTATAAGCATAAATTGCAATTTAAGAACAGATGACTTTTCAAACACGCACTACCACAAATGCGGAGGAAGAAAAATCTCGTTTTATGTTCCATTGGGCACGAAAAATCTGAGATCTGAGAGCAAATCTGTAAAATCCCAATGGAAATCGACATCAGATCAAAATCCTGAAAAGAAAAATCCAAAATGGCATATGTCTTTGAACGTACTCTTGGCATTCAGCTAATTCAGTATTCACATTCAGCTTGTCATACGACAACAATTGTGACATTCATAATAAAAATATATAAAAATATTTATTAAAATTGACTAAATAAAATCAAATTATAACTTGCAAATTAACGAAAAGACTTTTTTATTGAAGACATTTTGTTAAAATGAATGCTTAGGCATCCATTTATTAAATATTATTAAGTTACACCCAATAGAGAAAATTCCAATGGAGGACCACAAACTTGAAAGTATATTGTTGGCTTTGCATTTGAACAAATTAACAATAAAAAAGTATAAACTAGTGGAAAATCTTATTGGTAGGTTAATGATAAAACAATGATGAAGGAGTATTTATATTTTCGAATATCTCAGAATGCGAAATTGATTCGGACGCACTATTATGCATGCATGTGGAGCAACTGCAGAAGTTTTTTCAAATAACCCGTAATAGCACAACCGATTTAAATAGTATTGTGAGCCTTAGTGAAGACGACGAAGGCACAAAGGTTTGTAATCCATATGAGGAAACTTGGATGTCGCATGCAGCATTAGAACAACTTAAAGAATTACTACATGCTTGGAACTTCGATAGCCTCTTTCCAATTTTTCGCGGTAAAATAACACATAACTTTCTATATTGCTTATTTTAAGCACAGTTTCTAATAGATGAATGCATCGACGTGGAAGCGCTGAGATTAATGAACCAACAACAACTGCAGCAATTGGCTAACAGGTGGAACTTACAATTGGGAGTTGAAATCAAATTCGGACATAAACTTACTTCATGGCAAAAATCTGAATTACATTTTGAAGCTAGCTGGGTTCAAGAAGGCACGATAAATAATGCTAAACATCTATGCCCTTGTAATGCTTCCGAAGACAAGTCTTTGGAAAACAAAGTGCCAACAAAGGTGCTCAATATCGCCAACATATTAAAAATGTCATCTCAAGGCAGAAACATATTGGATATCTATAAACAAAATTTAAGTCTTAATGAAGGATCGCGAACTGTTATTATTGATCTAGTAATAAATTATATGGTCCAAAATGATGTGCGCATGAATGTAGTTTTAGCTAAGGAAATTGGTGAATCAATCGTAGATTTATTTCCAACTGAATTTTTGGTAAGTGTCGTTTAGAGCACTGTAGTAAGAATACAAGTAAGACCGTTGACTTTGTAGGGATTCTATTACCTAAAACAGCCCGGAAAGGCACCACAGGGAAAGATTTACGACAAATATTATAATGCGGTTCGTCAATTAAAGAAACGTGGGATTTTTCAGAAAAGAACACATTCTGGTCTTCCACGAGATTCCAATCGAAAACGAACGTTTAATTTAAGTAAGAAGGGAAGGCGCTCTCGCAAAGCATTCTCTATTTAAATAGTCTAACTATTTGTATTTCAGTAGCTCCACCAGAAACAAATATTGAAGAAAGCATCGAGACTATACAAAAGGATAATGTTTCCTGGGAAGAACTAGAAATTCATTGGGCTGCAACGAAAAATTACCGACTCTCCGAGGTAACTAATTGCAGATCTGCAGTTAATATATTGGAAAGATGGCCGCAATACAAAAAGCCTTTGGGTTACAAGCTGGTACGAACAGACATTTTCATATAATATCTTAAACTTGACTAATTAAGTAATTCGTTCAGATTGATATGGATTTTAGACATCTTTATCCAGACGCAGGAAGTCTGATACAACACTTCGATACATTTTCCAAAAAAATAATTCCAATTCTTGAGATACGAGTAAAGGACCAAACTAGAAGGAACATTTTACAACAAATGAAAGATATGGAGTACATAACTGAAAGTAAGATCATCCTTTTATATTGGTACTTATTTGCTTATTTCATTTTCTCTCACTTGAAGATGGTCGTTGCTGTGTAATTTTCTTCTTAATACATAATCTACTGATCCCACCTGTCAAAATGGTTAGGATCGAAAATGAAAAGCGGGTATACAAAAAGTTCTCTATACAGGAATCACAGGGAACATTCATGATAGTTCACAATACGATGACTGAGTGCGAAGAAGAATTACTTCTCAGATTAAAAACGAAGGGCCCTTCTAAACCTTTGATGTTAATTTCTGGAACAATTTTTGAACCGACGAATATAATAGTCTATTTTGAAGGCATAAAGTACACCATGGACTCGGCTGTACATGTTATAGATATATGTTTCAAAATGTTTCATATTTTGAACTTGGAATATCCAAAAGCGTGCAGTTTGGTTTGGAATTTTATTCAAAAATATTTTTACAAAATTCATACCAACGACCAGCAGGAAACTCCTCAAATCAGTTGTCTTATTTCAAAATTGGATAGTACTACCTGAATAATAAAAAAAAACAAAAAAAAAAAAAAAATATTTGTAATATTTATTTGCTATTTGCACCATTATTGGTTTTACAGAAGGTTAAACCTTTCCTACGGCTTCTATAGACCTACAGGAATGAAAAGGGGATAATATTATTGTCTACTTTCTCCGTAACAATCTTGTCCTATCTCAAAAAAGAATGCTCCGCCTATGTCTAGTGATGCGAATGCTTACGGTTTTAATGCGTAATCAGTCTGCCCCACTACTCGGAATGGAGGAGGTACGTAGAAATGGATATAGTTTATTCCAGCAGCTAAAAGGATCTTTCCATCCCAGCCAAAGATCGGACCTCGGCTAAGCCAGAGGCTCAATATATGAAGGCAATATGGCCGGAATCGCAGAGGTTGCACTGCATTATCCCAGGCAGAGACTTTACTTTTCGGACTTACGCAGTCTCAAGTAAGACATATTACGTATTCCAGACTAAAGGGAAATGATGATAGGGAAGAAACAGTTCAGTATTGAACAGATAGACTTAATAATAATAATAATAATAGTTGGCGCAACAGGTCCGTAGGGACCCAGGGCCTAGCTTCTCGCAACCATTCATTCGTTTTGTGAGTTTTTTTTTAATTTTTGGAATGAATGGAAGGGATCTACAATTTTATGCCGGTTCCAAACGGGCCGATTGAGAAGCTCTTTCATGAAAGTTATACTCTCGGATGTTTGTCAGACGTTCGCGAACAGATAGACTTACCTATAGTGCGGAAGTTGTGTTTCAGTAGAGCGAACGGGCTAAGTCCTGGAAGATACCAACGAGTTTGAAGTGGAGACAGAGCATCCAATCATCAACTCATTTTTCTAAGATAGATAGATATATAAGATAAGCCATTTTTCATTATGTACAGAGTTTACATGGTTTGGTTGGTTTTCTTATAGGTAGGTAGGTAGAAGCGGCGGTTTAACTAAAAACCCAAGTAGCACCATGTGCCGTTTTGTTACCACAACTCATTTCACCTGGTTGTTTAAGATTATCGAATAGGAGGTTTTAGATCCAGCCTGTGGAATTCAAAAAGGTTATCGATTTCCTAATACTACTTTTCGAAACCTGTTCAAGGGAGTCGAAGAAGGTTTTACCAAGAGATCGTTGTCTGGCCCTACCTGGTGCCGGACAGACGCAGAGGGTAGTGAGTAAGTGCCTCCTTTTCGGCTGCGTCATTACTGCTACGACAGTGTGTATTATGTGGGATGCCTAATCTAACTGCTGTGATTATCGCTGTTATTTTTCTTTCAAATAAAAGAAAGATTGATTCGTTTTTAATTTCTGTTGGCAGACTGTTGAAACTTTGAAATCCAGTATAGTTAATTGTTTGCTGTCCTCTTATGGTTCTTGTTCTTTGGATTCTAAGATCTCCTACACTCTTTTAAGTTGAAGGTTGCATTGTTCTGGTGACATTTTAACGGTTCGTTCCTAATTTTGTATATGAAAATAATAGCTTTCACGAATAGTTGTTGATTTAACGTTAACCAAATTAGGGAGTTAATCATGGATGTTATTGGGGTGTATCAATTTTTTTAGCACTATCCGCATTGCTTTACTTTCTTCAGCTATTATCAAGACTAGATTTCTAAGAAACTGTTTAAAACTGCACCTTACCGTGTAGTCGTTATTGAAGTATTTTTGCAAGCATGTTGCCATGGAAATACGCTGGCCAGAGTTTCAATATAATTATTATTGATTCAAGACGACTGCTTAGCAATGACTACACCTAGCACTTAGTTTTGTATAATCGATTCTTCTGGTCTCGAAACAAGCCAATACGAAATAAAAATTTTTCATTCGATTGAATCTTTTTTCTTGTGCTCAAATTCTAAACCAAAGTTTGATGGCTTCCCACTCGGTGATTACGTTAGAGAAGCCGCTGCAGCATCTGGGACTTGCCGATTGGCATTCTCGCGTTAACCAATTGAGAAATGTCGCTAACTCACGTCGTGCAGATGCTTTCGATTTACGCCACTCGTCACGGACACTTCGAAATGAAACCCGCATCGAAGCCGATTGGAGTAACTATGAAACTAACGAAGCCCTATCCAATAGGTATAATCTCAAACTAGGTAGAAGAATAACACCCTCATAACAATTAACTCTTCAAACAGAATCGCGGAACTAAATCGGTGGCGAAAAACAATCCAAAAGACATTTGAGCGGATTGGGCAAGAGGTGAATTTATTGAAAGCAGAAACCGCGTCAACCGAACGAGAATTAGAAGCGATGGTTACCCCATTGACAGTGATATCAGAATGTTTGACTATGCGTGACTGTCGTTTAGGGTCAGAGCTTACCTACGATGATGCCGATACTGAACTCAAGAAGGAACTAGCAGTGTTGGAGAACAATCAACGTTTGTTGCGGGAACAATGCCAGTTTGCCTGGGAGAAACTGACTCGTCTGGAGGAAGTTCAGTTTAAAATTGGACTAGAGTTAGATAACAAGCTGGAAGCCGAACAAGTTGACGTCACCCAATTGGATTTGAATAAGTTTTCAGCGAATATCTCTTTTAAAGTTAATCCAACGAGACACCCTAAGAAGTAAATCAAAATATTCATGACAATGCGATAATGAAATGACGACTTTACTTACAGCTCTTGCACTTACGAAGCTTGGTTGGAGTCAACAAAGAATCTAAAGCAAATGGCCGAGAATGAGTTATCTGACACCTATTCCATTCGGGAGTCTCTGTTCGTGTGCCGCGAGAAGGCTAGAAACATTTTGCACTCTCAGCAGGATAGGACCGAGCATTCTATTCGGAAGAGAATTTTTGAAACTCAACGTGCTCGTAACGAGCTAGAGTGGCAAAAACTTAAGGTATTATTTCATTTGAAGTGTTAGTTTATAAAAGGATCTTCCTTTTGTTTCTTTTAGATGAGGGAAGAAATGGAAAAGACCGCTTGTGAGATAAAAATACTTGAACAGGCCTTAAGAGATAAGACGGATGCCTTGAAGCTGTCCGAAACCAGACTGGAGAATCGAGCTCAGCGCTCAGGAACTGAACAGTGTCTCGATGAGGCATATGACAAACTTTGCGTTGAAGTGGCAAAAATGCAAACAATTCGCAGAACCCTTCAGAACAAAATTGACTCTGCAAAGACTAACTATAGTCTGCTGGAGGATCATGCACAAAAAATTGACGTGGACTTAGAAAATAAGCAGCATTCTCTAATGACCGATATTAGAGGTATAGATTTGAGGGCACGTTTGAAAGTTGGCGAGTTTGCGCAGGAATCTGGTAGTTCTTCGGCTCAGACAGAGCGCAATATTAAACTGACAAAGATGGAGGAGGAAATATCCAAAAATTAGAGGGGATTTTGGTTTTACTTCGAGATTAATTGTTTTTTTTTTTCCAAAATATAAATGCTATGTAATGTGTGAAAGCGGTGTTTGTTGTCTAAAAAAATGCCAGAAGCGGCATCCGAGGTAGGGGCAGTTCGTAAAGCGCCACAGTGGCGGCCCTGTAAGTGGTAAGCAATTTTTTCCTCGAGGTGAGACATATTGCTGTTTAAAGACGCAGATGATGTGTCTATATTTTGGCGAAACATTTCGCACATTTGCTGTTCATTTGCTTTCGCGCAGTCGCGGTTTCTAGAATAATATTCCTTTTAGAATATTCTACCTGTATTAATTACAGATAAGGTTGCTTTCCTAAAAATGATAAGGCAAATAGACACTTACCTACTCATGAAATTGAAAATATCGCTTCAGAATTTCAAATTTTGTATGCGGCGGTTATAGACATTTTTTTGCGCCGCCTAGCAAATGAGTCGTTAAGAAAATCTTCCCTTTGAAGGTTAAACTTTTCAGTCCCTCACTGACAATAGATTCAAATACAAGATTCACGTAGACACAGACAGCTATATTAACCGATCCGTATAAACCGCTACATAACCTTAAAATTAAATTTAATTTCACCCGACAGCGGTGTAAAACTCACACTCCAGTCAATCCTACTTGTGTCTTTGGCGACCACTTTCGTTTCAGGAATAAGATGCACGCCCTGCCTGACAAACATATCCCATTGCACGTAGTGGCCAACAACTATAGGTTCAGTTGGCCCAGTTGACACAATCGACTTTGGGCTATCACTATCATCGATATACCAATCCACCCATAGAGCAATGCCATTGCAGGACCCCTCTCTAGAAAGCAACAAGTTAGATCGAAACCAAAATGAAATACAATACTCACTCCTCTATTGTCATTGATCCTGAACAGTTTTTGTTTTCTTTGAAGTTTTGGAATGAAACACTCAGAACCTCGACTTCCTTTGCCAGAGCTTTACAGGGATACTCCCACAGTGGTTGAGCCTCCACGACTGCATCAGCAAGAAGAGAAGACGTCTGTGAAAGATGTGAGTTAGGAAAAATGTTAAGGTAAAAAAAAGGCTACTTACATCGACCATTTTATCGAAAATGCCCAAATCAAATCCTTCACATGTGCCCAGTGGCGCCCGAATCTTCTGCAGATCAATAAACTGCACCGGTATGGCAAAGAGTTTAGCGGAATTTGGGCAGATTTTGACACCGTCCTTTAATTTGTCTTTAATTTTCATTAGAAGAGTTCCGATATACAACCCATCCCAGGGAAGAATTGAAGTGATGAAATAAGGCTCAGCGAACACATGAGTAACTTCGTCCATATTGTCAGCTTCGTCCAATTTTTCGATGATTTTGATATTACTCGTATCTTTAAAATTTTTTTTAATATAGGAGTTGAGGAAGTTCTTTGAAAAGCGGTGTGGTTCGAAGCAAGTGACGGATTTGGCTCCTAATTTCGCAGTCGACAATCCTAATAGTGAGCCATCAGATATCGACAGAACAACAGAAGATTTGTCGATATTCTCCTCTAGAAAACGCATGTAGCGCTTATTCCTAATACTTTGATTCAATTGCCCTATTCTGCTGCGTGAGTATGTCATATGGAGACTGCAGGTACAGGAATGCCTTTTGACTTTTCGCTCCTTTTCTTCAGTTGGCCACACATCAAACCAAAAGGAGTACTCGTCATGATTTGCACTCAATACGAATTCCTGCTGTGACTGCAGGTTTAACGGTTTTGGGATATAATAAGCCGCTTGCATCCAGTGATCTCTCCAAGGAATCACATTCTGAATAGGAATACTTAAATTCCTTTCCTTTGAAGGATGTTCAAAGTCAGGATGTGCCCAGTAGGGAGCACAACTGAGAACAATCTCTCCTTCCTGATCCATATTGATCGACCACCAAAAGAAAACCATATCAGCAGAGCCATGAGTCTCCGCTTGAAGTTTTAAATTATTGAATCGGTCTGTGGACATGCCGCTAACTTCACTAAAGTTAAATTCAAACACCATCACTGGCTTAGTGATCTGGTGTATCAGATTCAAGGGTAGTTGACTTAGCTGCATGTCATGAACCCCAGCCTCACCATTGCACTGATTTATGGACGGCGGAGTCTCTAGTAACACTTCGCCGTCCAAGTTAGCAACATGTTTTGCACGATTCCAAGCAAATGCTAATGGACTTTGTACAACCTGCGCATAGACTGAGGCTGAACAAGGTATCAAAATACAATCGTCTGTAAGCAAATGTTTGTGTGCATGATTATAAATACCAATCGCGCCCTCACCAATCAGTTCCGTGTCAAGAATCTCTGTTACTAGCACGTTAGCTCTATGTTTCATATCTTTACTCTCACCTACCTGGATCTCCGTTGAACGCTTCTTTATTAATTTTATCTTTTCTCCCATTCTATTAGCTTGCATTATCTTCTCAGCACAGTGAGCCATCGGCATGAAGGCTTCACATGCCGTTACAGTATCAGCTCCAGATGCGACTGCCATCATTGAGAGAATTCCAGTTCCTGTACCGATATCAAGAACATGCGCCTCTTTGCCTGAGTCATGAAGTTTGCGAATGGTTTTTTTTAGGGCAGCGTAGTACTTCTGATTTCGTTCTGTATCGTGAAGCATATCACCGAATGCGGCTCTGGCTACTTCTTGGTGATAGTCATAGTCTTCAGCTTTCGATTCCCATTCAGATAGGCCAGTGATAGGATTGAGAATTTGTGTGAATAGACTCATGGCACGTAGATTTATACTGAATGCGAAGACTTTACAAATTTGCTGCATTCGATTTTGAATAGATAGCTTTTGTTTTGAGCAATATGTTCTCTGTATCTGTATGTGGTCGCAAACGCAGCACACATTTCGTTGACAGCTGTCAAAATTAGGCAGAATTAAAAGACAGAAAGAGACAAGATCACATGCTTCTAAAGATTGAGGGACATTTTCGGACTACATTCGGCACGGGGAAAATTAATGGCCGCGTTCAACTGCCTGCTACATGACTAGCGGAATGTGATGTGAAACAACGTACAAAAAAAAAATAACATTTCATCATTTGGACTAGATGACACTATTTGTGAAATACCCCTTTCAGGGAAATTTCTCAATTTAGTGCAGACTACTCGCTGCATTGCAAAAAAAAAAAAAAAAAATGTCAAAGGAAATCATTCAAACGATTAAAAAATAAAAAAAAGCGAAGCCTAACTTTTAAATTTTGTCATGAATCATAAGAGATCTCAGCCATGTCGTTCTCGATTTGGTAAACAGATCAATCTTTTTGAGAAATTGCTCATGTTCGATTTGCCACAATAATCAATCTCTTTTTTGATCTCATTTCTATTCTAGTAGGTAGGTATATTCATGAATTGGACTTTAATGCAATAACTCGGTATTCTCTACTGTGTATTTCACAATTTTTTTAATTTAACCAAAACCTCCACAAAAGCCAAGCAAATTTAATATTAAACACAAAACAATTAAACGCCGCAATGCCATAAAAGCAAGATAATTCGCGGTCGGCCATAAGCAACTTGCTTTTTTGTTGGTCACACGTATTCACAGAAGGGGGTTGAAATTAAAAAAAAACAACAATGTAAACAAATGGGTTTTGGGGGGATAGACGTACCTAGGAAAGATAACATTTCCTTTTATTCATTCATCTCTGATTAGAGCAGAAAAACTGCTCCGAATATTTCGAAAAGTGTCATTTCGTGTTCAATGGAAAACTACATTCAAAATTTTATTTTTTAACTGTCACATTCAGCGTAGGTAATAAACTTTGAATTCGCTTCATCCCACAAAAAATATCCCTTTCTTTCGAACATCAAGCTTCAAAAAGTCTTGTCGCGCTCTTTTCGCATGCAAAAACTACGCCATATTGTTATTTACAGCGCAATGGGCATTTTCTTGTGGCTGGCTTGTGGTTATTCAAATTTTCGTTGACAGTGCAAAGGAATTTGTTCTTAAAATCCGCAGTCGAAAACCGGTGTTTTGTATGAAAAGTTCAATCGAATTGTAATTAAAAATAACTTCCGGCGAACATGTCGAACATTGTGCTAGATAAGGAAACATTCTTCCGCCGAATAAAGCGACTATACTCGGAGTGGAAGGTAAAATGAAATTGGACAGTCGCTGCATGAAATGTGACTTCCTAGACGTGAATTCGTTTTTCTGTGTGCGCTGCACTGCAATTATTGTTAATAATTCTGAAGTTATACATCAATATATTTAGGCCTCAACATTTGATCACGATGATTCACTACAAAAAGTCGACTGTATTTTGTCCTGTGTTGGCGTGGATGAGGATGTAGTTTATAGCAAATCAACAGCTCTACAGGTTAGGAAGAACCCCCTTTGAATGTGTTCTTTTGCTACGGACTAATATGAATTTGTTCCTTTTTTTAGTCATGGCTGCTTGGCTATGAATTGACGGATACAATATGCGTACTCACCGAGAAGTCTGTATACTTCTTAACAAGCAAAAAGAAAATTGAGTTCTTAAAGCAAATCGAAAATAGCAAAGAGGATGATGTGCCGCCCATTAAGTTATTGGTTCGAGATAGGGTGAGTATTTCCAAACATCTACAAATATGTCTTATTATTTCAATGATTTTCTTAGAACGATAAAGATAAGGCAAATTTTACAAAACTCATCAACGCCATGAAAGATTCGAAGAAGGGACATACCTTAGGTGTATTCTCAAAAGATGGCTTTCCCGGCGAGTTTTGTGAATCGTGGAAGGCCGAGTTAAAGCAGCAGAAATTTGAAAATGTTGATATTGGAGCTGCAGTGGCATACATTATGTGCCCTAAAGATGAGCCTGAAATTAATAGCATCCGGAAGGCTTCGTTAGTGTCTGTGGATTTGTTCAATAAATATCTCAAAGATCAAATTATGGATATTATCGATTCGGACAAGGTGAGTATGGACTTAAATTATTGTGCTTTATGGATGATTGGAAAAAGTAATATTTTTAATAGCTGCTTACTCAATTCTGAAGATAAAAGGCATAGCGATCAAAATGAGTAGAATTTATTTATGTTCTAGAAAAATGGGTTCGCCGTGCCTTTGTCAAGAAATGATATTTCCATATCAAACAACAACGTCTTCAAGAGGCTTATGTGTTTGTTTATCTTACCATTCTATTTCTTTCATGAGTATGGTCGTGTAGCCAGGGCAAATACTAATTTCATAAGTTTTGAAATACAAAATGAGTCAATCTCGCATGTCACCTGTCTGTATGGTAATGTCGTTTTCCATTGGGCAAAAGGAAGCGTCCGGGAGAGTCTGGAATCGAAAAATCACTGCTAAACCCGTTCCATTGGCAAACAAAAAATACTTGTGGTTTTCTAACTTCATTGTATATGATTACCTATATACTCCTTGTCCACCATATTATTTAAAATAGTTTAAAAGAACTACATACTTCTTAATTGCACATATATCTACCTATGCACATATTTTACAGCTACAACGTCATGCGACGCAGCTGCACCAGTTTCTATTCAATTGACTATAAGGTTTGAACACACCCTATATGATTTTTGTATCAAGAATCAGGATATGCACTAGAAAAAAACAACGGGCCTTACTAATAATCATTTTTAACCTTCACACTAAATACTTCCTAGATCACAATATGCAATTTTGTATGGAAAATTTCGCCATTGTGAGCTCGAAAAAATTAGTCTGGACACTAACAATGATTATTAGTACCGCGGAACGTATTTATACAAAACCTAGCAAACGAATTAAGACTAAATTTTATGCCGTGCATCGAATTTGGTTTTACGTTTTAACGATTTTTTTGATAATTTTTGAAAATTTCATATTTAAAGCTGTAGGGAAAAATCGTTTGATGCTAACAATTATTGACTCACTATTTGTTGTTTCCAGTTTCATACGGAGTTAGAATTTTAGACATCTAACATAAAAAATTGCAATACGAAATTAAATCAAACCTTAGATAAAATAAGGATTCATCTCCAAACAAATTCACAACATGCACGTGCAGACCCACAGCTGTAATCTCCTAATCTCTTTGTAATCTCCTAAGGCCCATTTTATTCACTCGAAGTTGAACACAACTTGGAAAGTTTCCCATATAAAAATCCCTAAGTTGTGTTCAACTTCGAGTGAATAAAATGGGCCTAAGTATTTTTATTTGAAATAGTGATGCTGTACTAATGCATCCTATTTTTATTTCCCATACGTGAATATTCAACAGGGTTTGACCTACCTATATTTTTTCATCTGCACATCTACACAATCATGTAGGTATTTGCCAATGGTCGTATCTATTAAATAAATCTTGTAGTGTATAGCAAGCGCTAAACAAATGCAGTAGCATAATGGTCTCTAACCGTTGTTGGGTGGGTACCTTCTACGACGATTCACCTGGTAATTTATGTAGTATCATGGTTATAAACAAAAATAAATGAACTGACAGTAGACAAATTGCTTGCTAAGTAAATAGGCCGTGCTTTTGGATACAATACAAGTTTTCTAATATCCACAAAAAAATCGTACAAGTTTATGAAATGATATGCAATTTCAACACACTGCCCCATTCATAAATAATAAACATTATGTTTATATGATGTATTCGATAAAGGACGTGGTTTAAGATTCTTGTTATCTTTGTACTCGAATTGCAACTAATGCAAACGACGGATTAGATTTTCTTGTTCAAGGCGTTGATGAATTGAAAGTCAAATTCCTGCGTAATCACTATTTTTGGTATCTCAAAGAAAAAAATCTACAGTAGGTTCGAATCCCGAAAAATTCCAACTTGAGTTTTTTTTCCACTGGTCACCTCTTGCGAACGTCTGACAACCATCCGAGTCCGAGAGTGTAACTGTCATAAAAGAGCTTCTCAATTGGCCGTTTGGACTCGGCATAAAATTTTAGATGCCTTCTATTCGTTCCAAAAATGAAAAACTCACACAAAACGAATGGTTGTAAGAAGCTAGGCCTAGGGTGCCTACGGACCTGTTGCGCCAACTTTTTTTTTTACAGTGTCCAAAAGGCAACCGTCGAAATCAAAGAACAAGTTCGTTTCGGAGGTAAATTAAGAGTTTGTCTCTTTCTTTTTAGATATAAAATCTCCTATATAGGCTGCACTCACTTACTTGGCCACACACAAGGGTTATTAACAGAATAGACAACTTCATGGCGCACGAGTTGTGTGCACACTCTGATTAAATACAAATAAAAGTATGTATCTTCTTTAGTTGGTTACATGATTTGTTTTCATGTAATTATTTCTGTTGCACCTGTTATTAAATAATTTAGGGCCGATAGCCACTGCAGCTAGTGCTCTTTCCAATCAAATATTAGCTAATTAATTTATTTTTTTTTGTAATTATTTTGTGAATAATAAATAATAATAATAATAAATAATTTAACTATGGCGAATTCGAATCGTAGTTGTTACCAACCTATAATCAAACAAAAAATAAATAAGTCATTCGTTTATTTGCTGAAAATCGATTTTAATTGGTTTTAAGGCTGGGGGTAGACGTTTCTGCGCCTCGTTGTTACTTACGAGGGGAGTTCAATATATTCGCGGTATGGGGGGGATACTCCAAAGATGTGAAAAAAATATTTCGTGATTTTAGTAGCCCCGTTATTCAAGTGTTTTACTGTAAAATTTCATTTGGCTGTGGTTATAAGTTTGCTTTGTATTTTGTGTTGAACGAAGGTGAAATGGCTGGTGTCGCGATGATCACTAAAATTGAGAACCGCGCTGTGATAAAATTTCTTACTAAACAAGGAAAAAGTAAAAAAATATTCACGAAGAGATGGTGGCTGTTTTTCGAGATTCTGTGCCTTCGTCGTCAACTGTTCAAAAGTGATCAAGTTTATTTCAAAGGGGCAGGGAGAGCATTGAAGACGACCCTCGCTCAGGCTGCCCACTAACTGACTGCACCGGAGAAAACATTACACTAGTCGAGAAACTTATACTTGAGGATGCCCGCGTAAAGGTTAAAACGATAGCTGCGAAGATTAACCTTTCTATTGGTACCATACACACCATTCTTTATGACCGTCTAAATCTTTCAAAAGTCAGTGCAAGATGTGTGCCTCGAATGCTCACTTCGCTCACAATGCTCCGGTGCACACATCACGGATTTCTAAGGCTACTGTACAGGATTGTGGTTTCGAAGAGATTCAACATCCATCCTATAGTTCGGACCTTGCCCCTATTGATTATTTTTTGTCTCCAGATTTAAAAAAAAAACCTTCGTGGTAAGCGATTTACCGATGATGAAGAGCTCAAAACTGCAATAAATGAACATTTTGGAGAGAAGGATGAAAACTATTTTTTTGAAGGTATAGAAAAGTAAATTTCAAGATGTAATAAATGCATTAATGTATGAGGAGATTATATTAAAAAATAAAAATATTTTTAATTTAATTCGTGTTTTCCTTCATGTCGATACCGCGAATATATTGAACTCCCCTCGTAAGAGCCAGTAAATCGATCGGAGTAATCGGTTGTCGATAGCCAGTAAATAGACGCAGGTATTGAAGCACAATTTTATTTTTCGACTTTGATATTGCATAGAGTACCAAAAACACCTTTTTTTGATTGCTTTTTTTCTGCGCCTCCATTGGGGCAATCTCTAGATCAAACGTTTTTTACTATCTTAAAACTGCAGGTTAATATGACTAAAAGTAAACAATCTTTGTGCAGGAACACGGAGCTATTTTTTTTTTCTCTGTAAAAAAAGAGAATGGGCTTTGCATATTTGTATATCTGCTCAATGAATAAAAATTATATACATATTTGGTTCATAAAATAGTTGAATTCAAATTTGAAAGTTTACTATTTTATTGCATTCTTAATTTTGTTTCAGAGCTCACGCACACGTATGCAATGTAGTTCACAAAATATCCGACATGGCGTTCTTCGATTTTTCTCTTAGGCTAGGAGCGCACTTGCGATTTCTTGTCGCACCGATAAAAAAACCGTAGTCGCAAAAAAAAATTACCATGCACGCACTTGTGGTCTTCTGTCGCACAATTATTTAGTCGCAAAAAATAGAACATACCGCTTTTAATGTCAATACACACATATGCGACCAAATAATCGCTACGTCAAAAAAATCGTTTCTGAAAATGGATCTTGCTACGTTTTTTTAATCGCTGCGGTTATTTAGTTGCATATGTGTGCATTCATGTATAAAACAATGGGTCTCATATTTTGCGACTAAATTATGATGCGATAGAAAATCGCAAGTGCGTGCATACCCACATCTTGTTGCGACAACGGTTTTTTTAGTCGCAACGATTTAAATCGCAAGTGTGTTTATATTGCTTGAAGTTGATATGGGTTATTTATTATGGCGACAATCGCGTCGCTCTAAAAATGGAACAATTCGCGGAATAATAAACGCTGCGATTTGTAGATGTTGAGTGCGATCATTCACATTGAAATGTGTGCGTTACATTTTTTGCGACTAAGCAGTCGTGCGATTGAAATCGCATGTGCGCTCCTAGCCTTACTCTCTAAGGAGAATCTATAGTTTGCAGATTTTCGCTCGCTGGAGCTTTGAACAGAAAATGACAAAAATTTGTTTATTTCGTTTTATTTGATAAAGTGAAGGAAGTAACAATTAGGTTGATTATCCGAGAAACATTGATATGAGAGTGGGTGGGAAATGGGTGAAAATTGGTTTTTGTTGTAGATGTATTTCATTTAATTTACATACTTTGTCTGGAGAAGTATAAACCCAGTTTCAAATATTATTGTTTTATATTTCCTTGGACAAAATATTTGTGTTTATAGTTAGATATGTCAAATAATAGTAATGCGGTGTTGCAAAGTATACACGACCGTTGTAGTGGTGGGTTGATTTAATGCTCCCCGAATTATCAAAGGACTACCTGGAACTTCGCATTGGTCGGTTCGGGAAAATGCATTTGTCAGCATGACCCTTTGCGTCATTGCGTCACGTAAGCGAATTGTTGTGTTGCTGCTGTGGAACTGTGTTATTATTTCACTGACGCAACCATGACTGTTGGACACGGCAACATATGCGTATTTGGGTCATAATAGATATTCTGAAATAAGGCGCTTACTACTTACTAATGCCACGGAGTTAAGATAAAAAGAAAAATAGCAAGATGTCGACATTAAGTGCTTGAAAATAAATGGTGATAAATAAATTCACAACTATTTTTACTTAACTTCATTTTACAAACAGAAACTATTTCATTGTTTGTGCACTGTGATTTTGTATATTTATGAAAATAAAAGGGGTTGATACATTCCGAGAGATCTCAATGTAAAATCTGAGAATTCTTAGGGCAAGTAAAAACAAAGTCCATAACTAAATTTCTGCGTTAAAAAATGTCTTGTTTGATTATTCTTGTTTTTTACATCTCCTTTAACGTTGTGCTGGTGGAGATGTTCAGTAGGAACGTCAGATATTAAAAACAATTTCAGCTTATTCCTTTAAGCTCCGTGGTTAACAAGCAAAGATGCTTAAAAGTAGTACTAACATACACTTCCCATTCTGTTTCTTTTCGCTCGACACTAGACTCTTAAAAAATTAAAACCGGAAGAAATCGGTAAGAGTGATATGGAATTGACTACATAAGTGAAGGTCTGCTTTTCTAATTGACAAAGTATAAAACGTGCTTAGCGTTAGCATGACTCAATTCAGATTGTAATAGTTAGCATAAGAATAAAATTCATGATTGATACATAACACACGTAATAACGTACCATTTTTAGTTTTCAGAAATGTGTAAATCATAAAAATTTTGTAGTATTGATAGGTACCGCCTAATTAGAGGCACAGAATACGCACTTCAATTTACTCATAAAGGCAAAAAAAGCAACGCACAGTTACAAATCGATACAACTCGTCTTAAAATCGTAAATCAAAATTTTCAATGATGCATTTCAATGAAAGCTATAACTGGGGCCTAAGGGTAAGAAAGATTATAAACCCCTTGGCGTGGAATTTTGTTAAAGGACGATAATACACCCATGAATATTGCATCATCCTAAGCTAGGTTTGGTGGGGGTTTCACATAAGTTTAAATATATAAGAAACTCATCCCAGAACAACAAATAAAGCAATAGCAACAAACAAACCCAAACTGAATTTATATAATGAGCCAAAATCCTAAGCCAATTAATGAAATAATGGATTTTCCATATTATTTTGATTTGTGTTTGCATTTGAGAATTTGCAATTGTACGTAATTCGTAGAAAAATGGATATCACACGGTTTCACTCTATAGTCTATACAGACAAGAGTTTGCAGCACTGCTATCCTATGTCTCCTTTCGCACTAGGCTAGGCAGCCAGCTTGTCTCATTTGTTATTTTATTTTTTGATTTGTTGTGCGTCCATTTTTTAACTTTCTCCATTACGTAGTAAGAGAAAGATATTGGTTTCGTACAAAATTTCGAACTCGAGATTTTAATCAATTCTGATATTACGATGATAGAGGAACTCAAAAAAGTGGGTCGCAAAATTCTGTCCGTCAGTACGTCTGTCCGTCCTTCCACGGGCCTACAGCCTAAACGGCTTCCCGGATTACGTTCAAACCTCGGATTTGGAGTTTTTGGGCTTACAGTTCGGGAGGTGTTTTTTTTTTTGGAAGGTAACCTCAATATTACTGGTACTTCCCATACAACATTTTCGTACCAGTTTGATTTGATCGAAAATGGCTCTAACGATTTCAACCAAAATTCATATTTAAGCTTAAGTAGATGAGGTTACCAGGACTGCGTACCCAGTTTTTGGCTAAAAATTCGAACAACGGTACTTTTGAAATTTCGACATATCTCGAAAACGGTCCATACGATTGTAGCAAAAATTAATTTCTAAGGCTATGTGGTCATTTATAACTCAATAGCAAGCTCAGTTTTTCTCTATATTATCGTACAATGGATTTATGAAAATAGTAATTTTTTAAAAATATAGTTTTGTCTATTTAATTTAAAACGGCAATAACGATTTTGACCAAAATGCTAACTTAGAGTCAAATGGATTTTTTCAAAACTATTTTGTCCTTAATTTTCAATTCGAAGCACCGAAAACGCTAATTTTAAAAACTGCTCGTATCTCGTAAACCCCATCTTCGATTTCGATAAAATGTCAAAAACGAAGTATTCCTTTTATCCGGAACAATATCATACAGTCAGTTTTTAGCTAAATAGTTACGCAATAGTATTTTTCCAACAAAACATTGCAATATTTGCAACTGTTATGTCTGGATAGTTTTACAATAACAAAAACTTCATTTGCACCGCACACACGACCATCGGTATATTCAATTTATAACTACTAATGCAAATTCACAAATGCCTGAATTATTACATCATCTATCTTAAGATATCGGTCTATCACGAGCAATACTTCTAATAATTGAAAACTTAAATCATATTCCAATCAAAATTAAAGACATATCCTTAGGTCAAAAACAGAAACTGCTACTAGGTACGCTTGTCCTGTACTCAAAAATCAAGTGAGGAGTAAGACCTTATAAAAAAGTACGGTAGACGCTTGCGACATTGCCAGTTACTGATAGCTTTAACCTTTAAAAACTTATGTTGTTATTTTATATAACTGCCATATGAGATGAATATCCAATAGAGGATTTTGTTTTCTTTTGTCTAGTATCGAGAAAGTTTCGTTCGACCCAGTCGTGCACTTTATTTTTTTTTTTGCCCTCAATATCTCCCTAGTAAATTTGTTGGAATTCTTTAGCAATAACGAAAACTGTCCATTTTGATATGTATGTAAGCAACATTCGTTTGCATACTAGAACGGTTGAAATTGTATGTCCATCTCTGAGCTTTGACTCAAGCAAAGTCTCCGTCTTCAGGGCCTGAAGCCCACCACGACTACTTTGCGTATACGAGATGCAAATCCGAGTAGAACACACAGACCAGTAACATTCGAAGAGAAATTCTCGTATGCAAATTTCAGTTTTTCGTTGCTGCGATAATTTGGATCCAGGTAGAGTCTCTAAGGCAATGGTACTCTTCTCTTCTCGTCGTTGCTGACAAAGATTAATAAATCAAAAAATGTCTCCTTCTCATCTCGTTGCAGAAAGTAAAGCACTCTAAACTAGCCGAAGGCGTTGAAGGTGCACTCACAGATAAAAAATACGTGACTGGCGTCGACACTTCTCAGTTGGATATGTGTTACCCTCCGATTATCCAATCCGGAGGAGTTTATTCCCTAAAGTTCTCGGCTCTCAGCGACAAAAACTACTTGCACTTTGGTGCAATAGTTTGCTCCCTGGGAGCACGTTACAAGTCATATTGCTCAAATATTTCCCGCACACTGTTGGTCAATCCCACGGAAAAGATTCAGGAAGACTATAACTTCCTTGTCATTGTTCAAGAAGAGATCCTTAAACTCCTAAAGCCTGGCGCAAAACTTAATCAGATCTTTGACGCGACCATTGAGTTTGTTAAGAAAGAGAAACCTAAACTTATAGACAATCTTACCAAAACGTTTGGTTTCGCTATGGGCATCGAATTCCGTGAGAACTCTATTATTATCGGTCCCAAATGCCATGCGACGGTTAAGCGTGGAATGATATTCAATGTGAACGTCGGCCTCGCAAACTTGACTAACAATGAGTCATCTGACAAGGAGGGCAAGAAATACTCACTCTTCATTGGAGACACAGTGTTGGTCACTGATACTCCACCAGCCAATATCATGACGCCGTCAAAGAAGAAGATTAAAAACATTGGGATCTTCATTAAAGAGGACGACGACGATGACGAAGAGGAGGATGACAAGAAGAAGGAAGAAGAGGACAACAGTACACAGATTATTGGTCGCAGCAAACGAAACGCCGTACTGGAGAACAAGTTGAGAAACGAACACAGCACGGAGGAGAAGCGTAAGCAACATCAAAAGGAACTCGCTCAGTTGCTTAACGAAAAGGCCAAGGAGCGACTTGCCAAGCAAGGAGAGTCCAAGGAGATTGAGAAAGTGAGAAAGAATACGGTATCGTACAAGAGTGTCAGTCAGATGCCGCGCGAGCCAGAAGTTAAGGAATTGAAGCTGTATGTGGACAAAAAATATGAGACAGTAATCATGCCAATATTTGGTATCCCTGTCCCGTTCCATATATCTACTATCAAGAATATTTCCCAATCGGTTGAAGGTGAGTATACGTATCTGCGTATCAACTTCTTCCATCCTGGTGCAACCATGGGACGGAACGAGGGAGGCATGTACCCACAACCAGAGGCGACTTTCGTCAAAGAAGTGTAAGTGAATAAGTAATCTTGCAGTGAAGGTGAATACAACATTGTTTTCTTTATAGAACTTACCGCAGCACCAACAGCAAAGAGCCAGGAGAGCTGTCAGCACCTTCTTCGAATCTTAACAACGCGTTTCGTCTCATCAAGGAAGTACAAAAGCGTTTTAAAACTCGCGAAGCCGAGGAACGCGAAAAGGAAGACCTCGTTAAGCAAGACACGCTAGTTCTCTCCCAAAACAAGGGTAATCCCAAACTTAAGGATTTGTACATTCGCCCAAACATCGTGACCAAACGTATGACTGGAAGTTTGGAAGCTCACATCAACGGCTTCCGCTATGTGTCCGTTCGCGGTGATAAAGTGGACATTCTGTATAATAACATTAAAAGCGCCTTCTTTCAGCCATGTGACGGCGAAATGATCATCCTACTGCACTTCCATCTCAAGCATGCGATCATGTTTGGCAAGAAGAAGCATGTCGATGTTCAGTTTTACACCGAGGTCGGTGAGATCACCACCGATTTGGGCAAACACCAGCACATGCACGATCGTGATGATTTGGCCGCCGAACAAGCCGAGCGGGAGTTGCGACACAAACTTAAAACCGCGTTCAAGAGTTTCTGCGAAAAAGTGGAAGCGATGACCAAGCAGCAAGTTGAATTCGATACACCATTCCGTGAGTTAGGCTTCCCTGGTGCCCCATTCCGCAGTACAGTGCTTTTGCAGCCAACCTCTGGAAGTTTGGTAAATTTAACGGAATGGCCGCCATTTGTCATTACCCTGGAGGACGTGGAACTGGTGCATTTCGAGAGAGTGCAATTCCACTTGCGAAACTTTGATATGATATTTGTGTTTAAGGATTACATAAAGAAGGTGGCGATGGTAAATGCTATACCGATGAATATGCTTGATCACGTCAAGGAGTGGTTAAAGTAAGTTATTTCCTCGCTTTTCTACTTA
This sequence comes from Cheilosia vernalis, assembly GCA_949126925.1. Taxonomy (NCBI): domain Eukaryota; kingdom Metazoa; phylum Arthropoda; class Insecta; order Diptera; family Syrphidae; genus Cheilosia; species Cheilosia vernalis. Next base: position 42,541,783 of record OX421359.1, read on the forward strand.
AAATTAATTGGTAACATGCGGTTTTTTTAATAGCTCATGTGATATTCGCTATTCTGAAGGTATCCAGTCGTTGAACTGGACAAAAATTATGAAAACTATAACAGATGATCCAGATGGTTTCTTCGAAAGTGGCGGATGGACTTTCCTCGACCCCGAATCTGATGGAGAAGCCGCTAACGAGAGTGCGGAATCGGAGGAAGACGACGCCTACGAGCCCACTGATGTCGAAGATGATGATGAATCCGATGACGACTCCGAGTATTCAGACGCGTCTGAAGACGATAGCTACGAGAGTGATGGTAATCAAAAATAACATGAAATGCAAATTTGATTTGTATGAATGTTTTCCCCATCTTTGTAGAGGAACTTGGCACAGATGAGGAATCTGGCAAAGACTGGTCGGATTTGGAACGCGAAGCAGCGGAAGAGGATCGAAATCAACAGTATGTCCATGATGGCAAGGAAAATGGCAAAACAAGCAGCAGCAGGGATCACCATGCTTCGAAAAGCTCTAAACGCAGGTATGGTTCAGAATTCCGTTTCTTATAATATTACAACTATGTCCTAACTTGTGAACTACTTGTTTCTCCTTGAATTCTATATCCAAGAAGAGAACGTGATATTCAGCCACAGAAAAAGAGTAAATCCTCAAAAGACAAACACTCGTCATCACATAGGTTTGTGGTTTCTTTTGATTGGATTTCGTTTTTGAGTTTTGAAATTTCTTTACAACAAATAAAAAATTAAAAACCACCAAATGAAACTATTTTTTATATATTTTACAGTAGCCATTCAAAATCATCGAAAGACAAACATCACGATCGGAGTAGAGACAAACACGACAAGGACAAGAGTCGAGACAAGAACCGGAGTAGCCATCATAATGACAAGAAACGGTCACGCGAAGACAGCAAGGATCATGGCCACAAATCGAAGAAATCAAAACGTTGAGCAACCGTTTGTTTATAAGATGGCGGAACATGTTACCATCAAAGAATACATACATTTTTCCAATGTTTTTCGTTCTCTTTGTATTTTTTTAAGTAAGCATTCATTTATTTTTTACTTTGAAGCAACATGATGAGTCCCTTTTTCTGTTTATTATTCTATTGTTATACCATCATTGTCACTGGATTCATGGTAGCCTCCTCCTTTGTTTGTTAAAAAAAAGTTAATACATATAGCGGCTGCTCATTACCAACCACAATCTGCACACTTTTTGTTATATCCAAAACATTTGCTGTAAATCAGTTGCAATATCAAGATTACACAAAATACCGACCGATTCCAATGTTATAGTGCGATAAATTCATATGCAAGATAATAATTATTTAATAAAAACAATGATGAAAAATACTTTTGTAAATATTGTAGTTTTCCTTTAATTTTTTGACACTACTGTTTTTAGGGGAGGGCCTTTGCCAACCACAAGGCTTTTCACCTTGCTCGATCCATTGCTAGCTGGGCCCTATTCCACAAAACAATTTATCAACTTTTCACTTTGCAATTAGCAAGTTTTTCGTCAATTTGCAAAACTTTATGTTCCTCAAAACTATAAAATTTGAAAATTGTCAAGTTGAAATTCAAAGTGTAATTTGCAATTATTAATTGCAATTTTTATATTTTCTTTGCAATTTCTGTTCCACGTACGTTCTCTTGTGCAAAGTGCAAAGTAAATATTATTGCAAAGATTTTGCAAATAATTATGCTGTTTCGTTCCATAAAAACTTTAAACTCTATTTTTGCAAAGCAAATTTTGATAAATTTGTCAAAAGTTTGCAAGGAAAACGATCGCCTTACAAATTCATATTGTTATAACTAGTGAAGCTTTCAAAATGTTAAGACGTGAGTTTTTGTTCGACGATAGTGAAGACGAGGTTGTAACAAGAAATTATAGAGACCGAATTAATTTTTCGGGATTACAAAACTTTAATTTTAAAGAGTGCTTTCGGTTAAATCAAATTCAAGTTGATTTTCTTTTGAATGAAATTGGAGAAAAATTAGAGCACAATACACAGCGCAATCATGCTCTATCCGCTGAAAATCAACTGCTACTGTGCTTGCATTGGCTCGGAAATGGTTGCCAGTACCATGGTGTTGCAGCTATGCATGGTGTTGCAAACAGTTTGCAGAACTATCCATAGAGTTGTCGACGTTATAATAGACGCTTTGTTTCAAAGCATAGTGCGGTGGCTCGATGATGTCAGTGGTATTGCTGAAAAGTGTTTTATGATGGGTGGATTCCCTTGTGTGTGTGGTTGCGTGGATGGCACAATCATTAAAATTGATGCGCCTACATTACACGAGAAAGGATTGTATTGTATTGTAAGTAATAGGCCCTGTATACACTGCGACCACAAGAGATCTATTGTGTTGGCCTTTATTATTTAACCCAGGGAGCTGTTGAGGCTCTTTATAAACCTTTATAAACCTCAGTACCCTTTCTTGGTTCAATGTTTCCTATATATCCATTGCATATGGATCACTCTACTTCTTGCTACAGCAGGGCATTCGCAGAGTATGTGTTCCGTTGTCTCCTCCTCTTCTCCGCAGAGTCGACAGGAGTCATCGTCGGAAAGTCCCATTTTTTTGAGATGGTATCTTAGTGGCCAGTGACCAGTAAGATAACCCGTTAGGATCCGTTAATCTTCTTTGCTTAGCTCAAGTAACTTTTTTGTTTTACTGCGAGCTGGGCTTATGAATTTTTTTGCCTGCCTCTGTCCCTTGGATTTGGTCCAGTAATCGGCAAGGTGATCATCTTCCCATTTCCTGAATTTTGAGTGTATGTATATGCGGGCACCTTTAGTGCGTCTTCGTAAGCATTCTCGGACACATATCTCTATGGCGTGCACCTCCGCTTGAAAGGTGTCTGGTGATTTTCCCAGTGCTATAGCTCTTTAGAGCCTGGGCCCACGACTCCAGCCCCGGTGGAATCATCTTCCATCTTTGAACCGTCGGTGTACCAGATTTGTGATCCTGATGATATTACGAATTGGTTGGTTCTCCATGTACTCCTGTCAGATATTACTATCTTAAATTTTCTGGAGAAGCGAAGCTTTTTAAGCATGGTGTCTGATACCTTGAACACAGGATCATCTTGAAGCATTTGTAGTACCCGAAGGTGTCCTGTGAGGTTTCCAGCTTTAAGATTTGATATATCAGGGAGCCTGAGGGCACTGAGTACAGCTTCCTTCTTTACAGAAATGTCTAAAGGCAGAAGGTTTAGCATTGCTCCTATGGCTGCAGTTGGACAAGTTTTCATTGCCCCCGTTATACCAACGCATGCTAAGCGATATATCTTGTTCAGTTTTTGTTGGGCCGTTATTTGTTCAGTTTTTGGCCACCATGATATCGCTGCATAGGTGATCATTGGTTTTATGATCGTTTTGTAAGACCAATAGATCATTTTCGGTTTTAAGCCCCAGGTTTTTCCGTAGAGGCGTTGACAACATATAAATTGCCTTTTTTCGCCTTCTTGGTGACTTGATCAAGGTGTGAATTTCAGGTGAAAGTCTTGTCTAGGATTACTCCTAGATATTTTACCTCTCCTGATAAGCATGGAAATTATAATGTTTGCCTTGAATTTTTTAGTCAAAATCTTCGCTTCCAAGACATTTGATTTGAGATTCTTCACAATCGAATCAAACTTTCGATTTCAAATTGTGTAGCGGTGAGCCCGGAACATCCAAAGCCGGAACATCCAAAGAATTGAAAAATTAAACATTTGAAATATAAGATTTGTTGTATTGGAAGTGACACTACCCGTTTTTCTATCGAGTCTAATTTTTTTCAAAGTGCGATTCCCATACTAAGTTCTATTCCCAATCTCATCCCTTTAAAAATTTTATTTTCACTACGAAAAGATGCATAATGTCCTTCCAATACGAATCCACTAAGTCCAAAATCGTAAATATCGAACGATCAATTCTCGAGTTATGAGTGCACACAAAGACGTCTGTCTCTTTTATGTATAGGGGTACCCACCCTGTTTGTCCGTGCCTTTCGTTTGGAACTATCGGGTCCAAAACTATCCTATCTTTAAAGTTTCATTAAAATCGATTGAGTGGTTTCTGAGATCGATAACAGAGCCACCTATCGGATAGAACGTCAGCGCACCTACTTAATTCCCCTGCAAATCTATAAATATAATAAAACTGTAGCCGTTTTCATATGTTCGCGGTTGGCGTGAAAACTACTGTACAGATTTTGATGAAACTTTTTTTGAAATGTTAGTTAAGATTTTGAGAAACACATAGGCCATTCCTTTCATTGTCAAGCCTATTTTTTGGGAGCGTTTTTGACCAAAATGTGTTTTTTTCCTGACTTTACTGCCTTTAAGTCACCATTACTCAAACAATTCTTAATCAATGCAAACAAAATAAAATCCTTAGGAGAGCCAACACTTTCACAGTTATTTCAAGCCATCAATCAGCTTTCTATGTACTCTAGAAGCTGAGCTACAACCTAAAATCTAACACGAAAAAAATAAATTTATTTTCTCAAATCGAACTTTATCAGCAGCCGCGGTTCTTGATCGTTGTTCTGCTTTGGGGTGGTTGGGTGGCGCACATCGCACAAGCACGTTCATGTAAAAAAAAACTGCGTGGTGTTTTCTCCGAATTAAGTGAAACGAATGAGAAGTATGCGACATGAATGGGTATGTAAAATGTAATCAACAACGACAATCCGCGGTACTAATAATCATTTTTAGTGTCCAGACTAAATTTTTCGAACTCACAATGGCGAAATTTTCCATACAAAACTGCATATTGTAATCTAGGAAATAACGGGTGATTTTTTAAGAGGTTTAGAACGTTTTTTAAAAAAAAAACACAAAAAATTCGAAAAAATTAATGAAATATTTATTTGAATCGATAGTTTGAACCTTGCAATTTAATGTTTAAGGATAATTTCATGCAAATGTTGACCGCGGCTGCGTCTCAGGTAGCCCATCCGCTGAGTCCAATTTTGGCATACTCTTTCACACATATCGGCCGGTATCTCACGAATGAATGCATGGATGTTGGCTTCCAGTGCGTCAATCGAAGCGGGCTTGTCCCTTTACACATTAGCCTTGACATACCCCCACAAAAAATAATCTAATGGTGTCAAATCGCACGATCTAGGCGGCCAATTGACCGGCCCGAAACGTGAAATTAACTGTTCACCAAACTCGCCTCGCAATTGCGCCATTGTTTCGCGTGCTGTGTGGCATGTGGCACCGTCTTGTTGAAACCACATATCATGCAAGTCAAGAACTTCCATTTCGGGCAAAAAAAAGTTTGTTATCATCGCTCGGTAGCATTCACCATTGACAGTAACGCTGCGATTCGCATCATCTTTGAAGAAATATGGCCCAATAATGCCGCCGGCCCATAAACCGCACCAAACAGTGGCTTTTTCGGGATGCATTGGTAGCTGTTGCAATGCTTCTGGCTGATCTTCACTCCAAATGCGGCAATTTTGCTTATTTACGTACCCATTCAACCAAAAATGAGCCTCATCGCTGAACACAATTTTTCGAAAAAAGCGCGCGATGAACATTTCGAACCGAGCACGAATTTTGATAGTAAAATTCAATAATTCGCAAGCGTTGTTCATTTGTAAGACGATCCATGGTTAAATTGCAAACCAAACTGAAGCTGTTTGACAGTGACACAAGGTACTAAACACACGTCAGCTGTCAAAACCAGTGTTGCCAAAACCAAACCAGCTAAAAAATCACCCGTTATTTAGTGTGAAGGTTAAAAATGATTATTGGTATCGAAAAATTTAGTCTGGACACTAAAAATGATTATTAGTACCGCGGAATGTGTTTCTGAGGAAATGCGCAGCTGGCTGATGACGTGCGCTGATGGACGTACAATCGTACATATGGTGGGGGTGGTGTATATAGAAATTGAGTTCAAGGTTTTTTTTTGAAGTTATTACTTCTTTAGGCGCGTTGGACACTTTTAGATGGGAAGAAATCAATGAATTTGGGTTACTTCTAAAACGACACCGCGTCATCGACACCGAGAAACCGACACCCGATAGGTGGTGCTGTTGTCCATTTTCTGAGAAACTCAGCTGATCTCAATGAAGCTTTGTATGTGTGCATGGTTGGATGCAGCAAGAAAGTTAGGATATTTTTGGACCCGATAGGTGGCGTTGTTGTCGACTTTTTTTTGAGAAACTCAACCGATCTCAATGAAACTTTGTATGTGTGCATGGTTGGATGCAGCAAGAAAGGTGGATAGTTTTGGACCCGATAGGTGGCACTGTTGTCGCTTTTTTTGAGAAACTCAACCGATTTCAATGAAACTTTGGATGTGAGTATAGTTGGATGCAGCTAGAAAGATAGGATAGTTTTGGCCCGATAGGTGGCGCTGTTGTCGATTTTTTTCGAGAAACTCTGCCGATCTCAATGAAAATTTGTTTGTGTGCATGGTTGTGTGCAGCTAGAAAGATAGGATAGTTTTGGACCCGATAGGTGGCGCAGTTGTCGCTTTTTTTGAGAAACTCAACCGATTTCAATGAAACTTTGTATGTGAGCATGGTTGGATGCAGCAAGAAAGATAGGATAGTTTTGGATCCGATAGATGGCGCTGTTGTCCATTTTCTGAGAAACTCAGCCGATCTCAATGAAACTTTGTATGTGTGCATGGTTGGATGCAGCAAGAAAGTTAGGATAGTTTTGGACCCGATAGGTGGCGCTGTTGTCCATTTTCTGAGAAACTCAGCCGATCTCAATGAAACTTTGTATGTGAGCATGGTTGGATGCAGCTAGAAAGATAGGATAGTTTTGGACCCGATAGGTGGCGCTGTTGTCGATTTTTTTGAGAAACTCATCCGCTCTCAATGAAACTTTGTTTGTGTGCATGGTTGTATGCAGCTAGAAAGATAGGATAGTTTTCGACCCGATATGTGGCGCTGTTGTCGATTTTTTTGTTAGCTGTTTTTACTCCCAAAACAGTTTTAAATATTTCCTGTGCAGTAAAATACCTGACAATTCGAAAAATACACACGTAAATGTTCAAGTAATAACTTCTGTCTGCACTCCCGGAGTGCCTGATATTTTTTTTTTTGTTTTAACGGTTGTTATAGTACCTACGGTGAAGGTGATACCTACCTTACAGTAAAGAATTGAAGATTCAAGAAGTAAAGACGATATAGGTGAATTATGTTGTTTGATTTATTGTTGGTGTGGGTACAAATTTGTGTATGATCCAGGCAACAGAACTTCAAATACATATTGTATTTCAAGAAGCTTTGTAAAAAAATTATCATAAAAAGTATAATAATCTCATGTAGGTATTGAAACTTAACTATTATAGTATCTCTTTTATTGGAAATTACACAGTCTCACGTCGCGTACGAAGTTGCGGGCACAGCTAGTTTTGAAAATTAAATTCTTTCTTAGATTTCCTATCTGTGAACGTGTAAAGAGTCATAAGATAAATTGTTTTGTGGAATAGGGCCCTGGTTCCAGTTGTGCACGCCTTATTGGTTGAACTACACTTCCAAGAAGTCGATCTACCTAACATATAATCATGATATAAGCTTGTCTTTCACCGAATCCCTCCGGAGTAGAGTTGAAGATTTGCAGTGCTGGAGCATTGATGTCCATGAGGTCTGTATGTCCCAGCCATCTTAGTCTAGCAATACAAACTGTATCACACTGAACAAATTTTCGCATAAAGCAACCGAATGTGTGTGGGCATGGGCTGGGCATATGAAAGTGCATGACCGAGTCCAACTTGTACTTAGTTGTGCATGAGAACAACCTATGAGCACAACTTATGTAATACAGAGCTCACATTTAGAAAATTAGCTTATTGTGGACTACCACAACAACTTTGCGGATGGATGCGATGCTTTGTTCTACAGAAATCGATCGATCTGCTAGATGCTGTAAAATCAAATTATTTTCCCATCAATGCAGAAGTTCATATTAATGACCTGCTTAGGTCGACTATCAATTATATTCATAATTTTGCTAATGGAAGTACTTTTATTCGGTCATCAATAGTATGAAGAGGAAAAGAAAGCTTGTTTTTAAAGTGCGGAATACATAGCTCAGAGCGATACTAATAATCAATTTTAGTGTCCAGGCAACATTGTTGAGCTCATAAAGGAAATTTTCCTCCAAAATATTTAGTGTGAAGGTTAAAAATTATAATAAGTAAGGCCCACAATTATTCCACAAGAAATATGCATATCTGTACAACAATTCGTAAACAACATATATTTGACTTTGGGGGAAACGTTACAATGGCAAGCACGACACTTTGTTGTAGCAAAAACATTGCTTTACTTCCAGCTATTTAGAAAAACAATTCTACAAATAATTGAATTGTTTATTTCTATTTGAAATGTGCAAGGACGTTCTAAAAATCTTTAGAAACATAATTGGATTTAGATATTGGAAGAAAAACTTAATTTTATAATAAATACCGCTACACACTTTACTTGTTGGCGCAAAACTTTTGCCTGGATATAACACTCCTTCCGTTATTTGCACTACCGCTGGCCTTTTTTACATCAAACATATTCTTCGTCCTGTTAATGGGGAAACGCATTTTGTTTTTTAGCCACGTAGTAAATGCTCTCTCATTATCCTGCATCTTTCGCATTTCAGCTTCAGTGGCTTTTAAATTCTTTTCCACAACAAAATTTTGTTTTTTTTGCAGCGTCTGTTCACGTTTATCCAACTGATCCCGACTCAGTCCATATTCCGACATATAACCAGTGTATTTGGGCAGCTTCCCTCCTTCGGAATCTCGATACTCACAGCATGTTTTGTAGTTCAGTTTTAAACATGTAATGTCGGGAGAACGGGAATTCAATCTTTTGGCTGTGTTCTTGCGACGAAATGAAAAGTGTCGGCTAAAGTTTTTCTTTTCGAAATTTTCTTCCTCGTCAGGCAGCGGATCTGGAGGAAGGTACGAAGCAACTATGATCGAAAGTTTGTCATCTTCATCCTCCTCGTTGGGATTGATTTCTTCAACTGTTTCCTCTTCTTGCTTGGGTTTCAGATTATTCGCTGTTTTTTCGACATCCACTTTGGTGCCGTTAATTTCATTAGTGTCTTCATCTAATCTTCGTCCAGTGTCCATGTCTATGACAATAATCTCTTCACAGATCTCTTCAACTTCCTCATCGGAGTCTGGCATTTTAATCTCGATCTCTTCTATCTTTTTCTGAACTTCTAGCGCCAATATCTCCGCACACTCTTCTATGGCCGAGATAGTTCGTTCATTTGGTATCACGCTCTCTTCGGCATCTCCATCTACGCTCAACACTTCTTTATCTTCGTCTTTATCCTCTGGAGGATGTTCACCATCGGGATATTTTTCAAAATTCGGTTCGTATTCCTCTAGATTAGTCCGAAATTGCACTTTTCTTTTCTGATCCGATTGTATATCGTCCGCAGCGGCCTCTTCATGAAAGAGCTCCTTGTTTGCTTCCTTAATTTTATCCACTATGTTGTATTCGTAAACTGGTTTTAGGACTATCAAAAAGTTGGTTTTATTGAATTGTACACAGACAGGATTGAAAATATCAAACTTACAGTACACCTCACAGTCCTCGTCTGTTTCACAATCGTGTTCGAGCATTTTTTGTAGCTGTTACTTCCTTCTAGAATTAGTAGTCAAAAAAATCCTTAGCTATTTTTAGGATCTTGAATTCAGCCCTTGGTGTTTCCAATTTCACGGAATTTATTACAGCGTCACATCGCACGACTGTGAATAAAAAAACCCGAATATTAAAAGTTTTCTCAGCAATCAAAGGATCTATTACCAGTATATGTAGATACATCTACAAGCAAATCGCCACTTCTTTGTTTCTACATGCGGCGAGAACCTCTGCACGCTTGTATCGTGGCAACTAAATCGATTAAAACTGTTGGATCGATTGCTTATTTGGTTGGTATCGTGGAATTCGTTGGATAGTCTATAGTAGGTACATTTAAAGTGAATATATCATAGATAATAGCAAAGTAGAACACAAGCGGACTGAAACTGACTCAACCAAGTCAGTTGACGAAGTGACAAGGCTAGCAACTTTAAAAACTCGTGTGAGAGAAATTTTTGAGCGACCATAGACACATTTTTGGAATAACTCATCCAAGAGTGTACGTTTGCGATGATGAGCAGTGGTCGGGGACATTATTGTTAATCCAACCGATTAATTGAGTACGAACATGCAAATCAAATAAAAAAAAAACGTTTTCATTCGATGTACCTATGTATTAGATTGGATTGGATCAGAGAAGACGAATTCGATTAAAAATCGATAGTCATTGGGTTATTTTCGGTACTTACCTCGGGAAAGGTAGACGATGAGATAATGTTGTTTTGGATAAGAGATTATGCACTTATGTTTAAGGTGAAGCCTGTCATTAACAATTTTTAATAGACACAGTTTTTTGTATTCATATACCAGAATATAAAAAGTCAAAGTTGTCACGTAAGAACATGGAAATGAATCTCTAAGATTATTGTACCTACTCGTAATACCTAACCTTAAGAATTTCAGAAGTAATTTAAGCATCATTTGCCGATTCACATAAATGGAGACCCCATAACTCTCGAAACTAAGGAAGCGTCTCCTTTGAACACAGTTAAAGCAAGGTTGGAAGAAAAGCTGTATTCGCTGTAGCCAATGACGACGAAACAATGGAACATCTAGATTCTAGAGGAACTATATATGCGAATACATAGATTTAAGATTTCGTAAACGGATAACGATATGCAAATTTACTGGCGGACGATATATTTAAAAAAAATATGCATGTTTGGCTCTTTTATTTTAAATAAAGTGTAACGACGACCCCGACGTATTAACATACATTTTTGCCGAAGTTTGCTGAGTTCAAAGCCTAAATAATCTAATTATGGCTGGCCCTTGTGAATTTGTTAACAAATTTATTATGAGAACAAGTATTTTAAATTAGCATTTTATTTGTTATTTTATTTACACGCTATCGCCAAAATTATTTTTTTTTTGCTTAATCTATACGAAAACTGCATAAGACACAAACTAAAGTGCAAAAAATCAATTGATTTGAAATTTATCATATCAAATTACCTATGCAAAATATTATTTTCTAATTTCTAAGGAATAATTTGGCACTCGAATAATAGTATTTTGTATTTAAATAATATAGATTTAGACATTTTTATTTTTTTGCCCAGAAGACAGTTAGGTACTACGGGGATTCTTTTTTGCAGAAGCATGTACAACACTATTTATATTTTCTTAAAAAGGTCGCTTGAAGCTTTTAAGGGTTAATTTCTTTGTGGTTTTGTAAAAATACTTCTTAAAAAAAATATTGGTATAAAACAATTCCAAAAGGGGATGGTACATTTATAACATTTCTATTTCTATCCTAAATATCTTAACACTGTATTGCCCATTTATGCAAACTCATTTTTGTATAAGTTCATTGTGGTGTTATTGTTATTGATCAAAACTGTTATTTCGCACAATTTGTGCATTGGTAGTAATCTTATTGTAGATAATTTGCTTTTTTATTGTATTATTGAGTGTCTTTGAGTGATTGGTGTTCTGTGTTCAGAAATAAAAGAATTATTGTGTTTCTCTTACCTAAATGCGACTAGTGCTGAACAAATATAGCGTAGAGTTTGTGTAGGTATACATATAAACGTTCTTTTACCTTTTACACACAAAGAAAACAATTGTTGCTTTTCATTATGAATGCAATTTAATTTGTAATAGATTTATTGGTTGCTGATTGATTTATGTAAACATAAGTGACATAATAGCTATTGTAATCGTACGAAATTCCAAAATTCCAAACAGGCACTCATGAATTAAAGGACGGATATAATAAAAATCATTTTTTAAACTTAAATATGCGGAAACACTGTGCTGGCAAACAATTTTATTATAAAAGGGCTATCTGAACATCACACCAGTAGTAGTCAAAGACCGAAATGTGGTAAGTGCAAAAAATTACATTTTGTTTCTCTGGCTTAAAATTTATTACTGGAGCGATTGAATTGAAACTGAATGCATTTCAAAGAACAGGTTTTCTGTGAAAGTGAGTAAACTAAGTAACGTACAGAATAATTTTTTGAAAAAAAATGTAATTCTCGGTATTTTGTGACAAAATACATAGGTACACGTAAATAAATATAAATTTTTACTGGATCTGTTTGCTCATAATATGCTACTTTGTTGTTCTGAGTAAAACTTGAAAGATACGTGCAAAAATATTCACATGAAAAATGTAGTTCAATATTTTAAAATATTGTTTGTTTTTATAAACACCTGTATTTTCCAAACTATCAAGATCTGTCTTGACGCTATTGGTGTTATGGATATAAACTTTAAACTGAGCTAATGATCTCAGATGTATCGTAGGTACTCCGTCTTAGCATTGCTTGGCCAAGAGTAAATCATTTTATGCAAATTTTCCCAAACACCTCTGGGAATTCTTTAAATAAAATGTAACAAACATGTTTTTTTAAAAACCTCCTCTCCCGTCTTTGAACAGGAAATTATGTTCTTTCAGTTTTCAGCATTCAGTTTCAATTTAATCGCTCGGGAAATAATTTAGCAGTCAGAGAAACGAAATGTAATTTTTTGCTCTTTTGCTCGATTTCATTTTATATAAAAAATCATTTTGTTTTGACAAACTCCGGAGTTAACGCACTGAGTATACAAGAATTTTTTTTTAGAAAATCGGCTGCGATTCGCCAAGATCCACACTAAACAACAAAATGCAAACATCTAGGGGAGCTTTATGCGAAATGGGAAACGTAAAACAAATTCATGGGGTGGTTCTAATGGTAAAGAAATATATTCGAAATGTGCTTCAGGGTTGGGAAGAGCCCACGAAGCTTTGGGAAAATAGCAAAATAAGTTAACTCAGCTTCTCAGCCTTCTGTAAATAGCTCCATTTTTAGGCAGCTACCTGCAGCATCTGAACGTAATGTCTGCTAACGTGCTTGCTAATAGTTAGCAATGCCTGTTTTTTTAAGCTTCGTTCTCAGCAAATGAAGGTAGGTAGAAGTGGCGGTCCATCCTTGAACCCAAGTAGCACTAAATCAAAGTAAAGTCGGAATTTCAGCACTCAATTACAACAACTTCGCTCTACTTGGCACTTCGAGAACTAACAGTAGTTGTAATTGTGAGCTGAAAATCCTACCTTATTTTGCTTTTCTGAGATTGTAAACAGTAAACTACTTTTACAGGACGGTTGTAGTACCTAAAGTTTTTGTGAAACGTTAGCGAGAGGTGTCGCAGTCGAAAAAACATATAGTTTAATTTGCATTCTTGTATAGACCATGAGTCGCGACTATTTTCTAGCTCTTCTGAGTTTCGACTTTCAGAGCCAAAAGGAGAACTAAATACTAGCCATGTTATTGATTCTTCCTCGTTCCTTTTCGTGTAATTTTTGTTTTATATCAAGGCGAATTAATCGATAATTCCAATGAAGCTAGGATACGTTACAACCTTCCATGAATAACTGATACGGTTGAAAAAAAAACTTAAAAAATTTATACGTATTGGAATCAACCAGCAACAATCCATCCGAAACTACAACCAAATAATAACAGAACCAAATGAAAACAATTCTTTTTTTCCGACATTTTTTTTTAAATGACTTAAATTATTTATTATTTTTTTACAACCATTTCTTTCTATATATTTTCAACTCCGTGTATTTCATTTTCTATTTAAAAAAAAATCGAAAATACAATGATTTCTTTTTTGTTTGCTTGTACATCATACACGTCAAGCCATTTTATAAATTCTATAAATTAGGTACATATATAAAATAATTTACACACTAAAAAAGTACAATTTATATTTTATAAAGACTCTAATATTTCAATCTTCTAAACAGAAGAGTTTTGCATACTTTTATCTCTATTCCTAATTTCAACTAAAGTCTTTCTGGTTAAGTTTGTAAATATTAAAAACTCAAAACGAAAACAAATCATTTTCCGATCCTAAGTCTTTCCCTAATTAAAATATATAAAGAGAAGTCTTTCAAAAGATATTCAACAAAATAATAAAAAAAGACAGTGCTAAAAAAAAAAAAAAAAAAATTAAGTTTTTTAATTTTTTTAAATAATAAATTCGACGGAACTGAGTTCAGAATTATTCGAAATTTTTTTTGCAGTCATTACTGAGTTATTTTTTTTAGTTTTCCATTTCATTTCGAAAATGTTTTATAATTAAAAATATAAAACAAACGAAACTTTCGTACGATGACAACTTCATCAATTTATTGTAACGAGTTGGGCGAACTCCCAGCTGCCAATGTAGGACGCGTACTTTTATGTGAACAATGGCAGGTGGTAGAAGTCAAACCCTCGATATCCTTTTGCAGCCAACCAGATGTATACTACATGATATGCTCCCGGTATGAAACAAATAAGGCCGGCCACAAAGAACACAACACCTTGAGATGTTTTCGTTGGATCAGCTACGGCGAAGGTGCCCATCACAAAGAGTCCAGTGCCGACCAAGAGCAGGGTCACTGCTGCTAGAACAGTTCTCCAATTCTCGCGTACCTTCGGATGCCGCCAGCAATATGTGTTCGTCTCGTCCGTTGGTAGGTTGCCGTATTCTTGTATGAGGGAATCGCTGTCGCGCGACGTTGTGTCATCAGCATATTTGTAATTTCTGCAACGATATAAAAATTTATAGACATTTAAAATAATTATCAATACAATAATGTGTTACATTTTGTGCGGACTCTTTTTTTTCCCCTCAATTTCGGAACAAGTGGATTAATTTGAGTATGTACTCCTATTTGATATTTATTAGGTAACAAGCTAAATACTGTCTACTATATTGTAAGCGAAAGGTTGTGACAAGTGCAACAATATTTCTAAATGTCAGTATAGAGCATATAACATATCCGAACTATTGTCGGGGTAGTAACGCTAACAGGTTGTTGTGTACTAGGAAGAAATCTATAAGTTAGGAATTTCCAGGGTATGAATAAAAACCTACTTTGTTAAACTTGTTGATGTTTCATTTCTTCATATATCCGATCATCGGCTTGTTGGAAATATTTGTCGACACACTAAAGAAGTTAAAGACGGAATCAGAGACCATACTGAGACCTCTAACGCGCAACCCTATTGCCGCTGCAGCGCTGACCCAATAATTTTTTTTTCAATTTCAATTTAGAACCAGTGCGACATAGAAAAACAAAAAAAATATTTCTACGTTTTATTCATACCACCCATTGTAACACATATTATTATCGATAAGAAAACAGGATAGTAGACTTCAGAAATTGTGTAGTAGTTCTTCTCTGGTACTAATAAACAATTTTAGTGTCCAGGCTAAATTTTTCGAACTCACAATGGCGAAATTTTCCATACAAAATTGCATATTGTGACCTGGAAAATATTTAGTGTGAAGGTTAAAAATGACTATTAGCACGGCCCCTTGAGTTTAAGAAGAAGTATTTTAAATTTATTTTAAAATATATCACGTTGACATTTATTTTCACACTTTTCTTCTTAGGACTTATGTCCCACCCTATTCGGACATAAGTTCCAAAATTGTTTTGGCGAAGATAAGTCCCAAATATTCGCATAGATATTATATTATAATGTTTACAAAGCAACAGTTTCAAAATACAATAATAATCATTTATTATTTTATATAACAAGATTGAACCAACAATAAATAGAATCTAACCAAATATTTTATTTTTATTTTTTTCTCAAAAAAAAAATTGAGTTTTAAATTTTCCTTTGAGGATTAGAGAAAAAGTGCTTACAAAATTATTTTGTTTGAGAAAAGAAAGTTTCCAAAAAAAATATAACTTGTAGGCAAGTAACGGCAAATTGGCCGAAGTTGGACGTCTCAATGTATCAGTACTGTTTGTCTATCCTGGTATCAATGGAAAGAATAGGAAAACTCTCAAATCCTTCAGTCACTACACTATCTACTATCTATCTATACTATCCTATGTACCTCCGCGGAACGAAATTAGTGTCTTTACGTTTGAACAACGTTGGGAAATTTTGAAAACTTATTTCCAGTGCGTGCTGTTAACCGACTATTATTATACTGACATTGAAGACAGCATTTTGGACGATCTCTGGTTCATGCAGGACGGCGCGCCATACCACAAAGCCATAATACTTGGAAGAAATTAGATTTTTTTCATTTTATTGCATTTTTAAAAAGAAACTTGTATTTCGCCCACCCTGTACTATGTAAATTCAAAGTTTCGATATAATTTTATACATCATTATTAGTCAATATGATGCAAAATAAGAATAACTGAAAATTAAATACTTTCGAAAGGGTACGTCATGACGAGAGTGTCCGGAATATTTTTCCAATTATTGCCCTGAACTCATCAATACACAACAGATTGAGATATGTGCTGTGTTGTTAGAAACAAATTTTGGCTATGTGATCCGGAAATATGCAATTATGCAAGTAAATGTAAAATTTAATTGAAATATAATGATGTGGCCTATAAAAAAAAGTAACAAGAGAAAACCAAATCTACCACTAATGCAAAGGTGTTACAACGAATTTCATTCTTATTGGTAAAATTGGAATAAAGTACGTTTGTACATGGCACTCCGTAAACCACTTATAAGCCAAAGAAATTCATTTAACCTCAGGTCCGTTCTCTTGTTAGCTCCTATACATCTTGATGCAAATTGCCTCTTAAAAACGCCTATACTAACATAATAACGAGATATCGTCACTTCACACATAACAACACCTTTCCGATTCAATTTTATGCAGGTATTCCCTTTGCCTTTGCCAAGTATCTATATATCCATCATCCTATATTCCATCAATTTGTGGTATAGGTATACGACTAGAATTGGTAGTGGCAGTGGGCACCTACGGCAACAACATTTCAATTTTACCTATAGGAATGCATCCACCAGGCTCATGACAAGAAAACTGTTCAAGGTCATATCACGCTAATGAAACAGTAACTCGGCACAATGGTTATCCCATTACAAAGTAGGTAGGCCAGAAGGGAAAACTAAAGGTATTTGAACGATTTCACTTATTTGTATTTATCAAATAATTCGTATATATACTTTCGATTAATGGTTTGGTGGAATTTGTTGTTTGTTTATTTTTTGGAACCCTTTATTTTTTTAAGAGTTCAAGGGAATTTTGGAAAACATCAACCAAACTGGTTGTTTTGTTTATATAAATAAAATCAGTGTTGAGCTTCATGGAATTCGTTGGAGGTTTTTCTTTAATTAGTGCGATACGGACAGTATTACTGACAAGAAACTAAATGGAAACAAAATAGATTTTATATATGCACGCTTTACTGGCTACATCTTGTTATTTGTAACATTCAAAAACATAAAAACCTCCCTTAAATGGGTGACCCTCTGAAAGGACTGCGAAGAAATAAAAATTTTCTGAAACACAACTCTCTGTGATCGTTCAAAATTTCCTTTAGTAGTTTTAATATGTTTTCTTTAAAAAAAGGGTAAAGGGTTATTTTGAAAACTGATTGGCGATGTGATGTTGTTTTCAGCGTTTATACAGGAAATGCAAACAATTTCGCAATTGTAAGCTTCCGTAAAATTTTGATATGACGTAAACTTTGCTAAAAAAAATGTCAATACATGACATTGTGATCGTTTGTCAAGCGTCTGGTCACACGGGGTCTCACAGCGCGTAGGTACAAGTGACAGATTTCAACTGCCGTGTTATCGTCTGTCACTCGCTGTTGGGACTGAGTGACAAAAATAATAGGCATAAACCTAGAATTAAATAGACCGTCAGCTCAGCACCCGAGCACTTACCCGCAAGTTTTGGAAAAAAAAATTCTCTCTTAAATCTCCTATATGTTAATAGGTACCTACGTGTGAAGCAGTAAACATAAAAAAATCTAAATGGAGGGGGTATAATGAAACTGTGACATTCGTCAGTCATCCAACATCGTGGAATTTCTACCTTTTCGTATAAATTTTGTTGCCCGAAAAACGCAAAACAGAAATAAAGCATCAAAATTGTTTAAATATCATGAATCTGACAAAAAACATTCGAACTACACTAAATTTCTGTAAAAAAGAGATTTGCCTTAAATTTAATAAACTTTATAATGATTATTTCTTAGTTCTAAAAATTGTTTGCTAAAAGGCAAATCTCTTTTTTACAGGAATTTAGTGTATTGCAATGTAGTTCGAATTTTTTTTTATACTGAAGGTTAATTTAATGTGGGGCCAGGGCACATATCCTCATTCTATAGTCCTTCACATCGCGTGGGCGCCCGCCCGAAAATGGCTAATCAGGTAAACTGATTAGTGTCAGCCAAGGATCTACGCTAACGCTTCAATCGTTCGTCGTGATCCATTTAGTTTGAGGTTGGAGTAAACCATTAAATCTGGGGCCGGGTTAGAGGCGTTAATCGCACCGTACCGATCCGCCGAGGCTGGGGGCCCCATTAATTTAGCTCAGTTGCTAACGGTGGACTCCGGATAAAAGGCATCCTCCGGTTTCATCTTGCCTTGTTGCCTTATCTGCCTATCTTTGTGTGGATGGACGGTATTTAGCTATAGCTGCTCGAATGGGATAAAAATAGACAATCCAAATAAAAAAACTGCAACTGATGGAGATAAGGATGAACTTATCTCTGTCTGTCAGCCAATACCTGAACCCATTCGTGATGGACGGACAGACCGTCCTGAACGTCTGAACGTTGACAGCGACCTTGAATCCGTCGACACGGTGAGCTCTGTGCTCACGGAGAAGGCTTACAGGAGCTGCTCGGACGCTCCTGAAACCGATTCCATCGAAAAGCTTGGGATAGAGAAACTATCCCTACAAAGGAAACGCTTGACCACCTCCAACAAGAAAAAACTCAGACGCCTTCTTGCAGATGGTCTCGCATATAATCAGGCGCTAGAGAAAGTCCTCAACGAACCTTCGAACAATGAAGCCTCTACAGCCAACAAGTGCCCTCGGTCTAGCAATAACTCTCCTGGCGGACCAAGTAAGAAGGCCGCGGACGACATTTTGCGGTCACTAAGACTGCAAAACAGAGTTCTTCCTACCAAGGACTGGAAAGTTCTTAGGAAAGTGGAGAACGCGCAGGGTCTCGCCTTGACCATCTCGATGGATGAGTGTTCGGTAAAACTCCTTGAGGACCTGAACTGTCAGCCGTTCTATAACATGAACCGGGTTCAGTTCAGGATCAAGAAGAATCCCTACTCTCGAGCAGCATCCAATCTGAAAGAGCGAAGCTGCAGCGAGCAGGTTTCCAAGGAGGCTGTTCAGTCGCTTCCTACCAGCTCCGCTGAACCTTCCATGTTGGCAGTAATCCAAACCTCTTCTCAGCCGGCTGAAGGAAAGGTACAACCGCCCTGAAAAAAGATAAAGGAGTCAGGCCTTCATCCTCCACCGATTCTGCCAGAAATCGTGATCCCGATCCGGCTCGTAAACCGGCTCAATCAGGTTCCAGACAGGCAACGACGCTAAAAGAGGGGACTAACACAAAAGGGCCCCCCCTATACACAAAAAATATGAAGGTTCAACCTTCACCACGCTAAAGCCGCCTCGGCAGTCTTAACCAAGACCTTAAACACCAATGGTCTTAACGTTGCCCTCGTGCAGTAATCATGGACAGACGGCAAAATTCTAGGACTCTCAACACCTAAAGGTAGGATTCTTTATTCCACCTCTTCGAGCAGACCTAGAACTTGTATTATTTTTGCTAACCTAACATGAATTTCTTCCCATTGCAAGAGTTCATTTCCAGTGACCTCACGGCTGCCATCGTGAAGATAAACAACACCAAGGAAGTTATCATCGCATCCGCATACTTCCCTGGTGACTCAATCGTTTGCCCTCCAGCAGAAGTAGAGAAACTGCTTAGGTATTTGCAAAGTACCAGAACAGAAATTGTTCTCGGCTGCGACGCAAATGCGCATCACACATTCTGGATGAGCTCGGACATGAACAATCGAGGTGAGTCCTTAATTGATTTTATCACATGCAACGATTTATACATATGCAATATCGGGAGGGAACCAACCTTCATTAATGTATTTAGAAGAGAAGTTCTAGATATAACCCTAGCTTCTTCCTCATTTAATCACCTAATTTCAAGCTGGTATGTGTCTTCCGAACCGTCATGTTCAGACCACCGACATAACATATTTGAAATCAACGAACCCAATACAACTATTGCCTCATTCCCAAAGAGAACCACTGACTGGCCTTCTTATAAAGAGCATCTAAGTCAGTCACTCAATGGAAAAATATTCCGAATTGACACTAAAGATAAACTAGAGCACTCTGCCGAATTGGTAAGATCTTCTATTATATCTGCCTTCGAGGAAAATTGCCCCCTAAAGACTAAAAAGCTTAAAAGGGAAACTATCTGGTGGAGCAAAGATCTTGAAAAGCACAGATCCAGAGTAAGGAAACTATTCAACAAAGCTAAACGCAATGGCGACTGGCAAACCTACTTAGTGCTCTCATCAACTACAACAAAGAAATTAAAAAGGCTAAAAAAAGAATCATTTAGACGGTTCTGTGAAGATATCACTGATATTCCTTCCAGGTGCCGACTTCATAATAGTTCTTGCCTCTGACAGAACCATCTCATTAGGCACACAAAACAAGGAAGAGACACTTCATCTCCTTCTTAGAAGTTAGAACTCACTTTCCCGGATCAACTTTAATTGGTCCCCTCTCATTAAACCTAACCCCCCGAGTCGAGCGGATCTGCTTCCCGACGAGAGAGGACTGGAAAACTGCAAAACAAATCTGCAATCAGAACGCCATCACAAATGGGCCATAACTTCCCTGAAGCCGTATAAAGCAGCAGGAGAAGACGGCATATTTCCGGCAATTCTGCAGCAGGGAGTTGATGTTCTTGCACCCATCTTCACTAAATCATTTAGCTGTAGTCTGGCGTATGGGCACATACCGGAAGCCTGGCGTAAAGTTACAGTTCACTACTTACCTAAGGAAGGGAGCAACTTGGATTCTAGTCCGAAATCCTTTCGCCCCATGTTTTTCATTCTAAAAAGCATGGAAAAACTAATTGATAGACACATAAGAGATGTAGCCCTGAAATCTTTTCCGTTTAGTAAGTCTCAGCATGCCTATCAACCAGGTAAATCCACCGTCAGCACTCAATGACTTAGTATTCAAAATTGAATCATCCATCAATAGCAAGGAAATCTATCTTGTCGCTTTCCTCGACATTGAAGGAGCTTTCAACAACATCTCTTTTGAGTCCACCAATACGGCTCTCAATAATATGAATCTATCTCCCATCATAGGAAGAAGGATAATGTCAATGCTGAATGGTAGAATAATTCAGACCCGCATCGATGATGTGGAAATCTCTGCACTCACAACTAGAGGGTGTCCTCAGGGGGGTGTTCTCTCGGCCCTTTTATGGTCCGTTGTCATTGACGATTTACTTCAGTCTTTGACAAATCAGGGAATCTATGCCATACTATATGTATCCACCGTCTGTTCCATTCGAACAACTTTGACCCCTACTAGAATTAGGGAGGTCATCTGTCTAGAATATGGCTTCCATAAAAATGTATCCAAAATCATTCCCCCTAGGGAAGACTGGAAAAAATACAAACCTAATCCTTCGCATCTTGACATCGTCTGGTATACAGACGGTTCTAAGATGGAGTCAGGGTCTGGCTCTGGAATATACAGTGAGTCGCCCCTGGTTAACTTTTCAGTTAGCCTTAGGAAAAATGTATCCATATTTCAGGCTGAAGTTCTTGCAATCTACCGCTGCGCTAGAATAAATCTAAGTTCTAGAACTAGGGGTAAAAGCATATTTATATTTTCAGATAGACAAGCAGCTCTCAAAGCTCTTGACTCATCGGTTATAAAATCGGTTATTAAATAAGAAGCAAAAGACTCGAAGTTTTTAATTTCTGAAATAAAAGCAATTTAGATCTCGGTCTTGGATATAAATTTGTGTTTAGTTCTACGACATTTGAATATTTCGCTTGAGAAAAAAATTGCATTTTTCACAGCGCTGCCATTTTGACTGCTTTCCAGTCAGATCTGACTGGATTGGCACGCATTTAGCTGGAAGATTTTCTAAAATCCAGCCGGCTGTTTTTTTAGCTGGATACGATTTTTGTTTGACTGGTTTTTAACTGATTCGTATTTGTGAAATCATTAGTAGGTAAAAAAATTTGCTTGAATTTCGTTTTTCTGCTCTGAGATTGGAAGCATATCCCACTAATGCAATCTTTAATTTTTTCGTTTGCATTGATACAAGTTTGTTTTACCCTTTGTTAACTTACAAAAAATGCTGCTTCATCTTTGGTATACCGTCTGAAGTTACCAAAAAAGTTGGTACCTACTACTATCACTATCACTTACAAAAGTGATGACTGATGAAGATGTTAAGTAGACAATTGAAGCACTCAAAAAAAAAATACTATGTAAAGTTTATTTCTGAGTTGAACTAATTTAATGAATTTACTCTTATTTTTAGTTATTGTTTTATATACATATTTAGTTTTTAAAATATACTTCACTTTAATACGTGATAGCAAATTGATTCAGTGTTTTTTTTAATAGGGTTTTTTTATGACTTTTTTTTAATTTTTTTATTCGTAGTTTTATTTTGGCTGGATTTTTAGCTTGAATTGTTTATTGTATTCCGTTGACTGTTTGTTTGACTGGATTTTGGCTTTTTGACTGTTTTTTTTCCAGTCAAATCTGACTTGAAGTCCGATTTCAAAATGGCAACGCTGATTTTTCAAACTCGTGTTTCAACGCGTTCCTTTTTTTTTTGGTTAAATTTCATATTCCATTTCGGTGAGAGAATTCTCTCGCAATAAGAGAAATGTGACATATTGCCAGAATTGGACCAGAAAGTTAAGGAACACTCCTAATGTCACGGATTTTCTGCATCCTACGCATGAAACATTTCACGATTTCCTGCATTGTCACGCGTCTCTCGATTGACACATTTTTTCCCTGTTGTTGTTTTTTTTTTTTTTTTGTGGAAATGACCGCTTTTCCGAATTTTTAGAAGCATTCACGATTTTCTGCATTGTCACGCGTCTCTCGATTGACACATTTTTTCCCTGTTGTTGTTTTTTTTTTTTGTGGAAATGACCGCTTTTCCGAATTTTTAAAAGCAGTGAGCAGGACGTGTGTTGTGTGAAAATAGTTTTGTAGTTAGACAATACTTTTCTATTTTCGAGGGTTGGTGGAAAGAAATTGTGCTTATTGGCTCTTTTCCGTCCAATTGTTTTATTTTATATTAATTTAAGATATCGACCAAGCACTTGTATACACAGTAAAATATGTTGTAGAGACGGTCCTCGGTTCGCAATACGTTGCAAACGAATTGTCTTTTACTGTTGACGTATGCAATTATTTATAAAGAGACCCGCGTAAACTGCAAATGATTAAAATAACTTAAAGTGGAATATTTTTATACCTAAAACGATATGCAACGACAAAATCCCTCATCTTTTGTATTTTGTTGGCACAACATTATAGAACAATTTACTTGAGGCATCTTGCTTATCTAGGCCACCAACTTTGTGTAGATATAGAATATTCATGCCTATATACTGGATCGTACTTTCTTCAATAAAAAAATTATCTTAGAAGTGTGAAAAACGTAGTATCTACATATTAAGGAAAAATCTAAATTTAAAATAAATTTCTAAACCTTCCTAATCATTTACTAAAACATTTTTTTTTTATTTTTTTTGGAATTGATGGTACTTTTATGAATCTCGATTTCTTTTCAGAGTTGCTCGATATTTACAGAAAACACTTAAACAAGTTTCGGTCTTTTTTATTCGATCGGACATATGAAACGGCCAAGCAAAGTTTGATTTTACCAGAGAAAGGTATATTTTTTTTTAATTAAAAAGGTTCTGTAAAATAAATGTCATGAATTTCAATTTTGTCACGCGTGTTTCGCCGTGTGATCGTCTCTCAAGCGTCGGTCACCTGATGTCACTGAATGATCGATTTTTTGTCACGTCAACATGTTAAAAAATTGCCACGAAAAGTGGAATTAGAAGCCACACAAAAATGCAATATTTTTCAATTTTATGCATTCGTTTATGCCAATTAGGCGCAGTGGCTTAGTGGTTAGTGTGTTGGACTACTAAGCGAGGGGTTCAGGTTCGAATCCTGCAAAAACCCAATTTCCAACTCTGGGTTTTTCCACTGCGCCACCTCTCGCGAACGTCTGACAAACATCCGAGAGTATAACTGTCATGAAAGAGCTTCTCAATTAGCCGTTTGGAATCGGCATAAAATTGTAGATCCCTTCCATTCCTTCCAAAAATAAAAACTCACACAAAACGAATGGTTGGGAGAAGCTGGGCCAAGGGTCCGTACAGACCTGTTGCGCCGAAAATTATTATTTTATGCCAATTTCTGTCTGCTAGACTTAAACCCCATATGCGTTATTGCTGTATTCCATCGAATAAAATCATAGTTATCTAAAATTAATTGATAAGCTATTAATTTTGGATAGTTGGCCAACACGACTCTTCAAAATGGCATGTATTTAGCCAATGCCCTAGATTAACATTGCTTTCTCAACATTAACTGTTGACCCTAAAGTTAGCGATATATTTCGGTTTTATTTCGTATTCCATTGCTAAGACATATGTTTTTATTCCGCCAAATTTAGTGTGAAAACTTTATCCAAAGTTTTCCATTACAATTCCTTGACCTTGAGGTTAATTCATTATAGCACGCAACTCTCGTTCCATTCGTCAGTCAGACTCAGACTTCTTTGTTTCAACGACAACTTAATTAAAAACAGATTTTTTCGTGTGTCATCCACAGATGTGTTCAACAGTACAGGCATACTTTCGACAAAACAGAGAACATTCTATACTCTGTGCTGTCAGCCATCCGCAGCAAATTTTGAAGTAAAATTGAATTAATCAAAACAAAAGAAAACCTCCATAAACAGAGGCCACAAATGACGTCATGTAAATATTTACACAAATAATGCAAACTAACTTTTTGGTAAAACAATTAGCAATTATCGCTTGCATGACTGAAAGGAGTTGTTGGTGTTGATGGAACTCTCCGTTGATCTTATCTTTGGAATAAGTGTATGGACTGTAAAAAATTCCTTGGGCATAAACACTACACTATTACCATATAACTACCGGCATTGCCGTCAGTAATTATCCAATTGAACTTGGCAACGCAGAACGCGAAGTCCAACCCAAGCCAAATGGATTACGTTGATGACTTTTGATGGTTTCGTGCTTTCGGAACAATTAGTACATGCGATATATGTACATAAATATGTGCGGGCATGGGTATTGTGATGGCAGTATTGTCGTGGCGGTAGAAAATTAAGCTCAGTTAACACTTGTTATCGCTAATTGGCGATTCAACACAAATGTAGGTGCAGTGATATCGATTGTTTACGGTGCCAATGTGTCAAAGTTTAATCTCACCAATGTGATTGATAGCAATTAGAGTGTTTGGAATTCAATTTAAATTTGCTTCAGATTTTGGTGTCTTAAGTTCGTAAAGTATAGACTGACGTGTTTGGGTTGTGATGTGGAGTAGGTACAGTAAAAACTCTTTTAACCGGAACTCCAATATCCGGAATTTTTTTCAAGAAAATATTTGTGAAATTTACACACAATTTGCACAAGAATGCGTCAATGAAAAGGAAAACAAATTTGCCGTCTGCGTTTTAGTCTAAAAAATAAGTTTACCGTTTGTCGTCAAGACTAAAAGGTTCACGCAAACGTATTTCTACATGAATTAAATCGAATAACATGTAAATATGTATACCTATAAAAACTGTTTTATTTTCGAAATCTCTTAACCTCTAATGTCCGAAAAATCGATTATCCGGAACACTGTCGGTCGAGCATTCCGGATAAAAGAGTTTTCACTGTAATGCAATT
The DNA here is from genome assembly GCA_949126925.1 of Cheilosia vernalis. NCBI lineage: Eukaryota > Metazoa > Arthropoda > Insecta > Diptera > Syrphidae > Cheilosia > Cheilosia vernalis. Next base: position 42,567,675 of record OX421359.1, read on the forward strand.
TAATTATGTTTTTTATACTGCTTTGATTTGTAAATACATGTAAATTTTATTTGAAACATTTTTTTGTATCTAGTCTCCTTAGGATTATGGAATATTTTTTTTTTTTTTTTAACAATTGTTGTTGTCAAAAATTTTAAATTTTTGTCTTGTGGATGTTATAATAAATATTATGTTTACTATGTAACTTTTTGATATGGAGTGGTTTTTGTTATTTTAATGGTATTTGAATCTATCTATTGTAGATTGTTTTCAGGATCTTTGAATCATTATGAGTGAGTAGGTTGATAGTAGGTGGGGGTGACTGATGTGACGTGAATGACGATGACGGACAACAGGAGTTGTTGTGTGTTTAAAAAAACAAGTAGGGGTTGTTACGAAAAATGAGCGAGTAACAACCATGGAAGAAGGCTTACCAACCAAGTTCTTGGCTGTTAAAGTTTTCATTTCATTTTAGAGTCAATTCTTTCCCTATTTTCTTCCTATTCCTTTAATATTCCTAATTTTAAGACTTCCCCAACAAAATTTCTAGGCATGTAAAAAGTACGGTAGTCCCCAAGACAAGCAAAAGATCCCACCCCTCCGACGAGCTAAGCACTGGCTTAAACAAGCATGCCTGCCTTGCTTTGTTGACCGGACAGCCCTTCCATCGAAGTCAAAATTGAGATTCCTGTGTCTCTAAGGTGGAAGGGTAACATATCTTTATATGTAAACCGTTACAGATTATATGTTTGATATACGAGCACAGTTTGATGTCTCAATTGACAATTTAGTTTGCTGTTGCAGGTATTTCGATGGACTAAGAAAATAAAATGCTGAGTACACTATGGGATATGGGAATGCCGCTATCAAGTTGAAAGACGAAGAGGATTTATATAAAATAGTTCGCGTAGTAGCCTTTGTCACTCTAGTGGTTGGACCGAATTGACTACGTAACCAGTATGGAGGTTTTGGAAACAACAGCCTGAATAGTGAGCAATACTCGCCAAGCCAGGAATGCCCTTCAGTTTACCCTTCAGCCTATTTCCGGTCGTACTCTGAAATATAGAGATTCTTTCATAAGCCGTACAACACGAATGTGGAATGCCTTGCCCAGCTCGGTCTTTCCCCCTCGGTGCAATTTGCAGACATTTAAAACCAATGTGCATCGGAATCTCCTATCTTCTCTATCCCAATTTCCTTAACGCCCGCACTGTGTACTTCAAACTACACCAGAAGAGTAGTCACAACCTCTTTAGTGTCTTAGCAATTCAAAATACTTTGTGAGTTAAAATAAAACATGGTGGCAGAAATGAAATTGTTTGGAATTATTAATGAAATTTATGAAATCGTTTGATTTATCAACAGTTTTTACGATTTTTATGAACTCTTTCGATATGCTGGTGGTGTGAGAAACAAATTTAATGCTTACCCAACTTGGGCGAAATTTTGATGCCTAAAATTCGAAATTTACTTAATTGATCACGAACAAAGCTTTTGACACTCATAAAATTCGTAATTACAATTTGTCTTTCTAAGTTACTGCACTTTATTATAATCTTTGTAGATTTCATCTTATATATAAATAGGCAAAGGCAAATACATACATAGTTATTTAAACACAACGTCAACAATAACTGCGAGTCGTCACTGTAATCAAATCAAACAGAACGACGAGCGGAAAATTTTCACATGGTGCTTTACGTTTTTTTCTACTCTCTACGTCTTAATAAATTTATAAATAATTAAAAAGAAACAAACTCAACTCTTTATGGAATTATCTAATTTGCCACTTGTACTTTGATCTGCGACAGAGCAATTTAATTACGCAAAAATTGTATTTCATTTATGTATATCTATGTATTACGCAGAGGATAGCAAAATGATAAAACAAAAACAACTTTAACCGCAATAACCCAATTGACTTATTCGCAGATTAATTTTCAACCACATAATCTATCAACGAGTTAACTGACTTTATCAAACAGCAGATCTTATTACCCGACTGTACACAGGGACAGGGAGAGTTATGTGTTTCGCGCGTATCCTATGTACGTTCCTACGGGACGGCGTGTCCCTGTAGCCCAAACGTCTTGACCGATTTTAAAGAGTGGGGTGTCGAAATGAGCCTATTACTAATGCGTGTGTCAACTTTAATAAATATGCAAATGTTATCGATCTTGATCAAAATAGATCTGTTTTTAAATCCACTGTTATGGAAAACATAATCTAAAGCTATGTATGTATTAATGTATATGTATTTTATGTCGTAAATTATTATATGTATTAGTTTATAAGGAATATGTACCTAATTAGTCTAAGAAAGTTGTAATACTTATAGACCCAAATAAATAAATAAATAAATAAATAAATAAATAAATAAATAAATTGGTATTCTTCCCCGGATCCTAACTGGATAGTGTTGTATACATAAAAATTACCAACTCTAATATTATTTTGTTTGTATGTAGCTTGTTCTTATTTTTCATTCCAAAGTGCAGCACTCAAATGAAATAAATTAATATTTTTATAAAAAAAAAAATTGAATACTCTTAATATTCAAACTATCAATACCTTCCTGTAAAAATAAAAGGGCAGAAAAAAACAATAAAGAAAAAATTATGTTACATTAAAAGATATCTTCGATTTTTATTTCAACTTTCTCTACTGAAACTGGTAAAAAACTCGTTCCTTACCTTAGTTTCTAGGCTAACTTAGCATACAAATTACCTAATTTGGAACAAGAAATAAGGTAAGTCTATCTAGTCAAATTTGGCAAATTAAGGCAAGATTACACATTCCTAAGGTAACATTTAAGGCTAAATTCACCCTAGGTTTAAGGTAAAATGCCTTAGAAAATCTTGCTCACGGTTACCAAACACTAGGCTGATTTTACACAGACTTACAAAAATAAAATAGGTAAGATTAAGTAACATGTTAGGCTAAATTCAGCCTAGGCTTAAGGTAAAATGCCTTAGGCATGCTTGTATACCATTACTAAAAACTAGGCTGATTTAACACAAGCTTCAAGAATTGGGATTACCTAAGGAATTTAAGGCAATTTACCTTAGAACTTACCAAGTTCAAAACGGCCTTAGGACTAAGCTAACTTATACCGCGATTTAGGCAAATTTTACACAAGTTTTTCTCTGGGTGTAAAACGCTGACAATTAAATGTAATGTATACCATTCACAAAATAACGGTTTAATACTTTTTTTGTAAATCTACATACATTTTACACATTCCATACAATTTTAATTGTGTTATGGAAATTCAACTTTGTACCTACATATTTTTAATCATTTGAAAAAATTGTAGTTTGCGTCGTACTTACTAATAAGAAATTTTAAACTTTAAAGTCTTACGGAAGCTCGCAATATATTTTCTCCAAAAACTTATTTAAATAAAAAAGTTAATTTAAAAAACCAAAAAACTCGACTGACTGTAAAAAAAAGATTTAAAAAGATTAAGACAAGACACTTTCAAGTATATTAATTGGCAGTCGGAGTCTGTGCATATTTTTGTCAGATTGTGTAGGTAGTCTTACAAAGCCGGTTATACATATTTACTAAAAGCTCATAAGCTTGCAGATTTTTGCTGTAGTCTTTCGACCTTTTCGACCTTTTATGTATGAACTGCAATGTTGATTGCACGGCACATAAGGTCTAAGGTCGTTTTTCTTTTGCAAAACTCTTCAGCAAATATATTTTCATCATACATTGACGAAGGTGACTACATGGCAAAGCTATTGAAGTTGGAAAGCGAAAGCGAATCGAATGACCACTTTGAATCTAACCTGTCATGAAGTAACTGAAGTAAGAGATCGGCCAGACCAATCTCAATTGTTAAAATTCTTAGTTACGTGCGTTGACAAAAATATGCGAAGCCTCCGGCTGCCAATTAGTTATACTTGAAAGTGTCTGGTCTTAATCTTTTTTTACAGTCAGTCGGGTTTTTTGGTTTTTTTATTTATATTCCCCTATTTACCGTAGCAAAAATGAACCAATTAGTATAGACGATGATGAGGAAGAAGTACTAATGTTTATGTCATCCAAGATTGCAGAATCAATACAACAACTATCCAATGGAAAATGTTGCGGAAACGATAAAATAAAAGTTGAAATGCTTTAAACAGAAAGTTGTAAACCGGTCTATAAGCTTATTTTGGTCATATATACAAGTTTTTTGGAAAACAACAAAGCAACGGACATCATTCGCTTTAGGCAACAACTCAGCCTAAAACATATATAGCCTAAAAAGCATATATAGTTAAAAACAAACTTGATTTTTTCACTAAGGAGTTCTTATCGGAAGCTCAGCAAGGTTTCGTATCGGGTCGATCTACCAACACCAATTTGACACTTTTTTCATCGTATGTTGTCAACGCTATTGAAAACAAATGTTAGGTCGACGCAGTGTATGTATACAGACTTCAGGAAAGAATTTGATTCAGTGAATCCTAGTATTTTACTGAAAAAGCTTGAACTCTTTGGGTTTCATTCGAAGATTTTATGCTGGCTATCGTCATATGTAACTGGCAGAGCTCCAAAAGTACGCATTGGCAATGCCTGCTCCAGATCAATTAAATGCACCTCTAGGGTTCCCCAAGGCAGGCGTTTAGGACCATTAATAATGACAATAATAGTTGGCGCAACAGGTCTGTAGGGACCCTAGGCCTAGCTTCTCACAACCATTCGTTTTGTGTGAGTTTTTCATTTTTGGAACGAATGGAAGCGATCTACAATTTTATGCCGATTCCAAACGGATAATTGAGAAGCTCTTTCAAGACAGTTATACTCTCGGATGTTTGTCAGACGTTCGCGAGAGGTGGTGCAGTGGAAAAAAACCATGAGTTGGGTCTTTGCGGGATTCGAACCTGGGACCCCTCGTTTAGTAGTCCAACACACTAACCACTAAGCCACTGTTCCTACAAGTTTAGGTCCATTGTTTTCATCAATGACAAAACATGGATTAATAAAAGATCATAATAATAACAATAATAGCAGTAGCAGTTGGATACAATTTATTACAAATAAATACATTTGTAACATGGTAAGTGTCAACCGCCAAAAGAGTTCGAGTTACTTTCTGAAAGACAAACAACTTGCGCGGGTTATCAAAGTTACGTATACGTAAACTTGATGATGATGATGATGATTAATAGGTTTTCAAAGACTGGAAGCTCTCATATTTATTTATTTTTATACCTATTAGTCATAATTTGACAGGTATATGTGATGACGACTTCGACGTAGGGGTATACAGCGTATTCATGTCCCTCATGCATTAACATTCCTTAGCATTGAGAAATCGAGAAGGCAGATGCAGCGATTTAAAATTGGTTTACTAAACTAAATGCCAAGTGCCGGCAACTTGAATTTTGATGCAACTACTATCATTATATGTATCTTAAAAATACAAACAGTAAAATATGTTTCGTTAATGAACTCTGGGGATAATGTACGATGTATTATAATTATGCTTGTTTGTATGTTGAACATTTGCAAAAAGCATGGCTGTATAGATTTAAACAAGTTGGTTATGGAGACAGTTTATTTCTGTTCTGACTTAATCAATAATGGTTATGTCTACCTCTATATAGTTATATATTTCAAAACCTTTGTTATATATTCATATAATACTCGTACTTCTATTTCTTGATAACTGTATAGATAATTGATGCTGTTGTCGTTCATTAGTTGAGTTCGGACTTCAGAACAAAGTTCAAATGATTCATCTTAATCTTCATAGAACCATTAATTTCATACTTCACTTGACATATTATCTCTTTGTGTTTGTATAGGCACTTAAAAATAAGTATATTATGTACACATCAGTTTTTCTTTTTACAAATTCTTATAAAAGAAAATCCCTGTCAACAGTTGAGATACCATGAGCTTAATAACACAAATAATACAACATAATATCATTCCTCAGTTCCATTGGTTTGCACCATCGCACAATTTGTTTCCTACGAGTTTTACATTCCCTCTCCGCAAGGCCAACCTATTTTTATCTGCGCAATTTCAACGGCAATTCAACAATTCTTAAATGCGTTTTATAGGAGTATGCGTCGCAATAAAACTCTAACTTAAAGTCAGTGTCACATACTATAGAGATCATCTTCCAATAGAACCTTCTGATCAAGTCAAAAAAATATTCCGGAAATTGTCTATAATTGAAGACGACGAATGATATGCGGGAAAAAAATAAAGCGAATCTGAATAATCCCTTCCTGCCTAGAAAAGCTGTTAAGCATACTAAAGAAAGAAGCAACGTGACTGCAACTATACTGGACGATCGTACATCGTACTGTGTTTACTGATTACCATATTGATAAGGCGATAGTATTTATATGTTGGGCGCACAACAGATATAGTGTGTCAGACATTCCAAGCATACCTACTCGGAGATCATCATAGGCCGACCATATTCACCTTTTGATTGATATATTCAAGAGCTTGGCATTAATTGGACCTACAACAGTTGGGGCTGATTTTATATATTCAGGCGGTTTTATAGGTTCACAAAATCGAAAACATTTTCTGCTATAATTTCAGCCAAGGTATGAATCCAAAAAAAAATTGTAAAAATCAAAAGCAGACGTAAGTATAAAACCGAGTGCGTTTTTCATTTCACATCACACAACGAATCTAAATTTTGTCGGCTACAGTAAGAGATGTTACCCCTTTATTTAGGCACAAAAAATATTAGAGAAATTCAACAGTAAGCACTAAGTCGTGCAATCGAAAAAGAATGATATATATGAGTACTCTCAGAACTCAAATTGCAACAAAGAAGTGAAAATTTAAATGTGCCAACATGCGCACGTCCTTAAGTCCGATGTTACTCTACATGTGGAGAGTACGATAACATTAGTGGGAAAAAATGAGAACGGTTTTGTCTAAAGGAGTTAATACTAGCATTTTTTTAGTAATACATAAAATTAATAAAGACAAAGTATTAAAAAACATTTTTAAAACAAGTTATTTCTGTTAATATACCTAGTTTAAGCAAAAAATAAAATATTTTCAAACTTGAATTTAAGGAAGAAGTTTATTTTTAAGAAATGAACATGAATTAATATAGGCAGTAAATGGAAATTAAATGTCTAATTTATTTCTATTATTTACTGGCCTATATTAATTCTTAATTGAACACTAAGGGCGGTATTCATCGACCAATATTAAACTAAGAGCTTCGTAAACCTATTCACCAATGGTTATTAGTGCATATTTACGAGCGCTCATAAGACTTGAGAGTGGTCCCGACCACTCTTAAGTTGAGAGCAGTAATAACTTCGAAATTCGAAATCAGCTGTCGTTTGTTTACAAAATGGAAGGGAAGGGAAGGAAGCCAATTAGTATTGTGCTTAAATACGCCAGCATAATAAATTGCAAAAAAAAACTGACTGCATCAGCACCGTGGAAAAAAAGAAGTGCTGGGAGCAATTAACGAATGAGTTTAATGCTTCCAGCACTTCGTTAAAAATAAGTTCAAAGCAATTAAAAGCATACTTCCAATGCTGGACGAAGTGTCAGGAATATCGTTCATATTCGCACAATAAATTGAATAAAAGAATACAATATGTTAGTCTAATTTAAATTAAACGAATTGATTTTAACAATTAACATTTTCGAATAACAGTTCAGAAACTCATTTTAGAATGCGTTTGGACATTCGAATTTTATTTTTTCGCATATTCGAAATAGCATAGATACAAACCTAAGAGTGCTTGGTGAATACATCGAAAAAACTTGCTGTTATGAGCCTCATAAACTAATAATTGATTTAAGAGCGCTTGATAAATACCGCCCTAAGAATCTGATTGAAATATGTCTTCTAGTTTTTAAGAAAATTAAGACTTACAGAAAATACTTGCATAATTAAATATTTATACGTTATACTAATTTAAAGAAAATTTGCATGTACTTAACTTCAACCCTAAATTCAAAAGTGACCCCAAGCGGGGGTTGCACACCTTGCAATAGTAGCAATTGAACCCAAATTTCCATAGTAAATAATGTGTAGCTGGCCTCCCATACAAATTTCATGCTTCAAGGGTAACAAACTTCGGGCGGTAGGTGGTGTTGTCCAAGAAATCTGTTGACATTACCGCCTGCCAGGCGATTGAAATTTCCAACTTCTTATTCCTACAACAAAAACTGCCCGAGCGCAATGAAGTTGCAGTCGCTTTGTTTGTACCGATGTCAATACGCAGTAGATAGTAACGAATTTATCATATCTTACAAAACCAAAATGTAGATATAACTAAGCTGCACAAGTATAGCACACGCAAACAGAATTTAACTGAATTTGACATATATTTATATAAAGACAATATTAACCACTACGACTTCGAGAGATATTCGAATCATATCACCATTTTCGTATCTTTTTTCTTCTCTCTACCACATGAGTGCGAATTGCGAACAAGCGAATATTCGTAGATTATGACATTGCATTCAGAAGAACTTTTTTTGTGGCTGGTACCCAGTTTCATTGCTGAAGGTTAAGTTCGAACGATGGCTCCCGCTCCGCCATCTATCATGGATCCATCCGTGAAAATCACTATTTCACCATTTCTTCTTTTTGGAAGTAATCCGTTCTCACCCTTCTCGCACCCTTGTTATTCTAACCATAGGCATGTTCATCTACTTCATCTGGTTCCAGAATTATCCCATGTCCATAGACGATGCCATGATTGTGCTGTTTCGCATCTCGATTCAAACGAAGTGCCGTTAGGCCCGCTGTTTTCTAAATAAATGTCTACCGGTAAGATCCCCAGAATCACTTCCAATGCTCATTTTGGTGGTGTTGGAAGTTGGCCTTATTACACTTTTTAAAAGCGAAATAAGGCCAATTTTTAGACGTTAGTCTTATTTCACTTGGCCTTATTTCACGTTTTAACAGAGAGGATGTTAGGTTGAGTGGTCTGAATGGGTATGCCTCTAATTTTTTTTTCCCGGTTTTATAAGGAAGACCACATTTGCTTTCCCAAAATGTATCGGGATATAGAATATTGCTAGCCATGAAACGTATATAAATATTACTAGCCTTGGTGCAATTACGTCTACTCCAAATTGCATTAGACCTGGTTATATACCATCCGGGCCCGCAGTTTTGAAGGGATTAATGTTGCTATCGCGCTTTTGACAGCCTCTGGTGTTACGATCCATCCTGTTCGCTCTTTGTTTCCTTGGAGCCCATCCGGGCTGATCTGACTTACAGCTTCCTGGAAAGTGTTTCTCCATCAGTACCTCATTTGTGTGATCCAGTGCATCTACTATCTCCCCCGCTCTTATACGAATGACTCCGATCTTGGAAACTGGATCTCTGGAGACACTCTTTTGTAGTCTATTCTCTATTGTACTCCTCATACTAGAGCAAAAGACCCTCCATGGCTCCCTTTGACGTCGCCGCGCAGAGTAACAATTATTAGCTCTTTATTTTTCACATTAAATATAGTAGGTACATTCATCCTATCCTTCGGGTTCTCCCCTTCTCATGGCGTTTTTTAATGCCTTCCTTAAGGGCCGGGATTGTCTGAGGCTTGTTGGCATAAGCCCGCGACTTCAAGTAGCCCCGAAAATAGAAATCGCCAAAACGGGAGACTACGCGACCAGGAAACGCTTCCTTCACAATATACATGGCCTTGTAGCGTTCGCCAGTTAGTGACCGTAATGCCGATGTTGTCCTCAAAAATACGATCTAATCACTCCTCCCGCGTGAACGCCGCACCACACAATAGCTTTGAGTGGATGTAATGGCTCCTCGTCCATCACACACGGATTTTCAGTGCCCCAGAAACGAGGATTTTCCTTATTGAAGTAACACCTTAAGTGGAAAAGCGCATCGTCGCCCATGATGATTTTCGACACAAAATCGTCCTCTTCGTTGTTGAGATTATTATTCCATTGCTTGTCTGTTTTATACTGCAGCTGTATAAATCACAAAGGTCAAATATGATGGATGACGTACGACGCTATTTGCAAAAAGTATAACATCTTCCGATAGGGTGGTTAATTTTGCGCCACCTTGTATACAAGTCATACATGCTTTTCTCTCTATATGCTTTTTCTCACATAAAATTTATTTTATATCTGGTGTGCGTACCATATGTTCGCTCAGTGTATACACCTACTTTCGTCTCCATCTTACAAGCCAGCCATGTTTGAAACGGATTAAATGTCTCCACTGCAGTTCTCGAATCGCTTTGTGTCGTGTGTGCTATTTTAATTGGTGACAATATCTGCTGAGCGTTTTGTTGTGCACCTTTTTCTTCGAGTCAAAGTTTCGCTTTTTTACTCATTGTAAACGATTCGATTAGCGCAGAGTAACAAGCTGATTCATCGCTTCAATTGATTTATAGATTGGTGTCGAGGCACGTCTATTTCAATTGGAAACAGAGAGACAAATCGTACACCACTGTCAATAAACCGGCAGCTGATGTCTTTGAACTTGGTCATTTGAACTTTTGGGGTCTGCCAATGAAATCGGATAGTGCACGTTGGGCACGTTTTGTGTCTATTTTCCGCATACCGGAAGTTTTCATATGTTTGGCTCTGAGAAAGCCTTAGCCAGTAGATTTGTACAATACCCTCCATGTTGTGAGTAAGCATTGTGCGTATGGGTGTTCATGCTCATCCGATTTAAATACACGAATGGTAAAGTTGAAAGGTTTCGTTGACCTTGTTGTAGTTGGGCATGAACTATTAACGAACTTTCTTTCTTTCCTTTGTCGTTGCTAGAAATGGTGTTTTTGATGAATTTCTGAATTCGGAAAGTTTTGTATTCTAATTGATGTGTTATGTCAAGATGTGTCGTAATTTAATTGACTTAGGCCCTTTTTCTGATACTACTCATAGCGATTTAAGTTCCACTTAAAATCTTATGTGACAGTTTATGACAAGGAAAAAGTAGCCCATAAGGTATTTAAGTAGAACTTAAATCGCTATGAGTAGTATCAGCAAACGGGCCTTAATAACTTACCTAATAATGAAATAAGTTGGCCACTAGATAATTTAACGAGTTAATTTGTGCAATTTGCATTGTTGTCTCACTTGGGTTCTTATGACGATGGTTTAGAAATGGACGGAAGATGTTTAAAAAGTTTTTGACTATGCGCCGTACTAATAAACAATTTTGGTTTCGACTTCAAATTTACGGATGCTCGCAATCGCAAAATTTGTATGGAAAATATAGCCAATGTGAACTTCTTAAATTTAGAGTCGAAAATAAAAATGTTTATTGGTAAGGCCCTAGGTATTTAGATCGCAACGTAAAAAAGGATTCCTTATTGTATGTCGATAATTAATATAGAATGGCGACTTGAAAGCGTAACATTTTTAATATACATCTAGATGAAAGAGTCCTCAATTTGGTCGAAGCTCAACTTCAATGCATATAAATGAAATGCACATTCTGATAACGGCGACAATAATATAATTAACCAGGCCAGTTAGCATATTTGAGTGATACGTTAGTAATGGTCAAGTTATGAGTATTGTCCAATGTGTAAAAAATGGGCTACTTCTTCTAACTTACAGTTTTATTTCACAATCGTCAAAATGAGGCTAAGAGTTTTTCAAAAAGTTTGCCCACGAAGCATAGCCTCAATATCCATTCTATTCCAAAGCTAAGAAAACTAAATTTTAAGAAAATTACTCAACATGGTGTTTCAGAATCTTTGCTTGAAGTAAGACTATGCCTATTAGAAAACATGGCCAACCGCAAGCCACTAAAGCGTGACAAAATTATTAGAAATGTTTTTTTTTTACTTTATGGTTGCAATAAAAATATTTTTAAAGGAAACTTGGAGAATCTGACTTATTTAACACTCAACTTATTTTAGCGCAATCCTTTTTGTAGTAGTTTTAAGCACGCATCTATTTTGTATAAGGTATACCTAGCCAGAACAAAAAAAAGTGCACGACTGGGTTCAACGAAACTAACTTTATTAGCTACGGACCGGACGTAAAGATCTTCATAAAATATAGGCAAAGGAATAGTTTCACATAAAATTCACTTTTGGGTTGTTCATACGCTACCGCAGTAGGTCTAGGTACATAAAAAATGTGAGCTTTTAAAAGCTGAAGCTCTCAGGAACAGGCGATTGGTTCTCGTAAAAGGGTCTATTGTATTATCTTTCTATAGGCTTTATATCTTACACTTTATAAGGACACAATGGACCCAACTGATGGTCTAAGTGAAGCTGTGGCTATCGCCAAAAGAGCACCTCTTTACATACCTGCACTGTACAAGATTTTTCAGTACAAGGGAAAGCGTATGATTCAGTCATGAAAAATCCCTGTGTAGATTGGGAAAAACGCGATCGTAAGAACGTGTTTTAACAAGATACAAATAAAATCAAGAAAAATAAAGGCCATCTTTTAAATTACGGCGCAGGGTCATAAGTCCACAGGCCAAAAGTCCACAATGGACTTTTGACCCATCTGACCCACCCAGATGAGCCAAAAGTTCACAATAATTTGGGCCATAGGTTCACAATTTTAAAATGGAAGTAGGCCATAAGTCCACAATTATCCATATGACAAAAAGAGTTGTTTTAACAACTCAAAAAGTATGGGAATGTTTGATAGATGCCGTGAAATAAGACCAAATTCTAAAAATGAACCTTATTTCGCTCTTAAATAGTGTAATAAGGATAACTTCCAACAGTTGGTCTTATTTCACTCCCACAAAGTGCAATAACGCCAACAAAATTTGAGTAATAGGAAGAACCTTGCACCCACCCCGTAATCCATCAGTAAACCTAAGCAGGGGGGTTGCAGGGGGCAGCATGCCCCCCATACAGAATTCATAGTTTGAAAGCGCAATCTTAAAATGATTGCAATGCTGGAGAAGTGTGTCTTGTGGGTTTTGGAGGCAAACACCGCAAATGAGGTCATTACTAGAATTTTTAGCTTCGCTTTCAAGCTCGTTGTCCTCTTCTTCACCTGCTTCATCCGTGAGCCATAAGACCACAATCAGTGAGTCAAAAATTCACAAGAATTTTGTGTGAACTTTTGGCTCACCTAAGTGGGTAAAAAGTCCATTGTGGACTTTTGGCCTGTGGACTTATGACCCTGCGCCTTAAATTACTACAATGTATTAAATACGTGTGGTTAAAAAAAAGAAGGCTAAAAATTAGTTTTAAGAACTTAGCTGTAATTGCAATTTTATTGGCATTACGGTATTAAGTTTTACAAAAATATACGAAGACAGATTGGGTTTTAGGCTAGTAGTCTTTGATAAATAGTTAAAAAACGTAATTATTAGATTTTTTTTGAGAAAAACTAAGTAGGGGTCTTATTTAGAATATGTACAATATTATCTTTAATATGTATTTTTATCAAATAAAACAGTTTTTGTATACTTATGCGGATAAAACAGTCCCAAATTTTGCAACATTTAGTTTGATAAATACTTTTGTTTAATTTGTTAGCTGGAGACTGAGTAAACGATAGTGTTGGAGATGTACACATTACTTGGTCTTTAAAGTTGTATCCAAATCGAAAATGGGCTTTTCGAGATATAAGCAGTCTTTTTGTTTAAATTAACGTTTTCGGTGATTTGCATTAAAAATTAAGGACACACAAATTTTGGAAACATTATTGAAACATCCATTAAGGTAGAAATGACCACATTACCTTAAAAATATTTTTTTGTTACAATCGTATGGACCGTTTTCAAGATAATATGTATGTCCAAATTTCAAAGGCATCGTTATTCGATTTTTGAGTGAGAACATAAGTATGCATGCATGCAGTCATTTTAACCTCATCTACTTAAATATTAATTTAGGTTGAAATGTTTAGAGCCGTTGTCAAACAAATCAAACTCGAATGAACATTTTTAAGGTGAAGTAGCAATTGAGGCTACCTTGCAACAAAAAAAAAATGGCTCCAAACTGTAAGTCCCTAAACTCCAAATCCGAAACGAGATTTAACGAAGTCCGGGCAGCCGTTTAGGCTGTAAGCCTCGGGACAGGCAAACAGACGGACAGAATTTCGAGACCCACTTTTTTGAGTTCCTCTATAATAGTAATGTCAGAATAGATTTGCATCTCGAGTTTGAAATTTCGTACGAATACAATATCTTCGTCTTACTACGTAATCGAGAAAGTTAAAAATTAAGTTTCCAAATAAAAGCAGATATTGTTATCTACTGCATACGCACAGTTATAGAGGACATACTTTCTCATATATTTATACATTTAATAGGTTTTCATGGGACTCTAACCTTCTGCATTTAAAGTGTTGTATCTACCAAATCGTGTGCCTTTTGCAACATTTTTTTCAAATGATATTAGTCGAACGTAATCGCCTTATTGAGACTCATTTCCGTGAAAATTCTAGCGTACTTGCAAAGGGGCTGGTTGTGTGGTTTCCCAGTAACACATTCAATGAATTTGAGAAGCATGTTACCAAGCTTAGGTTGTGGTTGATAGGAACTTTTCCACTTTTTAATCTGTCATTCAGAAATCTGCTATAACTAGGTCAGTTACACTCTCTGGCTTCAATTCTTTGGATATTATCTACATCTAACAACACTTATAGAAAGTGCATTCATTATGAAACGTGTATTAAAAAATTATTAGATTAATATTTTGCTACATATTTCTAAATGTTATTTAAATACCAACCTTCATAAAACCAATTCACATAAAAATGCATAAAACAAAACAACGAAACAGTACGTATGCATAAAACATTTATCTGCTAGTGCATCAAGTAACTTCTGCGTGCAACTATGGCAGCTACAACAAACTAATCAAGATTTCTGTGAATCAGAATCATGAAGCATTATCTAAAAATAGAGTATTCGTTCGTCGATAAAATAAACTCTCGGTCAAAGTCCTTTAAAATGTATTCACCCTATCTGGTTGAAGATTTTGTATTGGTGTACCGGCAGTATTGTGTTTTAACCAACAAAAAAAAGGTTATCCGGCGAGTGCGAGGAAAGCACACAACCAAATGTGTTTTGGCCATGCGAGGGCTAAGTTTTTTTTTAATTTTATTTTATTAGCCTTGAGTAGGCATATTTCAAGCGAGGGGTTTCCTTTTGGGTTTTGGTTGCTGGTTATTGTTTCTTGCCACTCTCCGGTTGTTGTTTTTCGGTAACTCTTTGTTCTTCGTGGTTGGCGAAGACCTCTAACCGAATGCGTTTACAGTGGATTACTTTTTTTTTTTAGTTTTATAAATTTTATTCATTTTCAATTGTTCAGTCTTGCGGTCGGTGCCGCTGGTGAATTTATTTTTACAGGCTTAATTCGTTCAACAGTTCCTGTGATGTGTAAACGTCCTTAAATGTTGACGATTTTTTTTTCATTTTTGTCTGTTACTCGGATTATACTGTTCTGAAGGTTGAAGGACTTTTCTGCAATGTGCAGTTGTTTTACTCGTTTAAATGTTAATTTGAAGGATAAAATGAGGCGAAAAACGAATATTTATCATCGTTTCGGAGTGGAATGTTTTTGCTTGTTGCGATAGGTGATATGTGTTGTTCTGCTGGAGATTTTAAATGCAAAACATTTAGGTGGAGAAGTGTGTCCAACATAATGATGGAATGGGGTGCAAACTTTTGGCGTCGGAATACCTACCTTTTACCTAGCAAGTGAATGTAAATGATTTTATCGTCTAAAATATAAACATTTATTCCTTTTTGAATACATAAGAAGGGCATCGGAGAATTGATGATTTTATGTTCCCTAATTTATTATACACGTTTCATTTAAATACAATTTATAAGGCTGAGAAACAAACAATACCTATGCATATATTTAGAGCATTTTTTTTATTGATTTTCTTCAGGTTCGAATAAGTGTGGTCCCCTACCACCTTAACACCTGACTGCATACTATCTTCTCCACAACGAAATAAAAGATACCTCTTGCGTTGATGAGAATGGTTCGAAAAACCACCGGGCATTTACATAAACATTCTGAACGGCATTGTTGTTCTAAAACTCTATTTACTGATTAATAAAAATGTTCTTCTTTCTTCTAGACGTGTTACTCTCCCTACATGTTGTCCAACTCCATGAGTTTCGATGTCAGTTTTTCTGTTTGGAAGAGCCTTTTTTCGACGAAATTCGTTATCGGGAAGTTATGCCAATGATGGGCAATTCATCATCACAATAATGTAATGCGTCCACAAAGTATCTAAGGCCAATTCAGGTTATATGCGCCGCTGCTACTTCTGTATTGATGGCGAAACAGAATGAGTAGCTGTTTAGTAGGTACAACAAGCCGGCGCCACGTCTATCTACAGTTGTTCTGCCTGAACGTGGGAGTTGTTTCTCTTCGTTTGACGTTGGGGAGGCCAACGACTCTACGTTTCCTTTGTAGGTAGTAGGTGATTGCGATAGTTGCTAAAGTTTGATGGATGCCATTTATGACTTCTTTGTACACAATTAATATACCTATATACCTAGTAACAATATGCAGTAAGAAGATAAACATGGAGAAGATGGTACGAACTCTTAAATTTCTTATTTCATTCGTGCTGTTGCAAACCACTGATAACTAACATAACGGCATCTAATTTAGGTTCCTTCTACTATAATATTACAACTATTATAGCCCAGTGGGTTTATCGATTGGGGTCGATTAAATCGTGAACTACAATATACCTATGTACGTCATTATACGAATAAACTTTGTTTTTCCACACCGCTTGGCGGCAGTATACCTACATCATAGAACAAAATAAATTCAAGTTAGAACAAAATCTCAAGAAAAACAAACCCAAAATCAATTATATGGTGACACACAACTTACTATACACACTTGTGCATAAAATCATTTGAATATATTATAAGAAAAGGGTGACTATATTGTCGGTTGTCGCTCATGTCATAACTCATAACTACGTACCCATTTTTGCTATGACTAGATTTTTCTTACTCTTCACGGAGGAATAGGACAAGGTTAGAGAATGGTCCTATTGGTTTGTCTATTGTTTTATTTGAAATAATATAAATTCATGCTTCAAACTAAGATGTTTTAAAAAAAAAATCTACAAAATATAAATGTTTGTATACCAAGCTCTCTAGTTTTTAAATTTTGTTAATGTCGTTGAATTTATACAAACACTAGAATATCATTGAAAAACACCCTTTAGATGGCATTCTCAAGAATAACCATAATCATTGTGTTAACGTATCCTATTGCATTTCTTTTGTTTGTCATTAAACTAGGTTACACCGCATTTCCATCTAAAATCTTACTTGGGATCTTGAATCCTAATGGTTACATCATCTGAGGATCGGGTTTTAGCACGCATTGGTGTCGAGATCACTGTTGAACCATACACTCGAATGGCCTCATCGGTCTCCTCCTCGAATGCATCGTGAATAGAGAAACGTTTCTCCTTGTTTCGACCAGAATTATTGGTGCCATTCACAAGATTTCGCGACATTTTTTCGTGTTTATACGAAAATTTCACTATAAAACACTGTACACCGTTGAAAACTATCTATTTTCCAAAGTTATTGAATGTTGAAGTTGTTTGATGATTCTTATTCCCGATATTTTCTATGTATTTATTTTTTTTACGTTCTCTGCGCCACTTATTTTTATGTTTTGTCTATTGATACATTTTCATGACGATGTATACGGTATACCGAACAGATACGGGAATTGAAATAAATTCTAAAAGAAAAAAAAAACACTTCATCCAAGAACAAGCACAGATTTCTAATTAAAATATCAAGTTAATATTTTTTAATTTGAAGATAAATAGTATCTACACCAGAATATGGGCAACAAACATTTTTGTTTTTGATCGAAATGTAGATTTTGCAATGAAAGAACCCCCCCGAGAGAATTCAATCAATATACGCAACGCAGTGCTGCTGTTCGAGACGTATTCAGGGTGGTTTTACTTGCTAATTTTGAACGATTTTTTGCAATTTGTTTAACAATAAGAATTTGTTTAAAAGCAATCAGTTTTGTCGCGGTCACTGGTAGTACTATCGCAATCACTCGTTCTCTGTTCTTCATTCTTCTTCGTATCGTTCGTAAGTCGAGTGTATTTTGAAAAAGAAGAAGGTGGAGTTTCTTGTGTTTATTTTTGGCCTTAATTCGGTTGTCAGTTTGTGAATTGTGATTGTGACTGTCAAAATATAGATGGTTGTCTTTTTCTAACTAATGTGAAGATGAAAAGGCGCAGTATTTGGTGCAATCACAGTGGACAAACTGTTAAGTGATGTTTGTTTTAAAGTTCTTATTTTATTATTAATGATTTTATATCTCGAAGAACGGAACGACAAATTTCGCGATATTAATCAATAATAATAACCACCATAATAATAATGTCCACGCTAATATGGCTACAATGGCGAGGTTATCCATAAAAAATTGCATATTCTGACTTAGAAAATTTTCAGTGTTAAAAGCTAAAAATGATTATTAGTAAGGCCCATTAAAAACCATGATTAAAAACGATTTATTATTTTCCCACAGTCATATTGCGCCGTAGCAGCCAAAACAATATTCGCTTGCATTGGAAATCAATTTAAATTTTTCCGAAATCCATTATTATTATTATGTGTGGAAATCAATTTCGATTGATTTTCGTGTTTTTTGAGCTTCGATCTCAGCAAAGCAAAACAAAGTAGGCAATTACAACAACTACATTCCAATTGACACTTCGAGACTCGCAATAGCTGTAATTAGCGCGCTGAAAATATTACCTTACTTTGCTTTGCTCAGTTCGAAGCTCAAAAAAACTCGGCTAATAATGGATTTCGGAATAATTTGATATAAAAAGTATTGGCCCGTGTTACGTGGCGGCCTATTTGAAATTCATTTTAATTTTTCATAGTGCCAGTTAGTTTAGATTAATCTCTCTGTTCCTCTTTCGCTCTCTACACACATATATTTGAGAATTTTCCGACTTTTCTTTTTTCCTAAACCATCCCTGAATCAAGACGAACAACACAAAACAAAAATCATCCAAATCGGTGGAGCCGTTCTCGAGTTTTCATCTTCCAAGTGCGCCATGGAGGGGGGAGTTAACGCTACGGTGACGATTTTTTTCGGTTTACTCCCCATATTTTTGAATAATTTATATGCGTGACCCACCGACCGTCCGTAAAAAAGCTATATTCGCTTCAAAACTCGGTCCCATATGTTGAAAATTAATAATTCAGCTAAGAAAAGGAATCCTTCCACCGATAAACAATTTGTTACCCCCAGCTGTGTGTCATTAACATTGTTATGAGTGAGGGCATATAGGGCTTTATGCTGGCATTTGTGCTTATTGTCCCATTACACTATATGCTATTTCGGCATTTTTATCTGTCAAAATCAGCATGGTCATGCCTGGCATTCAGGTAAATTACAGCATATGAGATATGAAATTGGCATTTTATGACCACTTGGCATACAGTCTAATCTTACCTTAACAGAATATTTGGTTAAACCAAGGGAGCAAATTTGAAACCAATAACAAAACTACTTTTACCTCTTCTTCTATAACAAGTCAGTTGGTAGGTATAATGTTTTTCATAAAAAATAAAAAAAAAGGTTTATTTTTATTTGCAGAATTTTGTAAAGCGGAATTTTGTAAAGCAGAATTTTGTAAAACAGAATTTTGAAAAAAAAATTTTGACCTCGCCAGAATTTCGATCCCAACCCTTACGGAAGGTCACAATTGCAAATCATTCGAATTCAAATTTGTCACTGTGATTCTCCACGCACACGCACCAACTTTTCCAAGTATTTTAAAGAATAGACGACACATCTGGCAGTGCCATTTTAGAAAACAACTTCAGTTTGAATTTCAGACGTTTGTGGACATAAATGGCGCGTTAAAATGAATCTTTGCAAGTTTTTTCCAATTTTTTCACCTATTTATTAGTTTTTCTTGTGTTTTTTTTTTTTGTTTTTCTATTTAAACTAATAACCTACTAACTATGACGGATAAACGTGAACCAATTAGTGTCCGAACAACTCGATTAAACAACTTAATTGTTGGAAATTGGAAGACGGCCACAAAAACTAGTCGCGCTGTAGCAGATGCTATTTCAAGGGAAGGACTTTTAGATGCATTCTGCCTGCTTTATAATGAATGTGACAGGGAAGCCCTACGAAAAAGGGATAAAAATATTACAGAGTTCATCACAAAATGTAAGTAAATAACAAAGATTTAGAAGAAAAAATAGGCTAACATTTTTGAGTAGACCGGCCGATTGTGGAGGAGACAAAGGAGCTCCGCGTGAATGCCGAAGATTTTACTGTAAAAACTCTCATTGGAAAGGGATACTTTGGAAATGTTCATCTGTCTGTTGAGAAGACATCAGGCGATGTATACGCTATCAAGAAAATCAAGAAATCTGTCGTGACCACTTCTCAAGTGAAGGAAGAGCGTGATATCATGTCTCGGCGTAGCTCTGAGTGGATCACGAATTTGCAGTATGCTTTTCAAGTGAGTTATTTATTTTTCAAATTATTTTAAGTAATACTACTAGTAATGGTATTGTTTCAGGATAACAATTATTTGTATCTTGTAATGGAATACTTGCCTGGAGGTGATTTGCTAAGTTTGATGATTCGAAATGGTCCCTTCGATGAGGATTTGGCACGTTTCTATTTGGCGGAACTGACATTAGCGATTCATGCTCTACATCGCTTGGGTTATGTTCATCGTGATATTAAACCGGAAAATATTCTTATCGACCGATTTGGACACATCAAATTGGCTGATTTTGGTAATGCTGCCGCTTTGAATAGGGATGGACATGTTTTAAGTTTGTCACCTGTTGGCACACCAGATTATATTGCCCCGGAGCTGCTTCAGACCATATCGACGTACAAGCTATCAAAATCGTTGCATGATGTAAGTGGACAATTTTTTAAAGATGTATGCTTTAGTGAGAAAGTTTAAACCTTAAACTTGACGTAGAACGTTCCAAGCTAGTTTAATTGTAGACTCCAATAGAAAAGAAATTTTTCTTCTGTTTTTTTTTAGTTTTAAGTAGAACAGAACATAGTGGTAAAAATGCTGGTAAAAGAGTGTGTCTGCCTATTTTGGTAAATTATTTTATCCTAAGATCATTTTTTTTTATTTGTTCTGCCTGCCTGCTTTTAAAAAAATTCCAAAGTTCCTGTTAATTTCACTAGCCAGAATATCAACCGGCAACTAATTGGCTACAATAATGAAAGTAGTTAGAATCAATGCTTGCAAACTGGGCTTAGTAGGTTCGAGCGCTGCACTATTTATGTATATAATTACATATCTGTTTGACACTTCCTTGTCTAAACATACAAAATGTTATGTATTTTAATTCATCCAATATCCTCATTCACAGGTCAGTTGCGATTACTGGTCAATGGGTATAATCGGCTACGAACTCATTTGCGAAGTCACACCCTTCCACGAGGATAATGTGCATGAAACATATTCAAAGATCCTAAGTCACTGCGAAGACAGTCACACCAAGGAGGTCATCTCGTTCCCCAGCGATTTAAAAGTCAGCACAAATTTTAAGAGCCTAATATCATCGCTAGTGACAAATCCAACAAATCGATTGGATTATGCACAACTGATAAAGCATCCGTACTTTGAAAGTATAAAATGGGATTCCTTGCGTCAGGAGGTGCCTCCCATCATCCCGAATGTGAATGGAGATGACGACACGTCCAACTTTGAGGATATTGAGCGAAATAAAGGCCGCCGCAGTACGTACTCGAAGAAATCTCTCACCACCAATGTCAAGGCGACCGATTTCTCCGGCAAGGACCTTCCATTCATTGGCTATAGCTTTGTACATATGGAAAAAGCGGAAGAAACAGATAATCCATTTATGGACGAGGTGCGTATGACGAAACTTAACACAAAACTTAAAGAACTGCAAGGGAAGATCAAAGATCAAATGGAGGAGATAAACTCCTTGAAGCAGGGACTTCTTAAAGCCGAACAAATTGCCAAACATTCGGATTCTCAGGGTAAAATCCTATCTGAAGCCAAGGAAGAGCTAACAAAAATGAAGAACCGCTTGAAGGAGAAAACAGTGGAATTGGCTGCTTGTAAGACGCAAATAAAAACTCTACAAAGTTCTGTGCAGATCGAGGAAGAGATGTGGCAAAAGAAAGAAGCAACCATCACTGAACTGTTGCGCATGAACCGCCAAAAGTATGAAGAGGCAAAGATAGCATCTGAGCAAAAGTATGAAAAACAAATTGCTGAAAAGAAAAACGAAATGGTAAGCGTCGTCCAGAAATTGGATGCACGAGAGAACGAACTAACCGCCAAAGTTGAGGAGTGCCAACATCTTCAAGAGAAAATGGACAATTACAAGAAGATGTTGGACGCAATCAAGGAACAAGCCCAAATAGACAAAGAAGATTTCACAAAGAAGAAAATGGAACTCACTGACACATACGAGCAGAAGATGATTGATCTCCGCAACAAGCTACGACTCGAGAAGGACACCAAAAGTCGTCTGACCATGGAATTGCGTGATGTACGCACCGAGCTCGATGACAGCATTTGCTCGTCGCGCAGTAACCAGGAAGCGAAGATTGTCACCGAGCGGAACATCGATGACATGCGGCGTCGCTTAAACCGAGAGATTGAGGCAAACAATAATCTGCGGTCAGAAAATGCGCGCCTCGAAAAGGAACGGACTGAGCAGGAAAAAGCCACTGCCGACATCAAGCAAGCCATGGAAAAGTTGGAACGTGAACTGCAGGTTGCCGTATGCAGTCAGCACTTGCAAGCGCGATCCGAAGTAGAAAGTTTTAACTCCTCTCCGTATGAAACAGCGCATGGCAGTCTTACCGATTTGCACGCCATCGAAGAACAATTGCGCAGTGATTTGCAAGCTGCTAAAGAGAACGAGGACAGTCAACGCCAGCGAGCTGATAAACTACAGGAAGTTGTCGAAAAACTGGAGGAAATGATCGCCAAGTGCAATGAGCAGCCGAAGAGCTTGGGCGACATGCTGGAGAAACAAAATGAAAAATTAGAGGACAAGTTGGCTACCGCCAGAGAGCAGATGATCGTCGAACGTCAATCAGCTAGAGCAGCGAATTTAAATCTATGGAAAGTAGAGAAAAAGCTGGAAGATGTTCTCCACGAAAAGAAACTAACTAAACGCAGAATGGAATTGACTGAGGAGAAAATTAAAAAAGTTATAAGCGAAAAAGACGACTTGGAGAGGAAGTGCAAGGACGCGTTGAGTCTGGTCAAGCAGAAGGAATCGCGCATAACTGAGCTGAAAGATGAAATCGGCAGTCTAAAAAGGGAGATCCAAAAGGAGCACAAAATGTGGGAGAAAGCCGAACAGGAGCGCATGAAAGAGAAGTCGGAGGTAAGTTACTTTGCTATTTTCTATTTTATCCGAAGCCAAACTGATTACATAAATTATACTTACGCCATGGTTGGACGTTTTGACTACATGTCCTGCCAACTTATTGCAAAAGATGCCAAAATTGCTTTTTATAACATCTCTCACATTTATAACATTGTGAACAATCAATAATCCGCGGTACCAATAATCATTTCAATCACAATATGCAATTTTGTATGGAAAATTTAGCCATTGTGATTTCGAAAAACTTAGCCTGGACACTAAAAATGATTATTGGTATCGCGGAATATGTATAATTGTGTGGGTATTCCAAGATCGCAAAGTTGTCACGTTTGCCAGTTCACGTCTTAAGGTAAAGTCATTCTCCAAACAGATCACTTAACTTCGAAGATTTCGTCTTGATTGCAAGTCCGTCAGTTTGGAGTTGTTCGATGATGGATTTTTTTTACCGAAATTTCGTCTTTTCAAAGTCCTTAATAGGGATGTTACGGAGGTGGTTTTACCGGAGTCGGAGTCGGAGTCGGAGTCGGAAGCCTCATACCGACCTCCGCGGAGTCGGAGTTGAATCGGAATTATTAAAATATTTAAATAAAATTTAAAGTAAATAAAAGAGTGAAAAGACAGCCGTATTGTATTGTATGTAAGTGTAACATGTCGCAACTCGATAATTCTTTGTCGTTCATGTTTATCGGTCGTCACCGATTCCGAACGAAAAACCTCCTATGTGATTATATCGGAACCGAAGCCGGATTCGGAGGTGTAATTTAAACCTGAGGTTCCGACATATCGGATTCGGAGTCGAAGCTCCGTATCAACCCTAGTCCTTAACATTCGCATTTCCGCAAAAGTAGCCCCTGCTTGATCTGAATCTATTAATTACTGTTCGTAATAACCAACAGTAGTCACGGACTTTTATTTAAAAAAACAACTTCAACATGAACAACTATCAATCTAAAAGAAATAATTTGTTTGTTTCGTCACAGGTTATTGAGCAAATATCAGCTGTCCATCGTTTGGAGGAACGTGTCTCTGAACTCCGTCAGAAGCTTACTCAAACCCAACAAAAGCATGACTCTCTTAGCTTGGAAAACAAAAAGCTACTTCGAGAATGCAACGAGGAACGTGAAAAATCCTCGAACGCTATGGACGCGTCCTCTGAATCCCAAATCAAGCTAAAGAATCTTGAAGACAACTACGAACGCCTAAAGTACGCATGCACCATCACCGACAATCAACTCACCGAAGTCGAGGCAATGCTCGAGGCTGAACAAAAGCGCAACCAATCGAATCAGGAGAACATTAATGCATTGTACAAAAGTGTTCGGGAGAAAGATGAGTGCATTACTCAGCTGAAGCGGATCATCAACGAAGAGAATTCCAATAAGCTAGCTGCTGAAGTTCGCATCAAACATTTAATTGGTGAGTCGGACGATCTGAGGCTCAACCTGGAACAAGTCCAAAAGAAACTCATCTCCCAGCAGAGTCAGTTGATCGATCAAACAAATCAACTATTTGCGACACAGGAGAAGTTGGAAGTGCTGACGGTAGACTCGAATAATCTACAGACCCTGAATGAGAACTACGACAAGGAGATCAATATTTTGAAGGAGGAGAATGCTAGGATCCTCACTGAGTTGTTTAGGGCCAAGGATAAGTGTAATAACTTCCAAGCCGAGCTGAAGGAAACACTTAACAAGGTGGTCGAGCTACGGCAGGAGATTGAGGAGCTTAATGGAACCCTAGCTGAGAGACAGAACTACTATCTCCAGAGGGACATCAAGAGTGAGGCTACTCTAGCTCAGCACAAGAAGTTAATTGACTACCTCCAGCTGAAAGTGGAGGATTTGTCGCAGAAGAAGAAAAAGACCCTGGCTGATAAAATCTTTGGCACTGGCACAACGTCAGGCAAGAAGGAGAACATTTCACCAAATACCGTAGAGTCGTCGATTTTGTACAGGACTCTCCAGGAGGAGTTAAGGAGGGAGAAGCAAAAGTCTAAATCATTGCAAGAACATATTGATAAGCTGACACTGAGCACTTTGCCTGGATCACCATCAAAGACCGGAAACCTGAAGTCCCCGATAAAGGAGAAGGCAGAGAGTACAGTTGAGAATTCAAATGTGAAGCGCGTGAGTACTGGTAAGCGGAGAACATATCAAACTCATCGGTTCGAGTTGAGCCTCCAGGATATGGATGGAGGTGGTGGGCAATGCATCGCCTGCAAGAAAATAATTATCGCGGGCTCACCATACTGGAAATGCAAGGAATGCAAAGGATCGGCACATCGAAAGTGTCGTAGCGATGTCAACACCTCGTGCGACGGAGTTGAAGCAGTTGTTGTGACCGAAAAGGATGCGGATAGTGTGAATTCAGATACAGTCTCACTCTCCAGCAAGTATTCTTACGAACCCACAGCCCCAGAACCAAGCGAGCAGAATTTCTCTAATGGTTACGGGGGAAAATTGATTTTGTCGGGAGCTGCTCACAATCCTTCATTGGAAGTAAACTGTGCTTTCGAAATGGACAAAAACGTACTCTTACTTGGCTGCAACAATGGTCTGTTCACCTACCACCTGGACAGCAATAATTTGGTGCACATACTGGGAATTGACAGTGTCAACTGTATCAGTATAACCACCATCCTAGCAAAGGCAATTCTCGTCGGTTCGGGTGGGGAATATCTCTATCAATGCGATTTAAGACATTTGCAGACGCGTTCACAGTCGAATGCGTGCATGAAACCAATGCTAGAGGCGTCAGTTCTTGATCTCCCATTTGCCAACCGTGCCGCTAATGAGAAGTGGCAGTTGGTCAAGATCTCCGGAGAGGCAGAGAACCCAGTTGATTCGGTTGCTGTGGCCGCAACTTCCACCCGTATTGTGATTCTTAAATATGACCTCAAAATGCAGAAGTTTAAACCAGTCCGCGCCTTAGACACTGCCACATCGGTATCATCGATTCTCTTCACCCGACACACAGCCATTGTAGGCTCAGATAAGTTTTTTGAAATCGACTTTGGCACATACACCGCCGAGGAATTTGTAGATCTCTCCGATCAGACGCTGAGTCACACGCGCAGTTGCCAACCGGTGGTAGCTATTCGCGTCAGTCCGCAGGAGTTCCTCCTCTGTTTTATGGAATGTGGGGTCTTTGTGGACGAGTATGGCTGTAGGTCACGTCCTTACGATATCAATTGGGAGTACACACCAACCGGATTCATGTACCGTGCCCCGTTCTTGTACATATCTCATTTCCAATCGGTGCAGGTACTCCGCTTGCATCGGTCCTATTCAAATGAGATCGATCATCAAGAGACAACAGACGACGATGGTGGGCCGCCGTTTAAACGAACGCACATAAATCTATACATGCCCACACTTGTCGCCGAAAGTGGTAAGAACAATGCGTTCGTTGTTGCCATTGATAAACTGTCTGGAATGCAGGATGTGCATCATTTGGACGCAATACGAGCATTCAAGGAGAATTTGAATGTCTCCCTGGAGACAATATCTTCGTTGGCTACGTGTATTACACTGGGATCGATGGCAACAACGATCGATTCGTTTTGAATCTATGGCAGTACTTAGTGGGTCGTTTGGAGAAGTCGCTTTATTTATATGTTTTTTCGTCTTTTTTCTAACTTTGCTCTGTTTACTGTAGTTGCGTATTATTTTTAATAGTATTATCTCCGAAATGTACATGTTCTTTTATTGTATTGAATTACAATTTCATTTGCATTTGTGAAAATAAAGAGTTTTATGAACTGTTTAGTACTTACGATTGGTTGTTTGATAAGTTTACTTGTACTTGCAGATAAGATACCATAAATTAAGGAAATGTAAGTTCGTAGCCGCCAAATTTTACAACAAAAATTCTAAAAATTTAGTATCTACCTATTCTAGTAATTCTTTTCTATGGAAAATTATCTACATATATGTTGGAGAAGCAGGACTTCACATTACATTATTTCAAGACATCTAAAAACCGGCCTCATAAAACAAAAAGGAGCTGAACGGTGAGTTGACACCAATTATCTGCATATTATAGAAGACCATAAGGCCATAAAAAAAAACATTTTGCACAGTGAACGCTAACCAATCCTGGTGGAGCCTTAGGGCGTTTTCGATTTAAGAAAAGAATTAACCTTCTATCCTTGGTCCATTTAAACATTCGTATTTGGTAATAAGGCAACAGAAAACCAAATCTCACATAATTATGGTGCATGTCTCCGTCTACCATTATTACAAAAGTGCAACAACAAATTTTATTGTAAAGAGCAGTTCTGAATAGCTAAATTCAAACAGCTTCGAGTAGAGAAACTAGGCCTTGGTGAGTAAGAGCTTTTGTGTCAATTTTCATATTTGTACTATCAAAAGCCAATAAAGAAGAACACCACAAATAGGTATGACAATTTAAAATTTTGACAGTAACTTTAATCCATTTGCATGTTGTTCGTTTTCGAATTCGTTTCGTAGTGTGTGTGGATTGTGGAAGAAACAACGATTTATTTTTCTACTGCCCGACCAGTGTTGCCCCCAACTGGTTGAAAATGTAGCGTGGGGGCCGAATTCGCCAGGGATCACAATTTTCCTGGGTGAATTTTTGAAAACTTACGTTAATCCGGAGTTTTTTATTCTTTTTTTATTTTTATTGGAGGCCCCGGTTTGTTCCACTTCGATCTATGCAAAAATAAAGATCCCAACCGCTATACCGACAGAAATATGAAATTCTGAATATGGTCCATTTTTGTTTGTTTTTGGGTATATAGGACTTAAAAACAAACTCCAATCAGCGAAAGGTATGGCAACGTATGTCAACAACCTCCTCCGAGTCAGTCTGACATTATGGCATTGATCAAGTTGTTTTTTCTCTGTTTTGCTTTAATTTGGGGAGATTTCTCGTGAAATCGTGTCCAAGGGCCCGGTTCTGGGACAAATATTCGGGTTTACTGGTGAATGCAACCTTTACGTGGTGGAAAAGTGTAGTGTAGTAGTAAAAGTGTAGTGTGGTAAAGTACACACTATATTCATCTGCAAAACTACACGAGTTACAACAACTATATAAGTGGCCGTAGACTGTAGTTGTTGTAGTTGCATTGAAGATTCTACTTTACTTTACTTTGCTGAGATAGATGTCCAATAAAACACGGTTAATATAAATTACTTGAAAATACGGAAAAACACTCGTGGAAGCAATTCTTTATTTACAAACTGCAGAAAAAAACTCTTGCCCGGGTGCTGTACCTAATTTAAAATGATACAATTTTGCATAAAATCCTACTACAAGCGTAGCATTGGCAATACCGACAAAAACTTTTGAATGATTCCATTTGCATGTGTCATCCGTCATTCCATTCGTTTTCGAATTCGTTTCGTAGTGTGTGTGGATTGTGGAAGAACGATTTATTTTTCTACTAGACCAGCTGCCCGACTGTCAAACCCGAATATTTTTTTCCTTCGTAGCCGCAGTTTTTGTTTAATCGTGCCTGTTTCCTTTTTTTGTTACTGAATTTGTATTTCCTATTTGTTTTTAAATGTTCGTATTATTTTACATCAACCTCTGCAAAATATCGGCCCTTGAAATGTGTAAAAAATATAAACTTGCATAATTGCAATCCAATCGCAAAATAACAGCAGAAAGCATAAAAATTCCGAAACTTCATTGCGTGAGTACCGCGAAAACCCAGTTCGGGTCGGTAGTTCGTAATTCGCAGTTTTTGTTCGTATCTACCTACGTTGTATCGGTTTTATAATTTTCAATTATTGTATTTCGTTCTTTGAGTTCTGAATCAAAAATTCAAAAAAAAAAGTTAAATTGTGGGTGTTTTATTTGAGAGAAATCTGTCGAAATGGATACATCATCCTCGTACTCGCCAACTGAAGCGAATTCACCGTCTTCACCGGGAGCAGGAAATTACAACATTCCAGGAGATAAATCGTCGATGGATGCATCAGTAGAGGAGGATTCAAAGTTCAAAGGTACATTTGCATTAACCAAAAAATAAAAACCAACAACAAAAATGCAAAATGACAAAAGTTTTTCTATATCTACGGACTTATTTCTTTTTTATTTTGGTTTTATTATTTGTTGGGGTTACCTTTGAACAATTTTCTTCTGTCAATGATTCAGTGCTGCCCGCCCATCTTCTGGTGTTACCAATTTAGCGCGCCTAGAATTCTTCTTTTAAAAAATCAACGTGCGAATTATCGAAACGAAAATAATTTATAATATTCTTCGTGTTTGATTACTAAAATGCCTTGGAGAGGTGTTTATGCTTTACCTCATTCGAAAAAAAAAAAACAGTAGGTACGCGGTTTAGGTCAGAGATGAAGTATTTAAAGGGATTGAAATCATTCGTACGTTTATCCCCCCCAAAACTCATTTGTTTACATTGGGGACGTTCGGATGGATACCTAGTTTGTGTAAATCACATTAAATAACCTTTCGTATAAAAATCGCATTTTGTTAATGTTATAATGATTACTTTTTGGTACTAGAAAATTTTGATATACAAAATTCTTGCTAAAAGGTGATGTGAAAAAGCTCTTTTTTATGTAAGTTCATGTGGTGATTATCATGGTGAAATCTAGAAAAAAAGGAAGAAATCGCACAATAGGCGTTTTTCTTTTTTAGTTCAGAGCACAACCTGAACTGTTATACAAACAGTTCGTGTTTCTTTTTTAGCTCAGACACTTCAGAGCTCGAATTTGTGTTTCTTTTTTCGCTCAGAGCATGATCAGAGCGCGCTCTATGAGCTCAGAATAAATTGACAGAGCATCCTGAGTAAAAAGCAGAGTACACATGTACATGCACACTTCCAGTCACATTTAAAGGACAAAAAAAAAAAAAAAACAGGAAAAACAAAACATCCTCTGAACGCTCTGAGCACGCATGGTTCAGAGCGCGCTCATAATGCTCGAACTCTGTTGTGCTCAGCTCTGAACTAAAAAAGAAAAACGCCTAATATAAGAGCACTGGTGACAGCCGATGACAGAGTCTCTCTCGCGCTCAATATTTCCACCAATAAAAAGGAATGCTAGTTGATTCGCTGTTCCCACATCCCACTGTCAACGGAGGCGACGGGCAGAAAAGTAGAAAGTAAACCTACTTTATCCGTCACGTGCGGTGCTTATGGGACACCCTCCATAAGAGAGTGTGTAGTCTATCAACATGTCAGTCGAAAACTTTGCCGCAACGGACGCGACGGCGGGTTGGGCCAGAGATGCCAGATTTTATTTGCATAAACTCCCCATTTTTGGGGAAGTTTTATTTTTAAATTATACAAAATTATAAAACATGCATGGATTTCCGTTTTTCCCCATTTTAAGAGCACTTCTCCCCATTTTCCCCATTGAGTCAAAAATTCCCAAAATGGGGAAAAATCCCCACATCTGGTATCCCTGGGTTGGGCCCTTAGCCCTTAAGACGTCAACTAGATTGGTCGGGACTATGAATCCGAACGCGTTTGACTAAGCAAATTGAATTGTATTTGTATTCTCGCGGTCAGCGTTACCTTTGTTTGATTTTTCGCTTTTTTATTTGGAAAAGGCCCTTCATAAATCTTTAAAATATTGTTATTTTCAAATAAGTACATTTAAAATGTAACACGGTTGCATGTCACAACACTATTATACACCCCTATTGCGAGTGTCAAAAAATAAACGATAAACGATGCTTATCAAAAAAATTTAGTCGTTGGTATTGTGATTGCCAATTATCAATGAATGGTTGACTGTCATCAACTCGTATTAAATTTCCATTTTGAATGGAGCCAAAGTGGTATTGCGATTGTCAATTGTGATCAATTTTTTTGATAAATGTCAATTGTCTAATCAGTTGGATTGTTGTGGACGACAAAACTAGAACGCTACAAAAGAAAAATGTAAGTTTTCTGTAAAATTGTAGCATGTGCCTATATTAAACATGTTTTATTTTAGGGCAAAAGTTGTAAGCAATAAAAAACAATTAGAGCGATTGGTTCAACTCATGACTGAAAATGAGAACATTGCCAAAGGAATTTGTTCAAAAACAATTTTGCAACAAAAATGGGAGCTTTTTTCATCTGAGTTGAACGGCTTAGGTCCTCCACGGCGCGAATGGCAAAAATGGCAAAGGGTATGCAAATATAAGGAATATGTCTTTTCTTAGTTCTAATCGCAATTATTTCAGGTATGGGCCGATATGAAATGCAAAATCAAGAAAAAGAAAATTGAAAACAAAACAGAAATTAATGCAACAGGAGGAGGCCCGAATCGTTTGCATCATTTTAGCGATATGGAGGAAGCGGTTATTACTCTAATGGAGATTAATACCAGTGTAAATCCCCCTGGACAAGAGTTCGGGTGTGAAGAGGTAGAACATGTCAGCACAAACACCGCGAGTGATAGTGTTGACAATCAATCTGCGGAGGAACCACATCCAAAAAAAAGAAAGGCTGAACATAAAAATCCGAATATAATGGAAGAACGGAAAAATCTCTTGGAGGAACAAACTGCTACACAAAAAGACTTTTACCAACAACTGACTAGACTCATGGGTGATATGAAAAAAACAATGAGGAATATTGAGCATTATAGCAAGAAAAGTGTCCAACAGAGTGATGAAATTATAAAACTAAAAAAAGAGAAATTGAAGGCTTATAAAGCAAACAAAGAAAACGAAAGAGTGGATCGAAAAGCTAAACTAGAGCTAAAAATCCAATTGCTAGAGCTTCAGAGGCAAAAGCAAAACCTTATCGAATATACTTAAGTTAGTTTAAAGTAGTAATTTGATATTTATTTATTTATTCCCTAACTACTGAAGAATACTGAATTATTTTTAGTTTTGTTTGTACCTGTTAACATGAAGTCATTTCTTTTTTTAAGTTTTTTATTAAGTATACTAATATTTTAATTAAGCATCTACATGAATGTGATAAATTAAACCTAAAAAATGAATTAAATGAAACTGTTTTAATTAAATACATTTCTTTCTTTTTTATTTCATCAGTTTTAAAAATTAAAGAGTCCTGAGGATTCTATTTCTACATCGAATTGCTGCTTCGTTTTCTGAACGCACATTTCGATGTGCAGCTCTTCGATCATATGGCGTGTTGATTTCATCCTCATCCTCATCCTCATCCTCATCTTCCAAATCATCCTCTTCCTCGATATCATCCACATCTTCCATATCATCCCCTTCTTCATCCTCTTCCTCAACACTCTCCTCAAGTGTAGGGGTATTATAAGCAATACAAATATTATGCAAAGCTGCACAAACATTAGCAATTTTAGTTGCCTTTTTAGGCCTGTAGTGCAACTCACGTGCTCTTAGCAGACATCGAAATCTGTTCTTTAAAACACCTATCGTCCGCTCAACAATGTTTCTTGCCTTGGCATGTTTTTTGTTAAATATGCTTTCCAGTGAAGCTGTTTCAGGATTACGGAATGGTGTCATTAAATATGGCTTCAGAGCATATCCACCATCACCTATAAAAAGAATGTGTAGTGTATAATTTGGCATTATTAATTTATGAGACAATTCAGTACCTAATAACCAGGTATTCCTCTCTCCATGTTGGTAATCTCGTTCTAATTTTAATTTTAGGGAAGACATGCTAAAAACATTTGCATCATGTGTGGAACCGGGATATTTTGCGTTAAAAAAACGAATTCTCATCGCATCATCACATACCTGAAAACGTTAGTTAATACATAATTAAATAACTCAAAGTTTTGTTTTGGGATACAACTTACTATCATGGCATTTATACTATAAAATCCCTTCCTGTTGTAGTACGCTTGTTGCAGTTGTTTTTTGGGGGACGCAATTTTTATATGTGTCCCATCCACACAACCAATTACACCTGGTATTCCACTTCGTTCGAAGAAATATGTTTTAGCCCGTATTTTATCAGCATTGGAGTAGTTGAACTTTATCCATTTCGGACAAATGTGTGCTTCGAGTACATTAAAAACATCTTTTAGGACCAAAGAAACAGTTGACTGTGCAAGGCCTATGGAATGTTCATTCCCAACGCTCATTTGGTATGACCCATGAGCACAAAGCCGCAATGCAGTTGCCAGCTTTATGATGTTTGGTATCGATGTCCTTCTGATTGCTGGTTTTAATTTCTCATCTATTTCACCCAACAAATAGGAAAACGCTGGCTTTGTTAAACGAAAATTCCTTAAAAAACTGAAAGGATTTCTCATAAGAATGAATATTAATGAAAAAATTATGTACTCACATACTGTTCTCTAATTCTAGAGGATTGGAAGCATCCCTTAGCTGCCTTCTTCTCCTAAAAATTTCCAGAAAAGCAGAGGATTCTTCGTCATCGTCAAAAAACAATTCAATGGAACTCATTTTTGGCAGAATTTAACCAATGCAATTGTTTGCTCTAGACAACTGTCAAATATAATGCCGCATTCACAACAGTCAATTTATTCACAATAACCATAATTTTTATCAAATGAGTTACACAATACCAAAAATTGTTTTGATTGACAAATTTGTCAATCGTCAATTGATTGATAATTGACACTCGCAATAGGGGTGATAGTCTTTTGCGAACTAATGATTTTAAATATCGTGAGATAATTCTATATTACCAGAGTGGCCTTAGCTTTTTCTATCATCGCCTCTTTTTGCGACTTCTCAAAATTCTGCAACGGCCACTCTGTTTATTTCAAATTTGACTCTTCGAAATGTCAACTGAGTACACAGGCAGGATTTTCTTGACTTGTTCTTCAAGTTTCTCGAGAATAACTGAGAAAACATGAGAAACAGGGTCCGGCGAGTTTCAACGTTTTTCGCTCCTTCGAATGCCGCGGCCTGAGCATAGGTCTGCACTCCGGCTATTCGAGGGCCACTATTCGATGGCTTTCCGGATGGTAGCTTTTCAGTAGCGGCTCTTTTGACAACAGAGGTCGAGGGCGTTTCTATTGTCCCTCTTTCTGTTGTCTCTCTTTCTCTGACAATGTTCCGCTTTTGAACCGGAGGTTTTGAGGAGCGCATCTCTCCGTTTTTGCAACTCCTCAGCTACTTCACAGCCTCTATAATTCGTCGGGTGCTTTCCTTATCTTCTTCCGTTTTTTGCTTCTCTTTCTTGATGATATTTACGGCATCAAGAATTTTAAACCCTTTGGAACGGAGGTCGTCTATAGCCTTTTCTTTGGTGCATGAGGGGTGGAGTCCCCTCGCTACAACACGATGTGGCCTTTCTGACTTTATTTCAAAAGTATACCACTGGATCTTCTCGGTGTTTAGCTTTTGGGACACTGCCCGGTAGTCTTCGTGGTTAACGACGTTAATTTTCCACGCATTATTCTTCAAAGATGTTACCTTAAATTCCGATGTTATCGTTCCTTTAAGGAGGATGTGTAACTTATTATACTCCGTTACCCCAACGACGTTTATTGGAGGCGGTGGACGAATTTGCCCTCGGAGTTGTTTTTCTTGCGGTACTCTACGCGTTTGTTCTCTTAGAGGCTCGACTTCAGGCGAAGAACCGGCTCTCCTTTTCTTACTAGGTCTTTTCTTAGGGACCCGATTCGTTTCGCGTGCTAGCTCTTCTTCGTCAGTGTGGTATTCCTGACTAGGCAAGCGTGGTGGAGTACATTCGCGTTCTTTCTGAGAACGAGTGTTCCTTAGAACATTATTTTCTTCCTTCAACAGTTCTATCTCTTTCTTAAGAGCTTGATAGAGTAGATCTATTTCCTTAAACTTGATTCGGAGTGATTTAATTTCTTCCTCAGAACTTATGTCTTTAACTGAGTCCCGTTTTTCACGCGCGGGCCCTCCCGGCAGACTTCTTTTCCCGGGGTTGTTCGATCTTGATGGAGGCGATCGAGATACCCTTGAACTTTTAATAAAAGGGTTAATGGATTGCAATAAGCGGCTCTCGAGTGAAAGTGAAATCTGGAACCTAGCTGTATATGACCAAAATTACCAATACGGTCATATTTGCCTCGATGGTCATTTAAGGCAAACAAATAAAAAAAGTTGAAGTTGGAAATTTATTAGTAGCACAAAAAACAGAAAGCAAACAATTTCTACACAAACAAAATTTCACAACAGGAAAAATGTTTATGCACAACCACAATTAGGGACAAGAACAAGACCACTAATTAAACTCACAAAAAAAAAAAAGACATCACAATTAAATAATTTACGCAAATCATAGATTCAATAATAAACAAAAATCCCAAATCCAACGACCTCATCAAACACCGATGAACAAAATAATACTTGTTGGAACAAAATGCCAGCAATGCCATAACAAAATTTCAAGCAAGTGCATATGGGCATATAATGCTTTATGTTGGCATTCGTGCTTATTGTTCTATTACACTATATGCTATTTGGGCATTTTTATCTGTCAGAAATTAGCATTTTATGACCACTTGGCATACAGTCTAATCTTAACTTAACGACCGTCCTCCAATCATCTTGCTTTTATGGACATCGCGGTGTTTAACTGTTTTGTGTTTCGTATTGAATTTGTTTCGTTTTTGTGGAAGTTTTGATTAAATTGAAAAAAAAAGTGAATACACATTAGAGAATACCGAATTCTTGCGTTAAAGTCCAATTCTATCCTAGAATAGAAATGAGCAAGTGTGTGTGACTTCATGCATTTTTCTGGAAAACAGCTTGTAGGCAGCCGCCTTTCCACCGGAAAGTTATATATCTCTGTATTCAATTATCTTTGGTTTAGGTACACAGCTGATGGAGCTGTCAAAGTGTCAAGTAGCGACGTAGCGTATAAATAACATAAACGCTCACCCAATTCGTTAAAATGTCAAACCGAATTGACATTTTTAATGGTAGTATTCGGGTCCTTATTGGACTATTTCTAGCATTTGATACTTTATCTATATTTCACTTCTAATCTCTAATTAAATTAAGCATTAATGCAACTACAATAGATATACTCGATGCATGTCTTTCCAGTTGAAAAAAAATCTACGAAAATGTACGTCCCACATCGGTGGGACATAAGTCCACTTTTTCATTATGGACTTATGTCTCATCGAAGCGGGACATAAGTTCCGAAATAGTTTTGTCGAAGATGGGACATTAGTCCCAAATTTTACCATAGATAATATATTGCAAAACCTCGTGGATCTCCAATAGGCATCGAATACTTCAAATTATGCGCACGCGAGTTGCTACCATTGTATTATGAAATGTGTATGGGGGGCATGCTGCCCCCCTGCAACCACCCTGCTTGGGTTTACTGTTGGATTACGGGGTGGGTGCGAGGTATTTTGCTTATATTTTTTGTTAAATTTTAAAATTGTTGGGTGGGACATAAGGCCCAACATTTTTGCTTGGGACTTATGTCCCGCTTCGATGAGACATAAGTCCATGATCAAAAAGTGGAATTATGTCCCACCAAAGTGGGACACAAGTCCATTATGAACTTGTGTCTCGTGGACTTATGTCCCTGCGCCGTATTTCGCAGTTCAGTTTTAGTAGATTAGTGTAGGTCTAACATATGTTATGTACAAATTTCTCATTGTAAATATAACAGAGACACTAAAAATGTTTATTAAGACTATCCGGACCATATTCTTTAAACCAAAACTGACTGATTTAAAAATAAAATCGACCACGGCACCGTTCTTCTAACCTCACACCAGCCGCAACCAGTCGATGGGCGATGCCGATGGCCCTCAAGTAGAATGACTACTCCTCGTCCTCATGCTCATAGATAAGATACAACATTCAAAGAATACATGATTCCGTATTTGTTTTGAAATTAATTGTGTGCACATAACTTGTGTTTTGTGTATATTCTACTTATTCTTAATGTTCTTTTTATTTGTCTTGGTTAATACGTTTGTTACTGGATTTTACAACAATTTATTATACCTATTCGATTTGATGTTTTCTTCTCATTGGCATACACAGAGCCAGCAGGTTGTGTTGCTCACAAAGCTTTTGCAGAAAATCAACATTTGTGTGTGCGTATTATTATATTTAGTTTCATCTTTCATATGTTTATTTATTTTTAATTATTGTTTGTTTAGATAAAATATTAGCTAACAGTTTCGATGACATTATATTCGTTATTCGCATGTGAACGAATTTTAACGCTTTGAAGTAGAAATATGCAGGGTTGTAGTAAAATTATATAAGTTAGTAGGTAAACAAGCGTCATATTTGAATCAGGTTATCTATATCTAAACACTTCTGTGTCATCTGATCATCATCAAATGTCACAGTTTTAAGTATTTTATTGCCCTATACATACGGTGACCATATTTTCAAGAGCGAAACAAGGGACAAACAAAAATATATAACAGCACACAAATGGCCAAAAATACAAAATCGTATAGATGTAGTATTTTTGTAGTAGATTCCCTTGTGATTATTAAGAGGATATTTGCACTTTATTAGTGATCATGAAATGGTTAATTTTTTAAAATAGATAATAAAATATTACAAAAAAAAATATATGAACATACGGGACAAATACTGGACTAAAATAGAAACACGGGACATTTGTATGTCAAGTATTTCTTAAAAAAAAAAAAACAGGGACAGACTATTGAATTACGGGACTGTCCCGGGAAATACGGGACGTATGGTCACCGTACCTATACATGACATGAGTCACGACAGCTGCCACGCCTTGGAACTATTTGTTTTTACTAAAATGTCATAATTAATCATTTTGTGCTTAAAATTTGATGAGTTCAAGAATCGCGAAAATTCTGTGAAAATTCAAATGTTAAACTATAAATCACTTCACACATGGGGAATGGACAATCGGTGTGCAAGTTTCTAAAGAAAGTTCGTAAGATTGGCTTGCTTATTAAATACGGTCAGACACGCCCGGCTTCGTTAGAGTATTTATTAATAAAATACAAAATTTGACAAGAAAGTCACTCCTAAAAAAATTGATTCAATTTCATTTAGTATTTCTCCAGAGCAAGCCAGATACATCTGTCCCATGAAGAAGCAGTCATCCCTTAAAGCCCAAGTCTATAGCCATGTTCAGTGATGTACCCCAAGCCTTATTTATAAATAGTCGTCGGAGAAAAAAAACCTTCACTTGCAGCTCTACTTACGACAACACATTTTTAATAATTTTTCGCAGACAGTCGACAAAGTGGCCTTGGCTAAACTTTTGTGGAGCACCTCCATTTTTACCTGCAGCTTGACTTGGCACTATAGAATTGGGAACCAAAGAATGCGCCTATTGGCCTTTTAGTTATGTTCTAAAACTCATTTGGCTACCAGGATAAGAAAGTTCTCAAACATCTTTACAGACGCCTATAGAGGACTGTAGAAATATATAAATGGTTACAAACTTTTTTAATAATGCTTGTAATTTAAAAGTATACGCATAATTATGCTAAATTTGAGCATGAATGAAAATACACGGTATAATTGCGTCAACTATTCCCTTCTCTTTCTGTTTGTAAATATGTATAATACGAAATAAGATCTAATTTGAATTTAGTGTAGCTATACCTCTGGGCCCAGCAGGAAAATGAATCACAGTCGAAATACTTGAGAAGTATTGCCCAATAAACGGTTCCAGTTTTGTTTTTGGGTTTGGCGGCATTTCAAAATGGTAGGTTTCCATATAATACTCCATGGGTCGTTTTGTAGTCCCGTTTTGGTGAGCAGGTTTGGCCGTCTGGATATACCGCCGATAAAATTTTGTGCTCTTTCTCTTCAGTCTAAGGCTTTGCAAAAAAGCCGAAAGGCGTCCACTTCTTAAAGAAAAAAGGTGCGATGGGAAATTTCGAAAAATTGTGCGTATGTGCCAGCAAACTCATTGACACGATATCCTTCTTTACATAATCCGGAGTTGTTTACCCTGCAGAGTGGGCGCACACCAGGCAACCCTTTGGTCGAACTGCCTTGATAAACTAATAATGTAACCTATGTAAAATTTTCTAATTGTGTTTTCATTTATAAAATTGTAGATCCTACACACTTCTTTCTTCTTAATATGCAATACACAAACACATACACACGCCAAATTATAGTCAAAGAAGTCTTATATGAAATCGTTCATTTATGTACACACGGCTAACCACAGTATTTTTAAATAACAGTTGTCTGCATGTTTATCGGTTTTAATTTTTGTGTAAAATAACAAGCATCGTGTGATTAACACTTTCACAAAAAAGAAAGAAAAGAGAAAAAAAAAAAAAAACAACAACAACAAGAACAAATACATATTATTTATTTGCAAGGTTTGTTTCACTTTTTATTTTATCTCTCACCCTCCTATATCAACTCAGAAAGCGCCTTAAAATGAAAACTCGCTTCATTCTTTGATTTCTTTCAGAAGACGCAAAAGCCGACCAACGAGAAGAAGACAAAGACTACATTACCGACCTTGAAATGTTAACCATCGAAGATTCTACCCTAGAACAAGTACCGCCTCATTTGAAGAACCTGCTTAACTCGTCCGATATTAACACATCTCAACCAACCGACTTGCTATTCGCACTAATATACGGCATAGCCTTAGAATGTTCCTTGGCGTCCGTTGAAGAGGTTTCAAGAACTGTCAACCGACTAGACCTCAGATCGTACCTATCAACATTTCATGTTCGGAATGTCAGATTGCTATCGAAAATGCCACAAAACATATACGATGACAATAAAATGGCGTACACGCTACGATTGCAATTAATTTACGACGAATCTGCCACAGTGTGTCTACTGACGGGAATCGTAAACGGAGACTTCCTTTTTCTTACATTAACTCCAGATTGTGGCGATGCAGGTGGCAAAAGTATCTGCCTATCGATTGGGCGCTACGTTTTGAATTCAAAAGGGACACCGTTCTGCAGTCGATTTAGGAAGCTGCACGAACTTTCATACAAGTTGCGTGAACAAGTGATGATTCCGATTCGAAATCATATGATTAAGAAGGACGGTGGGCTGTATCTCTACCCGGGTTTGGATGGCCTGCCAGACGAGTTGTATCCATATTTGTACAAGTACTTGAACGTGAATACCTTAAAAAAGGTATCGAACGTTTCAAAACGGTTTCGAGATACTGTTAGATATTATAAGAAATACATCTTAAAACGAGCGTAATCAATTGGGGTGATTGTGAATAAACTTTTTATACCGCGCAGCATTCAAAATAAAGGATGCCTATTAGTTTTAGCAAACAAGTGAATTGAAATTAAATAAAGAATATGTTTTTCTACATTAAACTGATGCTTTGTGTTTTAATTGTACGGATTGTCATACGGTCACACATGGAGGCAACA
The DNA here is from genome assembly GCA_949126925.1 of Cheilosia vernalis. Classification (NCBI taxonomy): domain Eukaryota; kingdom Metazoa; phylum Arthropoda; class Insecta; order Diptera; family Syrphidae; genus Cheilosia; species Cheilosia vernalis. The sequence goes on from OX421359.1 coordinate 42,608,208, forward strand.
AGCAAACCGCATTTTTGGTACAAAATTTATATAAAATTGCTTGCTGCTGCGGTGTGCGGTCGTCTAAGACTTATTTTTGCTTTTATTTTGCGTTTTTTTAATTTATATAATGAGTTTATATGGTTTTGTTTGTTTACTTATTTTGGTTGAAATATGTTTCAGATGCCAAGGACCAGGAAGAGATCCCTGCAATCGATGATTCAGTTGGTAGGTACTATGAGTTTTATCAGTGGCAACATGAACTTAGATATTTAAAAAATATGTGGGAAGTGTATAATCATTTGGGCAGTTTAGAGTCTCTTTTTTGGGCTTGTGAACCTCGCTAAGTTTCTGTGGTGACTGGTTCTGGGTGAAGAAAGCCTATGCTTGTAAGTTTATTGGCTAGGCAAAACTCATTTCAATTTAACAGCAAACGAATGCATAGGAATGTATCCTGTAAAGCATTTATTTTTTTATGAGTTTTATTTTTTTTGGAGTAGTCCGAGTAGTCCATGACCCGATCAACCACTACACCCGATGTTATTGCAAACAAACTAATGGTCGCAACACATAGTAACGACCTTTGGTGTACCATAATAAATTTATATAAGGTGGTCTACCTTCAACAAATGTCAAATACTGAAGAGTGTTGATCAAGCCAAAATGACAACTAATCGAGACGTAAACGCAATCGGCCTTACCCGTAATCAACATAAGTCTGTCAGTTTGATAAGCCATTTTTATCTCGGGCATTAGCTTAAGTGTAGTATGCAGATGGTGGGAAGCATATGTCTATGTTTGGGATTGAGCTAAGTATTTGCATTTCTCTCAGGATGATGTGCAAGGTTGCAATCCCAATTATTGCTTCTAGTGGGGAACGCACGCAATAACTTTTATCTGCGGTACATTTATCAATGTGCAAGTTGCGCCAGTGTTAGAAGGAAATAATTTCATAAATATCAAAGCCCTATCCTGAACGCTCTCACACATTAGCGAGTCATACAGCAAGAATAGAGAGTTCTTTCGGAAACCCGCTCTGAAAGTGCTGCGACTGAATTGTTGGTCATAGAAAACGATTCTGACTCTGTCCCGCAAATTTCGCCTTGAATAGGAACCACTCTCGATTTTAAAACAGCAATATATGACTTAAAGCTATCTGAACATTCCTGAAATTTTTATTCAGGTCGATCATAATAAAGACAATTTATTTCCTAGTCGTTGGATGTAACTAATACTTTAAATGAGTATTATTCTATAATTCCCAATGCTTTTCAAGCGTCATTCGCCATGGTGATTGTAGTCCGGATAGTTTCTGTTTCTATGATTTCTGTTTCTGTTTTGACATTTGTGGACTAGACATATGTAGAATACAAGTGAACAAGCCATGGAGCTATACACTCCCCAAGAACGCGGAATAATCGAAGTGGACGACCAAAATCATAATGAGCCATGAGGTTCATTTCCACCTCATCGGGTACGTGAACAAGCAAAACTATCGCTTCTGGGCACCGAAAATCCACGAGTAATGCACGAGGAGCTATTACACCCGCTCAAAGTTACTGCATGGTGCGCGCTAGAGGAGTCATCGGGCTAACAGTGGACAGTGCGCGCTATAGGGCCATGCTAACCGAGTTTTTTCTGCTTCAATTGGACGAACTAGGACTAGGGGACATTTGGTTCCAACAGGATGGTGCTACGTTACGCACTGCGCGAGCAACAGCCTATATTCTGAAGGCGGCGTTCCCGGGTCTCGTTTTGGCCCTAACAGTTCCAGACTTTTTTGTGGGGTTTTTTGAAGTCCCGTGTTTACGTGAACAAACCCGAGACCCTAGAAGCACTCAAGGACAACATTTGACACGAATACGAGAGTCTGTCGCCCGAAGTTCTCGCCGAATTGATGAAAAATGCCGTAAAACGAACTCGTATGGCCACGATATCATCTTGAATAAAATTCTAAAGGTTCAAGTAAACATAATCAAAAAACAGAATCGAAGTTTTTCATTTAGAAAAAAAAATGAGAGCCAAACAACATCGGATGACTTCTTTTGGCCCACCTTGTACTTCGAAATCTAATTTTTAGTTGCAGATATTATATATTATATTCTTAATCTTAGTCTTAGATTGGGTTGTGTTAGGCAGGTGCGCATTGCACGTGTGATGCCGAGACAGTCAATACGTTGAAGCTTTTGAAGCCGTCCTCTGTTCAAGTACCTACTTCGGTAAAATGCATTTTAAGGCTTAGGCGGTCTTAGCGAATTTTAGTCAGAAAAAATAGTCCCTACGAAAACAAATCAACCACCCCTGATTGGATTCCATCAGAAAAAAAATCCTGACAGATGGAGCAGTAGGTAAAGAAATGAAATATTGGAATGATTATTTGGTTTGTTGTGGAATTGACTAAGGCTGAAAACACACCGGATAAAGCAAAACGTGTTTTCTTGTTTCGTAAAACAAGAGTACATAGTTTCTTATGAGACAACACAAAACGTGTGTTTTGCTTCGTTTAATTTGGTATGTGTTGTCTCATAAGAAACTATGTACTCTTGTTTTACGAAACAAGAAAACACGTTTTGCTTTATCCGGTGTGTTTTCAGCCTAAGAAGTAGATCGCAAAATGTTTTTCGTACGGAAATTAATAAATTATTTTTCTAAAAAATTTTAAGATTTATTTGTTTTGATAAACTAACCTTATTATTCATAAGCAACATTTTGACCACGATTGAGCTCAGCTGTTAAGATCTAACTAGGGCCTTATGGTCTTGTTCTTGAACCGATTTTAGTTCAAAACAAAAATTCATACATACACACAATTTTTGTTTTCTGGCTGTCACTCTGACAGACATACAATTTTTTTGACACTGTGTGAAGAGACCATTCGCCAGAGTCGTGTTTGTATTAAGGAAGTTCGAATCTGTGATTTGGCAAGCGGTAAAACAATTGTAGGAATGCGTTACTAACTAGATATGTGCCATTGTCATAGATCCGAATCCTTAAAATACAAATTTCTACGAATCGCAATTTCAACTGAGTGTCAGGTCGAAGTTCCTTTAATAGATAAATGTCATCTACGTCAACGAAAAATTCTGCTCAATCTAGGCTACCCACAAATGAATCAAATACTGTCAGCATTCCGATTTAATAAATGTGTAATAATTGCGTCAATGGAACTAAACAGAAATACGTCTATTTAGTGGAAGGAAAAGATATGAAGTAAAGTTTTATTGAAAACAACTAAATTGATAATAATTTTCAATGTGAATACATGAAATCCAACAAGAAGTGATCTAGGACTTCATATACAGGGTGGCTGATGAATATTGCTACATTAAGAAACTCAAATAACTTTTTTTTCAGCGTATGAAATTCATTATTCTTTTATTCATGTTAAAGATCATTCAATTTTATTAAATTAAGTTTAATTAGTTTTAAAAATAATATAATTTAAATGCCCCCCTGCTCGTTGATGCATGTGCGGCATTTTACCAAAAAGTTGTTCATTACTACTTGGAGAGTTGAGACAGGTAAAGCCGCAATTGTTTCTCGAAGAAAAAGTCAGGTGCAGTAAGGTCAGGCGACCTGGGGGCCAACAGAATGTGGAGTTTCTGGATATCAGCTTATTGGGAAATTTTCTTCGCAATTCTGTCATAACAGGCCGGGCTATGTGAGGAGTTGCACCATACAGAGCTGAAAGAAATTCTCATTCGGCGTAATTTTGGATAGAAAAACTCTCTCAACATGCTCAAGTTACGGTCTTCAGTAACCGTAACGGTGTGACTGTTTTCTTTAAAGAAGTTGGGCCCGGCACTGAGACACGAAGTGGATGCAATTCCGTCTCATGGAGTATCTGTGGGTTGGAAGCACTCCATATTCGACAATTTTGTTTATTTATGTTGCCGTTTAAAACGAAATGGCCCTCGTCAGACATAAAAAGACAGTTCAACATTTTTCCGTCCGCTTCCACCATTTGAAGCATCTTCTGGCCAAATTCCAAGCGAGTCGGCAAGTCTGTTGCGTTCAGTTTGTTGGCCATTTGAATTTTATATGGGAATAAGTCCAAATCATTGTGCATAATTGAATGCAATGACTGTCTGCTTATACCCATTTGAGCAGATAAGCTTCTTGTCGAAACTCTTGGATTGTCTTGTATGGCAGCAGCTGCAGCAGCAATTGTTTCCTCCGTCCGAACTGAAGGGTTTGGATGGTAAGGTCTTCGTTCGACTGTCCCATGCTCGGCAAAATTGTTAACAAGGCTCATTATGGTCCATCTGCTCGGAGGATTGCCGCCAAACATGCGCCTATACTCTCTTTGAACCGAAACTACGGACTCCAATGCGTGATAGTGGCAGACAATCCCAATTCTTGTTTCAGTTATCCATTTTTGTTAAATCTAAAAATCAATCAACAAAATACAAAAAAAAAATGACCAGATTCATTAAATAGAAAAAAAGTTATTACATTTTTTTTTGGTAGCAGCTGTCATCAGTTGCACTCGTTCTGTGAAAAGGTGAAACGAAAAATTGAGAACCTAATATCGTACAACACAGTGTGCGGTATTAAAAACACCTCGATAGTTTCACTTATTGAACGAGAATAGTCTTTAAGTGAATCGGTAAAATAAAAGCAATGTGTGAAAGCGAATGTGAAAACGATTTATTTGATTCACTCTTTCACAAAATCAGAATTGACCCCCCGATGTCATGGCAACGGATAATTTAAGTGAATCGATTGTAAATACTTTTTGAATTGAACATGATACCGTTGTCATAATCCAATATTTTATGCGTTCAGTCCGGAAGTCTATTTTTAGACTGTAGCTACTTATACGTATAAACTATAAAGGTACTTCTTAAAAGCTTCTTTCATATCAGTTTTGTCTATGTCTATGTTAATGAAGACTTTTTATGGTAACCTCATTTCGAATTTTGTGCAACTGTATTATTCATGGGAAATAACGAAAACATTAATAAACCTCAAATACTCCAGAATAAAGCTATGCGCACCATCCTTAAATGCAATATATATATACTCCTATCGCATGGATGCTGTCTAGTTTGCAGTGGTTAAATATTAAATAGCGTATTATATATACCGTCATAATTTGTGAATATAAAATGAAGTATAACATGGTCCCTAAATATTTGTCATCAAATTTAATATACACGCAAGATGTTCAGCCCTATAGTTTAAGAAATAATTCTCATTTTAGATTAGAACTACATAGAGATTCTCGAACTCAAAATATGATATTTTACCGAGGATTAAAACTTTTTAATGAATTACCTATAGAAATAAAAAATGCAAACCGGACCAAATATGATACAAAAAATATCCGCAAAAATAAACTCATTCTATCTTGAAAGACTCTGCACTACTTAAGATTAAATCCACAGCAAGAGAAACATTCGAAGCCTTTATCTCTGACTTAAAACATACTTTCACAGAAAAATGTGGCCTCCTGACTGAAAAATCATTGATTTCTGATTCAATTTCGTTTGAGACAAGGCAATCCAAAAGATAAGTTGAGCCTTTAATGTGCCTCAATTTTCTAAAAACAATATACGTTGTATTGTGTATATGGATGCCTTGTGGCACCCCATACAATTGAATATACGGCAATCATTGAAAAACATCTCAACCTCTGTATCAGTGAAAGTGAGTCCAAAAATAACTTGACCGTTTAACAATTTCCCACGTATGTAGCGAAACCCCTACCTGCGTGCAATACCTCGAATATTTAACAAGAATACCTTCAACTGGCAGCAATAAAACACCAGCCCAATGGAGAACAGCACAAAGTGATTTCAGCCTCCATATACCAAATCATTACTCGTCAAATGTGTATTTGAGCGTAAAATAAATACAAAGCTTACATTTTTTTTGCGTTTTGTTTAATTCGACACAAAAAAACATAGAATGGACACAGAATATACACAGAAGCAAATGAACAGAAAAACGACGTAGCTCTGGATCTGGAGTTTGGCACATATCGTCCAGGCCATCCTTGTGAAATTTTCTGCTCCCCTCATGGTGCTTTGAATTTCGATATTGAGCTATCAGTTTGGATACTCTTTCGCTCTCACTCTTGTTCGACAAAGGCGCTTTCTCTGGTGTGTCCCTGTTTTTTTTGTTTACCACCGCCACCACCCGCTGGAGTGTAGTTGAAGTTCATTCACTGTATGCCATGCCGATTTTCGAGTTTAATACTTGTGCTCCTCGTTACCTAACATTCTATTGACGACAGCAAGGATGACACCCTAACCCAACAACGTGGCTCTGTTCGAAAACTGCGCTCCGCTCTCTTGGACTACGCTTTTAACTGAATATTTCATGTATACATAGGATTCTTATCTGGCTACCACTATATGAACTTTGTTGTCCTTTTTGCTCTTGTGCTCTGTTGTTTTCGTTTTAGTTTTTCCCCCAAAGAGAATCTGAGAGCGTGAGCATCAGAGATTGGAGTCCGGTTGGGAAATATAGGGAAAGGGTGATGCGCTCTGGGTCTCGTTTCTTTTTTTTTTCGTGCTGTTTGGGTTAATATCTGATTCCCATTCATCACTCTCTACTATGAATCTCACAGAACTCGGAGCTCTCCGAAGCTCCGGTGAAGGGAATCTATTTTGTTCCTGTTAGAGGTGGTTTTGGGTGGGAATCTTTCGTCACAGCAAGTATAAGGGCGCTTTCGGATACACACCGCACCAGGATCGGGAGGGAGCACGAAATGCCAAGACATATCCTCTACCTCAGCCTTAGTTCACAGAGTGAAATTTCAGTTTCATTTCGAGATTGCTCCGATTCGGATGCGCTGTAAATTGTGTTCCTTCTCGGTGTCGACGGTTAAGTGTCTTCTGTACAAGAATCAGCCGTGGATACCCTGCTATCGGTGCTGGGCCCTTAGTTGTGGCTGCATACTGCTCAGAAAAAGTTTTTTTTATCACGATAACAAAAGCGACCACTATTTGTGTTACCCTGCATAAGAGACGTGTGTCCCTTTGTTTCTTGTCGCTTGAATCCCATTCGTGGTGGTATGTGTGTGAAAGAAAGTGTTTATTGCATGTGGTGCCACTCCTAACGGAAATGGCTGATAATACCAAATATTTTGATGTCCTTTAGTGTCTTCGCTCTTGTTATATAACGAGGAAGCCGTACACCTAACGGCTTCGTCTGCTATAGAAAGGTTCCTAAAAAGTATTAGCGTGGGTGTTTCTGTAAAATTGTTTTCTTTATAATTCGGCGCCCTTTATTGCTATCATCCTGGATTACAAATGCGGACCTCGGAGGACGGCATCATCAATGCGTAATGCTCTGCCCCAATCATCATCGTCATCTGCAACAACAGCAGCTCCATCATCGTCATCGACGCAAGCGACTGCAACCATCCATCATAGCCACCATCATCACCGGTTGCAGCTGCAACATGTGCAGTTTCAACAACAACTTGTGGCTGCAACATCGATTGCAGGTGGCAGTTCATCATCGATGGCAGGTGGTTCTACGACTACTATGCGACGGACCCTAACCGTCGTCGCACCACGGTCAAGATGTCGCAGCCCAATGATGCTCTGCCATAGCCATAGCGATGGAGAGTTTCCAATGTACAAAGGTAAGTTCAGATTCCTAAGTGGGCTTTAAAAGTATAAGACTGTGATTGGGGCTTATCAGATAGTTGAATCCTGTGACTCTTATGCATAAGTATGTGGTTCACAGGTCGGTAATGGTGCTAACAAGACGATTGTGCTTGTGGCTGAATAGGTTGAAGTTGAGGTATTATTTTCAGTTGTTCTTCACATCTAATAACGTCAGGTGATTACAGGTTAAATTAATCGCTGACCTTGGGGTTGTGAGTTGAAGCACCGCGAAGCGATTCCCTCGAATAAAAAAAAAGGAAAAGGTTCAGCGGAAGCTTGGTGATAACGAAAATTAAGAGCTTTCGCTAAATGCCATTGCGCGATACTAATAATATTATTTACCTAAAAAATATTCAGTTTGAAAGTTGAAAATGATTTATAGTAAAAACACAATCTGTGGAGACCAAAATGTTACCTAACAGCTTCTCCCGTCTTTTTACCTTTCTATTTTTTGTTTTTTATTTATTTTATTTATTCATGTAGGTAGGTACCTACATCAAATGAGAACATTCACTGCTCTCGCTAGATTACTTAATATAACATTTAAATACTACTTAAATACTACCACCAAAGCCTAACGTTAAAATTAATTTATTCTTAAATGAGTCCCTACTGAGATCTAAGTCGAACAAACTACTATAATTATTAGATTCTCTTAGGCATCTGGTAATTGGTTCGTACTACCATAGCTAACTCTATGATTAGGAGCATAGAATAAAAAGCGATTTCTAAGCACTCTAGAAGGAACATGAAAAACAATTGATGATAAAAGAAAAAGACAGTCGAAATGATTGTTTATCAAGTCCCGAATAATAATAAAATACCAAATAATTTGCATCTTGTCTCATAGGATGTTCCAGCGTAATCTACGAACGGCAACTCTAGTAAATCGTTTTTGGATCTTCTCTATTCTACTGGAATGTACTTCATAAAATGGATTCCATACTACACTATAGACCTGACAAAATCAAAGAATACTAGCGGACCCGGCGAACTTCGTCTCGCCCCAATTTAACGCCTTCAATAAGCTCCAGAGTGATAACAAAACACAGATACATAGTTCAAATTTCAATGTGATTAATTTGAAGGGAATTGAAATCAGTATAGAGAGCGATATGATAAGCAATGTTTTTGGATTTGTTTTCCATCGCAAAAACAAACTACGCTATGCCAACACGCGAACACCTTCAGCTGCAAATAGCGGCGGAGTTCTTGACACATCAAGCAAGTTCTTTGGATAATGAAAGTCAAACTATCAACGCCCTTATTCTTCGCTCATAGTATTGCACGTTCACTAATCCAATCGAGATTTTTATAAATTTGGGCAGTGGTGGGGAACACTTTGAAATGAAGAACGTAAATGCCTCCCGTTGCATGGTCAACAACATCCATCAGCGAATCGTACATGCTCTTCTGCTCGGCACTCAACAGCGGCGCATTTGTACAAACTCTTTCGACCAGCTCATCTCGATATTAGTTTTGCTCCCGTTGCGATTCGCGATTGAATGGATCGTGCATCTAACGATTTGGCGCTGGCATTCCCGATTTCGACAGCAGACTGCCGCACGTGAGCATGCACATTTCAGAATTATCCGAAATTCTCCAATCTTCAAAACGAATTTTCCACCTTACATCATTAAAAAAGTCTAAATCATACGATAATTCAAATTGTGTAGCGTAGAGCCCCGAACATCCAACGAATTAAAAAATTAAACATTTGAAATAAGTTTGGTTGTATTGGAAGTAGCACTAACCGTTTATCTATCCAGTCTAATTTTTTTTCGAAGTTCGGTTCCCATACTAAGTTCCATTCCCAATCTCATCCCCTTTAACTTTTATTTTCACGACAAAAAGTAGCATAAATGCCATTTCAATACGAATCCCCCAAGCCCAAAATTGTAAAAATTTAACGATCCATTCTCTAGTTATGAGTGCACATACAGACGTCAGTCTCTTTTATATTGGGGTAGCCGCCCGGTTTGTGCGTGCCTTTCGTGTGGAACTTTTGGATCCAAAATTATCCCATCTTTAAAACTGGAACAAACCATACCTATCCACAAAATTTCAATTAAATCGGTTGAGTGGTTTCGGAGATGGGCAAGAGCGCCACGTATCGGATAGACCGTCAGCGCACCTACCCAATTCCCATGCAAAATTTTGAAAATAAAATTCTTTCTTAGATTTCCTATCTGTGTTAAGATCTACACAATGATGATCAGGCCCATCATAACATACGCTTCTTTAGTATGGCGGACTAAAACAAAACAAAAGAACGCCATTGCTAAGCTTCAAAGGGTAAAGCGACTTGCATGTCTCGGTATATCCGGAGCCATGCGTAGGCGTACCTGTCCTACTGCGACTATAGAAGCCTTAATATGACTAACACCTCTACATAACGAAAGAGACAATTCTCAGCGCCCATCCTGAGTTAAAGGATTTTTTCTCTGAAATTACAGTACTTGGCATAATCTGCGCGGTAACAGACTGCTTTCCAAAGACTTTGTGTTTCAAAAAACGGTTCTCTACGGAGATCCCTAGTAGAGAAGCATGGCGTACAATAGCCCACCTACTTGCCAAAATGGTCGAAAGTGGTTTACGGATGGTTCCAAAATGGAAACAGGAGTGGATGCTGGGTTCCACGGACCTAACCACAGGTACTAAAGGCATTTATACATCCATATATTTACGGACAGTCAAGCAGCTATAAACGCCCTTAGCTCGCCTATTATTGCCTCCAAATCAGCTGCTTCAACGGCTTTCAAACGCTCGGACGTAGAACCCTTCTACTACACAAAATGTAGCTCATATTGGGAGAATATCCCAGGTCTAAGACAGGCCAAGCGTGCTATTCAGCCGTTCAAAAAATATGTCAACAGAAATTTAAATCTAAGAAGGCATGATATCGAAAATCTGGCTGGTTTCCTCACAGGACATCACAACCTACGATATCAATTAAATAAAATTAATTTAATTGACTCCTCACTTTGTCGGCTGTGTCTTGAAGAAGACGAAACAGCTTGGGCACATAATATGTGAGTGTCCAGCCCTATGTGGAATCAGGAGAACTATCTTCTACAGGGAGCTTCTGAGCCCTGAAGAGATGAAGAAGTCATCTGCCAGCAGCTTGATTAACTTTGTTAGAAAAGTGGAGAATCTGCTCGCCTAAACATTGTTCTGGCCTATGGTACAATAGATCTTATAGGTCGACGTGCCATTCATCGCTCAGGCGTAGGCAGAAGGTTTTACATAAATCTTTACTGTAACTCTCTTCTACCGTCGACTCTCATTCGTGACGTCGTTTGTAGTTTATGTGCATGAAGAACAAAAGAAAAGTATTTCCCGGAATCATAGTTTGTACACACACAACTGCGTAGTTGAAATTTAATGCAGTAAAATACATTTTTTTTTAATTTTTAATATTTAAAAAAAAGTAAAAATGCAAAGATAAACACCCTAAAAATATCTTTTTTTTTGACACTTCTTTTGTTAAGATTGGTTGACCGTGTGAACTGCAAAAGGGAGAAACACACTACAGAAATTACAGAAATAATATAGAGGGGATATATTTAAGAGTCTTTAGAGTTCCGCAATATAAAACTTTACATAACCTAAGCAACCAAGAAGTCATTACGCTAACAGAAATCGATTTGTTTTTTGTCAAACATGACTTCCAGGTCTTTTTTAGAGGATATACATAATAGACAGCAAATGAAATGGAGGGCTTAACATGTGCACCTGCCTTGACGGCTTAATAACACGGTGGGCCTTCCCACAGAAGGAGTCAAAAGAAGCGTTGACCACGCCCCAGAGTAGCACAAGTACTACCCTAGAACAGGTACTACCACAGTACAAGTACTACCCCAGTACAAATTTGTAGTCATGTTTTCATGTATAAGGCGCGATGCTTAAAAACCCGCGAGAAAACGAAAATGCCCGCTAATGCAAACTAAGTATTGCAATATTTGTTACCGCTCTAACGATTTGATCAAAATACATATTCGAAAAAATCAGTTTTATTAATAATCTATATTTTTCGATCTATTTTTACATTTAACAATATATTTTTATAATAATCTTAAGGCCCCACTTACAATAAAAGCACAATAACAGCCACGCAAAACTTTTTTTTAGATTATCCACGAATTTCAACCATATTTAATATGCATCTTTAAATAATTCCAACCACATAATCAGAAACTCACATTTCAATTGCACCCCCACACACGTCCATCGGCATATTCGGCTTATAACTGCTAATGTTAATCTCTAAAATCTAACATATATATTTATCTGTTATGATACCGTCCTAATATGAAACCTACTTCGAATGGTAGACTCATTAAACCAATGTGACTAATATGTTCCAGTCAAAAATAAAAACATACCCTAACAGATCAGAAAACTGAAACTCCTGCTGCACTTTGCTTTGTACTAAAAAATCTTGTAAAATGTAACAGCCTTATTTATAAACCCAGCGTAGAGTCTGCCTAACTTTACGCAACCCTTAAAATGGCCTTACGCAGGAAAACGTGATTTATAAACAAAAAGCACTTCGCTTTAAGCCTGCGTAACTTTAAACGCAAAAATTTGTGTTTAGAGCCTGCGTAGAGCTTACGTAAATGTGTTTTTGCATCAAATGTCATTTGGTCGTCTTCGAATTGTAAACAAAACCAAAAAGTGAAATTGATTTTTGTTTATTCATTCATTTCGAATGCTGTGCAAATTTCTGCCAATGCAATTTCGTTTGCATATGGAATTATAAGATTGAAATTATATTTAATAAATGAAAATATACCTACTTCAGTTTTGTTGCATGTGGGGAATGTCTTAGGATGTGTGTGTGTGTGAATATGTTTACAAATGGCCTCCTGGCATTGGATTTGGCGGTGGTTGGTAGAATAGAAATAGCAATATGCATATAGGAAAACACATAGATAATATTATTGCAGTTTGATATTTCAGCAATCCCTTCGAAGCCTTTACGGAATTGTATTGGATAATTTGACTTTTTATTGTGTAAAATGATTTCATTTACAAAATAATCACACTTCATGTCGGTTTTAGGGCAAAAAGGTAATAGATTTCTGTGTTTTCTGTAATAGTTTATCGAAATTCTTACCTATTTAGACACAAACCTCGTTTAGCAAAATTACTGCGGAAAAATGTTTATAAATCACAATTTCATGAAAGCCACGTAGAGGCTGCGTAAATATTTACGCGATGTTTAACTAAACAACGTCGTAGAGGCGTCGTAAGCGAATCTAATAAATACGGCTGTAAGAGTTTTAAAATAGTACACTAGTCGCTTACAACTCTCCAATTTTGCCTGTTACAGAGAGCTTCAACTTTTGAAAACTCACATTGTTATTTGATAACCGAAAATTGAATTTTAAAACCACCTTTTCTTATATTTTATGTACGGTTGCTTCTGGACTTCTTCTTTTTCCCTACCTACCAGTTGACTAATACATACAAACTTTTGATGAACGATAAAGTTTCGATCGACCCAGTCGTGCACTTTATTTCTCATTTTTTCCTTACTTTTATTACATTAAATCATGTTGAAAAGTCAGTAAATGGCAGCAATTATTTGCAAAGCAACCATACATTTTCAAACAAATTTATTTTCAAATCATGTCGAAATTTCAAAAAAAAAAAAGGCTGCCAGCAGGTAAAAAATGTAATATTAATTAATTTTAATGAATTTTTTTTGTGTGCCTATATTAATAACGCTTGTGTGTACCGACTTACTGATATCGAAAATGTTCGTTATAATTTTTCGTACTGCTCTGGTTTCATTTTAAAAACATCAAACATGAAAATAAAAAACATAGTGCCAAACGGGCTTCATGCTAAGATTGGTTCTGCAGGATGAGGCATGAGGGCAGCGTTGCCTCTGAAAAATTTCAAAATGGAACAAAATTCATCACAATAATGCATTCATAAGTTATAAATAACATGCACCACCTCTATCTATTTAATAATAAGGTGTTCATAACACATATTACACACCTTTCAACAATCCTCGGAACAATACTGACAAAAAGTATGCACGCAACTTAGTTTAACTAAATGTTCATTTTATTTTATACTCAGCTGCGTCCCCAAATGTCTTTTCTCCCCACTAGTGCTAATACAAGAATTTTGCAAATGAATCATCTCAATAATATTATCGAAATCAATGCAATAACATTTTGTCTACCTCTCCTACGGACGCCACCACACTAAAGAAGCCAATCAAAAGAATTATTCAATAATTTCCATAACAAAAGCCCCTGTGTCCTCCGCCTCGCGCCAATTATCTCATTTCCAGATACGGAAAAAAAAAACTTGGCACCAAGTTGTCTGGGGTCTGACCTAGAAACAGAAATCAACTCTTATTCCATCCTCGCCTTTACATACAGGAATCTATCTACCTCTCACTTTTACTTCTGTGACTCACTTTAGTTTGAAAACAAACAAACCGGTAGCCGTTATAGACACCACTCGATGATGGCTACAACGTTCTGCTATTTTCAATCCCTATCGTTCATGGTTGACGAACCCTTTCCTTGGTGTTTTACACCCCCAATTGGTCACTCAGTTGTACTTTAATCATATTCTCAAATCTTGCAGTTAGTTTTTAAACTCTTACGTCCTTTGCCCATTTTCTTTAGTTAACTTTCGCATATTCTTGTTATTATTTGGCTGGAGCTTACAATCGATTTGGAATGTTTTTCTTCTTGATTATATTTTGGTTAGGCTCCAATTTTTACTGCACGTGTCCGGTCCGTGTACTGTTTCTATTCTTATCATTTGCAAGTGCAGAAAATGAACCGTAGCCAACCTTGACTTCTGTGCTATGACCTGCCAAGAATTTCCCTTTAGTTTTCTTGCCAAAAATCTGCTTCAAATCTTTCATGCCATTTGGTTATTTAAATTTTATTGAAGATGCAAACCAATTTAATTCATATTGGATTACTAAAAATGAGCCTTCAATTTATTTTGCTAATAAAAAAAATTCAACATCAATATACCTACAAACAGGATATTTAAGTATACGAATCTGTTTCCTGGAGAATCAAATTTATCGAATGAGTTTGCCGTTGTTGTCACATTTGCCAATATTATCATTGTTCGTTATTCTTTTTGTAATTTCACAAAAAGTAATTTCGATGACTTGAGGGGGATTTGCTTTTCCTTCTACATAATTAAATCGTTTTCCAATGATGGATATAAGAAGATTAAAAAGAAGGACAATACGTATCTGCTGACGTAACCGATGAAATATATTTCGAATTTCGAGTAAAGCTCTCAATTAAATTCGTATCTTCTGCATTGAATTGGAAAAGTTATTCCGTACTGTTTATTTCAATGCATTACTGCTTGCTTGGTCTGCAATATTTTAGGTATGATTTAATTTGAAAGCATTTACAAAAATCTTATAGCCCGACCGGGTAGGATATTTTTGCTTCAAGAAACATCAGGCTTTTACTTTTATATCCACGAGACATAATTGTAGATCTCTCAAAATGAATCCCCAAAAGTGACTGGGCGGTGTCGGAATAAATTGAGTTCTGCTCTGGCGGTGGGAATTTTAGAACATTGAACATCTTTCATTATGTAAGTAAGTACATTTTGTTTAATGTAAGCACTTCGATTGTATAAATTTGTTCTTTACTTTTAACCCGCTTCCATTCGTCGCAAAAACGAAAAATCAGCCAAAAGGAATGGTGGGCCTTGGGTTATGTGTGAACGCCAACTATTTATTTCTATCTTTGTGCTACGGCTTCAGTCTTTCGCGGAGGCGCTTTAACAGTCAATTCTCTACGATCCATTCTAGTTGCTTATACTACTAGCTGTACGTTTCCCCGTTATTACAGAATTCTTTTTCATCTCATTTCCGGAATAGAGGCTCAATTGCAATTCATTGCCACAGGTACTCATAGATAGACATGGTTTTGGTTCCAACAAGAATTTTCCTTTCATATTATTAATATAGACAACGTATAATAAGAGAAAAAAACTCCACTTACCAGTATGAATGACAGAAACATCAAAAACAGAATCGTGCGATATCCTTGTTTTGATATATTGCTTGTACTTTGCAAAATATAATTAAACTCATAGACCGTCCAAACGCAAAATATTCAATCATAATTTTGACAGGCTTTGTGCAGTTGATCTAGATCTAGACAGATGTGACAACGATACGAATTTTCTTTTCGAAATCCATATGAAATTTGAAGTGCTTTTATGTAAAGGTAATTGTATGCTACAACGATCACTATTTTCACTTGGCCCTACCAATTTTATTTCATTTATTTTCATAGTCACTTTAGCTGTCGATTAGTTGTCAATAGAAGCGTTATACGACTACATGTAGGTATTGACTTGAATTTTTGTTTATTGAAATAGTTCCATGTTTGGTACTGGGGGCGTATACGTAATATTTATATTTTGCTTTAAATTTAGTAAATTGTATTTCATTGCCATTTAGGACATTTTTGTGAGTCTATAGATACTTTGTGACTGAAGTACAGTAATAACCAAGCTACTTAAGTCACATTCAGAGAAGCCATCACTAACTAAAAAACAACCAACAACACGAGTGAAATAAATAAATGAAAAAATATTCAGCACCTCGTTTGCCTGACGTTTTAACCGCATTCGCGAATACCAAACTGCTGTAAAATTATGCCTTCTTTTTTATCAATAAGTTCCTTCTTTCGACCTAGTGAACTAGTCTTTTAAGGACTGTATGAGTAGATACTCGGCCTTACGAATAATCAATCCCTAATGTCGACAACTAGTTAGATGTCAGTTTAAGAAAACTGAAAAAATCCGTTTGTATCAGTTTTGGTTACTTTCCACAGCTTTTGATCGAATCGGTTCTTAAACTTTGCTTTGCTCTTCATTTTAATTCCATCGTAATTAGTTGGGACTTTTATTTCATGAAAAAAGGTAGGTTGATAAATTGTGAAACAGCTTTCAAATCGTTTCGTCATTGCCCATAAGAGTGCCTCCTACCATTATCTTCAAGTGCACTCGACAAATGTTAACCTCTTAACGTGCAAAGCTCCTGTTTCCACAAAATGATGAGTTCACTTAATTTGGCACTTTGGAAAAATCCTTCCCGTTTATCTTCTCTCTAAATGTTACGTGTTTGTGCTTAACTACCGCTTTTATTACGACAACGTAGGCTGATACGTCTTTATTTCTGCTTAAAATGCACTCCTACATCGTTTTCGTTTCAAACGTCCGAAACGTGTCCTCTTCACCTGGACTATTATATTTCCAAAGTTATTATGATGTCTAGCACACCTTTAAATACCGGCAATGTCTTGTATATCTTCACACCGCACGTATACTGGTTTACTTACTATTTTAAGTGTTGCAGGGTATAGCTAGGGTCTTAAACGGTAGTTTTTTCGTGTACCCTTCTTATCGATCGAAAGAATGTAAAATAAATCAGGCCAATAACAGAAAAATCTCTTCAATTGTTACTGGTAATTACCCTCCAAAAATACAGGGTGCATTCGTTCCAAATTTTGGTAAAAATATTAACTATTCCTCAATCAAAGGTGGCCACATTACATAATGATACTCAAATTGGTTGCTACTGTTGCAGTGTTTTTGGTTTATAATTTTACTTATCTCCGCTGAAATTCTTTCCAAACTGAGAAGTACCATCCTGTACTGTAGTAGAGACAAAAAGGCGACAAAAGTAATAATCGCAAGAAAGGAAAAAAATCAAACAGACTGCACTCGCATTGAGGTCGCCTGTGGCGCTGTTTTTATTGTCTTCTTTGAGGGGTGATTAGATATACTACCTCCTCTAGCCAGAGAATATTGAATATAAAAAAACTTACTGCTAAGTGGTCCTACTGTGCCTGATACCTTTCCAATAAACTTGTAAGCTCCTCGATGCAATCAGTGTGGTAGTTGTAGGACTTCGTACCACGTTCACAGACAGGCTGTCTATGTGTGTCAGTATGCTTAATTTTTTATACAGTCTCTTTTGTTCTTCCATGTTTCATTTAGATTATTATTCTTCTACTTATTTGGCTTGTGCTCAATATTTTTGTTTGGTCAAAGGTAACCAATGGAGGGTTGGTCTGATGACAGACACACTGTGAATTGTGTATGGAGGATTGTGGCAAAAGAGCCTTGGTGTAAGGTGACGATTGCCTTATAATTTACGATTCCGGTGATTGACAGACATTGTGTATGAGTTCTTGAAATCGTTACCAACACAAGCTAGAACATAAAAAGACTATTTCGTGTAATTGAAATTCGCTCTAAATTGACTTGAGGGCAGGGAGTTTATAAAGTGTTTTCAATCCAATTTCAAAACAAGATGTAAAAAAGTTGTTTGTCGTTTGCATGAAAGTAATGTTGTCACCTGTGGAGGGGTGGTTAGTAACAGGTACGGATTTGGGAGAGGTATTTCATTAAATATGAGTGTTTGCCTTGTGGTATTTTCAGAATTCAGAGGGGCTTTGTTTTTTCGGCTAGTACAACAACGTTAAAAATGAATTTGCGGAATTTTAAGTCTCCTAAAACAGTCACTGATCATTTATTTACCTAGAAACCTGTTATAGGTAACGAAACGATAGATATCGTTACTTACCCAATTTTGTAAGACTTTAACTAAAAGTGCAAAGCTTACTGCCGAGGGTAATCCAAGCAATTGGATCATAATTGGCGGACCATTTATGGTACCATCACATGTTTCGATAGCGAACCTTATACTACTCGGGATACAAGCGGACATATACTTACCATTACACCACGTTCACTTGCCGAGCTTGCCTTAAAAGACTCCAGTGTCTCTCTAATAGTTGCGATTTTCTTTTTTTCAAGAATATCGAAGATTCAATCAACTTGGTCCCCTTATATGGTACGGGTAAAGCCATTTAGATACATACTGTCGTTCGAGGGGTACGGTAGGTTACTTTTTGAGGTCGATAGATCCTGTGACATTCCAATTGGCATACTCTGGCCTTGGTGTGTATGCACCCGCTTTGGCCTCACATCTGTACCTAGCCTAGCTTAACCTAGGTGTGAAGTGTAAAACTTACTGCTCCCTCCCATAGACCTCCAAACCTCAGTACCAATTTCAGTTGTATACCCTTACAACAAGGACCCGGGTACGGCGGCGGAGCGATTTGCTATAAATAAGAACGTTCCTCGTGTTTGCTTTTGCAAACATCCGAACCCCTATTAGACACAAAACCTAGCTACACATAATGAAAACATGAATTGCAAAAACTATCTACCCGATGTTTGCCCTTTTGCTATTTACGTTCTGCTTGTGGTGCTTTGTTCTCTCGTTTTTTCTTACCCCCAACTTAATAGAATTATAATTTTCTGTTCTTTTTATTGTCTGTTCGTTTATTGTGGTATTACTTCACTTCCTTCACAACATGTACCGACGGTCATACATGTCGACTTAAAGTAGCTTTTATTGGATTTGTTTTATTTTGTGTGCTCTCTAGTAGTTTACCTTTTTGCAAGGAAGAACAATGTTTTTTTTATTTTCTTGCTGTTTGACGGTATAAATTAAATGCATAAAATAATGTAATTTCATCGGTCGACATTTGAAAAGAAAATAACGGAGTCCATGTTCTTTGAGGTGAACTCTCGTTGTGATTGTGAAATGTGTAATTTGAAGGAATCTCTATTCTATCGCCACAAAGTGTTTCAAGTGGTTCAAGGATTTGAAGTGTGTACACTCCCTTGTACAATAATAAATTATCCAACGCACAACAGTTGATTAAATAACCGCAAAACATCCCTGGAAAAGAGACGCAGTGTATGAAAGGCAGGGGGGGCGAACAGGAAAGAGCAGAATGTTAAATTTACGCCATCATCAGCACAAGCAGCATCACCACAAACATCACCACCAAAAAGAAGGTACCTATTCACACCCAATTCTGCCACATGTAGAGTGTGTATTTAGTTAATTCTATTTATTCGGTATACGTTCATTGTATATAATGTATTTCGTTGGTTCTTTTGTTCTATTTACTCGAAGTGATTCCTTCTTGTTGATTTTTGCAATCGTGTTATAATTCCAAGAACTCTATTTTTGGTGGTGAGGAGGTGAACTTCTTGTTAAAAGGATGTATGTAATTAAGAAACATCCTGTGTCGGTATTATGAAAATATATTTGCGTTTTCGGTGGATTTTTTTCGTTCTGCAGCTACATTAGCAGGATGTGTGTAAGCTATGGTAGAGGCAAAATGGTTAAAGAGTTTCACTCCCTACCAAATAAGCATCAACAAGAAAAATGAAAACAGGGAGGAGTGTAGAACATCCTTAATCCTTACACAAACATACGTTGTGTGATAAAGTTTCTCCAATGAAATTTGAGTAAAACGTAAAAAGTTTTGCTGCACACTAAAGTATGCGGGACATTTATGTATAAGTGTAGAGAGAATAATGTTCGAGTGAAAGTTCTCTTCTGGGGTGGAGATCCTTTCGCATATGTGCTTAAAGGATACAGTGCATTTTTAATGCGATGAGATTTTTATTTGGTTATCGAGAGGTTTGCAGTAAAATCTAAGAGACGTTTAAAGGACTTGACGAGGAGATATGGTTTTAAAGTGTTTTTTTTTTTCGTAGAATTTTAAAAGCTTGCGATTCTGTTGTTGTTGTTCCTTGATTATTTGTATGGACTGACGAACTTAATCATCACTTGACAAAGTTTAATTTTTCATAAACCTTTGTATCTTGAGGAGTAAAACCTGATCTATACGTACATTATTATTACAAATGCTTAACAAGACTTTTATTTAACAAAAAAATAATGAACAATTTGGGTTTTCATGGCTTTGCCGATTGATTTTTTTTTATATTCGTCACACTGTTAGTTGGATATAATCCGCGGTACTAATAATCATTTTTAGTGTCCAGGTTAAGTTTTTTGGACTCACAATGGCGAAATTTTCCATACAAAATTGCATATTGTGACCTAGGAAATATTTAGTGTGGAGGTTAAAAATGATTATTGGTAAGGCCCAATGTGAAGAAATCAAGCTTGTTACGTTCCACCTCCGTGTATCAGCACAATATGGGCCGACCGACCCAATGGAAAAATGTCGTGGGAAAATAGATGTTAAGGAGCTTAGGGGGCACGCTATTTACCTTACTGCCCTTAGATACTTTTCCTGAAGGAATCACGACCATCAGAAATGTTCGCGCACGGTCAATTAATTATTTGTCAACCTTTACAACTAATTTGTTACTATTAGATACTATTCTATAGGTCGAATTAAAAAGAAAACACGAAAAAAAGGAGTTCCAGTTGGGGAAAAAAAAAGAACCAATCTTACTCAAACAAAAGAGAGACAAAAGGAAACTTCTACCCTTGGATTCTGAAATCTGAATCCACATTCAAAAGTGCCGCAACGTTGCCACCCCTTCGTTCACACCTGGGTTATTTTAACCAACAATGCTATCCTACTTTACTTCACTTGAAATCAGTTCTTGTTTATTTATTTACTTAATTATTTGTCTTTATTTATATATTTATTAAATACCTTTTCATAAACTTGTTAATACAAATCCGTTTCTTTTTTTTCCATTCATATTGAAGATTTTTTTTTTCTTATTTTCCTTCAAGTTCTCTTTCTTTTTCTTCCTTACCTAACTACGAATATCTTACATAAAAAATAATATTTCAGTAGAAAGATAAAATCCAAACTATCAAATCTCTGTAAAATGCGCAATAACAATAGTCCAATACACAATATCTATCTATCAGTTCTCAAAGGTAGTCGTAAGGGCTGACCTTCATAAAGAATAATCATGAAAATCAAAATTAAAACAAAATAAGCATAAGGCAGTCTTCAGACTTGTCGCAAGACTTGAATTCGAACTTTCGTCCAGAATCGTCCCACCCGGACTTCCTTGGCTTGTTTATAAGAGTTGAAGGATCACGCTAGAACACAAAACAAGAAGAGAACTAAGCCATTTTGCAATATGATTAAATTAATTCCCTTTCACCTCCAATCTATCCCAGCTAGCACCAGATACACCAAGCGCGAGGTTTCGGCACAAATATTCAATTATGATGATGTGATGATAGTTGGACAATCTATTGCACGACAATGTATATTTATTTTGATATGCCTTTTGTGTAAATATATTTCTCAAGTAGGCCACATTCAGGGAACTATCGAAGGTCAATTTTCTACCTTCCTTTCTACATAGTTTGACACAATTACAGAATAACAATCAAGTAAAACATCTTTTTGCTTATGGAGCAGAAATTATCACAATCCCGATTACTTATTTTGTTGATGTCTCTACTAGCACCCGCTCCTTACAAATTTTTTGTGTCAACTGCCTTGCTACATTTCAAACTCCTACGCCAATACTATCGTTCTCATATGCCCTTTTGACTTCTAGCTACTAGCAGCATCTCTAAATTGAAGAGAAAAAAAAAACCAAAAGTCATACTGCTGGCTGTAACTATGAAATTCTTTCCTTAGACAAAAATGTTTAGATCTAATTTTAAAGTAACGTTTATCTTATTCTAGCTTTCTGGCTCTCAGCGATCGCTCTAAACTTAGCAATATGCTTGAAACTATTGCCTTTAGGCCTTAAATCTATCAATCTATAATTTGTTTTGTTTTTTTTAATTTTCAAGAAACTTTAGAAAACTTGAATTCTTTATTATTTGTTTTATTTAAAAACTACTTGAATTACCTAAGCTACTTAACCTAAATTACCTATAATCAGGGTGGAGAGAATTCACTGCTCCCTGATGAAAGTGTTTTATTATTTCGAAAACCCTGCAAACATTGCCAGCTTTGACAACGAACTTCTTTCCCATAAGCATGTCATAAATCATATATAGCAAAGGTTTTGAATTCTGGTCAGCTCATAGAGGAGCCCCTCCAACCATATGGTATCGAAGGCGTTCTCAAAGTCGACAAGGCTGCCATCCGTACATTCATTCTTACTTTTATTCCGCTGAATGTCGGAGACCAGTTTCGACGGAATAATCTTATTTTGTTCAACCCATCTTAAATGGGTTGTTTGTCTATATCCATATCCCTCTCTCTCTCTATCTTTCTCTTTCCATCTCTATCTCTATCTACATTGAAATTGAGAAAGTTGCTAGTTTACCTATTCCTTATTCTATGGGAGCATGTCGACTTGGCTTTTTGTGCGGGCCTACAACTACATGTGAAACTGCTTTTGTCTGTCAGAGACTACTTGAAGTAATTTTAGATACATTCAATTGTATATGTAGACTTAAAAAAACGGTATGCCTAAGTTCTTAAAACAAAATATCAGAAAAGACCAAATTGAGAAAACGGCTTTGAATAAACCTGGAATTTCCAGCTGAATTCATTTGCTCCCAATTTTAGAGCTTATTCAATAATGTAGTATCCTTGAAAACTCAGGTATAGCATAGTTACGACCATATTTTAGAATTTATAACAATGAACAATATAAAATGAATTAGTTTTCATTACAATTTTTAATTATTTAATTCTTTATTTTATATGATAGATATGTAGATACTAAATAATAAATTTTATTTAAATACCCTTTCATATATGTATATTTATATGTTTTTTCTTTCTTTTCAGGTAAGTCGCGATTATAATTTTGAAAGAACTTAATAACTTCGTGGAAAGAATTGTTTTGTCTTTTACGCAACAGGAGTTGTGGAGCGTTTTGAGTTTGCACGTAGGGGTTGTTACGAAAAATGAGCGAGTAACAATCGTGGTATTCTGCATTCGATTGAATGGCAAAAAAGAGGCTTGCCTCATGCGCACATTTTCATTTGGTTAGTCGAAAGAATGCAACCAGACCAAATTAATGACATCATATGTGCCGAGATTCCAGGTCCCGAAACCAATCCAGACCTGCATGTCATAATTACAAACATGATTCATGGACCGTGTGGCGCCATTAACATACAATCACCGTTCATGGTCGACGGCAAGTGTTCCAAGCGTTATCCACGAAATTTGACTAATGAGACCATCACTGGCAACGATGGTATCTTCTGGAATAGCGGCTACGCTGCTGGAAGGTTGCCGAACGCTACCAGTAATACCACGATTGACCGCTGACGATGAGATCTATGCTTGCCTCAAATATTGTGGTGTTATGTGAAGAAACTTCAGCTGACGACATCGCATGTTTACTAAATGATCCATCTGCCGAAGTGTTCTCCAATCAACTGCTAACTATAGGTAATGGTCATGTTCCTGTTGACGCTTCGAATGGATTGATTTCGTTGCAGTGGAATTTTTGCAATTTTGTCTCAACGAAAGAGGTATTTAAGCGTCGACATAAAATAGCATGTGCATTGTGCATGCTCGGAATTAATATTTTCATTACATTAACGAATTTGGGCGGAACGAAGTTCGCCGGGTCAGCTAGTTAATATATAAAAATATATGAAAATAGTTAAAATATATATATGTATTTTCGAATATTTTGAGAAAAACTAATTAGGGGATTTTAGAATTCTGATATTTTCTTTAATATGTATTTTGATCAAAATCGTTAGAGCGGTTTTTCTTAAACTATTGACAAAACCGTTACAACTTTTTCAATATTTAGTTTGAAAATTACTTTTGCTTAACTAGGTGACAACAGAGCATGAAATATTGTTCGCGATATATACATTACTGGGTCCTTAAATGGAGTTTACGAGATATGCGCTGCTTCTAAAATTAGAGTGTGATCTGAACTGAAAAATAAGGCGCAAGAATTTTGAAAACATCAATTTTACTTAGCTGTGCAAATTGGTCAAAATCCTTGGTACAGTTTTAGGGTAAACAAAAAAAAAAAAAAATTACTTGTTTTAAAAATCTATTGTACGATAATATAACCTCATCTACTTCAGCTCTAATATCAATGTTTTTCATTTCCTTGCGTTATGCCCCATTTCTCAGGAAATTCGTAGACTGTTCTTTGACAAAAGCTTCATAACGTTTCAGGAATGTGCTCAAATTCTTAATGGAGATAGTGGGTGGAGATCGCTTATCCGATTTATCGTGCATGCTATGAATTACCGAAATCCTTTTGCATCTTTATAAATTAACTTTTATCAACATTTTTTTTTCTCCAACTCAGTTCTACTTAAAAAAATAAAAGAAAAATGTGTTTCCTTTTCTAAACTTTTGTTTTAGCTAAACTAAAAGCCCTTTTGCGAAGTAAAACGCACTAGCACATTCCTAACAAACAATGCCCAACCAATCCATAACAAAAATAAATCGATGACAGCGCAATATACATAAACAAACAAATATTGTAAACACATTTTGACATTTACTTACGAAAACTAAAAACATGTACAAATAATTATATATATTGTTAGACAAAGAAAAATGAATAGCACATAGATTGGATTTTGTGTACTAAGCTAGTGTACAATCAATTATTAACTTACATTCCAATAAAACCATTATAGCATTGTGAACGTCTTGGTCTTTTGTTCTCTTTTTGGTTTCTTTGTTTCGCCGTTAAAAATACATGTCGTTACAAACCCAGAATGTTTTTTGATACAAATCATTTGATCCCAACTCAATCGATTAGTTTCAATTGCAATTCTTTTCACTTAATTATTTTTCCCCAGCTTAACTTAATTTTTCTTTTTTTTATAATTATTTAACTTAAAAGCCTGTTGTGAGCAAATTTAACTCATATTTAACCTGTTTACCTATAATTCATTTTCTGTCACACTATCATGTTTTCTCTCTTTTTTCATTAATTTTTAAAGTTTATAAACAGAAATAAAGATTAAAGTCAATCAAACAATATCAATATCGAACAAATCAAACTGGTATTAACATTTTTCATGGGAAGTACCATGAATATTGAGATTACCTTGCAAAAAAAAAAAACGGCCCCGATCTGTAATCCAACAAACTCCAAATCCGAAGTTTGGACCAAATCCGTGCAGCCGTTTATGCTGTAGGGCTCGAGAGACACACGGACAGACAGATAGACAGACGAACATACGAGACCCACTTTTTTGAGTTCCTCTATTATCGTAATTTTTAAAAAAAATTAAAAAAAATAAATTTTTCTTTTTCCGCAGATGAGAATATTTTTCCAAAGATATCCTCGTTGCAAACACAACATATTCGCTTGATTTCTGAATCTAATTCTTCAAAATAAAAATGTCTGTTGACATTCGCATACAGCAAAAAGAAAATCCACTTAACATAAATAAGATAACCGCTGTGCACAAGATTATCACCGCCATCAGTCTTCGTTTTGATTGATGTATACCACGTCTGAGTTTCTTTGATTCTTACTCTACGAGGGGAGTTCAATATATTCGCGGTATGGGGGGGGGGGATATTCCAAAGATTTGAAAAAATTATTTCGTGATTTTAGTAGCCCCGTTATTTAAGTGTTTTATTGTAAAATTTCATTTGGCTGTGATTATAAGTTTGCTTTGTATTTTGCGTTGAACGAAGGTGAAATGGCTGGTGTAGCGATGATCACTAAAATTGAGAACTGCGCTGTGATTAAATTTCTTACTAAACAAGGAAAAAGTAGAAAAATTTTCACGAAGAGATGGTGGCTGTTTTTCGAGATTCTGCACCTACGTTATCAACTGTTCAAAAGTGGTCACGTTTATTTCAAAGTGGCAGGGAGAGCATTGAAGACGACCCTCGCTCAGGCTGCGCACTAACTGGCTGCACCGGAGAAAATATTACACAAGTCGAGAAACTTGTACTTGAGGATGTCCGAGTAAAGGTTAAAACGATACCTATGAAGATTAATCTTTCTATTGGTACCATACACACCATTCTTCATGACTGTATAAATCTTTCCAAAGTCAGTGCAAGATGGGTACCTCGAATGCTCACATCGCTCACAATGATCCGGTGCACACGGCATGGATTTCTAAGGCTGTTGTACGGGATTGTGGTTTCGAAAAAATTCAACATCCAGCCTACGGTCCGGACCTTACCCCTAGTGATTAATTTTTGTTCCCAGATTTTAAAAAAATCTTCGTGGTAAGCGATTTACCGATAATGAGGAGCTCAAAACTGCCATAAATGAACATTTTGGAGGGAAAGATGAAAACTATTTTTTTGAGGGTATAGAAAAGTTAACCTCAAGATGTAATAAATTCATTCATGTAAGAGAAGATTATATTGAAAAATAAAAATATTTTTAATTTAATTTGAGTTTTCCTTCATGTCGATACCGCGAATATATTGAACTCCCCTCGTATTGTCGATGAATATCTACGAGAAAAGAATAACAAGGAAATGGCTGGATTATTAAGAAAAATATCGAAGTAGTGACTGATCTTTTCGTTATGAGGGCGAAGATTTTCAATACAAGACACTAGAGGGTTGGAGCGCTACCTAAAATATAATAAAATTTGGATAGCACTAAAATATCGTCTATTTTTTCCTATCTTTTATCTATTATCTATCGGTTTTCCTCTGTCAGAAAGTGAACTTTGCACCATACCGATTACTGACCACTTACAGCAATCGACCGATGACTTAAAGACCAACATTTGTTGTATACAGCCGAGAGGATGCCAACCGAATTGGATTTCTGTTGCTGCTTATAAAGTTCTTAAGTGTGTATTTGTAGGTATTCCTCCGTCTTCTGTTTCAACTTACAAGACATTTTCCATGTTGTCGGAAAGACGTATACCCAAAAATGAGCTTTTATGTGTTTCTGCAATAGATGGCGCACCACATCCCACTAAACCGCCTTTCCGCTGTCTCCCCTTCTCACTGCTTGCATAACGGACTGTATCTACTTCATCGAGGCTGCCCATCCACTTCCAACGAGAACTACACCATTTCTTATGGATTCAATGGCGATTTTGGCTGATTTTACCACATTAGTATGCCAATAGATCTCGTCGCCTATCTACCTCCCGAAAGTGTTCCAAACAGCTAATTACGACGGAAACAAGAAATTAAACTTCTCATCGACATCAATTCCATTTCATCCTTTCATGACTACAAATACTGGGCACATTCGCCTTCAAACCACTGTGCGCAGATCCCTTGCCTTTTTTATTCGATAACAGCAACTGCTCTGCCATGTCTCCTTTGGAGAAATCTTCCATCTGGTCAAGGTTTATCTGCGACGATGACAGAAGGAGATAACCAATTACTTTCCGCCGTCCTTTTTCGATTTCTGCTTACGCGTTTCGAACCAACCAACGAACGAAAAGACGTTCCCGTCCCCAATTGTGCCATCGAAATAAATTGGTATTTTCCGTCACTGAGTATGGCAATATAAAACCCTATAGACAGGGCGGTCTGTTAAGTGTTTAGGAAGACAATAGAGTTGCCCAAACCCGAATTATATTTGGGGGCATTTGCAAGGAGAGGATAGAAACTCTTTGTCCGTAAGGATTGTCAGAATTACCAAAGGATAACTACATTAAACATCTAGATGCTGAATTGCAAACCGAGTGGTTAGTGGGCGGGGTAAAATATTTTAGTTTTGATATTTCTTGCCGAAAAGAGAAATTCCAACACAAACACAGGATTGCCGTTACATGTTCCTGGTTGAACTGTCACGAACATAAATACGCTATTTCAAGGACTCGCATGAGTGTTGGCAGCTGACACTATTTTCGGAATGAAATTGGTAATTCCCTCAAACAAAGTGTCCCGCGCGGCATCTATCTTCTTGAAATCGAATTCAAAGTATCCCAAATCGTATTACAGTCAACTGTTGTAATGGTAACCGAGTGTCAGGATACGATTCGATTTTATCCCTGATGCTAATCACGATTTCAGCGCGGCGAACAAGGAAGCGTATGGATGTTAAATTATTCTAAGCACGCCGTCGCATCTGCCAAGTAAGAGTAAAAGGATGTGCAGTGGCAGTCAGCTAAAAAAAAATGCAAAGTGTATACATACACATCCTCAGCAGCAGTACCGCCGACACTTGAGCATATCTAGTGTTCCTTTTTTATTCGTGAAAGTTTTTCTATCGGATGCACAAGAAGTGCCTTTTTTATTTTGATTTTTCTTAGCCTCAAAATCGGCAGGATAATGAATTTGGGATTTGTTTTAGTTTGATGTAATTAAATTTCTTTTTGGTTGAATTAATTTAGCAAGGCGGATCTGCTAGTGTTGGCTTCGGTATATCCTTTGAGGAAGATTACCCATTCGCCGAACGAATAATGTAGGCAAATTTCATTAGTCATTACGCAAGGTATGTAACTATATGTATATATAGGAAAGCACCCAATTAAAAGTTACTCGATTGATTACCTCTCTTCGAGTTTGCTATTGAAGTTTGACGGCGATAGTACAAAGAACATCGATGATGTGGGGTAATTAAAAATATGTCAGAAGTAACTGGGTGTCCTGGGAAGTAAGTAAGGTTATTGGACTTGGCATGTCGATGGCTTCCTAAATGGGAAAACACAAAATAATGTCTTAAGGTCTTTTCCACTAACAAACATACGATGATATAACTATGCTGGAAAAGCTTGCTAATTCAGTCGCTGGAAACTGGCAAAAATTATATTTTTTTTTTTTTTTTTATAATTAACACGCACTAAAGAGGTTATGACTACTCTTATGGTGTAGTTTGAAGTACACAGCGCGGGCGTTAGGGAAATTGGGATAGAGAAGATAGGAGATTCCGATGCACATTGGTTTTAAATGTCTGCAAATTGAACCGAGGGGGAAAGACAGAGCCGGGCAAGGCGTTCCACATTCGCGTGGTACGGCTTATGAAGGAATCTCTATATTTCATAGTACGACCGAAAATAGGCTGAAGGGTAAACTGATGGGCATTCCTGGCTTGGCGAGTATTGCGGTTGAATTGTTGAAGGGGTGGAATGCAGCTGGCGATTTCGCTTGAGCACTGTTTGTAGAAATAGCGATAAAACAATGAAAGACATGTTACATTTCTGCGATGTTCGAGCGAATTTATAGAATTCGCTATATTTGTGTCTCCAATGAGTTTTAAAGCACGATTCTGTATCCTATCCAGCAGGTGCAGTGAGGTTTTGGGCGCACCAGACCAGATATGAGAGTTATACTCAAGTTTGGGGCGAATGAACGCCTTGTATATGGCAGCCAGATCAGAAGGGGTAAAATATTTCTTGCACCGTTTGAGGAAACCTAGACATTTCGCAGCGTTCTTGGCGACTTCGTGTATGTGGTCATTCCAACGGAGTTTGTCATGGACACACATACCGAGAATGGAAAGTCTTTCGGTTTCGGCGATGCAAGTGCCATTCATGGATAATGGCTGAGGATTCTGGTTTCGCTTTAATGACAGCAGACAGCATTGTGTTTTAGAAGCATTAAATTCCACTCTATTGGCTGAACCCCATTTTATAATGCTGTCGAGATCGGAATTTAATGAGCTTAACATACGTTGCCGTTCCAGTTCTACGGCCGAAGAGCAGGAACGTGAGTCCTGGAATGAATATGAGAAGCTGAGGGTGCTGTCATCGGCGAAGGAGTGGATTGGATTAGATGTTGCAGACAGGAGATCATTTATGAAAATGAGAAAGAGAGTCGGAGACAAAACGGAGCCTTGGGGAACACCAGCATTTATATGGTGGATTTCAGACTTGAAGCCATCCAATACAACTTGAATTGAACGGCCAGAGAGGTAGTTTCTAATCCATTGAAGAAGAGACGCATCGATCCCATATGCACGCATTTTCGACAAAAGAGCTTGGTGCCAAACTGTGTCAAATGCCTTTGAAATATCAAGCGCAACAATCTTCGTTTCACCAGAGTGATGTAGAGATTGGTTCCACTTTTCGGTGAGATAAGCCATCAAATCACCAGTGGATCTGTTGCCACGAAAACCGTACTGCCGGTCATTAATGAGTTTTCGTGATTCAAGATATTTCATGAGCTGACGATTTATCAGCGTTTCCATGACCTTAGAAAGAATGGATGTAAGTGCTATGGGTCGGTAGTTGGTGGGAGAAGAAGATTCGCCTTTTTTGGGGACGGGCTGGACAAATGCTGTTTTCCACCTTCTCGGGAAGAGTCCAGAAGAATAGGACAGATGGAAAAGCTTACGCAGTGGTTTTGCCAGCGTGGAAGAACACCTCTTCAGAACAATTGGGGAAATACAATCTGGACCAGCGGATTTATTTATGTTGAGATCATTAAGTACTCTTGCCACTGTACGAGTGCGAAAATCGATTTGTCCCATGGTGTATTCGACGCTCTCAAGTACAGGTAGAGGCAAAGCGCAATCTGGGAGCATTGAGCTGGCTGCAAAATGTGCAGCAAGCAGATTCGCTTTGTCTAAAGAGTTGACAGCTGGAATGTCATTGTAAATGAGCGTTGGGATCGAAGATGAGACCGAATTCTTTATATTTTTTACAAAAGACCAAAAGTTTTTACTACCCTTGGGACATTGTAGTATTTTTTGCCTCAACTTTTGGTCATACGAGAATTTAACACGCTTGATAATTGTATTGCAGTCATTTCTGGCTCGCTTGAACTTTTTTCGGTTTTCCTCAAATGGGTTGGCCTTATATGACCGAAAACTTAACTCCTTTTGTCTGATAGCCTCTTTACAGCTCGAGTCGTACCACGCATTTTCTTTCGGTATGATACTTTTTATCCTGTTAGGAATAAAGGATTTCATACCTAAGGTGATAATACTAGACACCATATCAGCGGCGGCATCCACGTCGTTATCGAGGAAGCATAACGACCAGTTAAAACTCTTAAAGAAGTTGTTAAGTCCGCTCCAGTTGGCTTTCTCGTATTGTCATACGGTTCTTTTCGGAGATTTTTCTTTAACTGTGTGGTTGGAGTACGAGAAATTAGCTGATATGATGCAGTGGTCCGACGAGCCTAAAGGCGATAATACTTCTAAAGAGTACATATTTATCAGGGTGGGAGGTAAGAAACAAGTCCAGAGTGTTGGCATTCTGACCGTCAATATCAGGTACGCGTGTTGGCTCCTTTACAAGCTGGGTTAATTGATTTACCTCAGCGAAGATCTGAACATAAATTCCTTCGGGTGTTGTCTGTCCAGTATGTCGAAGCCAGTTAGAATTGTGAATATTGAAATCGCCCGCAATGACAATTTCAGTATTAGGATACAGGGAGACAATTCTTGTAATGGAGTCAGACAGCGCATCAAACTCGTTAAAAGTCGAGTTGCTATCTAGATTAGGGCTTCTGTAGATAAAACAATAGTGAATGATTTGCCTACGGATGTGGAATTTCAGCCATATGAAATTAAATTCCGAATTGGAACATTGGCCATAAGAACCTGGAGTTTGGTAGGCAATATCATCACGTACGTAGATGGCGAGACCGCGGTGAAGAAATAATAAAGGCACTAAACGATACCCAGGTAGATCAAACTCCGATTTATCAGAATTTACACCCACCTGAGTCTCGCTCAGCGCCAAAACAGCTGGTTTATATTTAGCAACGTGGACGTACACCGAGAAGAGATTCGATCGTAGCCCACGAATGTTGCACAAGTCAACCCAAAAATTCCCCATCAATACAAAAAGCAGACACCAAAAAATACAACTCCGACGCTTCTAAGCAGGGCTGTGAAGTGAAAATCCAATGTTAGATTCTCAAATCAAACTGTCATAGGTGTTATGCCCGTATGACAATTTGCTTTGGTCCACCAACAAAAACTTTCACACACAACCCGCTATCCGCCAGATGTTGCCTCACCCACTCATTGCAATTGCCTTATGTACAACAGTACAAGCACAATCGCTTGTACGTTGGCGGCCGGCGATTGCAAAGACCAAGAAAGTGCAACAGCAAACGATTGGAAAGGGGGAGGAGGGAATCGCCCACGCTAATAGTTTTTTTTTTTCCTCTTTTTTTTTCTTTTCCAAAACACTTCACTGGCACTGCACTCAGAATGGATTTGCGCGGCAGAAGATTAGTGTTATCGTGTTATGATCTTCGCTTTTTTTTTTTTTTTTTTTTTGTTTTTTTTTTGTTTTTGGCGCGACTAAGGGGGAGAATGCTACGGCTGCACACACGTGTGTTCGCGACGGGTTGCAGTTCGGAACTGTCACTATGTCACTTCCTTTCGCCCCCAAATTAATTTTGTTTACCCTGGCTAACGTACATAGTTCTTCGCTAGACTGCCGGACACCTATCACCATGCTAAACCATATTTAACAATTAAGACGTGATTGCAAGAAGCAAGGAATAGGATCCTATATGGACAATTGAATATTTCTGAGTGGGTAACTTTTGTGAGTTATAATCTTTTCATGAATTTTCCGTGTAATAACTGAAAACAAAAATAAATTACATTTAATTAAAAATCTTCCATTAATTGAATTTTTAAATAGCGAATTTGATTTAACGATGGCCAATGATGGTAATCTTAGCACAACGAGATATAAAACTA
Organism: Cheilosia vernalis; assembly: GCA_949126925.1. NCBI lineage: Eukaryota > Metazoa > Arthropoda > Insecta > Diptera > Syrphidae > Cheilosia > Cheilosia vernalis. The sequence continues at coordinate 42,641,159 of OX421359.1, forward strand.
CAACTGTCGCAGTCTTTACAAGATTCGAATCAAAATTGTTTGTTTTTTATTTTATATACAATAAAGCTACCTACTGATACTATACAGTTTGGAAATCTATATCTAATATATTATATATGTATATAAAATTGTTGCAAGTGAATTGTCACTTTATAACTTACGAACGGCTCAACCGATTTGAATAATTTTTGTTTTGTTTTGTAGTTATAATACTAAAAATTATGGTGATGGAATAGTTGTTGAAATGATGGATGACAATTCATTAGGTTCATTTAATTCAATATTTCATGTATGTATTTGTAAATTTACATTTTAAGCAATCGATTGCAATTTTTGTATGTAAAATAATAGATATGCATTATTTTTCAGGTACAGCATTATAACAACATTACAACATAATTGTTCATGTTTTCACTTTTGTCGGCACTCCCGGAGTGTTACTGTTTTTTTTCAGACTCTTAGTCTGCTTCCTTTCTATAAATTAATTTTCTTCAGTTTATTGTCTTTAATTGTTATAGTATCTTGATTTTTTTTGCAACTTATTTTATTAATCATTGCACGTAATAAAAAGTGTGGCATGTTAAGGATAGACAAGAACCCATCCAGTCGGTGCGCTAAGCCGCACATAACGCAAGAAGTTCCAATGCCTGCACTCTTACATGTCCCCCCTCTCGCAACCCGGCCATTGTCGAAAATAGGTGTTGTGGAGATGGTTCGTTTTGAGGTGATAGTCTACCACAAAGGCACGTGTCCGTAAAAAGCTTATCAGAATTTTGAAATGGAATTGGCAAAAAGTGCAAGAAAAGTCATGCTTCTCGAGGTTGGGGGTTACACGTGGAGAAAACTATTCGACGACGTTAAAATAAAATATGTAGTTACGCAGCTACCAAAACCATCGATCCATGGGTACGGAGCCTGCAAAGCGGCCATTAAAGACAGCTCGGACATGCAATATTCTTGAAAAGGCCTTAGTAAAGCGGTTTACTTAGGCGAGATGTCTTAATCCTACGATATTGTCATAGTTGAAGCAACATGTCCATTGTCCATGTTCATATGTCTCCCCCGAATATACTCAAAATTTTAATGTTCCTTATTAAGTATAAGTATTCCTTTTGAATTCGTTGACTTTTTTCTTTGGACATTCGCCGGCGAAATATATTTTCGCCAAAAACAAAAAACGGAAACAGAGACAATAATTGTAGGAACAAAAATGTCTTAATTTATTTCTAAGAATTAATATTTCTCACCTTATTCCTCTATTTATATGTTGATTACATTATTTATTAACCATTTTGCAATTAACATGTTTTCGTGGTGAAATAAACCAACAAATTTAAACTGTTGGAATGAAAAAATCTATCTTTTCAAAGTAAAATTTTAGGGAAATAAATTCACATTTAATTAACCCTCATTAGCTCGAGGTCGTAAGCAGACCTAGAACTCGCTCCTGGATCCCTTTCGAACCCTCTGACCCCGCAACCATTATGAAAATCATTCGGGCAAGCAAACCTCATCTTCTTACAGGCAACTGGAAGGTTGCTAAGCTAGAGGAACCTAAAGGAGACAAAAGATCTGCGATTATCGTGATCAACATAGAGTCTCTGGCTCCTCTGGCAGCTACAGAAGGACAAATTAGCTATGGCTTCGGAGCTATAAACCTTAGGGTTTACAAGAAGGATGAGGAGGACCCTGCCAGGGAGGGAGTGCGGCCCCCCTCCTCGGCTGACACTGTCGAACAGGTTAGTAATAAACTGACTAGTCCGGCAGCGGAAGAGGAGGTGGTGGGCTGCAATCCCGCTAAAGAAGTGCTGTTCCCCGTCTCTGCCGAAACCGCATCGGTCAGTAATACACCGACCACAGCGGCTAAGGTAGAGACGGTTGACTGCCCTCTGTCTACGGATAGATCTGGACATGGATAGCATTGGACTGTCGGACCTGGATCTATCCAGTGGACTCGGTAGCCCATCCGTAGCGAGCCACCTTAAGAGAGCTGATGGATCGTGGACCACCTCAAGTGCAGAATCTCTGGATCTACTAATGGATTCTCACTTCCCTAATAGCTGCAATGCTTCTTCGATACCAGCCAGGTCCTCTGAAAGACCAATAGTAGTAGTAGTAGTAGTAGTAGTATAGCGACTTTATTAACATTTAACATAATTTTATAATGTTTTGGTTGTATTTACAAACAATGTTAACTAAGTCTTTTATGGTTTGGCTTAGGTATGGCCGTCTACCAGATTGACAATTTAGTTATAAAAAAATATACAATGACTAATATATGATGACTTTAAATATGTACAATATGTTTATGTTCAAAAATTGGCTTCCAAGATACGAGTTCTGTAGCGACTTGCAGTTGTGGCATAGTTGTATAAAACTTCCCATCCAAGACTACCGTTCAAAATTTCAATAACCTCATCCAAGTCCAGTAAAGTTCGTCCGAAGTATCTTATACGCAAATCTCTTAAAATGGGGCATCTTCCGATGAAATGGTATACATCCTCCCTCTCTTTAAGGTTGCACAAGTCACATAAAATTGGAAGATCAGGTCGATGCGGGATAAAATATAGCTCCTCTAAGCTTGAATATTGTGCTTATCACTTGCAGAGGATAGCGGTTAAGTAAGTATGTAGAAGCGTTTGCAATGAGGTTATAGTTCAACCTACTATACACCAGCCTATGCTGCGATGAATGTGCTTCAGCTATAAACTTGTCGTACATGTTACTGCCCGCTTTTTTCAAGATGTCGGCAAACATTTTTCAGCATCGAAAGTTGCGTTTCAGCTGAGATATTCAAGCTCAAGCCGTAACTATCTGCTAGCTCCTCCCACTTTTGCACCAAGTGACCTCTTGTTGAAAGTATATGCTTCAGGACAATCCTTGGCAGTCTTCCCTCTTCCATCTCCCCTATTTTAGCAATGTAATCTGCATGCATCTTCAGTGTATCCAAAAAAAGCGGGGAAACTCCCGTTTCTAAATGCAGCATATAATTCGGAGTACAAGCTGGAAGTCGAAAGATTCGCTTCAAAAAGTACCTAAGGAATTTCTCAACTTCTTCAAAATAGCAATATCCCCAAACTTGAGCTCCATACAGCAGTATAGAAAGCAGCTCTTCAAGTCTTATTACCAAGACCAAAATTCTTTGGGTCATTAAAGGATTTAAGCCATTTAAATCTCCTGGACCGGATGGTATAATACCGGCCGAACTTCAGAGGAACGCTGACCTAATCCTCCCTTGGGTAACTGTAATATTAAAAAGTTGCCTGAATTTTGCTCATATTCCCAAGCTGTGGACAGAAGTTAACGTGGTGTTTATACCTAAGGCTGGTAAAAGCTCACACGTTAACCCCAAAGATCTCAGACCAATTACTTTGTCATCATTTCTGCTAAAAACCTTAGAGAAACTGATAGACATCCACATACGTTGCAGTGTCAACTCAAATCTCTTGTTAACCTCTCAACACGCGTATAGCAAAGGGAAATCGGTTGAAACGGCCCTTCACTCACTTGTATCTACCATCGAGAAATCTCTCGATTGTAAAGAATTCACATTGGTTGCTTTCCTGGATATTGAGGGAGCGTTTAACAACGTCGAAGCAGAGGCAATTCTCGGCGCACTGACGGGCCTTGGAATTGAGAAATCGATTGGCGAATTGGTCAACCAGTTGCTCACCAACAGGTTTATCATCGATGCATCAGCGATGCATCGGTCCGGAGGTTCGTTAGTAGGGGTACGCCTCAAGGTGGCGTTATCTCACCTCTTCTTTGGAACCTAGTAGTGAATGAACTACTACTAATACTGGAAGGGGAAGGGTGCAAAGTAATTGCCTATGCAGATGACGTTGCCATCGCTGTCTCAGGAAAACACCTCAACACGCTTAGAGATCTCATGCAGAATGCCCTCTCTAAGCTCTCTAAATGGACCAAAAAATGCGGTCTGGCGGTCAATGCCCAGAAAACTGAATTGGTCCTCTTCACAAGAAAATACAAAATTCCCAATTTTGTACCCCCAAAACTAAACGGCACACTCCTGGTGCTAACCAATACGGCTAGCTATTTAGGCCTAGTTTTAGACAGCAAATTGAGCTGGAAACCCAATATCCTACGGAGAGTTCAGAAAGCCACCACGGATCTGTACTGATGTAAAAAAGCCATTGGAAGCAGATGGGGACTCCAGCCTCGAATTACATATTGGCTATATGTATCCGTTATCAGACCTATACTCACTTATGGCGTTATTGTATGGTGGACTGCCCTCGAAAGGGCCATCCATCATAATCACCTTAGCCGCGTCCAAAGAACGGCATGCATATGCATAAGCGGAGCCCTTAGAACCACTCCAACAGCGGCCATGGACGTAATGTTCCACTTGCTACCGCTAGATATCTATTATAAACAAGTGGCAGCAAATGCAGCCACTCCGATGAAAGCAATTCAGTTGTGGACCAGTCGCCAAACTGGTCACTCATCTATTCTAAATACATTGGAATGCATTCCAAAAGATACTGATTGCACCCTCCCTCAGTTTCAATTCGAAAAGAACTTCGAAACTTACATACCCTCCAGGAGTGAATGGGAGAACGAAATAGTACCCCGTAATGAGTCTGTCTGTTTCTATACTGATGGGTCTAAAACTGAAACAGGAGTAGGGGGGGGGGGGGGGGGGGGGGGTGTTTTCTCTTATGATCTAAATTGTAAAATCTCATTCAGCCTTCCTAATCACTGTAGTGTATTTCAGGCGGAGGTCATGGCGATCGTGGCTTCGGTATAATGTAATATCTGTAAGGGATTTCACCATCTTTACCGACAGTCAAGCCGCGATTAAATCCCTGGATTCTGTCGTCTTCAATTCAACAACTGCCCTCAATTGCCGACTATCTCTGAACGAGATGGCGAAACAATTCAAAATTCACCTTATTTGGGTGCCGGGCCATAGAGACATTCCAGGCAATTGCATCGCCGATGAGCTCGCCAGACAAGGCACTACTATGTCGACTCTACCAGAAAAGAAGAGTCTCTATATGCCTCTTGCTACTTGCAAACTCCTAATTAAACAAAACGCATTAAGCGCTACTAATCGCAGGTGGTCTAGATGCTTAACGTGCCACACTTTGAAACCGATCTGGCCTCAGCTGGATTCCTAGCGCTCAAAAATTCTCATTACACTGAAAAGACCCATAATAAGCACTCTAGTAGGTGTCATCACGGGACACTCATAGGGAGACATGCTCTCAGATTGGGCCTCCCTTCAAATGATTTCTGCAAAAGCTGTATGGACGAGGAGGAGGAGGAGACTATTCTGCACCTTCTCTGTACGTGTCCAGCACTGTCACTCCGTAGAAAACTATACCTCGGAAAATATTTCTTCGACAATCTCAGCGAACTCGCAAACATAGGTATCAACTGCCTCCATCGCTTCATTCTTAGCTCTGGCTGGTTCAACGGGTAGATAAGGAGTCGATTTCGATCCTGTGGTAACACAATGGGCCTAATTTGGCCTAAGTGTGGCTGCACTTGAGGCGGCCTGCCACTCTAACCTAACCTAACCCTCATTATAAAAATCGCAGTTTTAACATCATAATAATTATTCTTGGTGCTGGAAACTTTTCACTAAAAGTTAAATCCCTTTTTTTTTATGCACATTTAGTGTGTAGCTATGTAGTTCGAAGGTTTTTTTCATCAGATTCCTGATATTTCCTAAATTTTGATGCTTTCTTTCTATTTGCACGGATGTTTTTTCGGGCATCAACATTTATACAAATCACCCATTTAGAATTCTTTTTTTTTGCTACTTTACACGTACCCATGGTTCATGGATACGAAATTTAAGTGGAATCGGGTAGCAGAAACAACAAAATTTTCAAAATAAAATCCTCTCTTATATTTGTGAATACGTATATCTACGTTTGAGAAAGTGAACTGTAAAGACTGAAGTTCAACTATTCTTCATGTACACAGATTACATATTATATTTATTTAATTATTAATAATATTTCATTTCACAAAAAAAATTACCAAATGGAATAAAAAATTACCATGTGACCAAGAGAAAACAGTAATGACCAATGTGGCAACCGTGACCATACCCCAGCCCGTGCCCGACTTCTTACAAAAAGATTAAGCTCTTAATAGTAGCGCCTCTATACTGAACTTTTATGCGATTATCGCAATCGAAAGTGTGTCTTTTATATGTCTTTTTATTTCTTTTTCTATTTTTCTTACTTATATAAAGGAAAAGGCGGTGTCGGTAACAGTTTCGCGAGTTTATTGGTTTCTTCCCATCTAAAAACTACCCAAGAAGTAATCACTTCAAAAACAATGCATGATTCCAAGATGTTTTGCAACCCTTCCATTATTTTCCTCCCATGTGGACTTTGATCGTCCACTCTGTGGTTACCTGAGGCCACCTATAAGAATAACCCCCTATAGAAAACACAACACTACCAAATTGGCTCCACTCTACTGTCATGCCATCACCTCCACAACAGTTTCCTCCCACTATCTTCGGAATGGACTTGAACACGCATTTTCATAATTATATGTTCAACATTTCAGATCTCCGAACAATAAAAAGGAAATTTAAATGCTTCTTAGGTGAAATACTACAACAACACAACAAGTGACTCATACCCTTCTTTCCAATCTTATTTTTGTCGCCTTTCTGAGCCTCGATGTTTCTTGGTAGGTCTTCTCCAGCGTGCACGTTGGGCGGGTCAACGCGATTGCTGTTGCACGTGGGATTAGAGAAATGGTTATGCAATTCCTATTTCTACTAAATTATAGATCTATAAAATGAAAGTTTTAAATATGTATTACAATTAAAAACAATTTTTTTCTTCTGTTTTTGTTCATATATTAATTCAAACTAGTATCGCTTATGGTCGAAAATCGACCATACCTTTTATATGTATACTAAAAAACGTAGATACTGCAATTGTTCTAGTTATTTATTTACGTTTTTTATAAATGAAACGAAAAGAACGACATCTATAATAAATATCGAAACAAATACGTAAATGAGCTGCTTCATCGGAAACAGACTCAAATTTAAGATGATTTATATTAAATAGGTATGTAAGTTACTATGGTAATATGGCAGCGACAAATAATAAATAATTCCCCTAAATAAATTGCTTACAATTATTGCTGAATTTTAGATGCAGGTAAATTGCATACTTTTATGGGCAAATGATTCTCTCCAACAGGTTATAATCTAAGCTGATTAAATACATATACGTTACTATGGAAACATGACGGCGACAAATTGATTGTATGGGGAAGTCATAACTTCATTTTACCAGTCTTAATGGCGACATATACCCACGATTGTGTTTGTGCACACCTATGGCACAGCACCTTTCAAATAACATAAGTTTCATTCTCCTCATTTCATACTAAATACCAAAAAAGCGTACAGAAAGCTCGGATGTTCACGTATTAATATACCAATGATATTTTATAAATTGAAGAAATCACATGTACAATGAGAACTTAAGGCAAGAAACAAAACCTAAACATACTTTAGCGTCATTAATTCAATGTTTCATCTTATATATATAATTCTAGCGTACGTGTGTTGTCACTGAACTCCTCCTAAACGGCTGGACCGATTTGCATAAATTTTTTTGTATGCGTTTGGGTTGCGCCCCGGGTGGTTTAGATTTACAATTCGGTCCAATTGGACAATGGGGCGTGGTACCTCCCATACAAACCACAAATTAAAAATCAATTATTTCTGCTCCTGATAACGGTATTTGCACAAAATTTGGTACGTCGGTTTGGTGTGCATTTTTTAAGTGCTGCTGCAAATATGGGCGCGATTGTACAAAGGGGTGTGGTACCTCCGGCACACATTTCGTTTTTCATGGGGAAAAGCACTTTGAAAAAAAAATAAACTGGATAGAAATCGAGTAGTGACACTTCAAATACAAAAAAAAAATATTTTAAATTTTCAAAGCAATTGTTGTTGTCAGTTATTTTAATTATTTTCCAAGCAAATTGTTGTTGTCAACAATTTTGAATTTTTTTTGTTTAAATAACTATAACCTACCTAATAAGTTTATTTATGTTTACTATGTTACATTAAGTAACTTTTTGAAATGGAGTAGATACTTTGATTTATTTCGTGTTTTTTGAATCCATCATTTTTGTTTAACATGTATTTTCAGGATCCTTGCATAAGTATGTGTGAGTAAGTTGAAATGTAGGGGTGATTAAGATGACGTGGACAATGATGACACGCAACAGGAGTTGTGGAGCGTTTTGAGTTTGCACTTAGGGGTTGTTACGAAAAATGAGCGAGTAACAATCGTGGGATTCTGCTCATTAGTGAATAGGGTTATGGGGAGCGCAACTTAAAGGTAACATAACACCTTAGGTACCGGTGTAGAGAGAAAAGGGAAAATGCTTACAATTTACCAACCAAGTTGATAAATGCGGTAAGTTTTCTTCATGGCTGTTAAAGTTACAAATAATTCGTCGGTCGCTGATGAACTATATTGTTAAGCATCGTGTCTTTGGTTATACTCGATGTTGGATGTATTCGATTGAATGGCAAAAAAGAGGCTTGCCTCATGCTTACATTCGCATTTGGTTAGTCGAAAGAATGCAACCAGACCACGATGATGACATCATATGTGCCGAGGTTCCAGATCCCGAAACCGATGTAGACCTGCATGATGTCATAATTACAAACATGATTCATGGGATGATTTGAAAATGGTATCAGTATTTTTATTTCACATTTTCTGTTTCGTGCGAACCAACTTACAAACACATGAAAACCAATTTAACAGTCACAAGTCATTCCCAAATACATTACACACTGGGACTTACTAATAATCATTTTTAACCTTCACACTAAATATTTCCTAGGTCACAATATACAATTTTGTATGGAAATTTTTCCATTGAGAGCTGGAAAAATGTAGTCTGGACGATGAAAATATTATTAGTACCACGGACTGTTATACTGTTACGGAAATATGTCTGAAATGTAGGACACTATAACCATCAACTTTTACTTGGGTTCTGGACCCGATAGGTGGCGCTGAAGGATAGGATATCACACTATAGGTGGTACGTTGCAAAACATAAGCGGTATAGGAAAACGATTTGTGGCACCTCCCATTCAAAAATAAAATCAAGCGCTATTTCTTAAGTTACATAATTAAAATTATAATGGACATTGTCCAAATAAAGCACTTTGCAAACCTCTGCGGATTCCGCTTATTCAGAACGGTTGCCATTGATATTTAAGCGTCTACATAAAATAGCATGTGCATTGGGCATGGTCGAAATTATTACTTTCATTACATTAACAAATTTGGGCGGAACGAAGTTCGCGGGGTCAGCTAGTATTTCTATATTTCTCATATTAAACAAGAGAACGTTAGAATTTATTAATATAAAATTTTGGTGATGTAACTAAGTTCTGAACTGAGCAGTTTTTTTTTAAATCTGCGGCCCTTCGGTGTCCACGTGTTGCTTATTCGAAATAGGTTGCTCTTTGTTCTGAACGTTCTACCACAAGATCTTTGGAGGGCGGCGTTCTTTTGGATAAGTGTGTTTTTTTTGTATGGTTGTTATTTGATTACACTTCACTTGAACTATTATTTTATACTTTTTCATATTGTTTTTTTTTGATATGCGTAAATGTAAAGAAATGTGTTCAACAAGTTCACGACAAGCTGACTGTAGTTTTTAGTGTTTTCCAAAAAAAAAAACGTGTGGAGAAAATAAAAAAAAAACTCCTTAATGAAAAGGGACATTTTGTTTGGCAATGCTGCAAACCGCATTATGTCTGAGACTCAAGTCTATACGACCGCGCTTACTTTAATTTTCGCTTATGTTTGTATACATATTTCTAAGGTGAACATAACAAAAATGTACTTTTTGTGTGAAGTCAAAAGAAGCAGGGGTGGACTCCGCTAATGTGATAGTTGACAATTAAAATCATAACTTTACGGCCACTTAAGGTGATTATCAAATTGACAATCGCTTTTTTGCGATGAATTTCGTGTGACAGCTATTTAGGTTTCGCTTTCTTACATTTGCATCATTTTCATTGGTATGCACTTCGGCTTCGACTCCAAATAAATTAAATATTTTAGTGAAAAAAAAGTAAAATAAGTTAAAATAAAAAAGTGAAATTTGAAAATTCGTGAAGTGCAATGTTTAGGTACTTCATTGGACCTTTTTTACATAAACGAACAAAATAATTGGAAAAATGTCCAACCAAGAAACCAGGAAATAAAGCCAAAATCTTGGAACTTCCAAACGACGTAAGAATGCACGTAATTATAAAAAATATTGTTGATTGGTACCTCTCATTTATTATTGTGTATTTTAGATATTTGAAAAACGTTCGCTTATTTGTTTTTTTTTATTATCTTGATACCTTCAAAAAACGAAAAAAAAATTATTGTAATTTGTTAACATATTATTATTCTCAAATTCACTTACATTTCTCACAATTTAAAAGAAGCACACATCAGCTGCTCGGAATGACAGCGTCGGCAAGGAAGTGACGTTTAAAACTCCAAGTGCTGCCAATAATGTTTGTGATCGCTTTACGCAGAGCAATAAAAAAAGCGACAATCAACTATCACCTTAGCCGATTCCAACCCAGAGTTTGATGTGCGCACATAATTACACTAATTCAAAACATTTGGTATCGCCACGTTGATGCAAACCGGCACTACAGTTAATAACAATAGGCCAAAACGGATACAATTTCTCGCAGCAATTAATTGCACCTTCGTCAGGTCCAGCGTCTGCTTAAAAATCGTCGCCCATTAAGCCTGAACTACATCGAAACAAAAGTGGGAAAAAGTACAAAAAAGTGGAAAAAATCGGATGTCCTACTTCATCCCATAGTACACTCTGTATACTTTTGTCTCAATTTAAAATTTGCACTTTGTGGAAAGCTCGAGCATGTTCCAGCTTTCACTTTTCTAAAGTTCTGCAAACAAATACACTCAAGGAATTCATTATCGATTTGCCGGTAGATCACGTTCCCATCATATAATTCCTGTCAGTTTCGAAGGCAAAAGCTCTTTTTGCACTTCACTCTGCTAAATTTGTTTAATTGCTCTGGAAATTTGAAATGTAAACACAAAAAGCTCTGAGCTTCCTTAAGCTGCGATTACACGGCCATTTTTTCGAGTCATTTAAATGGCGCTCTGACGTAAAAATCTCGTCACAAAGCCGTCATTTAAATGTCGTTACGTGTGATCGCCATTTTTGGGACAACATTTTCGGCGTCATTTAAATGACTAGGAAAATGGCAGAGCAAATGACATGAATTTTGTGCCATTTAAATGACGGAAAAAAATGGCCGTGTGATCGCTCTTCAATGACGCCTAGGACAAATGACTAAACTTTTCAGCTGTTGCGTCATTTAAATGGCAGCCTCAAAAAATGACTAGGCACGAAATTCATGCTATGCCATTTTCTACGCAAATGACAAATGAAGCAGCATTTAATATGATATAACTAGATAATGAAAGATTTGGTTTGTTTTGTAGCGAAGGGATGAGTCGCATCTGTGGTTGCTATTTTGGTAAAAATTAATTAAAAAGTAATTAAATACACGCAGAAAAATTACTTAAAATCAACCAACTGAAAAACTACCAAGTGATAACTGTTAATATAGCTCATACAAAGTTAAGTGGATTAAAAATAGCCGAGTCAGTTTAAGGAAACTGCAAAATTGGGAAAATTGACTATTTCTCAGTTCTTCCTGAATTTTTTGTGCACGTCAGATAGTCAACCAATAATTTATAGGAAAAATATCAAATAGGCAGTTTTGGCAGAAGTTTCTACTTGCTCTTCTATATACTTGCCATTAATACAAAATAGAATTTTAGGCAGTTGGTCAGTTTTGCTTGTAAGCCGACGAAATGACGCTTGCTTTCATTTGAAATTTGAATTTTGTCTCGTGGCGAAAGGACGTGACGTAGGTTCGGTACCTACCTATTGAGCGTAATGGAAAACGAACCGTCGCCCTCAAGTGCCGACAATATGGACTGTTCAGTGAACTATGTTATGAATTCCAAGACCAAAAAAGCAGTAGGGAAGCGGAACAGAAAAATTAGCCATTCGTGGAGTGACGAGGAGAATTCGCGTTTGATTGTGGCGGTGCAAAAACAACGGGCACTTTGGGATAGCGCAGTTCACCAATACAAACTGCAGAATATCAAAACGGGAGTGTTTCTCTCAGGCAGTGCTTTTGATATGCTGGCAGGTGCAGCTGTTTGCTATCCAATGCTTAACCGAATGTAAAGCGATTAAAGACACCACCACACCATCCGAGAACCGTCCGTTGCGATCTACATCGACATACAACAATTTGTAGTCAGCATCAGCTACTCCCATCTCCGCAATTTCCACCATCATCGCCAAAGTTCTTTTTGACATTTTTTATTTATTATCATATTTTTTTTTGTTTTCTATGCAATTTAAATTGATTAAAAAGGTGGCACGCATGTGTCTTTGCCGAAAGAAAAACACTAAATGACAGTAGCTATATTTTTCTCATTGGTGTCATTTGTCATTTAAATGAGGCAAGTCATTGCCATGTGATCGCCATTTTTTCGCTCATCATTTAAATGTCATCCCAATGGAGAATTCTAAATGACTCGCACTGTCTTTCATTTGATTTTGGGACAAAAATGACGGTAATAGTCATTTCGTGTGATCGCCATTTTTTTCGCAAATGACCAATGACGAATCGTAGCTTGAATGGCACTCTAATACGACATTTTTTGCGGACGTCAGAGCTTCATTTAAATGACTCGAAAAAATGGCCGTGTAATCGCAGCTTTAGTTCGGATTTTGTTCATAGATGTCATGTAAATATGCGTGTGTTTTCAATGAATTTCGAGCTTTTCACTTTTTTGTACTTTTTCCCATTTTTGTTTCGATGTAGTTCAGGCTTTAGGTAGATGATTTTCCAACATTTAATCGGGTTTTGGCAGGGATGTGAGAAGGTTTTATTCGTTCCTTCGATTTCGCGCGATATCTGCTCACAGATGTCTCTCAATGAGATATATGTTTGTGCGCATGGCGTTAATCATGTGTCGCGTTGCTTGTTTATTGCTTCCTCTTCTTCGACTTTTCCTGTGGATAAAAGGGAAGTGGAATACTTAGTCGCTGATAGTTCGCCATTTTCGCTGTAACCCCTAAGTCTGTCAACGAACGGTCGATATAAATATACCAAATGTCAAACGCCCATGTAAATAATTAATATGGATTGTACGACTATTCAAATTCATTCAACTGACAGCACAAACTCTTTCATCAAACTGTCATTCAACTAATTCCTGCACAGATCGACAACATATAGATAAAATACACACTATTTCTGACACACAAATCAGTATTGTGAATCTGAAAAGCCAATATCTGTCACACATTTCCTTTTCACGCTCCTACAACCATGTTCGATGGAAATGACAAAACGGTTGTGTAATTCGAAAGCCAGTCGATTTGTTTCTATATGCCGACAGCCGAATGAGATTATTTATCTCCAGGATAAGTTTTGGGCACACTCAAGATGATGGGAAATCAGGTCATTTTGTACTGAGTAAAGCCATGAACGCCCCACTGAATACTGTTACATCAAAGTGCAAATACAGATCTGACATTGTTTAGACTGATTGTGCAACATCTGTGCAAGAAGTGTCGGAGACACAGAATTTTAGGAGAACAGGGATAATGGCTTGTCTTGTGTCATGTTTTAAAAAACTGTTGTCTTGTACACACAAAGCGCATTATTATTTTATAACACTTAACATTCCTTTCGGTCTACCAATTTATGCGAATTTAGTTTTCGAGTCAAAATTCCTTTTTGAAGCTATACCCCCTAATGGCAAAGTTTAACGTTAATCTCTTACAGCTGCGAAGTAATTTTCATAATTTAAAGTTCTCAAACGATGTAAGGCATTTTTCGCTGACTGGGTATATTTTTTTTCTGGTTGCTTCTTCTGTCAAGCAAAACTTCAGAACAAAAAAGTTTTACAAAAATAAAAACACACATAGCTTTAAATTTATGAATTGGTTTTATTTAACTTGAAAGAAACCAGACACAGGATTGGAAGATGTGCTTCCTTTCTTCCCCTTGATGGATGATGTGCCACCCCTACATATGTACCGTCCTTTCATGCATACACCATCACACAACACATCGCTCGGAATTATAAGAATATTTTTGGAATTTATACCAAGTTGGCTGGCGGTCCAACACAACTAATATTTCTTGAAACTCACTCTGGTGATGCAGCATTTCTTGTATCTACATACACACACACAATGTCGTGTGTTGTCGGTAAGGTATCTGTTTTGATTTGATTTATGCCATCCAGTTTGCATAATGTACCAACAAACAAATTGGGAGAGCAGGATAAAAACGACGTAAAAGTTTTGCAAGGATATTTCGAAGATATCACTCGTTTTTGTTGTTAAATATTATTTTGAATGAAACTTTGCCGGTCTACTGGCCGTGGGGGATTGCATAAATTTATAACAAAAGTCATTGTGGGAGGAATTGGAATTCTAATTTAAAGAGCAAAATAAGAGAAGGAAAACGTACCGAAGAATGCGAAGTAGATATTGGCAAGCGATTGAAGTTGTGACTTGGGGATTTCGTTTTTATTTTCGAATTCATTTAGGATCTGAATACGAGAAAATATTTGATTAAGGTGATATTGCGACGACAACGATGAGATGATTTGACGGAAGGAGATTTGAAGCTTTCAAAAGAAATTTGTTATTCATATTGTGGAAAGTCTTCTAATGAAATATTTGCAACCATACTCTTCCCATTCATTTAATTTAAGCCAGAGCACAATTGTAAACTGTAAGGATCCGAAGAGCTTTGCCAAATGAAATCGATTTTAGCCTGATTCTCCATAAATGCCACAAGTGATTTGACGTTGAGTTAAAAGCGGTAGGTCTGGCATTTGCTCCAAAATAAAATCTGTCGTTATTTCCTCTGGCGTAATTTCCGGGAGCCGAAGAATTCCAAGCACAGAGCCAGATGGGCCCAAAAGACTTTAAGAGTTCAATAGGCTATAAAAAATGCCATTTTCAGAGTTAATAGCTTAGCCGAGATAGACAAAGTCCCGGGCTACCTCAATGTTATGGTGCATAAGTCCCAATTTCTACTTTTGGGACTTATGTCCCACTTAAGCGAGACATTATTCCCAAATTCGACACATATAGGGGCGACTTTGGTACCCATTAGTTACACGGCGACGTTCACATCGCAGTTCAGTTTAAACAATTTTATAGTTTATGAAATTGTTGGAAAATGGAACTCGTGATATATTCCATCTCATGATATTTATCAGAGAAAAATTAACTGCAACGGATTTTAGGTATTGTATAAGTATTTTAAAGAAAATAAACTTTTTTTCGTCGATTTTAATTTCGAAGTCATATTGAAACAAAATAATTATTTTTAAATAATTTAATGGAAACGTTTTTTGTTATGTTGTGGGGAATAGATATCCTAGTTTTAGCATACTTTTTAAATTGTAATTGGGACCTAAAATGCATACCTTCGCAATAGTGTATGCAAGTATGATTTTCTTGCTTAACGCTGAATGATGTGTTAACCAAAGCAGAATACATATATATACGTAGATTAATATATTGTAGTTAAAGAAAATATGTATACTGATTTTTGTTTTAGTTCTTTTTATACAAATGAAATGTTAATTACGAATATTAAAGGGGAATCAACTTTCAAGTATATATGTTAAGCTTACAAATAAATAAAATAAATAAAAATACAAGAAATCTATGACCTATTCCAATCTCCAAACTTACACACACATTACTGCCTATGCACTGTGGACTTCCATACATGCCTTTGCGTGTTAAGAGAACTTATTTCACAAAGTGAAGTTTTTTACACTTTCAAAGGAAGGTTTCACATAAAAAAAATTTAAATTATTTCCCACTCGAGGTGAAGTGGTTTCCCATGAGAAGTTATTTCGCTCTGCACCCCGGGTGTCTACCATCGTCATTCTGCACAATCTGATAAGTTTGATAGGAATACCAACACTAGACATGGCTCTGTTTAGCTTGTCTCCACAATTGTTGTCACATGCGGCCTTAAAATCGATAAAAAGGTAGTGAGTATCGTCTGGTCTTCTTGGATTTTTTTCCAGGATATAATTGTAAGCTCTCTAGCATGCCATCTCCCGCTTTCTTAAAAATCTTTGCAGTTAAGTCGTCTGTCCAGGAGCTTTGTAGGACTTCAGCTTGGATATTGCTATCTTCACGTCAGTTTGGTCAAGCGGACTGAAATATTGGGTTTCATCGTCAACCAATTCATATTTCTTCTGAATTCGATTTCCGATTGCGATGAAATAAAAACATAATAGATTGCGTGTGTAGTTTTAACGTGATGCATGGACAAACCCAAAACTTTTATTATCTATGCACATTGCACACGAAGCCAAAATTCTTTGAACAACCAACTACTTTCCTTCTGTTTTCGTGTGTTTCGTGAGAGGTGTTCCTCAAATCTAATAAAGAGGCTCGCATTCCACGCCTGTTAACAGGGCTTTTGTTCCGTTTAAATGATTGTTAAATTTCGTTTATTCCAATAAACGCTTTGACAATTGTAGCACATTGTAGGTACCCCACACCCATTGCTGTATAAAAATACAACGTGTACGCCATGACAATACCCAGATATTGAATGAAAGCAAATGTAAGGAAAGCCCGCACTCGCACATTTAATGGAAATCACATTCATTGCGGGTATAGGAGTATATTTGTCTCAGCTACATTCATGCATGTCCGTCGCTATGGCCTCCGCTACCCCAGAAGTAATCACTAGTTTTCGTTTCGTTTCGTTGGCCTCCATTATCTCGACGTCGACCAGATATATATTTAGTTTATTATTGTAACGACTTATTTGTATCCCCACTTCTATTACATTATCCTGTGATGTTTAATATTTTTTTTCGGTTGAATTACTTCCAAGGATAAGAGGAGAGATAAAAAACAGTTGCTGAAGCTAAAGCTGAAGATAGAACGTTTTGCACAGTGTATAGGTTAGAGGCCATCGCATCGCCGTGAAAAAAAAAGAAAAGACCAAGAGGAAAGGAAACTCACCAGGGACTCGGATTTGGATTCGAAATTCTCTTCAATCGGACAGATTGTGGGCGTGTGTATGTGTGAGAAAAGTTGCAGTCAGCTGGTGTAGTTCCCATGTCAAGTCGGCCAGGATAATGGGTTGTAGATGTTTTGTTTAAGAAATATACACAAGTAGCGTAGTCAGGGGTGTGTTTGAGTTTTTTTTTTTTGTTCCTTTCCAGGCGAGGACATCGAGGTTAGATGTTTACGAGTATATCAGTTGCTGTAGATATCCCTATGGCTGTACAGTGTACATATGGGCATATGGCTTTAGAGGTTTAGTTCGGGTGGCCAACTGACTGTGTCATTGTATAATTGCCTGTCGAGATGTTAACTCGGTAAAACTACCAGAGACTTATTGACATTTTGGAAAGATGTGCAGTTTTGTCCCCCACATCCAGATGGGGGTTGCGGCAGACCTTTTGTTAAATTGTTGTGCTTTGACTTAATGGGGGGAAAAGTTTTGGGTTCAGTTGGGACTTCCCCGCCTATATCTCAGAGGGCATGACGTCAAATATGATCTGAACCTTACGCAATTACTATGACGTTAGCATTTAAATTCGTCACGTGAAGAAGCTTAAATTTTATTTATTTTATTGACTTCAAAAATAAATACTATCTACATTTTCTTAACTTAAAGTTTGACTTATTTCTTTAAATGGTTCGACCGAAGGCCGTCTACCAGACTGACATTTATATTATAATTTATACAGAAAAAAAAATATTTACATTTATTGTTTACTTTCTGCAAATACAGGTCTTACAATTTTCTGAAAATTAGCTTCCGCTAATTTGTCTTGTTAACGCTTACGGAGGTTTAAGTTAGAAGCAATCAAGACTCCCAGATACTTATACTCCTTAACTATTTCCTCATCAAAATTCCACTTTTACCTTCTGGAGTTTCTTCCTCCACCGTTTCTGAATAACATCATTTTTGACTTGGAAATTGGTGCATCTAGATATTCATCAACTACTAAAGGTGCTGCATACTTTAATGTCGTTGATATTTGATTTGTGTTGAGCAGATTCGAAAAGTGCTCATTAAGTTGTTCAATGTGTAGAACCGTAACAGTTAAATTCCGGTTTCCACTCAGAAGTCTTAATGCTTTCCAGAACTGCAATGAGAATTTCGCTTTGTTTATGGTTCCAATGCTTCTTTGATTTTTTTTGTTTGTCGTTGCGTAGAGGGCTCGAAAATTAGTTTTGTTGGTCGTTCGGACTAATTTCAAATATACAAAAGATAAGTTCCTAGCTCTCAACCATTCATTGTCGAATTTTTTCATTTTCCGAAATCTTCCGGCTCTGTCGAGGAGCCGCTTTCATGATGACATTCCTTTAATTTCAGAAAGAAGCTTAAATGTAAACCTATTTCACAATTCGTAAACAAGCTGCAAAAGACGATCACGTATCTAGCGTTCGTTCGCGGTGAACTAAAAAAATGTTGGTTGTAGAATTTTAGAGAACTATGTAAAAGAAACTTGAAAGAATTACTTTCTGACCCCCGTATTAATAAACGACGAGCAGCGGCGAGTTAGCGCTAACACACATGTTAACTTCAAATGCTTATTAATAAACGTGTGTTTGTTTTCACTGACATCTAATAACGAGCGGATAACTTAACTCGCCGAATTCGGCGTATAGAGAGCAAATAACTTTTTAACACAGAAAGGGACTTTACCACATCTCGAATCCTTTTCGGTGTTACATGAAATTTACATAGGTACACCAAAAGTTTAAGTTTTTGTTTATATTTATAAGGTTTGCAAATTTGTGTATATAAATTTGGGTCCACATTTCGAATAATAATTAAATATGAAATATAGCCTGGGAACATAACAGTGATGCCAGACTTTAGAAGCAGGTTATCCCACGGTTATACTCAAAACATCCCTTTTATCCCTCGCCAAAATTTCAAAACTCCCACGTTTACCCCACGAAGTATTAAATTAAAAAAAAAAAATGTGTTTCATTAAATTTAAGCTTTTTTTATTATTAACAAGTTACAATAATCGTGTTTTTTTAAGCTTCGATCTCAGCAAAACTAAGCTAAGTTGGATTTTCAGCACACAATTTTTGCATACTAATAAACTCGCTATAGTTGTTGTAATTGAGTTCTGAAAAACCTAAATATCTTATGAATTATTTGAATTATTGGTATGCAAAAAACGTTATCTCGGTCGGGCAATTGTTTGAACCGCAACCTGTGTTGCACGATCTCGGTTTTGACACAGAAGAAAATAAATGCACTCAAATATTTTGAATGACATTTTTCTAAGAAAGAAAATATTTAATTTGTTAGTAGGTTGACAAATTTTTTTATTCCTAGCATTTTAGGAACAAAAATTGACCAAAAAGTAAAATCCCTTTTTTTTTGTACTACATATTTGTATTTATTTCTTAATTATTTTAAGTTAGAAAATCCCACAAAAAGGGATAAATCCCTCGATCTGGTATTACTGCTTGAAATACGAAATATAACAGATGTACTAAAATGTTTAGTACAATTCCGTGTAGTGTTGTCGTGCGTTAGGTGATAAAGAGCGAATAGAGCATGTAGAATTGTAGATGGAATATGTTTATTGTTTATTAATGAGAAAATTTAACAAACGGATAGGGTCTTAACCGCCTGTCAGCCAAAACACGTGTTAGAGAGCGGATAGCGTTTCCGGGTCTTGTTTTACTCTGTGCAAAATGTTTTGAACCTATCATAAGCATGTCTGAATCCCTTTTTGTATCAAATATAAAAAAGCTAAGAACTAATTCTGGCTGAATTACAATTTAAAATACATTTTTAGGTGGGACAGAAGTCCCTTATACGATTCCTGTTTTATGTCTCACCTATAGGTCAAATCGTAGAGTAGGATCGTCGTGGTGACTGTTGCTACCCAAAATCCCGAATAACTGTCATTACTATTCACTGCACCATTGCCACCCCTTTGATTGAGTTATAGTTGTAGTAGATTTGCTAAGCATTGTAGGTTGAATATCATCTTTGCTGTGACATAATGACTGTTTTTGCAGTGCTGCTGGCGCATTAATGTAACCATAGTGTTTCCTCAAGTGAAACATCCATTGGTTTTTCAGTCGTATATTCTATTGATACGAAGAACACTCTCCATGAGTTCATTTTTTTTTTAATATTTGCAAGCCTAACCTCCTTTTGAAGTAGACGATCAAGAAGAAAAATCTCAAAATTTGATCGATCAAAACCGTCTGTCCACGGTTAACGTGATTACTTTTGAACAGATTTTTCAAAACGTTTTTTAAGACTCTGAACAGGCTTTAGGCTATATCGTCCATCGACACGCCTCCTGTTTTGCAGCCTTTTTGTCGAGAATATTTCTCTTTTACTGCCCTTAATTTTGAGTCATCGGCCTTTTCTTCAATATTTTAAGCAATAAAAACAAGCTCATTGTTTCATCCACAATCTGTGCTACAGATTGAAATGTAATACGAGCATAACATTTATTTTATCAAATCGCAAAATATCAGCAACGATTGCTATTGATCGCGATATTAATCGTTTTTCTTTTTTAGTTTAGAGCAGAGCCTAAACTGTTATACAAACAGTTCGTGTTACTGGATTAGCTCAGGCACATCAGAGCTCGAATTTGTGTTTCTTTTTTTCGTTCAGAGCACTATCGTAGCACGCTCTATGAGCTCAGAATAAATTTACTGAGCTGAGTAAAAGGCTTATTACTCTTGTAGTATATGCACACTTTAGTCACATTTGACAGAAAAATACAGGAAAAACCAAACAACATCAGATCGATGTGAGCACGATCGGTTCAGAGCTGCTCGAACTCAGATCAGTGCTCAACTCTGAAAAAAAAAAAAAATAAAAAAAAATACGCCTATTGCAAGCAGATAGTGTGTGTCGTTGTCTCTTATATAGTGTATCCGCATCCTTCTCCATTTTCAATCGTTTTCCTTTTTTATTTTTTTTCTCTCGCACACTTGATTATGCTGTCGGGTGGGCAATTACTCTGTGAGTACAGTTGGCACTTGTAACACGCCCTTTGCCATTTTATGTTTGAATTCCCCAAAAGAAATAACGAACCCTTACACACCACAATTCTTGAATTGATATTTAACTCTTCGGATCAGTTAAGCTAATTTTCAAATTTCGCACCCAGGAGGGGGCAGTAAGTACCTACTACATGGTACCCCATTGGTATTTGGCGTTGAACGTTTTTCTCATTATCCTTTTGCCACTACATCGCATTTTGATCTCCTTTGGCCCAAATTAATGTAGAGTATACTTAATACTTATCCTTCGTTTGTTGCCGTATGGGTGTGTATTGTGTTAGTATGTACTACACAGAACACAGAAGCTAACTTTACAAACAAAATCAATTCTTCTAAGTACACAATTGATGGCGACATTTGCTGAATACACAAACACACATACACAGCATGTGGTGGCTCATTTAGATGAAAAGATGGTTGAATGAGTAAGTGGATCCTTATCTGTACAGCACTTGATTTTAACTTGATGACCCTCTGAAGATCTGTCATCGCAGTAGCAGCACAGAAGCGGCAGTAGCATCTGCCGCACCATACAAGAGTGATACCTTTTTTTCTTGCTACACATCCTTGAAAAAATTTTTTTTTTCTTTCTCAAGTTCGTTTTGATATCAAATTAGAGTTGTTCTTCTTGGGGGGTGTGTGTGTCGCGTAAGGGTATGGCGCCTAATCGAAACTACGTTGCCGTACATGTGCTCTTGAGAGATAATGACAAGTGAACATTTCACGATGAAAACAATAAATTGTGGAGCAATTCTTCTGTTTATGTTTGTGGAAAGGATTTTTATGGTATCAATAGCTTTTCATTAGAAACATATGTTGGGATGTGATATGAGTGATGGAAAATTCTACTGGGTTACGATTTTTTTACGGTTAAGAGATTTTACCGAATGTTGTTCAGATTTTTTATTTTTTTTTGTTGTTTCGAGTTCGCGGGAAGGGAAAAGCATCGAAAGACATAGCAGAGCTAGAAGGCGAGGGTTGCTTCTGAAATAGTGAGGGACTTTAACCCATCTAAAAAAACCTCCCTGGGGGACTGACTTTCGTCACCCCGAATGTGATTCCCCTGTCATTCGACTAATAGGCAATTTATTTTTGAATTGTTTGAAAATTTCTGAACTTTTTTGGTATAAATTGTAACCCAATTTCTATTCTTAGCTATTTTTTATAGATCAAGCTTTTTTATCCGCCTTAATCTGCTGAATACATTGTCCGTATTTATTAAAGTGGTTGAGAAGCCTACGAGTGTGCATTTGAGCAACTTTTTTCACTATGCATGCCCATCTTTTATTTTAAATTTAATTTTGTTTAGTTTTCCTGAAAACGGCAATAACGATTTGACCAAAGTACAAACTTAGAGTCAAATTGATGTTTTCAAAATTATTTTGTTCTTAATTTTCAATTCGAAGCACTGAAAACGGTATTTTTAAAAACTGCTCATGCCTCGAAAACCCCATCGTCGATTTCGATAAAACTTTAAAACCAAAGTAATGCTTACAGCTTTCAGCTCAATAGTTAAGCAATAGTATTTCTTAAACTAAACATTGCAATTTTTGGTACTGTTTTGTCTGTACAATCTTACAAAAACCGCTCTAACGATTTTGACCAAAATGCATATTGAAGATAACATAAGTATTCTAAATAAGATCTCGTACTTAGTTGTTCTCAAAAAATTCGAAGATCAGTTTTTGAATTACTTCTCAAAAAATACTACGGAAATCACGATCTATGTATTTTCACATAAATAGCTCCGACTCCATATCAAATATAGAGAAATGTACTGGTTCCTCGGAAAACATTCCTAGCTCAGTACTGAGAATAAACTGCTTTTATACAAGCAAGTGCTAAAGCCGGTGTGGACCTACGGTATACAACTTTGGGGTTGTACCAAGAAAACAAATGCAAATATTCTACAAACTTTTCAAAATAAAGTGCTTAGAGAAATTGTTCAAGCACCATGGTATATTAGAAACGACGATATCCACAGAGATCTCGGAATTCCAACAATCGAAGATGAAACTTGAAGCTTCGCGAGAAATCATAGAAACCGACTAATCGGACATATCAACAATACAGTCCGACAAATCTTGGACGAGAGCAATTTATTGCGCCGACTACAAAGAACGAAACCGTTCGACTTGGCAAGATAAGATTAACCGCGTCTAATTTGTGGAGCACGCAGGATCTTTCATTGGAAAGTAACCTGTCAAAAGTTGTTTAATGATAGAAAAATTGCTTGATAAGTTATATCTTAGTTGCAGTATCTAACAATCTTTAGAAGGGTGGTGTTTTTAGTCAGTAAAAATCTGACACTACTATGAGAACGCGCTTGCTATTCTCATAGTGTCTTTGGAAGATTTTCACCTACCCTCGGATAAAAAAAAAAAAAAATGTATATATAGCTCCGGCATATGTTTGTAATAGACTTAGTGCCCCATAGATACGCAAAACGTAGGTATTTTCAGCAAATAAAACCCACTTCTTCTTTTTCCAACAATATTGAATATGCATCTTAAAATAATTCTAACCATTTGGAGCTTACACAATCAGAAAACCAAACTTATTTTGCACCCCACACATGAGCATCGGGATATTCAATTTAAAACTCCTAATGCTAATTCCCAAATGCCTGAATTTTTACATGTATGTAGGTATATCTATGTAAAGATATCGGTCTATCACGGGCAATACATCCAATCATTGAAAACTTTAATCATATTCCATTAAAATTAAAAATCCTAGTAGCTCAAAAACATAAACTCCTGTACTCGAAAATCTTGTGAGGTGTAAGACCTTTTAAAATAGAACAGTAGGCCCTTATAACTCTCTAGGCAGAACTTGCGCCAGTTGCCAGTTACTGAGAGCTTTAACTTTTAAAAACTTATATTGTTCTTTGATATAACTGCCATATGAGATGAATATCCAAAAGTGGATTTTATTTTATTTTATCTAGTATCGGGAAAATTGTGTTCGACCCAGTCGTGCACTTTATTTTCTTTCCATGCGCTTTCCAACGCAGTTTAGAGTCTATAGACTAGAGTCATGCCTAGATGTTTGGCTGTATTTGAGTATTCCACTATATTGTATTCCATTATTTATACGTAAAATTAATATAGACTGACCCTAGATCGTTTAATCGAATCTGCCATTTTTTAGTCCATTCTGAAATAGTGCTTATCGCCGTTTGAAGCTTTTTTGTCGCTATTTCGACAGTTGCTTCCATACCAAGTACAGCAGTGTCATCTGCAAATCTTGCTGTAGCAGTTTCTCCACTAACAAGCAGATCGCTAGTGAATAATAGGCTTTAACTTCTCTTAATGCTGAGTACCCTTCTCAAAAATCTATCTGATATGTATGACTCCAGAATTGTCGAATACAGTTTCGGCAGTTATTTTTGTAATTTGTGGATCAGTCCTTTATGCCATACTTTATCGAAAGCTTGTGCTATATCAAGAAATATTGTGCCCACTTTTTTCTCTTCAAACACTTTTCGATTATATCTGTGATTCTATGCACCTGATCAATTGTAGCATGCTTACTTCTGAATCCAAATTGGTGAATTGGGACTAGCGATTTGTCATCAATTATTTTTTGCAGACGTTTTACGAGCTTGGAAAACATTGGTAGTATCGATAAGAGATTACTTCGCTAGGTGGTTTGCCTGGTTTTGGAATAATTATTACCTCCGCGACCTTCCACATGCTTTGCACATACCTTAGCTTAAATGCAGCCTTTTTTATATATTCTTTAATATTTCTTTGGCAAGTTATTTAGCTGCTACCGGTTGTATAAGTCGATCTTCTTCGCACCTTTCTTCGATTCCTTGACGTCCTCACAATACTCTGCGAAAGTGTTTGCATTCTCTTGGCTGCTTTTTGCCCAGTTACCTTCTTTGGTTCTCATTGTTGGAAGGTGAGCTATTCGTCGTTTCATTTTCTTTGTTGCCTTCCAGAGCGAGTAGTCGGTACTAGGTACTAGCATAATGCGTGAGACTGCTAATGTAAATTATTGAAATCTTTATTTCTGAGCTTATTGTTTGAAATTGTTTAGTGTGATTTTGTCGCTTGGCGCCCTTGTCTGTTGCCAATGCTTCCTATCTTTCTTCTTTTCTGTAATGATTTCACATACTTCGCAAGGGTAAGAGTTTTGCTTAATCTTGTTTGTTGTTTTAATAGTTGCTGCCCATACAGCTGTTTGTATGTTCAGTGCTAGTATTTGCGCTGATTTTTCTAGTTCGTTTACTGTTTGAATAGCTTATGATAGTTGGATACTTTCTTCCTACCTTTGTCAAAAGTAATTCCAATCAGTCTATTAAGGCCCATTTTATTCACTCGAAGTTGAACACAACTTGGGGATGCCCATTTTATTCACTCGAAGTTGAACACAACTTGGGAAGTTTCCCATATAAAAATCCCCAAGTTGTGTTCAACTTCGAGTGAATAAAATGGGCATCCCCAAGTTGTGTTCAACAAGTTTTAAACTAACAAGTTTTAAACTTTTCTCTCTTATCAATATTGTATCGCCTAGTGTAAAAAGTACTGAGGAGTGATCTAATTGAAGATCAGGTTCTTCAACATTTATTTGATTTAAAGATATGTTTTTAAATATAATGAAGCCGACAAGATCTGGGGTTTTATCCCTATCTGTAATCTTTTACCCGTTGATTGGTATTTTGCGCCATCTTCTTTAATACATTTATATAGTTCTCTGCCTCTATAGTATTTGTTAATCTAGATCCCCAATATTTATTTTTGGCATTTAAATCCCCTCAAATATGCGGAAAATACTTTTAAAATCATTGATCTTTAGTCTATAGCTAGGAGAGCAGTATACTGATGCAACAAATAGTTGCCCACTGCTCGTTTTTATACTTATGGAAATTCCTTAGTGGAATTTAGCTTCTAAATGGTGTTCAATCGTATCTTTTATTAGATGGGGAGATGGCTTGAGAAACTTGTAAATAATGGAACATAAGAGTCTTTGATAACAATGAAGTTAAGACAGTTCCTTAGATAAATTTATTGAGCTGTAATGAGTGGCATAACAATTCCTGCTGCACGTGGAAAACTTGCACAAGTATGAATTGAACAACATTATTAAAAAAAACGTTGTTTGTCCAATAAAAGACACCGAAAGCTGAAATATCTCCTTCAAAAGAGGAGAAACAAGTATTTTTTAGGGTCGAACTGATTCGAGTGTCATTATCTTTCTGTTCTTTATTTGTTTTAGAAGGGAGCTGTTTACAGAACCTTATTTTTTTTATTAGGTGCTTACAGCCGTATTAATAATAGTCGCGTAACTACATGTTAGGCCTAACTATTGGCAAACACATTAGTTAAACTCAAATTCCTATTAATAAACATTTTTAGAAGATAACTAACGCTTCGTAACTTATATATAACTAACTAACGGCAGGTCTGTTAGCGAGTGAGTAAATCATAAAATATTCGTTCCCGTCAAAATGACAAACAAATTAAATTTAAATTTTGAAAATTGTGGAACAAAATGGCTGACCGGTTTTCAGTGTTTGTAAATTAGTGTTAATCAGTGTTAATATTTGGTGAATATGTTAGGGGAGGATTCGGTTTCCATCGTCCCAACTCGAAAAGTGTACCAAAAAAGAAAAAAAAAACCCTATTTACAAATAAAATATTCAAAAATAAATAAAAATTTTCTGTTGTTTTTTTTTTTCTTTTTCATTTGTCACAACTAGCGTTGCCAGATGTCCCGGTTTACCCGGGACGTCCCGGATTCCAAACATAAATTCAACTGTCCCGCCGGGACAGCTTATTTCCCGGTTTTTCAACGAAACTCGGAGAAAAATATTCAGTGAGAAAATTTCTTTAATATTCGCAAAACAACTACTGCATTGTGGTTTAACCTTAACGAGTTTTCATTGAAATTTTAATCAAACGCACCTTATTTTGTTGAACGTCATGTTGTCAACCTGACAGCTGTCATTAAATTCGCATAATATTATCAAAATAACAACTTATCAATTACAAATTTGTTTTCTTGGAGCCGTGACATTGGACTTTGGAAGTAGATAGGTATGTAAGGGTCTCTTCTCTGCGTGCTTACACCTAGAATTTTTTTTAATATGTAGGTAATTGTAGCCAAAATGAGTGAGATATGGAATGAGATATTGGGAAGTATCTCAATTGAGGAAATACCCAATATTTTCAAATTAATTTCATTTATCTTTAGTATCCCAAGTTCTAATTGTTTTTCAGAGAGAGTTTTTTTTTGCAAATGGCGTTAAAATGGACGGATGTGCGAAATAAATGCCAACCGGATTTAATTAAAGCCGAAGGATACAATAAGAGTTCCACTAAATATACAAAATAATTTTAATATCAAAACAAGATTTTTGATACACGAACTTACGAAAAGACTGTTCATTTTCTTATTTTCTTATTTCATTGTTCATAAACTTAGTCACAGAAAGACTGTTTTTGTTTTCTCATTTTTAAATTTAAAATGATAGATATTATTATTTATTTAATAGTTACATTAATTTTGTCACGAATAGACTGTCTGTTTTCTTTTAAAATAAAAATAGTATTTATACCTACACATGTATACTTGTTTTTATAAACATTAAAAAAAGCTTGTTATGACAATGTCCTTATATGGACTGATTAAAATAACAACTAACTATTTACTTGTTAATGAAATAATTATACAGTTTTTTGATTTATTGAGTTTTTAATTTGTCCCGGATAAAATTTTGAAATCCCGGGGTTTTTCAATATTTTTGTCAATTGTCCCGCTAAGCTTCGGAAAAAATCTGGCAACCCTAGTCACAACTGAAATTCACTAGCCAGCCGTGATGATAGCAAATATTTAATAGTTTTCAGCTGTTTTCAGTACAATTTGGTTAGGTGATGCCAGCTATTTTAGAGAAAACATCAGCTAGTTATTTTATATGAGTTATTTTCTTTTATTAATAAGAATATTTAACTCATATGTTATTTATTTAACTAGGTGCTAGGTAATATACGAGTTAGAGATTAGTTACGGGTTTTTTATTAATACGGCTGCTTTTATTTATTTATTTACAATTTTTATTAACATCACTTCGCATTAATCGATATTTTTTTTAATACTTGAATTTCTACTACTTAAATGTATACTATTTGCTATGTATATTTCGATACCTATCAAACTGTTTCCGCTTTTAGTCCTAAAGATTATGATCTATAATTTGTTGAAAAACACTTGGAACATACGCTTTAGTTGGAATCATAGCGATTCCAAAAGTTAAGTGAACTCAATCTCAATGCCTGTTGTCAGTGTAATCGCTTGGGCGCCGAGTCATTAATAGGTACATATGTAGACGCGGCTCATTTGGTTCTTAAACAAAAACGCAAATAACTTGCGGCTTAATTAAGTACCTCTTGGCTTCCAAAAAACAAAGCCGGCGTCACTGTTGACTGATGCTATCAGATACCTCATTTCTTGCAATATATTTATATATTTCTATTTTAGGGAGTATATCTACAGTTCGGAGTCGAGGTGAACCTTAACTACATAACAAGCCTCCCGAGTTAGTTCGCTGTTGGTCCTTAGCAAACTTGTGGGCGCCAATTAATGTAAAAGGACTTTTTCTACTGCGTTGCTGACTTTGACTAGAACCACACACCTTACTTTTAAACTGTAGCTGGCAGAAGTACGTCTTCAAATGTAATTTTTGGGCTAAAATATATAAGTAGGTGGCCTTATTTCATGGGAGGTGCCATCAGGGACTCTGGTATACAACTTATAACCTCCCAAGAAATGCCCACAAATGTTCGACAATTGACGAATATAAGAACCAGCAAAGAGGCTGACACACGTGTTGCATGTAACTTAAACTATTTTTTTTAAGTTTGTGGTTGTGGGGTTTTTGATTTTCCGTATGAGGTTGTTTCTTAGGCACCCCACTGTTTCCTTCTCTCTAGTTCTACAAGGCAATGGACTTTCATATATAACATGTTCAGCTGTACTGTTTCGCCTTCTTTATGACACAGCGGGGCCACTGCAGTTCGACTGTCGATTTTTATCCATAAGCGAATTTTAAAACTTATTAATTAGCAACTTATTTCTTTCGAACTGGGTTCTGTTTGAATTTGATGTTGAACGAAGTTGACTTTCAATGGAATCGTCAGAAAATGAAACCTTTTAGTTTCAGATGCATGGGAACGGGTTTCGCTCCCATTAGGATTGTAAAGAAAATCAACAAACAAAAGGAAAATAGGAAGTCGTTGGCTAAAACCTTTCACCGATCAACGACGAAGGAACAATGGTGCCGAGGCATAGGGATATGCACTGTATGCAGCAGCGTATGGCGAGGCAACATATGGAGATGCATAATAGGGTGATGCAACCAATGGAGAGCTATAAGCTGCAGCAGTGTAGGCAGCGGTATACGGAGAGGCAGCAATCAAAGGCGAAGAGTATGCCGAGTAAGCAACTGGAGCAACAATTCCGGGCTTAGCAGCAGCCAAACCAAGCACAGCCATCAAGCAAACAGCGACCTGCAGATGGGAAAACAGTTATTAATTTTAAAGTTCTATTGAGGACTCGAATGCTGTTCAAACTTACGAATTTGAACATTTTGATTGTTGTTGAGGTTTCTATTTGGTCGATTCAAAATAAAACTGATACCTTCTCCGGCCGGACTGGCTGTTTATATACCAATTGTGAACAAAGTTGAAATGTCTCTTTCATGAAAATGCGTGCTGCCCATGGCACGTTCGACCATCGAAGGTAAGAAAAATCGACCGCACATTGTCTCCTTGGAATTTTGTGCACCATAGGTTCGTCGACGCATGCGAGTGTATAATGTAAGTATACATTTGCAGGAAGCATGTGGAAATAATTGATTTTAATCCAAATTCGAAGCAATTGTACTTGTGTAAACTGTAGTGACTTACTTTCGGTTTCAAAGTGTTTTTTTTCGGCCAATTATAGACGATATGATTCTCCCTCCCATTTGCCACTGACTATGCAAAGTGCGTGCTGTCGTTCTATGAATACGAAATGTGATTAAGACAGTCGCCTCAATTAAGGCTGGCTAAAACCATACCCCGTCCATGGCTGGCTAAATTAATTAATGCACGATTTGATGGACTGTTGGATTGTTTCTTAAATGGAAGACAGTGTGGGGGAAATGCCCCAAGAATATTGTTCGATAATAAGGTTCAATTGAGTCCGTCTGGTGTGAATTGCATATTAGCACGCATTACGCGTTAATGGAGTGAGGAAGGAATAATTTAATCAAATGGGTAAGGTCAAGGCCGAATGATGAGGGTTTAAGATTATTTTTGAAGTTCAACTACGGTCGTGTCTTAATAGGCGGTTCAATATTTATGTGTTTGTTCGATTTTGGTGAAAATTTGAAACTATGTAGCACCAGCAGCTTTCAGGATATATCTATGAAAATAGTTCGGAGAGTGACGCATGTGACAACTAGGCGGAAAACAGCTCCTGCCAAAAGCTGGGTCTTCGCACTAAGAATTCGAAGCCTGTACTTCTTAAACACACAATTTATGTATGCTTTATTTCAAAATAATGCCTGCTTAAAAGGCTTAATAGTGACTCAGTTGGCATCACTGACCAGATCAACAGGAAGCAATTTGGGAGCGCATGTTGTATGTAATGAAATGACTAATGAGAACTGGGAGAGAGCAAACAAGTTCAAATTGAAAAGTGTCAAGACCCGCATTGTCGGCTGCCTAGGGCCTAGGTCTACTGCCATTTCGGTATAAACCAACAGAAAACTATGGTGGTGTGCGATTTTCGATATTGGAGCAATGCAATAACTACTGTGTGCTTTTTTACACGGTGTCTCCACGTGCAATTTTCTTTGCATGCAATTTTTCATGAAATGACAGATTGCACGTGGAGACCACAAATTTCACGAAGAAACCAATTTCATGAAAAGTATTTCACAGCTCATTTCATGGTATCGGTTTCATGAAATGTGCTGCAATTTCAGTGCATTTTGTCAGACAAGAATATGGTAGAAGAGGAAAAGAGAAAGGATTTCATGGCCTAATGCGAGAACGCATCGATGTGCTCTGCTCCGCGACATTTCAACAAATGAAATTTCGTGATATGAAATATCATACATACTGGTCGTTCTTGCAATGCTATCAAATTTGACAGATTGCTGAAAGAAAAATTGCAGGTGGAGACACCGTTTAAAGGCGAAACGGCCAGCCTTTGCTGTGTTAGTGGCAAAGTGGAACTGCTTCAATTAGATGTACCTTAATAGCCATTAAAATCGTTGTTTGAATCGGTTGATTTGCTAAGGAACGTTCGCAAAATACAAAAACTGTTTCCGTACACTGCACTGCACAATTCGGATTAACAGATTCAAGGACAAATTTACCATCGGATGGGTGCATTCTTGCCAGTAAATAAAGACGCACTACAATGTCTAACAAAAGTTATGTAAGGCAAACCACGCTTTGATGGTGCCGTGAACGAAGCCCATATGAATTAACGCCATAATGGCGTAAATTCACTTTCAAATGCGAATTAACGCCATAATCCACTTATGGCCTTATTTCACTTTTAAATGAGAACTAAAGTCATATGGTTTTAGTTCGTTTTAGAAAGTGGCCATAGTTCTCATTTGAATGTGAATTAAAGTAATTTGCGCAAATTATGAAATGTGTATGGGGGGGCATGCTGCCCCCCTGCAACCCCCCTGCTTGGGTTTACTGTTGGATTACGGGGTGGGTGCGAGGTTTTCTACTTATGTTTTTTGTTGAATTTAAAAACCTTTATGGCCTTATTTCACATTCGAATGTGAATTAACACCATAGGTATGGCGTTAGTTCACATTTAAGTGATGGCTGTAGTTCTCGTTTGAAAGTGAAATAAGGCCATAAGTGGATTATGGCGTTAATTCGCATTTGAAAGTGAATTTACGCCATTATGGCGTTAATTCATATGGGCTTCGTTCACGGCACCGCTTTGATTACGATGTTTAAAGTTTAAAACGGCCATGGAGAAAATGAACTCCGACGATCGCAGATTTGTCTTCAAACCTGATAACAGAACCGCCCTTTGCAAAAACAGACTGAAAAACCGTACTGTCAGTTCCAATTCAACAAAAATTATTTAAATTTTGTATTTTTTTAATTCTTTGGATGTACGGAACTTTCCGCTATTCAATTTTGTATTAAAAGTCCAAAGTCAGTGCACCGACACTTGCAACGGATCGCGTTTGATTTTATTTTGAACAATCTCGATTTTGAGTGGTAAATTCAAAGGCAAACATTCTCATTAAGTGGACGCGTCAATCATTACGGTTTGATTGAATCACATCGATATTGCTATAGATACTTCAGTTATTTCTATTGTATTTAAAACTTTTGAATGAAGAATTTGAATTAACCGAACTGCATAAAGTAGCAGTGGGCGGAACGAAGTTCGCCGGGTCAGCTAGTACCTATATAATATAATTCGAATAAATATATCGCACTATCTTGCATACGATACTGTATAACTGAAACGCCACCTGAGTCACGGTCTTCCTCTACTGCGACGTCCCTCGGGTGTGGATTCGAAGATCTGCCGGGCCGGAGCATTCACGTCCATTCGCTCTACATGACCCAGTCACCGCAGTCGTTGGACCTTCACTCTTCTGGCTAGGTCGATGTTGCTGTACAGCCCGTACAGTTCGTCATTGTATCTCCTCCTCCATTCACCGTCTATGCAGACGGGACCGAAAATTACTCGAAGGATATTAATCTCGAAGCAACCAGAGTAACCTCATCCGCTTTTGACAGAGTCCATGCCTCTACACCATAAAGTAGGACTTTGATGATTAAGGTCTCAAGAGGGTCACCTTAGTTTTTCGAAAGTGGGCTTTGCTACTCAATTGCTTTCTTAGCCCAAAGAAACAGGCAAGAGTTATTCTTCTTTTAATCTCAGCGCTGGTGTCATTGTCTGAGTTCATAGCGGAGCCTAGGTAGACAAAGTCCTTTACCACCTCAAAGTTATATCTGTCTATAGAGATATTCTGACTAGGACGTCGGTGTTGGGCTTGGGTGTCCTTTCTTGATTTCTAGTCCCAAGAAATTGGTCTTTGCTCATTGTTCTCGACAATCAGTTTGTTCTTTACTAGTATGTCCAAAACACGTATGTAGAACAGCACACGTAAATTCTCCACTCACTGCAACATGTCTCCATTTCTAAATTGCTGGAAAATTGAACTCTTTCTTAGAAAATCAATTGCAATTTCAAGTATTTGACATCATCCGATTTGGACATATGCTGATTTTTTGTTTTTGCTTTGATTGTGAATACATCAGCTGCTTAGTCGGCGAATGACAGTAGCCATGTCTGCACATCTGTTTTACTTGTACCACTGCATTTCTGCACATGTCTTTTGGACATTAATCATTTTGCCTGAATTACTTGTAATTATCCAGTAGTGAGTCGAATATAAATATTTTGTGCTATATATAAACTCAATTGTTATGGTTTATTTCTAAGAAAATTTGGTCAAAGAGCTAATTTAAAATCTTCGCTGTATGTATACTTATTTAACTTTTAACAAATGTGTAATAAAAGCACTGGAATTTAAGGTTTGAGTTGAATTTTTGCCAGTTGTTTCATTGATCAACTGCGTAAGTATGAAATGGTTTGGCCTATCTATCGAATTAAATTATCGGTAGAAAAAAACTTTTTCGAAAATAAATTCTTAATTTGTGACAAAATACGACAGAACTGAGTTATAAAAATAATTGTTCGATAAACACAATTGTTGCGCACAGACTTCAGGAACTCAAGTAAGTATACATAAGGCCACCCATACTGTAGGTACTCCCCGAATACAAGCAACCTTATTCCTAATAGCAACAAATAAGTCAGTGTTGGGATTCATAAACGCCATCCTATGCATTACAAAGGTCCCCGTTTAATATGAATTTAATTGCAAATCTTAAGCTAGACATTTATAACTCAGTAGTTACCTCCCTGTTTCACAAAACACACATGCTTATTTATCTTATGTTGTCATAGGGGAAAGTTAAATCTGCATCCATTAGCCAAATATGTGAGTATGTAAATAAAACAATTTATTTTATACTTGAATGCGGCCACATTTTTTGCCGCTGGGTTTTCCATTTCTTGCCATGCAAAACTTATTTCTATTTATTAGCACTTCCAGTAAACAGTAAAAACAACGAGTAAGTTTTTGTTTCGTTTGTTATTCGACAATCATTTTATTTATTCTGCGAGTTTAAATCCCTAACGATTCCTTATTGAAATCTTTTTATATTTTTTTTTTCTTAACGCACTAAAACTGGAGCAGCAGCATATGGGTAGGCGGTGTACGCTGAGTAGGCGGCATATGGCGAAGCTAGATAGGGCGAAGCGTAGCCAGCAGTGTAGGCAGCGGTATAAGGTGAGGCAACCAATGGTGAAGAGTAAGCCAATGGAGCAATAAGACCCGGCTTAGCAGCAACAGCGGCAAAGATAGCCAAGAAGCAAAGAGCAAACTAAAAAGAGACAGAAATGCTGTTAAACCCTCATGCGGAATCCTTTGTTTATGTGGAAACTTACGAATTTGAACATTTTTGGCTGAGTTTTTGTGGTTTTCGGTTTACTTTCAAATAGAAACTGATAATTGGCAGCCCGCCATCGTGGACTTTATATACAAATGGTTGAAGTTGTACAATCTGAACCGCGCTACCTTGGCACGTCCCGCTATAGTAATGGGTATAGGTTGGAGTTGTACCTGAAAGTAGCGGTTGTCATAAATTAGTTTGTCGTTCGATTGCAAGAATGTTACAAATTGTTTTCTTACCCATATAATGAACAGAGTTTGGACGATCCCATTGTGTACATACTAACAGTCAACTTAACGCATTCTGCGAGCTGACTGTGTATAAAAACAACGATACTTGCACACGTCTCGTCGCCTATGCTAATTGTTGACGTGCCAATGCCAAGGGAATACCATCCAAATTATGAGCCTCGATCAAGTATATAAAACTGAATTGTGGCCAGTGAAGATTATCAGTTTCAATTCCGAAGCAAACACTACCAAAACTCCAAACAAAATGTTCAAATTCGTAAGTGATTACTAAGGATTTGCAAACAAAGATTGTAAGGAATTAATAAGTGTTCTCTTAAATTTTAGTTTGCTTTGTGCTTCTTGGCCATCTTCGCTGCTGCCGCTGCGAAGCCCGGTATTGTTGCCTACTCTTCCCCATTGGTGGCGTCACCCTATACCGCTGCCTACACTGCCGCCTACTCCTCACCCTATGTAGCTTCACCATATGTTGCCTCTCCATATGTTGCTTCACCGTATGCTGCCTACTCTGCTTACCCATATGCTGCTCCAGTACTGGTTCGTTAAAGAAGTCGCAGATATCGGATGCAATTAACAAAGAATTTGGATTCCAAACAAAAATCATAGGTGCAGTTCGTCTAGAGACAAAAATAAAAGACGAATTTAAAACGGAGAAGTGGATTTTTTTTTTACTAGGACAACCCCATAATGGTTGGAAAAACTGTCAGAGTGATCCTACTGAAGGAAATCTTCTATTTCTCTTAGACATGCAAACAGTTTTGTTTTTCTTATCGACATCTGGCAGAATGCGTCTTTACCGACAGTGGTCATGGGAAGTCATGTCAATAGAATACATCCGAAAGCCTTCTCCAAAAATGTTGTTATCAGTTTATCAGCGAACGCGTTTGTCTGGATACCAGTGTGAGTTTAAAGGTGCATCAGCACTAAACCGATTCGTCTTGCCCCCAAATACAGAGAGACCGTAAGCTCGCACAACAATTTAATAAATTGCTAAGGGACTGGGCAGCGCCTTAAGTTGTTACAGTACACCTATATACCCTAACAAATAGCCTTAAAGCCAAAGGCAGGTAGGTGTCTCTCTAGGTTTGTTCATAATATATTCAACGTAGTCTGCACGGTTTGACACTTGCTGACACAGAACTTACTAAAAAATATCACTTACTCCAGCTGTTCCATGTCGCATCTCATAGAGAATGTGATTTCGAAGGCTGTATCCGGATTACCATTCTTTCAAACCTCTAGGTCAAAATGATGGGTTGAAAATAATTGGCGGTAGTAGTCATTTGACTTATTTTTGGTATTAACGAGTATGTAACCCAGCAGTTAAGATGCTTTTTAGAATTGAAATCACTTCCACAAATGGTCCTATTGCCATGTTCTCATTCTCATTCGGCAGTTTGTTATAGAAGCGGAAGCTTCGTCTTTATGAAGTAGGACTTGAACCACCTTTGACATCATATCATATAAACTTAAGGACAAGCCCTTAGTTATATTTGCAGTGCCTAGAGCTGTAGGCAGGTGTCTATAAAAATAATCGTGGTTCAAATACATTTTAACACTAAAAGTAATTTTCTCGGGGAAAATATTTCTCTCGTTCTCATACATATACCTCAAAAAGCTAACCCTACATCGTGTGCTAACTTTCAATTTTCCAATTCAAAAATAAATGTTAAACAAATTGATCCTAACATCACTACTATTGAATTTGCATTAGATTTTTGAGTGGCTTAGATTGGGGCAGCTCGAAGCTTTTACTGGCGTTCAGAGACTTCCTTTGAACATTATTCAAGGAATTTTTGTACATTATTAGGTGAGAAACTTGAATAATGTCTAAAGGAAGGAAGGGTGTACCCCGAAAGCCGTTTGTATGCTATGCCCTACACAACATTAAAAATCGGCAGCTCTAGGATGTTCTTCACGGTACTCGTTAAGCCCATTCCAAATTGAATTATGTTTTATGAAAAATTTAGAAACGTATAGTGTCTAGTATGATGTAACTAAGCTAAGAATACTAAGCCGTCCTTGATATATAGGAATTATAAGAGAATTGGTCATGCTAGTCTTATTCGCTTACTTATGTGACAATGTTTTATACTTAACAAAATGGGTTATATTATGTATGTGCTTGATCAACGCGAAAACTTAGAGAGTAAGTTAGTGTAAGATGAGTGTGACGAACAAAGAACTCACAAGTAAAACGTGTTTTGATTTATACTCCTATTGACAAATTTGCTACCATTTTTCTCCAAGTCTCTGAAACGTTTTCAAAGATGTCCTCTAATATGATTTCTTTTGACTTTTTGACTGTTTTATTTTTAAAATAGAAGGCGAATAACTTTTTTGATTAGTAGCACACACATAGAATAACTGCTCATCTTGACAATTCTTCAGTCCATTCTCCTCAGCTCCTACAATTTTTACTGTAGATATTAATAAGCTCTGTAACGTTTATTTTTCAAATCCAGATCTAGAGCTCCCTAACGCACCAAAACCGAAGCGGCAGCATATGGGTAACCAGTATAGGTAGCGTATGGAGACGCGGTGTAAGCAGCATATGGAGACGCCAGATAGAGTGAAGCAGCTACATGTGGTGAAGCGTAGGAAGCGGTGTAAGCCCCTTCATATGGTGAAGCAACCAATGGCGCCGAATAAGCAACAACACCTGGCCTAGCAGCAGCAACAGCAAAGATGGATAAGAAACAAAGCGC
This sequence comes from Cheilosia vernalis, assembly GCA_949126925.1. Classification (NCBI taxonomy): domain Eukaryota; kingdom Metazoa; phylum Arthropoda; class Insecta; order Diptera; family Syrphidae; genus Cheilosia; species Cheilosia vernalis. Next base: position 42,678,866 of record OX421359.1, read on the forward strand.
AAACTATAAAAAATAAAATAAAAATAAAAAAAAGTTTTGAGCACCGATGGTCCTAGTTTGTATCCTTTGTATCCACTTCCAAATTTGGACATATTGGTTTTATGTTGACTATAGAAAAATTTTGATTAGAAACTGATAATAGTAACGGGCCATTCCGCTGCTTTATACAGTCGAATTTAACTGTGTAATTGGAATATTTTTCCATTGACATTGGCTCGTTCATGCTCATCATAATGAGACACACTCAATGGCTATCAACCGTAACGTATCATATCACAGTCGCTCTCTACGCATACGCAATAAAATAACCACTAACGCGGTCCAAACATTTAACATTTACCTACCTATCAATCACCACTGAGTTCGACAAGATATTCCACATAAAAATGCGTCAACCATTTGCAGCAGCTACTTCCAGATACAAGGGAAAACTTTAAGTACGTATGTACAACATGCCGGTAGCACAATTATTTAGCGGCACGTACCAAGGTAATGCCATTCGAAATGTGAACTTCAATGGACTACATATAAAGTTCATGAAATTGGTCAAATACTTATCAGTTTCTATTCAGCGTTCAACTGAAGTCAAAATCGTCTAAACCTATTCAAAATGTTCAAATTCGTAAGTGTAAACTGAAGCAATCTCTGAAGTTTGCAAGAACTTAATATAATTTTCTTTTTGAAATACCCAACAGTTCACTTTATGCTTTTTGGCCATCGTTGCCGCTGTCGCTGCTAAGCCTGGTTTTGTAGCCTATTCAGCTCCATTAGTCGCTTCACCATACGCTGCGGCATACACCGCTTCTTACGCTTCACCATATCTTGCTGCTTCACCCTATGTAGCCTCTTCATATGTTGGATCTCCATATGCCGCTTACGCTGCCTACCCATATGCTGCTGCACCGGTTTTGGTTCGTTAGGGAGCCCTGCGAAATGAAAAGTGATTGAAAGGGCACTCGATTGAATATAAAAAAAACTGCAAGTAATAAAGGATGTCTTGGAACGAATATAAAGTCAATTGTTTTAAATGTTTCTTTCTAATAAATAGTAGAGATATGTAAAGATTATTACTATAAGTGTATAGTGATTAATTTTTTTACCCTTTACATTGATTTCATGCAGGTTTGCAATAAAACGCCCTTAAAATAATTTAATTTTTCGAATATTTATAAGCGAAAAACGACATATTGATGTCGAAATAATACGCTCCTTTGAAAATAAGTTGTACGCATGATTAACATTTAACATTTTAATACGTCACTATGCAAAATTATAGCAAAAATGTAGGTCGAAAAATGTTTCTTTCATTCATTGAATTTTTTTTCTGGTATGTATTTATTTGTGAAAATATGTTACCTATCTAAACTCTTTTCTGGGAAAGCCTGAAGCATTCTGTAACAAAAACAAAACCAAAAACCCCTTTGGCCCTAAAAAAAAAAACTGTCTTTCGTTTTAAAGGTTATAAAAAAGAAAACTTTAAGTAATAACGATAATTTCCTTCGTTTTGAAAGTTTGATAACACAAATAGTTTGTAAGATCGATAGCGATTCAACCTTAACAGATTGTTCTCAAAAATATCATGTCAGATACGATTGCCAAATTTCTTCAAGGTCCACAGAAAACTGTGGTTCGGTTTTTTGTATTTCATACTTATACATAAAGATACATCGAATCGATTACTAAAGATCGATGTTTTCGATGGGTCAATGGATACCAAATGATAATGACCAACCCTAGGCCCATTTCCGCATGGACACGGATGGTGTCAGAAGAAATCACACATTTATATTACGTAAAATTTGGCATGAAATAATAAACTGTATATTGTTCAGTATATCAATGTTGTATTGCTCCTAAGCGAGGACTACATATTTTGTGCACCTTTTATAACAATAAAGAGTACAAAAGTATCCTAACCTCTCTTTTTTGCATATAAAATATTTGGCGGTCCAGAGAAATACAATCCGGGGTCCGTTTCCGGACCGCGAACCGCCGGTCGGTCGGTTTGCCGACCGCTGGCTTAGGGACACGAAAACAACGTAACGAAATGTCACTTTGACAATGAAGGCCAAATGGCTTTATTCAGTACCCACTTGAATACGAACACACATGAATGGATGAATACTTTTGCGAATATTTGTCTTTTATTTTCTCAAATTCTCTGAAGTTAAAAGTACATTTTTTTGAGAAAAGAAATTGACACTTAGCTACAGAAAATTTGAGAAAACAAAAGCTAAAAATTCGCGTGAATTCGTAATTTTTATTCTGACAAAATACTCCTTTTGAAATTCACTACTTCCCTGCACCCCCTATTATGCCGTATATTATACGAAGGTTTGGATTTTGGATATGGTCAGTCTTTTCTTTCTCACTTTGTTGAGCGATCTGTAATTTTTTTTCGGTAACATGGCCCTATGTCTCATTGGTGGGTTTATAACAGATAAGTCTGGGAGAGTTTTTGTTGGAAACAAATGTTTTGAAGTGGGATTCGGTAAGTTGCAAACATTCAATCGTTTCCATTTGCACCAACGCTTTCATTTAACTTCTAAAAAGAGGGGAAATTTATTTTGAGCGAAAGCAGCACATAAATCGAAAGCTATTTTTCTGGATTATTCCACTCCAGAAAACGTTTTACTGAATTGAAAAGCTATTACGAACTACGCCTCTAATTATTCATCATTAGACTCCTAATAAGTGATAGATAGATAAACATTTGAATAGTTTTAAATTCCGACAATTAATGCGTTTAGTCAATAAGCAAAACGAAATGAAAAACATTTTCATTTTGGCGAAATTACCTTATACAGATACATGCTGGTAAGGACATATCCAGCCGTCGCTCGGAGTAGAAGAAAGCAACTACTTTTTTAATAACATAGGAGAGGTTGGTTTCTCAAACAAAATGAGATCATACCAAAATTCTGTGGACAATTGGAGTGTTTGGGCCAATAGGTTTAGACTTTAACTGTAATGGTTTCCTTGGAATGCCGACGGACTCGCTATAGTCTGGTCTATTGTGACGACCTTACTACTCTACTCAACAAACCCAAGCAAAAATAAAGACCGACTTTTCTTTGATCATTTCTATAAGGTGTCAAAAGATTCAAAGAGTTTGGCTTGACTAAAGGTGTGTTTGTTTGGGCAAACTCCACAAGTTAATAATAATAAGACAACCGAAATTGCTACGTAAATACAATATATAGTAAACTAGCAAACCCGACGAACTCCGTTTCGCCACCAGATGGCTTCGTTTTTTGTAACATTTCGTTTGAGGATTAAAAGATGAAGAAAAATTATTATTTTTTTCTTGTATTTATTTCATTTCACATTACGATTACAAGTAGTGTAATTTAGTTGAACTTCTCTAAGTAAAAAATGAAAGTGAATCCAAAGTAGGTAAATACTGAATCGAAGCGTTATACGTGTCCGCAAATTATCCGTTTCGTTGAAGTGCTCTTTGGTAAACCACATTTTTTGTTTTTTGGTCTGACGTTAACACAAATAAAGCGGATGGTTTCCCAACTCGTGAATACGCAACGTATAGCTGCCCATGTGAAAAACAATGATTTTCTAAATGAAAAATTGCTTGCAACTGTTCAATAATTCGTCTCTTTAACTGTTGTGTTCCCTGTATATTGCACCGCACATTCAGCTGATCCACCATCGACGAAATGAAATATATTTGCAGAAATTGATGCGGTTCATCTGGTGTTGGCTGATCTGGTGATTTAAACTTAGTTTGGTGATTAAATAAATTTTGTTAGTAATTCAAATTAATTCAATGCCTTTTATTTTCCTGTAAAAGAGATGATATTAACATTCAATGCAAAGATTTGTAGTAAAAAATTGCAGTCGTTTGAATTCGAATGGTAAGTCCGTTAGAATCTTCGGGATGCGTGGAATCAAAACATCTTCTCCTCTATATTCAGCGGTATGCCCGGAAAAACACGTCCAATGAGCTCTTCCTTAGAATCGGTCATGTGGCAGAAATCAGTGGGCAAAGTGATAAGTCCGATCGAGATATCAACTGCAATCTTTCCATTACCAATGTCCAACAATTGCTTCGAAAACACATCTGCAGTTTGATCTCGTCAATCGGAGTGTCTTGACATGAAGCCACAAATTTGATGCTTTCAAGCACGCATTTAGTTCGTCAGCTGCAATTGATCGTGGGAAAACTGGAAGAGTCTCCCGAAAATCACCGGATAATACAACCATGGCTATTCAAAAAATGGTTTGATTGACACGAAGATCTTTCAACGTCCTGTCCACCGCCACCATTGACCTTTTGTGGGGCCATCGTACATTCGACCCAATCGATCAATTTGCATCATTGTAAAATCTTCGCATTTTTTCTTCGATTTTTCAAGAATGTGTCTGGTTGATTTGCATGTTCAGTGGCAATATCAATGCTGAATGTGCAGTTCGGTAGCCTTCTAACAAAGTTGCTGTTATTCCAGATGAAGCCAATGCCACGGCAACTCATGCTGCGATCAAATCCGTGCCAAAAGCAATGAAATTAAGAACGTTTTGGCAGTACCTCCGGGAGCACCCAGAAAGTAAATGCTACCAGTTCTTTTGTTCACAGCTTCCATCAAAGAGTCATACGCAATCATTTGTTGTCGATTCAATTGCAGAACATTTTTACGAACTGCTTCGGCTATTGCTGCAGTATCGTATTGTTTTGTTGTTCTCTTTGCAATTCGTGGTTGAATGCATCGTGTATTGGACGATTAGGTGATATCATGCCCAACTGCGCATTTTATTCGCCATCAATAAACACTAACTCTAAAAGAAATATTTGTAACTTTAACAGCCTAGAAGAAAACTAACCACACCTATCAACTTGGTTGGTAAGCCTTCTCCCTTCACTCTCCACACCGGTACCGAAGGTGTTATGGTAGCTTTGAGCTGCCCTCCCCATAACCCTACTCACGAATGAGCATAGTACCATTATTGTTACTCATTCATTTTTCGTAACAACCCCTTCGTGAACACTCAAAACGCTCAGAAACTCCTGTTGCCTGTCATCATTGTCCTCGTCATCTCAATCACCCCTCCATGTGAACTTACCCACCTATTCAAATGCAAGGATATTGAAAGTAGGTACTTCCCAAACAAAAATGATGGATACAAACAAATCAAAGTATCTACTTCATTTCAAAAAGTTACTTAATGTAACATAGTAAACATAAACAAACTTATTAGGTAGCTAGCTATATCGTATATTAAAAAATAAAGTTCAAAATTTTTGACAACAACAATTTGCTTGGAAAATCATTAAAATAATTGACAACAACAATATTGCTTTAAAAATTTAAAATATTTTTTTTTTGTATTTGAAACTACTCGACTTCTATCCAGTTTATATTTTTTTCAAAGTGCATTTCCCCATGAAAAACGAAATATGTGCCTACAACGCCAACTACTGTTGAGAATTTTTCGACTTTTCTTTTTTCATAAACCATCCCTGATCTAAGACTAACAAAACAAAATAAAAATCATTCAAATCGGTTAAGCCGTTCTGGAGTTATATCGTCAGGAAGGAAAACCCGACTTATTTTTATATAGTAGATTACTTACAGGTTACAGCTAAGTGAAATATTAGTACCGAACCCGAAAAGGAAGATGTGATGCTGTCAACATCCAATTGTTTCGAACTATGAAAATTATCCTAAAACAATGGAATTTGGACGGTGACGTGAAATAAAGCCAAACGAAATAAGTCCGAATTCACAAAATTTGACTTTATTTCGTTTTCCAAAGCAAAATTAAACCAAATTTGTAGTTTGGCTTTATTTCGTTACTGAAAACGAAACAACACCAATATGGCATTATTTCGTTTGGAGCAGGGACATATAAGTCCACGAGACCACTTCGGTGAGACATAAGTCCATAATCAAAAAGTTGTTTTGTCGAAGATGGGACATTAGTCCCAAATTTTACCATATAATAATATTAAGCAAAACGTCGTGGATCTCCAATAGGCATCGAATACTTCAAATTAGGCGAACGCGAGTTGCTGCCCCCCCTGCTTGGGTTTACTGTTAGATTACGGGGTGGGTGCGAGGTTTTCTACTTATATTTTTTGTTGAATTTTCAAATTGTTGGGTGGGACATAAGGCCCAAAATTTTTTCTTGGGACTTATGTCCCGCACATTTGTGTACAACGGAGTATTTTGGTCTTATTTCCATTAGATTTTTGGTATTACATATTTCGTTTTGCATGACGAATTAAAGTCAAATTGGCTCTATTTCGCTTTTGAAAGCGAAATGATGCCAAATTTGGAATTTGGCATTATTTCGTTTGGCTTTATTTCACGTCACCAATTTGGACTATTTGCGAATAGGAAACTAAGGAAACTAAGGCAGAAAAGCTAAAGCCAATTTGCGCTTTTATATAAATTATTTGTCTTTTTTTTTAAATGCAAAGTTCCTTTTCGTTTCGTATACATAACAAATCGAGACTACTTTCAAAATTAAACAAAAACTAATTTCCATCACGGATAATACCTTTCGGCTCCAGGACACCTTCCCCTTACCGTGATGACATTTCAGATCTACTTTAAAATGCACACCCTATGCAAAATTTCCACTAACATAACCAGTAGCTTTGGGTGTATTCCCTCTTATTCACCACCGCCCTAAAAAGCTGAAACAAGATTCTCCCAATCATATCAATAAAACCACAAAGGAATTCCGAAATTTATCAATTTTTTATTTTCCAAGTCCGTCAACAAGTTGCAACCGTTCCGCGATCATTTTCAAATCAAAGTTCTTTAACGCACCAAAACTGGAGCAGCAGCATATGGGTAGGCGGAGTACGCAGAGTAGGCGGCATACGGTGAAGCAACATATGGCGAGGCAACATATGGTGAAGCTACATATGGTGAGGAGTAGGCGGCAGTGTAGGCAGCGGTATAGGGTGATGCCACATAAGGAGAAGAGTAGGCAACAATACCGGGCTTAGCAGCGGCAGCAGCGAAGATGGCCAAGAAGCACAAAGCAAACTATAAAGAGACAGAAATGTTGAATGTTAAATCCTCATGCGGAATCCTGGTTTCCACGCAAACTTACGAATTTGAACATTTTTATTGAGTTTTTGTAGTTTGTGGTTAGCTTCAGTAGAACTTTGAATTGAAACTGATAATCTGTCACAACACTCGTTCACTTTTTATAGTCCAACACAAATTGGATGTTATACCTGGCTGGCTGGCGAACTTGTTTGGGTCACGTCGCACCATTGAACGCCACTTCCATGCTAATTACTTAGAGCACCGCTTCTGTATGCACGCAAAATTTACACCAAAGCCTAGTTAGGAGTGCTCGCACTGACAATGGTCTTCTAGATTTATTTTTCATAAATAATTTATCGTTATTTTATTAGGTCTTTGGGAACGCATTTTTTGGCGGAACTTATGTCAACAGAAATCTCTTAATTTTCCATGTTTATTGGGTTAAATTTGCAGCACTCCCGCGGTTTCGTAGTTTGAAGGTCGTGATCAACGAACAAGAACCAACGACGTCAATTGCCATGACCTTGACAATTCCTTGGGAAAATTCTTCCACCGAATGGAGTCCTACGTGCTCTTTCAGAAGCAGGAGATGAGAATTTAACTCATCCCTGCTGACGTCAAAGAACAATCAAGAAGAGCTTACACCCTCCGGGGACCAAAATAAATCGTTTTATTTGCTTTCCTTCGCGCAAATGTTGCACAAGGAGCCTATACCCTGGCTCCCGGGAGTATCTTTTTGTTTTTATCTTTGAACCGCCTGCCGTAAATATATTGCATGCTTGGAATACGTAATTCCACTCCACCCCCATCAGAGATATGTATATGTGAACTTCATTACCACACACTCTCTCGCAATGTGTTCGTCAGATGCCGCAAGAATTCTTTAAGTGAAAACTCAATTTGGTTCAATTAAATGTGTTCCACCAAACATGCGAGCGGATAAAGGAGCAAATATCCTTGAAACGAATCTCTGGATGGTTTCATTGTTTTCATCGCTCAAGTACGTACTTGAGGATTTGCTCCATGCATCCTTTCTGATACTGGCAGGGAGGAGAAAGGATTCTGCAAAGCAATTTTAAATTAATTCGTCGTCGACATTAGGAAGTTAAAATTGATGGTCATAGTCATACAGTCGGCGACTCGCGCTGGTGCGTGCGAGCACTCGAATGTGACTGCAATGAAGAAATCGTTAAAATGCTAATCCGTGCTCGAGTGTTACACACTTGGTGTGCCATAATAGTGGTCTGACAAATACAGTGACGACGTGCCAAGGGAATGCCATTCGAATTGTGAACTTCAGTTGGCTATATAAAGTAGACGACTGTTGGTAGACAATTATCAGTTTACATTCAGAATTCTCCTGAAGTTAACCGCAAACTACAAAAACTCAATCAAAATGTTCAAATTTGTAAGTTTGCGTGGAAACCAGGATTCCGCATGAGGATTTAACATTCAACATTTCTGTCTCTTTATAGTTTGCTTTGTGCTTCTTGGCCATCTTCGCTGCTGCCGCTGCTAAGCCCGGTATTGTTGCCTACTCTTCTCCTTATGTGGCATCACCCTATACCGCTGCCTACACTGCCGCCTACTCCTCACCCTATGTAGCTTCACCATATGTTGCCTCGCCATATGTTGCTTCACCGTATGCCGCGTACTCCGCGTACTCCGCCTACCCATATGCTGCTGCTCCAGTTTTGGTGCGTTAAATAACTTTGATTTGAAAATGATCACGGAACGGTTGTAACTTGTTGACGGACTTGGAAAATAAAAAAAGAAACTAAGCCGAATTTGTGTGTTTGTCTTTTAATAATTTGCATTTGCGTTTTCTAGCCGGTAAATTAAATTTAGTCGAGTAGATATCAACATCGACTTTATATCTAAACCACAAATTCAATATTGAAAAAATTGACAACCTTTGTATTAGCGACTAAATTTTTTCTGAATGATCTCAAATTATTTCTAAAATTGCGATCATTCTTTTATCGTACGACGCGTAAAAATTATAAAAACCACTTGCTTCACGAATTACAAAGGTTTTCATGTATTAACAAAATTAACTGGAATAATAATGAACAGTAAATTTCATTCAATATCATACTGTAATTTCATTGCGTTCGTATACACAATCGGTAGGATAAAATCTGTAGCCTATTTATATGCAATACATTGTTCCCGCTCGTGCGCATTCTGCTTTGGGATCAAATTGTGAACATGTGCTCTCGAAATCAGCTAGCTGTCATATTTTATGTTCTATTTTCCGCAAAAAAGCAACAACAAAAATTCGAATATCGATTTCTGATCGAGATTTACACCTACTTCCTCTGCCAATACAACATTTGTCAAACTTTAAAGTGTTTTATTACTTCCGTTTTTAGACGAGAAGTCTATGGAAATTAGAGAAAAACTTACATTTGGGCGCTGGAATGCATATCAACATAAATTGAATGGATTTTTATAAACACAATTTACAATTAAAGATCAGCGGACTTTTAAAACACCCACCACAAATGCAAAGAAAGAGAAATCCATTGGGCACCAAAAATCTGAAATCTGAGAGTAAAATCTGCAAATCCTAATGGAAAACGACATTAGATTTAAACAAAAGGTGCCTATTGTTTGCTAACCCTATATTTTAAGAAAAATCATGCTTAAATAATGTATATTATGTTCCTAAAACAAAAAACCAAAGCAAGTCAAGTTGCGCACACTTTCCCCGAAGTCTATATGTAAAAAGTGCGAAATCGTTTTCATGTAGGTACAGTTGCTATAGTTTGAAATATGTGAATTCATACATAGGTTAAGTAAGATTAAGTTAAGTTATACCATGTTCCGGAGGTTTCGTAAAATTTTTCCAAACCTCCGAGGTTTTGCCATATATTTTTGAGGTGTCGAAACCTATTTGAAACCCCTCTGCATCCATCAAACCGAACAAGCCTTTACAGTGAACTTTGGTTTATTCTGTGTTCATTTGTGGATGTCAAATTATTAAACGCCGCAGAAATCAAAAAAAAAATTCTTGATTTTATCCGATTTTGAGCTTTTCTCCTTATTTTATGTAAGAACTTTACATTTAGCATTGTAATGAATTGTTTTCTTTGTACTGCGAAATCACCTATAAATCCTAATTAATTTGTTTAGAACTAATTTTTGGTATTATTATTTTGAGTCAAAAAACAGCTGTTTTGACAGCCACTTAAAGTTGACAGTTTATGAAGTTTGAACCCACTTCAACTCGGTGGGAACGACCTAAAAGGTGTCGGTAAAAGTTTGGTGGGAACATGGTATTAATTATTCAAGTTTAAATAAAAAAAGCTTGCACCAGACAACAGGAAAACAAAAGTTGATTTTGATTTGTTTTTATTTCAGAATATGAATTTTAAAAATGAAGCCTTTCGATAAATACAAACATACCATTTAAAATAACAACATTATATGTCGCCATTAAGGTTGGTAAAATTAAGCAAAGAATTCCCCATACAAAACGCAATCAGTAAGATTTTTGGAAGCTGTTCTTGCACAAGACTTTGAAATGAAGTTATTTGTGTTTTAGTTTTTGATAAAAATACTTTAAAATCAACACTTAAAAGTTACCAATTGTAATGGCAAGGTGCTGACCAACCACTTTCATTTTAATGATGTTACGTACTATGAAAACGAACATTTTTCGACATAAATTTTTTGTTCAAAATTTGCATAGTGACGTATTAAAATGTAAATCATAAGTAAAACTTATTTTCAAAAGGACGTTTATATTCGATATCTACATGTTATTCATTTCTAAAAAAGTCAACATAAATATCGAGGAAATTAGGTACGTTTTTTAGTATCACATACTTATGAAAGTTAGGGTAGATTTTCGGGCGCCATTAAGGTTTTTAAAGTTAGCCTATGACAACCCTCTCTCCAAAGACCCATTAAAGGCGTAAGTGAGTAGTCTTAGGGGCCCATGTGTGTGGACACAATGGACCCAACTGATGGTCTAAGTGAAGCTGTAACTACCACCACAAGAGCACCCATTTACCTACCTACCTACTTAGGTGCCCATGTGAAACTCCATTTTTTTGTGGGCCGAATAGCAAACGACTGTTAAGTAGCTAGCTAGACGAGGTGTTATCCTTGTGATAATCTGTTGAATAGTTTTGCCAGGGAATTCATTCATTTTTATATACATTCCAATCTACACTTAAGTAGAGATATTTTGACTACTTACAAGTAAAGATAATGCTATTTTTTTTTTTTTTTTTTCAGGTGAGTTCTTGGTTCATATTTCGAGTCCTCTACCATAAGTATGAGGCAAGCAAATGTATTTGTATAGGAGTAGAAGACTCCAGTCCAGGTCGATTCGGATATCTATCGTAAGTGTCTGCACATAATTAACATAAAACTGATATCAAAATACCATGTCCGAAAACCCTTACAACATAAACATTATAGATCAAACGGGAAGCAGCCACCCCTTTATTGCGCTAGTATGTCCTTGCTGTGCATAGATAAACTGCATTCCCCATCTCCGCTAAATTATTGTCCATCCATTGCTACCAAACTCAGCTGAAGTGTAATACCACTCACGAGGCTTTTCTGCACATTTGCTTCGTTGGTCAAACTCAAAAGCTGTGCACAAAAGCAGTGTGTAACGAAAGGCTCGTGTGCGCCTAAACGGGATGCGGCCATATGCAAATCCTCTTTACTCGAATGATTGACTAAAAGATGCAAATACTACATAATGGTGCTAGGGTTATGTGTATACGCAACGAAAACTAAAATGTCTGTAAAAGGAGCGAATGAAAAATACAGGAGCGATGTCCTCTGCAACAAAAAAAATCGCTGCCTATATCACCTAAAGCATCTCCTACTCTATACCATCGATGGTAAAGGCACCGGCTGATCCGTAAACTCATCACATCAAGCGAAATGCATCGGCTAATTTGATAAACCGTTGTGGACTCGTGGTTCTAAAATAAACAACAACCGGCACAGTGGTCTGTTTGAAGTTCTTTAATGGATTTTCCATTGCAGAGGCTTTTTTAAATTGCACGAAATTGTTATTGTAAACAACAACAAAAAAAAAATAAATCAAGCAAAAAGGTAATCCAAACACTTTTCAAACAACGGATAAAAGTTTTAAAATCCGGATTAATGCACAATCTATTGGATTTTTTACGGATCTACTGAACTTACAACACTAATACAATTATAGTTAAGGATAGTGTATCGTAGCTCAGCGAAATTGTACGCACAAGAAGTATTACGACACAATCCGAGGAAAACAAATTTAAACCATCAGACAAATAAAAGACAAGACAATTATAGTGGAAAAATGTTATAAAAACCACTTTTGTTTATTAATCTCATACAACCTTCTCGGTTGGTTCCTGCTGAAAGACTGACAAATCTCAGAACCTTCTCGGTCTTTCGTTAAGTTTATATACATATGTGCTTAATACATCGACTGCAGAGTTGCAATACTCATGCAGTTCGATACAGATAGGACATTCTACCCTGACAGAGAGGATTGGTATAGGAATTTGTTTTCGTGGGAAAATGAGATTTCATGATATACTGATGGTTCCAAAACCAGCGAGGGTCGAGTACTGTGCTCCAGTAAGTTTGACCTACGAGTAGATGTGGTACTGATACTTCCGTGCATGCGGTGTGTTCAAGGCAGAGATTCTGGCCGTATCCACCAAGCCAGGAACTCGGTACTCAAGGCATTATGCTTGCAAAACAGTGTAAGCATGTGTTGTGTGCCTGGGCACTGTGATATTGAGGGTAAAGAAAAGGCCGGCGTACTGGCAAGGAGCGGAGCTCCCAATAAATACATTAATTGAGGTTATAAGACCACCTGGGGACGAATGTTTTGGAAGAAACCTTTAATAAAGCAGCTATAATATGGTCACAACTAGAAGCGTACAAGAACAATCGGACAATCAGGCCTGCCTTAAAACGGAGAAAGTCAAGAAAACTATTCAATCTAAGGAACAAAGCTAAGGAAAGGCCTACTCTGTGCATTGTCTTCTGAAACTTCGCTTAGCTAATACGGATATATTAAGTTACTGTGAGAACTCATGGACTCATAGGACATGTCCCACCTTCTCTGTGAATGTCAAGAAGTGATCGGAGTAAAAACTTCTTTAATATGTAACTTGGTTTCTCAAACAAAATTAAGACATTAAATTCCATAGCGAACTAGGTGTTTCAAAAAAGTTGCCGAAAACTGCCTCTGAACCCGAAGTCACCATTACCCGACGGTCAAAATATTTCCCCTCAGATTTGGCTACTTTTTTTAAAAGAAACCCCAACTTTTTGTCTTATTTTTTAATAATAATATTCTGCGATACATCCCCTGTCGCAAAGAGCGCGTTTTTAAGTCGCATCAAATTCATCGCGGCATCGAAAGAATGTGTACGAAACTATAAAAAAAAACATTTTTATAAAGGGAGAAATATGCAAAACAATTTCAAAAGAATTTAATTTTTTTTTTTACTTTTTAAATTTCTATAGAGGTAACGCAAAAATAGAAGATTTTCAACTCATCAGTCTTGGGCAATTTATTAAAATATTTATTTATAATCCTTTTTTTCGCGAATGACGTAACGCGGCGATTAGAAATATTAATTCTTCCTTCGAGCAACTTGACATTTTGCAAAAAATTAGGACAGCTACAATTCTTTTTGACGTCCTCCAATGCGGCGATTGGAACGTCGCATTCAAATAATCTTACCGCCTCGTAAAATAATATCACTGGGGACGGATTCGGATTCGTAGTTTAGTAAGTCTGACAGCTGTCTGACTAGATGCGTCTCAGTTTTTATTGGCCCAGAGTGTTCACGTGTATAGTTTTTGCAGTTGACGTTTATGGAGGGGAAGCCGACCAATCTAGTCAAGAAACTCCTTCCTGCGTACTCAGTTGACATTTCGAAGAGTCAAATTTAAAATAAACAAAGTGGCCGTTGCAGAATTTTGAGGAGTCGCAAAAAGGCAATGAGAGAAAAAGGTCTAATTTCTAGGGCCACTCTGGTAATTTAGATTTTTCACACAATATTTAACAACCTTTAGTTCGCATAAGACTATAATAGTGTTGTGATAGGCAACCGTGCTACATTTTTAACGTACTTATTTGAAAATAACAATTTTTTTAAGATTTATGAAGGGCCTTTTCCAAATAAAAAAGGGCAAAATTAAACAAAGATAACGTTGACCGCGAGAAAACAAAAACAATTCAATTTGCCTAGTCAAACGCGTTCGGATTCATAGTCCCGACCAATCTAGTTGACGTCTTACATTAACTAGGTATCGTCCCCATTGTGGAGATAAAAAGACGTTTTCTTTGAAGGCGCCTTAAGTTTGTTGAAGTCAAAAGTTTGAGCCAAATAAATACAACAAAATGCCAGCGCATGTTGCATTTTGAAAACATCTTGTAATCGATTGATTATTTAACTGTTACCAAAAAGGATATTATAACGAAATATAAGTAAAATTTAATTAAAAAAACCCCAGATTTCCCCTAAACCATTTCATCCCCAGATTCCCCCCTTCTACCAAAAAAAACCCTTCTGGGAGGGGAAAACCCCCAAATTGGCAGCACTGCCCGAAGTGAAAAAAAACGTCCTCCTGTAGAATTTTTGAGGCTAACCGGCTCTTACGCGGTGTCTTCACGTGCAAATTTTCTTTCATGAAATCTGTCAAATTTGATCGCATTGCAAGAACGACAATATGAAATGAAATGTAGGGTGGGCATTTCGTATGATGAAATTTCATTCGTTGAAATGTCGTTGAGCAGAGCACATCGTTGCGTTCTCGCATTAAAGGCCATGAAGGAATTAGAAGAATTGCGGAAACGAGCTGATAAAAGAAAACGTAGGTTTTGGGTAAATCCATTTCTGAAAAAAAGGGAAATGCACAATTTAGAGGAACATTTATTGAAATATGTTTTGTGGGAAGATGACGAGTTTCACAATTTTTTCTCCACAACGTAGGCTGTTCGAAGGTTTCTCATTTTTTTTTAGCTCTTCGGTGTCCTTGCCACTTTCCTTGGACAATTGCAACCATGCATTTCTTTTAAGGTCCAACCTTGTGTAGACTTTACTTTTATAGTTCCATAAACACTCGTATTTTTCATAATTGTTTATAAATTGAAGCACTTATTCTACTCGCCACTCAGCCATCGCGGAAAAAAAACTAGAAATAATAACCGGGCCCTAAGGCACAGTTTGAGAGCCGTCGCTGCTGTGTTTCTGATATAAAATAACAATCCAGTGAAATGTTCTCCCATGCGACAAACTGCATTTCGCTGAGTTGCCTCCCCTTACACGGTGTCTCCACCTGCAATTTTCTTAGCATGAAAATTTTCATGAGAGGACAGATTGCACGTGGAGACCACAAATTTCATGAAAAAACCAGTTTCATGAAAAGTATTTCACAGCTCCTTTCATGGTATTGATTTCATGAGAGGGGCTGAAATTTCTGTTCAGTTTGACACTTGTTTTTCATTTTCACGATGGCTGAGTGGCGAATGGTCGCTTGTAGGTTGTAGCGCTGAAACTAGGTATTTGAATAGAAACGAGACAAGTATAGTCATTACAAGGATATGGTAAATGGGAACAGAGAATGGATGTAGGCACGGTTGCCACTTGAAAATAAAATTTGTGTCCAAAATTGGAAATAAAAGTGACCAAATGTGGCTAAAAATGACCAAAATAATTTAACCCTCTACTGCATGCATTATGCCCAAGACACATGTGCAGAAATTCTGTACGCAGCGCAGAGTGCAGTGCTGCAAGTAAAACAGATGTGCAGAAAATTGTTTGACTTCCATTGCATCGGCTAATATGGCAACTGTCTTTCGCCGACTAAGCAGCTGATGTGTTTACAACCAAAACAAAAACAAACACAACCAGCAGTGTCAAAAGCCGATGATGCCAAATACTTGAAATTGCAATTTATTTTCTTTTGTGTTGTGGTATGTTTGAGTTTTGCAGCAAATTTAGAAATAGAGACATGTTGCAGTACTGCAGTGAGTGCAGAATTTACGTGTGTCTATAACCATATCAACATGTGTATTCTAATCTTGCTGCGCAGTGAGTTCTGCACATGTGTTTTGGGCATTATGATTCAGTGGAGAAAAAAATATTTTTTTTATTTTTTTTATTTTAAAGGATATTCAAAAAAAAAAAATTTTTCCATAAATAGGTAATAATCGACATAATATTTGACATTTCAAAAAACGCATTGTACATTGAAATGCACATGGATAACTGGGAAACTTATTCAAACATTTTACTTATAAATATCTAATATTGTAAAAAAAAAGAAATCTCAATATTATTAGCCACCAACAATAGAAAATAAATGTTTACTTTTTCTTTTTTGATATTTCCCGATGAATGCGAGCGTTGGAACCTAGAACTTGACTGCGAAAATATGTTCGCTTGTGTAAAAAAGAAGAAACCAAATTCACTCTACACATCCACAACTTTAACGGTGTCTTTCCCGTAAATATTGTGTAGTTCTTCCAATCGACTCTGGAAAATTTAAATTTGTACACACGGAACAATCAATTCATCTTAATTATTTAAACATATTCTTTATGTGCACAGATCACATATTATTTTTTTAATTATTAATAATTTTTCATTTCGTAAAAAAATGACCAAATGGAATAATAAATGACCATGTGACCACGAGAAAAATTTATGACCAGATTTGGTCACAAATGACCAATGTGGCAACCGTGGATGTAGGTAGGATCTAGGATGTAGTCACATGGGCATTATAGTTTTGCATGTCGATCAAGACAGATTTTGCTCTTGGAAATAGCTGGTTATTATTTCTTGTTTTTTTTCCAGCGATGGCTGAGTGGGAATGAGTTCGTGTTGTATGAGTTTATTTTTGGGTCATCGAACCTTTTACCAATTTTTTTAAAGCTATGTTTACACGATTGCCAGATGTGCGAAAATTTAAACAAGAAAAAAAACATTTCCAGATAGTTTTACAAGCATCATAAAACAGAAAATGGAAAATATGCATAGCTACAACGAAAAGGGATAAGAAAGGATCATAAACATTTATAGATCCTTTTAGAAGAACACAAATGACGAAACAAAGAGTAATTAAGATGGATCGTAAACATTCACAGTTCCTTGTAGAAGAAACTTGTCAATATGCATTCTGCAAAAATTCCGAAACTCGTCATCTTCCCACAGAACATCTAACAAATGTTCCTCTAAATTGTGCATTTCCCTTTTTTCCAAAAATGGATTTACCCAAAACCTTCGTTTTCTTTTCTCAGCTCGTTTCCGCAATTCTTCTAATTCCTTCATGGCCTTTAATGCGAGAACGCAGCGATGTGCTCTGCTCAACGACATTTCAACGAATGAATTTTCATGATATGAAATGCCCACCAGGGATGGAAAATGCCATTTTCGGTTTGTACTGAAAACTGTTGTAAGATTGTACTGAAATGGAGCCAATTGTATTGAAAACAATTTTGCGTATAAGAAAGTGAATTCAAAATATTTTATTAACAAAACTGTACACACCTAAAAAAAATACATAAATAAGTTGCATTCCTAAGGCCGCCCAAAACTCGAAAACGGATCGTCCAATTTGAGCTATCTTTTCTTTGATTAGACTGTATGCCAACTATCCATACGAATACCAAAAGGCAACTGACCAGATAAGCTGTCAAATGAACGAAATGTCAAAATTATCAAAGCTATATATAAGACCATATGACCAAAATTACCAATATGGTCATATTTGAATTGATGGTTATTTAAGGCATTTGTTATTTATCACCAAATGTTGTAGGGTAATGTTATTAAGAAAAAGAAAGCAAAAAAGTTGAAGTTGGGAATTTTCTGGTAGTAAGGTACCTATTATTTTGTCTTATTTGTTTATGATGTTTACTGCTCGAAATTCATTGTGGTAAATTTTTTGTAGTGACAAATGAATAAAGAAGTTTCGCATTTGACTTCATTATTTCATTAATCCACAAAAAAGTGAAAGAAAATGAAAATAAATCCAAATTCTACGAACTCATCAAACTATGATGACAACAAAATAATTCTTGTTCCATCAAAAGACTTTATGATGGCATTCGTGCTTTTTGTCCGATTAAACTATGCTATTTGGGCATTTTTATCTGTCAAAATCAGCCTGGTCATATGTGGCATTCAGGTCATTAGAGCATATGAGGATATGCCCATTACATTGTATGACCATATTTTCACAGGATAGCTGTCAGAAATTGACATTTTTTTACCACTTGGCATACAGTCTAATCTTACCTTAAGGAAGGTTCATACGGTGAGAAAATTGGAAAATTTTAAAGGGGGATTGGAAAAATTCTTAGAAATTGATTGATTGAGTTCTGTCTGATTTTCATGATTTCGGAAATTTTCTTCACGGAAATCATTTCTTGTGCTTGAAATTGCAATTGGATTTTGGGTAGTATGCAACAACTATTAGCGGCAACTTCACATTGTTTCAATGTAATCTCGAGTTTAAGAACGCTTTTTCTCGACACTCATGGAAGCTAAGATTCTGCACTGTCAAAATAAGGGACCTTGCTAAGCAGGGCGGGAACAGTGAGTAGTATAATATATTAATCCCTAAACTCTTCAGGCTTAATACTCTCATTTTGCAAATTCATATTCAAAATATTGTCATGATGAGATTGAGACTCATAACGGGGTGAGTTTCTAATGAAAAGTCGAATCGAGTCAATGCTTTGTGTAAAACTTAAAACAATTAGTTCGTTAATTGATTTGATCTTCCATTTTTGGAAAACCACAAATTGCAAGAGAATTTGAAAGATATTAAGGTACAGATAGATAAATGATTGTATCGAAATACGGCAAATTGTACTTTTGTACTTGAGCAAACGCATTTGTATCGAATTCGATACAATTGTATCGACTTTTCCATCCCTGATGCCCACCCTTCATTTCATTTCATATTGTCGTTCTTTCAACGCGACCAAATGTGAGAGATTTCATGAAAGAAAATTTGCAGGTGGAGACACCGTGTTAAATTCTCCGGCAAAACAAAGAAATAGAATCCACATTCCATCCTCACACATACCTTCGTGTTCGTATTCGTATGTGCTATTGCTATGGGTTTAAAAAATGCCGGTATTTTCACTATTTTCAATTTTTCTCTTTCTATCACACGGCCAACAGTGGTTTTGGTTATGTTTATCATCAAAATTTACAAACTTGCTCATCGGTCATCTTCATCTCCTCTGGATTCGGGATTCGGAAACTGGACGAGTATTTCATATGGGGCCGTATGAGTGGAACACAATGGTGAATGAAATTCAATTGATTTTTTGTTTACCCAAATGGGAGTAGGGTTGGTTGAGTGGGTTTGGGAAAATGCTGCTTGCTATCATTATGGGGATGTGGGTTTTGGGATAATTTGGGAGCAAAGGCAATGGATTCTGTTAGATTAGCTTTGAATGGACCACATTTGTGGAAAGGGATGATGCTTTTAAGGCTGCTTTTTCTTCTTCTCTTTTCTGTTTGATTTGGTAGTTTATTGATTTTTACTTTTGTAGCTTGTTGTCGTCTATGTGGATGATTTTCAACAACTTCGTATTCCCGCAGATTATTGATCCGAAAAATATCACATTACATATGAGGATTTGGATTTCAAAAAAAAATTACCTACCTACTTACCGTAAATAGCGCAGAATGACTGCGGCGTTTGGGGTTGTTGTATTTTAAAGGAAAACTTCTACAGAGCGGGATAATCACATACAGAACTACCGAAGTTGATTCAAGGCGACTATAGGTTTGGGCTTCAAAACTTCGTATACCAGGAAGTTTTTTTTTCTCTTTAACCCAATATAATCTTGAAATAGATACGAACAAACAAATTTTTAAATGTCTTTCCGGGAATGTCTATTCTCTTTTGTAATGCTGTGGTTGTTTGGGATTAGTCTAAATCTCCCGAATTTCAAGGAACACCTGGGAACAGCCAACGGCTGCATAGTCCATAGATGTAATGTTGGCATTTGATTTCCTATTAGCCCCATATATGCGAGCAATATTCAAGGCAAAGTCGACCCTGTTCTTTAGAGAATAGAGAATTGATTGGAGTACCTTTTTGATCTAATTAGGTAGCCTTGAATATTCTGATATTGCCATAAGTGATCCCGTCATGTTATTCCCGAATCGACTGTGAATGGTAATGAATGCTCTGCGATGAATGGATTGGTCGTCCCTACCGATACTAAGACACGCTATACGATAAGAGAGCTGTAATTAAAAAAGTTTTAGATTCAATTTTCAGTCAACCCTAGCAATTAAGGATCATTCACATGAGAGCGACCAACTACCTACGAACGAACGAATATTCGCAAGTTTTGACAGTCATTCACATGGTACATTTAAATTTGGTCGCAGAAACCCGCGAATCCAATGACAGTCGCCGTTATTTGTCTCATAACATTTTGAGTTTGAGGTTAAGTTCCAACGAATGCTTTATTCGTTAGTTTGTGGAACGCGA
Source organism: Cheilosia vernalis (assembly GCA_949126925.1). Classification (NCBI taxonomy): domain Eukaryota; kingdom Metazoa; phylum Arthropoda; class Insecta; order Diptera; family Syrphidae; genus Cheilosia; species Cheilosia vernalis. Next base: position 42,699,394 of record OX421359.1, read on the forward strand.
ATTAAATGATGTGGATTGTGAATAAACTTTGACAATTCGCGCCAAGGGTGTATTCGTTCGCGGCAAAAAGTTTGCAATTCGAAATTTCGTTATTTAAAATGTTTATTAAAATGTTTTCTTAATACATTTTGATGGGATAACTAACTATCCTCCTCTTGGAATAGTAAAATGTACAATTTTCTGTTCATAAATGCATCAAAAGTGGTTTGTTCGCATTTCAGCAATTCGTTCGCTCGCTCTCATGTGAATAGTCCTTTAGAGTGGATCGAAGTCTTGTCAAAGTGGGCTTAGCAGCGGAATATGACATTAACCGATCTCGGAAGTGCACTTTTCCCATTCCCAACACCGACTTAAACTACCTACAACAAGATTTCTTTTATAGTTCTCTGTTCGGGTCTTGTTACCTTGAAAACTCTTTATATCCAATATAATTCGCTCATCTTTGTTTTTTTTTTTTTTTTTAGAGCTAATGAGGCGCTCTCGAGTTATTTTGCTTGTCGGCACTTCTAATCAAGCCAATAGTTTTGTATATGTTCTCGGTTTTTAATAGCTTATTAGACCGGCGCCAGGGCCCGATCCAGCATCTATGCCACCCTGGGCAAAATATTTTTTGACGCCCTTTTCAATGTGAACAAACATAAACACACATTTTACAAGAAACCTACTAAGTTCACAGATAGCTTGAGTTCGAGCACTAATTTAGACGTGGTAAGAGTGTTAAGCAGTGCTTTTAATGCAACTTGGTTATCGCTGCAAACGTATATACTTCTAGCCCTCCACCGGTTTGTCACAATATAGCGCATAGCCATACGGATAGCGAAAAGCTCCGCTTGGAGACGCATGGTTTCCTAAGGGGTAGGGTAGTCTAATACTCTCGCTTTCCATAAAGACTCCAGAACCAAAATCAGGTTCGATGACATTCTTTCCCTGGCTCAGAGTCTGGCCGAAGCCATTCCATTGCCTGAGGAAAGTTGACTTGGTAGTTTGGTCGCAGTAGGATTTCTGGTGTCATTGTGTTAGACGGCATATCCATAAGACAGGGGTCAAAGGATAATTCTCGCATAAGTTCATCAAAAATGCGTGTGGTACCAAAAACCACCTCTCTTTAATCGAGAGATGGTTTTCAGCGTACACCCCATGATACAAATATCAAGAGGGTAGGTTCATCATAGCATTTAGAGCAGAGTCCGGAGTGCTAGGGAAGGCCCCTGTGCATCCACGACAGACCGTTCTTTGAATTTTCGCAAAAGAGGCAACACGTTTCCGCGAGAGGCTGTTCCAACATACAACCGATGCATATGTGAGATGCCGTATAGATCCAAAGGAACCTTTTAGGAGATAAGCCCCATGTCTTGCCAAAAGCGCCTTTTGTACTGCCAGAAAGTTGACAGCGCTTTATCGGTTTTCGATTCAACATGCTTGAGCCAAAGAAGCTTTCTATCGAGGATTATTTCCAGTTATTTGACTTCATCGGAGATCTTCGTTGTGACGCCTTTTAGCACAAGCTGAGTCAGACAAGTGACATTCCTAATTCTCGTGAAGAGAACAACCGTAGTTTTAAGACTATTCACTGAAAGACAATTTTTTGCGCACCAATCATCGATAAGGCCCAAGGATCTCTGCGCCTGAGAGCAGACAGTCCTTAGGTCTGAACCGACAGACAGAACGGCATTTAGGCTTAATATAAGAAAACATTACAAGGAACATTAAATTTAATTTTTCGTTGCATTTTTTGTTTTACTGTCTTTGTTGTTTTTTGGTTATTTTTGTGTTGCTTTTCGGCAACACTGGTTGGGTGGTCACGTTGGAGCGTTTGATAAGCACTGCTCTATAGTGTACGTGTATAGATGTCGCTGCGCTTCGTTTTTAGCTATACGCCGCGCGTAGATGCAATTGATACATCACTGATAGCCAAAGCTTATGCATGCGAACAAAAAACACTTTCTTGCTCTCAAAAAATTATCATAGCTATAATTTCTCAAATATACTTAAATACATGTAGTAGCGAAGTAGCGACAAGTTGTCGCCGATAATCAATCAATCAAGCAACGAAATTGCAATGGTAATAATGCCGGCAACAATGCCGTTGCAATTTCGTCGCTCGATTTGTTGTTGAATCAAAAGAAAAGAGTTAGAACAATAGCAAATAAAACAAACATAATCCACATTTTAGATGAAAAGAAGTTTCAAACTTCATTTAATTCGAAATAAAATTGAATTGAAAGAATAATTTTGCCGCTACGGGCAATTGCCCGGCTTGCCCACCCCTAGATCGGGCCTTGACCGGCGCCTCTGTCCTTAAGCACTTGATGCTGGCTGCATATAGATTTTCAACTAGTTTAGAAATTTTCACAACAATGAATGTTAGGGCAAGGCCATCTAGAATATTCAAATTCTTTAGTTGGACTGTACGACGGATATAAGAAACCTTTAAAATACCAAAAACTTGTTACTTATATCCGAGGTTTTCTTATATGCGAAGACTTGTACAAGAAACAAACTCTAAGGTCTTTCCACATGCGTTTGTTATAAGCGAAGTGGACTATTTAGAATGTCAAAAATAATTAAATAAAAAGGATCAGTCAGCGAGCTTATTTTCATACAACTGATGGACTGATGAAGCCTCTACCCAAATAGAAATTTGTGAATCTTATCCAAATTTACTTTAAATTATAGTCACCACACGGTATATTTGACTCAGCTTTGTGTCGATAAAGACTGTTACTACATATTTGACATTTTTGTTACCATTACCTTACTGTAACATTTCAAAATACACAAAAACTGTGCGGTTGCTATTTAATGTTACTACTTAACAGCTACGCGAATGCGCACATTCAAAATGGTTACCACTGAATGTTACCAAGTCTTTTGGCGCTTTTATTTGCGAACAATCTTCGAATATACCTACTACCTACCAGCTAATGTCAGATGAAGGAGTACACACTAGAAGTTGGAACAGCATTATTATTCTTAAACACACAACATGCTCCTTTTAATGTAGACTTTCACGAATAAATACATGGCATTGAACAATGAATTTATTATATAAATATGTAATTTAGATACTTCATTATTTTACAATACGTATATGTATATATCTTTTAATGAGTTTTTCTCTTAAAGGAATATATTTATACATTTTAAACAGTGTATCTATTGAAAATTGTTTGTCGTTGTAGTGCGACATCGAATAAACTTTTAATTGTACTTTTACTTGTGCACCGCTCTGCTTTCCAACGTTTCAATATTTAAGTAGGAGAAAAATCACCAAACTCGTTTATACTTTATAAGTATAGAAGCACACAAAAAAATATATTTTTTTAAAGTATGTAGGAATACATTGTACATGCACCCTGTGCTCCTGCCTAAAGAAATACATATGCAAGGCAAATGGCGTCTTCTGAATGTAATTGGGATCCATAATCCATTATCAAAAAAAAAAAACAACAATAGTCCCTGCATTACCACTTCCATGACATTATCTTCGTTTAGCTATTTTAGAATCTCCATTCAAGTGGAAAAGTGTACATTTCATGTAGGTATTAGTATTTTTATTTCCCAATCAACTTAGAAATTCATGAAAACAAATTATTTGACAAATTATTGGTCACATTTTGGTTACACAGCAAGTGTTTTTCGCGAAATAGTGAATTAAAGAGCTAAAACTAATTCCCCACTTTGGTCACTGATGACTGATCATCCTGCACTGGAAACAATACGCACTTTGATAATCTATACACACTGGGCCTTACCAATAATCATTTTTAACCTTCACACTAAATATGTCCTAGGTCACAATATGCAATTTTGTATGGATATTTTCGCCATTGTGAGCTCGAAAAATTTAGCCTGGACACTAAAAATGATTTTTGGTACCGCGGACTGTTGCTTTAACCGAATCATTTCTGAAATATAGGATCAGCGCTTAAACTATAACCAACAATTTCAACATGTATAAAATATTAAGGTTATAATATTGAACTCTGATTCGTTGTGTTTTCCTGTGAAATACTTTCGAACTAACCAAATCTATGAACCTCTGACATTTACCAAAACAGTTTCAAATGGTTCTTATAGGATAGTGTAAGGACAAAACGATTGAACGGTATCATATCGACGATGCTTTTACTTCATATAACAACGAAAAACCATAATAAAGTTCAGAAAGAATCTATATGTATTGTTAAATATTGTTAAGTAGCTAAATAGGATTTTTTTCCAACTTCAAATATATTCATTGAATGCAATCATTTAATTGAATTACATAATTGAACTCTTTGTTACTACCTGACCCTTAAGCGTAGTATGCAGATGATCCGAAACGAAATTTTTCCGGTGGTCTCCAAAAGGACAACGAAACGTCTGCGAAATGGCAGCGGAAAATAATTTGTGGATGGTTCCATCAGCTGCTACACAAGTAGCAGTGTTACCATCACTGTCAATTTATCTTCGATTTGGATACTCGAACTTTTCGCTGGCTCCTTAAAATTTTCATTTGGTAACTGTCCTGATTTAGAATATTTACTTTAAAGTTTCGTGTTCTTTTCGCATGAAGAAACCGTAAACATTTTCTTTTGCTCTTTTTGACCACTTAAACTTGATGGCTGAACTCATTCTTGGTCTTCAAATGGCTTATGGTTATGAATTATAAAGTAAGTTTATCAAAAAAAAATTGGCAAATTACCTTTAAATTTTCTAAAAAAAAAATTTAAGAAATTTTTCCGTTTAAACAACTTTGTTCGATCAACTTCTTAGTTAATTCCACAAAAAAAAATAAACAAATCATTCCACGGAAATATTTAATTTCTTTACTGTTCCATCTGTCTGAATTTGTGCTATATGATCGCCTATTTTTCATTTATCGTCGTCCTTAAACAATTTAATAAGTCTGCCAATGAGTTTAGGTATTTTTGGCGCCAAAATTTTCCAACTTGCCTCCCATACCTCTTATAAAATCTGGCAACACTGGTGTACAAATGTCAAATTTTTGTAAGCAAATAATGTCCCGGACAATAAACGTGTGCGAAAAGAGTGGTGAATTTTACCAAACAATCTACTACAACTAATTACTTTTCCGCCATCATTTCGCAGCATCTGCGTACCAGCTGCGTACTGCAAAACGAAAAGGAGGGCGAAATTTTTCGTTCATGATTTCGTTGTGTCACTTTTGTGTGGGATTTTCCGTTTCGTGTCATCTGCGTACTGAGCTTTATAAATAAATATCCTTCAATTACTTCGATCTATGCAAAAATAAAGATCCCAACCGCTAAACCGACAGAAATATAAAATTCTGAATATGGTCCATTTTTGTTTGTTTTTGGGTATATAGGACTTAAAAACAAACTCCAATCAGCGAAAGGTGTGGCAACGTATGTCAACAACCTCCTCCGAGTCAGTCTGACATTATGGCATTGATCAAGTTGTTTTTTCTCTGTTTTGCTTTAATCTCAATTTGGGGAGATTTCTCGTGAAATCGTGTCCAAGGGCCCGGTTCTGGGACAAATATTCGGGTTTACTGGTGAATGCAACCTTTACGTGGTAACATGCTTTCATAAAATTTTGCTAGTCTGGTATCACTGTTTAGCTAACTCGCATGCGATTTTTATATCTTCTCTTCCCATTCCCATCTCCATTCTCTGTAATCTCTCCACATCCACTGTTTTCCGAAATACCTACTTCTGTGTGCGTAACACATTCCATTCCATCCACTTTCCACTATCCACAACATTTCAGATTGCACTGTCTTTCCCTGTCTCACACAATACAAACATCGACTGAATCATGCTTTCTTTTCCAATCTGATTGTCAGTTTCAGTTTCAGTTCAATTGTGTTTTCCGTGACGTGTAGATGGTTTAAGCGTCGGTTATCGAACGATTTGTTTTTGAAAATGTTGTGATTTAAACGAAATAACAAACAAATTTCATCATTTTACGCGGTTGTGGTTGTGATGTTTAGCAATTAAACTGGAATTGCAAACAAGTTCCTCTCCTCACATCGCTGTGCTATTCCCCTCGCCTACTACATAATAAATCTAGATAGCATCCAACAGACTGTCACGGGTTAAAAAAATTCCAACAAAACGCATCTGTAATGTAATATCTAATCGGGGGTGAATATCCTTGCATAGTGGTAGTGGTGTTCAGTGGTTGCGTCCACTTTTGATGCTGGAATCTCATTAAAAATGTGAAAAAAATTACCAAAAATATTGTGCAAAGGTGAAAAACACGCCCTAACTGTCTGTCAGTTTCTTATTTGTGTTTTTTTCTTTCTTATCTCTATTCCTCCTTCCGCTTGATCGCAGGTGCGTTGAAAGCGAATAAAAGTGCAAGTGATAGTGTTCGAGAATTGGAAAATAAAAGTGCGCGCGTATATTTGTATTCTTTGTACAAAGTGAAAAAAGCAAATAAATTCCTCCACCGGATTTGAATAAAGTTGACGATTTTGTTTTTGTTCGTGTGACCCAGCAGTCAATGATCCAGCTTCCAATTAAATCTCTCGTGGATTACATAGCAGAAAAACTTGGAATACTTTTGCAGCAGCTGTAAATGCCAAACATAATGTGAGATCCTCAGTTCCATTATTTTGTGGTAGTTTTCGCTCTTCATACCTCTCTTTCTCACACATTACGATATCCTATTGGAAGGGTGTAATTCAAGTCTAGACGGAATTTTTTTTGTCAATGGTGGCGGTGGGTGGGTGCCACACCAACTTTGCATTTTCATGGACCAGACCAACTCGCGCGGATAGAGATGGGTAGTAGTGTGGGTGTAAGAAAATTTACTTTTCCATCTGGTGGAGGATGTTGCCGACGTGGAAGAGAGTACAGGGCCCACTTGGGTTGAATGGATACGGATGGCTTTATTTTATACCCTATTCACAACGAGCCAAAAACTGAGTTTTCTCGAAAAAATAAGTTTTCTCATACCTTCATATTCCAGTTTTCAAAACGAGTCGAGTGTGGAAAACGACGCTTGCGATGGGTTGTTGAAACAAACACACCTTTTGTAATATTCAGCGAATTCAGCAGGATGCATTTGATATGCAAAGACGTTATTGGAACTAAAATGCTGAACAAATTTCCTATTAGAAGCGACAATCGTGTAATTTAACAAATTTTGACAACCGAAAACCGACATGATAAATTTATTAAATTGCCGCAGTTTTGATGTTTTTCTTTTTCATCTGAAGAGTAGAGTATGAGTTCTTTTAGATGTACGTTCACATCGTCTTTTTGTTTTTCGACCTATAAAGAAAAAGCAATACTCCCTTCGGTTCACTCAAGGACATTTTTTTTGGTTGAAGCGTCAAAAAATGTAAATTGCAAAAGAACATTTAAAGTCCAATATGGAGATTCTTAGGTTTAGAGGGGCTATATGCATTCACCCAGAAGCCATCAAGGCCCATTGTGATGGCCATTCACAGCATTCCGCTAATGAAAAACCAAAGTCGCTAAATATTCCTTAATTTCGCAAAATAAAAAAAAACGCCTGGAATTTGGTTATATTTGGACATATTTTATTTGCTTTGTCAGTGCACTTAAAGATCATTGACATGCGTGCTGAACTTTTATGTATTTTTTCGATATTTTAAAGGCTTATTCATCATGTTTGAAAAGTGTTTTCGTAAACGGTGTCAAAATACAAGTTGTGTAGGTACAACCATTAATGTCCGACCTATTGCTACCAAACTTACTCCTATCGTGATAATCAAACCGTCAGATCGATAAATAAGTACGAAGCGCTGTCTGCCGTTCGCCAGTTAAGGGGTACTTCTGTCAAATACATTAAATATAGGGCTTGTTTCCAAAAAGAAGTGTCTGAGTCTACACATAAAACTGTTGTTTGTTGAAATGGTTCTTATTAAAATTTGTCTTTCCTTTTTTTTGGCAAATTAAAAAAAAAAAATGCGGTCAGTCGTGGGTTCCAGGTCGAACTACTTCTATAAGGAGAATAAATTCGCCGATAAGATTCAAAGCATCAATCGAATGAAACTGGAGAATCTTGCGCTGATTCATGCTGGTTTCGAATTCTTTTTTCGATAAAATTGATTTGAATCAAATTTCAAACTCAAATCGGAAAATCATCCACCCCGAGGTGGAGGGGTGCGGAAGCTTTGGCCAAAAAGGCCATTTTAACTAGAATTTACTTCACGCCATGTACATATATTCATATATAGAGCCAAGGTTTTTTTTTGTTTAAACATCTCTTAAGTGTATACATATTTATATATTTAAGGTCCTAGATGTTGTCAGTGAGAATGTATTCAAAAGTTTATCAATTCATTATCAAATTAAGGTACCTACTTTTGGTGATTGTTGGTGGAAATTGTAAGCCTCCATAAATTATAGTGTATAAACAAGAAATCAGACAACTTTTCCTATCTCAAGCTCGCAAGTTACACTCGGCCATTAACCTTAATCAAATTTTTCCCTACTTAAGCACGGCTCTTATTTTGTATTGCTGTTCAGCAAAGGTACCTTGTTGTCTACGCTGCAAAATAAATATAGCGATTAAGTACAACAAGGGGTTGTTGTCAGATTTTTTTTTTTAAAGAAAATGTCTCACCCCTAAATTGCGGTGCCATTAAAATCTGAAAAATCTTTCACTCAGCACGAAACCTTCTACCAGCAACACAGAGTAAATGTTAATATCCCTTTCAGTTCACAAATAGCCACAAAAGGGGCAACCGAAAATTTCGGTCACATTTTTACACAGACACTGCTTTATCCCCAACTTACGCCTAATCAGATTGGACCGAAACGCATACCTGTCCCATATTACCGGTACATAATTCCTCGTTATGGGCACTTACACAAGGCCCCTGGACTAAACGCACCCTCTCTTCGAAAAAGAAAAAGCAACAGAACAGGGTATAACGAACCTTGAGTCGGACTTTTGTAAGCCAGCGATACACGTTTTAATATACTCGGAAACCACGCGGATGTTTCCACTTCCTTTGTACCCTTGAGGATTTCAAATAAATTTTAACTGCGTTTCCAAAATGAAGAAAGAACGGAACGCGCATTCCACTCACGTTTAATGTCTATTTTGGGGGCAGCCTTTATAAATAGTAACACACGTAGGTAGACATTAGACAATTTTATACGAATTTCACGCACACCTGTTTTATACCATCCCGGCGGTTATCCTGGATAAATATAGCCGTGAAGTATATATATGTGTGCAGATGTCCAGACAATGTTTCGATTCTAGGTCGTTACTTCCCTCTCTGTTGAGTTTCCCCTGCCCGAAAGGACGATAGAAACAGGTAGAACGCTTAGTTATGTACATATAAACAGTGTAAATATATACATCGGCAAACATTATTTAGGGATCATGCTGTCTGCAATACAGAAAGCGGGCAGGACAATCAATAACCAAAACAAAGGACTGAGGATGATTATATGAAAAATAAAAAAAAGGCATAAGATGCGCCCAGCAAAGCTAGGATGCCTTGTCTGAAGTGGTTGCTGTCCACCGCCGAAAAAGGAACAACCAGCAAGGAAATTGAATTTTGTTGCTGCCTCCAGAGAGAAGACGTGCACCCCTACGTCTGTAGCGTCTGGCTTTTGGATGTGAAACAAATGACGCTAAGGGACCAGGTTGGCTGTTTCTTTTTAAATCAGAGTAAATTGAAAGTTTTACTTTTACTGTTTGCATTAGCAGAGGATAATGAAAGTTCTGATTGAGTTTGCAATGAAAATTGTTTCTCATTGAGGAGGAAATTAAGTTTTTCGCCAGACCGGCAGAAAATTTAATTAAGCTGTGTAATGCAGGACCTGAATGCGGCACGACGAGTTCAAAGTTTGCATTGTTTGTGCCGTAAGGAAAATAGGACTTTGTTGGATGGCATTGCATTAGGCCCGGATTTGCTGGTAGATTTTGAGCCACACCCACAGTTTATCGCTTCCTACTTCTAAAACATTTGGGAATTTTAATGCAAATTGCGGTTTGGAGCAGTTTTTGCGTCAGAAACTGAGTAAGTGCCAGTTTTTGGAGAAAGTAGCTGCCATCAATAATCACACTTAAGCTTCCGAGAGCTTTGGAAGGTTGCAAATTGAGAATAACGATTTTGTAACAAGTCCAACCCTCAATCTGCTCGTAAAGATGCGATTGAGTCTGCTTCAATTAGATGGAATATTGAATGCAACCCTTACATCTCATACAGTCTTTTATGATAAACTATATAATATGGACAGAATTTGTGGGAGGTAGCCTGAAGAGCTACTAGGCTTTTTTTGTGGAATGGGAAGAAAGTTTAGTTGTCTCGTTTAAGAAAAGTTGCTCCGTAAACGTTTTATTTTTAGGTCTGCCTAAATCGTATTGTCATTATCGAACGTACCATATTTATTTCGTCTGTTGCACCTATATGGTGTTGGGGGTTGGGGCTTGTGACTTGCAATGGCACACGTGCCTTCAGGAAGGCGTCTCCTTAATACGCCCAGGATGACATGGTGAGAGATCGATGGCGGCCTATCTCTTTTTGGTGTAAGGTAACGAATGTCAAACTGTAACCTTATCGGTGCTCCAACCTTTTATGGATCAGACTTAGGCCCCACTCGAAGTTGAACACAACTCGGGGAGTTTTCCATCAACTTCGAGTGAATAAAATGGGCCTTAAAGTCTGAGATTCTTTGTCTCTACGGTGGTGCTAGAAAACCATTACGAGAGATCTTTTCTGGAAATTTCGCCTAACAGACTAACCTATACTTGCCCAGTTCTCGTAAGAAATAATGTAGACCAAAGTGCGGTGACGTGAAATAAAGCCAAACGAAATAATGCCAGATTCCAAATTTGGCATCATTTCGCTTTCGAAAGCGAAATAGAGCCAATTTGGCTTTATTGCGTCATGCAAAACGAAATAATACCAAAAAACGAATGGAAATAAGACCAAACCAGTCCGTTGCGCACAAATGTGCGAGATATAAGGCCCAAGAAAAAATGTTGGGCCTTATGTCCCACCCAACAATTTGAAAATTCAACAAAAAATATAAGTAAAAAACCTCGCACCCACCCCGTCATCCAACAGTAAACCCAAGCAGGGGGGTTGCGGGGGGGCACCATGCCCCCCCATACACATTTCATAGTACAATGGTAGCAACTCGCGTGCGCGGCTGCAACACTACATCCGGCGCTGGAAAAAGTATTCGACGAGACTCAACAGCTTCGCGAGTTTCTTGACCTCTAGCAGTAGTGCTAGAACCAATACGGGCAGAACTGGATTCGAAGGTGTAACTTATTTCCTGATGCAGACAACTTGTTGGCACTGGTTAAAGCTGATAGCTTTCGCCGTTACATATCAAGCAGTTAAACGGTTCTAACCTCATTTAAGTTCGTACCGATTTCACACTTTCCAAGATCGGCAGGTTTTTTGGTTAAGCTTTTAATCTGCAGACTCATCAAGCTCATTCATTAGCTAACAGAGACAACTTGGGTGCAAGTTTTCTTTCAATCCAAATGAATGGTGATGCTGTATAAAGCCCATTTTAGTAGATAACAGATTTCCCATTGGGGCAATTGAGGGACAGAGAGTAACGCATTTATCTTGACATCGAGGTGCATATGTACTTTCATCAAGATGCTCTAAGTAAAACCCGAGAATACCACCAACAGCTAACCGCCACGAGGGACTATTGTTTTCAATTGAAGTTCGTCTACGACTTCGTCTTGATTGTATTTATAATCGTTTTGAATTTTTTTTAAACTTATTCCCATGACATAATACTGCACCAGATATACGTATCTAAGAGTACTTCGCATTAATATAATTCTGTGAATGCATAACACACGTACCAAGTAAAATGTAACCGGTGTAACCGTTTTAAATGTCTCCTGTTTCATTACCTATTCGAAATGGATGAGTGCAGATGAAAGTGAATTTTATGGAATGCTTTTAATCTTTGGAAAAGTTGGACAGCAACAGCTAATACCGTGTATACCCATGGCAGGTATTTGCTAATTAAAATGTAAATTATGCCTTTCCAGGCACTACTTAGATTTAGACTGACAAATTAAAAATTAACAAGTTCAAAGATGGAGAACTTTTGTCAGGAGAGCTCTGAAATAGTTGATCTTTTGCTATTTTTTTTTTTTTTGAGGATCAAGTTTTGCGGAAAGCTTCGTTGCTATATACAAATACATAGCTTATGTGTTGGCTGAAAAAAAATGCTAATAAGGATTTAGGAATTTTCTTTGATAGCATTTTGTCTTAAGCCCCCTATATTTTATATTGGGAAATAAAAACTTTTTTCATTTGGACGAGAGGCAAAACAACAGGTACACATTTCTATCGTCTTGTGACATACCCGACAGTAAGGCAGGTAGGTAGGTGGTGGAAATCTAAAAGCAGTAGACGTACTCCTGGCACTGCTTTTGATTGTCTTAATACAACTTGCCTACCCTATGCAATAAACAAGTTAGCCATCTTCAAATATTTTTGTAGCTCAAGTTCTAAAATTTGGTAGACAGGTAGCAAATGTGGAGGGCTTTGGACAACTGTGCATCCCATTCATCACAAATATTGCATCTTTCAATACTCGCATCTGCAAGGCACTGTTCCTAGGACATGCATCGTTATTATTTTGGATGATTACACTATGACCCGATTTTACCTCGTGGGAAGACTTGCTCCGTGATCTTTTATCTTGCACATTACTGAATTAAGAGAATTTCAATTTTCCTCTTGTCCTGCGGTTTCAAACTTGTGTGGTCCTTTGTCTATCGTTTTGTTCAAAGAACCGACTTGGACCAATTTTAGTACGCTTCAACTTTATTCTTTTTTTACAAATTGAGCACATTTTTTGTCTACACATAAAAAACAACCAATCTTGGAAAATGATTTAGATATCGGGACCTCCATTTTCTTTTATTTGTGCTTGTCCTATACGTATAAAATCATGCAACCTTAATTGTTTGAAAACAACAAATTTTGTTTGAACTTATTTTAAGTTAAAAATTGTGAAAAGTCAGTATGTCGCACGTTTCTAATGATAAGTTATTTTCTATTTAATCAGCAAACTGTCAAACTATTTTCGACCTTCGACGTTTTGGATCGGTACCAATTAAACACTGTTGAAATAGAGTTTCGAAATAAACTATGTTAACTCTTTTGTGTGTCGCGAAAGGTGTAAAATACATTGGGCCTTACTAATAATAATTTTTAACCTTCAGCTTATATGTTTTGTAGGTCACAATATGCAATTTTGTATGGAAAATTTCGCCATTGTGAGTTCGAAGAATTTTGCCTGGACACTAAAAATGATTTTTAGTGCCGCGGATTATGTAATGAGACCTGCGCCTGTTCAATCAAGTTTCGGAATAAAACTATCGATGGTAGGGATATTTTAATATACATATATGTATATATACGATTTTCTAAAGACGGGGCTGTAAATTTGTCCATAATTTATTAATAAGAAACATCCTCAGACTCAGACAAACCGTCTTGATCCTGACCCGGTGTCTCCACGAGCAATTTTTCACTTGCAATATAACATAGGTACTATGGAAATTGACCGTGCAGACCACAAATAGCTGTCATTTCTGTGCAGTTTGACACTTGTTTTTCATTTACATGATATCTGAGTGACGAATGGACGCTTGTAGCTGAAACAAAATATTTGAATAAAAACGAGACAAATATAGTCATGACAAGGATATGGTAGATGGGAACACAACGATAACGCTCTGCTCAGCGGCCTTTAATCGAATGAAATAGTGAGCTATGAAATGCCCACCCTAATACATTTTATTGCAAACTATCGCTCTTTCTTACTATCAAATTTGACAAATTGCAAGATATGAAAAATTGCTCGTGGAGACACCGGGTGAGAAGTTCTAGCGAGCACGACTGATGCTTACGCTTTAAATGGTCGGAATGATTATTCGTGTTACCAGAGTGCTTGCACTCTTTTTGTACAAAGTACACTTACCAAGTTTATTGTCACCTTCAACATATTTAAAAAATTTCCACACAACCGATTTTTTAATTTGATTCATTTTTCACTAGAATTTTTCACTTTAAATTTGAAAACTTTACTATTTTGTTGTAATTAGTCAACAAACTTGAACTTACCCGTAAGAACAATCAGCTACAAGTGAATTGCTTCTAAAAATTTAGAAAACACGCAGCACTTGCAGCACTATATGCGATTGTAAATGCAACCAGGATATGCACATATGTATATGCAACGATTGTTTCTTTGTTGACACAAGAAAAAAACAAAATATGTATAAAAAAACGCATTCGGCCACATTGCGCACATAGTCGCGCAAACGCAATTTGTAGTAAAGAGGTCACCTCTCTTTTGCCAGAGTTTTGCTATTGTAAACCAGATAGTGTGGTCCAGAAATTTTTAAAAAGGACTCGCATCTGTAGTTTATTATAGATTAATTAAATATCATCGCATATCTTTTTTCAGTACAAAAGATGTAAATAATGGAATTATTCTTTTGTACTGCTTTATACGTAGAAAAGTAGTACTCCTACGCACGAAGTAGGTACTTCTTTTACGTACATGTCTCACATGTTTTATCAGTACCTCTACGTTTGCTTTGAATATGTGCTCATATATTCTTTTTAGTATCGATAGTAAAAAGCTATCGATAGACTATCGAAGTTTGAGGAACACTACTCTTCGGTCTGACCCCGTGAAGGTAAATAATTTGGGAAAGCGGTACATTCTGGTATCTGATACTTAGCAGTTTGTTGAGCCACTTTAAGCTACGTTGCTTGTATCATGCTCATTACTCTTTCATGAAACTTTTTAAGTAGGTACGTATACCTAGTAGGGTAGCCATCCATTCGTGATCGTAGTTCCTCAGATACCCTACAATATTTTCCAATATAAAATTGCAACCTTATAATGGAATTATCTCGGTATTCCTGGATTTTAAACGTGCATTCGAGACCATTGATAGAAAGATACTAATATATAAATTATCTAGATACGGAATACACAATAACGAACTAAGATGGTTTGAGAGTTATCTTTCAGAGAGGAGACAAATAGTGAAAGTCAATGGTCAGTACTCAGTGGCGGAGGAAACCAAATTGGGAGTATCCCAATCAGTATTGGGCACTCTACTATTTTTGTTATACATAAATGAAGTCAAATTCGTGATAAAACATAGCCAGGTTATGCTGTTTGCAGATGACACACTATTATTTATATCGGGTAGTAACCCGGAAGAATGTACGAGGCTCTACATGCGATTGAAAGTTGGCTTATGCAAAATAAATTAAAGTTGAATGTCAGCAAAACAAAAGCTCTGATTGCCCGTTTTCCGCCGCTGCTAATTCAAATACGAATTGGTGGTGAAAACATCGAAGTGGTGCGACAAATGAAGTACTTAGGGGTTATAATTGATGACAAGCTGAGATTTAATGAACATGCTGAATATATATGCAAAAAAGTTGGAAAGAAGATTGGATTCCTAAAAAGAATTAGGAAGAAGGTGTCCACATTATGTTTAATTAAAATATATAATGTCATAATAAAACCATACTTTGGATAATGTGCTACAATTTTATCACTTTGTTGCCAGGGTTCGATAGAGAGGCTGCAAAAAATGCAAAATAGGGCCATGAGAGTCTTGCTGAGGTGCAGTCGATTCACACCGATTAACTGGATGCTGCAAACGTTAAAATGGATGAATATAAGGCAACAGATGAACTTGGATGTGTTAGACTTTATATTCAAAATGAAAAATCGACTCACTCCGCAATACACTTGTCAGGAACAGTATCATTGGTCGCAGAGAATCAGCCTAATCAACTGAGAAATGCTGGGGATACCTATTCGAATCGGTTTGTGACCAGGGCGGCGACGCGAAATAGTTTGGTTTTTAAAGGCTTTCAAAAATTTAACCAGATTCCAAGTGATATAAAATCTGAAACCTCACTAGTAAGATTTAAAACTAGGTGTAGTCAATATATATTGAGCCGAACTTAAAAGCTTTAATTACAATACATTAGTAAAATTAATAATTAATTCTTTATTATTTTGTTCAAATTTTAATGGAATGAATATTATAAGTCGTGTTCTCCTTAAGAGCTTTTAGACAAAACAAAAAAAAATATCAACTCTAACGAAAAATTGAGATAGAAATTAAAATCTGTGGGCATTTGCGCTAAACAGTGCGTTAAACGAATTACACGCAATCAAATCGTTTTCAGTTAGGTAGCAGCATATAATGAAACTTATAACCATATTTTCAAACACAATATGCTCCTTTGAACAGAGCGAGCGCCTACATAAAGCAAATAAAATCCAATTGCACACAGCCACTAGCATAAACGCAATCCAAAACAACAAATACGTCAATACCCCGCACTTAGTCGCCCGAACAAGCAACAAAAAAACAATAGCATGACCAACAACAACTGTGGCGTCAAGCAAGAAGAACACATAAAAAAAGAAAGAGTTCACCGACCTTTTGTACGATTGCGAGAAGAAACGTATAGCTATACAACACAGAGGTTGCCATTACCACGAGGTTCCAGGAAAAATGGAGGCCTGTTTTCAAACACCAGCCACACAAGCACAGCCACTACTACTACTACTACTGTGTATCAGTTGAATTGGAATAACGCGGGTGATTATGCTGCCATTAAGTGGATATACGCTCTTGTTTTGAGTATTTTTCGTGTCCTTTGGAGAGTCGCCAATTAGTGACAGCTGATGATGACAGCAAAGACGACCACAATTATTCATGGCGCCATGTCAGCGCTCAGCAGAGAAGATTGTGTGTATATAGTGGCTGTTGCAATAGTCAATTAGCATTCAAAAACGTTTTCCGATACACATATCCCGACTAGATACCCGTATATATCTGGTAGGCAACACAAATCAGAGCCCAAACTCATGGAGTTGAGCTACATCTTATTTTCTTTGTGGGCTTGTGTATTTTTCTCTGACAGCAACATGCAAAGTAAGGCGCGCATTCTAAAATTAGCTTACCCTTGTGCTGTCTGCTGTTGTGCAGAAGCGATGAGGAGAAACTTTTCCCAATGTACGCTGATAAGAAAACAAAGTAAACACTAGCAGTCTTACTGAAATTCAGGATGCAAAGGTTAAAATTGCAAAAAAAAAATACAACACCAGAGAGTTGTGCGATGTACTCCCTGTACATAGCGAAGGAGGAGACCTGTGTTGTTCTTTGTTGATAATAATAGCTGAACTTTGTTACAAAAGTTGAGCACAACAAAGAAGCACGACAACAAGACAACAAGGGTGCGGGGAGTTCTATTTGGGATCAGCGGCTTTTTGATTTGAGAGATACGGTTTTTGTTGGAGTTAAATTTTTTCATAAAGCTTTTAACTGGTTTTTTGTTGGTTTACTGGATTAAAAAACAATGTGCTGTTTGTTTTGGAAGAAACTCTTTAATTATGTTGATTTAAGTTTCATTGCTTTGTGAAGTACACGTGCTTCCCATCACGATGAGAGTGTTTTATAGGATGTGACGAGGGTGCAACAATATGTCATCTAGTATTATTCTTCCCTTCATTCTCTGGATTAACCTACCTATAATGATCACGAGGCCAATTTTGAAGTTGACGTTTATGGATGGGTAGCTGGACAAATTAATTTCGTCCCGAATACCTACTTAGATGATAATTCGTGTCAAAGTTTCTCAATGGTGTCTCACTTAGGCACCATCTTCAGACCTCTAGGCTTCGGCGCAGGGACATAAGTCCACGAGACATAAGTCCATAATGGACTAACGTCCCACTTCGGTCCCACTTTTTCATTATGGGCTTATGTCTCATCGAAGCGGGACATATGTTCCGAAATTGTTTTGTCGACGATGGGACATTAGTCCCAAATTTTACCATAGATAATATTTAGCAAAACGTTTGTGGATCTCCAATAGGCATCGAATATACTTCAAATTAGGCGCACGCGAGTTGCTGCTTGGGTTTACTGTTGGATTACGGGGTGGGTGCGAGGTATTTTACTTATATTTTTTGTTGAATTTTAAAATTGTTGGGTGGGTCATAAGGCCCAACATTTTTGCTTGGGACTTATGTCCCTCTTCGATGAGACATAAGTCCATAATCAAAAAGTGGAATTATGTCCCACCGAAGTGGGACACAAGTCCATTATGAACTTATGTCTCGTGGACTTATGTCCCTGCGCCCTAGGCTTCTCCGGGGCGGTTATGCAGTGTTTAGTTAGATTAAGTGGTTATTTGGAAGATACACTAATGCTCGAATTGTACATAGATCCAATATGGTTCCACATGAGTGTTGGGTATGGGATATGAGCAGAAATTCTACGCCGGTCATTTTTGGTTGACGTGAAGTTCTGCGCAAGATTTTTTCTGAAGGTATAATTAAAGCTTTCCTATGAGAGAGAAGGGTGACTGAAGAAAGTTTGTTCTCCTCCTTTACATGTTTCCTCGTCGGTACGGGCGTGTGTACAGAATATTTTTGTTTTCTCAATCATATATGCGACTAGTTATCCGCAAAGGTGTAGTTAGGTTAATAATAATAATAATAATTGTTGGCGCAGCAGGTCTGTAGGGACCCTGGGCCTAGCTTCTCGTTAGGTTAGGTTTATTGGTGGATACGGCAGAGCGAGTCATTGTGACGCCCTTGTTGGGGGTTAGCCGATGTTGTTGGATGATGTTTATTCCCTCTCGGTTATTAAACCTTGTCTAGACATACTGATGTGTTTATAAACCTGTGAAGATCAAATAAAGAGAAATCTGAAAGTTCATTTATGTCATGGAAGTAATACCTTCCAAGTGTTCTATTGCTCAGAGACAGAGACTCGGGCATTGACAGAGGAAGTGAGGTGTGTCCTTGTGTACCTCTTTGTCTCCGCAACCCCTGAATATATCGTCATTCTTGAGTTTCAATTGTATTCTGTGGTTTTTTAGGAAGTTGTGACCCGTTAGGGCCCCTACCTTTTTAATCATCCTATCAAACCGGATAAGCCTGCTAGTCCGACTTGGATTATATATTCCGGCCATAGCTTCCGTGCCAATTAATTCTTTCCATCTGTTGTTGGCTTTAATGCAGATCTTATTTCCCACTCTCTCTTTCTGAGATTACAGAGTGGTGGCTTGATTGATAGGTAAGTAGTTAGGGCGAGTGTCTACGAAAATCAGACATATTAGATCACATGTTTGGTGCTCTTTGATTTTACATACAGCGCAAATCTTCGGTCAAGTTTGATGTGTTCGTCAGCCCAGTAATTCACTGCAATATCTCTAAATTAACATAGGTTATAGAGGTGCTTTTGTTTTTTTTTTTGATTTCTTGGATTGGAAAGTTTTTACGTACTGCCCAGTACGAATATTTGATTAATAATAATAATAATAGTTGGCGCAACAGGTCAGTAGGGACCCAGGGCCTAGCTTCTCGCAACCATTCGTTTTGTGCGAGTTTTTAATTTTGGAACGAATGGAAGGGATCTACAATTTATGCCGGTTCCAAACTGGCAGATTAAGAAGCTCTTTCATGACAGTTATACTCTCGGATGTTTGTCAGACGTTCGCGAGAGGTGACGCAGTGAAAAAAACCCTTAGTTGGAATTTGGGTTTTTGAGGGATTCGAACCTGGACCCCTCGCTTAGTAGTCAAACACACTAACCACTAAGCCACTGCGACCAGGAATATTTGATTGCTGGTTAGCTATTATTTATTGTTTAAATGCGATTTGATTTGTTTGGTTTTTAAGACTATCTAACTGAGATGTTTTATACACAAGAAACATACTAGTATGAGTACATTTTTCTTAACTAACTGAAGAAAAAATGCTCAAAATGTTTTTATTTTCCCTCAAACAATTTACATTGCTATTTTTCATAAATGTTTTAAGCAAAAGTACACTTATTTCTAAAAGAAAATAGTATCCATACTTAACGAATAATTTAATAATAATTCAAATTTAACGGATAAAATTCTATGTAAGCTGACAGCAACTTTGCCAACAGCGGAAGTGGCACCTTGTTTGATGGTAGGGCCGAATTTTTGAAATTACGTGACATTTGTCAATGCGAATTTCTAAGTAACAATACTAACGCACGGATTTGCCACCCCATAACAATATAGCTTGTAGTCAAGTAACGGAAAATCGACCAAAGTTGGTGGTCTCTGTATTGAGCTGATAGCCACTTCTGGAGGATTGATCAAGACCTTTGCCTTTTAATGCAACCTTTTATATCCTTAGTTTTTTAGACTCGTCTACTCTCAGAGCGAAGGCTAGATTTGGATAGCTCACAGCTATCTGTTGAAATCTGGTTAATAACTACATAATATATTCGTCCTTATCGATATAAAAAAAAATTAATGTAAATTAAATTGAAAAAGAATCAGTATCTCTTTGCCACTTTTCAAAAATTCAAAGAAAACAGTTTTGAAAAAAATGTAAAGCTCTAACCTGGTGAAATTAATAAATAATAACACATCTGAACAACACGATTTCTTTGATACTAATACCATTATAAACAGAGCTGTTATAGCCGCATGTCAGTTGAGATCGACTCAGCTGTCATTCTACGCGCCAGAATATCCTTACCCTACGCAGAACTGTACATAAAAGAGCTATCATAGCCGTATGACAGTGTTTGTACCGTTAACTAGTTAACTCAGCTGATAAAAGTTTATTGTAAACAAGCATAGCAGGCTTAGCGGGTAAAAGACATGGGTGTTCGGTGTTCATACCCGACACAAATTAAGTTCGTTAACAACCGCGTCTTAAAGAGCTATGGTAGCTCTATGTTGGCTATTTGCCAAGCTATGGGTGTAGGATACAAAATTTTTTAATTTTGTTTTCTCATTGAAGTCTCATTGTTCTGGACTCCTATCGCTGACGAAACTATTCACGATAGCTTTTTTGAATCTTTGAATAAACATGACGGTGGTGTGTAAACATGACATGACGGTCCTGTACACTAAATAGTTTTTAGGTCACAATGTGGAATATTTCGCTATTGTGAGTTAACACAATCTAGCCTAGAGTAAATAATAATAATAAATATTATTATAAGTATCGCACATAGTTTTCTAGGCTCAGCTCGTAGTACAAGACAACGACCCTCAGTCGCTATCTCTAGACTCGTGGTTACCCGCAAATCAGTTTTTCCATTTTTTCTGTACACTAATGATTTTAGACTGCCTAATATGTTAAATGTATGTTCACAAAATTCGTTGATTTATAAAGATTTTAAATTATTTAACGAGCTTCCGAGTGCCACAAAGAGCGAAACAAACTTATTAAATTTCAAAAGAAAATGTATCGATTTCGATAAAATTCAGTATTAAATTAATATTGTAAACGTGTTATGTTATGTCGCAGTAGTCCCGATTTTTTCTACTCACTCACATTAGCTTCAGTTACGTGGGAATAGTTCACGTAAGGTATCTTGCTTCCTGACTATTGATGAAATTGTTTAGTTAATGTAATAAATTCTTCTGCCGTACGGCCCTCCGACAAGTCGTTCATGTAATAATTATGTATGACCTTTAGTTCATATAACCAAATTTAAGCCAGATTTCAGGCAAGAACCTTGCATTGAGGCGGAACATGATTAGCAGCTGAAACGATGATGATGTTCAGAGCAAAGATTTACCATTGGACAATAACTTTTATGTTAAGACCTCGTTATGTTAAGATTCATTAAAAAAAATGAAAAACATTGGAGAGGTTGAAGAAGTGTACACCGGATATAGTAGCACAAGTGATTTTTTCATCAGCTTCGAGATCGCTATTAATGTTACTGTCACCGCAAATTAATTTCAGAACCAATTTTAGAATTAAAAATTAAATATGTCGTTTGATCTATATTCGAAATGAATGTGTTGTATGTTAATACAAAACTTTGTTAAAAAGTCACCTATAGGCCCAATAAACAATATGAATGCTTGTACTTTACTTCGAAAATGTTATTTTTTTTATTAACAACTGTTTAAACCCCTATTTATAAAACTAGGCACAGATACGACACTGTCTGCAATAACAATTAAAAGTAATTCCACCGAACAACAAGGAAACCTTTTTCGTTTTTTTTTTTATATTTTTCTATGGGTCCAATAAATCATAGAAATATTTCGCCTAAACTTGAACAGCCCAAGAAATCAAAACCCACCACCGGGGGCAACAGAGAGAGGGAAAGGTATGAAAGCATTATGAATGCTGTTCGAAACAATTTCTTTGATTTTTAAAATATTTGATCTATATTCCCCCCAAAAACTTCTAGATGGAAACAAATATTGTCTGACCTTGCGATAACGAACAGGGTGCCATACAATTTCATATATTGACAAAAGTCTAGCGTCTGTGGTATCGAAGCATGTTAGCATATTGAATCGCTTTCGTTTCACGTGCGTGCAATAATCGCATTTTCATTACCGTCACACAACACAACACCACCACAACAATCTGGAGATATATATTTAACTCTTCACGGCAAGTGTCGTTGGCCGTCGTTATTGCAATATTATCGCCGGTTGATTTGTTATATAAGCGTCTAGGGTGCGCAACCAGCACTTCAATTCAAGTTATGTCTATGCGAAGCAATAAAATCACCCACGGCAACAACACTAATAATAGCAACAACAATAGCTTCGGTCCACAAATCCCTCTACAACAATATCTTCAACATCAGCAGCAACAACAATTGCAACACCAACAGCACCTTCAGCAACAACAACAACAACAGCAGCTCCAACAGCAACAACAACAACAACATGTAATCAACAATAGCCGTAACAATTTAGCGAATTTAGTCGCTGCCATAAACAATGAGAATTGCTATCAATTGTCGCCAGTGTCGCCCAGTTTTGCTGATTCGCACAAACAACAACAGCAGCAACAATTCCAGTTCATTGGGCCAGGTAGCCAATACGCTCCCAATACCGTCGAATTGAGTTCACCAACCACAGACCCCGAAGATCAAACGCAACAATTGTGTGTTGTAGCCAAAATGCAGAAATCTGTTACTATCACTGTTACGCCACAACGTAGCAATTCGCTGGATTATCTAAATTTCGAGGAGAAACGTCAGCTAATCGCGTCATCCTTGTCATTGTCGGATATTTTAAATTGTGGACCAGCGGCGGCAGCAGCAGCTGCCGCTAAAGAGGTTGCTGCCAACACTGTTATTGCTGGTGAGTTTTTAAATATTTATTTGCATATGTTAAACTTCAATATAAACATTGATAATTGTTGGTTAATATAGGCTGGAGCTGGACTAATTTGACAATTTTGAATGATATAACAAAAAATACGTTTGAGCACTGAAAAAGTCAAACGCGAAAACCAAAACACGGAAATATAAATTTCTCTTTAATTTAAAATATTTAATTTAAAACGGGGGCTCATTCGAGACCTCCGAAAACCTGTTGTCTTTTGATACTGTCTTCTTAGCCCAAACCAGGGCTTGCTACTCTGTGTGACATACCTAGGTACTTACATCCATTTGCTTAGCAGAATTGGAGACAGGTTCTTCTGATACGCTGCCATTTGCCAGCTGGTTCAACCTACAGGTGTAATTTTTGAGGCGTCAACAACTTTTTGTAGGCTTTATGACGGGACCACAGTTATTCCCTTTGTAAACTTAAGACTCAGTGACTTTCGAAAAGTTTTAGCATTTTAGTTCTGTCAGCCAATTGCCTGTCTACGTATTCCTCTTGAAAATTCGTTTCTGCATTTCTCATACCAGGAAGTGAATCGCGCACTTTATACTGAGTATAACAGCTTATGTCATTGTTCTGTATCTTTTTGCCGTATTGAAAGCACATAAATTCGATTTCCACTTAATAAGTTGTGATTGGAAGCATTTGAAAAGCAATAAGTTAAAAAAAAATTTAAGTCGACTTACAGATATACATAATTGAATAATTGGTATAGTCCGCCTAAACTTACTTAAACATTTCACGCGCAAGTCTCTTAACACCAGATCAACAACAAACCAAATAAAAAAAAACAATTGTTCCATACCGCTGCTTTCGAAGATCTTTCTATCGATTGACGATCGCTACAAGACTGATTTCAACGCAGCATCGTCGTGTTCGTATGCTTAGAATCAAATATCATCCAAACTAGACGGTCAACTTCCGTGCATCTACCCGACTTTCCCCTGAAATTTAAAATGTGCACCCCTCTCTCGAGGGCTTTTTTTTCTGTCTGTGTTACGTTGTTAATAATGTCCGCCGGGTGGCACTTTTTCAATAACAAACAATTTGTAAACTTATATTTAAAAAAAAACGTAACAAGAATTAATGTTGAGATTTGTATTTTTAGAATTGTAGATAGCTTTACTTGTACACTATCCATCTTAGGCGCCAAAAAATGTTCATCCAGAGTTGTTCCAAAAATAGGTTTACACCATGCAGGTTAAACCCAAGTCTTCACTAGGGCAAACGTGAATTTTAGAAAGTATTCCCAGACATTGCATAAATTGGTGGGTGTTTTTAACTTCGTTTATTTAACATCATATTTGTACAAAATCAAAATATAATTGGAAATTCCGTAGTTTTAAAAGTGAACAGTGTCGGCTGATATTACTCAGGAACAGTTAAAATGCAAATGTCATTCTTAATTAAAAGAAATTTTATTATTGGAAACAAAAGTCGTGAAAATGCAAGTATGTTATTAAATTCCCAACAAAAGGACAATATAATGTTGTATTTAATTGGATTCTGCGTATTCAATCGAACTCAAAAATAAAAATTGTTTTGTTAATTGTTAGTATTCGCATGGTTTGTTTATAACAATGGATTTAGAAACGCCCACTGATATTTTTATAAACCCCCCTAAATTATTTTGTAACGAAAACAAGTGCACTCTATGTGTTTTTTAAATACAAAAAGTTATACTGTTCCGAGTATTTCACATAAAGAAGGGCGATGTAGGATTTCTGTATTGGGAATTTTATTATTTTTGGAATTTATCAAATGCATACTTGCATACATTATTGTGCAAGGATTTACTTAACGCACCAATTACAGATTACAAATTATGCTTAAACTGCAAATGGTTCCATTAGATGCACCTCCGGAGCCATTAAAATCGTTGTTTGATGATTTTCTAAACTGTATGAGTTCGTTCGGAACAAAAATCATTGAAGAAATTGGTTTCATGTTGACTTGTAACACAAATTTTTCTTTTATACATCATGGAAACACATCTGTTCTAACAATGTCACATGGGATTCTACGCTGCACTTTTCGGGTTAACAGATTCAAGTGCAGGTGTACTTAATTGTGAGTGACAGAAAACGTCATTCGACAATTTCATAACGATGTTTAGGACGACGATGACGAGAATGAACTCCGACGATTGCAGAATTGTCTTCAAACCTGATGATAGAACCGCACTTTGATTGGACTGAAAAACGGGTAGTGTCACTTCTAGTACCTACAATAAAATTTATTTGAAATTTTTAACTTTGTAATTCTTTGGATGTTCCGGGCTTACCGCTACACAATTTTATATTGAAAGTCGGCTATAGACTATAAAAACTTTTAGACTGAACTGCGATGTGAACGCCGTGTAACTACTAGGAACCAAGCTGAGTTCCTCATTTTTCAACATTATAGGCTAGACCTAGTCATTAGAAGCAAATGAAGTTATATTTCTCATGCAAAGTGGTCTTAAGGTAGTCCTAGATGGTGCCGTGAAATAAGGCCAAGCGAAATAAGGCCAAATCTGAAAATTTGGCCTTTTTTCACTTTACAAAAGTGAAATAAGGCCATATTTCAACATTTGGCCTTATTTCACTCCGACCAAGCGCAATAATGCCAACAAAATTTGAGTAATAAGACCAAACTTGCACCCACCCCGTAATCCAACAATAAACCCAAGCAGGGGGGTTGCAGGGGGGCAGCATGCCCCCCCATACAGATTTCATATTTGAAAGCGCAATAACACCAATTTGGCGTTATTGCACTTTGTCGGAGTGAAATAAGGCCAACTGTTGAAATATGGCCTTATTTCACTTTTGTAAAGTGAAAAAAGGCCAAATTTTCAGATTTGGCCTTATTTCGCTTGGCCTTATTTCACGGCACCGTCCTAGATTGGTGCCGTAAGAAAACATTTCTATCAATCCCAATAACGTTATCATAGTTCCCTTCGCCAGGAGAAGAAATTTAAACCTAAACCAAATTTCAATCAATGACACAATTATTGAGTATTCCGATGAAGTCAAATGCCGTGGAGTTATATTATAGATAAACGACTGAATTGGAACTCCCACATAAAGATTAAAATTACCAAAGCTTCTATTGCTTTATGGGTTAGAACCTGGGGGATTACACCAAAAATCGCCAACTGGATCTACACAGTCATGATCAGACACATTATAACATATACTTCTATAGCATAGTGGAACATAGTTATCCAAAAGAACACCATTGCGAAGCTAAACGAGTTACAACGCTTCGCATGCCTGGCCCTTTTTGGCGAAATGCGAACTTGTCCTACAGCTGCTATATAAGCTTTAATAGGATTAAGACCCCTCCACATACATATAAATAAAGTGGCCATACGCAGCTCAGCAAGCCTGGCACAAGAGAGATAAACTTTAGTGACCATCAGGAGCTACTGTCCATATCTCGGATCTTCCGGAACTTGGCATGATTTGCGAGGTGTGCGACTCCCAAAAACTTTATGCTCCAACAGAAAATTCTTCACGGAGATCACTAAAAGAGAAGCATATGGGTTAGCAATAACCCACCGAACTGCCAAAACAGCTTAAAGTGGTATATTCAGACGGTTACAAAATGGACTCGGGTGTGGAAGCTGGCATACATGAGCCAAATTGGTAATTGCCTCAGAGTATGTCAGTCAGAGCTCCATGCAAACGTTATAAATTTTTCAGGTATATAAATGGTGAGAACATTCGTAAATTCACAGACAGTCAAGCAGCTATAAATACCCTTAGCTCACTGCTTCAATGCCCTCCAAACTTTCGTTATATTGAGTTAACGGACACAAGGGTATTAAATTAAACGAAAAAGCTGACGAACTTGCTAGGAAAGCGGTCTCTGACCCTTTTATAGGACCACAACCTTTCTGCGCCGTCACCAAATCAGCAATTAACTCCACTATTAAAAGCTAGGAGCACAAAATGTGTATCAAACAGTGGGAACAGGCCGAAAGGACATTCCTGCCATTCCAGTAAAAATGTCACCATCCTCGGAGTGCCAGCTATGTCTCGTAGAAGACGAAACAACTGAGCACATCATGTGCGAATTCCCAGCTCTATCCAGTACTAGAAGGAAATACTTCTTTCGTGAATTACTAAGTCCTGAAGAACTGAAGAAGTCCTCTGCTGAAAACATTATAAGCTACATTAGATAAGTGCAAACTCTGCTATCCTAAATTCATTTTCTGGCAATCTTCGGCACAATAGCTCTTTTAGGTCGAAGTTCCTCTTTATCGCCTTGGCAAGTCAGAAGTTTAGTAAAAACGCCGAACACAGTCGCCACCACTTGAAATCCTACCAAAAAAATATGTCCCGAAAATGTCCACATCTATTAAAATAAAGTTTACTGTATCTCAGAGTGAGGGCCTATAGTAGTATAGTAAGTAATAGGCCCTGTACACTGCGACCAGAAGAGATCTATTGTGTTGGCCTCTATTATTTAACCCAGGGAGCTGTTTTGAGGCTTTTTGAGGTTCTTTATAAACCTCAGTACTCTTCTTGGTTCTATGTTTCCTATATCTGCAGGAGGGAGGGCCTAGCAACCAGTCCAATGCCATAAAGTGAAAACAAAAAAAAGAAAATCCAAAAAATATCGTTCCCTTTCTCGGGACTCTTTAATTAAATGCCGTAATAGTGTTCATTCTTGCCTAACCAATATTTCTGTGACATGTTTGCGAACTTAACCAATTTAACCGCTGTATATGAATTCCAACATCAGAAGCAATAAATAATTAGATAATCCGTGCTCACCGCACCTCGCATAAAATTCGAAATTTCGCAATTTGTCTACCAAAACTTATACGTTAAATTGGCCGGGCATTGTCAGGTGCTCCCTGCCGCTCTGATGTGTGTGGTTCAATCGGTTTTCCCGATAAGAGTATACACTTAATTTATCTGTTTCCTGGATGTTGGCGGATAAATTTATTATTACCCTGGTTGTGCGTGGTTGGAGAATCGGAAGTATTGCGATTCATTATTAGGATACAGTTGAAACCGAAAGACCGTGGTTGGATAGATTTACATTTCTGAGGGCTCTCCTCATTATCCATGGATGTATATATAATTAAAAATTCGAAATTGTAAAACTTGTCTGTCTGTCTGTTATGGCTGTTGTCAGCTGGGCATCGTAATCTGGGCGCCGCAAAAATTTCATCTACTTTCAGTCGATCGCTTGAATTCGTTTCGCATACTGTTGTACTTTCGAATAAGCGCTACTCAAGTTTAAGTAAATTTGTGTGTGCATTGTCGTTCGGCGGTAGAATGGTGAAATGACGCGTTTCAAAAACTGTAAATGTTATGGATGTTTTCATGTTCTCGCTGTCTCATGTAACAGATAGCGCACTTCCTAATGGTTGGGATAAGTTTAAGATTGTTTCCAGCGAGTTGATTAGTGTGAAGCTGATAATGTCCATTCGAGTTGAAAAGCTGCCTGAACCATGACAGTCGAGAATTAGCTTACATTTTTATATAATCCTAAGCTAAAATGGTACAAAATGAAAACAGAATGTTTATCAATAGATGCCCACTCTTAAAAAATGTGCCGCCAATATATAAAATCAGTTCTTAAAACGGCATAAAACTGTAGGACCTTTTTCCTCGTGCCAAATTGTACTCGCAAAAGGTGTTGGATAAATTTGAAGAAAGATTTCTGAACAATCGTATTTTCAATTGTGTTATTTCCAAGGCAAAAAAATGCTACGATTTACTTCGATCTGTTTAGAAACCGTGCAAACTCAACTTAACAGTTAACACTAATCCAATATTTGCATTTACCAATACATATCCATTTATTTTTTCTCGAAAAGACTTCTGCAACACCAAAGAGGGCAACCTTTTTTGTGCGAACGAGTTCTATTTCGTTTCTCATCGAATCTTTTCATAAAGATATCTGAAGGACAGGATTATATTCTGTTATCTGCTATGAGCTCTCTTATCCACCCCCAATCACAACGAGATGACACTCTATCCGAAGACTTTGTCGATCTCCTCGTCGCCAAGCGACAACTGTGGATATTCAATTGTCTTATACTGCACACAGTTGAGTCTCTATATAACTTCATAAGCCTTCGGCAGAAAAGTTGAAAAAGTTCCTCTCAAGATTCTCTATGTTGATATTGGCTTTGTGAAAACTTATCAATGTCCTTTTGTCTGTCTGTATGTGTATGTGTATAGTGTATGTACGTGTATGTTCTCCATGTTCGAATGACAATGAAGAATTCCACTCCATGTTATAGCCTATTCTGAACACCATCATTCGGTGAGAGAACCATTTCATCGATAGATATAAATATCCAACGTCCTCTCGATTTATCCCTTGAAATAAAAGGACAAAGAGTTGCAGCCCCACCGCTGGGTTGGAACAAGGGATGTCGAAAATAGAGGGTCTAATGAAGGTGACGACGTTTAATTCAGCGGGTGGGTTAGGGTTTGGCACGTCATAGTGAAATTCAACTGCCAGTCAACCCGTAAAAGGAGCAAAATAAAGGGAAATCCATTCGTCGACCTGGAAGGCATTTTATTTTTATCTTTGAATCAGTGTGGTACTGTACTCATCGATCGTGCTGATGGGTGGGATAATAATCTCCTTTAAGGCAGAAAATACTATATTTTTATGGATTTTTTAAATTTACTCCCAAGGAATGAGGCTCTTGTTTTTTTTTTGTCCGTCATCGACGCCCCTTGTCAATGTAAACTTGACTCCCAAAAGCTATTCATAAGGTTGGAAATTGTGCGCCTGAATCTTAATTGTTTATTGGCGGAGAGGTGAATGATGATGTGCGAACAATACTGTGCTGCAGGGCAATGCCCTTCTACGTTAAAGGGACATGCTATGTATAAAAGTCAGATGAACACTTGAGACGGCATATACAATACACATTCACCGTGCCAAGAGGGAAATGTTAATTCAATCGATTTGACGATGAAGTATGCTTTTGTCGGTTCTGAAAACAACGTCAACTTGGAAAGTGAACACCTGCAGTTAAGTTAAAGCGATTATAAAATGCTCGGTTGCATGTTGATTTGAATAAAAGTCCTTCAATCAGTTGCGATGTGCTTATAAATGTTAGAGCAATTAGTTAGAAAATTCCACGGATGAGGCAAAGAATAATTCACAGAACAGTACTGTTTCGAATGGGATTTCTGACTGTGACTCGGTGTCATAATGTAAAACTGCCTGGATGAGGGCTTTGTATAGACTAATCATTTCATCCTCCGATTAAGGTGTTTAAAACACCCCTTTCGCTGTGGCAAATCGTGGAATTGATGTTTTGTTCGAGGATCTTAACGCTATTTCGAAATGGCTGCTATGAATACTGACATTTTGATCTGTTGGTGGACGATTTAGTGTTTCATGACATCACGTATATTTAGTCCTGTCGTCGTTTAATTTAAGGGCATCCTATTTCAGAAGCAGTGCTATTTAAAAGAAACAGTTCATAAAAAATAAGAATAGTGGTAAATAAAATCCACTTTGATGTTATTCATCTGGATTCATCGCAGATGTAGGTGTGTCAAATAACATTGCGAGTTAATGCTCTCAGTACTACTTCATAAGCTCTTACACTTCACAAAATTTTTGAGTATCTACGAGGACGTAACAGCAGTTTCTGGTTTCTGAACTGATATGACATATTTTTTTATGTTTGTCCGGAATAGACTAGTTACGATGGCTTAAGGTCTCTTTGATTGTAAGTAGGGTTTACGATAGACCGATATCTTTACAATAAACTGAATATGCCGATGGATGTCCAAATGAAGTTGGAGTTTTTGATTGTCTAAGCTCCAAGTCATTTTTGAAAAATATTTACTTACCTACTCTTGAAAACACAATTTTTTTAAAACTAATTTTAAAGAAATGCCCTCTTTCCAAAATAGTGAAAAACTAAGTATGCAGTCGTCTTAAATTTACCTAATTAACAATTGTCGGCCTTTTTTCTCACGCCCTTCTTATCCACTTTCCACTCACTAACTCATAAGCACCCTGCCTAAAGTCGTACCAATGTAATTTTGCAAAATATTATTTAGTTAATTTAATTCTTTACGACTTTTAGAAGGCAAACAACTGTAAACCAATGAATATATTTAGTTACATGACTCTCAGAATTTTTCCTTTCACCCCGATTAATGCGGTCATTTAAAATACCAGCGGCGTCGCGTGAATTACTTAGATGGGTGTGCAATTCTTTAAAATTATATATTTTATAAAAATACGGATTTATTTATTGTTTTCTTAATTAAAAAAAAAAAACAATAAAAACACTCCATTGTTCAAATTAATAATAGGACAAAAAAAAGAAGCAAAAGCACCGCACGAAACTGCAGCCACTTATACTACCTAAACGAAAAGCAAAATTCGTTCATTCATTCATCTCGATCGACTGTCGTGCACTCCTTTTTTTTGCACGAGCGTCGATGTATTGCATGTATATTTGACTTATGACGCTTTATGGAAACAGAACAAAACAAAAGAAAATAATGAATATTCCGTGTGCACAGAAAACGAGTGCACGAGTTCACTACAAGTTCATCAAAGTAAAGCGACATTAGCAGGTAGCAGGTACGGCTACGGCGTGCGGGTGACGAATGACGATGGGGATGAATTCTTGTAGCTGAAGGAAGGTATATAGTTCGGAGTTGGATGAATTTATTTGATGAATACGTGCACAGCCAGATTTCGTGCGAGTTTATTGTTTTTCTCTTTGTTTCTCAAAGATGAAGGAATTTTGAAAGAAAAATTAGGAAGGATGAATATGAGTATTATTATAGTAGGCTGTGTGATGGAGGGGAGGTTTTATGGGATGTGTAAAGTGTAATTGAGCACATCATATTTATGTGTGTTATTATTATTTGAGTGTTCGATGAGTGATTTTTTTGGTTAGATCAGGGTGTGCAATGCACACCTTGCACACCCTGACGAGACGCCACTGTAAAATACCTACCAAAAGTAAAATATCACATGGATCAGTCAACTAAATACTTCACTATTTTAATGTCATCAGAACAACAGAGAGCTTGTAACGTGCTCTTACCTATCTTATATGCGTCCCTCTTAAAAGGGGCCAATCAAACTTCCACTTGAACTTATTGATTTTTGCTCAAAAGCAGAAAATTGTTAATGCTAAGTTAAATAAACCTTTATCGAAATTTGGTCTTCGAAAATTGGTAACATAAAATCACAATCAGTTAATCAGTGTCATTTCTTTAAGTTGTTGCCACAGGCCTAGACTTCAAATCTATCTGTGCAACATTTGCGCAACCAAGCAAACTCGCAAACATATAAGAAAATACCCGCCACAAAATGGCCAATAACGTAAACACACTCCAACCGCAAGTGGGTCACCACACTTTAAATTTCATTACCCAGCACAATAATTCACTTTTCCGCGTGCTGAAAAGAAAAGAGAAATAACCTACCCTGCCCCTAGGCGTTGGAAATTCAATTTCATTTTCAGACGCAGATGCACATCATTTCTCTGAGGTTTTTTTTTTTTAATTTTTCCGCATCTCTTGACAATGTCCCATTTGCCGAGCAGAAGACAATCTAGGTCATTCGTTTCTAATTGATTTTCTCTCATCTTGTCAACGGATACCAACTTCAACCTTTTGATCTCTGAAGATCGAAAACGACGACAATGCGAATAAGAGGTAACAGCGGGTTGAAGCATTTTCTTTGATGGTTTTCCTTTCTGATTTTCCTCGCCACCTAACTTTTACTTTTTTCTGCTTCTCCTCTCTAGTGGTGTGCGAATTCCCGCAGGCAAACGATCTCGACTTGATAACGTAGAGAAACAAAAAGTAATTTACACCGTATGCCACGGAGATTAATGAGGTGAAAGAAAGAGACAAGAGAAAGACGAATGTATGTCACAAAAACTCATTTTTTGCTTTGCGATTTAACTTTCGATAACTTCATGTGGATCTTCTATGCGCTGTCACCACTATGATCTATAACTTTATCATGATGGTTGTCTATTCATCGTGGCGATTTTCTTTTTTCTTCTCATAAGTTCTCGTATAACTTAACACTGCGTGTCTAATAAGGCGATGATGAATGATGGGAAAATTGTTAACAATAAATGCGCCAATTTGGAAAGAAAAAGAGAACAGAAACAATTCATTGAAAAAAGCTGCTTAGATCGGCTAGATTGAACTCAATTTTAAGGTGCTTTCCAGTGAAGCCATACCAGCCTTTTAGCGACAAAGTCTTTTGAAAACAAAAGCCCAACGATGTGTAAATGTTTTCCAAACTAACCCCTTAATGTTGTATAAAAATGTATAAATATATGTTTCGCTTAAGTGTAGTAGATGGACGTGTAGTTAAACTCATATGGGAGTGTCATCTGCCGCACGGTCGGGGAGTATGCTAATTAACAGCGTTAGGTAATCTGTCCGCATCAAGCTGTATTAATCGTAAAATGCGTTTACTTGCGGTTTTCACTTCGAATGGCGAAAGTTTTTTGTGTGCACAAAACAAATACGATATTGAACAGTAGATATTTTGTAGAAGGTAAATATTGATTGATAAGGTCGAAAATTTAACGGTGATCTTGTTTTTTTTTGTAACATTTCTTAAAGTTCAACACTTTCTATATAAATGGAAAAGTTAGATAATCTTCTCCGATCTTTTTCGAGTTGCTGATATGTATTAAAGCAACCGAAGCTAAAGCATTGTTATACATAAGAACTAATTGAATGATTACATAGTTAAGCAATAAATGCAACCGGTTTTTGTTGGATCTTAAACATTTTGGAGTAGGTAATTCTAAACAAAGATTTTCTGTGTAGCAGATCTTGCACTTACAATGAACTGTTATTGGTTAAAGCAGCTGTTCAAAAATGACAAAAATTAGAGAAATAAAACTTTATAGACATAGATATGTCAGTGATGGTGATGACTGATGAGTATAGGGTGCTCCTCTGTTCTTATGATGACCTGGTCGTCCTCCGATCTCTCCGGACTTCACTTTAGCAAACCGCCCGTATTGTAGCTTGCAAAGGCGAGGCTGAAGCTTTGGCCGTCTCTAGAACGCCTGTGCAATGCACTCTCTGGTTTAAAGGATTCTTATTGAAGCAGCGATGCAAGGAGCAATGCTAAGTTTTTCGTGGATAATTAGTCAGGATGGCTCAATTTTGAGACAGGCAGGTGGGCCAATCTGTTATCAGGACAAACCAACTTGGTGTCAAAGCTTAGTTGTCAATCCTTAGTTTGCTGTTTGTGGGCAGCTCTTATCTGTGGTCATCCCATGTGTTTGCAGATCGAAAGAATTGCATAGCGGATGATGTTTTAAGAAGAAATGCAATCAAAAATAAAAACGCAAATAATGTTCCACGTCAGTTTTGCGAAAATTAGGAGTAATACGTGCGTCTTATAAGACTTTTAAGTCACTGCTAACTTCTGAATACAACTGACCTAACCGCCAAGTGCTATCCTTAGTACACAAGGACTTACAAAATTTGGATGGCATAAATTTTGGTCCCTCCCATCGTTCTTGCTATTGCATATGAACATGCATTGAGAAAAGGAAACACACTTCTCGAAAACAATTGCCAGTTGAAGTTGAATACTTCAAAATTAAGTATATCCCACTTTTTATACACATACATACCTATATACATCAACTAATCATAACGTGCGACAATTAGCACTTGAATCTATTGACCTTGTGCGAGTGTTACGTCAAATTTTACAGACGTTAGGCAAATAAATACGTAAACAAATTCACTCGTTGCCCAATGCCATCTGTAAACACATGAACTGCTCCCAGATCGCCTGTCACTTGCATAAGTCAGCAAATCAAAACAATCGTCAATTTTTCATATTCAAAACAAATAAATAACAATATAACTCAGAACAAAGTGGGCTGGCTGATTGCTGATAGGCAGGGAAAAAACGTGTATACAAATAGCTATTTCAACCCATCGCATCACCTCGCCCTAGCTCGCGTCGATATATAATCGATTCCGCTTGGGTTGAGCGAAAAATCTCTCCTTTTGTTAAATCCTCCAACTCGCTCTTCGCAAACGCCTGCCCTCATGAAAATGAAGAATATTAGAAAAAACAATCACTGGCGAAAATAAATTCATGAGCTGTTATCCGCGAGTGATATTGTGTACTCTATACATGGATTTGCGGAAGCTTTGCTGTAACCAACTGTTAATTGATAACAACTACCCATTCATGCGGAATTATGGGTTTGGTTTTTATTTTGACAGTTGCTTACACGCGATTTAGCGCTAGGCATAAAATACACCAGATCGAAATAAAAATATGTCGGATCATGTAGACGATATCAATGTGGTTTCCTCAACTAAACGTAATTCAAGAGATAGGCAGATATCTACATTTCATGCATAGGTAATGAATGACCTACTAAAAAATGTTCATGTTCATGTCTATGGATCATCAGAAATTTCTATCGACGACTGTGAACTTTCTTTGTCACTTAAAAATAGCTTTCCAATTTGTTGACAAGATTAGTAGCCCTGTCCAAACATAGGCACATCGCTAATACCTGAAAACTCGAGCCGTGAAAATTGACCTTATAAGGAAAAGGTCTCCAATTGGTAGCGTGCTTAATTGACAACAAATTTTTACAAATTCTCACCTCACATACAACCTTAAGATATCAAAAGCTTACGACACATTGAGCTGATATTTTTTTTGTTGTAACATCAATAACGCAATCACAATCACAATTCATGGAATAGTGTCTAAAAATAAATAATGTATCTAACTTGAAATGTAAACAGCTCATCTTAATGAATGAATTTCACGTGAGACGAGAAAATTTATTCGAAAAATATATCTAAAGCGAAACAAATTAACAAAACCACTTGTGTATGGTACAGTTTCGGGGAAAACAACTCAGCCCAAGAGGCTGATGCTAAACGAGCTGGCGACGGTGACGATGATAATGATGCCGATGTCGAACAAGCTGAATCATCAACTGAATAATTGATATACATCTTCTTTTCGTTGTTATTGTTGTTGTCAGTTGTGCAAAGATCATGAACTTGAAAAAGTTTTTAAACACATTTCACTATCAAGTTTATTTGAACAATAAAAACGGGGCATATCGCTGGTTCATGTGGAAGTATCTTTAGTGTTGATGCATAGCGTATATCATGGAGTGTTTCCGACAACCGGAAGTTGTTCCGAAATTATCAACCACATTATATAAGCCGCGACCCTTGCGGTGTAAGAATGATGACATGACCATATTAGCCAACTTTAGTAAGCGTAATGCAAATAAAAATTGCAAATAATAACGCGATTGTAAATGCCGCAGAGCGAAAACAACCACATAAAATAGAAGACAAGTTTTTAGATTTCTCTATAGTTTGCATCCAATACGAAAGTCGTATTAAAATAATAAAGAAAATCTTATTTATGGTGAATTTTCTATAAGAAAGCCACATATTTTTAAAAAGATATCTTATTACATATTGATATGAAAAGTATGTGAAAATCTCTTGGCAGCAATAGGGAAAACGTATCGAAAGTATATGGGAAACGTTCTAAAAATACATATATGGAAAACTTATTAAAACTTTATTTTCTAAACTTATATGATCTTATAAAAATGTTGTTAAATTTTTCTTCCTTGCCCGGAATGGCACAATTATTTGTTTCTTGTATCCTTTCTGGAAGCGGGATAAGTTGAAGCATTGAATGCAGCTGGAGAGACGTGAAGCAGTCTTCAGAATCTAAGAAAATATTAAATTTTGTAATAGTTAAATGGTTCGATTTATTTTTGATTTAGTCATTCGGTCAAACCTTTTTTTTTTGCAATCAAAAAGCTGTCCCCTCTATTGTCGTAAGGACTGGGAAATGTTCCAAATTGATGACACACTGTGTTCAAAGCAGTTGCCATCTATGAGGTTTTAATTCTCGCTTCCAGGAATTTTTATAACTACTAATTACCCGTAATTAATGCAGTCTGCAAATGTGTAAAGTCAACATATTTTTTGAAAATAACCACGTACCTACCTATTTGAGATAATAAATAGCAATATAAAAAGTGAACCTCCCAATGAACAGTCAATATAATGCGCTCCTTAACTAAGTAGTCCTTTTTTTCTGAAAACAAAAATAAAATTTGTTTGTTTTCGCGCATCGAGTGTCAATATTAATTAATTAAATAATCAGTATGCCCGTTGCAATACGCAATATTATTTTATTCCACTGTGATACACTTAATTTTTTATTAAAAGTTTATTTTTATTTTTCATATAAATATATATAGTCTCGTTACGGAATATGCTTCGTTTTCACCTCCAGCTCCCGAAATCAAATATATAAATCGATATAAATCGCTTTTAAAATTACCAAACACACACAACGGTTTGCTGGTCTGTCTTTATGTCTTTCAGTCACAAATCGATCGATCAATCGGTTGATGGTGCATATTTTGAAATACCACTTCAAAAATATCTCCCGCTTTATGAGGAATCGAATGTAAATGATTTTTTTTTTGTTCGTCCTCTGATCATAGTATTCATATAGCATTTCACGGAACGATAAAAAAAATAGTTAAAATCTAGATCGGAAGGTGGGGTTTGCTGTGTTGATAAGTCGGGGGAAATTTACTTTTGCCATGGGATTTTTGAAGGTAACAAATCGATGGAAAAAAAGAAGGGAATTCTGTTGTTATGCAAAGGAACCTTTAAAAAAAATTTCAACTCGGGTCCTCAGGTGGGCTTAGTTAGGCGTAGTTTATTTGTCAACTAATTTTTAAAACTACCTGTTTTTATAAAACAGCTCCACGAACTTTCATTTAATGAGAACTAAAATGACAAAACACTGATGGATATTGGAGCTATAAGTAAATTTTTTTGTTTTATTACCGGTCCAAAAATACTTACTAAATTTGATAGTTTCAACAATTGTTGGAGGGTAAAAATATCCCAATGCCATACGAAGACTGGGTAGTGTTGTAAAAATAATGAGCCTTTTCCAACCGAACAAAATTACCACAGAGATTTTACCCATTCTGAATTTTATTTCAAAAAATGGTCTTTGACATCATTGAATTTCAGTTCATACCATACATGATAATATATATCATCATCAAAAGATTTGATTTTCAAAAGAACTTTGTTACTAAGCTCAGCAATAAGAAGAACTGGAGCAATGAATCCACAATTCACAGACTGAGCAATCACACAACAAAGTGGTACACAGATGGGTCGATAACTGATGAGGGAACTGGAGCGGGAGTATTTGGGCCTGGAACCAAATATTCTGAACCAATGGGCAAAAGTACCAGCATCTTTCAGGCTGAAATCTATGCCATAGACAGGTGTGTCCAAATTAACCTCGACAGAAACAGAGTCAACTGTGATATAGCTATAATGTCAAACAGCCAAGCTGCTATTATGGCACTTAACTCCTACATCATTAAATCCAAACTTGTATGGGAATGCCTACAAAAACTTAATGAACTTGGTAGGAGAAACAAAATAACTCTCTGCTGGGTGCCTGGCCATCTAGGAATAGAGGGGAATGAAATGGCCGACTCCCTAGCAAGAAAGGGAGCATCAGAAACTTTCATAGGTCCTGAACCATTCTGCGGAATAGGGGATCACACCCTCAAAGAAGAATTTAGGAAACTAGAGAAAGAAAACAGGGCAAGAACCTGGCATAACACTCAGGGCATGAGGCAGGCCAAGAAACTTCTGGGGCAATACAACCGGAAGAGATTCCAAGCTTGCATCGGCATGAGCAAAAATAACCTTCGTATCCTAACGGGCTTCCTAACGGGGGACTGTAGACTCAAGGAACACCTCAGGAAACTGGGTATATCTGAAGAAGGTCTCTGCAGATTCTGCGATGAGTCCAGTGAAATCCCAGAACACTTGCTGGGATCATGTGGGGCACTGACTCACAAAAGACTGAAATACTTGGGCAAGTACCAACTATCTGATGAGGAAATACAGTAACTAGAGCCAGCTCTCATCCTTAGATTCTTAAAGGAAACTGGACTGGAGAGAGTGCTATAGGACGAATTTCTTCCGCCAAGGAGAAAGAAGAGTACTAAAACCTCTAGAATGATTTCGAAAGGAATTATACTATGAGGGGAACTCTTTTGAGGGTATAAACCACTCTGAGGCGTAAGCAGGGGGTACAATAGACCAAAAGGTCGCAGTACAATAACCCCTCTCAAATAATAATAATACATGATAATAAATCCTCATAAACAAGTAAACGACAAAAGTGTGTGCGTACAACTTATATTTTAATTTATTAAGTATTTTGCAAAGATATTTCTTTAACTGAGTATAGCGGGATGACTGCGCAGAGAGACGAACACTAGAAAGACTAGATAGAAAATTACCCAATTTTTTATAATAAACTGGTGGAGTGTTTCTCATTCATGTGCGTAAATCTGACTCCTCTCTGGCGGCCTTGAGAGTACCATTAAATTGTTTCATCTAACTATACAAAGAACTTCTCACAAATGCGATAAAGAAAAGGAAAAAAGATTATCAGACATTTAAGTGAAATATATTGAAAAACGAATGAAATTCCTAACATATTTGGCTACCTACGTAGATACATCTAGACAGACGTCAGGTGCGCATTCTTTTGGAACAGATGTCATATAGTCGTATCTATTGTTAAATAAATTGTACTATTTGTAAAGAATGCCAATGAACGGGATTCTTGTTTATGTAACGGGTATGTCGGCCAGCGATTTGCAGCGATATATGAATAAATTGTTGGAGTGCGAGTCAATTGACTATTGATGTGGGTCACCAGCTCAAAAGTTGGCATAGAAATATGGCCTCTGGTGGTTGTTTTTTTTTTTTTCGTTTTTCTGCCGCATGTTTGCATTGAGAAAATATTCGAAGCCTTACAAAATGACAACAGCATTTGAGGATCTGACTGAAAGGGGCAACGTTTGGTGGATACAATAGTGTGTTAGAGACTGTGAGCTCTGTGGTGCATTGTTTGACTTTAATTATGGTCAGGTTTTCTATGGGTAAAAATTCTAGTGCTTGCAATTTTGTTGGTTGAATTTTACTTGCTGAGAAACAATCATTAGTGTTTTTTCACATTTTTTTTAAGAAAAATTTCTTCAATCTCGCTTCCCATCGGCGCAGGGTCATAAGTGCACAGGCCAAAAGTCCACAATGGACTTTTTACCCACAAATCAATTGTGGACTTATAACCCACCCAGGTGAGCCAAAAGTTCACACAAAATTCTTGTGAATTTTTGACTCACTGATTGTGGTCATATGGCTCACCGATGAAGAAGGTGAAGAAGAGGACAACGAGCTTGAAAGCGAAGCTAAAAATTCTAGTAATGACCTCATTTGCGGTGTTTGCCTCCAAAACCCACAAGACACACTTCTCCAGCATTGCAATCATTTTAAGATTGCGCTTTCAAACTATGAATTCTGTATGGGGGGGCATGCTGCCCCCCTGCAACCCCTCTGCTTAGGTTTACTGATGGATTACGGGGTGGGTGCAAGGTTCTTCTTATTACTCAAATTTTGTTGGCGTTATTGCACTTTGTGGGAGTGAAATAAGACCAACTGTTGGAAGTTATCCTTATTACACTATTTAAGAGCGAAATAAGGTACATTTGTAGAAGTTGGTCTTATTTCACGGCATCTATCAAACATTCCCATACTTTTGGAGTTGTTAAAAGAACTCTTTTTGTCATATGGATAATTGTGGACTTATGGCTTACTTCCATTTTAAAATTGTGAACCTATGGCCCAAATTATTGTGAACTTTTGGCTCATCTGGGTCAAAAGTCCATTGTGGACTTTTGGTCTGTGGACTTATGACCCTGCGCCGGAATATAGCGGCAGATGTGTATGGTGTCTATGATTATAAATAGTACTCCAAAAGTTTGCGAAAAGGTTTTGCTTCATTCTTTTTTGTATATGTATGTAAATCGGCAGTTTATATTATATATATTTTTTTTTTTTTATTATTCTTTATTCACAAAATTCCATATAAAATGGTAAATGTTATTTATCTTATGTGGCTTAACAATACATGTTGAAATTTAACTGCGGACAACTTTCATTTGATCCATATTTCGTAAATATTTGTTTTGAAACAACACCGCAATCGGTTCGACAAAAAAATTGTGCCTAATGACATATTATCATCCTTGCGTAAGACTTGGCAACTACCAAATCGATTAAGCTTATGCATGGCCAAAAAATAACACTTTCTATATTTACTCATGACTCTGCTGTGTTTATCATCAACTTAATCCAATCGTGGCGTCGGAACTCGTACAATACTTAAATGTGAATAAAATGTTGTCTCAATTCGAACGGTATTAACAGCAATTAAACAAATTGGATCCAAGGCACATTTTTTCACTGATATAATATAGCCTTATCTAAAAGTGAGTTTATGCAGAAAAAGAATAGTACCTACCTACCTTGATAATGCTTAACTTTCATAATCTTTCCATTATTACACACATATGGGTAGTGTATGCTTTCGATCTAGTTATAAATTCTCCAAAATGACAGATACCTACATCCGCTTTTTTCTTGTCACAATTTAGTTTCTCTGAGAATTAAAAAAAAACATCGGAAAAAGCACAGTTCAAAATAAAAAATCACACACTCAATACGCTGTAACCAATACAAGTAAAGTACGATTTAAACGAAAACAATGACATAGTTCGTTCACTGATCTCTCCTCAGCCTATTCTAAGCACAGAGCGAGATTACTAATCTCAGTTATGATTCATTCATTCAAATAATGATGATGATGATAATGATGGTGATAGTCGACTATTCATTTTTTTTTAACAGATTCACCCATTTTGCCACAACAAACGCTTCTGATTGCCAGGACTTATAAGCAACAGCACTGCGTGTAGCATTAGTAATCGAATTGTTAAGAATGCAAAACGATTGCACATGTGTTCTGCTTGAAGTGTGCTACTAAGTGCGTCTGGAATGTTATTGTTTGGCGGGGGTTTTTCATTTAATAATGAAATATCACATTGATTTGTTGTAACAGTTGTAACACGCAATTAAGATTCAAACTGCGCATCATAAGTGAGTAGTGTGTTGTTTGTCGACCGTACATTTGTTTTTGTTTTTTTCTCTGGTGCTCAGCGCTTTACTAAAATACATTAAAATAAGTGTTGCCACTTTAAATTTCAAATTCACAGTTGGTTACATAAAAGCTGGTCAAAGGGCAGAAATATATATTTTTATTTCTTTGACTTTTTATGAGATTCATTGCGTATTGTGAGAACGTGGGGCCTACAATTAAAAAAAAACTACAATTTAACAATGATACAGGCATTGTTAAATATTCCGATTTAACAAGTAAATATTATTGCTGTAGGTACCACAAAAGAAAACCGCTTCACTTGTTAAATATGCAAATTTGTATGAGTTTAACTTAGCTGGCAGGCAAAGCGTGCTAATACAAATCCGCGAAACGATCATTTTTGCTGCTTTTAATGAAAGCATAACAAAATAAAAATATAAGTTTGGGAAAGTGTTCATAATCTGCCTCTAAGCCTACTCAATGACAAATAGTATTCTTGCCATGCATATTAGCTATAGTATGGTATTGAGCTCCAAAACTAAACACATGCAGAGCTATTAAATTTTTTTGTCGAGCCTTGTTTCGGTTTGTTGATGACATTAATTTATATGTAATTATCCATAAAACTATTATTGAAACTACATAAAACCTGACTTGAAGCCCCTAAAGAATTATCAATTCGCACGTTAAGTTTTCCTATCGTTATAACAATCGGCTGTTAAATTTTGTCTACACTTGTAGCTTTGTGGTACAGACAGTGGGCAAATTTAGAATTTCCCACTTATTATGGCTTTTTTGTACAATTGTAAATTGTTCAATTCACTTGTAGTTTTGTGGTACAAAAACCATTATTAATTGTTTAAATTTGCTTGTTGTACAAAACTTGTAGTTTTGTGGTACAGGCCACAGGCCATGAAATTTTAAGGTTGTAAAAACTTCTGCAAATAGATAAAGCACTCAAAGGTAATTTAGAAAAAACTAAATGACTTGTGATGGCTTGAAAAATATAAATATACAACAGATGAGTTCCTGATCAGATTTATCTAACAATATATATATCCCAAATCTCGTTTTCACATAAATTTTACAGCTTGTTTAATGGAAAACGACCTTCAACAAAAATTGTCCAACTTGGTTTTGTTGCCGGTTATTGAACAGTAGATCAAACAGTGTTGCACTTTTGTATCGATTTTAGAGACAAAACCCAAAACTTCAGTAGTCCAGGAGTATTTATTATTATTATTATTATTATTATTTTATTTATTTAGCTTGATTAAACTATCTACATTTATTATAAGTTAACACATAATTGGCTTTGTTTTTTTTTTTAAATTAATAAATGGATTTAACATACTCTATAACATTGGTTATAGTATTTTGATTTGGCTGTCCAAGTTATTATGTAACTTAAAACCTTTGTATATAAGAGAGTTATGTGTGTTCGCATTTAAAAAATTTGGAAGTCTTAAGTCGTTACTGTTCCTTAGTGTATATTGTTGTATATCTCTCATAAAATGAACGTAATCGAATAAATATTTTGGCATAACATTATTTACTATCTTATACACAAACACTAAGACATTATTCTCTGTTTAACGGGTAGCCACCTTAACGAAATTAATATATAACTGATTGACATGTATCTATTGCACTTTAATAAACATCGCATTGCTTTATTTTGTAATTTTTGCAGTCTTAATATCTTACTCTCCTTACATAAAAACAAAATAGTCGAACAATACTCAAAGTGTGATTTTACAATAACGTTATATATATTTATTGCACTGATAGTCGATATTTGATTTCTAATTCTCTTCATAAATCCTATTTTTTTGGAGATTTTTTACAAATATAATCAATATGATTCAAAAACAATAACTTTTGATCTAAAACTACACCAAGATACTTTATTTCATTTGCTCTTTCTATTGATACACCGTCTATCCTAATATCGATGTCATCATTTCGTTCGTTCAGCACCATTAACTTAGTTTTCCCAACATTCAGTTTAAGTTTATTTTCGTTAAGCCACTGGTATATAGTATCTAAGTCTTTCTGGAATTTAACTTTACTGCCTGTATCATTATTGCTACCGGAGATATGGACAACTGCATCGTCGGCAAACAATGCTAATTTATTATGTTTTAAAACGCTCTTAAGATCGTTTATGTAGATCGTAGACAATAGAGTCCCCAAGACCGATCCTTGGGGTACACCAAATTCTACTCCAATTGCTTCTGACATTTTTCCATTCACTTTTACTCTTTGCTTTCTATTTTTTAGGTAAGATTCAAACCACATCAGTTCATTGTCTTTAACACCGTATTTTTTCATTTTCATAATTAGGATATTGCTATTAACAGTCTCAAATACTCGTTT
Source organism: Cheilosia vernalis (assembly GCA_949126925.1). Lineage (NCBI taxonomy): Eukaryota > Metazoa > Arthropoda > Insecta > Diptera > Syrphidae > Cheilosia > Cheilosia vernalis. Next base: position 42,743,978 of record OX421359.1, read on the forward strand.
CAAGTCTAAAAAAACACAATAAACACTTATTTTTTTGGATATCTCTTCCTTCCATGACGTAATAACTAAATTAATGGCAGTCTCGCACGAGTAGCCTCTTCGAAAACCAGACTGTAAGTCCATTATAAAACATTCAAAATACTCATACAATTGACTGAATACCACTTTTTCAAAAATCTTTTCAAATAATGGCATGGCGTTTACAGGTCTAAACTCCTCAGGTTTCACTGCTACTTTTTCGATCGGTGTTATCAATGATTCTTTCCAGGTTTCGGAAATTCACCGGCAGATAGGGAACCGTTTATAATTTTGAAGAGTATTGGACCAATTATTTCGAAATGATCCAAGTAGATACAAGGACTCATTTTTAAATTTGAACACACTTTCTACATCTTCAACGTGGTTAACAAAATGAGTCGACGGAATGGTATTCACAATGTCTTCTACACTCTTAACAAAAAATTTATTGAAGTTATTTGCAATTATTATATTGTTATTACAAGTCTCCGTACCAAATATAACACTTTTAATTTCACTTTTGTCTTGTTTAAGGATATAACTTTTAATATTTTTCCACATTGTTTTTTGATCAAAGGAACCAGATATTTTTGACATTACATATTCGCGTTTACGTTTAATAATTTCTTTTTTGTATTTATTTCGAACGGCGGTGTAGCTGTTCCAATCTATTTCTGAACCACTTAATAACGCTTTTGGATACTTTAAAATTTTCTGATTCTTGAGATTTTTTAAAGAACTATTGAACCACTCATTTCCACCGGATTTAACTACTTTATTATTACGTATAAAATAATTATCTGCTAAGAATTGTGTGTCATATGTATTTTGCAGGTTATTTAGATTAGTCTCTAAAACTTGCCCGAACAAATTTTTTTTGTATTCAAATTACCTTCTTCTGTCTTTTATATGTATTATCTACATTTAATTTCAATTACAATTGTTTCGTGATCACTTAGTTTAAGTTCGGTTACAGTTTTCGCTCTTATTAACTGACTGTTATTTGTAACTACGTAATCAATAAGTGTGCTTGAGCTTTTTTTAGTTCTTGTCGGTTCATGTACAATTTGAAGACAAGTATTTGGAGAAGAAGTCTAAAAGACCGAAGGCTTGGGCTTTTGATAAAGGCTAACAAATGTAACAACTAACGAAAAGTTGCATTAGCGTTTTTCTCCACAATCAAAGTGACAGCCCTGATGACTCCGCCAATGACAAGCAAGTGATAAAAAAATCTGTATGCAATCGTACAATCATTGCATACTAACAATTTGTTTATGATTCTGTTCGCGTTGCTGCTTTTTGGTATTTAACGTGATAAGTCAAACGACCAGCATTTGACTACAAGCAGCTAAGACCAGATGCTATATCAGTTTTGTTAAGTGCCACGCTAAAAGGAATTACTTATTTGTTAAAGGAAATTTACATCCATTACTCAGTTAATACAACATTGTCAATGATGACTGTATTTGTAAATGACTAGTTCTAATGACCCTGGCTACACGATCATGGGCATGACTGTCATTCCCATGACCACCGACTGAATACAAAATCAAGGCGTCATTGTAATGAAGGCTATTTTTACATAAGTGGATATCCGATTTTTCGTATTAAGCGAAACTGTCATGTTTTTGATAGTACCTACATACCTAGATATTCGGTACATTTTAGCCGAAATATCCCCTTCTCTTGTCTTCTCATTCAAAACGTGTCACGACTTTCATCGTAGACAACTTATAACCACTCTATGGAAACAGATTCACTTGTAATTTCTGTGCTTATATTTTTTTTATATTATGTAATAAATATGCAGTTTTTAATGTTTGCAATTTTTTTTTGTCTCTTTCTAGGTAAGTCAAGGGAAAATCTTTTGCGGTTGTCGTCATTCGTGTGGTAAATAATTTGTTTGCTTGTAAGTTTTATTTATATAAATGATGACATAAGTACCTATACCTTTCTTTGGTAAATTATATTTTTAGAATACCTAATGTGAAATTAAATGACCTATGAAGATGAAACTATAGTCGCGCAACGTCTAAGTGGATAGTATGGTGGACTACCAGGTTAAACCTCTTTGGAATAAGAGAATCACACCTAACAAACATTGAAAACCATACCTACCTATACCTATTGTGGGAAAGCTTTCTAACTGATTTGCTCAGACTTGGCTCTTTTATTTTAGTAGGCCTCTTCCATTCGTGCTAAAAATAAAAACAAAATCTCCCAAATAAATTTGAGCCCAATCTGTAACTGTATAAAATCTGAATCTATCACCAGGTGGCAAACTTCCAGTGTTGGTGGATAGGGAGGTATTGTGATTCAGTTTCGTGGGTAAAAATAACTTTGCCAAATGTGTGGATGGAAATGTAGCAGTTGGGTGTTTGGATGGTGGAGATTCTTTTTCGGTACCTACCTACGTAAGTTGAATTTGTGGGTAGTCTTTAAATCACATTATACACTTTTTTTAATGGAACGTACCTTCCTACGCTTAATTTAACAATACATTTCCATCCACACATTAGCTAACCTTTATTGCCAGCCTCCTGGTTTTGATGGTTAGGTACAAATACAACTTATACACAACACAAGTTGGTCGGTTTCATTTAATTTGGCAACAGAAGTCACGATCATCATTTCATTCATTTACCCGTGTTCAATGTTTTTCTGCTCTGCCGTCAGTTATCGCCACGCGCAGGCAACAATTTTAAATGACATTTTGCGAAAATCATCCTCATCTCGTCGCGGGTTGTGTGTTTGTTGTTATTTATTTTTTTTATTTTTTGACGAAATTTGGTGATATTGTTCCATGCACAATCGATTTCCACTCGGGCGCGCACCCTCTATTTTTAGCTGAACGTACCCATTGTGTAAAGACGAAACATTCAATGTGCACTGGGCCGTCTCTAAAAGTCGGTACAAAAGTCACTGAATTTCTGAATTTTTCTCAGCGACATATGTAGCAATTGTCCACCCACTCCGGTAAATATTTTAACATTACAATAGTTTCAAGGGATTTGTGTTTTCACTTTGATCATGTTCCGTTTCCTTGGGGCTGAAATGCTGTTCCCACAGTGGTTTGTGTTTTTTTCTTGTTACATATACAACGTGAGAAGTTGGGACGACATCTACCCAAAGACCGCTCGAGTAGTCAACCCAAAGCTGAACTTCACACCTACTTTTATTTTGGAAAGTCATTGTCTCTTCGTTCTCATTCTTCAGTCCATCTGAGTGGATTGAATGAAAAATCAATGATTCCCATTGCGAACTGCGTATATCCATGCGAATCTGGCTATAAATACGTGTGGCGTGGCTTCCACTATTCATGTGCACATGCACATACGTATCGTACATGTGTTGACCTTTTAATGCGATCGAAGGAGAAGAGGACGACTCTGTTGTTATTAGGTATGTGTACCTATTTGATGTAGGTAGGTACTTGGAAAACACTTCACGATAAATGCACGTTGCACCAAATTATATTTAATTGAATCATCGTTTGTGATCATTGAAATGTCTTGCGGCATGAAGGAATGAGATATACTTTTTGATGTCGCTCGGATGGATGATTCTTGTGATTTTCATTTGCATTGGTGAACCGTGGGTACTTACGGAATAGTTCAACGGGAAAATTACCATCTTGGGATAGGGAGTTGTTTTTCTTTGTGAAGGATATGGTTAATACATCCATGCAAAGAAAAAATCAAAATGTGGAAGGCGGTACAGTTGTATGGAAATTTGTGAGCTTCCTAAGCACTACGATTAAAGGATAAACTTTTTTTCCGACGGGTAACATAATGGGTGAATACCGATCTGAGTGTGGAGCGGTTTACCCCTCGCCAGCCCACTTACCTAACCTTACCTAAGATTCTCTTCATAATGAGGGCTACTCTTAGAATAGTTGAAAATATTTGCCTGTGCAATGTTAATATGGATTGGATGCATCTAAGAGGTCCTATGTTTACATTCTGCTGTTGGAATTTTTATTTGCAAGTAATTTGTTTGTGAATATTTGAAATAGGTGGATGAACTCGGAAAAGAGTCTCTCCTATATGTAGAAGTAGACTTGTTCCGATTGTGGTTGATTAATTGATTTATTTACTTCATACAAAAACTCATTGTCGCCTGCTTTACATTGCAGACATCTTATAATATTAGATAATTACATGATTGGTTGAAGAGCTAAAGAGAGTACGAGTACCTTGTGTATGCTGCGCTGAGTGAATTACATTTCTTTTTCCCACTGCGCCACCTCTGGCGAACGTCTGACGAACATGCGAGAGTATTACTGTCATGAAAGAGTTTTCCAATTGGCCGTTTCGACTCGGCATAAAATTGTTTATCTCTACCATTCGTGCCAAAAATTAAAAATTCAAACAAAACGAATGGTTGTGAGAAGCCAGGCCCAAGGGCCCTACGGACCTGTTGCGCAAACAATTATTATTTTTTTAATTTTTTGAAACAGAATATATTTAAAATACTTTATTCACCCTATATAGTTGGCTATCCGACTTCTTCTGACGAAATTTAAATATCCGCAACCTTTAAAATTACGAATTTCTGCAAAGAAAACTCCACATCCATTACCATGAGGACATGCTAACCTATCTCTAAAGCTCTTTAAACCTGCAGTTGGTAACAAATCTCAACTAATTTCATCACAGGATACATTTATTGGTTTCTTCCTGAAACGCTTAGACACATTTCATTCATTTATTTAAGAACACAGTTTGTATGTCTAACTGAATGGAAGCCAGACCAGCCGAGTACGTTACCCCTCCATCAATTAATTTAAATTGAAATTGTCGGTGAATGCCAGAAATTTGCGAAAGAAGAACAAAAACAACAAGCGAAACATTCTAGAATGCGTTCAGTCTATATCGTGAAATATCTTGTCGGCGAGTAATTTAGGCTATAGTTCATTAGATATGCCGATCTGAACTTGACTATGAAATAGAATTCATTAAAGCTAGTGTTTTTTCTTTTCGATAATTGATGAAATGGGTACAAAGATGGTGCAGGGAAATAAGTGTACTAGAATTTACTCCGCATGGGAATTAAAATCAACCCGGATTGGAAATTAGTTCACTTAACAAAGGTGTAGGTACTTAGTTCGCACTTAGATTGGTCAATAACTCCACTATGCTGTGAGCATTAAACCCACTTCTTAAAAATGTTAGAATTAATTCCACTCACGACTTTAAAATAAGCATTCGAACACAAAAAAAAAAAAAAAAAAAAATAAATAAAAATAAGACTAAACCACAATGCATAAACAATTGAATATGTATGAAGGGGGGACGTCCTTTTTGTTATGTGTAATTTCCCAATCAGGGTGGTTTTAATTCCCGTGGATTTTTTCCCTCAAATACCAACTTCGCTTAAAGTCGTTAGGACCGTTTTAAAACAAATCAAACTCGTATGAAAATGTTATATGAGAAGTGTCATTCATATTGATTATTGAGGTTACCTTGTTGAAAGGGCCCCGAACTGAAGGCCCCCAAACTCCAAATCCGGGCAGCCGTTTATTATGTTGGCCTATGGAGCATTGGGAAATACATACAGACCAACAGGCAGACAGACGGACGGACAGAATTTCGAGACCCACTTTTTTAAGTTCATCTATTATCGTAATATCAGTTTTGCACGAAAACGAAACGAAATAAAAACAATTAAATTATTTATTTGAACAACCAATGCGCTTTGTTCAAGAGCTTGAAAATGACTGCTTGTTAATCAACATATAGCCATTATCCTTTAACATATATTTAAACATATAAGCAAAGATAGTCCGGTGCTCAGCTGCTGTTACTTAACCGTTGTTGTGCCGCTTAGCTGCTATAATGTACTTCTGTTATATTTGTACATATAACTCGCGCAGAGCGCTATTCAGATCGCTAAATTAAGGTTCTACATCCTTAAATGTTCTCAGGTTGATGTGCCGACCCGAGTTCTTCGTATTGTAACACTCGCAGATTGTCTGAACGAAGTGATCCATATTTTTGGACGATCCGCTGCGTTTCGATCACCGAACAGATCGAAAAGTTGGAATCGATAGCAAACCACATTCCTCACTTTTGCCAAAGGAAACCAAACTTTAGAACCACGCATTTCAAAAAAGGAACTTGTTATTATTTGGATTAGCGCTTCAAGCTGGCGCCTGTAAAAATATCTTTCAGATGATAGTATTATTGCAACAGAAAGTAAAATTGCAGTTCCAAGCAATATACCCAGTGCAATCCTACAGAATTCGCCCTAATAAATATTTCAATAGAATAAATGATTCAAAGTCTGTACCCACATTAAACATTACCAAAAATGTCAACAAAACTTAAATGCTTCAACAGCTTTTAAAAGCGATTGCCCCTCCTTAGCAATTAATGCGTTCACTTGTGTCAAACAGCATTAGTGCAATAGTGTAACAAACATTACACAGTTGACCCCTTCTCTCTCTCTGACGGATTTAATTGACGCTATCCGAGTGAAAGGCTTTCTGTTTCGTGTACAACAATGCTTGGCACATAGCTGGTAGCGCGAAGAAGAGGCCGCTAAAAACTGGCGTGTTTGTGAGAGTCTAGATCAGACTTAAAACAATGGCTTATGGAACCCCTTGTTCGATAGGAATTACAGCTTGTTCGTATGCTTTCGCACCCATTTGTTATTTACGTTGGCTTCGCGCGATGAAGTTATTCAATGACTCATGAATATCTATGAAACGCAACGGCATTTTCTTTGGCACAGATATACTTTTCTTGTGTGCGTTGAACGCGCGAGGCTACCAGCTAATGAGTGGCATATGGTGATGTAAGTCCAAATTGAATAATTCGATCACGTTAATTCGGTTAGTAGGCTCGCGCGTATATTGTTTTTTTTTTTACGTTTACAATTCACGAATGTGTGAAACGCAACTTGAACAGTAGGTCAAGGTGAACGTATTAGGCTGAGAATTTTTGTGGCGACATTTTGATGAGTCAATACACAGCCACATTCTTATCGATTTTTGATCGAATAAGCACGTGCCAATTTTCTTTGCCTCGACCTTTAACTACAAACTTAAAAGGACACAGCTTTTCTTTGTTTCATAACATTACACAAGGAAGTGCTGAAAACCTTTGATTTATGGACGACAACCGTATACTTGACCCCAACCTCTGCTATTGACAGTGTTTGCACTCTTGGGTGCTGGTTGAGAGCAGAGACAAGTTTCAGCGCATAGCCGAGCTCGTATCCTTTTATGCAAATGAATGAAAAGTGCACCACCAATGACGTCTTCCGGCATTTTTTCCTCCATTAAACGTACACACTTGTATGTAATGTAAGTATGTTCGCCAACTACGACTCTCTGGAGCCTCATTGCATACGAGGAACAAGCATATGCAACGACACTCACAAAATCACCAGAAGAGACGAGCTATTTCACAAATAAGTAGAATAATAAAGCGTACATTATGCAGGTGAACTAGTAGTTTTTATGACTGTGGCAAATGACTCAAACCACTAACGGTTGTGGTGCGTCATCAATGTCTCGCTCGGTCTACAGCGAGGCTGAGTGGGAACTACCTTCTCCAACCCCTCCTTACATGTTCTTACCACCGTAGTAGACGTTTATGCGAGTCTGTGTGTGCGCAAATTTTAATTAAAGGCATATAGGAAACTTCCAAGGGATATCTTTGAGGTTTTGATCGCAGCTATAGTATAAAGATTCAATTGACTGCAAATGGGATGAAATAACTTTTCTCTGGTCAAAAGTTTTTGTTTCAGTATTCCGGCACAAAAGGAAGCCAACGTTGCCAGGGCTAGGCAGTCGAAATTGTACACAGATGAAGGATCTGTATGTACTATGAATGATTGATAGTTGGGGGAAACAGAAAGCCACTGACGCATATATAAGGAGCAAGGGTTGATGTTACCAAGAACCTGTGCATGTTTTGTGAGGTGAGCACTTGAAGTCGATCCGAAGAGGGCACTTAAGCTGTTTAGAAAACGGGTTCAATGCCTTAATAAGGACATTGTGTTGAATGATGTTGTAGGGAAAACTCGTTTTTCATAAAACTTTTGTTACAGCTATTGCTTTTTGCATTATATTGGCTCGAAAAATTGGCTGTAGGTGGTCGGAGTTTAACCGCAAACAACTCATGCATGGCCATCATACACATTACCTAAGCGTCAGCAGGGCGACCACCCTTTTTAGTTGGCATATTTGTTTTAGCATGGCTGTTTACAATGTATCTTTTTATGGTTAAGACTAATAAACAACTATATTTTTTAAAGCAAACCAAATAAATTCTTTTAAACAAATGAACCTGGTAGAATCAGAACTTACTAATCAAAGAAAAATCAGACTTAGACACTAGCCTGATTCACTGTTCTTGTTTAAAAAAAATTAAGAATTCAAAAGCTTTGGAAGATGCACTGGAGCTAAAGGCGAATATCAGAATCATCCAAACATATCTTATATTTAAAAATAAAGAAATTAATAACAACAATTATTGAAACAATATATCAACCAAGTACGCAATGACTCAAAATTCCACTCATGTTAAGGTGTATTTTCGGAAATCCGTTAAATAAGGGTGTTCTAAGGCTCTCGCGAATATGTGTTGTAAACATAAAAAAAACTCCAGGCTATGTTGAATTCCGAATTCAAAAATTTATCAAAACTTTTCAATTTTCAAAAATCCTATGTAAACCATTTCGCATTAGATTAGTGGTTAGCGTTATTGACTACTGGTACTGGCGTCTCCGGTTCGGCAGCCAGAAAAATTTAAATTAATATCTTCGGATTTTTTTCCATGTTACCTATTCAGTTCGACTTGTTGCACCTACAATTTTTTTGTATGGACATGACATCCAATACCGCCATCGTAGTCAAAAACCAGGCATGCTTTATTTTTCTTATCTTAAATATAATCTGTCTTTACAACACAACCAGTGTACTATTCCTTAATTTTCCTTTTAAAAAAAATGATAAGATACTCTTTTACTATATTTCATTTCATACAAAACTTTAAAATAGTTTGAAACATACTGAACTCAATTTTTGTCAACATTGTTCTCCCGACTTCGAATCTAATTAAACACAAAACAAGCTGAAATTGACTACAAATGTTTGACGTTATACAAAGTTTAAATTGGACTCTGCTAGGCTTAAAATAAAGAATTAAACACAGGAATTTTTGTTGTGCGAAGTTCTGCAAAATTTGCCAATTGTATACGGTTCCTTGAAGTAGGTATTATAAATTAACTTCTTAGTAATTTTAGCTTTAAAGCTAAATTTGATCTAAAGCTATCTGGGGAATACAAAATATGAAGCCAAAGCTAAGATGGAACTTCATTATGAAATTCAAAATATTTTTTCAAATTGTATTAAAAAACTAGCTAACCCGTGCCCGCCTTGCTTCGCCAGAGTTCCACATTCCACTTCTCAAATAAAAGTGAGCAAAAAAAAAAAAACAACACAAAGCACAAAAGGTGTATAAAAAAAAGAGAAATAAAAGGCATACAGCGAAAAGGTACAGAGAGGGAAACACGTTTTGCCGCACACACACACAAAATTTCCCCCACCGAATGCCGGGAAAATCCAAAGATCTAGCTTCAATCGAAATTTAACTTTTTTGAATTGTATAAAATTTATAGTTTAATGCTTATTGTTCAGCTTCAGGATTACGTACAAAGATGATTTATATCTTAAAATATTTGTACATAATTGGGCTTTATATTAAAAAATCCTATTTCATTCGGATGAGTCATTCCAAAGCTAGGAGCTAGAAGGCACTCGAGAATTACAACTTTTGTTAGATATCAGCTTAAATCTCCGCGGATAATGATTAAACATATCCTATAACCTAATATCGACAATTTCCAATGCAACTGTGAAAACCGGAATCTATTTCGTGCAGTTCTTTTTGAGCCTATTGCGCACAAACTATTTACAGACGAAAAAAAGTTACAGTTTTATTATAGTAAGGATAAAGTGCACGACTGGGTCGAACGAAACTTTCTCGATACTAGATAAGAGAAAACAAAATCCACTTACTTATGTTTCATATGACAGTTATACCAAATAACAAAAAGATAAAGCCCTCAGTAACAAGCAATTGTCGCACGTTGGGGTTAGAGAGTTATAAGTGACATTAGGCACTATTTTATAAGGACTTACACCTCACAAGGTTTTTGAGTACAGGATAAACGTATACCTAGTAGGAGTTTCTGCTTTTGAGGTCCTAGGATATGTTCTTTAATTTTGACTGGATTATGATTAAAGTTTTCAATGATTGGAAGTATTGCCCGTGATGAAAAGATATCTTTCCATAGATATACCTAAATATTATGTAAGAATTCAGGTATTAGGAGCTATAAATTGAATATCCCGATGCTCGTGTGTGGGGCGCAACGTGCAAATGAAGTTTGATTTTCTGATTGTGTAAGCCCCAGGCATTATTTTAAGATGTATATTCAATATTGTTGAAAAAGGAAGAAGTGGGTTGTATTTGCCAAAAATAAGTTTTGCGTAGCTATGGGGCATAAAGCCTATTACGAAAATATACCGTCTATATGTTAAATTCATAGATCGTGTTTTCTGTAGTATTTTTTGAGAAATAATTAATAAACTGACGTCTTGAAATTTTTTGAGAAAAAACTAGTACGGGATCTTATTAAGAATAATTATGTTATCTCCAATATATATTTTGGTCAAAATCGTTAGAGCGGTTTTTGTAAGATTGTGCCGACAAAACAGTACCAAATATTGCAATGTCTATAGTTTCAAAAATACTATTGTTTAACTATTTAGCTGAAAACCGATTATATGCCATTGTTCGGGATGCAAGCATCCTACTTAGTTTTATAGAATTCGAAGATGGGGTTTTTGAGATGTGAGCAGCTTTTAAATTAGCGTTTTCGGTGCTTCGAAGGACACAATCATTTTGAAAATACCAATTCGACTCTAAGTTTGCATTTTGTTCAAAATCGTTATTACGGTTTTCAGGCAAACCAAATAAAACTAAATTTTTAAAAAAATACTAGATATTTTCAAAATCCATTGGACGATAATATAGCCAAAAACTAAGCTTGCTATTAAGTCATAAATGGCCACATTACCTTAGAAATTATTTTTTGTTAAAATCGTATGTACCGTTTTCGAGATATGTCGAAATTTCAAAAGTACCGTTATTCTATTTTTTAGGCAAACTCTGGGTATGCATGCAGTCTTGGTAATCTCACCTACTTAAGCTTAAATATCAATTTTGGTTGAAATCGTTGGAGATCGTACGAACATTTTATATGCAAACAAAAAAAAAAACGCCACCGAACTGTAAGCCCACAAACTCCAAATCCGAAGTTTGTTCGAAATCCCTTCAGCCGCTTAGACTGTAGGCCTGTGGAAGAACGGACAAACAGGCAGACAGACGGACAGACCGGACCGAATTTTGCGACCCACTAAGAATTGATTAACATCTCGAGTTCATAATTGTGTTCGAAATTTTGTACGAAAACAATATCTTTCTCTAACTACGTATAATAGAGAAAGTTAAAAAGTAACAGAACTTAGAGGAGTTAGCCCTATATACCGACGGCTCTCAGATGGATATCGGTACATGTGTGGGCATCTTCAGCAAAGCACTAGACCTGCAAGATTCATTCAGAATCAGCGATGATTGCAGTGTTTCCAAATTAAAGATTAAAATAATTGGTTCGTCCTCACAATCCAGGGGTATTTAGCAATACTACAACAAAAATGATACCAATAATTACAAGGTCATTAATTAAAATTTCAAATGTATTGGACATGTGTTTATAAGTCGCTCCCAACGATGAATCTTTTTTGTCTAAAAATAATAATAACCTCTCTTTTCGCGAAGTATCATGATCCACGATCGATAGGTTATTCAGCAGTTGTCCATGTTATATATGCGTTCTTATATAGTAAGCTTATCACGAAAGTAGTTTTGGAAGCCTATTATTATCAACATTTAATACTTTTAAGAATTAATCCAGAAGAGTAGAAAAAGACCCTTTCCAACACTAGTCGAAAGATTATTTTAACAAACCTTAACATTTTTAAAACTAGGTATTTCATCGTGTCATACTTACAGACCCATACTTGAACAGGGGCACGCCCTGCTTGCTCATTCCATAATCAAAACAGGCGAAGTGTGACTATGTGCGAAAATAAAAATCACTTTTCCATAGAAATCAAGACGAAAAATTACCCAAATCTGTCTGCATAAATGCTATCTAGAAACACATGTGAATCTTGGGGCACAAGCGCGAAAGTGTATATACCTTTTCTAGATTATTTATTAAATGAAATGTCGTCTAGGTTTCCTAGAGCTCAGCTGCAAAAGTTACTATCTCAGTTTTGCCAGGCGGTGACCTATATAAAGAGGATCTACCTTGTATTTTAGTTTTGAAGGGAGAGTTACAAATTTGGTAACAGATGAAAGAAAATATTCTTAAGTCACCAGCAGAAGCTTATAAAAAAGCAACGGCTCTGCCAAACATTAGAACCCTTTGTCAATTATTGTGCACATTTCCTATGACAACCAGCACTGCCGAAAGATTTTTTTCCACCTTACGCCGGTTAAAGACATATCTTCGCAGCAATATGAGAGTAGATCGCCTGAATGGACTGGTCTTAACACCGCGTCTCCACGAGACATTTCAGTCAAGACTTCAGTCACGACAACAATGTGTCTCGTGTAGACCGCGATTTTGTGGACACGACAGAAATCTAGACTTTTCAGTCTGACTTTTTTTCCTGCCATCTCTGCAGACAGATCTTCTGACTGAAATTTGACATTTGAAATCTAGACCAGCGTTTGACAGCAAAAAATCATTTGGTTTTGGTTATTCTCGGAAATACATGTGCGCGGAAGCAATTATGGCTGATTTTAGATTTTCGCAAAGTGAAGAAATATGGCGTCAAAGTAACTTGGCCCTTTAAGGATATGTTTTCCGTCTATCCCAGTGTATGAGCAAAGTCCCAGAATTGGTCAAAATTCTTGGCAATTTTGAACCAATCGCTTTCTATGACGGCATCTATAATTTAAAATTGTTATTTCCATACCTAAATATCCTATGCATTGTCCCATAAAACATCTTTTAACAAATGCGCTTCCAAATCGGTGTAGCTCTCTCATCTGAAGAAACGGATATACCCACAATCTGTGCTTTCTTTTGTTTTCGGCTAACATCTGGTTTTCCAATTTTTCTAGGTCGATTAATGCTTTCAAAGCAAGAGCCACCTTCACTTGTTTCTTCGTTGATGGCATCTTGTGAAATGAAATGTCGTAACACAATTTGCCCAACCAAAGCAATGCAAATATGGCGGACAAGATATCTGACTTAAAAGTCTGATATAATTCAGACTCGTAGAGACGCGGTGTAATGCATATCCTTTAAGACATTGCTTCATAGATGAACCCTGAAGAAGTTCTGGATATCTTCAGCAGAAAACATAAAAAAAAAACTGTCATTATTAACCATATAATTTTTCATTATTAAACCAGTATAAAAAGTGTTTTTTATTCTTTGTTATTTTTGTATGCCATTGATAAAGAATGAATCCCAAAGACAAATTCAAATGCAATACTATGGGGTACACTCATCACCTATCTGGCCTTTGTGCCCCTCCCAGAAATAAATCCTGGATCCGCCCTTGGACTTACCCCATCTGTGCTTCCAGTTTCCATAAATTTGCTCACTACATTCCGAATTGTTTCCTTAAACTGACCATGATCTTTCATTGAACTGAACTAAACAAAAAAGATAGCTATTTCTGTAGATAAATTGGTCTACCTATTTGTAAATTGTGGCTATGCAATATATTTTCGATTTTGTAAAAGCGTTGGTTTTAAAATAACGAATTTTTAATTATTATAACACATTTTTCAAATAAAAATATTTTTTTTTTTTTTATAAATAATAGTTATCATACTTAAAGTGTTGCCAATATAGAAAATGGATACCCCTTGACGAATCACAATATTTCGCCATAAAATGCAACCAAAAAGGTTAAAACGCCCTTCAACAGAGTAGTAACTCACCGAAATCGTACCTAAAGAGGTCCATATAAATAAGGGAGAAAAATACAGTGCATTCTGTTGTGGTTGATAACCCACAGCCACACTCAAATAAAACAATCAAACCAGAATTAATTCCAAGCCCGCAATGCATTCGGCAGGTTATTGTTAACACTAAATTGTAATTATCGTAATTAATTACAGCACACTACATGGTTGCATTACGTATCTATCCCCATTCAAATGTTAGCACAGCACGACATGATAGGAATGGTGCACGAGTGCGGTGTGTGACCACCTACGTATACAACTACAATTCTCTGCAGGGGTAGATGGCGTATTGACTGATGTTTAAATTTCTGAGCTCAAATTCACTCAAAAATTACATAAAAAACATGTCAGACCGTGTTACTGTTCTGTCGTCTCTGTGACCCTACCATTTGACCTAAACCTCTCTGGAATGGCTGCTGTGGTACTTTGTTTTGTGAGTGGCTAGCAACATCATCAGCATCTCATATTAATGCAACAGAGAGTGAGAGCAGGGGAAACAAGTTAATAATTGGCGCAAATAATTTTTATAGTAAAAACAAAACTGCAGCACGCAAACACACACAATCTCACTGTTGAACCAAATCGCATTCGAGCCGCTGGCACGACACTGACTGGCGGAGACAGATTGTATAGAGGAGAGCACATTCCAACTGCGCCATTTTGGCATGTGATGATGGGCAACATCATCAGGCCATGATGCTGATGATGATGATAATGCGGCTGTTGTTGCTCTTGCTGATGATGATCTGTGAATGAATGGGTTACAGTTTTTCATTTTACTGTCCAAAGTGGATGCAAATATGTAGCTGAACATGAGCAAGTGCTAGCAGTAACAATGGCATGGCAATGACTGCGACGAATGCGAAACTACATTCCATTCCAGAGATGATCGTTGTTTAGATGTGTACACTGTACAGGCATAGCTGTGTATGGGGGTTATTGAGTTTGACAGCGAGGTGAAGGCAAGTTGGTTCAATATTAATCACGAGAAACAACAAAGCTTGAGTGTAAATGTGGCAACAGTGTATGGTAGGGGGTTGAAAGTGCTTTTAGTTATCGTTTGGATCATATGACATACGTGCGATGAAAGCGATCATCTGGTCGTCATTATAGTTGGTCAATTGGAACATGTGGGTACATAGATTATTATTGGACGATAAGTATCGCTGTACTCTGTCTGTCAAACAATCATCGTCTTATTTATCGTACGAAAATAAACTAAATAAGTAAAATATTAGAAGTTGGCCAATTATTTGTGGGAGGTTATGTTTTCGGTATTTCCGGGAATCGACGTCGCAGGTATTTGCGATAAACTGGTCTATTTGGTGTACATCTTGAGATTTGGTGTGTGCTTGAAATAAAAACGCCATTTAAATGGATTGGATTAGATATTATGACATAGACCAGCAGATATTTCCTTGCCAACATTTTTGCCCAGTAGTTTGCACGGAAATAAGTACCATTATAAATTCGTTGTCGTTAAACCTTTGACAAACGTCTAGATATATTTCCATGATAATTAACACCAGTTAAAACAAACTTGTTCTATCCCTCGAAACCACTGATAAGATAACTGACATATTTACCTACCTACCTACCCAAAAAAAAACAAATCATCGCCCACCGCTCAAAGTTCAATGGGCTCTTGTGAAACTACTTAGCTTAGTTGTGTGTGCATTTTTTATTTGTTGTTATTCTTGCAAAAAACTTACTGAGCAAAACCCCCTTTGAAACATAAACAAAACCATCGAAGCCAGATTGAATAGCTCCCATTCGTCGATAATCTGGTTTGCATCAAAACAATTAAATTCGAATCAACGATGCTTTTTTTCCTTCGCCATCGCCATCAGGTTCGAATTCGAGTAACAAGTTCAACACAAAAACCAAAATCATACCTTCTACTACGACTACATTCCATGAGGTGTAGCGTGCCGCTTCCGACTATTGACTATTCATCACCAAAAGCAGCAAACAAATTGTTCAGAAGATGCACAAAGCTCAAATATCTTTTTCGTTTTAATGGCATAAATGTAGGTACTGACAGTAGGTATCTGCGCGCAAAAACGGGTTTTGCCAAAGCAAGGAATTTGTTTTTCGTTTGTATTTTACCGATACAAGATACACGAGTTATGTTTTTCTTTTGAAAAACCAGTTTTCCGCGACGGCACACACCTACAAATCCATGAGAAGTAACAAAACAAAACCCAAAGAGAGCAAAGAAAACAAAGTAAAAATCCCAGACGATGTTTAAAGAATACAAAAAAAAAAAAAACTGATCTCATCTTGATTATGGGTAATGTTTTCCCACAATTCATACAGATATACATTTTCACTGGCTATGCCCGTAACGACATTATTGACTAAATGGGAGGTACGGCGATACAGTGTTGCCAGATTGTTCGAATTTACTTAATATGAATTACAGTTACTATAAGGCTATTTTAAAAAAAAAGTTCAGTGAAAATGATTATAAATACCTACACTGTTAACAAAAACAAAAGGGTCGTTTATAGTGATATTTTAATCAACTTAATGTTTCTTTGCTTTGTGCGTTTTTTTTGCCAACTGGTGTGATCTATTTGCTGTCAAGAATGTTAAGAGAATATTTAGATTTATTTATCGGAACAAGATTTTAGTCCTGTACCTGCCCGATTTAGAAAGAAGAAGTTTTTGGGGCCGTGGTACTCTTTGCTTTTAAATGCTTATTTATGTTTTTGGATCGTTGCGATATTAGATAAATAGGAACACCGTTTCATAGCTTCAATTTTCACATTACCTATATATTTCAATTGTTTGTTAACCCAACAGGCTTATAAGTTTCGGCTCTTACGACCATTAGTCTTTTTTTTTCATTTATTTGGTGCAAATCCGTCTAAATTTCCTCCGACACGTCCCAATGTACCCCTAATAGTACGTCCTGAAAGTGGCAGCTCTTTTTTTAACTTCTTCCTTGTTTATTCTTCAATTTACAAATTTAATTTTAAGTTCATCTATTTTCATCTGTCAACCCCGCACTGTTTAAGTCTCTATATCGTGTATGTGGGTCGTGCCATTACCGCCAGTTTGTTGGTTTTCAGTTACTTGATTTTTCTTGGTCATCTAAGGGAAAAATTGTTTAGGGGAAAATCTGGGGTGTATTTAAAGTACTATTTTATTTCTTATGTATATCCCATTTTCGATATTTCTCCGAAACTATATTTGCAAGTAAAAACTATTTTTGTTTTAATAGCTTTGCAATATTTTTGTTTACAAATACTTTAGAAATAAACGAGTGCCCGTTTCACTACGAACAAGTTATTGATCTCGGTACTTTGTGATATTATGTTCTTCCCTTTTTTCCTATGTATGCACCACACATCTGTAAGATTCATAAAGTCTCGGTAAATTCTCTTACAATATGGTTTCCAAAATGTTAACATTTTAAAAATTGTTTACCTCTTCAGGCAGGCCAAAAACAGACTTTTGTATTCACAATACTGCAATCTCATATTTATTTATTTGAGTAGATATTACACAGTAAGATATGAGTAAGTTATAATATAACTTATTAAAATATTGGTTAGCTGAGTAATTGATTAACGAGTAATAATTAGGACTACTATTAAACGAAAAGCATAATAGTTACTTAAAAATTAAAATTCGCAAATACAATAAGATTCTGTTACAAGATAATTATATAAATTATGTGTTGCAGGTGAAAATGTTAAATTCATATTAATAAGTCGTGGGTACATAAAACATGTTCGAAAAAATATTAATTTGGGTTTTGCTGATTTATCTGAGGGGAAATATTTCGACCGTCTGTCAACTCTGCTGTCGTCTAACGTCTTCGGCGTTCGGCCTTCTATGAACGGAAGAAAACGCTTCTTATGGAGCTGAAAATACTCAGAGAGCGCATAACAACAGCAAACAGCATTCGATTGTTAATTGTGTTGTGATTTTGATATGGTATGGAGTGGCAGTGGACTCTCTCGAAACTAAATTTCGCTGAGTTTTTCCCATGCATGTGTATAATATACTCAGAAACGAAACCCAAACATATGCGAAGTGATGCGGCATCAAAGTTTGCTTGCAATATGGTTTATGCTGATGCGTTGCTGATTGAATATGGCGTTTGAGTTATAGAACCATTGTTTACATAAAACAATTAAATGAAAGAAAATTCCTAAAATTTGAGACTACTTCAAAAGTTCTAGAAAAATATCCAGACGACGTATACTCCAAAATCATTTTAGAATGTGCCGCTCACCCTTACTTTTCTTTCTCTTCCGATATTTTTCTTAATTTTTTTGCCGACGAATCAATACTTGACGTTGCAAATGATGCCAATAATTGCATCAATGTACATTTTGCATAACATCATGACCGACCATCATGATGTCAGTGATACGTTACTGAATTTACACTTCACGGAGGTCTTCCGCAAAAACCCTGTAATAATGTTTTGCTTGTAGCTTATGTTTTAGTATTTCATGATTTGGCACATTGTATCTTTTAAAAAAGGTTGTAACTGCGTAACTTTTGAAGCAAAAATATGTTTGGTAAATTGTAACTTTTTCGAGTGGATTGTATCTGTGTAACTTTATTTTCTGATTGTATCCAAAAGATACAATTGTATCCGCTTTTCCATCACTGGTGTATATTGTATTGGCTTGTGGTTTGTGGAACCTATCATTTGTACATTTGTTTTTGTTTTTACATTTTCATTTCAAATACATATATGATATTTTCCGCTCCAATACTCCCCTCACTATTAATACGTTTATAACTCCATTTAATTTTAAATTCCAGCTTGAAGTGAGTTACTTTAACATACACTTAATACATAAAAAGCCAAATGAAGGATATAAATAAACATAAAACTAAAACGAAACGAAAAAAAATATTGAAGACACATAAAAATAAAACCGCACGCGCTTCGTGCGAAAAAGGAAACCTGTTGAGAAGATTCGAATGCGACGAATGGGTGTGTGTAACTTTAGTTCCGCTGCAGATATTTTAATACGGCGCGATTCTTAAAATAGATTTTTTGAATTCGTACATGTGCCTACGCTGAGTGAATATAAATTAATAATTTGTGGAAGATTGAAACCTTTTTTTTTGTTTTGATTTTACTCTGGAATTCGTGATGAGGTATGAATTCTTCTACGGCGAAGAAATTAATGGATTTGTTTACAGATTTTGAGATTTATAGATTTCTGCCCAAGATACTAGTGAATAATTATGCACAATGACATTATAAAGGCGTCACTACGAGTTATTTGTATATTTAAATTTCTCGAAACTTATTTCATTTGGCACGCGATCGCATTTTATCAATCACATCCCTGGAGATTGAAATCGGAATAAAACAAATTTTGTTGAACCTTACAGTGGATGGAGCTCCAACGGAGTATAGAAATTACCCAGTTCCTTTATGAGGATAGCTTGGCCAAGTTGATACGTGTTAGCTTATTTAAAAATTGTTGCCTAGCATTGTGTTAATTTCTCGTTGCAAGTTGTGAAGTTAGGGCTCAGCATATAGCTGCAAGTGTTAGTGCACTGGCCATGACGTGATTTCTCTTTCTATTCTCTCCTCTTGGAAAAGTGATTACTGGTTTTCTATGCCACATAACTAGGTACGATATCTGATTGCAAATATCTATATAACCTGCCTATATTGTAAAGTTGCATTGAGTAGAATAGTTTTTTGAGAGCTGATTGTGGCCATATTTAAAAATATTTGAAACAATTTTCTAACGGAGCGTTAGGCTATTCAACACATGATTTAATTGGAATCCACCGTTGAGTTCCGCTCGCTAGATTATTGCGCGACTACCAACCAGATCGTTTTGACTTTTGCACTTCAACTTGGCGAAAAGAATTCCATAACTCAAGTTGTTCAAGAATTCGAGTATTACTTCAATGCGGCCTGTGAAACAGTTGCAATGTCCATGGATTACTTGGGTGAATATGAGTCGCCATGACCGCACCCCACAAGACGTCTGACCATTTCCCATGTCAAATCGAGTATAATTTAAAGTATAAATAACTCAAATGAATACTTTGTTGATAAGTACTGACTCTTAGCTGTCGCAAATTCGGGTTTGAATACTCATTAAAAAAAATTGCGAAAAACGTTCATCCAGTAGGTGAAGTCGGTAGCGCAAAAAAAACGGTAATGAGTACTTGTAGCTGAAATATCATTCAGCAACGTAACAACTATCAATCTATAAACATCAAACAGGCACGAACATCCGCGTACTGGCTCAAATGTCATTTCCCAACAAGCGGATATACATTCCCTAAACGGTAGTAGTCGTTTTGTATCGTTCTAACTACTGCATCAATTAAGTTTGTTAAATTTGTAAACCTGCCTTAAAGTTGACATTAAGCGCAATTGTTAACACAATAGGAGTTCTATTGAAAAGATGCCAACGCCGTTAGCAAAAAAAACAAAAAAAATGCAACATTACGATGTTAAAAGCATCATCGTCGTCATGACTTTCTATCCACTGTTCTCCGCATAACGAAAAAACCCCACCATACACAGCAAATGAAAAACTCCATCCGACTAACGACAATAGCTCAACAATAGATACTTCAAGACAACATCATAGCACACACACGCTTAAATTATCTTGGCATTGTCATACAATTGACTTGAACTGCGAAAAATTGTTGCACTAACTGCGCGAGGCAACGACTACGCGGTGGGATGGGAACAAATTAAATTTGTCATGTTCTCCTTCGTCTTACCCGGTCTCCGTTCGTTTAAGATCTGTGTGTGACCTTAATGCGATGGGAAATAATAACGTGCAACATCCGATGCGCATCATAACAAATTTCTCGCGGTGATAAACATTCTCGCATCTAATTCCATTGTTGTTCGACGTCAGTTTTGTAATGAAGAAGTTTGTTTGCCTATGGCGCTGTGCATTGTGATAGTTGTAGCCTTGAACGTGATCTATACCTACACGAACTTGATGTACAAATAAAATGCAATCGAGAGACGTGATGTGTATAGATTACCACTGTCTGAATGCACATGATTGAGATTATGCCAAGTAGTAGCAACCATCAGAAGCTGATTTCCTTAGAAGAAGCGATTGACCCACTTATGGCTACTACGACCAAATCTGTTGATGTTGATGAAACGCCCTCGTCGAGACAGAAGCACAGACAGTTCGGTTGACATCACACCGCCATTATACTGGATAAATCCGATAGGTTTTCATTTCTCCTCGGGACATAGATATCTACTTTTTTTCACTTTTATGCTATACTTATGTGGGACACGCAGAAATAATCTCCTCATCGATGACAGATTTTGTGGTGGGATACCCGATATCTAAATGTGTGTAGGTGCTTTTTTTTTTGCTCACCTTTCTGCATTTTATGCGGGAAACACATTGGAGTAATTTCTGCGGTGGGAGACTTTGTGGTCGGTTAACTAGCGTGATGCATTGCTGATGAGACAGCCGAAAGTCAAGGTGGAGTCGTCCGCAAACGAATGTGGGTGGGGTGATCAAGCACACAATTGTGCCAGTCACCGTGTGACTGCTGGTGTCTATTTGACGAGTTTGGAATTGTAGTTAGGGACTGCAGCACTTATAATAATATATTATTAGGTTTGATGTAACTAGGAACAAAATAGGAGGGCTGCTAATACGTCCAGTGAGCGGGTTAATGTTATCATCGTCTTTTTTTTTCCTTAAATTAAATGGAAATTTGAAACAGAGATTAGGTATTTCTGCATGTTTAAATTGTGTTTAAAAAAAAAACTTTTACGAGCACTCTGCTACATAATCACCTCGTAAATTGAGTAGATAATGAGAATTATCTACAGGATTCAGAAATAATTCGACGTAGCAACTCTCAATTATATTGTAATGAGAATTGAAAGAAAAATAATCATACAAAAGATAGCAGTCGCAGGATATAGCAGCAGGATACAATAGGTAGCATGCAGAAGCTCTGTGTTTCAAATCGATCTATCACACTGGCTATATAATCTACTGTTCTGACTTTGTTCATTTGAACTATCTCAAGCTCTGAAACAAATAATAGGAATAAAAAATCGCTTTGTTCATTTGTTCATTTGTTTTTTAGTCCATAAAAGTCTTTATTAAGTTTATGGACCTATGAAACAAATCTGATTTTAAAACAATTTTAAGTTTCGTCAATACTAAAGCCAGCTTGTGTGGAAAAGTACATCTTGCGAATCAGTGGGGCTTAATAGATAGAGACTATTTTCGACAAGAACCCTCTTTTATTTGTCCATCTTCTTAACGGACATACTAAACTTAACATCAGTTTCCCATCAATGGCCTCTCCAAAAAAATCTGCTTAAATTAAACCCTAACCCATTTTTAACACTGAGTATGTTTTGATGAAAATCATCATAATTACCGACACGTCATTGGTCCTAAATTGGTTCGTCAACCTGTCCTTGTTCTTCAGTATCCACTTCATCATTACGCCTGCCATTTGTCATCGTTAATCAAAACTAGACTGTAAACACAAAAAAGATAAGTTTTTTCCTCAATCAAAAATTGCGGAGTGGATTTATCCTCTCGAAATATTTACACAGGATTTCCTTTTTGTTTGCAATGCGGCCTCATTCTGTATTTTTTATTTTTTTTTTCTTGTTTGGATTCATATTTGTTCAACAAACTGTATTATAAGCACACCAACACGTAACCAAACGAAAATAATTTCCAAAACTGAGCCGACACAAGACGAAAATGACTACTATGATATTTGTGTTCTTGTTGTTGCTTAGAATGATAGCGAAATCGGCGGCTGTGATAGGCTCACAGACGAACAAGAAAATCCTTTTAACAAAATGAACAGAGCAAGTTGAGAGAACTCATTTTTAAGGATTAGATGTGCACATTCACATAGAAGGAGCCCGTGAATTGGTTCTAAAGTGTGAGACAGAATCCTTCCCTCGGTACTGCAGATTGCGTTGCCAGAGGTGGGGGATTTGCAGATTTCAAAGTTCGTTCAATGGAAGAAAGCGTAGAAGAGAATTGGATATGCGCCTAGGCATAAATGCAATTTCCATATCTCTCATTTGTAAAGTGAGATATTTTGCGGATGGAGGAATGTCAAGAAGCTGCTATTAAATGGAGTGCATCGATCTAATTGAAGGATTTAAGTGCACATTTAAGCGATAGTCTTGTGTGTAGAGCATTATTTTTTGCAAATAGACGGTTCCACTTGCTCTGCATATCACCGATCTGGATCTACATATTTATTTTTTTGGCAACAACAGACGTTAATTCTTAAGCTATTGTCTGTGTCAAAGATTTATGTTACACCTTGTTCAAGCAGAAAGAATGCAAACTCCATTCGACATCAACACTACCCTCCTTATTTTATTGAAGGACGATGTAGGAAATGGTCGGTTAAGTATGTGGCAAAGTGTGGGTAATAATCAAATCCTAAAAGTTCAAAATAACATTTTTTGACAAGTTTTAGGGGCATAATCGGGAGTCTTATAAAAACGAAAATTGAAAAAGATCCACGGTTTGTTTTATATTAGTGATTTCTATGATCTTAGACAAGCTATATTTTTACTCTAAGCTCTCCTCTTTCCAGCTGGTCTAGGCGGTTTTAATTTTAAGTAAAATCTGTAAAAGGCTACTCTCAGATATTTGAAACTTGACTCTCAGATAAGCTATAAGCGTAGAAGTTTAGAGAGTTCTTAAACTCGACTTACATAATTAATTCCGTAAGATTCCACCATTTTTGAGTCAGACAGGATGTCTCCAGTCCAGAACTTGTTTGCACTCTTCTTGTCAAGATCTGCAATTTTTCAGCACTGCGCATGGGGTCTGGTGCTTCTTGTGTCTCTATCTAAATTTATTCACTATTGTGTTTGTCTTTGCCAGATCTCAACGCCTCATACGCTTAAACTGTATTTGTTACGAGTTTTAGTACTTAATGCCCGCATTCTGACAGCTTTGTATTAGGTGGTCCAATTTTTCCTTGCCCGTAACTGTCTACGACGCATTTGACATATTCGAACTTACAAGCAGTCTCTTAAAGGCAGGAGAAAATGTTTCTACAAATATTTCCGTCTCGTATTTTTTTGTAGTTGTGGAACTACCAACATCTGTGTCTGAAAAGTGTTCGAAGTTATTTTAGCAATAGTCAAGTTTAATAGCAATAATTTTCCTTAATTCTTACCTAGGGGTTTTGTTTGTACCACTCCCAATTTTCTAGGGGAAAGATCTTAATTTTGACCGCAATTAACTGAAGATAATTGAATAAAAATTTATTAATAGGTATGACGTCCTAAATCGTTGGTTGCCAGGATCAACTGACATAGTTAAAGGAATCAATGTATCGGTTCCACTATGATGGCTAATACACCTGTTAGACGCTTCCTAATCGCCATCAAAGTAGTGTCAGTTTTGAAATTTCTCTGTTGCCAAAGTGAGCTTACAAAGTCGGGCTTGTGGTTCATTTTTTTTATGGGTTTTAAGAGTCTCTATGGCCGACCATATTCATATTCCCAGTGATGTCGATGTAGATTATCTTAATAAGTATTTTCAAGTTGACCTAGTAAATAAATTTTAAAGGTTACGCTATACGGATCACATCCAAAGCGGGTTAAATGAAATTCTCTTGCAACGGAAAATGCTCCTTCATTGGCTTTCTACCAGGTTATTTGTAAGCGTGATTTCATATAAAATACTATATTCATTTGCCAATTACCACCGTACCTTCAAAGACAGACAGAATCACTGAAATGATTATCCGCCATATTCGATTTAATCTCATCCATGTTGCTTCAACAAAATCTAGTGCGATGGAAATATCACGCCCTGTATTTCTGTTACACAAATATTTACATACTCTCTAAACCCATCTGCCATCCAAACATAACCCATCGACACATTTAGCATAAATAAACAACATTTTCCCCCGGTATCCATTCAGAGATTAGCATATATGCCAACATTCCCTACACTTATTTCGCGGGACATCTCTCGTCTACCAGGATAATCACTCATTCGCCTCCATTCGTTCCATTTTATCTCATCTCAGTGATCCAACCAGCAAACTGGTTCATTGCACTTTTTAGAAATGTGCACAGGAAGCCGAGCAAATATCACATGAGCAAACAAAGTCTGTCACAGATCTAGTTTATTCAAGCGCCGCCATCACTCTGGTGGTGTAGCGCACATTACCATGACAAAGGCGAATGCATTCCTAGGCCTATCTAATACATACTTTTTAATTTACCGAGGGTGGTAACAGAGTGGAAAAAAAAACTGTAGCACGCATTACACAAGGACATGACTGGTACTATTCCTATATATGTATGGAACTAGGCTGTGCTATAGAAATGCCATGTCACACCATTCCACTGCATAAAGCGTGTGTCGTTGACTGCAGATGACTTAGGACGGAAAGGATGACAACGTGCAAAAATGGTATAAACGTGCCCGGATGACATAGTGAACCAGGACAATAACTGAAATGTGTCTTGGCCTCGGCTTAGTCGTTGAGCTGAATGTGTACAATGAACATGACTTTCGCGATATGCCGATGTTCGTCATCTAAATTTGATTTACGAGTATACAAATACATATTTGTGAATAGTTCCAGAAGATCATCTCTTATTTTTACAGCGACATATTAATTTGTTTCGCCTTCGCATTGAAAAAATGGCAGCATGACAGCAATAAAAAAAACTATAAGAGACAACAACGCCAGCGAAAACTGGAGAGATGATTCCAATGGAATTGACATTAAGGACATTTGTACTGCGCGTGGCGACAGGAAGCTCTCCCAATTCGCTTTGATCAAGGTTTTTCAGTTTTGTTCTTTTCATTACAATGTGCTTTTGTTGTCTGTCTGTACTGGTTGTGAATGGATGCATTCAATTGTAAATGTTGATGGAAAAGTTTGTGAAAACTTAATTAATTTTTTCAATTCAAAAGGAAAAGAAAATACACATAGCTAGTTTTGACTTCCTCCATGCAAAATTAAAGCGCATACCTAAAAGCAAAAGCCAAACGTCATTCCGAGTGGCAGATCATTCTCAGAACGGGGAATAAATTGGAAGAGTAACTACAATATGGAAAGTTCAATTTATTTTTAAATGGTCTGTCGGTCAATTCCCTCTAAACTGAGTTTGTTCCCCTAGCGCCTGGTACTAGTACCGGGGCTTAACTATCTCTGCATCTGAATTATCCTTAAGAATTTTGTTTTATCAGAATGCCATCTGGTGCAATAATCTTTACATGAGGCATCATTTTCGGATCGGCAAGTTTGAAATTGGGGCTGAGATTGGCGCGTTGTTTCCCATTCTTCTCTCTCATACTCCGCCTCCGGGCCTATTTCATTGTAACTAAGACGATGGCCATCACTAATGGTCCATAGCTGCATTCGATGGCGACCAGAAAAGCAAAGAACTGCTGGAATTCCACACTCGGACAAGTGTGCGCGCCAATATGTGTGAACAAATATATAGATATGTGTATACAGCTGGCTAATAATTTGCATGCAAATCGAATGCCAGCTGAAATTGTAGGAAAAAAAGCTGTTTTAATGGATTTAAATGGTATAACTGGCATGAGTGTGTAGGGTAGTAAACCTTAAAAGGAAATTTGCGAGCACTCCGTGCAAGTGTGCAATTATTCTGAGCGTTGGACCGATACGTCGAGACGGACGGATAGATGAATGGAATGGAAGCGAAGTCGTAATGGCTCAGTGGGGTAGCTTCTGCTGGCGGCACAACCACATTGCTATTAGCCGATCGCAATTTATTTCCTTATTGGATCGAGAGAGGAAGGAATGCCAGCTTGAAACGATTGCATAATAGCGGCAGTCTAATGGAATGTTTGCACATTTTGTATATCACCAATGTAGGTTAACATTGTCTGTTAGGAGTGTGCGCGTGTTGTTGAAAAGTGCAAGGAAACAAACTAAAAGCTGTCGGTGTAGAATGTAGGAGGAGACTTGCCTTTTTAAGGCTTGGCCGACATATATGGAACTTGCTTTTGTGGCTTATTTGGGCACTACAAGATTCAACGGTCTTAGGATACGTTTTATTAGTATGTAGTGCGACTTTCACTGAGTTGTGCGACTTAAGAAACCGACATTCGTTGCAACATTTTTCACACAAAATAGTATCGTATAATCACATGATTTTCATGTTACAAACTTCGTCAAGATTCCAAGTAACAAATAACCACACAAACTACATACGATGTAAAAGTATCAAATGACTCGGGAGATGGGCAAAAGCCTAGTAGAACAACAAAAATCGGATTTTGGCTGTCATCATCGAATAGATCGTGTGGACATTAAAATGTTAAAAAAAACTTTACCCAAGTCTTTGTATAAATATTTTTGCACAAATATGACTGATATTGCAAAAGATCGGTGCGACAAATCATAGAGTGCGTTTATTTTTTCAGTTTTTCGTTGAACAGTTCATCTCAAATAATTATTCTAAACGATCCTCGAAAACCGGGGTATAAATGGTCTTTCCGATCGTTCTCAAACATTTATCAACAATACCGAGAGGAAGGAATCCACCAAATAGAAATCGTACTGCCCGTTGCAACGACGTATTCACGTGACAGATGGACTGAACAGTGAACATACGGCTGCTAATGGAGTTCCGAATTGCAACCCGTCGCGAACACACGTGTGTGCAGCCGTGGCGTTCTCCCCCCTAAGTCGCGCATAAAACACCCAAAAACAAGTTTTTTCAACAACAAAAAAAAAAAAGCGAAGATTAATTATTATTAACTTAATAATTCCGTTAACAAATCACTGATCTTCTGCCGCGCAATTAATCCATCCAGAGTGCAGTGCCAGTGAAGTGTTGTGAAAAAAGGAAAAATCAAAAAAAAAAAAAAAAGAGGAAAAAAAATCACCATAGCGTGGGCGAATCCCTCATCTCCCATTCCAACTCGTTTGCTGTTGCACTTTCTTGGTCATCGCAATCGCCTGCCGCCAACGTACAAGCGATTGTGCTTGTACTGTTGTACATAAGGCAATTGCAATGAGTGGGTGAGAGCAACATCTGGCGGATAGCGGGTTGTGTGTGAAAGTTTTTGTTGGTGGACCAAATGCAAATTGTCATACGGGCATAACACCTATGACAGTTTGATTTGAGAATCTAACATTGGATTTTCACTTCACAGCCCTGCTTAGAAGCGTCGGAGTTGTGTTTTTTGGTGTCTGTTTTTTGTATTGATGGGGAATTTTAGGGTTGACATGTGTAACATTCGTGGGCTACGATCGAATCTCTTCTCGGTGTACGTCCACGTTGCTAAATATAAACCAGCTGTTTTGGCACTGAGCGAGACCCAGGTGGGTGTAAATTCTGATAAATCGGAGTTTGATTTACCTGGGTATCGTTTAGTGCCTTTATTCTTTCTCCACCGTGGTCTCGCCATCTACGTACGTGATGATATTGCCTACCAAACTCCAGGTTCTTATGGCCAATGTTCCAATTCGGAATTTAATTTCATATGGCTGAAATTCCACATCCGTAGGCAAATCATTCATTATTGTTTCATTTACAGAAGCCCTAATCTAGATAGCAACTCGACTTTTAACGAGTTTGATGCGCTGTCTGACTCCATTACAAGAATTGTCTCCCTGTTTCCTAATACTGAAATTGTCATTGCGGGCGATTTCAATATCCACAATTCTAACTGGCTTCGACATACTGGACAGACAACACCCGAAGGAATTTATGTTCAGATCTTCGCTGAGGTAAATCAATTAACCCAGCTTGTAAATGAGCCAACACGCGTACCAGATATTGACGGTCAGAATGCTAACACCCTGGACTTGTTTCTTACCTCCCACCCTGATAAATACTCTCTAGAAGTATTATCGCCTTTAGGCTCGTCGGACCACTGCATCATATCAGCTAATTTCTCGTACTCCAACCACACAGTTAAAGAAAAATCTCCGAAAAGAACCGTATGGCAATACGAGAAAGCCAACTGGAGCGGACTTAACAACTTCTTTAAGAGTTTTAACTGGTCGTTATGCTTCCTCGATAACGACGTGGATGCCGCCGCTGATATGGTGTCCAGTATTATCACCTTAGGTATGAAATCCTTTATTCCTAACAGGATAAAGAGTATCATACCGAAAGAAAATGCGTGGTACGACTCGAGCTGTAAAGAGGCTATCAGACAAAAGGAGTTAAGTTTTCGGTCATATAAGGCCAACCCATCTGAGGAAAACCGAAAAAAGTTCAAGCGAGCCAGAAATGACTGCAATACCACTATCAAGCGTGTTAAATTCTCGTATGACCAAAAGTTGAGGCAAAAAATACTACAATGTCCCAAGGGTAGTAAAAACTTTTGGTCTTTTGTAAAAAATATAAAGAATTCGGCCACATCTTCGATCCCAACGCTCATTTACAATGACATTCCAGCTGTCAACTCTTTAGACAAAGCGAATCTGCTTGCTGCACATTTTGCAGCCAGCTCAATGCTCCCAGATTGCGCTTTGCCTCTACCTGTACTTGAGAGCGTCGAATACACCATGGGACAAATCCATTTTCGCACTCGTACAGTGGCAAGAGTACTTAATGATCTCAACATAAATAAATCCGCTGGTCCAGATTGTATTTCCCCAATTGTTCTGAAGAGGTGTTCTTCCACGCTGGCAAAACCACTGCGTAAGCTTTTCCATCTGTCCTATTCTTCTGGACTCTTCCCGAGAAGGTGGAAAACAGCATTTGTCCAGCCCGTCCCCAAAAAAGGCGAATCTTCTTCTCCCACCAACTACCGACCCATAGCACTTACATCCATTCTTTCTAAGGTCATGGAAACGCTGATAAATCGTCAGCTCATGAAATATCTTGAATCACGAAAACTCATTAATAACCGGCAGTACGGTTTTCGTGGCAACAGATCCACTGGTGATTTGATGGCTTATCTCACCGAAAAGTGGAACCAATCTCTACATCACTCTGGTGAAACGAAGATTGTTGCGCTTGATATTTCAAAGGCATTTGACAGAGTTTGGCACCAAGCTCTTTTGTCGAAAATGCGTGCATATGGGATCGATGCGTCTCTTCTTCAATGGATTAGAAACTACCTCTCTGGCCGTTCAATTCAAGTTGTATTGGATGGCTTCAAGTCTGAAATTCACCATATAAATGCTGGTGTTCCCCAAGGCTCCGTTTTGTCTCCGACTCTCTTTCTCATTTTCATAAATGATCTCCTGTCTGTAACTTCTAATCCAATCCACTCCTTCGCCGATGACAGCACCCTCAGCTTCTCATATTCATTCCAAGACTCACGTCCCTGCTCTTCGGCCGTAGAACTGGAACGGCAACGTATGTTAAGCTCATTAAATTCCGATCTCGACAGCATTATAAAATGGGGTTTAGCCAATAGAGTGGAATTTAATGCTTCCAAAACACAATGCTGTCTGCTGTCATTAAAGCGAAACCAGAATCCTCAGCCATTATCCATGAATGGCACTTGCATCGCCGAAACCGAAAGACTTTCCATTCTCGGTATGTGTGTCCATGACAAACTTCGTTGGAATGACCACATATACGAAGTCGCCAAGAACGCTGCGAAATGTCTAGGTTTCCTTAAAAGGTGCAAGAAATATTTTACCCCTTCTGATCTGGCTACCATATACAAGGCGTTCATTCGCCCCAAACTTGAGTACAACTCTCATATCTGGTCTGGTGCCCCTAAAACCTCACTGCACCTCCTGGATAGGATACAAAATCGTGCCTTAAAACTCATTGGAGACATAAATATAGCGAATTCTATAAATTCGCTCGAACATCGCAGAAATGTAGCAAGTCTCTCATTGTTTTATCGCTATTTTCACAAACAGTGCTCAAATGAAATTGCCAGCTGCATTCCACCCCTTCAACAATTCAACCGCAATACTCGCCAAGCCAGGAATGCCCATCAGTTTACCCTCCAGCCTACTTTCGGTCGTACTATGAAATATAGAGATTCTTTCATAAGCCGTACAACACGAATGTGGAATGCCTTGCCCGGCTCTGTCTTTCCCCCTCGGTTCAATTTACAGACATTTAAAACCAATGTGCATCGGAATCTCCTATCTTCTCTATCCCAATTTCCTTAACGCCCGCGCTGTGTACTTCGAACTACACCATAAGAGTAGTCACAACCTCTTTAGCGCGTGTTTATTATAAAAAAAAAAAAAAAAAAAAAAAAACTAACCCTATTACTTGAAACTTATTGGGCTGGAGCGATTGGTCTCATGACCGATCCCCGAAAAAATACAAATAACATGTAAATGTTATTTTTTTACTACTCCACCTCTCGCGAATGTATGAAAAATATCCGAGAGTATTTAACTGTCATGAAGGAGCTTTTCAATTCAGCATACAATTTTAGGTTTCTTCCATTCCTAGGAAAAAACAAAAATTATGTTTTCCACATTTTCTCTCTTTCGTTCTTTGCAAGGCATAGCTCTAGCTGCAAAATTACCAATACACAAAAGAAAATGTTAAATAGAATTAAATATTGTTCTGCAACCCACAGGGGAGACGTTTTCAACCTGAAATTAAATGATTTCGCCTTTTTAACAGATTTTTCAGTCCATTGTCTGACCGGAAGGCTAATGGTTAAACAAAGGGCTCACAGCAATCAGGTATGCATTCGAGTTGCCTTTCCATAAATTCACAGCGGTGGTCATAAATTTGCAGCACGTGCCTGTGTCAGGAGTTTAATTGAATTCAGTATGGACGTGTATATGGACGCGTGTTGA
Source organism: Cheilosia vernalis (assembly GCA_949126925.1). Lineage (NCBI taxonomy): Eukaryota > Metazoa > Arthropoda > Insecta > Diptera > Syrphidae > Cheilosia > Cheilosia vernalis. The sequence continues at coordinate 42,775,807 of OX421359.1, forward strand.
TATGGGGATTAGTTTATGGTTCAGGTATAATCTAAGCCTATTAGGAGGGCGTTAATGGAATTTTGAATATTTAACTTTTTTATTTAGGTTTTATTAAACTTGGACTGTAAACATAAACTCGTAAAGTTTACACAGTTAGGTTTTTGGCAAACCAGACAAATTGCGTTGTAGGTGTCCTGATTTTGTAAGAGGTGTAAATTTATGGGATACCCTACCATGTATGTATGAATTCGTTTTTTAACCAGCTCAATGTCCCTGCACAGTTCTTGAAGGCAAACGTGACAAGAACTGAGATCGAGACGACGCGAAGGTCCCTTTTAGCACATTTTAATAATATCTTCCCACTCAATCGCCTTCCTTTTGTTCAGAAACATCGTTTGGCAAATGTAGCTTTTCATTACAGTAGTAGCTGTAATATAACGTTTTGTCTGAACTGGGGATGCTATGAGTCCCTTCCTGTTAAATATGTGCATGATTTTGATCATGACGGATTTTTACCGCTTCTGACGGCTCTATAAATGTCGTGTTGTAGTGCCTTGCCAAAAAATTTTGTTTCTGGCGTCTCACAAGATCTTTCTTTAGTCATTACTACTCCCTGATATTTTCCAGACGTTGAGCGAGAGGTTCTTCCGTAAAAGAAACCTAATGCTTAATATACGGTTTTAGGGGACACCCCTAACTTTATAGTCAGACATTCAAACCAATATGGCACTGCTATCATCGTATGTGGCTTAAAAAAAAATAGATAGTGATTATCGGTCTGAACTTTTAGGGTTTTCGAAAAAATTGGTTGCCGACAGCAATTGTATAAATGATACATTCACACAGTACAGCCCACAGGATTGTATATATATTCCCTGCATAAAGCATAGGTACGTCTTTCCGAACATAACTTGTAAACAGGTTGGTTGGAGTATGCTCAACAGAGTGAGCGAACCAGCAGGCCTATAATCTTGCCCTTCATGTGTGAAAGCATTCCTATATTACCCTACGGTAGTCATCCTCCACTACCTTTAATAGGTCGGTCGGTGTGTCGAATGGTGCAGCAGCCTTCATATACTTGAGCTTAGATAGCCGCATTACTTTCAAGTGCGTGTGATATCAATTAATCCTAAGGGTTATCATCACACCATAAGTATTTTTGTAAATGTTTTATTCATTAAATTCGAATAAACAGAGTTGTGTTGATTTTCCTTAAATGCTAAAACTAAGTCTCCAGTTGGCCTTAGATGACCCATGGCTACATACTTGGTTATATGTAATCTTAACATACTCGTACGTCAACACCCTCTGAGCAACAAAGCCACCATACTATATTTGTATTGTTCTTCGAAAATGTTTGTTTGAATTATTTGTTCCATAAAAAATTTAAATAATTGACCAAAATTCGAAAATCATGCCCTTTCCTTCCGGATCATGCAATGGAAATACATTCATAAAATATTCCTTATCTTGCGCCGGAGTAGGAGTATGGGAGACGAAATCTCTAAATCATGTTTTCAACGAGAACATTCTGATGACATAATGTGTCCTGTTATAAAACGTCCATATGTATGTTGATTCTACTCTGCCTACACGTCTCCTGTAAATTGTTGTAGACACAGTTACGTACGTTTTCCAACTTTCAGTCATTTATTCAGATATTCTCCTTGAGGGTAATTTGCAGTTTAATTTATTCCATCCAGATCCAGGATGTCATTTAACTCATTCAAAAATAGGTTTGTCTCTGTAAAACAGAGATAGAGACAAAGCTACTGATGCGTAACATTGTTTCACCTACTTTGTAACAACTTTTCATTATATCAGGGGTTTTTTTTTTTTTTTTTTTTTTTTGTAAATAGCCTACTTTAGCAGAAGGAAGAAAAAAGATGGGACAATAATAACTTATGTCTGCGTCCCGGATTATAGGGACAAACATCAGTAAATGGAGGAATTTAAATGATGAGGCGGAGACTGAAAATCGAGTTGGATGTCCATGAAAAGGTCCATGCAACTGTTTGGCTATGTAATTGGTTTGCTTATGGTAAATAATCGGTGTGGGCTATCTTGGCCTTTTGCGTTGTTAAATGGCTTACGATGCAAAGGCACGTAATATTAATAAATTGTTGTGCTTCAGTAAATTTGAAGCGGTAATTCTTTGCCGATGCTATCAGCAAGAATGAAATTAATTCGATTGAAATTATTCGATTGAAGGCGTTAGGAAATGAGCAACAAAACCCTGACAAATGGCACTCTGACTTCTTCCAATCTGTTGCTCTGTTGCCAGAAAAACAAAATCGTTCAAGATCGAGCTTGGGAATATCTTTATGGACATGATTTTTTTGACTAGAATAGATTAGTGACTCTGGTTTTAGGTGCCTATGTAAGTTTGGAAGAAGGGGTTTGTTATATATACCGATGTTCTTACACAGGTATGCAATCATACGAGTATGTAAGAAGTCGGGGATTTTTTTTTGGAATTTACATTCATTCTCAGTGATTAACTGAATGTGGGGATGCATAAGACCCAAGTGATTGCAATTGTTTTAAGGTGCATGCCTAATATTATTCGAAAAAGATCAGAAGTGAGTGATATTTTGGACCTATTAGGTACTATATCTCATTTTCGTAGTTCCTTATGGGAAATTGTTACTTTTTGGGTACAATTAAAAAGTGACATGAAGTGTTTTAGTGCACATTTCCTCTGTCGAAAACAGAACATACCTACATAAAAAGATGTTAGATCTGAACTTAGGTTTATGTATTCCCTTTCATTTGGTACAGATTATATGAAAATCGTTTTTGGAATAACGGCGTAATCAGTACGATTGTTGCTCTTATAATTTCGAAATATTTAATTACGTCCCAATAACGTCATGTCTCCATTGAGTTGATATACTGCAAGCGGGCTAAAAGGCATCAATTGACTTTTAACAATGATGGTAGTATTTGATTTGTAAGACGGCAGTCACAACTTTGAGTTCAGTATATGTAACAAAATGAGCGAAAAATTAGGCACGTCTTTCTATAGATGTTCATGTAGACATGATTTAACAACACAATTCCTGGGCAGAGCTCGTGCATAAGATTTCCTCATTGGGACTCCACATACATCTTTGAGACGGAATTTTAAATCACAAGAGACTAGCAAGTGGAAGAGTAACTAGCGATTACATATGTTAAATCATTAAGCTGGTCAAATGATAAGTCAATCAAACAGATAATTAAAATTCGCTTGCTATTTTCGACCACCTTGGGCATCACGCCAAAAATCGAAGTTGCTTCATATTTTTTACCATTTTCTGTGCTAGTGGCTATACATTTTTTTTTAGTGTTTATGCAAATTTGCTTAATTTTTTGCCTTTCAAAATTGTATAATAAAAAGCTTTAGTTGACATCAATTCGCGATTACTATTCATTCCATTGAATTGAATATTTTTATTTATTTATCTTAATTTGACACATTTATTTATATTGAAATAATACTTGGCAATTAATTTGAATTTGCATTTTGTGTTGAGCAAAATTTCACCCAGGCAAAACAGAAAACTCATAAAAATATGTTCACGTTTTTAAAAAATAAATAAATAAATAAAAAATAACAACGTTCCGTAGAATCGTTATTATTAATTGGAAAAGTATAGTGTAATAGTGAAAACCATCTGTTGTAGTCAGCCGCCACCGACATTTGTTCTCTTGAAAATGTGCATTTTCTGGTACATGAAGTTATTCGCTGTGTGCATACCCTGAAAACCGGTTTGACATCACAGACTTACCGAGTATACAAATTTAACTCACATTAGTAGCCATCTTTGTTGCCCCTAGCCCGAAGCAACTTCAAACTTGTTGGTGGTGAATTTTGCAGTAGGATCCACCCCACTCCCTGAGGAGTTTTTTTTTTTTTAGACAATTTGCATGGCATCCGTATAAGTAGCTGGTGACAAGTGAAAAAATGCTCCAAACCTTTGTAATGTTTCGAAACAGCAGCAGGAGGACATTACGGAAATTAGTTTTCACATCGAGAGGAAATTTCTTTGGCAAGGTTTGTGTTCTGTTGCCCTGCTTTGTTCGGGGCTTCCTATTTGGGTACTGTTAATGTTATTTATCTCGGCTTAGATATCTTACTTGGGGAGTAAGAACAGAAAGTTGCAATTGGACGTGTAAAAGGGACAACCTTTTCACTCAGTATACTGCGCGTTCCGGTGAAGCTTCACCACAAGCGCAGATGTGTGTTGATTGCCTTCACTAAGAGCAGACACCAACGTCCACGATGATGTGTTGCACTTTACTTTTAGTGTCCGGAATGTGAAACCGTGCACCGTGCCTTCGGTCTTTGGTTTTGTATGCTATTCCTTGAAGTCGAGAAGACAGTGTAGGTGTGTTGTGTTTGTTCACACATTAGAGGTGCGCATTACTTTTACGTTTAGAGGTTTGTGCGACACTTCTGGGATAGACAGACGTGATGCGCTTTTATGTTGACACACCTGTCATCCGATACGCCAGTTATAAATATTAAAAGAGTGCGCAATTTGAAGGAAATGAAAGGAAATTGGTTGAGTAAAAGTTGGAACTTTATGTTGAGAGGAGTTGAACCGAAGTCGCATGTTTATCATGCATCAGCATCTCGCACTTCTTACTCGTGGTTAAGGGCCAGAAGAACTTCCATTTCCATTTTTTTTTTTTCATCTGTCTGCCTCTATAATCATTATATTTATTTGAAGGTTGTTTTGATATCGATTGTTGATGGGATTAAAGGCACATTTCAAGGCTTTGAAGGAACTAACGTTTTTTCCATCCCACCATGACCTCGATCTTGTGGCACTCCATCGTACATTAATTCCCGTAGGGATTGACTTAGATCCGATTCCTGTTGTTCGTATCCGCCTATTCCTTACTTTGTATCATAGCAAATTGTGAGAATAGTTTTCGATTACTTACAGTACCTACTCATTTTACACAATCCTCACGCATACCGATGAGTTAACTGGCCGCATCTAATGCAGATTCGGTGCACGATAGTAGCATCAGAGCGAAACTGCTTTTTCGCTTTTCCATCAAGGACAACAATCAGATAAACAATAATTATCGGACTGGATCACTTTTCGGCTCCACTGTTGGCTCAATATTTCTGTTTTCGCCGGTGCAAGTTTTTGACAGAATTGGCACACATTAGATACGGTTAAAGTCACAACACTGTAACTAATGACCATTGTACGATGATGAACCAACTTCATTGGTACTGAGTAAAAATTAGTAGCAGAACTCTATTCGGGGGCTCTCTGACAGCAGTTCGCTTCGATGGGTCTTCAAGTGGTCTTTGTGGCAGTTGATACGTTTACATGTTTGGAAATCGAAGTTCAAACCATCTGGTCGGTCAGTAGCTCAACCACTAAGCCCTCATGATAACTGGGTACACATTGTTCACGAAAAAAAACGTCATTCGATCATATGACATGGTTCAATTACTCAACCGTTCAGCGACTTTTAGGTTACACTTTCTTTTGATCTGTTTGTGTTCGGTATTAATCAACGGTAAACATTTTCAGTTGAAAATCGCTTTCACGCAAATTGTACAGTGCATCGATGACCTACTGGTCACAGCTCAATCAAGCTATCTTATTATTGACATCAATTATATCTCGTTGACACGCTGAACTGTATTCTACCGACAAAAGAGAACATCGACACTAAACAAAATTGCTTTTCACTGTTAAGACCTTTTTTCCTCTTACTGGTCACGCATTAAATCCGCCAACTATACACACAGTTGAAACAAACAAGTTTGTTGCGGTGTGGACGCATTACAAACATCAACTGACACAATTATCAACGTAAACTGCAGTCATTACCATTTTTACTTTCATTTCTAGCGAAGACTTCCGGTTTTACACTAGTGTGCAAAGAAACCAACTCTAGCTAAAGATATAAACTTGGTTTTCTTGGAAACGGGAAAAACTGCGTTTGCCGGCCGTTTAAAAGGTTGCCTCTTTGATCCTCTGTTCATGCACCTAGCCGCGCGAATTACAGTTGTAACAGCATAACGTTATGAGGTAATAATTTGCGGTTGTTCATGGTGCGGCTGAGCGACTGACTGACTAGATGAATGGTATGTTTGCGTAGCGCTCACTTTACGAGTAGATGGAAGTTTTCTGTTCGCCATTCCCCTTACTCGAGAAACTCAAGACTTGCGCTTGTATGAAATATACAATCCTCTGTTGAAGGAATACGCGATACAAGATACACCTGTGCCTGCGGGCACCTCAGCACTATGTTGCACCATTTGTCTTATTGTTGACTATGATGAACGTTTTGTTTTTGACTATGCGAGTGAGATGGTCTTCGTAGAGCAATTTTAACGGAAAGACACAACAAAAGCACAGTAATTACATAGAGCCGGGTTTGGATGAAGAAACTCCTAGATGGAGGACGTCTGCTGTCGATATTCATAGAAGACGGCTTGACCAGGTATAGTTATTAGCGACATATTTGCAATTAGTTGCGATAAGAGTGAAGCCATTTAGAGAGAACGCGGAATACAATGTCGAACCTGTCGTCTTTTGAAAATGAAAGCGGATGCGTAGCTGGTCATGCGGAAGTGGACTTGTCAGTGGCGCCTCATTTTCCCTATAATGAAGTTATTGCAGACATGTTTTGACTTATTTTTGGATACCTTCCCCTGTGGTGCTCGCGTATATGACCCGGTATCTATTAAGTAATATTTTCATGGCTTCTGATATGATTAATGTTAGTTTGGTAGAGGATAAAATAACATCGCCTAGGTCGTCTTTGAATATTCAACAAATAATTGTAAAATGGTGAGCAATTTCTTCAGCCATTCTTTTATCAATTAAATTCAAGGACATGATTAGTAATTTTTTTTTAATTAAATAACTATCCGACAACGTCGTAAGATTCCGTGGTTATAACGTTGGAATTTGTGAATGAAAATAATCTTGACCATTTAGAGAAAAAAAAAAAAAAATCTCGAAATCGACCTCTGACGATCCCCCTGTCCTTCTTATACAAATCAACTAGCGTGCTTTTGACATAACAGTGGAAGGTTCTTTGGGTGAACTGAAAAAAAAACTGTTCGAATTTTTTTTTTTGCTATCTACTAGCGACTGTTGCATACTTAAACATTGCTCGTAACTTTATGTTTGCTTCCCGATTTTTATCCAAAGACAGCATGTATTGAATTTCCTAAATGTAGATCTTCAATCACAAACCTGACAGGAATCATATTATTGTTGTTGAAGTGATCGCCACAACCAACGATTAAGTCAAACAGTTCGACAATGTTTCACATAAAAACATATTTTTTAGACTAAAATCTTCTCTTGGTTTTGATTTTCGTTGATCTTCCTACCTACCTACCTAGAACTACTTTCTCACAGAGATTCGTGTGCGTGAGTTTCTATTCTTTGGGATGAATGGAAGGGATCGACAATTTTAAGACAAGTTCGAGCGGCTGAATTGATGTTATTTTCCAAGGACAGCTGTACTTTTTAATGATAGTCAGAAGTTGGCGAGAGTTGGCGTGGTGGAAACACCTTAATATGTGATTTCTGTTTTCTCGGGGACCTGAGACACCTAGATCAGTATTCCACCACACTAAGCTACAAGGGCTAACAATATGCATAAAGGCCGAAATTGCAATCTTTTATTCAGGTCCATGGCTTTCGCATTCGCAACAATAAGGCCTCTTGTGTAGTTTACCAAGGAAACTTCCTATTAGTTTATATATTTATTTTGAAATTTAATGACCAGCGTTCCAACGCAAAAAAGTTCATTCTGTTCTGTTCATTCTTAAATACATAACCCAAGTTTTGTCAATTTATACACCCGTATATACTTTGTTACACTATAGGTACAATCTCCGTCAAAAAGGGTTAAACTTAGATTTATTTCCTTCGCTTTGGAGACTTATCTCGACCAACACCACTGAAACACAGACCGAGACTCGTAGACTTCTGGTCTCCTTTTGTATACTAAAAGTAAGTTGGCTACAAAAAAACCAAAGTACGATACTTATCTTATTTTGATTTGTGTTTTGTGTTTATAATATCATTTTTGGCGCAACAGGTCCGTAGGGACCCTAGGCCTAGCTTCTCACAACCATTCGTTTGGTGTGAGATTACATTTTTTGGAACGAAGGGAAGGGATCTACAATTTTATGTCAATTCCAAACGGCTGATACTCTTTCAAGACAGTTATACTCTCAGATGTTTGTCGAACGTTCGCGAGATGTGGCGCAGTGAAAAAAAACCTGAGTTGGAATTTGGGTTTTTTGCGGGATTCGAACCTGGACCCCCTCGCTTAGTAGTCCAGCACACTAACCACTAAGTCACTGCGCCTGTTTTGTGTTTACATTGCAGATTTATTTCTATACTAGCTGTACCCCCCGGCTTCGCCCGTGCAAAATGTGGTTTCAGAACAGTTGATGGAAAAAACACCTAAGAAATTTGCTATATTGTAGGGGGCCATTTTTTCGCAAAAAATATATATTCTCTAACGCTTGAGTTGGCCAATAACAGGATATTTTTTCCCACTGCATAAAATAATTTGTCTTCCTTCCGTAATTTTAACAGGTATTCGTTTCAAATGTTAAATCATTTTCTTTCAGTCCCGTATACATTTCGCACCCTATCTCTTTCAATCCCACGCCCCACACGCCACATTCTTACACGCCAAAAGCGGATACAATTGTATCAGTTTATACATGTTCAATGAAATATTGAAACTAAGAATTTGTTAAGAAACACATATCATAACTTTAAAATTGAAAGCTTTCTTTTACAAAAGAACTCACAAATAACAGTGATAAGGCGCACTAATAAGCCTAAATCCTGAGGTAAGACTCAACTATTATTATTATTTTATCCTTTGAAATTCTGATTTCCTTTGTTTTCAAAAACAATGTATTTTTTTATTTTGGTCATTATATTATGTCACCAATAATGTTTTCAAAATATCGACTTATTTTATTTAAAGGCCACGGAGGGAACATATTTGTTTTTTTTTAAATCATGAGCTTAGTAAATTTGTAGTAAACTCACCCAGCTGAAAATCGTAGAAATGTCTCAAATTTCGCATAGTATTTATTTAAAATACCTTTTAAGTTATCGAGTTATTGGATATCCTATGTTGTACCTGCAGATGTCCTCTATAAGGTGGCATTTACTATATTTATTTTCGAACGCAAAGCGTGACAAAGAAAAAAGCGAAACGAAACGAAAAAATAAATTACTCTTGTGCATTTTTTTCCGGAATTTATTTAGTTATATATGTTAAAACAAATTGGAGATTGGGGGCCTAGGTATCCTCTATAGGCCTGTGAAAATTGCACCAAAATATATTAAGAAGTTTCTGAGATTTTTGCATTTGAGACAGGCAGTCAAATTCATTCTAAGTCGAACAGAACTACACCAATTTCCTTACAAGATTATCAATTTTAATTTATAAAAACTCACAAAATCGCAATGAAGAAATCCGAATCTGTAATGCGCAATGGCCGAATTCGCAAAGTGCAATATGGACGCTGAAAAGGCAACGAATGAAGAATATGCGCAACTGAATCAAATGGCACAGTCAACGTGGACAGCGCCACCACACACGAAACAAAATTGGCTTCTCGATTGATCGATAATAGATGGCGTTACGTTGCGTGTCTATCTGACAGTTCAATTGTGATACGATATGTTACATTCAAATTTGATTCTTTTTCTGGTTGTTGCCAAAATAAATAAATACAAAATGAAAAAAAAAAAAAAAAAAAAATTTAAAAAAAATCGAAAAAAAAACTGTCGTAACACGCTGGGCGGTCAAAATAAGACATTTTGAAATTTTATAATTTTTTTCTTTTAAAACCCGTGCTGAGAAAATACCTTTCCAACAAAGTATAAATCATCAAAATCGGTTCTGCCAATCTCGAGTTATGGGATAACATCGCTTCGGACACTTTCTTTTATATATATAGATATAATTATCCTTTTTTTTAAATAAGAAAAGTGCACTGTGTAGTGTGTATATCATATTGCATCCGTCTTGTTAAATTCACAACCATTTCACATTAGTGACTTTAAATTGGGTAGCGAAAATTGCTAGTCAGTAAAAATGGATCTATACATATTTGTATTGACTAAAACGTTCAGGCAATAAACGTGCGTTTTACATAAACTAAGTATTAGACTGTTAGCTCCAGCACACCTGACCGATTCCCCCGGTAATATTGAATTATCTCTTAAATTTCCTATCTGTGAATACATGTGAAGCAGGAAAAAAATCTAAATGGCGGGAGTTATAATAAAAAATAAAATAAGAACACAATGAACTGTCAGGTTACTATGTGCAAGTGTATTCGATATACGTGACCCTAATTTACTTTAACATGTCAAATATACTTTCCCACATAGGTATAGTAACGGAAAAAAGCTTGTTCTCTTAAGTTGTCTGAGCTGACAGGCGAATAAATGCTGTGTTTCTTACCGGTTCTCTACCAGCTCAGCAGTCCAGCGAATGTCGGTAGCTTACAAAAGCTTACAAAAGAAAAGCGCAAACAAATCAAAATTTACGACCTAACGAGAAGCAAACCAAAAGTCAGAAAAACGTCTCTGATCACAGGTTTTTTTTATTACAATTGAGTATCTAATGCATGGAAAGATCAAAAAGCCGATGAAAATCAACTTTTCAAAAATTAATTATGGGTGTTCTGATTCTGATTATTATACTGACCAAGATCTCTATGTAAACTATGTAAAATAAAAATATCGACAAACAAGTTGTGATGACTGTTTTACTTTTTGCCTGACAAACATGGCAGACTCTTAAATAGTTGTCATAAGATATGCAGATGGTACCTATGCTTCTTTTCCATTTCTATCAAACATCTTCTTTTTTTTTCACATGGCTCTGCCGTTTTTGCCTGCTTTTTTTTTTGTACTTCATGCTCGTAGCTTTATATTTCCTAATAAATATTGAATAGGCTGGTCACAAGGCTCAGTGGTTTAGTGAGTTGGACTAATAAGCAAGGCGTCACAGGTTCGATTCCCGAAATAGAGAAGAAAAAACAATCCATATTATGTTTGGACTCGGAATAAAATTATAGATCTCTTCTATTCGTCAGAAAAATTAAACTCACACAAAACGAATGGTTGTGAGAAGCTAGGCCTAGGGCGGGTCCCTACGAACCTCTTGCGCTAAATATGTATTATATTTTTAGGGTGGTCAGTTAGTAGGCATCCTAATTTGATTATATTGTGTTACATTTCTCTATAAATGTCTTGTATTCGCCATGAAAGCGAATCATGAGCTTCTTTCATTTAAACCTTCGGTTAATAGTTTTGTGGCTCCTTCCATTCAAAAATAAAATCAAACGTTATTTCTAAAGTTGTATAATTAAAATTATTAATGGACATTGTCCAAATAAAGCACTAAGAAATCTGAGCAAGACTTCAAACGAAAAGTACGGGCAAAGCCGGGTGGGTACAGCTACATATAAAAGAGACTGACGTCCGTATGTGCAATCATTACTCGAGAACCAATCATTCGATTTTATGATTTTTGGTTTAAATTCGCATTGGCCCAATGCTACATATGCTACTTTTTGTCAAAAAACAAAACCTTATGGGGACTAGATTGGGGATAGAAGCTAGTATGGACTGGAAAATCGCATTTTGAAAAAATAAAAAAATACTGGATATAAAAACCGATAGTGTCACTTCCAATAGGTATAGCTACAACAACACGTATCTAAAATTTGTAGTTTTTCAATTCTCTGGATATTCCGGGCTTACCGCTACACAATTTGAAATTGAAAGTAGTCTTAGTTATAATTTTGTTGTGAAACCTCAATGCGAAAGTTTGCGAATGACATTCTGTTATTTCTATCGCATAACTATAGTTTTGTATAAAGAATTTGAATGGACCCAATTACATAAAGCTGCATGTATGTGCTGTGCATGCATTGTGCATGCTCAAAATTATTATTTTCATTACATAAACGAATTTGGTCTGAACAAAGTTCGCCGGGTCAGCTAGTTATATATATATATTTTCACAGTTCATTAGCCATTGTCTTACATTTATTGTTTCTACACAACCATCTTCTCTGTGGCTAATTGAAAATCCGGTTCCGTTTCCTAAATCTCCTGTTTCACCGCAATAGTCTGCATTGTGTCTCTTATCCACCACATCGTGCTCAACTTGACTTCCAATGCAAAAGAAAAGTAGTCTTAGTCCATCTTAAGCTGACAGCAACAATAAATCTGAATCCTTTTGTTTGTAACTAACTCCTCTTTAGTGGTGCCTTCCAAGATGTTCCCGTCATAAATCCTTAGTTGGCTTCTTTAGAAACAGGAATAAAAGAAGCGAATACAACTGCATATCGCACTTCCTTAAGCAACGTGGTACTAAACTTTTTAAGCTCTCGCCCACCACCATCACCCACACAAATTTTCTAAGGAAGTGATGAAGTCTATAATATGTTCCACTTCCCATTCAAGCTAAGCAAATATTTTTCTTAATTGTGAAACCATCAAGCATATGTATTTACAGATGCGTATCTCTGCCTCTCCTTCATTAATGGCTGGAAATAAACTTCATTCAACTTTGAAAGGATTCCGCTCGATTTAAATTGAAAGGAAATTTTCCGTCTTTTATTTGCGAAATGAAACTTTCGAAACTATTTTCACAACCATGGGCGAGCGAAGTCCCGGTTTGATGAAGACAGATTTATGCATCCGGAAATTACACCCTCCCTCCCCCAAGTCGATCAATTACAAAATAAAGTTTCTTATCGCCAATTTGTGTTTTCTGTTTTTAGCGAAAAAACAAAATGGTGCTGCATTACGAACAAACAGCTTGGGTTCGGGTACACGTACACCACCTTTGGAGAGGAAGAGCAAATTGAGCGCATTGGGCCGCTTCTTCAAGCCATGGAAGTGGCGACGAAAAAAGAAAAGCGAAAAATTCGAAGCTGCCTCAAAATGTAAGTGCACGGACAAAGTGAGAAAGTGTCTTAGATGTCTATACTATTTAAGGGTTCTTATAATGACGTTATTTCAATTTTTGCGGTTTATTTGCAGCGCTGGAGAGAAAAATATCAGTACGTGCCAATCGGGAGGAACTTGTCCAAAAAGGTATCCTGCTACCGGAGAGTCCATTGGGGAATATACCCGAACCAGGTGAGTTGAATGCAGATAGTCGTTCGGAGAGTGTGGTAAATGTGCTAGAGTGCTGGTGTGGTTTTAATAAAATAAACAACTCAAAGGTTGGGAGACATCAGGTGATTTAATTTAAACTTTTGACAGAGGGAATTTCATAAATGTGATGTGCTGCTCTAAGTGCAATTGTTAATTTACTTGTAATTTGGATAAAAGATCATCAGCGAAGGTGTACTGATTCAAATGGCGTACCATAATGTGTTACTTCGTCGCAATGACGTCCCAATATGCTCATATTTACTATACCTAATCATCAGTTTCCCATTAATCGCGGCTTTAACTAAAGAACCTCTCCAGTTCACCTGGTTCTTAACTATCTGCCTCTAGTTGCAATCTCCAATTCGATTGTTTCCGCAAGTTCATTTTAAAGGTCACTTCGCTATAATATTTTCCTTTAGCAAATAAATTATTTTTTTTTTCTGACAGGGAGTGAACTTAAACTTCTCGTCGCCTTTGATTGACCAACGGAGTTGGTGTTCTCTCAAAGCAACACATTCGGCCTTACTAATAATCAAACACTAATGTCGACAATTGGTCAGCGTTCCCTCCCCTGTCGTTAGGCAAAGTTCTCATTGCGGTAAAAATTGGTACTCAAATGGGTCTGAAGGTAGTACGCAATAATGTACCTAAAGAAAACGGCTTTATGGTATTTTTCAATAAGAATCGGAAATTTGTTTAACAAAATTCACTACTATACATTTTCAAATATTTGTTTTATATGAACACACATTTTTTATTCATTAAAAAAAATATCACAAAGAAAAGCTTATTTTAATTAAACATAAATTATTTCATTCATCCACAAAAAATAAAGAAAAACGTAACCTTTAAGGTTTATTTATATTTAAGAATAAATTATAAGTTAAGTATGTATATAAAAATGAACGAAAAAAAAAACAAAGAAAAATATTCCACAGTTATATCATCATTTTTGAACATTAAAAAATGTAAAAAAAAAACCTTTTTTATAAAAAGCATAAAGTAGTGAATTATACATTCATATCACAATTCAATATTCAGCGATTTTGTAGTTAGCGATTAAAATTTATTTCCTGAAAAGATATAGTCCCATATAATATGTCCAGCCTTCCACACGAATATTGAAGATACTTACAAATAATGCGCATTTGAATGGTAGTTATGTGCTGCTGCAAATTTAATTAAATCCACAGTGGGCTCAAACACATCATTTTTAGCTAGCTCTTTACCAAACATTAGATGGTTAACAGTTTCTACTAGACTTCACTACCACAGTTGTTCAGGAAAGCAATTCAGAAAAAGAGGCGCATCCTGCGCGACAATTTAAATTGGAACATGTATTTTGTAGTTTAAGTCTAGGCTTGTTTTTTTGAGCTTCAATCTCAGCAAAGCAAAGTAAAGTAGGAATATGTGCACTTAAACGATTCCCAGCAGCTTTCTGAACAGTAGGTTTTATCTAAAATGGTGGCAGTGTGGGCTTGTTCAGTAAGTAGCATGATACAACATGATTGGGCACATCACATGAAGTAACTTTTTTCAGTCAGAGAAATACAATTTTTTTTTCATAAAATTTCCAAGATATTGATCCTTCCTCATATTTTGGTGTTTAAAAAACAGTGGAGAAATATAAAATCTGAAGATGTACTGGTACAAGAAATGGATCTCAAAGATTAATACACTAATATCTTACGATTACAAGTATTAATAAGGTATATTTGTCTAAAACAATATTTGCAGCTTAAATAGAAAATAATTTATTGCATATATTAATAAAAGCCCTTATATTTATTTGTTATTTTGAAAATTAGTTCGATTATGCATTTCTTTATGAATTTCCACCAATCACAACCAACGAATAGTATGTACTGTAAATAGAGAAACTTTGTGAACAGATTCATATTATACAAGGAGGGCAACAAAAATGTTCTCCCCCTGGTGTTCAGAAGTATACATTTACTCCCAAGTGAATCTTGCTGGGAATGAATACCTAGTGTGAGTCGTCGAAGTCTCAAGTAGAGCGTAGTTGTTGTAATTGCGTGCTGAAAATCCTACTTTACTTTGCTTTGCTGAGAACGAAGCTCAAAAAAACAGGGCTTCTGTTGTTACAAACAATTTTTGGAAAATTTGGAAAATAAGAAATGAGTTATTGATATGCAATTATAATAAGTAGTACGCGGCGATCCAAAGTAGTATCGTACTCAGTTAGAAAAAATGTACTCAAAAACTAAAAAACGCTACAATTGTAGCACGGGAGGGAACGCTGCAATTGGTTGGTTGGTTGGTTTAGGTGGCTGTATTTCCCGACGAGGGAAAAACACAAGTAGCGCATTGAGCGCCGTTTTGAAACCACAACTAACGGAACCTGAAATTAAAGGGGGTAAAGGAAGTTAAAAGAGCTCAAAACCAGCCTGTGGAGTTGAGGAATTTGATAATCTTATGGAAGTGGATGCTTTGGATGGCCGAAAGGTCATCGAAAAAGGGATGACCTAGTGCACTGCGTCTGGTTTTGGCTAGGGCCGGACACTCACAAAATAGATGAAACACCGTTTCACTCTTGTTAGTGTCAGCACAGCTACGGCAGTGGGTATTGTGGGGGATGCCAAGCTTGGCTGCGTGAGTTCCTAAAGGCCAATGACCCGTACTAATTGCCGTTAGTCTGGCGACATCTATACGTGTTCTGGCTAAAAGGCTATTTGTTCTGGCATCATCGTAGGTTGGCCAGATCTTCCTTGAAATGACACATGTCGACAATTACTTGGCAGCCAGCTTTATTAAAAATGTATACAGCATTAGTGAAACGGTATACCAATAAACAATTAGATCTCCCTATTTCCAATGCGACAGCTTTCTTAGAATATCTCTATATATATAAAATTGTTGCAAGTGCGTTGTGACTTTATAACTCACGAAAGGCTCAACCGATTACAATGATTTTTGTTGTGTTTAATTCGTCTTCAATCAAGGATGGTTTATGAAAAAAGAAAAGTCGGAAAATTCTCAACCAGTGGCGTTGTAGGCACAAACTTCGTTTTTCATGGGGAAAAGCACTTTGAAAAAAAAAATAAAATGGGTAGAAATCGAGTAGTGACACTTCAAATACAAAAAAAAATATTTTAAATTTTTGTTGTCAATTATTTTAATTATTTTCCAAGAAAATTGTTGTTGTCAACAATTTTGAAATTTTTTTTTTAAATGTAACCTACTTAATACGTTTATTTATGTTTACTATGTTACATTAAGTAAGTTTTTGAAATGGAGTAGATTTGATTTATTTCATGGTTATTGAATATGTGTGAGTAAGTTGAAATGTAGGGTTGATTGAGATGACATGGACAACGATGACAGGCAACAGGAGTTGTGGAGCGTTTTGAGTTTGCACGTAGGGGTTGTTACGAAAAATGAGCGAGTAACAATCGTCGTATTCTGCTCATTCGTGAGTAGGGTTATGGGGAGGGCAACTCAGAGGTATATACCATAACACCTTCGTTACCGGTGTAGAGAGAGCAGCGAAAAGGCTTACCAACCAAGTTGATAGGTGCGGTTAGTTTTCTTCTTGGCTGTTAAAGTTACAAATATTTCGTCGGTCGCTGATGGACTATTTTGTTAAGCATCGTGTCTTTGGTTATACATATACTCAATGTTGGATGTATTCGATTGAATGGCAAAAAAGAGGCGCACATTTTCATTTCGTTAGTCGAAAGATATGTGCCGAGATTCCAGGTCCCGAAACCGATCCAGACCTGCAAGATGTCATAATTACAAACATGATTCATGGACCGTGTGGCGCCATACAATCACCGTGCATTGTCGACGGCAAGTGTTCCAAGCGTTATCCACGAAATTTGACTAATGAGACCATCACTGGCAACGATGGTATCTTCTGGAATAGCGGCTACGCTGCTGGAAGGTTACCGAACCGCTCATTCGGCATTGAAATTGCCATTAAACATTCAAGCGGCTGAAGAACCAATATGTAACATAGCGAAACATTCAGCAATGGCCAAATTTTTGGTAGCAAGCAAAATTATTATCTGGGACGAATGCACAATGTCGCATAAGCGTGCGTTAGAAGCTCTGAATCGCAATATGAAAGATCTGTATAATGACGCAAGACGTTTTGGGGGTGCATTGATTTTACTCTCAAGCGATTTCCGGCAAACGCTACCAGTAATACCACGATCGACCGCTGCCGATGAGATCAATGCTTTGAAGAAACTTCAGCTGACGACATCGCATGTTTGCTAAATGATCCATCTGCCGAAGTGTTCTCCAATCAACTGCTAAGTATTGGTAATGGTCATGTTCCTGTCGACGCATCGAATGGATTGATTTCGTTGTCGCGGAATTTTTGCAATTTTGTCCCAACGAAAGAGGTATTTAAGCGTCTACATAAAGTAGCATGTGCATTGTGCATGCTGGAAATTATTACTTTCATTACATTACCTACCGAATTTGGGCGGAACGAAGTTCGCCGGATCAGCTAGTACTATATATTTCTTTCCATCGCAAAATTCAAATTTCATAATTCGTTTTCGTGAAAAACAAGGTCAGTGGTTTATTTCACAACAAGGATCTTATTTAAAAAAAAATTAAAACATAGAAATTTGCCAAACAAAGGCTTTTGAAAGCTTATTATAAGAAAAAAAAAAAAAACGAAACACAAAATATTCGCTAATCTGTCTTTTTATAGTAGATACGTCCTCCTTTGTTTTCTAATATTTCACGATTGATTTATAGGTGCATTTGTGTCGTAATAAGATCCTTTTCAAACTATTTAATAAACGGATCTCAGTTTATTAGAATGCCTTGATTTATTCGTATTCTGATGAAGCAAGTCAAAACTTATTGGTGGTCAAAAGATCACAATTGAATCGTTGGCAAGTGAATATTTTTGAAAATAGAAATAATAGCCTGCTATAGCATTTCAGAATAAATTAAAATTTCACGTAGGAAGCTATAAGCGGCTTAGGAACCTTTTTTCGATGCCTGGATTCTTCCCAAAGAAACAATAATTTTGGTTGTTTTATTTATTCTTTACTAAGCATTTATTCGTAGCTTGCAAACTATTACAAAAAGAAATTCAATCAAATAGCAATAACAAAAAATGAACCAGAGGAAAAATTGACCATTTCATTTAATCAAAACCTCATTGAAAGAAAGAACTATATATGAATAGAAATAATATTTCAAGTGTTTAGAAATAAAACAAAAATGCAATATTTTTTACCGCTATGGTTTATCTCTCATTTTGCCCACAATTAAGGAATGTGGTCAACCTTTGAAGTGCGAGATTCTAATTTGTGCATAAATTTGTATGGTAAACTGGGGAATATTCGTTACTTTTTTGTCTTATGCGGCTATATTAATGTTTTTTATGCTTTGAACATAATTTTGTTTTGGCTTAAGAGGTAATTTCAATATTTGTGAATAGTTTTTGGAAGTAACATTTGTGATTTTACTAACCGGATTGTAATTTTTACTTTTTTTAAAATTCACCTTGGTTTAATGAAAGTTTCGTTATTCAATGGGGTTCATTCCGCATTAAAAAAACACATGAATAGTTCGTTTATAGCATATATATTTTCCTTTAAGAATACAATTTAAGCTGAAGGAAAATTCATGTTCTGAGACTGAATAAATTAAAAACTAAAATTCCTTCAGATCCACATAAAAAATATATAAAATATAAACATCACATGTTTATGAACTCAAATTCTTACAATTAAGAAAAAAAAATTATGCTATGAAACTAATATAAATAAATCAATAAACACACAAATAACTTCAGGTCAACATAGACAAATATAGGAACTCAAGTCCCGTTAACAAAAATCTTAGATAATCTGAGGTACATTCGGGACCTGCTAAATGTACCCCAATCAAAATGCCGAATCTACCCCGACTTCTCAATTTTTTTGTTTTTTTCATATATTTTTATCATAATTAAAATCAGGCTTTTTCTTATTTATTTTTTTTCAATTCCTTACATATATAAGTGAAACCTGTATTTCCTACAATTATTTCTTTCTTAAAAAATCACTTATACTTATCTATTAGCCAAAATTATACCACAGATCACAAAAACACAAAACAACACACAATTTTTTTGAGGAGTGTGTTCATGACTTCAGTAATGGATTTATTCAGCGCTATTTTTATTTATTAATTCATAGTCCATTCAATCGAAAATTGGTTTGACGAATATACCCCGATTATGAATGTGCCGAAGTTTACCATACAAATTTGTTTTTGATAGACTTAAAAACCATTTGCATTGTTGTATTCCAACAAATAAATTCCGAAAACTTTTAAAATTTACCAAAATTAATTGTGGTCGAAAATCGACCCTACGTAATACTAAAAACCTACCACAGTTTTCGATATATTTTTAAGCAAAGAAGCGACTTCTAGACATCGAAAAAATAGACCCTTTTCAAAATAAGTTTAACTCATGAATCTTGTTCTTGATTAACATTTTCATGTGTCAAATTGAGAGCAAAAAAATAAAATCGAAAAATGTTCGTTTCCATAGTAACATCACTGAAACCAAGCGATAATCGGCCCTAGCGAGGTATCCGTCGGAACGGAAAATTCTCCGCAGCGCATACTCTGTCGGAACAGCAAATCGCATTCGAGGTATCCGTTCTCGGAAAATATAATTGAAATGCGATGACGCATTGACTTCACATCGTCGTATTGTTTGGTGTTCGGTTTTTCGCTAGATTTTGCACTGGAAACTCAAATTTATTCAATAGATACAACCAAATTCGTTGCTATATTGTTTATTATTAAATTATTTAACACTTTACCGCAAATCGTGAATAAATTCCGCGACTCATTGTACTCGGAGGATATCGTAAATAAATTCCGCAACCAATTTCTCTCGGAGGATATCGGAGCCTAGCTGTCAAAAATTAAGGAAGAAAATGCACTTCATCGCACTTCAACGTAATTCGCCGATATGCGTTGCAAAATGTCGGAACAATTCTCCGAACAGTTGTTCCGAAAAATACCTCGTAGCAAAAATCCTCCGAATCGTATAACATCGGAGAATTTTCCGTTCCGACGGATACCTCGCTAGGGCCGATTACCTCGCAGCTATCTGAATTAAAATAAGGCATGTCGCTGCTTACTTTTTTTGTTCAAACATTCGAAATTTCCGTGATTGATTTGTAGATATTTATACATAAATCATTTACAGAAGTAGATTTATCCGATGCAATTCCTTTCTTTTCTGTAGCAAAAAATCACGAGATCGTAAACAAACTCCACCAGTTGTCAAACTCAAACGAACTTATATTGGTAAAAAAGAGGCAAATCTGAGAAAATATGTAGATTCGCAAAGGTGCTCTGAAATCTGAAAAAATATAGCTATTATTTTACCAAACGAGAACAAAAAAAAGTGCTCTAGAGCGCCCAATCGAATACCACATAAGATGATAGATTTAACATATTTGAAGACGTTACTATGGTACTAATGGCGGCGACAAATTGAATTTCACCAAAATGCGTTCAATTAACTGATAAGTATTTTGTATGAGGAATTGTTAACTTAATTTTAGCAATCTTAATAGCGACATATACACACATCTATGCAGTACCTTTCGAATGATATAAGTTTTATTCTACTCATTTCATAACAAATACTAAAAAAGTGTACGGAAACTTTGGATGTTCACG
This sequence comes from Cheilosia vernalis, assembly GCA_949126925.1. NCBI lineage: Eukaryota > Metazoa > Arthropoda > Insecta > Diptera > Syrphidae > Cheilosia > Cheilosia vernalis. The sequence goes on from OX421359.1 coordinate 42,796,665, forward strand.
TATTAATATAATGAAAATGATGATGGTATAAACGCTCAGACTAAAAAACAACAGGCAGTGCGTTCGGTTTCTCAACCATTGCTAATAAATATTGTTACTACTGTTGTGTCGGACTGCATTCCTATCGTGACCTCACCATAAATCTAATAAAACCGCCCTCTGATCTCTGAATGGCTCACTTTGAAATCAAGCAGGCGGCATAAGTTTAAATTATTTTCAAAACTAAATTTTCAAACACATTTATTTTCTCTCACAACATATTTATATTATTACCAAAAAATTGATTTGCAAAGGTTTTCCCGAGTTTTTCTTACTAAATTTATGTAATTCTAAATGTGTGTGAAGTGATCAGCTAGTTTTGTCGTTCAAATGAATATTTCCTGTGTGTGCACTGTGTAGTGCGCGAGTTGACAATAAAGAGTCAAGTCGGAGCTACAGCATAGGGAGAGATATGATGCGGTCACAACGGAAATGGAATACGAGATAGTTAAGAATAGAAACCGAGCACACTAAGGCTAATTTCACACACACCGATTTTGGACGGCCAGTATAAAATCGGCCGACATTTTACCGGTAGCTGGGTGCTTGCACACTCACCGGATTTTTACCGGTCACAATCAGTTGCTTTGTTGTCATAATCGTGACACGAGGTTATTGTTTAATAATAATGGCGCAAAATTAGAGACATCGTTAATTCCAACATCAGAAAACTATCAAAACTAGTTTTAAACGTAGTATGCGCCCATAATTTGAATGAAGCGAGTCGAATGGTCAGCAAAAAATCGGTGTGTGTGCAAGAGTCTATTTAATCACGTACGCCACTACTTCCCGATACTGCCGGCGATACAGTGGCAGTAGACGGCTGCTCACCGGCATTTTGCCGACACCGATCAGCGGTCGGCGTGTGTGAAAGGTCCCGTTTATACATGTGGTTCACTATAGGAATTTGGACGACCGGTATAAAATCGGCCGTCCAAAATCGGTGTGTGTGAAATTAGCCTAAGGGTATTTAAATTCGCTCCTATTACGAAATGTAATACCGTCATTTCGGATAGTTGGGTCACACGAGATAAACACGGGCTTTCTCAGCAATGACATTTGACCCTACAGTTAGCGATATTCTGGGAATTATATTTGTTTATTGGTAAAGGGATTTGGAAAAGCGTGAAGTCTTTGTGTAAACTGCTAGACTAAAGTTTATTATGGGTTAGGCATTTATATCCATAGCTGCTTAAGTGCCAGGTGTTTATTTATGTAATAAAACTAGGCGGTGGCCTATTTGCTCCATCCGGCAGAGATATCTACGGTACAACAAATATTTCGATTTGATGACTGAAAACTAACGTTTGTTCCCAGATTCTGCAGAATCGTTCATTCCCTATATGTTGGCAACTTTGGTAAAGATGTACAACACCATATATGCTCGTATGTGGATAGCGTGTGTTAATCCTCCGCACTGGTCCCCTGAGAGCACTAAAGCAATCTAAATTTTACTGAAATATTGTCCTGAAAGATTGACGAACCAATTGACATGGCGCACCTGCGATTTTCGTAGAATTGTCACTCCGATGACAGGTCCCAGGGCAGCTCCTTTAGTGCATACAGCCAGACATCAGCCCACAACAAATTGATGCACATTTTGATGGGTTTAATGACATGCCTATACTGATCCAATGCAACAACAGCATCATCTGTGTATATCATATGAACATCGATAAATCATAATCGAAATTGTGCCCTGTCCTGTCGTCTGTATTCCACAGTACCTATATTCTGAAATTATTTTGGCGCTTCAATGCACTACCTTGATAAGTAGTCATTTACCCGTCAATGTCAGGAGCCGGATATGCAATCAGGAAAATGTGCTTTGCTGTTGCGCTTATTACCACGCTACTGTATCCTTCCTCGAATGCACCTCTGTTCATTAATGAACCTGGAGTGTAGAGATTGACTGGCTAGCTAGATTGAGTTTCTGTGGTGCTTTTGGTTTGTGATACATACCCTCGTGTGCAGAAACATTTGTATCTTCCGATCTTGCTAATTTGTAATTAATACAGTGAACTTAGTCCTGCTTGTGTACAAATTTCACGTTGCAAAATTAATTTGTTTGTTTTATTGGCTTGCCTTCTTCCAGCCACTGTCATAGGCTGGTTGTAGTAACGCAATTAGAATATCTAAAGAGGGTAACTAACCTGCCTTGCTGTGGGTTCCGTTGACAATGCATACACGCACGTCGCGTCGCACACCAGAGAAGAACTCTTTGCTGTGTTCGCGCCTTCGACACATGAATAATAAATTTTATTTCTGTTTCAATTGCAATGAATGAGGATGAGGAATGATTCGCGTCTTGACTTAGACTGTCAGTGTCAAGAAAAGAATTTGATTGAGTCAGAGGGAGAACAGTTGGAAATTTATTACACTGGATGAGGGCGTTTTAGTTTTTTTTTTTTTTTTTTTTATTGTGCTCAATTCGTAATATATTTTTGAAAAAAAGAAAAAAAAAAGGAAAAACACTGTCGTTTCTGTGACAGCTTGTCCCAGACAGAATTATCTTTTACCGACGTGAATCACAATGGGGAACATTGTTCGCTGTTCTTTCTTATCGTTCAATGAAAGTGAAACTTTTTGTTTCTTATTTTCGTTTCGCTGAAAATTTGTGGTTTTGAGTGACCGTGACATTGGCAGTGGTCAGGTAAACAAACATTTGCAGAATGGCGTTGGAATGGAAAAGGAAGTTATTACTTGCGGTTTAGGATTTTGTGATAAAGCCAAGTCAGGTAGGAGAACTTGTACCTATTGGAAATAATTTGCTCATTGTTGTATGACTGAGGTTGGTATGTGAGGAGGAACATTGAAGGTATTCGTCGCAGTTATATTTGACGCCGCTGATTGATTCCTAAGGTCGTTTTGAGTTGTGCTGCATAGAAAGCAGTGTTATTAAACATTTGTATTGACTGTGTTTAAAATTCAAAAATTGATAAATTGCAACTGATGGGTTATGAAGAAAAATTACAACGACGAGATTGATCATATGAGAGAGAGCAGGGAAATCCCTCCTGTTCTATTAGGTAGCGTAGAGTAGGCTGCGAAACGCAGCTCGGTAGATGTGACAGGCAAATTGAGTTGATAACACATTCTGCTTGTGACCACGAGTTGTGTATTCACGAGCTCGAGCCCGCGCAGGTAGTGTCGGTACTAGGGTTTGTTCAGTGAGTTTTACACAATCTATTATCCGTAAACACACAGTTTACACGGAGATCTGCCCGTGTCTACCGCTACATAAAGTCTACAGACTTTAGGTAGTCGACTAAGCGACAAAAATGCCCAATGCCTGATGTCATCCGTCTAACAGTAACGGTCGGAAAGCTAAACCTGAATTACAAAAAATTGTTTTTTGCCAAACAAACAGTATATAGCCCTTTCTGTCTCTATTAGTTATCAGTGACAATCCCCGCTTCCCACACAGGGTAGAAAATTTCCCATCAATGCTGTATCGCACTTACGTAAAAGTATTTTAGGTTAAAAATTTATTTACTTTTAGTTTAGTAGAAGATATACATAACATGAATTCTACGAACAACTAATAATTTTCGACCACTCATGGCAGGTATAAGAAACTTTTTAATTAGTTTAGATCTTAGAAAATGGGTTTATACAACTAATACATAACTAAAAATGGCTTCACATAAAATTTCCGCAACTTGAGTTCCTCTAAAGATCTCTTGAGATTGGATTTTGTAGGACTTTTGTTGTCTTTTCATATCAGATTACAACCATTTTCGTCTTCAAGGTAAATCGAATAGGAACACATTAGGCGTTTTTCTTTTTTAGTTCAGAGCTGAGCACTGAACAGAGTTCGAGCATTCAGAGGATGTTTTGTTTTTCCTGTTTTTTTTGTCCATTAAATGTGACTGGAAGTGTGCATGTACATGTGTGCTCAGCTTTTTACTCGGGATGCTCAGTCAATTTATTCTGAGCTCATAGAGCGCGCTCTGATCATGCTCTGAGCGAAAAAAGAAACACAAATTCGAGCTCTGAAGTGTCTGAGATAAAAAGAAACACGAACTTTTTGAATAACAGTTCAGGTTGTCCTCTGAACTAAAAAAGAAAAACGCGTATTACCTCCTCTTTGTAAATCACCGTGAATGCGGGCCAAGAACATTTTCTACAATTTATGGAAAAAAACCTAAAACACACAATTTTCATGTACCTACCTATGATTGTATGTGGAAATAAATTCCTAATGTCACATAAACAAACACTTTTTGGCTTACCGCATACTCGGTAGTCAGTGGTCGGTACGTGTACGTGTACCTACGTCTCTCACACAAACTGTGCTAAAAAAACCGTTTCAAAATTTAAAAAAAAACACGTATGACTGTAATACCAACGACAAAGCTTTTCACTGGAAAAAGCTCTCATACGGTATACCATTGCTTATTGCTAGCACACTTAGTTTATCTCCGAACCTATGCATAAGATATTTCCCGCAACAGAAAAAAGCTTTTTAATTTCGAATGACAACATTTTCATACCGTTTACATTTTTAGGTGAAGAATCCTACTACAACACATCATCCAATGTCAACGGTTCTATATTATCTGCCGTCCACAATAATTCGACGACAACAAATAATTCCACAACAACCACAACCACTGGAACTGCGGGTACAATAATATCTCAGTTGCAACAGCAGCATCAACAGCAGCAACAGCAGCAGCAACAACAAACAAATGTGCCTTCGTCACATTCAGTACAACAATTCAGTTCAAATTCCATTGCAAATCACAACAACAACCACAACAGTCATCAGAATAATAATTCTGGAATCGGTGGTATCGGGGGTGGTGGTGGTGGTGGAGGCGGTGGTGGCGGTGGGGGTGGAGGAGGAGGGGTAGCAGGAGGAGGCAGTGGTGGTGTTAATAACAGTTTAAATGTTAACTCATCAGTTCCACATTCCCAGTCGGCGCCGCATCAATTGGGTCAGCCACCACCATTGACACCATTGGCACAACATCACCAGGCATTGGCAGCACAGTTGCAGAAGCATTTCGCCAACAACAATATCGGTGAGTTGACACTTTATACAGCCACATTCAACTAAATTGTATTCTAAGTGACTTGTGCTTTATTCTAAGTGACATTACAATTTATATCAATGATAATTCTTAAGAAGGTCTAACCTAATACCGGTTGCTCAACTTTAACGCAGTGCTAAAATGTGCACACTATAAAAGCCTCCATGCTATGACACTCGATTAGTAGCATTGTATGAATTTTTCGGCGACCATGTGCTTATGCACAGAAATGTGATTATGTTCGAAATCCAAAGATGGACAGTGTTTAGTTATATGGGCTAAAAAATAGTTGATGGCTGATGAGTACATATTATACTGATGCGTCGCCAACTAGATTTTTACCGTCAATTTTCTTAAACACCTTCCTTTGAGGAAAAAAATTATGTATGCGTTTACAGTTCATATGCGCTTGACTTTCAACCCATGCCTAGCTTTATGCGTTTTGAAAACTGCATAAAACGGAACTGTAAGAAATGAATTCTTCCAGTGTGATATTTTTTGTTTTTTTTTAGACACCTGCCCCATGCTTTATGCGTTTTGAAAACTGCATAAAACGGAACTGTAAGAAATGAATTCTTCCAGTGTGATATTTTTTGTTTTTTTTTAGACACCTGCCCCAGTGTTTGTGTATGCTGGTATTGCTGGTACTCGCGTTTTCCTCACTGATATCGCCTCACATTTTCTTGTAAGGCTTGTCGGCTACTAGTCACTGACAGTATTTGGCTTCCACTTAGAGTGATGACTTCACATACATAGAGAAACCTTTGAAAAGCGACATTTCACACAAGTATCATAATGTTTAATGACCTGAAACCAAACAACATTGAAAATCGTATTTCGACTTCCAATTATTTATTCGATGAGCTCGAAACGAAAGGCGCCCAAGTACGTGGAAACATATTGTGCATTTGACTCGAAGCCAAATCATATCAAATTGAAATACCTAAACATACGCCGGTGGCTAAGGACTAGTATCCCATTTATTCCACGTTGATTAAAAATAAAATCGGTTGTCCTGAATTTTATTATTACCTGACAATATGTCATTCTGGCAATGTATGTGTGATCACAAATGTAGCTGTGGCTAAAAGTGCATGTTCACTATAGAGGAGGGTGTTTACCAACCCGTCTTCACCAAATGCTACAACAGTATAGGTATGTGTGTTGCACTTATGGGTGGCATTGTTGCTAATCGATGGGAACGCGTAATGTTTGCCGCAATATGTGGTGATGGCAGATTGAAACTGATTAATTATAACCGTTCGATTTACAAAACTGGTCCGCGAAAAAGCCTTGCCTGCTTTCGCATAGATTTTGTGTGGGTGCTTCACCCCTGACAATTAGTAGATCAGGTCGAAACCAAAACTTCCTTTGTTTTAAGTAGTGTATTCTTTATTTTATGGATGAAAGTGGGTATAATTTTCACCTTAGCTGTAAATCTCCAAATGAATGGGTGATCGATTGCACAAGACTACGTTTACTCATGTGCGGTAGGAATGATAAAAAATCAGGGTTCTCATTGGAGCAACATAAATGTAGCATATAACTTTATCGCGCACACGGTATCGGAGTTTGAGCTTGCACACATACAAGGTATTTTCATAAACTAGTTCAAAACTTCAGTGTGTCGTTTTTTTTCCAATTCTTGTTGTCTGGACTTATACAACTTTTAGTTTATTTCAAAGCAATTCTTTTTGTCAAGATATCAATTTAGTTGTAGTCGTAAATAGTACATGAATTGAAGCCCGGACTTAGTTTGAAATTCCATCGTTGCCCCGCAAATCATTAAACGCAGTCATAAACCCAGACCAACACCTCAGACACGCATTTCCCAAGACAACCGATTGCTTCAAACATATCGCCATTGTCTGCCAAAACAACGTCTCTGCCAACTATGCATAAAACTTTCCTGAATTCATTGTTCTTTGATTTATTACTGTAACGGAAGCTCTCAAGCGTCCTCCTCTATAATCCGATTCCTTTTCTTTTAGTTGTTATATTGCATCGTCTGACGTCTTCCGAGTCATGAATTCGGGATTACATAGTGTAACCCGGTGGTTTTGCATTGGAAAGACCGTAGGTGCGCTTGTGATTAATGATTATCATCATCCGAATAATAAGGAGGCGATTTCTTGTTAGCCCTACTATCCCTACAACCCATAAAAAGGGATTGTTATATCGACCTACGTCTACGCTCCTATTGAACCGTCGACAATGCGCGATATTTTACATGCTCAAGATGGTATAGCCTTTGAGTTTCGTCCTTGTTTCGTTTTGCCACATAAAAATGTCACCGTTGGCTTTCCCCAAGCACATATTGATTTGGTATTCAAACCAAAAAACCGACAACGGAAGAAGGGATCTCTGTGTCCTCCACACGCTGTGATCCTTTAGGAAATAATTTTATTTTCATTATTTTCACAATGGTTTGAGTGGGTTTGCTAGTCAATTGAAAATGTTTGTACTCACAATCAACAAGCTGCAGGCTGATGCAGTGGCGCGTGCTAATATTATTCTGTTCCAGCGGATGTTTGCATTCACAGATAGTTATGATATATGATATGTATATGAATAAAGCAACGTCCATTACCCTCGGGATGTGTATAATTTTGTTTGCATGTCTGGCTGAAGTTTTTAAATCGATAAAATGTCGAATGCAGACCGTTTTGCTTTTTTTTTGTCGGACTATCAACCCAAGTGTAATTGCACTCATGACATTCGGGAGCGTGCATGTGTGAAATGGTATTTACCATGCTAGATACTATTTCATATCTTTCACCCTGTTGCTTGGTTGGATTGTGTTTGTGTGTGTCTGGCACTTTATTCCTTTTCTATTATTAACATTTTCATCATGGATAACGTTCTTTTGACTGACGATGGCGCCATTGTTGTGGGAAAAATATAAAAGCAACCGCGAAAAGGATGAGAAGGAGGCTGAGTATGAAAAAGAAAAAAGTGTATAAAGATGTGATGTACGCGGTGGCCGCATATGAAATCGATAAATTGCGGGAGGCGTCGGGTGGTGCGCTTTATATTTTTGTACAAATGACCAAAAGTGGTTGAATGAAAGGATGTGCATTCTAAATGCGAACAAAGGACTGCAATCCGAAACGGAATTGTATTTTTAACGATTTTTTTTGTTTCTTCCAATATAGGCTTCTATTGAGTTTTTGTTTTTGCTCTCTTTCTCTGTTTGTGTCATCTACGATTACACTCTTTCATCACAGTGAATGAACGATTTTTTTTTCGAGAGGAAACAGATTGAAATTGGAAGCATTCAGGCTATCCAGTTGTTGGTATATGCAAATCAAAGGATTTTGAAGTGTCGGCATGAAGTACCTACCTACTCAGGGAAATGTAAAGGTATGTACAGCCGATGGATAAGCCCTTTTATATGTTTGTTTGTCCAAGTGATTCAGTCCTGCTGTACTGTCAGTTCATGGATATGACAAATTTCCGCCAGACGGCAGACTTTGTATCGCGTATTATCGTGACGAGGACTTAACGTTAAGAATGTATGTATTCGGTTTATTGTAATTTCGAATGGTGAAATCGGACATTTTAACGAGATTTCGTCATCTTCTGAGACATGAACAAGCATTTTTGAGCTCAAATGAGTTTTTTATTTACAATTCTGAAGACTAAAGTAAATGTCTACACACCGATAAGGCAAATTGACAATTCAGAATGCTTGGTAAAGACATGGAGAACGTTTTCGATTCAATAGTAGATTCTTTGGTATTCGTCTGCTGGTTGGTTTTACATTCAAAATGAGATTGTTAGGAAAGAAAACGGGTATGTTTTTTTTTAGTGACAGCAACAACGTTTCCCGAGGAACTGAATTAAAAGAGCTTTTGCGTATTGCCCTATAGTACCCCATTAAGCGGTAGCTCCCTTGAGAACTCGTATTGACATTTCGGCCCGTTGTACTAGCACGATCTAAATCCTTTAAATCTCCATATCTAGGACGAATAACTAAATGCTCAGAACCTCTGGAATCCTTAACTAGGGTCTATTTTCCCCTTGGGCAGTTCCATTTCTGAAAAGTTTTCGTTTTAAAAATTGAAGGACGTGTTGGTTGTAGCTTTCGTTTCAAACTAAACCTACTTTCTAAATTTCCATCGTCAATCTGCACAATCCCGCGAGTTGGCAGGGATGCCACAACTAGACATGACTCTGTATAGCTCGTCTCTATAAATGCTGTCATATGCGGTCTTAAAATGTATAAACAGGTATGGTGGGTATCGACTTAGACTTCTTGTGTTTTCTCCAGGATCTGCCTTAGGTAGTGTAAAATTTGGTCAGTTGTGGACTTACCGGTTCTAAAATTTCACTGATAGGATCCAATTATTTCGTTTACAAATGGTATGGCAAACAGGATCTTATATGCACTGTTAAGGAGACTGATGGCTATATAGTTGGCGCAGTTTAGAGGGTCTCCTTTATTGGGGAACAATGCTGAGGCTACATTTATCAGGCATATGTTCACACTGCCTGACAGCTGAATTAATGTCATCTTCGCTTCGGCCACGCACGAAACGAAGAGCGGATGAGCGCTTAAGTGACGACAAAAAAGAAATAAACCGCATTTCGGTGACCACATTAGCTCGGAGCGATTAGCGAGTTTTTTTACAGGTAGATAAAACAACGTCGCTCAATCGCTTAGTTTCTAGTCGCTCACTAACAGTCTGCGGAAATAGTTTTTTCATGTCCTGAGCACCGACTGTTACTCTACTACAAGGTTTGTCTCTACAGGCCTCTGTTCGTTCTGTTGACATGGCACGTTCTTTTTACCTTTTGGTAAAACTTTCCAACATTGTTCCTAGAGTAACACCTCTCTATTTCCTCGCTTGCTGCCGTTCGCCCAAAATCCTTCATCCGCCATCATCTCTATTTCCCGTACTTTTGCTTGAGAATCCTTACTAACCTTTGCTCCAGATATTTCAGAGAAGCGCACGGAAGTTATCTGCCACCTTGATTGTTGACAATCACCAGTCATTCCGGCAGAGCTTTATAGCGTTGATACATTCTTCGTGTTCAACACTCACGCTTATAAATATAGCAAGTCATTCCCGGAAGGACATGACCAGTACCCAGTGGTTAAATAAGAAAAATCGATAAGTTATGAAACAGTTGCAACAACTTTGAAAGATAACCATATACCCGCGAGGAATTTACCGCCTCGGATTCTCCTGTACAGTGTACAGTTTTATTCATGTTTTAAAATTGGCAGCTTTAAAGTAATTTTAGACTCCCTGGCTGCTATTGTTTGACATTAAAGCCTCTTGCATTTGGATGCTCTTCTAACTATATTTCCTATACACGTCTATTAATTAGTTTTATTGTGTATTATTTTTATTAACATGCACATCGTCCGGTTTGTTTGTTCCGTTGTGTGTAAGTTAAGTTCCAACTTGTATTACGAAAACCCGTTATCACCGGAAAGCTATCCACACTGACTACACACGATAAAACTGAAAATAAATTAAAACAAAATAAAATTAATAAACAAACGATAAATGGCTAATTGAAGAGCTGTTTAATGGTTTGTTCACTTCTTATCTACATCCCATTGTAAATACATATAAATTTAGGTGTACTTCTGTTGCCTTGTCTCTTTGCATAAGCATTATTTCTTCTTATATAGCTGATGTTAGTGTACCTACTTGAAAGATATAATCACTTGTTAAAAGTGTCATCATAAAACAGAAATAAACTAAAAAATTCTTTTCATGCACAACCGCAATAATATTAGATTTCAATTTAATTCGTCATGTCATGAGAAAGGGGCAAGTGCAAAAAAAATCTTTCCCCACGATTGACGGCATTATTTGTTGAATTTTCTCTATTTTTTTCTGGTCGCATTAATAGCCGCCGTAATGAGAGAACGTAGAGAAGATATGAAATTGTTTTGTTGGAAATTTTTAATCTGAAATTAAAAATACCCTTGCGCTCGTCTCGTATCTAATCTTAACTAGAACAAATTGGTGGATAATGTTTGTGATAGGTTTTTGTTTTTAAGTATATTTTATTTGCGCTTAGGGTTGGGATTATTTGGAACTGGGAACTTTAAAAATTTTATGACTTTATTGCTTCGAAAAGGAAAATCCAATGGAAAATCGAAGTTTCTCAATTGAGTAAAAAAGGTGCGCACGTCAAACTGGTGTAGACTTGTAACCGATCCATGGAGTCGTACTTTTTTTTAGGAACCTGAAGAAGATTTATGCGATTAGCCTTTCTGTCTTTTAGGACAGCTTTTAAGATACCTAGATTTTTTTTTTAAAATTTGTATTTGTGTGGATAATTTTTGAATAAATTACTGAGAGCAGATCAGGTGTCAATTGAAAGTTGTCAATTTAAAGGCTATTATCTGACTGCAGCTTGCCTATATAGTCAATGCAGTCTATATAAAGATATCCAATGGTCTACCGGATGGGTGGGGCTAACTCCACTATTCTGCAGTATATTGCAGAGGGTACCTCCTAGATAAAGTCTATCTTCTCCAAATCGATAAAGCATTTATGCCTGATGTGGCTGACTCGACTCTAGCAGATTTGCCTACTTTTAGCGATTTTAAGTGACTTCCTCATTCTTGTCTCCTTCAAAGGCAGATATTTACTTTCTTTCACCAAATCTTCCAGAACGGTCCAACTTTCTGTCGAACTTTTTCCATAAGTGGTTTTTGACTGCAAACCTATTTACACGTTTTTTGCGCTTCTGTGCAACGGCTTTGGTAAGATTTGGTCTCAAAGTGAGTACACACCTTAAAGGAATTCTTCTTGTCAAACTATACTGCTTACTTGAACATCTAAAAGCAAGTAGAAACAAATTTATCGGGAACCATGCAATATGTCTAGAAAAAACGATCCGTAAGGAAGACTTTCAAGAACTTATAATAGGGACAGCTCTTCATACAGTCTTTTGAATTATTGTCGGTATAGAGCGGTCGATTTTTTTTCTGCTATGGTCCGTGGCTCTCTGTCACAGCGCCAGCGGTTTGTTTTAATGGTTTCCTTTTGAAGATATCATGAAGAAATCACTGTACTCTGCCGCTTACCAAAACCCATAAAGTGTCCGCAGTAAGGACTTGTAATGTCAATGTGTGTGTTTATTAGTGGAAACAACTTGCAGCTCCTCAGTATTATAGCACGAGGTATATGCATGATGCTGTCATAGCCGTGCAGTAAGAAGAACCGAGCCTTCAGGCAGTCTGACTGTGTTCTGAAAAGTCACAAGAAGAAGGCCCCAAGGAAAAAAAAAAAAGTCATTTCTGAAGCTATTCTGAAAATTTAGTATTTTTAAAAGATATTTTAAAAGCAGTTGCTATCTACATTTTGGAAGTGCTTTCTCCAATTAAAAAAGGGGCAAAATAGCCTAAATTTGTGGCAGGCTTTCAAATTGCAAAATGCAATAGAAAAACAATACAAGCTATAATTCACAGCTGATATTGAATTTGCAAAAGGATTGCGGTTAGTAAACTGAATATGAAAATGACACATGTGAGTAAAGGTGGTGTTCAGATTCAGCTAAATCACTTAGATTCTATAAACTCAGTGATATTTTCATGTTGGGGTGGGGATTTATTGGAAAGTTAACTACACAAGCTTTATTTTTAAAATAGTCAAAATTTATAAACATGCGTACATTTCGTTTTTCCCCATTTTAATATCACTTTTCAACACTTTCCCCATTTAGTAAAAAATTCCCCAAAATGGGTAAAAATCCCCACATGTGTGGCATCACTGATCCTATCTTATTTGTGGGTTTCTTTAAACGTGATTGAACGAAATATGACATACCCCGTGGCCAAGTGCAACCTTCATTAATTCAGTATTACAATAATTTCTAAAGTAATTCATTATAACTTTTTTTTACAAACTACCTACCTAATTCCAAAGTTGTTTTTTTATATTACACTTCCTGCTTTTTAGGTTAATAACTCCTGGAGATCCGGGGTGGTACGTTCGGTTGTGTATCGTTTTGCTGCTGCTGTACCTACCTTTTTTGTGACGGACGACTCTCCCTTTAGTTGCCCGGGATATTCATATGCCAAGGGGTCAAACCACAGTGACAAAAAATATCTATGAGGCATGCGGTATGTGGTACCACTGCTCCTGGCTACTTTCGTTAGACAGCTTGTTTGGTCTCCTGCTGCCACAGTCCTTTATAGCCTTTGAATTTTACCCAAAACCACCCTAGGTGTGAAGAATTGCTCCCCTCGTCAGCCACACTTTCCAGCGAATTTTAGTTTCTGCAACACCAAACTAAAAACGAACACGTTTTGCGCTCAACTTTTAATTAGTCGCATCGCAGTCCAGGTATTACGGACGCAAACATCTTTTATTTATCCACACCAATGCACATCGTCTTTGAGCACTCAAAGTTTAAAATTTTAATTAATTCTTCTCCACATCAACTATGCTAGTGGGAGGTATGAGGGAGCAGCATTAACCCTATTTCGCATGTAGTCTCTTTATTATGCATTCCTTCGCGTGTATAGATGTATAAGTGGCACACACAGTTTGTTTAATGTGAACCACCAGCTCCGCGTAGATCCGCAGTGAATTCACTTAACCCCCCGTTGCATCCTTGTCGACTCGTGCCGTTCTTGGTATAGGCACATACAAAACTGCATTTTTATCGATTCGCTTGCACATGAATGACGTAATTGGAGCGCCAATTAAATTTCGTTACCGCGTGAGTGAAGAACTCAGTGAGTAGGTTTTTGTGAAGCTGAAAGGACAATTGCAACTGAGAACACTTGTTAAGTTAAAAGCTTGATTGCGGACCATGTATTTCCTCAAGCGCCAGGCAAATTCAATGACGAAGGTAAACCAAGAGGGATCTAAACGTTTTATTTGTCTTCTCATTTTTTGCTTCATGTCGCCTAAAAAAACGGATAAACGACTTTCCTCTTTTATTATTCTAACTGTCTCTGATGACCGTCAAAACAAACAAAGCGCGGCCGATTCAGAGGGCGAAAAATTGTTATGGGAATGGGTAAGAATGTTACATATTCCTGGAAATGACCATTTTCCGCCGTAGTATTGTGAGATTTTTACATCTGCTTTTCTTTATTAGTTTTCTTCTCGTGGCAAACGGTAATTAAAGTAATTTTTTAAGCTTTTCTAGGCTGTGTGCTAAACGTTTGAGTAAAATAGTCTAAAGTTTTATTGATCTAGTACAATTCAATGTTTTGGTTTTTCTTCAGCGGAATGAAGGAATTTGTGGAAAACTTTTTAGTGCAGAACTAAGAACATGAGTCAGTACAAGTTCGAACAAAGGATTATAAAATTACTGGCAATGGTAATGCGACGGAGGGTGGAGAAAGACGTTTTTCTTAATGCGAACGTGGGTGGAGTGAGTAGTGAGTGCATTTTCTATGAAGTGGAAGTGGTCATGTATGGAAGCACCAACTTTTGCATCGCATTTCTTTCGTAGAAAGATTTATATATTTTTAATACTCAGATTCTACAATCAGGAGGTTTTCATCCGATTGTGACAGAATACAAATGCTTCCCCTCCATATAGCAGGACCGGGATAAGCGATTGACAAGTGTAATTATTCGTTTGATCCTTGCGCTAATGTCATTTTGGGGAGTGATCATTGATCTTAGGTCGACAAATACTTTAACTACTTCGAAGTTGAATCCGTCCATCGTGACTGTCGACGATCCCAAGAATCTTTTCTCGTTGACAGCATATACTTCGTTTTGTCTTATTTTACAGCCAGGCCAATCTTCGCACCCTCCGTTTCAGTACTCGTTGCTCATCAGGATGAAATCAAAAATCATATATGAAATGGCTCCGCATTTTAAAACTTTTGCGAACTTAGACTCCCATTTATTGTGACATAGGTATGGGTGACTTCCTAATTTTTTTTTAATGGGATTTGCCCCACCGCTCTTGATCCGGAAGCATAACTTCCACTAACATTTCATTCGGTCCATCAAAAAAGCATCGCAAATGAAAAAAAAAAACTGATAAAAGGGGGAGCTATTCGTATCTTTTTATGTAACAACTTGATCAATTGGTTTTTCCAGTCTATCAATTTTGTGAAGATAATCACATTTATTTTGTGCGGGTTCTCACCTTAGAGCCATTTCTTCCATTACGGACCCTACAAAGAAGACGTCCAACAATGTTTATTGTCGCACAATGCAATTTAAATTCGATGCCAGTGGCAACACTCATCGCTGCCAATAAACAAACAATGTATTAGAAGAGCACAATTTGGGACTTGTTCTTCTAATACATTTTTGCACGTACAAAACTCATAAAAAAGCTTCGCCAATTAGTGGGAAAGCTCATTCACTCTCCCACTTACAGGCTATGGTTATAGCTTATAGGTATGGTTGTTAAACATCGCTCTCGCAGAGAGCATTAACATGTTTTCCCATTTTCATTCGTTTTTTCTTCCTGTGTTTTCCGCTTCATTTTCCCTGTTGACATTTTATTAGAAGAAAACAAGTTTTGTTGATTTATTTGTGGGCTATCTTTTCGAGGGTGATTCTTCGAAAATTAATGTCAAGTGTCCTCCGTCGGGTGAGAGGCAAGAACACACAACAGTGGTCTGGTGAACATTTGAAAACATATCCTTAAAACCGACATATTATATGGAGGTGACTACATCAGCTCTTCGTTTGCACATTAATTTATGGATTTTCCATTTTCATCTCGATCGTAGTACAACGGAATGCCATTAGTGTACTCTGGCTCGTTTTACTCCGCTCGTGCATATTTGGCTTTCCTTCTGCCGTTTTGATTTTGGTTTGTATACGTTTAGTAAAAGTCAGACATTCGCTCGCTCTCTCGTTCTCACTGGGAAATCTCTTAGAATAGAATCGGCTATCGGCCTTTGGCGTTTTGTGCTAAAGAAGGCACGAGCGTTGAGCGTAAATGGACGACTATTTGTGAGTACAGCAAGAGAGTGTTTTTTGTTAGTAATAGATAGTCTGTTGATGTTTGTAGTTTCATTTTGTTTTTAGTCCGCCGTCGTTTTTTTCGTTGTACAGTGTGTGTTTGTATTTTCCTCATTAAAGTTTGCAATTAATTATAGTACATCCTTGCGCAGACGAGTCCTTTGTTCCATGAACCTTATCGTGTAGACGGTTTTTCTCGCCCTAAAATTCCCTAAAAAATGTGCGCAAAAGTGGAAAATGAATTTTCTCCGAATGCGAAATAGTTACTCGTACACCGCGAATTTAAAAGTCATCATGCAAAGTGAAGAAAAGAATCCTTCGGGTGAAAAAAGCCTATGCAAAATCTAGTACAAAAATGTTCTGTGAAATATCTGTCAAAAGTGTAGTCAAAAGTGCGTATATTTTTCAGGGAAAATGTTGCGAAAATTTATAAATAATATGTTATTCGAGATACACATCGATTGAAAAAACAGGCGGTTAATTTTTTATATGAGTATTCCCAGTGAGGAGTGTGCCCAGTGAAGTTTTTTTTTCTTTCTTCCTTTTTGTTCCTGATTTGCATTTGTATTTGTTGGATGAATATCAATGCACTAATCCCGGTCCTGATGCGCTGCCGTGCCCGTGTCGTATACATATACATTCCTCGGTTAAAACAACTGCCCCTTTCTTTCCCCCATTTCGTCTGGTGTGGCGATGTGTGTCTGAGGTCGTGAACCCTTGAAATTGACTGTATTTGTTGTTGTTTGTTTTTATGCAGTTTTTTTTTTTTGTTTGTCAGTGTATTGTATTCAATCATAAAGCTAGGATAGATCCTTTGAACACAGAAAAAAGTAAAAAGTGTAACAAAAATTTTATCTGGCACTAGTCCAGAAGTGTTGGAAAAATGTTGGAAAGATAAAAGGATATCTTATAGTGATTGTTGTGTGTAAATAAGAAAAAAGTAATGGACGCTTTAATGTGAAGGATGTACGGGAGTGCAATGAAATCACATTTCGTATGGATCATATGGATTACTGTCATGTGAAGGAATTTGAATATGAATAGATTTCCATTGTAATCTTATTTTAGTTTTGAATCGTATACGAATCTTTGGCATTACATTTTGTCGCTGTTTTAGCAACATTTCTAAGCAGTAATAATACTAAAAGGGGGTTTAATAAAGGTGGGATTGCGCCCCTGTTTATACATTGAAGAGATGTGATGCAGAGTCTCGGTTGCTTGGTGCTGCAATTTTCTTTTTGTAGAGCGTCTTATTCTCGAGAGTAAACGCTCTAGCCATATCTTTTTTTTAGAGCGTCATATTTATACTTGAATGGGCGATCTTTGCTGTAGCTGTAATTTAATTTTCATTACAGAAATCCAGACTATCATTCTCAACGACCACAAGTACTTAAATAGGTATCCAGATAAAGCGGTCAGGAGTGCTTAAATAGTTATCCAGATAAAGCGGTCAGGAGTGTTCTCTGAAACGGCGGTTTGGACGACCTTGTTGTCTGTGGGGGTGCGGATCCGTACTAAGATCCGAATATCCGGATCATAATTGCCTATTCGTTAGTTTGGCCGAGCTAGTCTGTTTTCACGCTTTTCAGCATGCATTTAAATTTTCGATTCAGAAGAATTACAGATTACGTGGCTTTCCTAAAACGCACTATTATTAGATATTTATTTTTCTTATGATATATAATTTATATTTTAAATGCATTATGTGTAAACGAAATTCCCTTAGCGCAAATTTAGGCAATATGCGAAATGAATGCACGAAACAAATATCTGTTAATTTTTTTTTTTTTAATTTGACCACGGCCAAATGACATTTGCTGCAAAAACATGTTTACTTAAGCTCAAAGCAAAGGCTCTAAAATGCGTTTAAACTACGAAAAATTTCCTTTGCTTTACTTCGTAAAATCTTTATAAATCATATTTTCCTGTATAAGAGCATTTGGGAGGTTGCGTAAAGTTATGCAGCCCGATGAAGCTAATGATATTAATATTAAGATTAAGGGATCTGCTGTGGATGGTGCCTTCCTTGTCGACACCTTCCTTTCGTGCTATCTGCTTCAGAACAAGATTGAACAAGCCACGAGTGACAAGCATGGTTTTTTAACGACCCACGACATATTGCAGAATTTACATGACAACACATCCCATTCGCTAAACTATTTTTAATATTAAAACTTTAAGTGCGATTATTTTCAACCTTAGCGACTTTCCGTTTTACTAACAACAATCATTTTTAGTGTCCAGGCTTAATTTTTTGAACTCACAATGGCGAAATTTACCATACAAAATTGCATAATGTGACCTACAAAATATATAGGATGGAGGATAGAAATGATTTTTAGTAAGGCCCTTTAACTTTTAGCCAAGGACCAACACTAGGCATGGCTCTAGTTATACAACTCGATTCTATAAATGCTGCCCTAAAGTCGAATGGTAGGTTTTGAACTGTGTAGTATGAATTATTTGGTCGGCGGTGGAATCACCGGACCTTAAGTCGCACTGGAAGGGTCCAATCAGTTCGTTGACAAAAGATTGCAAGCATTCAAACAAGATATTTGGAAAAGTTTGTGACTTTCATTGGCCATGTGACCTTCCAAAACTTCACTTTCGTACCTATTCGAAGAGCCGTGCTAGTTGTCTTTCAGAGCTAGTGGGCTTAGTTGTTAGTTAAATTTATTTCCAACTTTCTACGCTCCGGTGGCTAAGTGAACTTTATTGTTTGAAAAACCTATGTTTCGGTCTTTGATCTAAATCTTAATATATGTGTGCATTGCGATAACTTTTTTCTTTTTATTTGCGCATTTGTGCATATTCAAGTTTCAACAGTATCAAAAGTTCCGAAAACATTTGATTCTGCTTCTGTAAGATTACACTAGAAACCTTGGAATCCCTTTTGTCCAAATTGGATGTCACTTTTTTGACGTATCAACGATGTTTATAAAGCTACTATTAGACGATATGCTGAATCAGCATACGTATGCTGCAAAATGTGCCCCAATCACAACATATCGTCTAATAGCGATGACAGAAATTTCGCTTTTAGACGAAATGTTGTGATTGGGACACATTTTTCAGCATACGTATGCTGATTCATCATATCGTCTAATAGTAGCTTATATAATGACTAGCACTTGGAAACTTTTCTTTTTCATTAACAAAGAACCCCACAATTTATATATACAAAAATGGTGTAAAAAATGTATAGTAATTCATCCATTGAGAACGGGTGGGCCGATTTGGTTAACATTTTTTTTCCGTTGTTCGTAATTGTGAGGAGAAGGTTTTTACGAAAGAAATGTTTCGAAAACGCTCTGGGAAAGTCGGGAAATTCAAAAAAAAAATTTATATGGAAAATGTTGAAAATGTTGTGTGCAATTATTCCGGAAAGGCTTTTCGAATGTAGAAATGTAAAATTAATGATGTAAAGGTGGAAAATTCGTTGTGAAGCTTGGAAAATGACGTCCCTAAACATTTATCGAAGTTCCTCGACTCAACGAAGCAAAATTGAAGTTTTAACGCCTAGCAAAGCAGGCTGTGGGGTCCGCTTGTTTAGTATAAAGGGTGTCTAGGCACTTGACAAAAATGTACACACCAATTCAAATGCTCCAAAATAAATCCTTTCGGCCGTCGCTTCGTCCGCACTTCGATCGCATTGTGTGTGAGAACTGAAAAGCCATAAATAATTTATTACGGTATTTAAGATTTTAATGACCTTCTCCAAACAGTTCACGCCCCATTTAATTTATGGATCCTTTAATTTTATATGAGTTTCTATTTTTAATTATATTTTGCATTTAAAAATACAATATCAATGTTTGGAAAACAAATATTTTTACTGTTTGCCTTTACTGGTCACTGCCTTAGTGTTGCAATAAAACCAACCAAGATTTGCAATGTAAACTTATTTTAAAACACATCATATGTTGGTGTGTGAATTATTGGGTGTTGGAAAAATCACACACAAACGACGAACGGAAATGTTTAACTATATGAATAGGCCAATAAAATGCGAAAAATCTGCAAAATTTGCATATGTTTTATTTGTTAATTTTTGTGATCGTCATAATTAAGAGGCATCTCTCTACCCATAATGACGGAAGGTGTTAATAAGGTCGTGGGATGTGCAAATCTTTTAACATAACCTTCGAATTTGTTTGCTTTGCAATCTGAGTATTTTCAGGATTTTGTCTTGACTTCGTGACAATATACATTTTTTTTTTGGAAAAAGTAGATTTATCCTATAAAATCCGGACTTTTGACGTTAGTCCACTCAAAGGCAGATGAACTTACTTATTTTGCAATACACGTCTCCTGTTGGCTGCTAGAGTTCTTGCCCTTTAGCTTGTAGCATAACTTTCTTTTTCCCAATATAATTTTCACTAAAGGTAGTTATTTTTAAGTTCGTTTTCCTTTATTTTATTTGTCTTTTTTGCACTGCAAATGTAGGTGTAGGTCTACGCTTCTCACTTATCAATTTCTAAATACTGAATAAATAATTTGTTCTTCTAACTATTTTGTAAGCGTTATTTCCTTGTCTCTACAGTATCTCTTCATTTAACGTTTTATAACTTCAATAGGATTTCCTTGGATTGCAATCCTTTCACTGAATAATTAAACATCGAGCTCCCGTAGTCGCAGGTCAAAAAAAACCATCTCATGTAATTATGCTAGAAAAAATATCAGGTTTTCTATCCTTTTTAGTTCTAGCTTCTAGCATTTTCAAATATTATATTTTTTATACGTACCTGGATCAAGTCGAAACGCCGACGAACCCATTTAAAATGTATGGCGTACCTACCTAGGCAGCCTTTTTCTCTTATTGTACGCTTTTTCTGTACCTAGTAGGAAGTAAGTATGAAGTCAAAGTGTCAAAGCCTTATTGTTTATTAGTTTAAATAATTTTCTGTAAACAAATTTTAAACTGAAAATATTAGCTAGATCCACATCATGAAAAGTGGCTTTATCAACCCCTCACTCATTTTTACTTTCAGTCAGCGAAACATAAATGCAAAATCCCTTCGAATCGCCACACAAATAAATCTGCTTACACATACTCATATACACACTTGATTTCTTTTATTGAAATCCCACGTCAAACTTCACACCAAACCTGTTTCATTTACAGCACACCTCCAAGAGCAGTAAAACACGAGCTACGCACTCTATGGCGTGCTGTTCTGATTTTCTGATTGCTGTTCTGATTTTCTGATCAGACCACAGAACTACCGCCACCGAGAAATGTGGATTTTTTTTTCTGCCAAAGGGAATAAACAAAGTAACGTACAGCATAATGTTTTGGAAAAAATATGTAATTTAAACGTAATAAATATATATTTCTATTGGATCTGTTAGCTGATTTATGATACTTTGTTGTTCTGAGTAAAAATTAAAACATACGTGCATAAATATTCACATGAAAAACGTAGTTCAATATTTCAAAATATTGTTTGATTTTAAACCCCAGTATTTTCCAAACCAGTGTAAAATTTCAAGATCTGTCTGGACGCTATTGGTGTTTTGGATATTACCTTTAAGCTGAGCTAGTGATCTCGTACTCTGTCTTATCATGGTTTGGCCAATAGTTAATCGAATTTATGCAAATTTTCCCAAACACCTCTGGGAATTCTTTAAATAAAATGCAACTGAGATGCTTTTTTAAAAAACTATTCGGAAGTTTTTGAAGAGGAAATTCTGTTCTTCCATTAAGTTTCAATTCAATAGCTCTAGTTATAACTTATCAGTTCGAGTAACAAAATGCAATTTTTTGCAAGTTTGCTCCATTTCTGTGTAATCATCTATTGTAGGGGCTGGCCTCTAGGGTTCTTATGGACCTGTTGCGCCAACCATTTATTGTTTATTGTGAAAAGATGGCGAAGAGGAGAAGGAGTTCGAACTGTTGGTATGATCCTCTGATTGAGATTTTTCCCCAGCACAATCGATAGTAAAGGCTTTTTCAATAGAGACCGGTCAATGTTGAAATGGAATTTATGCCATTATATATCTATGGTGTTTGGTCAAAAAGACATAAGTCCATTTTTTGTGAAATTAAGATAAGTATGCAGAACTGTTCAAAAAAAAAATCTATTTTCGTTTGGTCTTAACAGCATAAGTTTCAGTAAATCGAATAAAAAGTTATTGAGTGGTCCTAAACACACATTACAAGTATTTTTAAAATTGTGTTTGGTCAAAATGACGTAAGTCCACACCTGTGCTGTTTTGACCGAGCAACCTTATTTTTCAAATAATAACCAGGTCAAAATAACATGTTACTCAACTGTTGCTTTGTTCTCATACGTTTGTGGTATATGAATTGTTGCTGCAATGTTTTTGCAAACACCCGAAATCGGCATTGAGATGGCTGAGCATAAATTTGTGATTTGAATTTCGATGTGTTAACTTTAGAAGAAGAGGCAAAAGTTCACTTTCTTTTGGTTTGCAAAATGTTCCTCCACCACTTATATCGGAGGAAAAGAAAATTGATATTATTTCGCTTCTACCTTTGATTCCAACAACCTTTCATGATTTTTATAAAAACTTAAAGTGCAAAAAATAGGATGGATGATGAGGACCCTGATCTAAATGATTGCTCTGAGGAGGAATAGTTCTACTTATACATATCAAAAAAGTAGATACTTGACTTTATTACATTAAACATTTCTATTTTATTCTTTCGTTTAATTATTATCCCTGTTTTCCGTTGCTAAACTTAAATAAAGGCCTTTTATTGATTTTTTGAAAAGAACGTGCTGCTAAAATTATTTTCAATCTGGACACGTTGGAAAAAAGTCTAAAGTTTGGTCAAAACAACATAACTCCATTAAAACGTTTTTTTGTTACATTTTTTAAAATTTTAGTAATTGATTGTTGAACATCAAGTAATTCATATTATTATTGCACCGCAATATTACTTTAACGCGTAAAACTGGATTAAGAGAAATTGTTGAACTTTTAAACGCCTTTATCTCAAAACTAAGATGTAGGACTTGTGTCGTTTTGATCATACTCCATAGATGATATATTAAAATGTGGCACGGATCCGAAAAGTCCAATTTTTAATCACTGCCGCATAGATCTGGCTGCATTTGAAGGATTGCATTGGTTATGCTGCCTTTAAGGTCATCGATTCATTACGGCTTATTGCCATACACTCGCTTCTTCAGAAATACCAACAAGATATGGTCCAGCGGGGTCAAATCGCACGATCTTGGTGGCCAATTAACTTCATCTCTACGAAATATAACCATATCTTCAAACGCATAATGACCACCTCAGCGTCTGCTTATGGCACGCAACCCTGTGCTGCTGAAATGAAACGTCTAGCTCCATATCGTTCAACCTTTCTGAAAAAAATTGTAGGCCGATTGCTATCGAGTCGGTTGGCTCGAATTTGATCTCCAAACGTTAAACTTTGAAGGGCCACGGCGGCGTATGCCGTAAAGCAAGCTTGGAAGTTTAACAACATGGCATGGTGTCTTGGCATCAGTGACTGAATATTAAAAAACAGATTAGACAGACCCCAGAAAAATACTATGGCCGCCAAAGACCACAAAAATCGTCATGTCCCAATTGGAAAAAATGTAATCTTAGGTATATGTGATATAAATAAAAAAGATTTGCTTTGTCATTTTTCTTTGCGACATTTTTCCCGTAAATTCATTCATAATTATATTACGGGCTCGTTCTCTAGGATGTCTATGTCAGGTAAAGCCTAACAGACTCTATGTTGATGTCGTGATACGGTCACATCTAGTTATTGGCGTCTCTGTAGACTTATGCTACAGAGGGTGTGCCTTGCTGTGTTATTCTTGATAATATTAAATTTCTGTTTATCTGGATTCTCCAATTTTTTTTTTTGTTTTTCTGTAACTATGCTGCAGGTAGCTAGGGCGCTTTCGCTGGTTTTTCCAGGTTGTCCTTGTTAGACGGTCGAAACCAAATTAAAAAGAATTATATCTTCTCGAAAATAAGCTGTTTCGAACACAGTATCTTATTTGAATTTACTATTTGAAGCTCATTCTAAAATTGTTCAAACACTCTTGCGCACAAATAATGTCCGATGGTGTTGATGTGAGATGCGATAAATCTTCTGGAACACAGGTCGTTTTGCTTCATTTTTTGTAGCCGCCTTTACAACTTGCGCGCTAACTATGTAATTTGGCCTCAATTACAAATAATCGTCACTGAAACATACCTACATTTTCGCAAGGGAACCTCTTCGTGAAGTTTAATGTTGGTAAACACATGCGACTAACCTAATCGTAAAAGAAATTAAGAGCAAATTTTCCACCTTGTTGGTCATGAAGAACGTAAAATCAGATACTCGACTTTTCAATTGCAAACGTAAACCCAGATTGGAATTTTTTAGGCATTACAAAAATATACATATATGTAGAACCAGTTGTTGAGCCGTTCAGACTTCAGGAACATTTGTACACAACCATTAGCCCCGTTTTTTGAAAACCAAAGACACACTTTGGCAGACACATTCATTTGAAATCCGATTAACAGGTGTAATGCCCCTTTACATAGAATCCACTTAGTAAAGCATACATACACTAGTTCTGGATGACTTATTGCACTTTGCGATGTCTCAAATATATAGGCGTCGAAAGAAAACATTTGAAATTGAGTCCAGTACACTGCCAAGCAAATTTCAACAGGTGTGTCATCGCTTATGGCCCAAATTTGATTGCAGAAACAAAAAGAATTGACAATAATCAATCAAACCGGTAATCACATAACTGAATTTCAATTATATCCGTTCTCCCTGGATACATCAGATGCATAATTTTTTTGTGGAACACGAAATTTGTACTTAATTGCTGGAAAAGTATCTACACACAGTATCTATGGCTTTATGTCCGTCTTTATTAACCCAGAAGTAATACACATATAGATAGCCTGTAAATTAGTCGCGTGCGTAATGTGTGTAATTGTATACACAATAATAATCCACCAGCGACGACAACGACTGAGGTTACGAATGGCGGCAAATGTTAATTCTGGCGAATTTATAACATAGTAGGTACTATAACAACACATATAACACATATAATTGGCTGACGGGTAATGTAAGGTGGTGTTGAGTTCGGTGGCAGAGAAGAGAGAATTCTTTAAACCAAATACGAACAGAGCTTTAATCTAAAAGTTGCAAACAGCAATTCAGATACAAAGTTAATTTAAAGCAGGCGCGTCTGGTTGTTTTACCGTTTCGAGTTGTTGTTTTGCTTCTATCTGACCGATTGATTTGCGGCTTAAAGCGGTAGGACGGTTTTTTTTGTAACTTTGGTTGGGCGCGAACTTAATTTATGATTCTGGTGGGCGTTTTATCGCACAGCATTCATAGATGCTTATCGTAGATAAGGTACTCGTATAGCGCGGTTGTTTTCAACAGCGCACTAAAGTAGCGAGTTGCATGACTTTTTGATGCTTGTAGTAAAGGCTATGGATACCCATTGAAAATCGTTTTTAAAGGAGGTTGTGTCTTAAGGTGTCCATGTTGACTTGTCTTAAGAATCAGTCCGAAAAGTGATTGAGGTCAAGAGTGTATGACATAGGAGCTATTAGAGCTAAGGTTTCTTGACCTTATGTTGAAACGATTTGTATATGGACACTTTGGGATCGAAAATCACAGCAAACTACTTAATTTGAATCTATGAACTCTAACTCTGGTTATTTGTAACAACGGAATGACAGTTTTTATGCTACCTAAAACGTAACCGTTTTTAAACGTAAGCGCACAATTTTTTGCTATTACGCACATTACTGTGTTCAAGTACAGAGTCAGCTGTCTCCCATGTCTTTCATATTTTAATATCAAAGCTTGAAAGCGGTCTAAAACACCTTCTGCATTTTTCTACTTCGTCTCACAGGTGTCAAGTGTTCGACTTTCCGTCCAAGACTGTCGGAAAGTAGTTGTTGTATTGTGTGCGTTTTCACAAAGTTCTTTTATTTTTTCATGTTTCAATGTGTTACTTTTTGTCCAAGAAGTGTTAAATTAGTCCTGTGGTAATAAGTTAAAGTAGCTTATGTCAATTTTGTTAATTTTATCTCTTGTATTCTTTATCAAATATATTACTTATTCAACTGCTTCTAATGGTTGTAGAGTAACACGACCTAGACAAAAAGAAAGCTAAGGAAAAGGAGAACTTTGTAATCTTAACAAAACCGATTTGGCTTGGAGCTATCACTAAACCCCGTTACTAATTCAAAGTTATCCTGCGAAATCCTTCGCACACATCACCACTCAAAGATACCCTGCATTCGACATTAGAAATCCTTTCACGTCCTTAACGTGGTGCCTGTGTGTGTTGCTGGTTCTGCGATGATTCACATTGCATTTTCCATTAACGTCGCTTCGTTCGCTTGCCCGTATATGTTGGTCAACACGGAAGCATTACACTCACCGGAAATCCAAATAATTCTCAACCAAAGTTTGCAAGTTTTTTATTTTATCCATTCAGGATAGAGGAGATGCCTAACTTGGCCACATGTGATGTGATGTTTTGTTTCGGTGTTTACCTCATCTTCCGCCTCTGTAAGTTTTCTTTCAGACTGATGGAAAAGTTTGGAGAACTACGCCTGCATCCGTACTCTCCTTCGTATGGTATCGTCTTGGTTACGAGATTTCGATGGGTATGTCTTATTCTTCTCTCCCCTTTTTTCGGGGGATAACTCTTGCGTATGTGTAACATTTCAAGATTAATGGCGCATTGGCATTCCATTTATATAATTTTCTTCACTGCTGCTGTTGCTGTTCTCATGATGCACAGTGTTGCTGGAGCGTCTCGGGGAAATTACTTCTTGCTCAGATTTCGGTCTCGAGTTGAGTTGGGTTGGATTGTATTTATAGCAAATGATCCCATTTTTATATAAGATGATTCATATGGCAAAATATCTGTCATTGAATTTGGTCACGGCTATGGTACTGTATGAGTATGGGATTCAGTTTTGACAGCAGTGAAAGTACCCCCTCTCCGCTTCACTCACATTTCACTGTATTTCCGATTTGGAATCTCTCCCAATAAAGCTGTAACCAGTAGATACACAGATATCTTATATGTAGTTGCCTCGTATACATTTCCGTTTTTAAGTATTCCACACGTTAATACGGCTTGTCTAGTGGAAAACGGAAACCATCAACCATAACCATTGTTGAAGCGGAAAAGGAAGACCCAATAATAAACACACTTCATTAGCTGTTCTCCGAGTCTTAAAATGTCGAGGAGGCAAAGGCTAGATGTCTCATTTGCCACACTTAACGTTCGACATTGGTTGTTGAACTCTTACACATAATTTTCAAAGAGGGGAATCCATTGAATTAGGGCACGCAATGGCTTACTATCAGCCACGTGATATTTTGTTTACCATTGTATTTGCTTGGTTAAACAATTCTTAAGTAAACATTCAGCAAGTGTTATAGCCACGGCCATATCGAGTGGATGAGGCATTCTCCAGTGCGCTCCTTAAATGGTATGGAAATAAATTCCGCCGTTGGAATGTGCGTGGAAAGTTAATTAAGGAAACAAAATTTGGCGAATGTCACTGCTACGTCGGTGGTAATTATTGTACCGCTTTCCCACCAATCCTCCCCATCCCTTACAGACACACACTCAACTCATATTTCGAGAGAAATGAAATTCTAAAAATAGATTTCATTCACAAAACGTGTTGGCTAATAAATGGCTTTTTGTTTCTCAATGGCGCGGCTCGTCGCTGCCGACTTTGAACGAGATGAAAGGCGATGCAGGAGATGCGCGAATATTATTGAATACACTGCGTGGCGCTTATTTGTATTTTCTTGAACAAAAATTATTTTGAAAATCATTTTTCATTCTATACTGTTGTGTGTGAAATTTTGCGAAATGGGCATGACGGTGATAATTTTGCAAAATTTGCGTTTCGCTGAACATCTCTGTGACACATATGGGTAGGTATATGCGATACAATAGATTCATGGCGGCAAATTATTGAAGCGCATGAATAAGGCTATCGTAATGGAACAAATTTGCAGTAGGCGTACTGGTGCATTAGAATGATTGATTGATTATTTTCAGTCTTGAGGGAAATATACGCTAAAAATATTCTAACAGAAGCAGGTATAATATGGACTATTAATATTTTTAAAATGCAAATGGGACATGCCACATGTATATGCCTAGGTGTTTCCCACGAATCGCTGGACGGATGTTATGGAATGTGCTAGTGAACAGAAAAAGCCATTACGTCACAGGTCACTATACCCGTGTTTCGAGGTTGATTCGAATTCCGTTTGAACTTTCCGCTGTTTGTTTTGAGTTTAATGTTGTCATAAATAAATATAGATCCATACCTATACGTCCTATTCTTTTACAATTGCTTTATTATCTTCTTCTTATATATAAAAATCTCTTGTCATGGTGTTTGTGTTCGCACTCCTCCGAAACGGCTCGACCGATTTTTATGATTTTTTTTTTGTATTGAGAATTGATCGTAAAGTATATTTCCTACCGCTAGGTAATTACGGTGTCCCTATCCAGAAAATGTTTTTTTTGTATTTTTTTTTTTTGGCAAATATCTTCGGAGATTGGTTCAATGAATGTCCTCTGTCAATATTGCAATGCATAAAATTATACGCTTTGGCATCCATACCGCAGCAATTGCGATCGCTTCTGCATGAGGTAACCACAATCACGGCATTTCCTCGCAATGCAACGGCTTCATCCAAATGAGGTCATATGTGGATCAATTGTGCCATTCCCCTTCCACTATTCATATCCAATAAGGAAGTCAACTATCGTGCAGTAGATCATGAGTTCCCTTAGTTTCTGACGGTTGCGACAAATCTCACAGCGTCATATGTTGGAAGCCCGATTAATATGCACAAATATGCGACCTGCAATGCAAAACGGGCAGGTAAGAAAAAAATAATAAATGTACTTCATCGTTAAGCACAATGTTTTTACAACCACGTTGCTGAATGTATTTGATCGAATGGCAGAAGCGAGAATTGCCACATGCCCTTTCTGCTTTGGTTGATTGAGAAAATTTTACCGGACCAAGTCGATCCAACCATTATCACTGAAAAAAGTACCTACCCGAGCAGTGGAGGCTTTGACGAAATATTTGTTTTGAATTTGCACTCAATTACATTTATGCATTTGGTTGCATTGCATTCTTTCAAGTAATTCCTATGTTATTTATAATTTAAGGCGATGTCCACTTGCTACGATATTTTTTGCTATCATTTACAGTATTCTCCAATCATTAAGATATTTCTTTTTTGTAATTTGCTTTATTTTTGAATAATTTTACATTTCTTCGGGATCCATATGCGGGTCTTAAGAAGAAGACCTATGGAATTTCGAATAGTCTAGTAGCTTGTTGATCAGTGATCTACTGCTCTTGCAATTGCAACCTTTCGAACATTGCTATAATATAATACAAGTTTCTTCATATTGATCGATTTCCTGCTCGCTCTGTCGCTCTGTCGCTTATTGGACAATACGATTTTTGAATTGTGGCATAAGTGGGAATGGTTTATTGCCGAGTTTACAAGGTCCGTTGAAAAATAGCTACAACCGCTCATAACCAAAAGGTGCGAAAAAAACTCTCCTTGAGGGAATGCAAATGATTGCAAAATGATTGCAAGCTTCTGAACATGATTTTGAAATAATCAAAATTGTTGTGAATGATTGCAGAACAAGTCAAATGACTGCACAAAAATGCAGGTATGCAAATGATTGTATTAATTCAAAAATCGTAGTCCCAAAATCTTTGTTTATATAACGACGATGTTTACTAGTGCCTCGTAGTTCCTTGATTCCTTGTTCTTGGAAATTATTTCGAAATCAGGATCATTTTCACAAACGCTTTTGTTTGTTCGAATTATGGGCATACTGCTATACACCATCAAATCGTCTGTCACAATGCTTTCGCAAATGGGTCGACATTAAACGCTTCTGAGATGACTATTGATTTAAAAACTAAGCCTTGTATCTTTGTAGATCTGTTTATAGTGTTGCCAAACGTGTCGATTAGCGTGTGTTTTTCCTGCTTAACGCTCTTTCATTGTGTCTGCCATTCATTTATCTTACTGTACTCACTGTACAAATGAATTTGTCAAATCTCGAACAAAGCTGTTCACATTCAAACACCACAACAAGTATTCAAATACAAAGTTTACTAGATAAATCGTTATGCTGTCACCACATCCCATCATAAATCATCATCATTTGGAAACATTTCGAATTTCAGAGCGACGCGTACCGAGCCTCTATCTGATTATTAAATTCGCTAATAACTTTGATATTAATTGAGACTAAGAAGCAGAAAGTGTCGGCCTGTTAGGGCGCATTCATATACAAGAGCGGACAAATTTACATTCAAGTTGCCCTCCATTCATCGCAACGTGACTGAGGGAACAGATATATCGTGTATCTCAGCACGCATCCATACCAAAATCACCACCATCTCGTCGATTATCGTCGCCATTGCACCATTCATCGCAGTCCACTTGAAGTTTAATTGGACTTAATCAAATTTAATTAAGACGATGTCATTAGACACAGTAGTTGTTTTGGAACGAGAATGAGGAGTTTGTCTGATGGGTGGGTGTGTTCTCTGCACACACAACAAGTGTGGGTGGCACAACTTAAACGAGGCACATTAAAGTGTTCTTTTTGCACATAAAAGAAATTCCAACAAACGATTTCACTTATTCAAAATGCTGTGTGCTTGTGTAGGCAGCTAAAGGGAGGCCAACAATTTTCTCAAGGTCATGTCATGTGTCCGTTTGTGTGAGTGTGGTAAATATAATTCTTCTTCCATTAGTCACCAGTTGACTGCAAAAACCATGACATGACGCGGAAACCCAAGCAAATATTTATTCTCTACTAATAATAGTGTTGTTATCCATTATTTCAAATGACTATTCAGCAAGTGGGTGGGTAGGTGCGCGGATAAACACTAAAGCTAATTTCAAACTGCTATTCAATGACGTCGCTTGTGTGTACGAATTCATTGAAGAACTCACAACAGTTTTGCTTGCTGCCATTTGTGTAAGCCCACAGTGCAGATCCAAACAAAAACATTCGTCGGCATTGGCCGAACCAACATGAGCCATATGCTTCAGTTTGGTGGATATATATGATTTCAATTTTTTGATAATGAAAATTATTAATTTGCGCGATCAATATAATATAGGAAATTGTGAATTTTTAAACAAGTTTAATGAGATAATTGTGTTGCGAGTGGCGGATGCCGTGGAATGTTTATATTTTGATTGAAGTTAGTTGAACGAGTGCTTTGCTGCTTTTTGAAAAATTTTCCACGCGATGAGGTCAACAGCGATTTGTGAGCTGTGGGGCATTTTAAGTACATATTCAGATTAAGATTAGATTAGATAAGATAATTCTTAATTTGTTGTTGTTCAAGAACCAAGATACTGAGAATTTTTTTTGCCTTTCCTATAAAGACTTGCGGAACATGCCACGATGTACGGCGGAGTGTATGACTTAATTCGATGTGGATGCGACTGTAGTTCTGCCAAACGGATTTGAACAAACAAAAAAGGTGGCTTTTTACCCGACTGGACGTAGGGAGGGTTGTGTTTCACGCGAATCCTATTTACGTTCCTACGTAACGTCCTGTGGCCCAAACGGCTTCACCGATTTTGAAGAGTGAAGTGTCATTAGATTCGTAATCTTACCCGGAGTGTCATAGGCTAAAAAAATAAAAATAAAGAACCCAAAAAACCCGACTTGTTCATATTTGTTTAGATTTTTTCTTTACAGTCAGTCGGTTTTTTTTTTTGGGTTTTTAAATTAACCTTTTTATTAGTTAAGCTTAATCTTAGTTCCTCCTTTTGTCTTCTAAATGAATGCAGTCTTTTTTAGATCGTTATTATTAACAAAAAAAAAAAAAAAAAAAAAAAAAAGTGTATTGGCATCTTTTCGGATAGCCAAGCGGCAGTGAAGATGACGGAGGAGTCTAACATGCACAATATTTGGGTGCCGCAACATCAGCGACACAGACTGATAGTTAAGTTATGGCTTTGGGTCTTCTAAAGTGTGACGTTTCTTCCCTACTCTATTTATATATTTTAAAATAAGTGCTAATGCAGAGCCACATGCATGTTTTGTGTCTTTAAATTCCAATTCAAAGGTGCGAGCTAGCATTGCTTTGGCTAAAGTGTATGTAAGTTAAAGAGTTAAGCAACTATTACTGCAAATCGGAAGGGACGATTCAAATCTTGTTTTGCTAAAGTGAGAAAATCGAATAAAGCATTTACTTGGCTGCACTGCACGTGTACCTGACTTGTCAAACACATAAAACTCACAACATACAAAAATCCTCTCATTAAAAAAAACAGCAGACTTAAGTTTTTGAGCAATTTCTTTTTTTTACAGGTTTTATTCACTGCGTTCTAAGTAAAACACGATAGCAGTTGGGGTTTAGGTTAGGTTAAGAAGTGGTGGTGATATCATCACAAATAGAATAGGCACCATAGCGAGCAACGTCATCCTCAGTGAACGCTTACAGTTTAATCGCTAATTTCGCTAAAAATTAAATTTTCCTACAGAATTTGAGTGTGGTCCAGTTCTATAAGTTGTTGAAGAAATACCTTCTCATGATTTAAAACCCTGTGCCCTAGTTATGACCATCTTGTAGCTGAGGTCTACAGCCTAAACGGCTGGTCGGATTTGTTTAACTTCGAAGTAGGAGTTTGTAGACTTTCAGTTCCGAGACACTTTTTTTTCCACACTAACCCCATTATTAACGGTACTTCGCATATACCACGATTTCAATCAATCAAAATTGATATTTGAGCTTATATTGGTGAGGTTTAAATTCCTGAATACCCGGTTTTCTGCTACAAAAACAATAACTTTACTTTTAAAAATGGGGCATATCTCAAAAACTGTCCATACGATTTTAACAAAAATTCATTCTGAAGGTAAATGGCAATTCCTAATTGATAGAATACTCATAATGGCTTAAATTTTTTAACCAGTGCCCATGTTCTGTAACTCATGCGATAAATTTTCGCATCGAAAACATAGTAACCTGTTTTTCAATTTATATCGGTTTAGTGATAAATATATCGATGTGATAATTACATGGGCCCAGTTTAGAAGTTTATACAATATAAGCCATATAAAATGTGAATATTTCTGACGCCTTTTCCATATTTTTTTTGTTTAGATTACCTTTCTAGTGATACATATAAATAAACTCGGCATACACCAATTTAACCAATCCAAAGTTTATTAAGTGATAGTGCAGTCAATAGTGATAAATTGTATCTATGTATAATATTAATAATAGTAATAATAATAATCATTGTGGTAGCCTTATCGTAAAAAAACTAAAGCAAAGAAAACAACACAAAATTAATACTCGTCGTTAAAACTATTTCGACCAATTCGACATAAATGTTAAATATTCAGCCAGTTCTTTCATCAATTGAATTGATCGCCTTTTACTTACGCAAGCATTCATTACGAAAGCTTTCACGAACTCATCGCATAAATTTAGAACACCAATGCAAAAGTCAAAAATAAAAAAATAAAAGAAAAACATTAAAAAAAAAACCAAAGAAATTGTTATTTGCCTATCGCCAAACTTCGTCTCAAGTTACTCTGATGATGGGATACATCATGGGGTGTGCTTGTTTTAAAGGTGAGTTAACAAATAAAATTAATTAAAGAAAAAAGAAAAATTCTACAGAAAAAACAAATCGGGGCGTATACGTAACATTTTTATATTTCTTAAGTCTTTGTTTCATTTATAAATTTCTACATGCAATCACTAATTTTATACCCAATTTATTAAAAATGTTCAATGACCCCTTCCATTTCTTTTTCTTTTCAGGTAAGTTCCAAACATATGTACATATCCTTAAACGCGTCACAATTATAGCCATCGCTCAGTTTCTATTTGTATTTCTTACTCTAATTGCCCTTTGGGGCAAGGTGTGGGTAAGTTTACGCTTTAGAACTTTGAAAAGACTGCTAAATTTAAATTTTATAGTGTTCTTAAAATGTTCGCCTGTTATTATTCTACAGCACGCAACAGTCTCAAGGATTTATCGTCCAGTGCTGGGTGTAAGAATTATCGCCTATTTTTTCTATCGATATTTAATTATCCT
This sequence comes from Cheilosia vernalis, assembly GCA_949126925.1. Lineage (NCBI taxonomy): Eukaryota > Metazoa > Arthropoda > Insecta > Diptera > Syrphidae > Cheilosia > Cheilosia vernalis. The sequence goes on from OX421359.1 coordinate 42,830,795, forward strand.
GTGAAAGTAGAAAACTTTTTCAAGTATTTACCTTCTTCTTTAATTTACTTAGAAGAAAAAAACAACTCTCCTGTCACGCCATTTGTGTCCTTAACAAAATGACTTGCGAGTCTGCTTGTGTGCTTGTAACGTTTATGCAGATATGCTCCTAACGTTGTTGCTCGTTGAAGTTTAGCTAAATGTAAACATGTACATACAGGAGTACATTTAAGGGATATTGCTAAATAAAAAACCGAAAACAAAAACTAAAACTAAAAAAAAACTTGAAAAGATCCTTTTTTAGTGGCACTTTTGGTGGGTGGAATATACTTGTCTGTATGATTATGTATGCAACCACCTTTCCTTGAGTTATATAAATTTTATTTTTCTCTCTTCGTCTATATACAGTAAGAAGCGGGGAAGGTATGTTATTTTGCACTAACTAGTATTCAAGAGAAGAGAACAAAATTTTACGGAAGGACATTATGTCCTTCTGTACCGTGGTGGTGATGCTTCTGTTGGTTTTTTTTTTTACTTTCATTGTTGGAATGTGTACGAGTACGTACCTATACGCGTTGGCTTATAAACCCTGGTGAATAAGTTGAAGTGGCTTTACGGTACATTCTCTTGGATATACAGAGATAGGTGAATGTGTATAAAAAAAAGTAGTCGGAATAGAAACGCCGAAGGATAGCTGGCCGAGTGGATTACGATGCGGAAATAGAGTTATCTGCTATTTATGCAGTGGAAAAAGAACCTCAGACGTAATAGGGTTTCGGGTAGCAAAGACCGAGCACAGTATTTTTTTATTTCTCCCAGAAACTGGGTTCCGTACGAGAAGATCAATACAAATGGATTTTCTTTCAATTTGAAGCAGATCATAATTAAAGAAATACGAATGAAAGTGGGATATGAATGCCGCCGGGTCAACTATTTTCAGCTGAGAATTCGAACAATATTTTCAGGTCACTGAGAAGGCAAGGTATAATTACAAAGACGAAAATGGAATGCAATGCGGAGGCCAGTTGCTCAAATGAAGGATTATATTATTTGGAAGGCATTCACTTCGTGAAGTGTAGCTTTATTGTGTTCAGAATCCTTTGTAGTACATGGTACCTAAAGTTGAATACGGTTTGACTGAATCTTCGTCAGAAGCGCGCTCAGGTGACTCATTCACCTAACTTTTGATACAACTGTGCCGTCGAAATTTTCACTAAAAACTGTGAAGTCTTGGAATTAAATCGTGTTGTTAAATACGGATGGAAACGACGTTGATCAGGTGATTCCCATCAGACGCAATAAGCCAATCAGTTTAACCACAGAAGCGAAATGTATAAATTGGCATCGAGGTTTCCCTTTTTGCACCCTCAGTTCATTGAATAAATTCTATCACTTGTATGGTAGGTTTTCTAATCTTTCATTGCGCCAGGGTTTGTGGTGTTAAAATGCTATTGATGTTTGCCTGGGCATCTTCAAATACTTACATTACTTTTGTGTCCCGAACAGAGCTGGGCTCTTTCGACACAGTTAAGCTTTCATTCGCATTGCCACTGTCTTTTGCCTACGACTATTTCTAATGACAACTTTCCAAACAGCTTCTGGTTTAACACTTTCGAAGTTTTGTAGACTTTCAATGTTTTCGTCAGTTGATGGGCAGCCAGTAATTGGTTCTGGGGCTCAACGTTCGTATCTGATCGTCAATATCATTATTTCATACATTACAGATAATTAGGTCAACAAGACTCGGTGTCTTTCTGCGAATACTCAAACGTGACATTCGTTAAAAACCACCTCACAGCTGTGATTTCGTGATTTATTGTAGTATCCGTTGCCGGCATTCCCCCGACTTGCGTATCCGCAATTCTTTATAAGATATTAGTAGTGCCTCCATTTCACAGACTAATTTGATCCCAAATCCGTACGGTTCTACAGAATCCGTCACATGGATAACAACAACCATGGCATATTTACGGCCGAACGTGACTAAACCATTGTTTTCCCAATTCAGTGTCATCCCTGGTTCTATAAACATTCATCCAGACAACAATGCCGCACAATGTGTGCCCCAAATTGACTTTCTTTGAAAAAATGAGCAGCAGGACAGAATACCCCGCCCACAGCTGAAAACACATCTATATCAGTTCAAGTGTGAAATTGTGCGCCACCCAAACCCCTTGTAGAACTAATCTTTATCAGTTTTGTCGTCCTCTCATTCTCATCCCTGTACAACATACGAAATTGTTCGCATTTCATATACCATCAACAATCTAATTGTCGTAAGAATTTAATGGCTAGAATTAATTGCTCCCTCGATATTGTCGTCTGAACCAAAATTGATTTACACTCGAAAAAGTTGTAAACTGTCACATAATGTCAGTCACCACAGGAGCAGTTCTTGTCATTATTTTAGGGAGACATTTGAATGCGCGTCCGTCATTAATTTGAATTATGTTCTGCGTCCTTTATGTACGTGGAATTTCGTCTATTATTTTTCCAAGTCTTTATATTTCAGCGCAACGTCATGGTAAGGTATCATGCCGGTTAGAGAACGAATCATGCGCACTAATTCCACCTTCCACCGTTTTAAATGCCATTTTGGCTTAAGAGTACACATGAAAGCGACAGCTTTTCTCTCTCACTCAGACATTTCACTCTTTGCTGATTGTAGTAGATTTTTGTCGACTTTTCGCGGCACCATTGTTGGATGGGGGATGAAAATTATTTTTTTTTTTATTTTTGGGTGACACTTTTTGCTACTTTTGGCCCGTTACTTTGATCAAGTAACAATGGTGTGCTTTTAGTGTGAACAAGTGTTTCCGCTGCTGGTGCAACTTAAATTGAACAGTGACGCAACAAAGCGGTTTGCTACTGATTACACAGTCACAATATTAATTCACCGAGTGAAGGGTGGACTCCCCTGTGTGTCAATTGAACCGAAATGTCAATGGGCTTGTGTAACATTCACCCTGTGTCAACTAATACTTCAATTGGATCTGATTGTCAAGTATAGAATTGAAGATGACTTTTCAATTATGTAAATGGATGGGGAAAATGTGTAATTTGTTTCTACATCCTTATTCGTTGCGCAAAATAAAAACCTTTTGTTTTGCACAGACCAGAATCGTTTGCGGATAACAGATTTTGTCGTTTTCGTCGTACAACCTACTGCAACTGCTCCAGAAAGACGATAATTTCCATGAGCACACACAGTTCTAGTTGTGAGCAGCATGTGCGTCCTGTATAACAAGTCAACGCATTAAACTGAGCCACAACGAGAAGGAGAGAGCGAGCGACTTCGAGTGATGGTGATTTGAGTATGAAAAGCTATCACCATTTATGCAGGCAGCATTTATCGCCAAGCGCACCAGCACCAGCATTACCACCAGCAAATGCACTATGCCAGTGGATAGACGAACTTTAATTATATGGATGCGAAAAGCATCGTTCCCATTATGATTTCAGTACGGATGGGGATGAATGTCCTTTTTATGGGTTGAAATTTGTGTTTATGGTTTATGGGCTTCGATTTTTTTTTCTGGCGTTGAATTCATTCTGTGGAGTGGATTTAGCTGTGAAGATGATTTGCTGCCGGCGCAATGAGTGATGTTAAAAATATGGGTGAGTGGTGAATTCAGGTGAAATATTAAAAAAGGGAGAAGTTATTCAAATAAGAGAGGAAGGCGATACGAATGGCTTGGGTTAGAGCAAGATATTTTTGCCGGGCCTGGTTTCATTATTAGCGGCGTTATTGCATACAGGGTGCTTTAGTTCGTTGGGTTGGGCTAGGTTTAATATACGGAATTTTTCTGCCACTGCCCTTAACAGTCCAGCAGCACTGAAATCGGTTAAATCTTCATTACAATCAAAGGTGGCTAGAAAATGTCGCGATTCATTAGGCATGAATAGGTCAAGGTCTGGTGGGTTCCTGGACGCATAGGTATAAGGGGATGTTTTGGGGTCATATTCATATTTCATATTTATTTAAACACAAATAGTTTCACAGCAAGATTACAATTATCTTATGAGTTGTGAAATGCTTAATAACATTATTGTTGAGTGCTTCGAGTGCTTTCATTTAGAGAAACAAAACAATAGAATTTGATTTTTATGTAACACTAGCTGACCCGTGCTCGCCTTGCTTCGCCAGAGTTCCACTTCTCAAATTTAAAACAAAATAATAAGAGATATACAAACCCACTCCGGTGCTGTAAGTGACGTGTAGCAAGAATCAAAGGAAACAATGACTTAGTTTTATAATAGTAGGGATTTTTGAATTATGTAGTTTTTGTAAATACATATAACATAGACTTCAGTGGAATCCAGCCACTCTTACCCAAAAAAGAGAAGAAAAACTGTCAGTAAAACAACCCAAACAAATAGCTAGCCTCTTCTATTATTCCCTCACAATCTCATTTATGTAGTATTCGATCCGCCTTCTTCAGATTTGCTCTCAGATTTCCGATTTCGTGTGCCTAGTCGAACATAAAAACGTCGCCTGCTCTTTTTTGTGTAGATACCTATTCGTGCGATTTGAATATGTACAGTCTTCGACACTTCTAAGCGATTTCCATTCACTGGTTAAATTTTGTATTAAAACATTAGAAAAATCCGTCCCTATTGATTATTAAATATTTATACATAAATAATTTGCAAAAATTGATTCACTCGATGCAATGCCTTTCTTTGCTGGAGAAAAAAATCACTAAAATGTAAACAAACTCTACCAGTTGTCAAATTCAAACGCACTTGGATTGTTAAATCTGAGAAAATATCTTGATTCGCAAAAGTGCTCTGAAATCTGAAAAAGATTTTTTAGCTGCATCCAACCATGCACACAAACAAAGTTTCACTGAGATCGATTGAGTTTCTCAAAAAAAAATCGACAACAGCGTCACCTATCGTGTGTCGGTTTCTCGGTGACGATGACGCGGTGTCGTTTTAAAGGTAACGCGAATTCATTAATTTCTTTCCATCTAAAAGTGCCCAACACGCCTAAAGAAGTAATAACTTCAGGATAACGTACGAAGATGATTTTAAAAAATAGATAAAAAAAACAATACCGATCACAAAAGGGATTCGTTCGTGGCATGCATGCACATAAATCACTAATCAGATCACAATCAATATAGAGCATTTTAAATCACAATTGAGTGTGACTCCCTCCCAATCTCAATTACATTATATTACATACCTGACCTGACCTATCTCCCTCCCACCCATGCACCACATTAATACTCCACCCACAACTCCACTCTCTCCACTATCACATCACCAGTTCAATTTCAATTTAAAAGAAGTGAGCAAAAAAAAAAAAAACAACACAAAGCACAATTTGTGCTGCACAAAAGGTGTATAAAAAAAAAGAGAAACAAAAAGCATACAGCAGAAAAGGTACAGAGAGAGAAACAGGTTTTGCCGCACACACACACAAAATTTCCTCCACTGAATGCCGGGCAAATCCAACGATCTGGCTTCAATCGAACATTTTACTTTTTTGAATTGTATAAAATTTATAGTTTAATGCTTATTGTTCAGCTTCAGGACTATGTACAAAGATGATATATATCTTAAAATCTTTGTACATAATTGAACTTTATATTAAAACAAATCCTATTTCATTCGGTTGAGTCATTCCAAAGCTAGGAGCTAGAAGGCATTCGAGAATTACAACTTTTGTTAGATATCAGCTTAAATCTCCGCTTCTGGACAGCGGATAGTGATTAAACATTATCCTAAATTCTAATATCGACAATTTCCAATGCAATTGTGAAAACCGAAATCAATTTCGTGCAGTACTTTTTGAGCCTATTGCACACAAACTGTTTACAGCCGGAAAAAAGTTACAGTTTTATAATAGTAAGGATAAGAAAATTATATATACCTACATATAAACCTAAACCTGAAAGTTATTTTTACATTAAGTTAATTAATTATTATCATTGGCCAAGTACTTAAAAAGAATTGTTTTGAATTCGCTTGTGTTTATGGTTCTTCTGAGTGCTACGGGTAATGAGTTCCATGAGAGAGTGGCATGGACGAAAAATGTGCGTTCAGATTGTAAGGAATTAGACCTTTGCCGAATTAAAGCAGCCGTTCTCTGTGAGCTGGCAAAATTTAGTCTGTTGTAAAGATATTCTGGATGACGTGTCTGTATAATTCCGTGCAGTAGAGTTAGCGACCTAAATAAAATCAAATTATCAAAGCTTAGACCCGTTATCCGTTTTGAGTAGCTTGAAATATGCTCGAAATATTTTTTATCCAAGACGTACCTTGCTAGATTGTTGTATAATACATTTAATTTGTGCCGACTTTGAGTTGACCTTAGTTAGCGGAGACCATTGTACACCTTTCCAGTCGTGACTGCTACATGGTCGTTCCAAGTCAGATTTTCATTAAAGATTAAGCCCAAATTTCTGGTTGTATGGACGTATTCTATAATGGACTAGAAAACCCGGCGAACTCCGTTTCGCCACCAGATGGCTTCGTTTTTTGTAACATTTCGGTTGAGGAATAAAAGATGAAGAAAAATTATTATTTTTTTTTATATTTGAAAAGGAAAAACTTTATTTCATTTCGCAACAGTAATGAATTCATTTCGATTACAAAAATGAATCGTAATTTAGTTGAACTTCTCTAAGTAAAAAATGAAAGTGAATCCAAAGGAAATACTGAATCGATGCGTTATACGTGTCCGAAAGTTATCCGTTTCATTGAAGTGCTCTTTGGTAAACCAAATTTTTTGTTTTTTGGTCTGACGTTAACACAAACAAAGCGATGGTTTCCCAACTCGTGAACACGCAACGTATAGCTGCCCATGTGAAAAACAATCATTTTCTAAATGAAAAAATGCTTGCAACTGTTCAATAATTCGTCTCTTTAACTTATGTGTTCCCTGTACATTGCACCGCACATTCAGCTGATCCACCATCGACGAAATGAAATATATTTGCAGAAATTGATGCGGTCATCTGCTGTTGGCTGACCTGGTGAACTTCGTACCACCTAATTTTTATCTATTTGAATATTTTTTTGGATTCAAACTTAGTTTGGTGATTAAATAAATTTTGTTAGTAATTCAAATTAATTCAATGCCTTTCATTTTTCTGTAAAATAGATGATATTAACATTCAATGCAAAGATTTGTAGTAAAAAATTGCAATCGTTTGAATTCGAATGGTAAGTCCGTTGGAATCATCGGGATGCGTGGAATCAACACATCTTCTCCTCTATATTCTGCGGTATGCCCGGAGAAACACGTCGAATGAGCTCTTCCTTAGAATCGGTCATGTGGCAGAAATCAGTGGCCAATGTGATAAGTCCGGTCGATATATCAACAACAATCTTTCCATTATCAATGTACAACAATTGCTTCGAAAACACATCTGCAGTTTGATCTCGTCAATCGGCGTGCCTTGACATGCCGCCACAAATTTGATGTTTTCAAGCACGCATTTAGTTCGTGAGCTGCGGTTGATCGTGGGAATAACTGGAAGAGTCTCCCCAAAAATCACCGGATAATACAACCATGGCTATTCCAAAAATGTTTTTATTGTCACGAAGATCTTTCAACGTCCTGTCCACCGCCACCATTGACCTTTTGTGGGCCATCGTGCATTCGACCCAAACGATCAATTTGCATCATTGTAAGATCTTCGCATTTTTTTTTTCGATTTTTCAAGATGGTGTCTGGTTGATTTGTATGTTCAGCGGCAATATCAATGCTGAATGTGAGAATGTGAAATTTCGTAGCCTTCTAACAAAGTTGCTGTTATACCAGATGAATGCTAGGGCAACTCATGCTGCGATCAAATCCATGCCAAAAGCAATGAAATTAAGAACGTTTTGGCAGTACCTCCGGGAGCACCCAGAAAGTAAATGCTACCAGTTCTTTTGTTCACAGCTTCCATTAAAGAGTCATACGCAATCATTTGTTGTCGATTCAATTGCAGAACATTTTTACGAACTGCTTCGGCTTATGCTTCAGTATAGTATTGTTTTGTTGTCCTCTTTGCAAATTGGTGGTTGAATGCATCGTGTATTGGACGATTAGGTGATATCATGTCCAACTGCGCACTTTATTCGCCATCAATAAACACTAACTCTAAAAGAAATATTTGTAACTTTAACAGCCTAGAAGAAATCTAACCACACCTATCAACTTGGTTGGTAAGCCTTCTCCCTTCACTCTCCACACCGGTACCGAAGGTGTTATGGTAGCTTTGAGCTGCCCTCCCCATAACCCTACTCACGAATGAGCATAGTACCATGATTTTTACTCATTCATTTTTCGTAACAACCCCTTCGTGCACACTCAAAACGCTCAGCAACTCCTGTTGCCTGTCATCATTGTCCTTGTCATCTCAATCACCCCTCCATTTGAACTTACCCACATATTCAAATGCAAGGATATTGAAAATAGGTAGGTACTTCCCAAACAAAAATGATGGATACAAACAAATCAAAGTATCTACTTCATTTCAAAAAGGTACTTAATGTAACATAGTAAACATAAACAAACTTGTTAGGTAGCTAGCTATATCGTATATTAAAAAAGAAATTTCAAAATTTTTGACAACAACAATTTGCTTGGAAAATCATTAAAATAATTGACAACAACAATTGCTTTTAAAATTTAAAATATTTTTTTTTGCATTTGAAACTACTCGATTTCTATCCAGTTTATATTATTTTCAAAGTGCATTTCCACATGAAAAACGAAATATGTGCCTACAACGCCAACTGTTAAGAATTTGCCGACTTTTCTTTTTTCATAAACCATCCCTGATTTAAGACGAACAAAACAAATCAAAAATCATTCAAATCGGTTGAGCCGTTCTGGAGTTATATCGTCAGGAAGGAAAACCCGACTTATTTTTATATAGTAGATTGCCCTAATTTGATTGGCGGAAAGGTTGTTGTATCCGATTTCTTTTTATGGATACACAAAGCTTTTGTCTTCTGAGGATTTAGAGTCAAGTTGTGCTCTTGCGCCCACTGCTGAATAGTCTCCAAGTCTTTATTGAGGTCTTGAATAGCTCCATTTATATTATCCTTCGAGCAGCACAAATACAATTGGACATCGTCGGCAAACATATGTACATTGCAATATTTTACGATTTGAGGAAGTTCATTTACATATAAAGAGAACAACAACGGCCTTAGGATGGAACCTTGTGGCACCCCTGCCGATACTCCAAGGAAAGAAGATATATTATTTCCTACTGCCACGCATTATTGGCGCCCCGTTAAATACGAAAGAATTAGTTCAACTGAAGGCGAAGAAAATTTAAATTTATTTAACAGTTTTTCGGCAAGAACTATGTGGTCCACCGTATCGAATGCTTTTGAAAAATCGAGTAATGTTAAGAATGTAGGACAATTTGCGTCCATAGCTTGCCAAAATAAATATCGGCGAAAATACTGCCGTCTATTGAAATCGGAACTAGGTTACGTTCTTCGCAAGCTTTGCAGAGTGAAGGTTTTGGCCACTCTTTGCTGAGGTTCCATTCGTCCGACAAAATTTTGTAGGAGCCTTTTGGAGCTCCACTGCTGCAGACTTCTTGGACTTAAGTTTTAATAGGCATACGCATAGCTAACCTCATTCATTTCTTGTTGGTTGGGTAGATTGACATCGTATTGTTGGGTGTAAACGCTATTTTATAATCTGTAGACTTGTTTTTTTTCCTAATTATATACACTTACAACCTTTTTCTCATGTTCGTCCTGCAGGCTTCTGTTCGCAGGAGAGATGGGATGATAGTTGCATCATCTTTCAGACGACTGTCTCTGCCAGTAGCACTCCGAGTTTATTTACAAGATGGCAGTCTGGCAGTGTTGCCACTCAATCCTCTGTACTCTTTATGCTGGTGATGGGCTTGTTGTGAGACAATAAGGAATACGACGCTCTCCTCAATAGCTGATTTGTGGGTGTGGTCGCATAATGGATATCGCTATTAGCGCTTTATTGGCTGCTTTATAATTCCAATAAGGTCTTGATTACAAATAACACAGCAGGCGTCGTGGAGTACTTCTATTTGCTAATATATTAACGACTAATATAAACACTCGCTAAAATGATAAGTTGAGTTGAAAAAAAGTTCGATTTGTTTTCTAATTTGAGTTCTTTTAGCTTCATCATACATCTTTCTCAGCATGGGTTTCACGTAAATTATTGCACCATCCTGTATCGGTAGATGTCCTTTTGCTCTATGAAAATAAAACAATTTTACTCCACTGCGAAACGTGCCACATTGAAAAGTTGTGATGGTTGTGTCGGCTGATGCACAATTTGCCATGCATCCAGCGCAATACAAAAAAAAAGAATGCTCCGCTACAATTTAATTATTCTTATTCATTATTTATATTGGAAAATCTGACCGTCCGACTAGGCAACCCGTGGATCATGTGAATGTAGGTCAATTTGTTTTGTGGTTTGTTCATTCCTACGAGGTTATCATGACTCAAATGACTCTGTACAACCAACGATTGAGAAATAAATCCGTCCACTAAGTAGGACTTTCAGGGATTTTATTTCAAAGTTTTTTTTTTTTTTTTCAAACTTAAACCAGACAGTTTTATGAGTATTGAGAGCCGATAAACCGAATCTTTTCAATCTGCATTTCCCTGTTATGCAAATTCGTTGATTTATTAACGATTTGAGTGCTCCTTAAGTTTTCTTTTATTTGTAGAATCGAATTTGGTATCGATTAAGCTACTGCAGCTTACACCATAGCTTTCCATGTTTGATTTGGTGAGTACTACAAAGAAACTGAAGAGGAAGGAGGGCGTTTGCGTTTGAAATTCGAAGAAATTCTCGTTTTTCTGAAGTGGATATGCACTCGTTTTACCACCCGCGAATTACTTCAATGAAAGCGAAGCAAGGAAATAAGCCGAATAGCTGGAGTGGATGTGTTTCATAGGGGGATGCATTGTGTGCGATTCAGTAACGCGGATAGTCAGTGGGACACACTCGTTCGTAATACAACTTCGGGTTATAAAAATAATTGATTGAAATTGCCCTTTTTTCAATTGCAGCTAATTGGGAAGAAAGCATGCTGCCAAATTGGCCATATTTCTTATTTGAATTCGTCCTTATTTTATTCGGCTTTATTTTGCATCACCATTTGTGAATCAGCTGCTCTACCACTACTCTACCAACTGAAGATAATGGTTCTGGTCCCAGCAACTGTTGACCCCTGTTTTGCAAGGGAGTCCGCCTTTTTGTTTCTGTTGATCTGTATTTGTCCTCGTTCCAATGAAGAAGGAGAGAAGAGCGTCCACAGTGTAGTCTAAAGAATAATTTCTTGTAGGCAACCTCTGCTAACCCTATTAGTTTTGAGGTGTTCGTCTAAATATTAATCGCCCATGAATTTAACACGTTGTCCACCCATCTTACCACGAGCTGGTTGAGCCTACGTCTTTCCAAGTGTTTCATAAGACTTGCAAAGCGAATCTTATCGAAGGAAACTTCAATGTCTATTATAGTGGTCTTTTCAATGCCCCCGGTATTTAGCTCTTCCTCTGCAAAGTGTACTACGCGCTGTTTCTGTAAACACGCCTGCCCTGTAGTGCAGTGCAGTGCTCTTTATATATTCCACCACCAGCCTTTTCAGAAACGATGATGGTTGATTCAGTGTAATTCCTTTTTCCCGGGTTTCGGAAGACGGACCACATTTGCCTCCCTCATGTAGTCGGGATACAGCCTATTTCTACCCATTAAAATATTATCGTTTCTTGTGCCTTGTTGCAATTACGTCTTCCCATGCCAAATAAAAAGTCATTCGTACGACGAGTTACCTCCGTAAAAAAATAGAAGATTCAATGTCTGCTCATGCAATGATAGAATCGCGTTTTACAACTTACAACACTATCCATTATTTGGATTCGCATAAATGACAAAATGCGAAAAAAACACCACGACACTGTTCATGGTCATGTTTCACTAATTGGAAGTAACAACTTGACTAATGAGAGTTCAATCAACACCAACTGCATACTGATAATAATAATAACAAAAAAAAAAAAAACCATTACTATCCCTTAATGACACTGTAACATTGTGATGACTTTTTAAATGGTAAAGATAAATTTAATTACCGCCCCTCATTCATGGCATTTGTTAACCTCCCTGATAGGACAGGATAGGTGGTTGTAAATTTTGTGACATTCGTGTTTCATTAAAGAGGTGGCTTACCTTGAATTTGTCCTGTCAAGCTAGAGTAGTCAGAGTCGTAGTAAACTTTTATGCTCACTTGAGTTAATGACAGTTTGTCATTAACACATGAATATAATTGCAGAGACTGATTTGTAAGATGGGTATGGTTTGTAGATGGTAGAAGGGTTGGTTATGTTGTCGCATGTCTTGATGGTAAACTGATGCCTGTGCATTCCTTCTGCACACTCAGCTTTTCGCTGAAAAATGAAAATAACGGTGCTCTTGAATTTTGGACAAATCTCGAAAACGGTTAGCGTAAAATTGATTGCTTAATCAACTCAAACACTATTGCGTCCTTAATTTTCAATACGAATGACCGAAAACGCTAATTAGAAACTGCTCATGCTCTGCTCATATCTCGAAAAGCCCATTTTCGAGTTGGATACAAAATTTTAAAACAAAATAATGCAGTTTTCAGCTAAATAGTTGAGCCATTGTGTTTTTCAAACTAACCATGAAATATCTGTTACTGCTTTTTCTGCATAATTTTATGAAAACCGCTCTTACGATTTTGAATACAAATTTATTATAATCAAACAATTCCCATACTTATTTTTTTTTTTTTTCAAAGATTTAATAAAGCTTGTTTTGTATCTTATATAAAAGGCAATGAAGTGTGTGTGTGGGCACATAACTCGATAACGGATTGTTGGATTTCAACGATTTTGGGCTTGACCGTTTCGTTTTGGACCAAGGAAGGACATAGGCGCGAAAACAAAACTTTGAGGGGATGAAAGAGGTTATGAAAGTATTTTTTTGAAAAGTTGTAGTGATACTTCAAATACAAAAAAAAAAATTAATTTAAAAGCAATTATTGTCAATTATTTTATTTATTTTCCAAGCAAATAGTTGTTGTCAACAATTTAAACCAGCGTTACTTATATATTCCAGTCAAAAATAAAAACATGCACTAACAGATCAGAAAATAGAAACTCCTGCTACACTTTGCTTTGTTCTAAATCTTGTAAAGTGTAATAGTTTTAAAATAGTACAGTTCTAACTAAGAGCTTAAACTTCAAAAACTCACACTGTGATAAAGTGTTCTTTAGAAGAAGTATTTCATCGAAGTATTTAGCTAAAATTTGTCAAAACTTTTGAGTATACATACTTCAAAAGTTGAGTTTTTTTTTTTTTCAAAACTACACTATTCCACTAATGCGTTTTATTCAAAACTCATTTATTCCCATACAAACCAAATTCGTCAGCAAAACTCTTCTATTCCCATGCAATTCGAAGAATTCGAAGTTGCTGCTTTCAAAAGTAGTGTATTCGATTGACATAGAAAATGGCGGGAATTAATTTGTGTTCTGCCATTGTTCTTGTGAAGAAAATATCCTTGTTAAGCTCGAAGATAAAATAATGTTTTGTAAGTTTATTTTTATTTGATAATTAAATAAATTGCTGATTGGGAAAAATCAGATAAACTTTTATTTTATAAAAGGCTTATGGGTAAAAATCTTGATACAGAAACTGAAACAAGTCAAGTTTGTGAAAAAAAAGAAGGAATCAAAGATCTTCGTATGTAAGACTAAATTTTTTTTTGGATGTTATTTGTATTTTAAATACTTCGGTATAGAGACTGAAACTTTTGAATTTTTTTTTTTAAATATTCAAATACATTCTTGTGACGTTGTGCCTAGTTGTGATCTAGTTTTGAAGGCTGTTGAGGTTTCATGTTTTTAGTTAAATATTTTTTTTAGTTTAAAATTTCTATTAATAACCTCTTTAGCGCGTGTTTATTATAAAAAAAAAAAAAAAAAAAAAAAAAAAAAAAAAAAAATGAAACTCAAAACTCCTCTATTCCTACATAGGCTGAATTGAAAGCCTTCTTTTCCAAATTAAATTGATATTTTACAATTTTGATTCACAACCATAAGAAATAGATATACCTACCTAGAAATATTTTGCCTTCATACCTGTCGCTAATATCATTTTAGCAGCTTTAAAAATTTTTCTTTCGTTTTACTCAAAATTGTACACCTCATTATATCGTTACATACTCCCATATCAGATGAATAATCCAATTGTGGATTTTATTTAACACTTAGTATATTTCATGATTTCAGTTGTTAACCTACGGAACTTAAAAATAAGAAAACAGCCAACCGAACTTTTGATGAACGAGAAAGTTTCGTTAGACCCAGTCGTGTGCTTAATTTTTCTTGACAAGTTAAGGAGTATCAAATTTACTGCCTGGAAGATTGTTGGTCGATGTGTTATATTAAACAAACGCTATCTGCCTAAACCAGATATTGAATTCTTGTGGATCCCCTTTATCCATGATTAGATATTCAAACCTGTCCCTGAAACTTCAAATAAGATACATTAAGATTTCCAACTAAATGCTACTTTTCTATATATAATCCAGGAAAATCAGGCTCGTCAAACGATAATAATTCACTCAAGCGTTAATCCATCACGTTAAGCTCATGACAGATACATACATATACCTATGGTATAGGTATAAATTTAACTTCTCCCTACCTATTGCAAATTCCTTACCTCTTTCTGAAGTGTGGCACCTCGTCCTCGATTGTGTAAATTTGTTTGTTAATACCTATACTGCGTTAGTTAGATCGACAATGTGATTTGAACCCATCGAGGTAATTGTGGTATCCATACATCTATGCCCGCATTCATACACATACAAAACACTCTGCCTGCAGGTGGGGTAAGCTAAATAAATTAACGTAATTTCATCCCATGTAAACTTCGCTGCTGCGGAAAGCTCCATGGAGATAGATAGGTTTGACTGCTTGCATTCTCTCGTGCGAGTTGACTCTGGTTTGGAGCTTAACACAGTTTTAGGTAGTTTGTCTTAGTTTACCATTGGGAGTCATTTCTCTTGTATTTTTTCTTTTGTTTTTTACCATCTCTACTAGGTCATCGGGAGCATAGTGGTAGCAGATTCCACGTCCCCTTCATTAGAAGGAATGTATTGTTACTAACACAATATGTAAGAGTGTGTGGGCTTCTAAAAACAAACTAAAGGGTCAGCCCCCCTTATGTCCAAAGATACTTAAGACAAGTTCACTCTTGAGATGGAATAGATACGAGCATCGTCGTGTATTTATATCAAGGAGGGCTATAGTCACTTTAAGCGGCATTGATATCTAACAATCCTTATTTTTTTCTTGGTTTTCTCTTATGGGATGTGTATGTGTACACGATATTGTTATTTCATCCAGCATCGATGGATGTGAATAAAATTGTCTGTGTTTTGATACACTTTGTCCTTTGCTCCTTTACTATGTGCAAGTATGTATCTATATCTGAAAGCAATACAAAAGGATCCAGCAGGTTTAATAACAAACATCACTGGATGGTTCTTGGAAAACAAATTGCCCATCAAATTTAAAACTTCTTTATTAAATAATATTTGCCTGGCCTTGGCTATGTAGCTACACAGCGCATAGTTGTCAATTAAAATACTACAGATGAGGTGATTCAAAAACTATTCCTTAAGCCATTGATTTATTCTGAACCTGATTCTCACATGAACAGCTGTCTCACCAGTTACCTTATGCATTTCACTGTTGATAACATTCACATACTTTTCTTTCGTTCTGCTTCAACAGAGAAAACGCACACTGTGATGGTTCAAATGAAATTATTTTCGAAGTGCGTCCTAAGCAGAAAAAAATTCAATAATGCCTCATTGTGGTCGGTAGCTTAGCTACTGAATAAAGATATAAGCGGAGTGATAGCCTAAGATATTTGAGAAGCTGTTGGCTCCTTTAAGTATCATTTATTTTGAATCATGGATCATGATTAAGAAATATTTGAGTAATGACAAGTTGAATGCAGTAAAGTCAGATAAATATAATTTTCTGTCAGAAACTACCTCAAAAAGTAGTGATGGTCGATATAATCCTAGCCTTCAGAAATATTAAAAAAATGTTCTTGGCAATCTGTTGATTAGTTATCACTCCAACTGGTAACGAATACGAAACACCCTACAGTTATATTGTATGTGTAGATAAAAGTTGTTGTCTTTTTTAAAAAGGAACGTCATTTATAAAGAAAACCACTCTAAGGCATAGCACATAAGTGGGCTTATACCTACCAAATAAGCAACAAAACTTGTTACAACTTGAAATTTGTATGTGTCACAGTGTCTATTACCTCTAAATACTTACAAGAACTAGGAAGAAGTTTGTTTTTTAAAGAATCATTTTCAAAGCCCCTTAACAAAGAATGAAAGACCAGCGAGTTTGATCTCAGTTTGCCTTGGATAGCCACCGCGCCTATGCTCATCGACTTCCAAACTGATAAATTTATCTACTAAGGACATGTTTTCAGTCCACGCCCACTTACCATAGAAGATGCTTTAACGGTCAAATGTTTTGAATGCGCTTGAAGTTCTAGTAAAAAAGTTTGTTTTTCTGGAATCATACAACTAAATTTATTTGTATTTAGATGTGTAAACATCTAAACGCGCGTTGTTGGAATCTGGTGGAGTAATTCCACACATATAACTTGCGGGGACGGAAATGCTTCCCGGTGTTTTATCATTGCATACGTTTTATCATTGCATTCGTTTTTATCATTGCATACATGTATGAGCTGGGGCATATTAATTTTAGCTTTTTGTTGATGTGAAAAAAAGCATGTTTTTCATATATGATGGTCTCACATTTCTTCCCTGTGACGGACATTTCGAGAAAATTCGGTGTCAAATCTTTCGTGAATTACCAGGCACGCAGAAATCACAACTGGACAACAACTAACAAAAAAGTCGTAGACCAGCACCTCTACAATATGCAATGCAAGCCGAATGAAATAAGATAAATTGAATCTTCAAATGAACTCCAACCGGAAAATTTCAACAACACGATATGGAACAACCATCGATGCTGTCTTCCAGCGTAATCTAGATAGATTACAGTCTCGAATGTACATATCTTAATTCAGCTACCACAATCCGATTGTATTTATTCTACCGAAACTAGCATAGAATGATTAGATTATTGTTATTTCATAATACATATATCAAGAATACGGTTATTACAATTCCCTCTTTTCTCAATGACTTGTATCAACCCACACACATACCGCACGCACGGTGTGCGGGACTGTTGGATACAGTTGCACATTTTTTTTTTTTAAGTTTTACTAACACATTTGGCTCAGTCTGATATCATTTCATACGACCATAAATCACCAGCATCATTTTTACTATGAAACCCACCACAGTTATATTTTGTTTTCTTTTATTTTGCAGGTAAGCTTATTGCTAATACCGATGATGATAATAACGGTAAGCGAAACAAATGCTATGGTACTTATTGTATTTTCTAAGTCCGAGGTCTGATAAAATCAATACTGCAAAAGACTGTACCCTAGTCGAAAAGTCAATGAACACTCAACTAAACGCCAACGACAGATGCTCGATGACATATGTTCGTGCACAATTTCGTTTTTTAGACAGCCCAGAAGCGTCTTGTTTTATAATTTTTCATTATCAAAGAGCATAAAGGGTACATTTTTTTCGTTATATCTGGACGAACTGCTAGCTAATTTACCCCTACGTCTTCCAAAAAAACAGCTATAAACCCTTGCAACAAATACCTTAAATGTCCCAAAACACCCTGACCCGTTCTATTAAAAAAATATTAAGAATATCATAAAAAATATCTTTAGTTTGATTTGGAGCAGAAATTCTATTTGATTGTAAGTACCTACTTTGGTATAGTAATAATCCAAGAAAAAATGTTTATTTATGCAAATGCAAAACAAAATAGAAGCACAACCAATGGGAGACAGATGAATGCTTTTTAAAATTTTGCAAAGCTTGTTAAAAAAGCTTACAAAACATTTTATCGTAACTCTTAAAAGCAGTGTATAAGTACTCTCTTTTTTTAACTTCGAAAAAGTTTGCAACTTTATTCAGTTTTCTTGTCGTTGACACTGTCGATGTCGATTCTATGGAAGTTCATGGTTGATGGTTTTGTTCGAAAATGCATTCGAAATTTGTTAAGCTTTAAGTTACATGTCAGTGTTTAGCGAGTTATTTTAATTCAAAGCTTCCAGAAAGTTTATCATGCTTTGTTGAATTTAAAATAATAATGCGGTCACACTATGCTTATGCGTTTACTTTTCTAGTTTTCATTTTCTCAACAACAAGGTAGCTAAGTTCAAATTTATCATCAAAAAAAGAAAAAAAAAAAACAATGCTATTTAATTGAATTTAGTTATAGTATGTCTTAGTTATACATACTTTCGTTGTTTAACTGTTTGCACCTACTCGAATCAATTTGATAAGGAAGAAACTCCATCCATGGGAGAACTCTTGGTCTTTTTTTATACAATTATCGATAAATAACCTGCTCAGTCTTCTGCATGCACTTTTCTGTCAGATGTAAAATAATAAGGGCTAAGACATTAGAATTTTAAACACAGGTAGATCCTTAGCAAGTATTGTGGACGAATTTGTTTTAAGTTCTTGACTTAATACCAACGAGAAAGAGTTAGATATCTTGGAATTTCATTCATACAAATGAAATTGTAAACTTGTTAAGATTCCAATTGCTGATGGCCAGTTTGGAAGTGGATTCTTATTTTAAGATTTAAAGAGAGTGTGGGTGTTTTATTAGAAGTTTATTTTTCGAATTGGCAATGCTTTTTGCATGGACCAATCAATTTGACAGCTGATTTGTGCTCATTTTGGTTAAGTATTTCCTAATTAGTAGATGCAGCTGCTTGGTAGAGTGCAGCAAAGGGATGTATGTTGTAGTAAAAAGTATAAATACGTATATAAGGCTATTGTTTTCCTCTACCGTTCAATATTGTTAAAACATATTTAAAGCTGTTCTCCGATTGACGGTATTGGATATGGTATACGGTATACCGTAGGTGGGTATACCCTATGTTAAGCATAGACGTCCAAAAATATTTAACGAAAACTGTCCCGAAATAGTGCTAAAAATATCAAAGTCCCGCCGCCTCCAACTCTACGAGTCAGGCGTTTAAGTTAGATACTCTTAAAATATCGACATCGTAAAACATCTCGCAGTTCTATCAAAACTGTGCCCAAGCTAGTCGATGACCGCATCATGCAACACTGGACAAGCAGGCGTTTCAACCTCACTCGTCCTCTGGGTAATGACATATAGTTGCCGAATCCGCTAATCCCATATCAGTTGCCGATTCAACGAAAACGCAACCGCGAGGTCGCAGAGTGAAGCGTTGTTTCATTTTGTGTTTGATTGTCGGACTTCGGCTAAAACTAAATAACCTAGCTAGGCAAGGGTTCTACTTCTAAAATATATCCTTTAAACGGACAGTTTAGTCCAAGTCCAAGACAGTCGTAGCTTATATTCTACCTGGGGGTGTCGATTATGCAGGGTTGTTGATGAAAGCACTCCTATTTGCGGATGATATGGTGCTGCTAGCGAACTCATGATAAACAGGCTTTCTGGGTATTGTAATTTGTGGAACTTG
Source organism: Cheilosia vernalis (assembly GCA_949126925.1). Taxonomy (NCBI): domain Eukaryota; kingdom Metazoa; phylum Arthropoda; class Insecta; order Diptera; family Syrphidae; genus Cheilosia; species Cheilosia vernalis. The sequence continues at coordinate 42,850,431 of OX421359.1, forward strand.
ATTGTCCATTTAATCAAATCAAAAGTCCTGATATTTAGAGAGGAGGAGCGAAAGAATGCACAAACGAAAAATGTAACTTTAACTGTGAATGAATAGAAGTTGTAAGGGAATATAAGCAGTCTAGACATGAAATAACATTTAAAAGAAAAGCTAGCTAAGGCGAAGACAGTTTTGAAGCTAGGAAATATGATACTGAATATTTGACTGTTGATAATGCTGGAAACAGGATTGGCTTCATCCAATCAAGACAGAATTCTTTTTTTTTGTTCACATGTTCTCCAATATAACATCAAAGTACCTGGGTACCTTCTCCGATAATTTCGGTTCTACAATGTTTTTTTTTAATACAATTATTGAACTTGCATCGCTTTTGTTTTTTCACATGTCATTTTCAATTTCTCTTTCGTTCAGCACGCTGCGAATAAGTAATATTAATTTTTTTTCGGATACCTACATGACGAAGTGTATTTACAGGATAAATATTGGACAGTGGTGACGGTGATTGTACCGGTGGTTCTGAAGACTATTATGTTTGTCATTCGGGGTTTGTAACATTAGTGCCGAAGAGGAAGAAATTGGTAGGGCTTTTGATGTAGAACCTGAGGTCGAGTTTGAAATTGCTGAAAACGACGATGATTAGGATGCGACAACAGAGTTCCCGATGCGTGCGAAATCATGTCTGGTAAGGGTGGAATAACGCAGTCACGGAAAAAATTTTAACATCAAATCAAGAAAAATGAGCGCAGAATCACGAAAAGTTTGTCTAGTTTTAGAGCTTAGCTCAGGATTTACTGATTCACGACTTCTTATTCGCAATTTTAGAAATTGTAAGAAGTGAAGATATTGACCCCCAAAAATCGTGAATCAACACTTCTCATTGTCAATAATGATCAAACGAGAAATACATATTGCCATAACCGATCGCAATTTTAAACAAGTAGTTATAAATTTGATATTACTATGGTTGTGAATTGCAAAAACATTTCGCAATTTACCACGTCTCTGTAGTAAATTTGATTTCATCCCTTACCGAATTGCAACCATTTAGTCTTAAATTGCAACTCATTAGTGCTGATTTGCTACTTCTGTAGTTGCAATTTACAAATTCTTAATCGTAAATTACAACTTCTTTTTATCAATTTGCAATTCATATTTTGCAATTTGCAATTCATATTTTGCAATTTACGATTCTTGAGTTGAGGCATCACCGTCTTAAATTAAAAACGTTTTATCGTGAAATTAGAAAACTTTATTTTCAATTTACAACTTATATCTTGTGATTTACAATCAGAATTCATAGTCGTATTTTATATTTTTGTTTCCTCTTGAGAATCATATGACGCCATATCGTCCGGAGACAACGGGATTTGTCTGGGGTGGTTTTTCTGTCTATGCTGAAATTGTTAATACACGCAAATTGTTTAGAAGAACTTGTATTGATACGAACCTTAAAAAACCTTTTCGACGCACACTTTAATATCCATACCAATTTACTTCTTTTCTAATAGCGAGACATATCTTCATTCTGAAAAAAATAAAAATACAGATTTATATACCTAGTTTAGTTTATTTTTTTTCCATTATTAAATAGGTACTTACATGATATATATTCCAGAATGCTTTATAATGGTTAGTACACTCACTATCACTGAGAACTAGTTATACTTAAAAAACGACAGCCTTAAGCAAAGATTAAATACCGACTGTCTTTCGCTGTCGCTGCCCATGATTGCAGCTGTCCAGCAAGCAGCAACGCAACACCACAAACATATTATGTATGTATATTGATCCATATAAAGAAAGGATTTCGACCCATGGACTATATCGTTACTGTCGACTACCTGTGCATACAAAAATTTCACACGTTATGTAGTTAGTTTCCATGGAAATTACCAAAAATATGTTGCAATTTACGACTTCTCTACGTCAATTTACGTTTTCGGTTTAAATGTGGTAAATTATTATAAGATTTTATTGATTCATCATTCAGTGGTGGTAAATCACCAAATATTTTTCGCAATTTGAGATAGCAAAGTGGTGTTTACGAAATTTGCCTATTGAAGTTGTAAATTGCTCCTACAAATTAAAGAAGCTCGAATTAAAACTTTTAATCGCAAAATGCAACAAGCAACATTTGATATTTTTCGCCGTTTTCACTGACAAATTACAAATTTTTATATCAATTCAAGAAAAAATCGTTATGATTTGCGAAAAATATACGATTCCTGAATTACAACTCAAAATGTTGCAATTGGTGATTTTCAATTCTTTCCGTGATAGTGTACAGGTCCGCCAAATATGGAAACCACTCACTGTTCAAGAGTTAAAGGTTAACTTTCGTGTTCTCTTTATGGCCGCGGTACATCATTCGAGTGGACCACACTTCGGCATTTGGAGTTCGGACTCTGTTATCCATTTTTCTTAGCCGATATTGCGCGCTTTATACGTTTCGATAACACACGTACTAGAGTTGACCGAATGTGTACAACGCAAACATTTTTCATAAAAAATGTACTGAAGTACCTGGGTACCAAGCACTCTTAAGTGCATTTTTTTGTTGCCAGTCATACGAGGATTAAACACTATATTTTTTTTTTTTGTTTACTTAACTTTTTAGTGCAAACAAAATTTGTCCTTTTTAACTAATGGTTGTCAATCAAGCAGACCTACATTGATTAGAATGAAGTTTAGAAAATAAAATCCGAATCTATCTCTTACAGATCTTGCGAAATTGCTCTTTTCTTTTCTTCCTTCCATTACTCTCCAATCGTGTGAAAAATCTATTTTTCTGATTCCAAACATCCCTACAGCCATGCAACTGTAAACATTTTCATTTCCTCCATCTAATTTGTATGCAATACGCCACAGTGCTCACAATTATTAAAATGTATCAAAAAATCTAGACACACCCTCACCCACATTTGGAATACGATTCACCTTTTCTTTGCCTTTATAATGTTTCAACTGAGGTTTCATAATTTACGACTGTTGGTTCAAAAGTCGCACAACTTAATCCATCCATATTTCTATTTTGAGTCCTTCATTAAAAAAGACATTTAGAAAGTTTCCGTTTTACCGCAGGAGGATCATAGATCATTAATACAATCTGTAACAAAAAGAGAGACAATGCACGAAACTGTAAGTAAGATAAATACATTAACTGACTTCTCGTCAGGTTAAGAAAAGCATGAACTATTCCAGCAAAAATAGAAAGAGAAAAATACTACCATAAGAATAAGCAGACATATACAAGTAGATACGAGTAGACCGAAAAACACTTACGCTTTCAGTGCGCCAAAACAAACAGTACTCGGAATGAATGAATGAATTTTAGATGAGCCCCCATGATCCACTCATTATCTGAATGATAAATTAATTTATTCTGCATTGTACTCGTTCATTCCTCTTGTAGAAAAAATGAGGTATGGTCCGACAAATGGCGACACAATCCCTAAAGAAGTGATTTCGTGTTTTTTTGTTTTAAAACTCGTTCTTAAAATCAATCCTTCTTCCCAGTGCAGAATTAGAACTCACTATGTACTTCATCACGATTAAACATATAGTTCGGAGAAAGTTTCGATTTTACTATCATTCACAACATGCATAGGTTTATGTTGAATGTCGAGGGAATTTCATCCATGTCCTGTTTGCTTTTGTGGTTTTCGCAATAGAGTTCTACTGTGGTATTTTCGTTTTTGGGCGACATCGTCAAAGTAGTTATTGTCCTTGATGTGTTGGGACATTTAACGAGCGGTTTTGTTTCCTCTTGTACGGTTTCTGTCACCACTGTCAGTCGAATTGTTTTCAGCGCCCATCCGCCCTCTCTTGCCTTCCTGCGAGTTAGTTGTATTCGTTCTTGTTTTATTTTTATTTTTAAATTCGTCCTCTGGGGAAAGTCCTTCACTGCCTTCTCTTCGTCGTCCCTCTGTGTGATAAACGACGACATAGAACAGATTGAGAAAACGAGGGTACAGGGACGGCTTTAACTGGAAAAAAGTTGAAAGATGATGCACGACGTATCTTCCTCGGCATTGTATATTGTGTAACGCCAGCAAGGAAATGTCCTTAGCACGGTCTGTCTCTCTGTTTTGTTAAAGCTGGCAGAGCGACGTTTAGGTCGAGGATATTTTCCATCGTACCTATACGTCATTGGTGCTATGGCATTTTACTGTATGTGTTTGTCCATCTCTGCCAGGCTTTGGTTAAATGGCTTTCCGCTTTAAGTTACTTAATTAAATGAAAACAATTTGCTTTTCATGTTTGGATACAAATTTATTTATTATGAAAAAGATAAAAAATAGTCCTTATGATTTAGTTCATAACTCTGGCTTGAGCTATAAATTATCCTAAGTATCTACATAAGTGTGTCCGATTCTTTGTCATGCCATGAAACTGATTGTTTTGAGCACATGCACGCGTTCCATAAAATTTCTGTTTTACATGGATACTTATAAGAGCAATCGCAATAGAGTTCTTGTACGCTATTGCAATCTTTACTCGCATACCCTTGTAAGAACTCTCAACATTTTTTCTATATATTTACAATATACGAAGCTGAAAGTGCATACTGCTGCAGGAAATTCTATTTCCTTTGACATCTTACTCGTATATGTACTGGTTGCCTAAGCGCTAATGAAGTTTTAAAGAAATAATATGCGTGATGATGATTGTCAAATATTCTCATGTGCATTCTAAAATCTTGTCCCAATCAGCGTTGCCAGACTTTTGGCATGTGGATTCCCTTTTTTTCCATCCAAAATTATTAGTTTTCCCTTTTTCATACCGGTTTTTCCCGTTTTTATTCCCTTTTTTAAACATAGGTAACAAAAAAATGTATTCATTGAAACTATGTAAAATAGCTATAACATATCACATTAATTTTAATCTGTGTACATTACTTCGAATCCATACCCAAGGGAAGGCGCAGTAGAGGAAGACCGCGACTCAGGTGGCGCACGCAAGTGGAAGGGGACCTTAACCAACTTAGCGTGCGAAACTGGAGACAGTTAGCTAAAGATCGCGCTGGCTGGAGACGCTTGTTGATTGAGGCCCAGGTCCACCCCGGACTGTAGCGCCACCTTAAGTAAGTAAGTAAGTACATACTACTTGTAATTCCATACAATTGTGGTCTTTCATTAACAACTTCGTACAAGGGCGGATCCAGGATTTATTTCTGGGAGGGGCATAAAGGCCAGATAGGTCATGAGTGTACCCCATAGTATTGCATTTGAATTGGTCTTTGGGATTCATTCTTTATCAATGGCATGTTTTCTGCTGAAGATATCCAGAACTTCTTCAGGGTTCATCTATGAAGCAATGTCTTGATGAATATGCATTACACCGCGTCTCTACGAGTCTGAATTATATCAGACTTTTAAGTCAGAAGTTTTGTCCGCCATATTTGCATTGCTTTGGTTGGGCAAATTGTGTTACGACATTTCATTTCACAAGATGCCATCAACGAAGAAACAAGTGAAGGTGGCTCTTGCTTTGAAAGCATTAATCGACCTAGAAAAATTGGAAAACCAGATGTTAGCCGAAAACAAAAGAAAGCACAGATTGTGGGTATATCCGTTTCTTCAGAAGAGAGAGCTACACGATTTGGAAGCGCATTTGTTAAAAGCTGTTTTATGGGACAATGCATAGGATATTTAGGTATGGAAATAACAATTTTAAATTATAGATGCCGTCATAGAAAGCGATTGGTTCAAAATTGCCAAGAATTTTGACAAATTCTTGGACTTTGCTCATACACTGGGATAGACGGAAAACATATCCTTAAAGGGCCAAGTTACGCCATATTTCTTCACTTTGCATCCGCGCACATGTATTCCCGAGAATTACCAAAACAAACTGATTTTTTGCTGTCAAACGCTGGTCTAGATTTCAAATGTCAAATTTCAGTCAGAAGATCTGTCTGCAGAGATGGCAGGAAAAAAAGTCAGACTGAAAAGTCTAGATTTCTGTCGTGTCCACAAAATCGCGGTCTACACGAGACACATTGTTGTCGTGACTGAAGTCTTGACTGAAATTATGTCTCGTGGAGACGCGGTGTTAAGGCTAGTCCATTCAGGCGATCTACTCTCGTGCCCCTGTGCCCCCCCCCCCTGGATCCGCCCATGACTTCGTATGAAGAATTTCGCAAACGAAGTAAACAAACATTTTTTTATTGAAATGTGGAACTTTTTCGGGTGACTATTTTTCCCGTTTTCTGGGTTAGTTTTCCCTTTTTCCCTTTATGGTCAAAAAATCCCGAAAAAATGGAAAAATCCCTCAATCTGGCATCCCTGGTCCCAATGTTCCTGCTCACCATACTCATCAAATGCCATCGCATCCGACCTTCTATATACATATTTTCATTAATTTATTTATTTATTGTTCCGCACTTCTAGTATGGTATGAGAAATAAATCCCTATGTACGTGTGTGCTTTAAATATTACATGACGGTTTACAAGTAACAACTCATGAGTGCCAAATATTAGCCGAAACTTACAAAAGTACGATGATTTTTATTTTAAAGGCTGGAAGCGATCGAGGAAAATAAAATATTCAACTATATTCAACATAACAAAGTAACGAATTATTTTATAAAACTAAATGCAATCTTTGCTGCATTTTTATTTTATGTTCTTAAGTGTTTCATCGTCGAAAACGTTCTTTCTGGTGTACATGTCGATACTGGTAAGGTTGCCAACATTTTTAAAAGTCGATGTATGTTGGGAGAAATCTTTACTGCAGTCTCCTAAAGCTGTTATGGCGTTCTGTGAACGCAGTGCGTCCGGTTGTTAATGACATTTTGTCTTCTGGCATATGACCGCCATGCGGAATGTTGTCCTCCAAGTGGTCAATCGTTTCGGGCTTATCGGCGTAGACTATCGACTTCACATATCCTCACAAAAAAATAGTCAAGTGGCGTTAAATCGCACGATCTTGGAGGCCAATTTACGGGTCCGCAACGTGAAACTATGCGGTTACCAAACGTTTCCTTCAATAACAATAAGTTTTGGTTATCAAATTTGTCGAATTTGCATGAAAACAAAACAGAATACCTTTGTTACCGTTAGTTTAATCCCTCAGGCATCTTCAAAGTTGATCAACATCTCCTTGTTTGTCTTCTCAACCATTATCCTCTCAAATGTCTACCAAAAGATAGCATCTTTGAGGTGTAAGGAAAAAGAGAGGAGACAGGAAATTTATTTCAACGTAAATATTTGTTCGACAGTGAAGGTTTATCTATCCACACCCACAACGACTAAGCATACTCAAACATAACTTAAATGAGTATACTGTCACACAGAAAAAAATGCTACACAAATGGAGAAACGTTTTTTTCACATCCTATCATCCCAGCAATCCCGAAAGTAAACATTTTGTCACATCTCTCATCGCAGAACATTACATTTGGTCGCCGTCCTCACTCCGCAGTAAAGTGACATTAATGCGAAACGTTTCGAGGATAATAAGTTGCTATTCCTTTTATTTTGTTCATGGCTTTTTGGATTGAATAGCCAAATTAATTATTATAGTACACCGCATAAACTAACCCACATGTGTGCTTTTACTTATTGCTCTGTCGTATTCCTATTAAGGATAAAGACCACGCGTTGTGATGTATCGTAGTCGAAAAACAAAATATAAATAATGATTACGGGCGTAAAGTCATTAGGCAACATTTCATGTATACCATTGGCAGGAAACCAGAAATCCTTCACCCAGCCAGAGATGCACCTTGAACGAGCACGGACTCTTATCTAACATATAGACCACGAAACTTTCAATACCATTCTGTGGTCGGAAAAAGACGAATCGAATTTCCTTCCAAGCTCGCTGAAAGGAAATGCATACTTTTTGTTGCCGCCCTCGGGGAAGGTAGCGCGCAGCCACCGCAAGATAAAACCGTTTCACAAAGAATCTGCGAAATTGTTTCTAAGAAATGTTTTTTTTTTAAGCTTTTCCTGTTTCCTCCTGACGAGAGCTCTCTCTTCCAGCAGCGATTTCAGTCCCAGAATTGAAGGGCAGATAATGTACTAGGACAAAGATTACGTAATCCTCGTGCAAAGTGGTTGGGGAAATCTGCTGTTTTCTGCAAAAGCGGAACGCTGGGGAAACTGCACATGTGTGCGTGTTCTTGAGATTGAACTTGCAACATGAACTTGAAAATCGTAAGTGAGAAAATGTTTTTCACCCCCGCCATTGAAAACTAAAAGCTTTTCCAATGACGTAGATGTGGCCTTCTCTGCCACACAGCTAGCACAAGGTGTGCGGATTGAACTCTCGAGTGTGGTGGTGGAGTTTTGTGTATGTGGTTGAAAGTGATGTAGGCAAACAGGTTGTTGTTTACATCGTTGTATGTAGTTAAAAAGGCCTGGGACTGTTGTAATGTGTGGGTGCGTCAAAAGTGGTATTTTTTGATTGCATAAATACATGGGAGGCGCAATCCTACCTTTGTTGAACAGGATAAGAGGTTACAAAAGCGCTTGTCGATTGATGCACCGTAAGGACATATTGTATAGGTTTAGTAAGAATGCTTGAGACTGGAAAATAGACGAGGTACCTATAAATTACGTTCGGATGGGAATCTTAAGATCGTGTATGGGAGTAATTATGAAGCCAATGTGCTTTTTCACTAGTTGAAGAGTAAATTGATTGTGGGAAAAATCTGATCTTAACGGTTCACAATGTCATAAATTAACTTTTGTGGGTCTAGGAAAAAAGTGAGCCATTTATGGGATGGGTGGTTAAGATAGGTAATTTTTGTGCTTACAAGGAGATTTGGTCCATTTTAAAAACAAAACTTTTCTTTATCGACCTTGATGTTGATAGATATGTCCATCCTGAACTATCAAAATGCTCAGAGAATCATCTAAGACCGACCCTAAGAATAAGTTTTGTTTAAGGCAAGTTTGTTGGGGCTCAGACTTTGACATTTTTTTTATATTCTCCAGTTCTTTTGATCAATGAATCAGTAGCCAACCACGCAACTGAATTTTTTTCTTATTCCCCTGTCTAGACCTAGAACGCTACTAAACGTACACGCAACCGTGTGGTGTTGTGTAGGTTGAACGTCGTAGCTATATGGAACTGTCTCAATGTTCGAATTGAAAGTCCAATTTGCTTTCACGTGACAGAGACATTAGGAATGAGGTCTATGTACATTGTACAATCCTGTAAGACGAAGGTATTCCTTGTTAAAGTAACCGAAGTAGTCGACAAGGCTAGTTTGGGGAGCCATCAGCCACTGCGTCATAGTTCTAATTGATTCTAACTTTGATTCCCTTGCAGGTGACTCCGCAAAATAACAAGAAAAACTCAGTTGCACATCAATAGTTAAAAGACTCATTATAGTTTCCCCTCTGTGTCCCATCATAGCAGTTACTCCTGTCCTGATTAGTGCAAATTTACCATTCAACCGAAAATACTTACCCTGGGATTGCATGAAATAATGATGGCCGGCCACGATCCAAAATGACATTTCGTTCGTTAGCTCAGGATTATTTATTCATCCATGAGCTGAACTTTTTTTCTGCATTTTTGAATTTTTTTGTATTTGTCGACTCGTCCTCATCTTGTTGCTGTCGTATTTTCATATCCGCATTGTATGAATGCATCTCTTCTCTATTTTGTATTTGTTTATCTTTCATCTGCATTTTCAGTGAATTATGCTTCAGTGGAGCAATAGTGGTTATTACAAAAAAAAAAGAAGTATATAATGATGGCTTTCAAGTCATCAGTTTATGGGGTAAAGGCACACTGACTCGTCGACAACGAACAACCGTTCAAGGTTGATTTTCACCTTCGCTCGATGCAATAAGCGGACGCCGTCTAAGAGCGTATAAAAGGATCTGCAAATATGTATATATGTATTTTTTTTATTTGCTCATATATGTTGGGGACGCTGCCAAATTGGAATACCAAGCTAGTAGACCTTTAAATTAAGTCACTTTTCGGATTATTTTTTTTTATTTGTGTGTACGTGGCGGGTTATTGAAATAATTATTTTGCCTAGAAAAAAACGAGCTGTGAATTATTACGAAAAAAAAGAAAAATAAAGAAAGATTTCACTGAACTTACCTAAAACTTCTTCCTCGTCAATTCTCGTGTCCACTTGATTTGATTTTAAAGTTTTTTTTACTTTTTGTTATTTATTGTAGGAATACTATACACTTTTGTCTGTTTTCATTGTTTTTCACAAATTTGTTGAATTTATCACTCACTTTTTTTCTCCTAAAACACGTCCAAACACTATTAAGACCACTTCAAAGTGGCTTGCTTAATATACAACAAACGAAAAAAAACGGTAGGTACATCCGTTGCAGTAAACACTTAGAATATTACATTAGGCTTAAAGTAAATTTACCCAGTCACTAAGGTGTTTATTGCTGAATATCTGTCGAGACAGAAAAACCACCTAAGGTATAACGTAGAGATACATTTTCCTTAAGGTGAATTAACACTTATTTGTAATCAGGTTAAAAAAAAACAAAGGATAAGCAATTTAGCCCATTTTTCATTACCTAGGCCGTACATAAATTGTGCAAGTTCTCGGCAGAGCTCTGCCTGTCCAAAACGTTCCATACAAACATTTTTACCTAAAACGTTTAAGGTAGTTCAGCCTATTTTTTACTGCACATGTCGTACATAAATTAGCCTATTTCTTGTCAGAATTTTGCATGTCCAAAAAATTCCATACAAAAATACTTACCTTAGGCGTTTAAGGCAATTTTATACAGTATTTTTCTCTGGGTGTACTTTTCAATTTGAATGTTCATATAAATCACAGGAGATTACTTTGAATTCTTCGCAATTTACGACATGATTTTCGTTAAATATAAATAATTAAATTGATTTTAATAGACGTGAATTAATTATTTAAAGCTGGTGATCGTTGTGCAGTGTTAGGTAACGTGTTGGCTTTGTGAATGGAACGGAATTCGATTGAAAAGCCCAAAATTTAAATCTTTAAGTTGACGTTGATAAAATCTGGGAACTTAATTGATCAAATCAGGCAGTACACGTCAATAGTTAGGGAAATTTACAAGCGAACAGGCGGAAAAGTTGGTCGATGCATCTTAAGGTGTTGAATGTTAATTTAAAAAAAAAATCCGACTGACCGACAACACACAGTTGCCACTAGAAAATCAAATTTGTTACCAAAATTAAAAAGAAAACGACAAAACGCAGTAAAAAGATACCAAAGTACACTAGATATGAAAACGTTATAGGTACCTACGTAGTTTACCAAAAATCATAGAGTTTGCCATATGTTTTTTTTTAATTAAGTAAAAAATATAGATACTAAACAAAACTGCATTCCAATAAGATGGTAACTATTTGACATTTTTGTTACCATTATGTATTTAAAGATACAAAAAATGTCCTTTACTGTAACATTTCAAACCATACAAAAACTGTAAGGGTGCTAAACGAGGGTTGTATAAATAAAAAGTTTATACATAATTCATAAAACGACTACAAACGTTTGTTCACGGAATATGTATGATGAATATGGTTAGAAACTTTCTACACCGATTAAGTATCTACCTATAAACTAATTTTCTTTGACAAGAAAATATTCCCAAACCTATGGACTATAAACGTTATATTTATTTACTTGTATCATCGTCACATACCTACATGTTCACATTATTAGGTCGCTTTTAACAAACCAACATATTATAGCAGTACCTAAAATTAGAGGTGAAAACATCTTCAATATTACGAGTTAATAATAATAATAATAATAAACGCAAGCGAAAAAAGCATTTCCTCAATTTAAGTACATGCACCCTGTGCTCCTACCTAAAGAAATACATATGGCAGGCAAATGGCCATTTTCTGATTTCTGATATGAAAATAGTCCCTGAAAAAGTTAAAGTAACTTGGAACTAAAACTGAATACTATAAATCCTGAATATGTCAATCAATCACTACAAGTTATTGATATTTAAGGTAAAATAGATTTTTGTCTGAATATTTTGCACTCATTTACGAAGATATGCAATTATTAGATTCGCATAATATTTTCATGACATTTTTTTCGTTTCGGTATTTTAACATCCCCATTAAATAGGAAAGTTTAGATGTTTACGTTTATAATTGGTGTCAGTATTTCTATTTCATATTTTCTTTTTCGTGTGAACAAACTTTGAAACACATGAAAACAAATTTGACACCTCACTAAAATTCGGTCACATTTCAGTCACAAGTCATTGCCAAAAATGTTCCCCGAAATAGTAATTTTATGATCTAAAACTTATTCCTTTCCATCCTTGCACTGGAAACATGCTCTATTGCTCTTTGATACACCATAGACTATAGGACTATACCATTGTACATAGAGACTGGTCTACTAGTCTCTAGGGTCCTGATATGTCGGTTCGTCCAGTTTTTATTTTTTATTTGGTGTAGCAGAGATCACGTTTGGTCTTAAGTTTGTTCAATCGGGAAGTAAAACGAAGGGGGAAAGTCGTTAAGAGAACAAAATTACCTTTTATAGTAAGGAAACACCGGAGCTTGAATTACAGTTATACAAAATAAGTAGTCGTTTTGTTAATGATGAATGACAATTACATTTAACATTTAATGCAAGAAAGAAGCTAACACCTGTAAAGCATTTCATTTTAGCTGACAAAGTTTAATCGGCACCGAAATTACAAAACGCGACCTCCCTTAGTATCTCGGACAGCTTTATGATCAACATTAATATCACAATCCTCAAACTAAGGGCAGAATATTCACGGGCAAGTCAACTACAGCCAAGTTCAAGTTTCGATGTGCCCACAAATGCTTTGCACGTGCGGATATACCCCACACAAAATAGAGAAAAGCTCTTTCCCCTATCCACAATTCCCCCACTCAAACTAAATCTCTAAAGCAAACACAAAAAAAGACCGAAAGCCACTGTGAAAAGCGAAAACTGCAAACGTCCTTGTATGAGATCAAAACACACATCGACAACATTGTGCTGGTACGCGCCCACAATGAAGAGCTAGCGAAGTTTTCTGAATGAAAACGACCTCAACAAACATTTCAACAGAAACCCACACGAATACATTTTGCTCTAAGATTTTCATCTCTGTGTGGGTACAGCAACACACTCACCAATACGCGTTGACGCCAAGCTCACCCTGAAAATTTGTAAAAAGAATTTCCTCGTGGAAAATGAAAATTCAGTTTGGTTTAACTTTTCACTTGTGGCGGTCCCGGTGCGGAAAACCACCTCTTCCAATATACAACTCCCTAGAGAAGATACCATATCCATTGGATTTTAGATTCTGAGACACCATCCTCAGATGAAATTTATTTTTCAATTTTCGTTTGGTTGACATTTTTTTTTTATTTATTTATTTGTTTTGTTTTTTTTGTTTTTAAGTGAAGAAAAATATGTGAAACACAATAATCCTAATACAAAAAAAAGGAAACAACAAAATTTCGTTCTTTTTTTGCCCCTTCCCCACTTTGTTTATTGCTCTCCTATTTAAAATTTATTTTCAAAAAAAAAAAAAAAAAACCAAAGGAATTTAAGTTCTGTGTGAGATGAAATATTCAAAATATTTTCGTAGACACTACCAGTATCTGTTGCTCTGTATCTACGTAAAAGAAAAGTTGAGAAAGAATCATTTCGGTGCGGAATTTAAAAAAGTGGCTGCCATATGTACCTATTACTAAAATAAAATACACATGTTCATATATCAGGAACATAATTGAATCAAAATTGTATTTAAATAAATTAAATATAAATATTTTTTGAGTTTGTACAAATATCAAAAGAGAAAAGCAAAGTTTATTCTAAATCAAAATAAATAAAACTGTATACATAAATGCAAATACATATATATTGTTAAGAAAACTAATAAAAAAACTCTTAACTTAAGTGTTATAAAATTCGAGAACAATTTTTCGTTTCTGTGAAAACTAAATTGCAAGCATTTTTGTAAGTGAAACTTGTGAAATCAATTCCTTCGGCCACTTGGGGATGCCAAAACAACGATATGACACATAATAACGAAAAAATTTTGCGAGTGAACATTTTTCAAATTCCAAACATTTGTGCGAGATTCGCGTTTTGTTTTTCTTCGAGAACTCAGTTAATCTTAAGTAAAGTGGGGGCATTTTTTTCTCGTTTTTGATTTTTTTTCGAGTAGGTATTACTTTCTTCTCAATCAAGTGGTCGAAGGCTTTTTATTGTGCTAAGTGGAATTTTTAGCTGATTTGTGGTATCTTGTTTCTTGCAGTTAAGGAAGATCACTGTAAATTTAATTAATTTTTAAATCCATCAATGAGTATTGAATTTTATATAGATCTTGAGGAAGTTATTGCAGAAGTAGTCATATAACAGGATAATTTTAGACAAACTTGGTATCCAACTAGTAAGGATATAGGTGCGCAACTGCATTTTTATTCGCAAGACTATTCGCACTGCTGAGAATAAACCACAATCACAATCAGTTCTTAGGAACGTGGTACTAAAAATAATTTTTGAAGCAATCTTCGCATAAAGTTATCTATTGCGAACTAAAAAAATTATGTATATTAGTAAGGGGCAGTGAGAAATGTCTACCAATGCAAATGCTTAAATTTACTTGTTAAAATTAAAGTTGTAAGATGTTCAGTCTAAGACTACCTACAGTTACATAGATTTTCGTGATTTAAAAGATGCTATCTAAATAATAGTCATATCTCTGTATTTAATGTTAAATGTGTGGTAGTTTACCGAATGTAAACCAATATTATGCGAAATAAAATATATATATATCTATCTGTGCAATTATTTTATAAACTACAGAAAGAGAATTTTAGCACAAGTTGTTTCAGTTCGAGACTCATTTGTTCTGATCGATTAGTTGCCAACAATTTTGTTCGCAATATCAAACTCTAAATTCTCGCACTTTTTGTGTGGTGATTTTTTTCAAAGGTTTTGTTTCTTACAAAATATTTAAGACCATTTTCCAACAAAAAGTTTAGTAGATGAGAATAAGGCTTTTAGTTTTTCTTATAATGGCTTAAAGCGCTCTTTTTACTGATCAGTATAAAATCTTTGACTTAAAACCCTTTCTTCGATTTCTTGATTATTGTTCATAAAAGTGCGACATATTTACCTGATGAGCAAGTGACAACTTTTTATGGAAAATAACTGCTGCGTTTATTTAATTACTAGCTAGTTGTAAATTAAATTTTATGAACACATTTTGTTTTTAAGAATATGGCTCCAAAAGCAAAGATATAATGTAGATCTGTTATTATGGCTCTGCAAACAAAGATATTATGTAGATCTGTAATATGGACGTAATCTCCCCTATCGGGAATAATATTTCCCCCGGAATGTTTCCTACTAGCAATCTTATTTACATTGCTGACAAGGGAAACATTTGCGTCGGAACTTATTTGCGATAGCCCTAAATATGTTATACGCAATTTTTTCCCTGTTGATTGCTATGGCACACGATTTTTTTTTTCTAAAACGCATCAAGGGATCACGTCTAATAGAAGCGTATATTCTGACCTCATACGTTTTTGAAAAAAAAAAATCTTTTAAAAATGCAATCAGACCAGACGCTCATTGAATTGAATAAATCGTATACGCATTTGTATTGACATTTGAAAACTGAGCGTGAAATGCAATTGGCCCTATACCAAGTAGTACTACTATACAACATTTTTGCTGCTATAAATAAATGCAAGTGCGTTAGTAAATTCTCCAAACGCGTACGTTTTTCTTGATCTAGATAAAACTAAAATAACAATAAATAGTTATCGCAACAGGTCCGTAGGGACTCTACTCTTAGCTTCTCATAACCATTCGTTTTGTGTGAGTTTTTCATTTTTGGAATGAATGGAAGGATCTACAATTTTACGCTACACTCTCTGATGTTTGTCAGACATTCGCAAGAGGTGGTGCAGTGGAAAAATAACCCTAAGATTTTTTTTTTCAGGAATCGAACCTGGGACCCCACACTAACTACAAAGATCTAAATAGGTTTGGTAATTTTTTGTTGTTTGTGGAGTATTTCACTAATTAAATTCTGGTGTAGTGATTATATAGTGTTTGCTTGTGTCCCCAGCGGAGAAAGTTCGAGCAATAGATTATGTTCCAGGATTCAGAGTCCCTGTTAATCTATTGAGAATAATTCGATTCAATATTTGCTACATTTTACATATTTAGAAAAACATAGATAGACTCTGTTATTTATCGATACCATCGTTCTTGGAATTTCCATGTTTTTCCAAATCATGCATTTTATAGCAGAAATTTCGTTAGTATAGCCTATGTACGTCTTTTTATCACAAACTGGGCCTGTTAAGAATTTCTTTGTGCAAGCAAGGCAAACAATCAAATTCACTTTCACATCCAAAAATTAGTATGTACTTAGAAATATACTCTGACTAACATTATCTCACAGAACAACAGAGTGTCACTTAACAGGAAACTTCTCTTAATAGAGAAAAAAAAAAACTCGAATATCTTATTAACTTGCCGGAAAATGATTGCGTCTGTATTTATTAATTAAAATGCATGAGTCAAAAAGTAAAATGCGAATCACAGCAATCTCAGCGCACGTAAACCATTAGCAAAGGTAGAGTAACTCATCCAGCCCCTAGTCTTCCAAGACGAAATTTGTTTTTATTATTTTTCAAAGATCAATGCAAAGAATAGCGAAGAAAAAAACACAGCATGGAATTCCTGTTTTAGGTGAAAAAAGGGAGACACAACTTTTCTACGGTTGTTCTGAAAAAAACTTAATGATGCCATTACCTACTGCAACCTTTTTATATATGTAACTCGCCGTGGAAGACGGCACATGTTAAAACAGAAACAAGGATAATTTTCATTTTTATTTTTATTTTATATGGGAAATGGAAGTCGTCCTTGTTTAAGGTTTTCAAGAAACCTCCACCGGTAACTTGGGAGTGGACTCAAGTATTGATGTTGTATTTTATTCGCACATAATCTTGTATTGGGACAAAAACACCGTAAATAATCGTTCAAGCTGCCGAACACAATATGCTGTGGGTTTATTTTGGTGCTGTCTAACCATACTTGATGTCCTTAAATTGTGGATAAGAAGGTGCAAGTGCTTAGGCCGTAGAGATGAATGCCTTTTTTCAAGAAGATTGATTTCTCGTATAAAAAAGTTATCATTCAAGCGCCGATGGTCTAATTGAAAATGGA
This sequence comes from Cheilosia vernalis, assembly GCA_949126925.1. Taxonomy (NCBI): domain Eukaryota; kingdom Metazoa; phylum Arthropoda; class Insecta; order Diptera; family Syrphidae; genus Cheilosia; species Cheilosia vernalis. Next base: position 42,867,602 of record OX421359.1, read on the forward strand.
CAGTGTGTGGTGTCTTTTGAAAACTGGCCCACTGAGGACAACTGAATGAGATAGGAGACTCACTTGAAATGTTTTTTCCCCTTATTTTTCATCCAACTGTAGGTCCGTTTTGTATACATTTCAAGGACGCATTTTGATATTGGAAGTGTGCTCTCGAACTATTTATAATCTTTTTCGATTTTTATTTAGCTTCGTCCTTCTTCGCTCAAGCATCCTTGACATAACCATACATTTCTGATTAATTAGATATTTTCTGTAGAGGGTTGGTCGATGGTCTTATTTTGCCGTACATCTATACACATTTGGGTTTATGGTTGGAAATTTGTATAACGAGACTCGAAAGGTAAAAACTAATGGCGGTACTTCAAAAGGGATGGAAATAAATTAGGTTTCGGGAAAAGGTTGTGTATTGTGGTCATCAGGTGGGATGAAGAGATATTTAATCTAGGTCGGTTGGATATCTAATACAAACGAGCAGCTAATTTTGTTTTGAAAATAAGGCCAGTGAGTTGATGTGGGTGTATTTATGTTTTTGTATTTTCAAATCTGAAAAGAACATTGGTTGTGATTAACCATTCAATTTTCCGAGATTCGTAAAGCGGAAATGGAAATTGCAAAAGAATAGAAGGCTGAGAAAATGTCGGGGAGGTATTTTTTGATGGGTTTCCTTTGTTTTGCATGATGTATCTTGAGTTGTAATTAACTCGTGCCTTCTGATTGGCATCTGTTATTCCTAACAAATTTGTCTTTTGTCAGCATCGGGGAGTGCTTTATGAAAGAGAGGACAATGGTGCTATTAGATGCGAATTCACACTTTATCGTCCCGTAAATAGAGTAATTAATGTGCGCAATGAAAGACGTCAATGATTGCTTTTAAATTAGTGGTTTGGAGAATGTTTCATTTTGTCAACACATTATCAGCAATAAATGGAAGGATGACATTGTCTGCGATATAATTTATGCATCATCTGTACCTTTTATAGAGGACAAAAGGACAATGTAGCACCAAATGGTTTAGTTGTCTGTCTTGTAATATTTTTAAAGATAGGGTTATCTTTTGGTTTTGAAAACTTAAAACGTAGATTAGCCTACCTAGAAATATCTGTCTGTTGGAAAGTTCTTGTTAACTAAGTCCTCAAATACGAACCTAAAGTCCCACATCTGAAAAAGTGAATACCTACCTTCCTTCAATCATGAATGCCAAGTGACTGCAGCTATTCCTCAAAAAAGAGGAGAGAAAAACGCCCTCCTCTATATAATATTGCTCAAAAGTTTACGCATACGGCGAACGAATGATTGCCGACTTTTTTAAGAGTACCTACTTGTGCTTCCGAATTGTCTAACCATTGAATAGCTCTTGGTCTTGAATCATTTACGTAAATTTTCCAGTTTGTTAACTCCCAACTGCTCTCCCGCTTTGCTTGTGTTTCGACGATTTTCTGGGATGGATTTGTCGTATTTCACCTGAAATTAAATGTAAAAGTTACGGTGTACATTCGAAAGTGTTTGTTTGAGTTTTCGAAAAGTTTTTGACTCGATAGTTAAAGCAATTATATTTTGTTTTACAAATCGCAACATACTTTGTCGTTGAAAAATTATGTCATCCCTTGACGTCTCACATCGCAATGCCAACAACATCTTCTAGAACGTTTATTGGCTTATCGTTAGAAATAATTGAATGTCATAAACGGATATTTCTGTAAATTGTTGAACTCTCTTCCGCTGACTACTTTTACGATTTCCAATTTTCTGCCTCCTTAGCGAAGAAAATATTTTTCGCCTTCTTGTGTGCTTTTAAGCAGTTTTCTCGCATTTATTTCGTGCAGGACAATGAGATTTACAACCGAATTTAAAAAAAAGGGAAATATTTCCTCTTTCCGCATTTGTGGACTTCATACCTTGAACCTAGTTCATCAGTGTACTGGCTGAAAGCCAGCTATCCGGAAATGAAAGCAGAACTTTTTAGCTTGAAAAAAAAAGGAATAAAAGGCAGTGTTTCTGAAAAGGACGAATACAAATTAAGTTACCACCGAAAAAGAAACCCCCAATTGATTTTCTTCCTGCACCAACCGTCCTTAGTTGCATTGCCTGAAAAGTTGGGCACTTTACTGTTTATGAGTAATAACAAGTATAGTTTGTGAAAGAATTTTCCAGCAGAAAATTATGAGTAATGTTAGTAGATTAAAATGGGGTAACAAGTTATAGTTAACGGAGTGCAAGTTAAGAAAAGAAGTTAAAGTAAAGGTTGGGTTATTATTTTAAATGGAACGCTCATTGCTTTTATCAGACGTTGCTGTTTATGGGGGCTTTGTTACTCGTCAACTTTAATGCACCGCATTAGCTTAGCTTGCATGATTGAAAATAACTTGTCTTCAAACTTCAATTTAGTAATCATTAAGATAAAATCGGATCAAGAAAAGCTGGTGCTGTCGACAATCGTCCAAAGTGCTGATGGCCCTGGACTAATATATGTACATGTACATTGTACATATCTCGTCATTGCTGACACCAATTTCACTCGCAAGAACTACACATATAAAGTGACATTGTTGACATCGAAAAGTCTACTTACGTTTCTGATGGTGCACCAATTCGCTTCTCGATTTCTGTGAGCTTGAAATACACGCTTTGTGATTTAGGAAGTGTAGTCAAAGTAGGAAAATATCAATACGTAACTCTTAACAACCCTATCTATGTAGAAGCCGGAAAACAGTTCAAACGATCACATTTCAAATCATTTACGAGCTCACATGGATCATAAAGTTACGAACCTGCAACTAGTTCATCACTTCTGATTAAAACTATCATCAACTGAAATTGATCCAAACGTATTTTCATATGTATTCGATCCATTATTCTTCTACTGCATTATATCACTGGTCCCCTTCTCATATTTATAAACTGATCCTTAAAGCATTGATGCTTGAAAAACATTCTAGTCTGACATTCACGACTTCAATCTAAGTCTTTTAGTATCTGGTTTTCTAGTTAGCTAATCCTAACTCGACAATCTAATAAGATCAATATTAAAAATAGTTATTCAAACGTAAATGCAAGAAACAAGATTCACATAGGTTTTGCCAAAGACTGAAGTTTATATCTCCAAGACTTTGTTATCTTTTCAGAAGTGTTTAAGCCTCTGCAAATATTTTTAAAGTTACATAAACTATTTACTTGTTAGTAGAACAATAAAAGAATACAAATAAAATACAGCTATTAACATACAAAATCAAAATTCTACATATATTTACATGTTGTTACTTGTTGATAATCGTTCAAGTTTATATTATAATAGTTTGTACAAAGCAAACAAATAAAACAAATTCAAGTGCTTCTAGTTTCAAAAACAAAACACCTTTGTGCAATATTATGTTTAACACATAAATTTAACTTTCAATGTCCTTTAACTTAAATAAAAAAAAAAATATTTTGCACATAGTGATCAAGTGCAAAACAACAACAAACAAATAATTCTTCCAATTAAACACTTAGACATTAAGTAAACTTAAAACGGAACACGGAAAGGAGATACCTCGAGTAAGAGACTGCGAATCTTGAATTAATAGTTGAGCTTCGAAGAAAATTTGTGTGTAAGCAATAGTAAAGTAAACAATTAAACTCTTCTTAAAAAAATAACTCATATTCAATGATTAAATTTGATTGTGGTCATACATCGTCGACAAACACCGGTAAAATGAAGACTATAGCGCCAAATATACGGCGTCGTCGACGTTGTGAAAAACACCATTTGGAATTATATCGCGAACAACCCGATGCTGTAACATGGGACGCAGTTCCCGCGCCACCCATTACACCACCGCCGGCATTTTTGCCTGTCGGCTTTAAGCGATCGTCTGTATCAAGAAAAGGTAAGATTAGTTTTATTGTTTCTATTCATGCGAGTGTGAGTTTACAGAAAATTTGTCCTGCCATTTGGAAGAAATTTTCAATGTGTCCAAAACGGAAGGTGATCCTTCTAGTTGAAAGACACCATTCGAGACATTTTACTTTTACACCCAAACCTAAAATACGATCTTTGCCATCGATTCATATCAAGAGTCGACAACTAAATAAAGAAATGTCCTTTAAATTTTTAGTTTAGAAGAAAATTCTTCAAAACTACTCCAACCGATCGCAAATTCTGTTCCTGTACTCTAACTTAACAAAACTGATCCTAGCGATCTTCAATGTTACTCGATTCTACAGAATATGTAATCATACTTGTACCCTTTTTCGGTAACTGAGCAACAACAGCTATCCTCCAGACCAAAACTGTTTAAAATATTCGTGGATCACTTTATTGACGCACTACGTTTTCGGTTAGGAGGTAAAGTTTTATATATTTGACAATATGAACAGAATTGACAAAAAATACATAATATATCTCAAATACTCGTACTTCGAAAATTAAAAGCGATCTTCAAAACAACTACAGTGTCATTCATTTCGTGGTTTCAAGTTGGTACCGCTGGCATTTGACACCTGTCAAACTCAGCTGTCATTTGAAGTGTCAAAATATTATAGTAGATATTTGCCAAGTACGGTAATGGACCGCTTAACAATCGAACAACACCTTTAAATTATTAAAACATCCTACAAAAGTGGTGATTCAAACGTAGACACTTTTCGCGCATAACCCGATGATTATGGTCGTCATAATCGACCGACCGTAAGCAATTATTGGTAAAATTGTGAAGAAATTTAAAGAGAGTGAAAGACTGATGTCGTGAAGCCTATACATAATCTTTATGCACACTCAGTCGAAAATATTGCTGCTACAAGCGCAAGTGTTGCTGATGATCCGAATTTATCGATTTATCAATTCGGAGCGATATGATATGATAACTTGGATCGTGCTTACGCGAATAATCATTACTCAAGTTATGACCGAAATACCGCCCGAAATGTGCGAAAAAGTGGTTAAAATTAAAAATTACTTCAAAAGAATCATTTGAAGGGTATTTTTTTTTACACTTAATGATAACGTCCAAACAAAGTCGAAACCGAAAATTTAATGACCCTTTATTTTAGTTTAGTTTACTACCGAACTTGATTTTTGAATATAATAAGGATCAATCTTCAAAATGTCTCATTTATTTTCGAACTATTCTTTTTGATTTGGTTTTCACTTTTTACAAAACTTTTCCGCTTGGCTAACAGTCATAAATGTTCATATTTTCTGATATGTTAAATTTACCAATTAATTGAAAAATTTTGCAAAGTTGCCACTTTGAATTTATTTATACACTTCAAGTGAAAGTGGGAGTCAAAGGTGTAAATCATTTTTTTTTATGTTGACTTGACGTAAACGACTGCCGCCTTTGTAGAGGTTTTAAAACCATGTTGTGAAAGCCGTATAACTAAATCATTACGAATTTGCGTGTTATTATTTGTCTTCGGTAACGCGTCATCTATCGTTCGAAGCTGAAAGAATGCCAAAAAAACATTAAAAAATTAAAAATGGTTTTGTAGGAATTGAGTAATTGACAGAAGTGGTTGATTTGATCTTTCAAATAAAAGAGAAACAGTTTTGCCTAAACAAAGCGTATTGTTCTATGCTTTGTCACCACGCTTTTTCAAACCAACAAAGTTTGACTGCCAATAAATATTAGATAACATGCACACAACTTTAAAAATATAAAAGTGAAGCAATTGTCACATTTAAATTTTAGCAAATTGTGATCTCCCCGCTAATTTCTTGTTTCACCTTTAATTAATCTTGGAAAATATACCCTATCATTTGCTTTCGACTAATGTCGCACAAAATCATTGATCATCAGCCTCCAAAATTTCGTCCTTAAACTGATTTTACACTTTTCTCCACACTAAAACTAGTCTCTTATCGATCTGGCATGATTCTGTAAACTGATTTGTTAAAGTTGTATCTAGTTGGGATTTAATTGTGTGGATATATGGCTCCAAATGATCAATGACGGTCAAATCACGTCCATGGTCATATTATATCCGAAAGACTGAATTCGGTTAACATGATAGCAAGTGATAGACACATTTTTGTGTTTTTGTATGCAGACCTGTATCTCATGATCATCACTTTTTAGCTTAACTGGCTACCAACTCGAAAAGAGTCTCTTGATAATTAAATTTCTGTTAGGGATAGGTTTGCGTTAGTAATGCTTGAACTTGTTAAAGTGCCGAGTTTCATTGTTCATGTCGAAATGAAATGGACAGTTCATTGTAACAAGTTCAGTTAACCTAAATAATCGGTAAATACTGATCTTCTGTAACAACCTATATTCTCTTTCTCTTACATAGTTCAGCCTTTGCAACAACCACTCGGATATTTGTGATCTTCCAACTGATCTACCATCGTTCTCAATTATCATTGATCACACATTTAATCCTTGCAATTTCTGAACAATCTTTGGTATTTTACATAGGAACCTTTTCAACCATTCGACGAGGTGATACTGCAAGTCCTTTCGATAACGGTCAGACTATGTCAGATAATGTGCCTTGCTACACATTCCCAGCCCATATACAACTGCAGAAAATCGTCAAAGGTTACGTGAATTGGAAAATTCGAATGCCTAGTGCAGCGCTCTTTTAGGGAAAGCTTAATTTGAGTAGTGATTGAAGGGTTCCTCATTGACAGAACAAAGCAATCAAAACACGAGTACATCAGGTTGTCACTTAGAGGCAATAAAGAACACCCAGTCGACCGTTTGGAAATTACATTTCCACCGAAACCGTAAAACCAAACAATTGGAAACGACATAGCAATAATTGGAACCGTTGACATGTCGAGTCGAGTCAGAAACAAAAATGGTTATATCATCTATTGAAGTAGAAATATCAAAAGCGTCGGACATCAGGATACCCCCGATTGCTATGCATTCAAATGACAGTTGATTAATTAAGTTGGCTTTGACCAATTAGTATATTTTCTCGACTGTTCTTTACATAATGCGAACAAATTTGCATGCAAGTTCACTTACCCTACCACATAAATTTCAAATAATCGTTACCAAATTACTTTTCATTAATTCTCGAATCCGGAAATATATTTTTTTTGCAAGACATTTTTCTCAAACCGTACATTTCTTTCTTTCTTTTCCACATACTGGGGCGTTTGTGGAACACTTATATTGTTTCTACCCATCGAAATTTGTCCCTTCCTTGTTACTGTAAAGAATAAACAAATAAATTAATTTCAACACAAACTAAGTGATTGGATTCCCCGTGGTAATGTTGATTTAATATTATCACAAATTTACATCATTTATCCTACGTTTCTATTACTATGTACTTACAGTTCATCTATGTGAATCTCCTTGTGGAAAAATTAGTCCTAGCTCATATCGGGAGTGTTTATTCAGTATGATGCTCTAGATTTAGGAAGATTATCCTCTTCATTGGATTCAACCAGTCAAAACTTCATAAACTACAAAATTCCACATGAATTCCGCTTTAATCTGATTTTTATTTTTACTTTTTGCATTGGCAGTGGTGGTTAGTCCAAGTTCTTCTAGTGGAATTTTATACCGAGAACGCCAAAGCCAGAGGAAAATATTCAGTACTCCTTATAAACTTCACTTTGTTCTGCGGTATTCGCTTGTGTGAGCAAAGTTATTTCGGGTTGTAGTTGGGCCAAATGGATGAAAGAATCCAGACGAAATATATCACCCAAGGGATTTGGGTAGTGAAACGAGCAGATCTCCTATGGTTACAGGAGGATATGTGGTAAAATTGGTTATGTCACAGCGAGTCAGTGGTGTGGCAAAATAATTTGAAGATTGTATTCGAAAATATTCGTGTGTCTTAGTGATATTATTATTTCAAGCAGGCTGACATTGATATGAATAAATATGGACACCATAATATTTGCTGGGAATGGCAACCGTAGTTCATATATTTGGATATATAAATACGATTAACCATCGGGAATTTTTGGTCTAATATAGTAATAACATAGATAGACAAGGACAATGCTGCCGGCTCGGTTAATTTGTAAATGCGTGCGGGATAAAAATGGGGAAGTATTCTTGGCACATTGTTTTTTTCAGGCGTGATGAGGATCCATATCAATGAGTAGATAATCAATATTTGATTGGCTACATGATGGAGGTAGGTAAGTATAGTGTTACACGGATGTATGGCTGATTAGAAAACCATAGAATTCGTTTCGTGTGGAGTTTGGTTTTAACTGCGTGGCAAGTGGAAATTCAATAATATAAATGACCCGATGTGGTACTGTTTTACTGATTGGAAATTAGAAGCTAAAACGATATACCCACAGACGCAAATATGAGAATCAACCGGTGATTAAATAAATAAACACAATTTGATTAAATTTGAGTAACAAAACAACGGTTATGCAAATACAGTAGACCACGTATCTAATCACCATCAGCTGTGTGTGGGCTGAACACTTTAGAAATACCAACTCTTTATTATTTTGTAGGGCAAATGATAAAAACTCCAAGATCAGTTTGACCTTTTAAAACAATTCGTTTATAAAATAAAATTAATAGTTAAAGCAACCTGTCCGTAGGGACTACGGACACTACCATCTGGTGAGTTTTCCATTTTTGGGATGAATGGAAGGGATCTACAATTTTAGGCCGGATCGAAATGGCTAATTGCGAAGCTCTTTCATGAGTGTAATAGTCTCGGATGTTTGTCAGACGTTCGCGAGAGGTGCCGCAGTGGAAAAACAACCCTTAGATGGAATAGGGGTTTTTCGGGAATAGAACATGGGACCCTTCGCCTACAACTCTTTAATGTATACATATATATAGTATATTTACATAAAGAACGGATGACAAATGAGGATGCTAACTATTACCAACGAGTTTGCAGTAGTAGAATCTGAATTTTCCCAACAGAAATGAACTGCTGACAGTATGCAACGTAATTTGAAGTCGACTGTTGATTTATTTAATACTAATAGCTGGCCCGGCGAACTTCTTTCCGCCCAAATTTGTTAATGTAATGAAAATAATAATTCCGAGCATGCACAATTGCATATGCAATATGGTCAATTCTTTATTCAAAAGTTATATCACATACTATGGCATTAAAAAACAAAAGAAAAAGAACAAAGTTCGATCCTTAAGTCCACTTTGCTCTAAATTAACAAAAATCAACTTCTGCTAGCTATTCTGACTGAATTTTGTTGTTTCACCTGAAGCGAACTTCAAGTTGTCAATGATGTGGACTAAATAAACAAAAATTGTTATGATTTGACAAATACTTCAGAAAATAGGCTTTTTACAATCGATTCACTCAAATACATTTTGAATTTGGTAAATCTGGTACATTCTTTGATCAAAGTCGCATTACAAATTTTATTTTATTAGCAGCACCTGCGGTGACTCCAATCTTACTATTTCCTAACTTAAAGTCAAATTTAATGCTTAATTTCTTCTAAGAGTCCTGTTGCTTGTCATCATTGTCCACGTCATCCCAATCACCCCTACATTTCAACTTACTCACACATACTAATGCAAGGATCCTGAAAATGCTTTACAAACAAAAATGATGAATTAAAACACCATCAAACAAATCAACGTATCTACTCCATTTCAAAAAGTCACTTAATGTAACATAGTAAACATAAACAAATTACTTATTAGGCAGGTATATTTAAAGCAATTAGCTTGGACAGTAATTAAAATAATTGACAATTGCTTTTAAAATTTAAAATATTTTTTTTTTTTGTTTTGGAAGTGTCACTACTCGATTTCTATCCATTTTATTTTTTTACAAAGTGCATTTCCCCATGAAAAACTAAATGTGTGCCTACAACACCACCTGTTGAGAATTTTCCGACTTTTCTTTTCTCCTAAACCATCCCTGATTCAAGACGAACAAAATAAAACAAAAATCATTCAAATCGGTTGAGCAGTTCTCGAGCCTTTACCCGACTAACGCACAGCAATATGATTTATATATATATATAGATGTGTCTAGTCTATAAGCATGCAACTATTATTAAAGTCCTCGCAGGTGCCTAATCTAGCTACCATCTATTGATTTCCATCTCCTTGTGTCGTCCGAACCTCAAAATCCACTCCTAATAACACCAGAGCTTTTCAATATATCCACTCAAAGGGGACAGGTGTCGAACCTCTATAATACGCAGATTAATGTCAATCTCCTGCTGGTATTACCAACTGTATTCATTCCTTTGAAATAACAAAGGGACTTCCATTTAGTATGTAGATGTCGATGTCGATATGAGTTCTTGATTAAATTTTAGAGAACATCGAATAGAACGACATTGTAAAGGAAGCAAGCATTCGCTCTGTTATTTGGTATGCTGGGCTTGAAACAGTGTTTTTTTCCGCTGCCTCTACCTGCGTTTGCGTGTACGACAAAAAGGAAAGTTTTTTTTATCCATTTCCATACTTTACAGTCTATGGAGTAGTGTAGTGAATCCTTTTCCGAAAGAAATTTCATTGCGAACTGTGTGTGTGCGCTCCACAGTAACATGCATGTTATCTTTGCCTCTTTGTATAACAGATGGCATTCTGAGATGAATTCAATTTAACTGAATTCCAAATTCCAATGTTATGGGTTTTTTTATGAAATACCCGTCGCTGGAAAGCGGACGAAAAGGGCAATTGCTGGACTTGGGACTTTCAATGGGGTGCAGATATTGATTGGATGAATATGGGAGGAGAAAACTACTCTCTTTAAGGATTAGCGTTTTACTGCGTAGTATACCAGAATGAAAAGGAAATTATAAAAAAAAAAACACATTGCAATCCATCATAACTATGTGAGAAGGAAAAATTAATTTGTAAATGTCATTTCCATGCTTTGCTATTCTCGCACTATCATCCTTCAACATCCACATCTGGGAAAGAAAAACAGAGTTATTAGACGGATGGTTCATAGAAGGTCAGCATTTTCCGACAAGTTTATCTCTCGTCCGCCCATCATCTTGAAAACCATATTGCAGGGAAAGCAGAAGCAGACAAACACAGAAAGACATTTGAACGGGATTATGATCTAATTCGATATATAGAACGGTGATGCAAGTGGGTGAAATGACAAGCACAACTTATATGAGTTAGACAGTGGCCCTGCGGTAGGAAATGGACATGTCATCTTTTCGATAGCTGTGAAGATAAATATTTTGTTTCGTCTCTCGGTGGAAAAATATATCAGCATGGAGCCAATCTTTAAAAAAATGTATTACAATTGTAGTTTAAGGGCGGTGTAAGAGCCACAAATAGCGGCAGGAGATGGGATTAGCCCATCCGAAGTGTGTTTTAAATATTAGAAATGAGATCAAATTCAATTGAAGGGTGATATCGGAATCCGTTCACAGGGAATTTCGTAATGGCAGTGAACAACTATGAAATAGGTCAATGTTAAAAAATCTGAAATTTAAAGCACCTACACTCTACAGCTATGCCATCGATAAATTAATATACAGATGTCTCATACCAATTTTTAAAAATGTTGTTCTTTTTGCCACGTCCAACAAATGGAAGGTGAAAACCAAAACCCACCACTTTTCATTCGAGAAGGTGTTGATTTGTTGTTTCTATGTCTACTTTCTGTACTACAATCACGTATTTTTAACTTTCGCGTTAAGAGATTAAGAGAAAGATATTGTATTCGTACAAAATTTCAAACTCGAGATGTTAATCAATTCTGACATTACGATCATAGCATAGAGGAACTCGAAAAAGGTAGTCTCAAAATTCTGGTCGTCTGTCTGTCCGTCTGTCTGTCCGTATGCTCCAGAGGAATACAGCCTAAACGGCTGCCCTAATTTGGTTGAAACTTCGGATTTTGAGTTTGTGGGCCTACAGTTGGGGGCGGTTTTGTTTCTATTTGCACGGTTGGTAGGAGTGGCGGTTTAACTAAAAACCAAAGTAGCACTATGTGCCATTTTGTTACCGATTTGCACTTTAATCTCAATGTTAAACATCCCCATATAAAATGTTCATACCAGTTTGATTTGTTCGAAAACGGCTCTAACAATTTCAAATCTTATTGATATTATAAGCTTAAGGTTAACATGAATGCATACTCAGTTTTTTGCTAAAAAAAAAACGAATAGCGGTATTTTTTTAAATTTGGATATGTCTCGATTGTAACAAAAACTTTCTAACTTAATAGTAAAATCTCTGTTTTATCGTACAATTTATTTTTTTAAAAAATGAATCCTTTTAAAATTGAGTTTTCTTTCGATGAACGGCATTAACGACTTTGACTAAAATTCATACTTAGAGTAAAATTGATGTTTCCAATATTATTGTGTCCTTAATTTTCAATTCAAATCACCGAAAACGTTAATTTTAGAAACTGCTCAAGCTCATATCTCGAAATCCCCATTTTTGATTTTAAGTTAAACTTTAAAAACAAGTAACGCTTATACGTCTTGAACAATAATTTATGCTCGATTTTCAGCTAAATTAATAAGCAATAAAATTTCTCAAACTAAACATTGCAATATTTGATAAAAATCCGTATCCATATTGAAGATTAAATAAGTATAATAAATAAGATCCTATCCGTTTTTTTTTTTAAATATTTCTCAAAATGATTACCCAAATACCGACCGTCTTCGTATATTTTTGTAAAACTCAACACAGTAGGTACTACAAAAAAAAACTTATATTTTAACAAATAAATCCCACTTCTTCTCTTTTTCAATCGTAATAATTGATTATAGACCTTAAGATAATTCCAACCACTTGTAGAGTTACACAATCAAAAACACCCACTTCATTTGCACCCCTAATCATGTAAATTCGGTTTATAACTGTTAATGCAAATGCAAAAACAAATCTCTAAAATCTAAGATATAAATATTTATGTAAAGATAGCGGCTTAATGTGAACTGCTGCTACATTTTGCTTTAAAATCAAAATTCTTGTAAAGTGTAACAGTTTTAAAATAGTACAGTAGGCGCTTACGACTCATGTATTGCAAAAATTCAATTGCTTCAACTAATAAAAACTCACATTGTTATTATTGACATGTACGTAGGTACTGTCCAAATGTGAATTTTATTCAAAACTATTCTAAAACCCTAAAAATAATGCGAATGCATACCTACCCAAACAAAAACATTAAAATTGTACAATCATAAGGCATTAATAATACCAAAGAAAAAAGACCAAAGACCAAAGACCCACTGATCAGTGTGGACAAAAATCTACCTACCCCATACCGTATCACGCTACACACATATTAAGGCAAAACGTAATTTTTTTTAAATCACAAATTAAGTTTCCCAACCCGTTCCCTATCTTATTGGACATGAAATAAATCTAAGTGTAAAATTTCTCTTTCAATCCATGTGTTTATTAGTGTCTTACATCAAATTTTCGTAGTTTTTAGTGAATTCTTTGTCAAAATAAATGTGCAACTACAATTACGGCGAACTACCACGTTCGCGCAGTAATAATACGTTTACATCAACCATTCCCAGCAACATTTTAAATAAATTAAAAATTCACCAGCCCATCTTTGCCTTCCGCATCTCTTACTCAAATACACTAATTACATTTACTAATTCCCCTGAAATGCTCTCCACGTCTTCTCAAATATTATATTCTGTCGCCTGTGCTGCTTCTCATCGTTGCAAAGCAAACATTTAGTCGCTCTTGCATAAAGCTGTTTGTTTATCCATATACACACAAAGCACAACTCAGCGAAATTATATTTATGCATAAAAAAAGGAAGGCGAAACGAAAATATCACCAGAAGAACAAAATCCACATTTATTGTGAGACTTTTTCAATTAAATTAAAAGTAAGTAAGCCCGCAAACGCAATGTCCCACAAATCCTCATCATAGTAATGCTGTCACGATCTCCCTTCAAACACGGACGCAGAGTAAAATGAAGCCAAACGCACAACGCAGTAGGTCTCGTCCTTGGTGCTCTGTAGCATCATATCAGGTTGCTGGTTATCACTACCATCATTGTGTGAAATAAAGTGATAGCAATGCGAAAGTGTCTTAGGATAATATTGCTTTAGGCGGTTATGCTGAGCTTGCAAACATAGCAAAGGACCATAGGGAAGACTCACGTTTCATGTAAATTCGTTTAATCTTGCGGCTAGGATTTACGGGATAATGCTTTCACTTTGAAGCGTTGTTGGAATAAGTGAACCCCTTCAGTGTTGGGTTAGCAGATAATCAGGGAAACTAGTTAAATTTTGTTTTGATGAATAATTTAAATTCATTTGCAAGGCTTTCTAAGAAGAATTTGCAAATGGCTGTTCACACAAATTCACACAAATCAAAAGATAAGAATATACTCTATAATAATGCCCGAGCAGCCGATTATGACCTTAAAATGAGCCACTTCATGTATGTATGTATATATAAAAAAAAACGATTAAGCTGCTGAGAGCGTCAGCTAATATTTTTCAAACGCGGGCTGGAGGCCCTCGTTCACCCCGGAAGAGTATCAACTCATACCAATCCCAAAAAAGGGGGTTTCTTCCATAGTAGGTTTTTAGGTGCAAATATCATCTTAATTGGTTTGCGAATCAAATAAAAAAATATCAGTAAGTACATTTACCTTTTCTTTAGGTAGTAGGTGAAAGAGTAGGTACATATTGGCGAACTGAGATTTCACGACATTTGCATCACCGATATAATATTTAAGGTTTGTAAAAGCTAGACATAAATCCGTGCTTTAGATTTGAATTATTTGTTCAGTCACAAACGTACAGACGTGAGTGGAAGAGCACACTTATCCATAGAAAGACGGTTCTAAATCGATCATAAACGACCTGCTGGTGGAGAAACCCTTTGTTTAAAGCTAATCTCTTGTGCCTTTCATTACATTAATTCTATGAGATTACCAATCACTGTGAATTATATTGTACATATATGATATTTGATGTCGAAAACTGGAAAAATCAAAACTAGACTTATACTCGTAGTAAGTTTTGAATTTCATCAAGCCGTACGTGACTGTCGATTGAAAATATCACACAGGGATATTGTAATATACATTGACAGTTAGGCTGTCATCAGATCCTTAGAATCAAGGGAAATAAGATCTAAAAAGGTGGAAGATTGCCGCGTATCTCTTAACAAGACAGCTGGTACAACATCACCCTTTTGCTGGGTTCCGGGACACTGTGACATCCCAGGGAACTGTGCAGCTGAGGAAATTGCTAGATCAGTCTCCTCCGGCGTTGATAGTGTTAGTCTGCACAACGTGCATGCACCGCTGTCCTACGCTATACATATAATAATAATATATATTTTGCGAGATTTTCAAATCAGACCAACATTGACGGGTCTCTTTTCGTCTCTCTACTAATATAAATCTTTACCCAGATAGACTCTCCCGATTGCTTCAGAGCTCTTCCCTGGGGTTCGATTCCTAGTGTTACCGCTATCATCTGTTTTTTTATGTGAAAATCTGTTTCATCGACTGGGTCTCCACCCAATGATGTCCCAAGGTCTTCATTCTTCTGCCAGCCAATCCTATTGCCAATGATGTTGTAATGTTTGCTTCATGCGTCTGATCACCGCCTGATTGTCCAGTGCAAGGATATTTCTTCCCTCCATCTGACCCTCAAAGAAAGTTGCCCAACACATGGCAAGCGCAATGCAATCATCTCAGCCTGGTGAAATGCCAACGACACGCGATGTTCCCAAGCGGTCACCCATCTAAGTAGGTACTAAACGCACCCAACTCTGCTTGATTTCGGTGATCTGACGAGAACCGATTTTTCCAGCGTGGTATGGTCGTTGGTCTATCGCTAAAAAATCATTTATTCGGACGCCGCAAGAAAAGCAAGTCCTATATTTAAACACCTTCTTGGCCGACACTTGATACTAAAAGCTTCAAGGAGCTTCTGTGACTTAACAGATGTAGTTAGTCTCGTTAGTCGCTAATGTCATTACCAGTCAATCTGCAGCTGCTTCTGGCATATAACGGGTGATATTTTAAGAGGTTTAGAACTTTAAAAAAAAAAAAAAAAAAAAAACACAAAAAATTCGAAAAAATGAATGAAATATTTATTTGAATCGATAGTTTGAACCTTGCAATTTAATGTTTAAAGATAATTTCATGCAAATGTTGACCGCGGCTGCGTCTCAGGTAGCCCATCCGCTGAGTCCAATTTTGGCATACTCTTTCACACATATCGGCCGGTATCTCACGAATGAATGCATGGATGTTGGCTTCCAGTGCGTCAATCGAAGCGGGCTTGTCCCTATACACATTAGCCTTGACATACCCCCACAAAAAATAATCTAATGGTGTCAAATCGCACGATCTAGGCGGCCAATTGACCGGCCCGAAACGTGAAATTAACTGTTCACCAAACTCGCCTCGCAATTGCGCCATTGTTTCGCGTGCTGTGTGGCATGTGGCACCGTCTTGTTGAAACCACATATCATGCAAGTCAAGAACTTCCATTTCGGGCAAAAAAAAGTTTGTTATCATCGCTCGGTAGCGTTCACCATTGACAGTAACGCTTCGATTCGCATCATCTGTGAAGAAATATGGCCCAATAATGCAGCCGGCCCATAAACCGCACCAAACAGTGGCTTTTTCGGGATGCATTGGTAGCTGTTGCAATGCTTCTGGCTGATCTTCACTCCAAATGCGGCAATTTTGCTTATTTACGTACCCATTCAACCAAAAATGAGCCTCATCGCTGAACACAATTTTTCGATAAAATGAACATTTCGAACCGAGCACGAATTTTGATAGTAAAATTCAATAATTTGCAAGCGTTGTTCATTTGTAAGACGATCCATGGTTAAATTGCAAACCAAACTGAAGCTGTTTGACAGTGACACGAGGTACTAAACACACGTCAGCTGTCAAAACCAGTGTTGCCAAAACCAAACCAGCTAAAAAATCACCCGTTACAACCTAAGGATGGCATACTTAGGAAACTGCTTCCTCAATGATCTAAGTGATCTATGCTACATCAGCGCTGCTAACATTCATGGCTTTATTAACTTTAGTAAATGGTTCACATGAGTAACAAGTAAAGGTTACATAACGTAACGTAATAGTCATTTTTAGTTTTGAATAAAATTTCAAGGAGATCGCCATGGACTTCTAAAATGGCATATAAATTCCGCAATTGTGAGCTTCCGTCAATTTAAAGTCGAAACTGTAGCTGGTTCTTAGTAAGGCGCATAATGTGCTGTAAATTCAAATAGAGCGAGGATTTTGATAGCTAACAAGCAGGTAAGAGAAATGAAAACACAATCACCCATGGTATATTTTCTAAAAGCATTAGAAGTGTGGCAAATAGTTGAAAAATCGGGGGATAGCGGAAGTGTAGTCCATTCAATGATTGCATATGATTAAACATTTCTTAAACATAGCTCTATGGTTGGTGTCGATGTAAAAATGTACTCTCTATTAGATGACGCTATTAGATCAAAAACAGTGAAAATGAACGTATTTAAACTAGAAACAGAAGTAGGTATCAGTAGGCTACGGCTGCGTAAGGGTTGTCTTCTCAAGAATTCATATTCTTGCTAGTTATCATTTACCGTCACATGCATATATTTTCACAAATTTTAATTCTTTTACTTATAATATTTTCATTTATTTTTTTCAGGTAAGTCCCGCCTTGTTTCTTTAGATCAAAGTAAGTAATTCATTCTACTACATGAAGATTTGTACCAAATTATAAGGGACACCTTCGGTTTATTTTTGTATTAACGGATGCGATTCTGTTATTCTTGTTACTAGAGTGAGTAATAATAAAGTATAGTGAACCTGGATTTCACCTAGAATCACGAAAATTAAACTCAATTTATGAAAACAAAAATAAAGTGGAAGTACTACACTAAATCAAAGCCGAAATGTTCCTCTAGTTATTAGGACGCAACCCGAGAAAAATAATACCCATACCTATATAGATACTGATATGTCTATATTATGCGAAAGGTATAAATACTTTTATCTTGTTTTTTAATCAACTATCAACAGTTGCAATCCAGTTAGGTATATTGCTGATGTATTCTGCTTCAATTTTCCCAAGTTTTAATATGTAACCCGTTGTCATTTAACGCAAGTTAGCAATAAAAGGGTCATTACATTTACGGTTTCGGAAGTAATGCGATTCTTTTGATGTAATTTTTAGCCGATAAATTCGGATCTTGCACCTGCAGCAGCAATATTTTCGACTGAGCGTGTATTACGCATGTCTAACCCACTATCTTGAAATTGCTTCATAATCTTATCGATTGCTTGTGTAGTCGGTCGATAATGACGACCATAACCATCGCGTAATGCGCGAAAAGTGAACACGTTTGAATCACCACTTTTTCAGTAAGTTCTAATATTTTTAACGAGTTGTTCGATTGTTAAGCGATCCATTATCGCAAATGACAAACAATCAACTAATATTATTTTATGACACTTCAAATGACAGCTGAGTTTGACACCAACTTGAAACCAATGAAAAAAACACTTATTTTAAATAAGCTATAGTACATTTTTTGATCAACAATTCAAAAATGATTTTACGCATATTTTTGCTTGGACTCATACCCAACTAACATTTCAATTTCCATAAGGCACAATTGTTTAAGGTTCGGCAGGCGAAAGCTTCCTTAGAGCTTCTGTAGAGCCTTTAGAAGAAGCAGACTACTTACAAAAGTGTTGACTTATATAGCAACTTCATTTAAGCCTTTCAGAAAAATAAGATGAAGCTTTAAAGAATCATTAGAGTCATAACTTCATAAGCGCAATTATAGAAAGAAGAAGAAGTTGTAGCTTCTATTTCGCTGCTATTAAATATAGATATACAAGTTTCAATGAGTCGACCCGGATAAAACTTCCAATAAACATAAATGGAAATTTTATGGAAGACTTGTTTTTGGCTTCTATAATTCCACTAGCGAAGTCTTATAAATAAAAGAAAAAGAGTTCCAGAAGTCATATGTTTTATGTTCTCCATGAAAACCAACTGAAACGCAGGTCGACCAAATTAATTAAATTATATGAAATTAAGTGTAAGGTGGTAAGATTAACTTATCATTCAAACTTTGCTTTTATTCCACTATTGCATACAAATCAATGAAAATTCGTTAACAGAAATTATTATTAAACAAAAATTAAATTTCTTGTTATTTGAAAGCGTTTTTATTTGGAACATCTAGGTAAACTTTTTCATCCGTTTGTTTGTCTGTGAGACCGATCTAAAGGAAAAAAACGTAGGTTACAAAAATTAACATTTTCAAGGGTCTGAATGACTTTATAATTATTTTGACTACTAAAAGTCAAGCGATACATGTAATTTGAAATAGGTAACTCACACGATTTACTAGAGGCTCTGTTTTCAGTTTTAACGATGTTATGGGCTGCACGAAAATATTAAAAACATAATGCAATCGTAAGAGAACCCAACGTAAAATATTGAAAGAGGAAGATGAAAGTTCGTGGCTTCTGTAAACGTTATGGAAACCTCTAACGAAGGTTTTAGCGAAGCTTTTTATTTTGATATAGAGACACTTTTGAACTGGTTAAGTTTTAACTTCATAGCGGGTATGTTACAGATAGAGCAGATGATAGAGTGTCCGACTCCGAAGCTGGAGGTCGTCAGTTCAAATCCCGTGTGTGAGTTTACAAAACCATGATTTTTTCAATTTAACTAATTCGACAGATTTATCCCTTGTTTCATGTATTCATTCCAGGCCCTTAAAACGCAATCAGGGGAACGGAAGAGGTAAAGAAAATGGAAATAAAAAATCTGTGAAATTTTTTTTCCCTTAAAAAATTAGGCTTCTATAAAACTTGTATAACCTACCTCCAATCATGTTATTGGAAGCACTATCCGAAACTTTACAGATACTTTTCTATAAAGCTTTTATTATTGAGTCATTTAATACTTAATGGAAATCTTTTTAGAGACTTTAACGACAAAAGGCCATCGATAAGTGATCGCCTTTCGTACCTAACCGAAGCTTAAGAGCATTCTTTTGGAAACTAAAAGTAATCCTCTATTGAGGCTTATGGAAACTGAAATGTTAGTTGGGTACCAATGTATGTAACATTTTTTTTTATGAACCCTTTTGAATATGTAAAGAAAACAACTAAAAAATGTCTGGAAATAAGTTCGGATGCTATTTGTGAGTTAATAAATAAATAAGATATTATTACTAATATTATTTATATGTCTTGTATGAAACGTCATACATATTTTCATAGTTATTATTATGCGATTATACATTATGTCTTATGGACTTAATTTATTTCATTTTCGATATGACTAATAAGTGAAGCAACATGCGATGATATATGCTCAGGTCAATTCCCGTCATGCCAATGACCAAGGGACCTTGCTGTGAACCTTCACCTTATATCTGGGGGGAAATCTTACCTCTTGTTTTTAAATTCCTCTTTTTTTCAACTTTCATCTCATGTATATGCCCATTAAATGCCACCCACTTATTGTAAAAATCTATTTGAAAATATTTCCACTCACCAATGAGTCAATTTATATTTTTAAATGCCGGTATTTCTCTATTTTCATAAATAAATTTGTTGTGGATATTTTCATTTTTGATTGTTTCATCTCGACATGATCTATAGCCGAAGCAAAATAGATTCATAAACCAAAATATTATCCCAATGAAATGAGGAAAGAACAACAAGCTAATTATTGTCGTTTTTGAATAAAGTATCCTTTTATCCAAAAATTGATTTGTTGAATAATTCGAAATGAAACGACAGTTGTCGTAGGTTTTTATGCGAATTTTTATTGTTCAAACGATTTGACTCTTGGCCTTGTGTGTCCGATGATGGAAGTAATTTATTAGCATATTTTTGCAAGTTGTGTACACATACATAGACGTAGTATAGTGCTTACGCATTTTTAAATAATTTATCTTAAAAAAAATCTCTGACGTTCAACTGAATTCTTGAGATATGAGTTTTATTTTTGAAGAAAGCTCTGCTTTTGTGTGTTTTTTGTTTGTCTATTGCTACACACTTAGAAATTTGTGTGTGTGTTTTTTGAATATATTATATGATTCTCGATTAATTAGAAATTCGCACTATAAAAGTCAAAATATTAGACAAACGGGTCTTTGAAATTCCAAGTGTATTCTTTGATTTTCAAAAAAGATTATGCACTTTACGTACGAATTATGGATCTATGCGTACAAAACTTATTAGTCTTGAAAAATAATATCTTTTTTCCTTAACCATATGCAAAAAGCTTACAGCTGTGGGCGCGTGCTGAAAGTCAGAGTTCATCGCAAATTCACGTAGCCAAGGTTTTGTTCTCCCACAAACAACAACCAGATCAACCATTCATTTGTTTGCTTTATATCCTTTTTTTTCATCAAGTTGACCTCTTAAACAAAGATAATATACCACTCATCAAATATATTATGAAAGCCACACAAAATCCAAATACAAATAATCCGCAGACAATCGTAAACAATAAAATTCTAAAGTTTGTCTCTCCGGTCGAGACCTACTCTCTCTAAAATAATTAAAATTCATGATATTGCTCATACGCCTTCGCACATGCTAGATAAGCTTTTTCAACAATATGCAGTTGCACTGAGTAAAATCGATATAAACAGAACAATCGTATCTTTAAAGTTCAATGTTGAAATGAAATGGAGGCACAGACAGGATGGCCTGCTTTAATGGGATAATTCCGTCGTGCTCATAATTGAGGATTTTTTAGGAGTTATTTCAAAAAAATGAATAAATAACAGAAACCTAATGAATAAAGCAGAAACATCTGGCACACATTTTTTCTCCACTGCAATTTTGTTAACAGCAACTAGAGCGAATATCCTGTAAAATCGAAACCCCTAACGCTCTTACATTATGAATTGTTTTAAAGGCAAGCTCCAGCAGTAGTAAATTTTGTAACGCTGCTGTCAGAGTCGAAGTAGATTCAACCAGCTTTAATGTAGGAGAGTACTTTTTTTAAGTATAATATGCAAAAGGGCTCTTACGTTATTCCGCTTTTTCTTGGCTACGAAGGGTTATTTCATGAAGTGTCAAAAAAAAAGTAGTCCACTCCTTGCAGTCGTTTACTATACACAACTGAATAAAATTGTGTGGGAATAAATAAAGAACGTAAAAAAAGGAAAGCGAATGGAGGAACTGTGTAAGAAAAATCTCGTTGAATTTACATAGCTCGAGTTAGACTTAATTACATTTTTACAAATGATGCGGGGTTTGAGTTGTTTTTATTGTTGTTTTATAGGAGGGTTTAATTTGAGGATTGGAATAATTATGACGCAGACGATTAGGTTAAGTAAACTTTAGGATATATCTTAGAAATGCGATTTATTCGAATGCTAGTAGAGGTTTATCCGAATACTTTTCTAGTTATCCGCACTAGGGTTAGAACAAATTGTATTGGATTTTATTGATTCTATCTTCAACTATAATTCATTATCCGACATTTTAATATATCCAGAACCAGAATACACTGTTGGAGATGGAGGTGTATAATGACTTTGCCCAACATATCATATGATGATAAACGCAATCTGATCCGTGTACTAGGTTAGGTTAGGTTAGGAATGTGGGTTGGTACAGCAGACTAGACCCTACTATACCACACTTAGGTCCTTGTGGACCCATTGTGATGCCTTTTTTTGGGGGTTAATCGTAGCTGTTGTTGATCCTGATGTCCTCAAAAACCTGTAAAGATCTGAAAGTGTAACATCAGAAAGTTCTCGTAAGTCATGGACGTAAAAGCTTCCAAGTGTTCTGTTCCTCAAGTGACAGAGGAAGTGAGGTGTGTCCTCTCCTCATGGACCTCTTCGTCTCCGCAACCTCTACATATATCGTCATTCTTGAGATTTAGTTTCATCATGTGATTTCTTAAGAAGTTATGACCCGTTAGAGCCCCTACCAGCTTAGACAGCGATGGCCTATCAAACTGTAGAAGTTTGAACAGTGCTCTCCACCTGTTATTGGGGTTCATACGGATCTTGTTTTCCACTTTTTCTCTGAGATTACATAGTGAAGGCTTGATCGACTGTAGTGCTCTATCATTATTCATTGCGGACCCCTTTCTCGCCAGTTCATCAGCTATCTCATTGTCGGCTTTGTCACTGTGTCTAGGGACCCAGCAGAGATTCGTGGAGTGCTGCGAGCAAAGAACCTTAAGCTCTTCGCGACAGCGTTGAACTAGCTTCGATTTAATTTCTATAGCAGAAATTGCTTTTATAGCCGCCTGGCTATCAATGAAAATGGTAATATCATTACGTGGTATTTCCAACAATGACACCATTCGGACCGCTTCCGCGATTTCCAGAATCTCTGCTTGGAAGACACTCCTGCTATCAGGAAGCCTGTATATGTTCAATTCCTCACAGAATATACCGGCACCGGTTCCACAGTCCATCCTTGACCCATCTGTATAGATGGATACCGAGTTCCGTTTTGTGGGTGCATCTGTTCTCCATTCATCTCTGCACGGAAAAGAGTAGGTGAATGGTCTTTCGAAGTTCAGATGGGGAGACATGTAGTCAGAAGTGACCTCATTTCCAACGTTTTTCTCTAGAATTGGTGCATGCCCAAAATTGCATGGGTTCCATGTATTAGTTTGACTAATCCTCAATCCTCTTTTGGTAGCAGATTCTTCAATGTATAGCTCCAGAGGAGTTAGATTGAGAATTGCCACCAAACCAGCTGTGGGTGTAGTTCTCATTGCGCTGATTGTTCCTATACATGCAAGTCTTTGTGTCTTTGTCATTGCCTTGAGATTGGTCGCCTTGCCAGCAGCATGCCACCAGACTACGCTGCCATATGTGAGTAGATCCGTGTACTAACAATAAAGTTCATTATCCAATATTTCAGTAGAACCATCCCATAATATCCTCACAACACTAAGCATGTCTAAATGTCTATGTCAATTGCTGACATTTTATTATTTATAATTCGCTTTCAACACTGGAATTCCTTCCGATTAGTCTAAGACACGAATATCTTGATATAGCCGTTCGGTGATTAGTCGTGTGAATTGGGATCATTTATCCGCTAGCAACACAAATTGCGATCAACAATATTGTGAGTGTACGAGATAATTTTTTCATCATATTTGAACTACTCGTTTGCGAATCAGATGTAATATTCAGCTTTCTGTACAATTTACCAGATAATTATGTACTGTTCAATTTCATTGAGGTATTAAACTCGATAGGCATTCTGCAAGTATCGATCGATTAAAACTACATTTCTGTTTTAAACGATATCAGCATAAAAAATAACGCTCATCGCCAAGCCACATTATAGATTGGATCTCAAACAATGCTGCCAGCACGTGCCTATATCAAATGGGATATCACCCCAAAGCAAAAAGTATTCTACGCATGTAAACAGTAAACATCATACTTTCTTCTATTTCACACTGACATAAAACGTGCCTTCGTAATAAACACAACAAAAAAATGTTCGAACAACATTCCCTTTAGCTATAAATTCCAAAATCAACCATCTGAGCCTGCTGTCGAAAGATGTCGACAGGAGTCGCAAATAAAAACACTAATCAAGTGCCCAAAAGAAGAGAAAACTAACGCACAAGAAATCAAAATAAAATAAAGCAAAGCAACAACAAAAACAAGAAGACCAGTACGCAAAAACGCAACTTCTCCTCCATTTGACCTCCGAGATTCCTATTCTGGTTGGATAAGTCTCACCATGTAGTTCTTTGGCAGAAAGAAACACATATTGTTTGCGTTTCTGTGTGGATATACAATACCGACGACAAGGACACGTCGCGATGCTATGAAAAAATGTGTTCCAATAATACGAATACACATGTGAGGGGGTCAATGGAACCTGATGGAAATCCAATCCGAATTCAACTTTTCCGAATGGAGCTTCAATTCTACACACAGCTGTAGGCATTCCCGCACTTGCAGGCTAATCCTGCAAAAAACTGTCCCTCGTAGTGATTGATATTTCCTCATCCATCAAAACTATAATAAACAGTTCATGAATGTCACCAGCAGCTATCAATGTACCTACTTCCAAAACTACATCCACCCTACCCGTGATGGACAAGCTGTTGAATACAAAATACTTCTATCCGTATGGAGGACCCTCTAAGAGTCCAGTTCGGTTTTGTGAGAGCTTTCCACACCCTCCATGGCGCAGAATGTTTCATAACATTTCAGATGTTTCCTTGTGGATGGTGGGCTCTTATGTGCACGTTTGTGTATGTATGTGTTTGTGCCTCTATGATCCTTCAGGGCAGAGTGCTACAGCGCATTCTCGGTACGAAAATTAAACAGATATCCTCTGCCATTTAGGTCTAAAGTTTTTTCCATGTGTATGGGTAGTACTGTGCGGTGCTGGTGCTGACGGTGGTTGGCTATCTATATTTTCACTTGTTACAGGGCCTATTTTATATTGTGTGCCCTTGATTTTTTTATTCTTATATCTCTTTCTGTATACATAACATATAATATTGTTGCTCTAACGTTTGCCAATAGTATTGGTATTGGTAAACCTTCACCGCAAAGTGCGGTTCATAGATAAAACCGACTGTATCCTGTTATCATTGAAATATGTACAAGGACGACATTGTTTATTTGGCCAGAGGCAAGTCATCATTGATCAAAGTCGGAAGCACAATATTACATCCGCAGCCAGCAAATAATATATACGAATGATAATGAGTTTACATTTTTTTATCAAAATCAAATCCTCTCACCGACATACAAATTATCCGTTTTAACTGTTCGCCAACATTGAAGTGCCAGTTATTCTAACTGCGACAGGCTTTTTTTTTCTTGTATGCTTTCTCAACGCCGTTCTCTGTTCAAGGGCGCATGGAATTAATAGGGAAAGACGACAACAAAGAGAGAAATAATAGAATGATTTAGATTTATATTTTTTCTGCAACGGCGGGACATTTACGGACGGAAATGGTAATTTCTTTTACACGTACCCACTTACTTACGGACTGGAACTGGAGCCTTTATCTCCATTTTCTGGTTAAGTGCAAAGAGAAATGAAAAAAAAGCTGAGCTGGTGATTGTTGTTTAATGTTCAACAGAGGGTGATACTGTGGGCTTTAAATTAATTGGCTTGGACGAGAGGATTCGGTTCTTAAAGTCTCCATTTCTTGCTATAAGGAATTTGGCATAAGGAAAACAGCAACAGAACATACAACTATAGGTTGTCGGTTATTTAAAACATGCACACGTGGCTGTTAAAAATATACATTGTACATATAGACATTTAATAATGGTATGTAGTTGATTTTTTTACCGCTCCGCTGTTTAATTCAACATGTACCTACTATAAGTTATCTCAAACCTAAAAGCTGAGTGATGACATTATCTATCTGGTGACCTTAAGCTTTTCGGCTCACTTTTCTGTTACATGTGTAAGAAACTGAGCCAAGGTGAAAATGATAGAGGAACTCAAAAAAGTGGGTCCCAAAATTCTGTCTGTCCGTCCATCCTTCCACAGGCCTAAACGGATTTGTAGTTTTTTTGCTTACATTTCGGTTACCTCAATATTTGTGGTACTTCCCATATAAAATGTTCGGACCAGTTTGATTTGATCGAAAACAGCTCCAAAAATTTCAACCCGTATTGCTATTTAAGCTTTAAGCAGGTGATGTCAACATGACTGCATACTCAGTTTTTGGGTTAAAATTCGAATAACGGTACTTTTGAAATTTCGACATACGTAATTCGAAAACGGTCCATACGATTGTAACAAAAATTAATTTCTA
This sequence comes from Cheilosia vernalis, assembly GCA_949126925.1. Lineage (NCBI taxonomy): Eukaryota > Metazoa > Arthropoda > Insecta > Diptera > Syrphidae > Cheilosia > Cheilosia vernalis. The sequence continues at coordinate 42,894,259 of OX421359.1, forward strand.
AGGTAATGTGGTCATTTATAACTTAAAAGCAAACTCAGTTTTTCAATATATTATCGTACAATGGATTTTTGAAGCAATAGTATTTTCCAAACATAACATTCCAATATGTGGTAAGTACTGTTATGTCTGTCAAATTTTACAATAACCGTACTAACGATTTTGATCAATATACATATTTAGGAAAATAAAATAACGCTTATAAAGATCTCATACTTAGTTTTTCTAAAAAAATCGAATAATCAAGTTTCATAATTGTTTCTTAAAAACTACTTCCCAAAAGCCGATCTGTGTTCATACATCCTTTTAAAACTCAATACCGCACTTCCATTAAAAATGCAATAACAGTGACGCAAAACTTATTTTTAGCAAAAATTACGCACTTCTTATTTTCAACCATATTGAATATGCACCTTAAAATAATTCTAACACAATTAGTAAGTCCCACAACGTTCCCATCGACATATTCGGTTTATAACTTCTAGTACAAATTCAAAAACAAACCTCTTAAATCTTACATGTATATCTATGTAAAGATGACGGTCTAATACGAACCCTACTTCCAATCATAGACACATTAAACCAGCGTTACTAAAATATTCCACTCAAAATTTAAAGAACATGCCCTAGCAGATTGCCTTGTTCTCAAAAATCTTATAAACTGTAAGAGCATAAAATAATATAGTAGGCGCTTATAAACCTCCAACCAGAACATGCGACAATTGCCTGTTACTGAGAGCTTCAACCTTTAAAAACTCATATCCTTATTTGATAAAATTTGATTTAACACTATTTTCTGTATTTTATGAACCCTTACTTTTATCTAGCATTGCTTTCAGATCCTTACCTACTAATCAGCAGTGTTTTCCCTGCTCTACCTACCCGTTCAACTACCTTGCTAGTAAAATAAGAAAACAACCAATCAAACTGTTGATCAACGAGAAAGTTTCGTTCGACCCAGTAGTGCACTTTATGTAGGTAGTAGAAGTAGGACCTATGGAGCATAGGCACCCATTTCCTGCCCTTATGGAATTTATTTCCAAGTTTATACTTATACAAAATCGCTATAGCCACATGCCATATAATGAGAGCTTGCATCTTAACAAAAATTAAGACTTGATACTCTCTCAAACATCGATATTCTTAAACGGGGATTTGTTGATAGGTAATATTTTTTCAAGCTGAATGCAAGTCTATTAGTTTCGAAGAACAAATGATGTAGGGTAACTTCGGGCATTATGGCGCACAAAATTTCAATCTGAAATAACTTTTCTTCGAATAACATTTTTTAATTTTTTTACATGAAAACTTCATAAGGTGCGGGTGCGCCATAATGCCCTTACAGCACCTGCGCCATATTACACAAAAATCACTTATTCACAACACATTAAAAAAAAACGTAGTTCTCTTTTCATTTAAAATTTTTGCCTTTACGCAACAAAACTGAAACTGTATTCTGCATTCCACTCTTCACACCGAAAACCTGCGTTGTATACTTACCGAGAAAAACGAATCCAAACACAAAGCGAAATTATAAAAAAAAACAAAATCAAACAAATTTTTTTTTTGTTTTTATTTTTTTGTTCAGCGAAACTCGTCGTACCGACTGTCTATGTTTACTGCGCAAGTTTACAGTAGCAAATATTGAAGGTTCTGTATTATTTTAATTTTAATTATAGTTTGGGAAGTATGATATTTGCGAGGTGCGCCATAATGCCCGGTGCGCCATATGCTGCTCAGCAATCCATCACACCAACCACAGGTGTCTCCGAACCCACTAACCCCTTCTGAATTTTTTCTGTTGCGTACTGTACCACCTTCTTTCTATCGAATCACTGTCAGTTGCATTTTGTTAAATTGCAAAAAAAAAAACAGCAATTATATTAATTTTTTAAATCTTAAATTTAAATTTACGATTGCCATTAAAAACTGAATTTATGGGATGCTTTTTAAAGAATGCTTCATTCACAAATAGTTGTATTGTTCCCTCAAAACACATTATTTGCTTGTACATACCAGAGCCAGCCTATCTTGCATAAATAAATGCCACAGAAACAAACCGATGATACCCCTTTAATTCATTCTACGACGGACGGATCTGTTTAATCTTGGACAAGGCCAATTCCTTCCTCCTTTTCTGTTCTACTTCTAATTAATTTACAACACTTTATTTTTAAATATGCGACTCCTAGCAAGTGCCAAAAATTGAAATGAAACTTTTGCAAAATTTGATTAATGTGGCACTTTATCCTCCTTCAGTATAATTTATTACTCACTAAGTACATGGTGTTTATAATCCAATTAATGGACGGGCGTCTTGTACGGCTTTCGTGTAAGCAATTAACCACAACACTGCCCCGGGCAATCTGATTTTAATTAGCGAGAACTGGGAAAGCTATAGAAAATACAATGGTTTTGCGTTTCATTTGTGAATTGGCTAAAGCGAGCCGTGTTTGTTTACAACATTTAACAAATAACAAATAAAATAACTATATTCCAAATCATACGCCAATAAAAATAGTATCAGTACTAGCATCTGTAGTTTCACAGCGTGATATCTAAATATTAATAAAAACCTACAATTAAACGAAATTTCAAGGACGAAAACCCAATAACAATTTTACATCAATTGTTTGTTTTCGCAGATTCTCTTGAGGGTTTGTTTGCATCTCTTTCGTATACGGATATTGTTTTCTTTTTTTTATTCGACTAGCTAGAATATTGCAAGAATAAACTGAATAAACAAGTGTGTTATTATGAACTCTGCAGGGGTTTACAATTTGGGGGTCGCTTTTTTTTTGCATTGTAACCAATACATTTGGTATACTCGTCCTTTCCATATAAAATATTCATACCAGTTTGATTTGTTTGAAAACGGCTCTAACCAAACTTGATATTTGAGCTTAAGTAGATGAGGTTGCCATGCCTGCATATTCAGTTTTAGCTTAAAATTTGCGTTGTCAAAATTATTGCGTCCTTAATTTTCAATTCGAATCACCGAAAACTCTAATTCTAAAAACTGTTCATATCTGGAAAATCCCATTGTCGATTTCGATAAAACTTAAAAAACCAAGGAATGCCTACGTTTCAAACAATATCTAATACTCTTTAATCATCTAATTTTTAAACTATTTAATAAACTATTTTTTTTTTAATTATTTCTCAAAAATGACTACGAAAATCCCGATTTCGCATTTCCATTACAAATGCAATAACAGCGACGCGGAACTTATTTTCAGCAAATAGTACACACTTCTTCTTTTTTTAACCAAATTGAATATGCACCTTAAAATAATTACAACTACTTGGAGTTTACGCAATCAGAAAATTCCACTTCATTTGCACCCACACATACGTAAATCGGGACAGTTTACTACCGTCCATATATATAATATGTAAAGATAGCGATCTATCACGAAAACTACTTGCAATCACTGACAACTTAAACCAGCGTCATTAATAAATTCCAGTCAAAAATAAAATCAGATCAAAAAATATAAACTCCTACTACGCCCTTATACTCAAAAATCTCATAAACATTCCGCGGTACTAATAATAATAATCACTAGGTTCGCCCAGTGCTCGAAAATCGACCACACATTTTTTTTATATCATTACTGTTTGATTTGAAGCGAATTTGAATGTCTGTCTTTAAATAAAGAAATCTTAAAAATTACTGATCGTAGGTAGGTATTCGTGTCAGTTCTGGAATAGATAGTAACTAACTAATATTGTTCTTAACTTCTATAACGTTGAAAAAACAAAAATAGCACTGAAATGAAACAAATTGCATTAAATTTTTTTTTCATGCTGTACTTTTATATTTCTTATTCAATAAAATTTTTAATTTTTTCCTATGAGATAACAAAATGCACACAATAGAAGAGTAATAAAATAATAGCATTCTTCTTCCAGTCCAGTCCAGATGTGGCAGAAAAGGTTAGGTACCTGCGACCAAAAAGAGTAAAAAATAATTTTTAAATTTGAAAACAAAATATCTTCATGCCACTGCTCACTGCTAAAACATTCCTACGAAGGCCAACGTAGCATACAACCGACTTCGAATGACCGGAAGCCAAATCAGACTAATGCAACCAAACCGGCGCATAACTTCTCTCCCTCATTCGCTTAACACAAACGAACACGACACACTTCGGCCAACATTATGATTACCTGCTATAACTTATAAGAGACAGAGTAGGTATACCGTATACGTATCCAATCCAATCACCAATACGCGTGCGCATATTCCCTTCTCTCCTTAATTCGCTTAACGCACACAATTCACCCCTCACTAGAAGGAGATAGTCACAGGACTTCGACTGAGCGAAAAAAAAATGTGACTTATCCAATTACCCATACCCACCCCTGCGCATATACTTTTCTCTCTTTCTTTGCTTAACTCCCATGTCCCATCATTCAAACGTGACACTCGCCGCACAGTTAGCTAAGCTATAAAGCTGTCTTTCTTTGTATGTTTACAATGTTGTTGTTGTAACCAACGTAATTTAAAAACATTATTTTACCTATTTTGCAATAACTTTTTTGAAATTATAATTCTTTTCGACCGATCTATGAGCTGTACGCTTCAATTTGGTAAAAAAAAAAATTCAATTTTACTTCATTAAATAGGGTAAATATGTTCTGAAAGAAATTGGGTCGGCGATTAATATAGTGAATTTTTAGTGTCCAAGCTAAATTTTTCGAGCGAAATTTTCCATACAAAATTGCATATTGTGACAATGAAAATGTTAAAAATGTTTATTAGTAAGGTCCATTGTTTTTTGATATGTACCTACATCGAATGATTAAACTAAAAGTGAATTTTGTTTAACACTACCAATTCCGCGGATTGGAAATGGAAGGTGGCATCGATATCCATCCGAGAGTATCTCTCGATATACCTATTTGTAATAAGTACAATGAAGAAATGTTTGCCGAAAAATTGCAGAAAAAAGGTATCATTTTATTTGTGGTGTCTGATTTGTGTTATTCGTAAATATATATTTATTTATGTCTTAATCTCCCAATAACACACAAGAGACCGCGAAATAGTTACAAGTACACCGTCTGCTTATCTCACAGCAACCATTGCTTTGAGGGTATCGTCAATATTAAGTTTTTTAAGGAAATAAATTTCAGAGAGCGCCATCTGTTAGTGGAACTTGTAAATATGTTATCTCAAAAATAAGTGCTAAACTGTAATCTTTTTTTTTTGGTAGTAAATGAGCCTAAGAGTATGTCGAACATAGACTTTCAATCCGGAATGTTTTTCCAGACCGTATTAGCGAAACCTTCTTTGCGTTATTCATTGGTGGTATCATTTTTGGATTTGATATTTGGCCTGTGTTATATGAACTTATTCACTGAAACGTTGTTGCTGCAAAACGTATTATTAGAAAAGTATTATGCTCAGCATTTCTATACTGTCCAATGGGAGCTAAAATCCTGGTTCCCATAAAGTTGGCATTTCCTATATGTAGATATGTTCAAAAATATCTACATTTGCCTCTTTACTTGATAGAAAACAAATATAACCCAAAATAAATATGACGTACCTAACCCACACCAAAACATAATCCATCTTCGTCTCCTTTAAGGGTAACAAATCATTGATAGCATCAAATGATGGTTCTTCCCTTTAATTTGTAAAACTAATTCAAAAAAAATTCATCAATCAAATCAATTCTCAAGACGCTGGTTACCAATGTCTCAGTCAAAAAGTCTATGAGCTAAAATATTTACTATACATGTCAAAACTTGCCATTAGACTACATAATTCGGTTCTGAAAAGCCTTGTGTCATCATCATCACAAGTGGAAAATCGAAAGGACGAAATGAATTATTAATATTTGCATGTATATACATGAATTTTTATTTTACCCACATTCTTGCACTTGTGCGCTGTTTTGGGAGATAGAATGGATATATATTTATACCTATAAGGTAGAACAAATTGCATTTGCACATCGAGACGTTGATGACGGAAATGCTGGTTCTATTGCCAAAAATTGTTCCTCAAGCGAACGGAAAATTATTTTATCTGCAAATTGATGGTGCAAAATTGGATGCCGTTGATGAGTAAGTGATGGAAAATGTTCTAAATATATTTAGTCTAAACTCATTTATTTATAAATTGATGGTGGTATAACTTTATTGGGTATCATTTATGAGAAATTGATTTTTTTCTATTTTGGGAAACAATCCCTATCCATCTATTAAGTGAAATAAAGTCTTTTATCTTCGTAAGAGTGACCAACAATCGAACCGTTCAGATTTGTTTCTCTACAGCCCAAAATGTACCGATATTATTTTAAGTAAAATTAAAGAAATATAGCTCTTATGAAAAATACGTCATTGACTGATTTCCGTGTATAATTATATAAGTTTGTAAATTGCACGCATAAATTTGTTTTCAAAACTTTTACCAAAAGTAAAAGCAACTAACTTTGGGCTCAGCTGTATCCATTAACATTCTTAAGCGCAAGCTATACATTTTTTATAATCTACATAGTTTCCATTCGTTTACGGGAATGGACGTGCAGCATGAGTGCAATTAAATTTATATGCCAGCCAAAGTTGTTCTGTTTTCTCATCACGTCCCTTTGGCACTTTCCAACCAATTTTCAGTAAATTTTTGGGAAAATTTTAAACTTCATTCGAGCGAGTAGTTTGCAGATAGTTAATAAAAAACTTGCGAGCAACAATGTGCACATTTATTGCATGGATATAAGTTGCATTTAACATTTGCAGTTGTTTATAGTTACAATGAAACCTTGAATGTTTGTGAATATTATTGGGATAATGCAATTTTAAGTTGAGGGTCAGGCCCCAGTTATAGCTTTCATTGAAATGCATCATTGAAAATTTTGATTTACGATTGCAAGAATATGAATCAAATAATATTGGCTTTAGTTGGTACCTATCAATTTAAAGCTAATCAATTGTAGAATCTTTTTACGAAAAAATACTTAATTCTGATTAAAACTTTTCTTTAGATTCACTTTTATTTTTTCACTGATCATAGAACCAACTAAAGCCAATATTGTTTGATTAATATTCTTAAAATCGTAAATTAAAATTTTCAATGATGCATTTCAATGAAAGCTTTAACTGGGGCCTTAAAGCTAAAATTGCATCACCAAATCAAACATCGTATCTTTTTTACACGTAGGTACTGCTATTATACAAAGTGAATAAATTATGTCGACCATGAACTTATTCAAGAGCGCATCTTTCTTACAAACAGAAAGTTGTCTTTAATAAAAAATAATAATACGCTTCAATACTTTGTTTGTGGTAGATGCCAATATTATAATAAAATTAAAATTAAAAAAATTTGTTTGCGTTTGTTTCCTTTTTCTTGTGCGCAACAGTTGCAACTTTATTAAAATGTAATTGTTTTGAAGTGCCCAGCTGCCAAGCAATGGAGTTCCTTTTGTTTGTTATAGGAATTTTAATAAAAATAGTTCCTGACTTTTATTCCTTAAGGCGAATGGTCGACTTAGGAAACGGGAGTTTTATGAAATCAGAAATATAAAAGCTTTGTTAGACAAAATTTCCAGTCTTAAGAGCTTTGTACGCCGAAAGGAGCGGTGGCAGATATGACTGTATACACCAAGCTTATTTTAATAATTTCTCTTTTTCTTTCAGGTAAGTTAATCGATTCTTGAAATTAAATATCGACCTCTTCGAAATGGCTCTTAAACTTGATTTGTTTCCCTAAATTTTCGTTTGAATAATCATATCCTTCGCAACAAATGTATGTTGCTATTATTTATTTACATTTATGTGTACCTTGACTTAACGTCGGGTTCGAAAGCACTAATGAAACACAGGAATACATCCTTATTATTTGTTAGCGCTTCGTCTAAATGACGAAAATTGCAATAGAACTCGACGACTCTCTTCCTTGTGGTTGTATGTCAACTCGTTGTTCCTGTTATATTTAGTTATAGTAAGCTAAAGTTAAAACAAAGCGAAATCATCGAAACCAGCAATTTGGAAGTACGAATGCATACAGGGTTCTTAAACGTTGACAGCAATTCGTGTAGATCCGTTTTTTTGTAGAAAAGTCGACAATATCCAAGGAAGACTCCATTTCCAGCCAACAAATCAACAACCCACAATTCATTACATTACCAAACATGAATGATCTAAAAGCCTTCAATATTTTCTTTAAGAAGCAATAATCGCGTTAAAATTTATACCATTTACCAATTCCTTTTCTTTATGTTCTCAGCAAATCAAACCGATTGCAAAATAATATATGCTAACCTGTAGTTCACCAAACCTTTCAACAGAGAAAATAAAATTCACTTTCCTCTTGCTTAATTAAATATTGGTAAGATATAAAAACTCACTTCATTTCTAATCAATGACAATTTATTTAAATTTTTATTAAAAATTAAGCAGCTACATATTAATAAATAAAAAGCTCTGCCAAAAAAAAAAAAAAAAAAATACGTTATACAACGGATGAGATGAATAAATTTTCTGCATCTGCACTTGTTGATTCGCAAAAGCAATTTTTAGAAAAAAAAATGTTTGTATCTCTCACATAGTCTGATCTCGGTTGCAATAGCACATGGGGGAAAACATCTTAATTAGTCATAAGAGACAATCTCCCCTGCCTCTTACCATGCAGCAGCCAGACAACCATCACATCATAGAGCATAGCACTTAACTCGTTCAATTAAGAAAACGACGACTAACGAATTGGTGTTGTGTATCGTGTATGTTGTGATTGCTCTCGTCGTTGTAGATGAAACATTTTGCTTCTATATTATTTGTTTTTGCTTTCTCATGCTTTAAAAAAAAAACAACTTATTTATTTTTTTTTTACGCAAGGATGCCATTTGTGTATCATGTGGAATGCGATTTCAATGGCGGCGTTTAAAGTAGCACCAACAAAAAAAACTATTATAGGATGGCAAAAGAATGAGACGATGAAGGAAAGTAGAGAAATGGAAAGGTGGCGATTAAAGTTTTTCCAAATGTGAAATTCATGGCCAGAGTTGTTGATTGTTTCACATTTTGCTCTTTCCAATTTTTTTAACAGACATTTTGGTTTTTTTTGCAGCACTGATGTATGAACAATTAGACAACTTCAAGGTTAGTAGAGCACAGAGACAGAGAATATGTACATCCGTGGCAGTTGCGTGAGTTAATGCTAATGGTAGAGTGTAATTTGTATACATGTGGTGGTATTTTTAGATGGGACAGTGAAAACTGCAAACAAAAAAGGTGGGTGGAATCCAGAGACTGTAACAGCAGGCGTTTTTTTTTTATTAGGTAGGTATGCAAAAAATGGTCACTAAATTAAATTATTTAATCTGGAGGAAATGACTTGCGCAAGATCGGGAATCGTCTTAAACTGTCTTAAGAGTCTCAAAATATTTAATATTTTTATATGATAGTCAATTGTTATGTTTTTTTCACTGATGTATATCCCACAACCATTCGTTTTGATTAAGTTTGTCATTACTAAAATAGGGGCAAAACGATGCATATCCATTTTCTCTGCAGAACTGCTTGTGTCCGGAATTGCGTCGGTCATAATACGACATCAAGAATACCTACCGCTGAATCAAGTAGCTTCCTCTACCTGGATCCTCCAGAGTTTAATCATCTAATACTTGGTCCGAAAAAAGTCTTCTTACATTAGTTTTGATTAAGTTTTTTTTCTTTTTTGGGTCGAATGGAAGTGGTCTACAATTTTATGCCGAGTTCAAACGTCTAATTAAGAAGCTCTTTCACTACATTTATACTCTAGGTATTTGTCAGACGTGGCGCAGTGGGAAAAACCTTACTATACAATTTTTTGTTTTTCCAGAAATTAAACCTGGGAACCCTCGCTTAGTTGCCCAATACACTAACCACTAGGCCAATGCGCCTAGTGCCAGAAAAAAATGCAAAAATATTTACAGATAACAACAAGTTTTAGTGCAGCACTAACACCTCTCCAGGGCCGTATCGGTTAAAGCCTGTTATAAACAGTTTCTGTTGACCACTGTATTCATCAGAAAACGAGCCTACAGCAAAGATCCTTTCAGTTTCCATCGTTCTCAATTATAATTCTTTCACCTGTTGTGTTCTCAAAAATTGTAAATTAACTGGTCCACCTATCCATTATGGCATTGTATCATCAGGGACTTTAAATTCATCGGTTTACTGTCGATTATGTACTCTCAAGAACTGTTTATTTCTTTTTCTTTTGTGACAGTAGATTCAAGTTTGTTGTATCGTTTGTATTTTAACTCTAAAAGAATTATGGTGTGCCCTAGGGTTCAATCTTCTCACAGCTTCTTTTTTTCGTTGCTAGAACTTCTCTCTGTTTCTAAGAAGGTCTTCCGAATTTCGCTATTGATCTGGGTACAAGAAAACCCATCTTCGGGTATTTCATCCACGAACATTTTCATCTTGGACATTTTAACTATGGTAAGGTGAGTCAAGTCTTTTTAGTTTAGTAAAGAGCTATCAAGAACTTACTGTACTGTTCAATTGCAACGAAGTGTACTGATCTGACCATATTTCAGTTGTCTCGTAAATAAAATATAACGTTATTATAAATGGAATGGAAACTTGTCTCTTTTGATGCAACAGGCGCATGGCTGTGTGAATATTTAAATCGTGCACAATATTGATCCACACTTGCTAACACTGCCTCAATCCACCTAAGCCCATCCATCGTTTGTGTGTCACACAAATTTGTTATAACACCTTGTAAATGCCACGAAATTCATGCAAAGTACAGCAACGCTATAGTAATCCTTGGCAAGCTGAAACATTTACAATTCTGCTGTTCAGCAATGAAATGTGAAACTCCAATGACATAAACGTGCCGCAATGGTGAAACTAGATATCTAATAATACTCTTCCCGGTGGAACTTACCTTTAAGCACACTTTACTATGAGCAAATCGTTTGGCTGTCATAACAAATGAAGGCTTCTGCCAAAGTCAAACTTCTCGAAGGAAGCCGAAAAGTTGTCGCGGTATTCATGCGAAGGCTTAAATACAAATGGCCTCCAAAAATGTTGCTGTGACATTCAGCTCCGTCAGTAACGAACCACCCCCCTCAAACAGCTATACGGCACAGATTCCAAAACACTAAACCCTTTTTACGATGATGGTGGTAATAATAAAAGGAAGAGTATGAGAGACATGAAATAAAACACACACTGAAGGGCACGATGGAAATATCTTCCAAGTTGTGAATTTATGATTGCGACAAGGCCAGAGGCTGGTGATAACGAACTCTTTGCTCATCATCATCATAATCAGTGTCATCGTCATCATCTTCACTAGCACTGTTGTTGTTATTGTTCTACTATCCATCGTTACTCTCATCAGTTGGGTGATTGTTGTAACTGGTGATCCTTGAGCAGCAAGAGTTTGTATATTTTTATGACAGCGTTAAGGATAACATATTTAGAATATAATGCCATCAGCACTATCGGCCAACACACACATTCTATTTCGGCTATATTGCCAACCACTCATAGAGAAAGTTATAATTTCTCACATCCGCAATTTATTAAAATTTTTCAATGAATTTTCATCTAGCTGTGATAATTGAATTTATGTAAATGCTATGGTATAGGGTATTATAGGAGAGCGTTAAGTGGCATTAGAAAGTTTTTCAGTTCCCCAGTCAAGGATTATGTGCGCCATAGAGAGGGAGGCGCTTTAATTTCTGCCCATGTTTACAGACTTTATCATGCAAATTAAAAGGGATTTTAGTAATAAGTTTCGGTGTTGGCGGTCATAAGAAGGGATTATTCCGCACCTGTTACTATTAGGAAATGATAAACGACCCTAGTGATTTGCTAGACAAATGTTTGTGGTGTAGTACTTCATAGATATTTAACGCAACAGTTAGTTACATAAAGGAGCTCCGGATAAACTTCAATCTCTCTACTTCTGGCCAAATGGCCTTCTTGTACCTACTTAATACTCACAGCATGAAGACATGTGACACTCAGTTGTAGCATTAGTTCAGTGAAGTTCCTAAATTTGTGCAACAAGCAAGTCTAGTGAAATTTGAAGTTTTAGCCCCAGACTTTGAGAAAAATATCTTTGTGAGGCAAGTTTCTGATGTGGTCGACTCACAATGGACCACTTAGAGACCGAGTTTGGTGCCTTCAAAGTGAAGTCTTCATTGTGATATTAACTGCTCGAGAATTATAGCATGTTGACACAACTTTTTGGAAGATATTGTTTAAGATTTTCCTTATTATGGTAGTAATTGCAGTAGGCACGGAAGGAGAATACTAGTCTATAAAGCAGGAGCGGCTCGTATGCTGTAAATTTATGTATGGCCTCTTCTAAAAGTGCAGTTTTCGAACGGTGCTTTTGAAATTTGGACTTATCTCGAAAACGGTCCATACTCATTTCTAAGGTAAGATGGTCATTTCTAGCTCAATAGCAAACTCATTTTTTAACTCTTTCTAATACATATGGAAGAGAAAGATATTGTATTCATACTAAAATTCCAACTCATTATATTAATCAATTGTAACATTACGATGATATGGGAACTAATAGGCCTATTATCGTTGGCGAGTCGAACCAAAAATCCTGCGAATGTGACTTATTTGATTATGGTTAGCGAATTGAACAAAATTCATTCGCCTGAACTGTCAAACTGTCAAAAATGAGCTGGCGAACGTAAAGTCGCCTTATTGCGGTTGGCGAATTTGTGAAATTTCATTCGCCTTAAGGCCGTGTGTCAATTGCGCTAAATAATTATCCTCGGATAATTTTTTGACATTTCTGTGTGTGTTGAATAAAAATTTAGCTTTTGTGAAATTTGGCTGTGTCGATTGGGCTAAATTTTTGAGATTTCTCAGAAGACTTTTGACGATAGCACAACACAATACGAAGCACAACACAAAGAACAGACATACAACTAATTCAATAACAACAACTGATAATGTGGATCATAAATTCGATGTATTAATTCCCCTTGATGTCAATGATATTGCTTCGGTATCAAAGCCTTATAAGCCATGATTACTTGCCCCCACGCAGAAGACGAACAAGAGAAGTGTAATTTTATATTCAATCGGTATGAATTCAAACTCCGTAGCCGAATCACTTTTTTTTTGTCATCATGCGTCCCTATAAATTGCAAATTATATTAAAAACTTTATTAATTTTCCTTCATTATTTAGATACATGTTGTAGGTAGTACGGTTTGTTATTATTTTTTTTTTCTTTCGTTGATTTGCTGCCATTTGAAATAAAAAAACTCGAACGTAAAAAATTTATCCTATGAAGATAAATTATTATCCTGCTCCCGGAGCAGGATAATTTTTTGACAACTGAAGAATTCGTTTTCTACCACGATAGTGTCAGAATATTAGCCGAGGATAATTATTTAGCGCAATTGACACATGGCCTAAATCACAAATTTTAGCGAACAAAATTATTTCGTGAAACCAGAGAGGAATTTATAATCCAGAAAAATTAATGGAAATCCAAGAAAATTCATTTAGAAATATGAAAATCGCCTCTGATAGTTTCAAAAAAAAGAACAATTCCAGCCAAATCCAGAAGCTATTTGAGCTCATGGAACAAATATAGCCATTCCAATGTGTGTTTCGTCCACTAAGGCAACCACCAAGGAAATCCAGTTTGAACGAAAAATGAGGAAAGGAGCTCACGGATTGTTTTTATTTTCGGTCTTTTCTGTGTTTATCCATTTTTTTTTGCATTTTTTTTGTGTTGACATAACTGTTTGAATTGACGTCATTTTCGTTTTTATTATTTAGGTAGCCCTTGATTTCTAAGCGAATGAATAATTTCGCCTACCATAATCGTACAAGGCGAGTGTTTCGACATGTAACCCGACTTACGCGAATTAACAATTAACATTACTCGCTAATTAACAGACTCGCTAACGATAATAGGCCTATAAGTATTTCTTTCTAGGCCTACAGCCTAGACAACTGCCAGGATTTGGTTCAAACCTTTCAGTTTTTTTTTTTTTTTTTTTTTTTTTTTTTTTTCAATTTTTTCAATTCAATTTATTCATATATAAAAAATAATATGGTACATTAAGATATACATCTTTTATAGTACGTAGTTATAATATTGAGCAGTTAAATTTAAATAATAATTAAAGAAGAAAATAAAAAAAAAAAGGGTGATATATATAACAAAGATATTAAATATGGAAATTTAAGGTAGGGAGGAGAAATGAAGGAGGACAGCATTTTTAAAGCGTGTGGCATTAGAAATTGTTCTTATACTTAGTGGCAGAGAGTTCCACAATTTAATTGCGTGAATAAAAAATAAACGGGATGAATTAAGATACCGACAGCGTGATGGTATTAGGGCACATGTTCTGGGAGAACGAGCAAAATTTAGTTTTTCATACAAATACGATGGAGTCTTATAAATTATAATCTTATGCAGGAAAATACAATTTCTTGCGTCGATGTAGTGTTTGAGCGAACATCCGAGTAATGTTTTTGAATACTGTGATACATGGTCATATCTCCGCAGGCCATAAATATATCTAACAGAGTCATTAAATGCGACTTGTAGCTTCCGTAGGGAGAGAGAATCAATATTACTGTAAACAGCTTCTGCATAAGTAATAAGTGGCAAAATTAGGGTTGTAACAAGTTTTCGTCTAACATTAGTAGGAGTAAAACTTGCTGTTATCCAAAGCTTGCGAAGACAACCATATATTCGTCTGATAACAGTGTTAATATGGTCGTACCCTGACAACTTATGGTTAATAACGAATCCGAGGTTTGTTGCAGTTTCAACTATTGAGAGTTTATTGGAAGAGAGCATGACACCCTGGTAGGAGTTAAGGGCTATCATTTTGCTGGATATGGGAATAACCTGAGACTTTTTCGGATTTAGATGTAATCCATTAGTAACAGACCATAAGTTAATACTGGCAAGATCCTCATTTGTATTATTTACTAATTCATCCCTATCATTAACTGGCTTTGATGAGTACAGTTGGACGTCATCTGCATAGAGGTGGATCGTGGAATGTTTGCAAACAGAAGGTAAGTCATTTATGAACAGACAGAAGAGAATTGGACCCAGGATTGACCCTTGTGGTACACCTAGTTTTACTGGCAGAAGAGCTGAAGAAGAATTGCAAGTTACCACTCTCTGAAATCGATCACTCAAATAACTTTTTATTAGATTTACTGCGCAGTTACCAAAACGAAACAAATTTTTCAGTTTCCAGCAAAGAATTTTATGGTTTACTTTGTCAAATGCCTTTGAAAAATCAAGTAGGCAAAGAAGCGTAACGTGTCCTTTATCAAAACACTGTCTTATATCTTCTAATATATTTACCATAGCCGTAGAGCAACTGTGTTTAGATCTGAAACCAGATTGTCCCTCATAGATAAGACTATTCAGCGATAGGTGTTGTAGAAGCTGTTTCTCTATCACTTTCTCAAAAACTTTCGACAAGCACGGCAAAATACTTATTGGTCTAAAATCAGCAGCAGATACCGGAGTGGATTTTTTGGCAACAGGTACGATTCGAGCAATTTTCCAGGATTTGGGAAAATAGGACGTTGTAATACAGTGGTTTAGGATGTGAGTTAAATGGCTTATAATAAAAGGCAGGATTTGCCTAATGAATCGCAAGGGTAACCCATCTT
Source organism: Cheilosia vernalis (assembly GCA_949126925.1). NCBI lineage: Eukaryota > Metazoa > Arthropoda > Insecta > Diptera > Syrphidae > Cheilosia > Cheilosia vernalis. Next base: position 42,909,901 of record OX421359.1, read on the forward strand.
CCCCAACAGCACTTGATTTTATGGATGAGACATAGCCGATGACCTCGTTTTCAGTAACCGTTTCAATTTCAAAGCCACTTACCAAAGATTGACTAGAGTTCTCAGAAAAATTAAAATTTAGATTCTCAGAACTATTTTCAAGAAAGAAATTATTCAGTTCATCAGGATCAATTTGACACTTGGAACTATATTTACTACTAGAAACACCTATTTGACGCAGATTAGTCCAAAGCTTTTTGGGGGAAAGCGATGTATTCAGCTTGGAGGCATAGTAGTTCATTTTGGCATTACGTATGACAGCAGTCGAATGGTTTCGCATATTTTTGTACGCAAGCCAATTGACATTTGACGGACTATGTTTCCATTTACTGTAAAGCCTGTTACGAGCCTTGATGGTATTGATTACTTCAGTTGTAAACCAAGGACAGCTTCTATTTCTGATGTTCACTGTTTTAGTTGGCACAAATTGATTATATAAATCGAGAATCAGTTCTTGGAAATATTTTAGTTTCACTTCAGGATCAGCATAAAGGCGGCAACTACTCCATGGGGCAGATAAAGCGGCAAGTTGAAGGGCATCAGTATTTATTGATCGAAAATCCCTATACGAAAAAGTCAAGGGGACAGCAGAATGGTTAAAGTTAATATTATATGTGCAAAATAGAAGATCGTGATCAGAAATACAATCGAGCGAAAGCTGTTCAAAAAGAAGAATATACGACAGGTCAGATACTATTGTCAGATCGAGGAGGCTAGGTATGCAATCCTTAGCGAAACGTGTTGGGTAATTTGTATTAAGTATTTGAAGTCCTAAAGAAGATACGAAATCCTTTAATTGAAATGCACGGGAATCATTTTTTATCAAATCAGAATTGAAGTCACCACAGACAATAACGTGTTCATATTGCGAAGAAAACTCAGAGAGAGTCGCAAAGAATGGCTGAGGCGAACAGCTGCGATCGGGTATATAAGCACACGCAATCAAGCATTTAGACGTACCATCATGAATCTCAACAATTAAGAACTCTGAAAATAAGTTAACTGATTTACTTATGATTTTACATTTTAATGAAGATTTACAATAAATCGCTATCCCACCTCCCCAAGTATAGGTTACCCTATCGTTCCTATAAAGTTCAAAATTAGGTATATTATAATGCGTATCTGAAATATCACTTTTAAACCATGTTTCACCAACACAAACAACATCAACGCTAGAATTTGAAAATACATACTTTAGATAATCTAGCTTGTATTGATTGAGACTACGTGCATTTAAATGACAAACCTTAAAACCATCACGACAATTAGAAAGAACATTCACCATAGTGTGCGTTAACTTTTTATCCGCACTGTAAGAAGAGTGTACTCTATTCATAATAAGAATTATCAAAGATGGAAAAACAAAACAAACAAAATAATAATGCCACAGACTAAAGAGAAACAAAAAGAAAGATGAATTATAAGAAGAGGGAAATGAAGAACAGATCAGTAACAATTTTTATAATATTAACTAAATAAAAAGAAAATAGGAATACAATACAGTAATTTTGTGTTTAAAGAGTCGCAGCAACACCAGCAGCAATAGAGTGAAGATCTTCAGAGCTATTAATAGCAAAGCTTTTTCCGTTTTCCGTCTTCTTAGCATAAACTATTCCAGATTTCGTGTAAACAGAGAACAATTGTTTTTTTTCTCTTAAGCCCAAGTGCACTCTGTAGAAGAAAGCGTGAGTGCTTGGTTAAGCTCTCATTCAAATAGCAGCTGCCATTAGATGCAACACTGTTTTGTTTTGTTTGCGGTAATTCGCAGCAGCTATAAGAGTAGCATTTCTCGCATATGAAGAGTTGAATCTGAGCACAATTGATGGTGGGGCAGTCTGTGCAGAGTTGTTGTTGGTGGCATTACGCCTTTTTGCACGAAATACATGAACCAACTGTGGCTGATTGCAGTTTATAGTTTCACAAAGTTTATGAACTAATTGCGGCAAATTTTCGTTGGGAATTACAGGTACACCAAATAACACAGCATCACAGGCGACTTCTTTTCTCTCGAGCACAGTTTTCAGCCATATAGTTAAGAAAACGTATTCTTCAAACTAAACAGTGCAATTTTTTTTTCTGTTAGTGTTTTGTCTGTGTACTCTTACAAAAACCGTAAAAGTATTGCGCAAGTTACGTCTAACGACATCATAACAGAAAATACCCATCTCCAACGACAACAACATCATCCGTCAACATCTTAATATAGCGGCACATCAATTTAGAGATAACAGCCTAACAACAGAGCAGCTCATCATCTACTTTTATTGCAGTCAGTGTTACTTCGTCTCTTAAATAAATAACATTGTTTTTGTTAAATGTTCGTTTTTGTTGTTTTTGTTCTATCGGTCATGTCCGCTCGTAACTCGCACAGCAGCAAGTTCAGAATTTTCGAAGCTGTATCGGGATCCATTTTACTGTGGGTCAATATTTCAAAATATTAATATTTTGAACCTCGAAATGGACTTTTACTAATTTAAACAAATTTAATAATTTTTCGATTACTCTGTATTTAAGAATAGTTATTAAGCATTTTAAGCCAATGGGCCACCCAATTTAGTTATTTTTAACTGATTTTATTTTCCACGGGAATGACAGAACTACCATGGAAATGACCTTAACCTTATTAAAGCAAATTAAAACACATCTGAAGTCAGTTTTCTAAATAAACGTTTATTACAAATAAGCTACAAAAAAGGAACGTTAGGAATTTCAGTCTTGAATTATTAAAATAAAAATAAAAATAAAAGAAAGTGATGTTAGTTCCTACGCTTATAACTCAAGAACGACTGTATGGATTTCGATGATTCGCACCAATTACATAGGACTGGTGTCCAGCCTGTTTGAAAGAATAAAAAAAGAAAACTTGGAAAATTCTTAACAGGTGGCGTTGTAGGCCCAAATTTCGTTTTTCATGGGGAAATGCACTCAAAAATAAATAAAACTGAATAGAAATCGAGTAGTGACACTTCAAATACAAACAAAAAAAAAATAATTTTAAAGTCAATAATTTATTGTTGTTGTCAATTATTTCAATTATTTTCCAAGCAAATATTTGTTGTCGACAATTTAATTTTTTTTTTAAATATACGATATATACCTAAGTTTGTTTATGTTTACTATGTTACATTAAGTAACTTTTTGAAATGGAGTAGATACTTTGATTTATTTGATGGTGTTTGAACTAATCATTTTTGTTTGGCATGAGTTTTCAGGATCCTTGCATTAGTATGTCTGAGAAAGTTGAAATGTAGGTAGTGCTGTGGACAATGATGACAGGCAACAGGAGTTGTTGAGCGTCTTGAGGTGTCACGTAGGGAGGGGTTATTACGAAAAATGAGTGAGTAACAATCATGGTGCTCTGCTCATTCGTGAGTAGGGTTACGGGGACGGCAGCTCAAGGGTAACATAACGCCTTGATACCGGTGTGGAGAGAGAAGGCTTACCAACCAATATGATAATTGTGTTTAGTTTTCTTCTTGGCTGTTTAAGTTACAAATATTTTATTTAGAGTTAATCCTTTCCTTTCAATTTTAAAACCTTTCCATCAAAATTTCAGGCATGTAAAAGTATCCGACAGCCCTTCCATCAAAGTCAAAATTTATATTCCTGTGTCTCTCTCTCTATACAGGTCGAAAGAAATATCACTGTGCGTTAGTCGAGTGAAAACTCGAGAACGGCTCTACCGATTTTGATGATTTTTGTTTTGTGTTGTTCGTCTTGATTCAGGGATGGTTTAGGAAAAAGAAAAGTAGGAAAATTCTCAACAGCTGGTGTTGTAGGTACACATTTCGTTTTTAAGTTAAATTCAATTATCTTCTATAACATAGTAATACAATAACAATGAACTCCATGATGATATAACCCGATAATCACCGGGCCAATTCTTATAATTATTCTTTTGTTTTGTTCGTATTGCTGTATATCAGGTTTAGGGTGTCTTAAAATATACTACATTTGGGAACGATAGGTCTCCGAAACAGCTCAACCGATATCAATGAAATTTTGTAAATGGATATGGTTGATAGCATACTCTTGGAGCCGATAGGTGGTGCCAAAAATATGGTCCCTTGAAAAATAAAACTACCTACAGAGCTGCGAAATAAAATTGATTATGTATTATAAATCCTAAATATTTCTTGAGCGCGTAAGTTTTCGCCACTATAACTTATTGATATTTGTGGTAAAACAGATTTTCGTTTAAATTTTTTGCACTCGGGTACGAAGATATGCAATTATTAAATTCGCATAATATTACCTCCATTACCATTTGCATGACACTTATTTTGACGGTAAGTTTTTGTATTTTTTTTCCAGTTTTTTCTTTGTTTCCGTTGTTCTCGTGCAGTCATATCTTTTATAGATTTAACTATTTTGTTTTCCTTTTTTTAAATGTCTTTGTTTTTCTTTTTCTTTCTGTTGTCGACATTTTTCAGGATCTGCTCGAATCCTCTTTCGACGTTCACGTTCCTTTTCCGCGCGTAGTTTGTTTTTTTTTTATCATTTTCAGCGTTTTTCTTTACATTATTGCGAGGTGCCATGATAAATGCAGATGAGCTTATTATATAAACTTAAAATAAAAGTGAAAATATTTGATTTTTTTTGTAATTTGCTTGACTATGTCATTTCCGTGTCCGAACTGTCATTACCATGTATGCCACGGGAAACATGGAAATGACGACATGGAAATGACATCGAAAGGTATTTTTCTAAAATAAAACTGAACTTTACTGAATATTTTTGTTTAAATTCATCTTATTAATTAACTTCATAAAAAAGTCATGTACTGCAAATACAAATAGATTTAATTATTAACATATTATAATCAAAAAGACTTACCACGGTAATGACAAATTCATGTAACGAAAACCTAAAACACCTTCACAACATGAAAGAAAGTTCACTACTGATGTATAATGGGATTATTGTAAAATGTGCAGCAGCCTTCTCTGCGGCCGTTAAATTCGAAATTTATAAAGAATTATATTTTGTCACGGAAATAACAATTTTTATGGGGACACTCACTAAATAATTTTCACATAACTTTGAATGTACTTTAAAAATAAATTGACTGGGCCACAGTCCCCATTGTACTTTCTTCTTCAATGCTTCATCAATAAAATTTGCAAACCGGCTTACATTTTACAAATAAAATGCATTTGTTGAAGGAAGGTACAGCTGGGGACATGCCATGGTAATGACATTTCTTAGGTTGAAGTTAAAATTTCGGCGTTACTAAAAATAAATATTTATTTTTTATATGTGCATATGAGAGTTAGGGTAAGGTAGGGAGGAGTTGACAGGCAGGAGGAGTTGACATCAGCACTTTTCGGAAAAACTAAGACCTTGGCAGCTCTTTCAATGATGAGAACACGAAGCTAGTAACAATTCTTTTGAGTGATAAATAAACAATCACTGTGGTCTAGGAGATAAGCGAAGTGGAAATCTTTTTTATTTTTGTGCGCATTTCATCTTACTTTTATGGTAAGCAATCCAACTGTAATATTTAAATTATGTAGCTTTTGACATTGAAAGTGCAATGAAGTGCACATTCATTCGTTTTAAAATCACTAATAAATAATCGTTTATCCTGACCACAAGCACAAACGTTTTTATTTGTAGTAGTCGCAAAAGTTATCAAAAAGGAGGATTTGACATTTGTGCTGAAGGAGGAATTGACAGAGTGTCCAAACCTAATTTATGAGTCAAAATAAAAATTTTATGGTAAAACAACTTCTTACAATTTGTTAGAATGCAAAAATGCCAAATATTTACAAGAACAAAAATCCCCACCGCAACATCGATGAAGCAAGTGTTGAGAATGCCATTTAAGACATTCAAAACAAAACGGAGTCGATGAGCAGTGCTGCCCGAAAAATTGTTTATAAAACGTACCACTTAAATATTCAAACTACAAAAAAAACACGAAGTTCAACAAATTAATGCTCAATTCAGTTCAAAATATACCTCTTTAGGCAGATGGCAAATCCTCCTTCATGGTAGGAGGAATTGACACTTTGTAAAGTTCTGGAAAAAACCTCACAACTCTGTTAAAAAGTATTTATATCGATTAATCAATAAAGCTTTTATATTGCTAAAAGTATGTTGTACCTTTTGTAAATGTTGAAAATTTTAAATTGTATTTGGATTTTAAGATATCTCCAAATGTTGGTTAACGTGTCAAAACCTCCCGACCTTACCCTACTATAAAATTGTATCTCAGTCAAATATTTAAAAATATATATGTTTTTTTAGCCTATAAGCGCCGGACCGCAGAATATTAATATTTTGAAATATTCACCCGTATGCAGCACAAGTATGTGGAGCGAAACAATATGATACCGTGGAGAAGCTGCTGCGGTACTTTATTAAGCGAATTTTTCGAGATTAAAGATCCTATTTCATGATAACATAATTTTGCTTTGTCAACTAGGCAGTCGGCATAAAAGCCATGCTTTTTTTAATTTTTTTTTTTTTATTGTAAACTCTGTAAGCACTATTCTAACAATTGAAATCAAATAAAAAATCTAATCTAATCTATAAGCTTTTGATATATATTTTATTTTCAACATACATACCATTTTGGTTTTCACAATTCCTCCAGGCAATAAGGGACTTGATACCCCAACCTCAATCTGCTTTTCCCATAAACTCCAAACTCTTCTGCAAACTAGACCTATATAAAGCTATCTGCACATAGAAGTTGACAATTTCAACACACAACGGCATATTCAAAATGAGCTGTCTGAGTTTTGACAATTGGGCTCCACAGAATACTTGATCAAGTTATAAACGGCCTAAACGGTGTTGTTTCATATTTGAACCACATCATCGACTCTCCGTCACTAAGCGAGCGTAAAGAAAATCAAATGAGATGCTTCACAAATATTTTAAGGCCGTTTTTTTTACTAAAAATTTGGCTTACCATGGTTTTTGCATTTCTTTGTTTTATGACAACTCTCCGCTCAGTAAAGCTCACCTCACCAAATTGACCCATTCCTTGTGAGCCAGTCCTGGGCGCACATTTTTGCAGTTAATCTACCTTGCTTCCCTGGTCGTGCGGTCTCCGTTTGGTCTTAAATGTCCACATTTGATCCACGGACATTTTATTCATGAACATTTGATCAATAGTAAGACTAAGGCATTTGACAAATTAAACAAAGTAACTGTCACTGTGTGTTTGAATTCTTTTAGTTTTAAAATTTTGTTTCTAGGGCTTGAACCCAGAACCGTTCGCAAAACAGCATATCACAATAACCGCTTAGCCATTATTAGTATTACTAAACCTTTTATCGGCTTCTTTTGAAAATATAACGTTTTGTTATATGCTATGTGAAAAGAGCTGTAAAATTGTTTCCGAATAAATAAACACAACTCAAAATATTCACACAATGCAAATAAAATGTTCAAAAACTTCTCGCTAATAAGTCGCTATAACAATATTATTTGACAGCAAACAATGCCCTAACGGGATATTTTCACAAAAATAAAATTACATAAACATCATCGCATCAAAACATACACCGAGCAATTAGAGTGGAATGCAAATATTTCCAATATACATATAAACAAATGAAATTACCTACAGCCGCCCAACCTCCTTCTCTTTGGCATTGTTCTTTTTATGAGAATGTTTATTTTTCCACTGAATAAATCAAACAGCGTAGGAGTGCAGGAGCATCAGAAATATTAGCAGGGAAGTTGAGTTATTCTTCCATGGTCGAGTGGATATTGCGGAAAAAAAAACTTTGCTTACAACAACCCAGCAGCGGGAGCACTGACGCTGAAAAATGTCCTTTTTCCGTTTCCCCTTGGTTGAGATTTTTTTCCCAGTTATTTGACTCGTGATGACCATTCAATAAGTGCCACTAATTAAATGTTTTCGAAATTTACCACATTTTTGTGTGCGTGTGGGGTTGGCAATATAATTGAAGTGTTGTGATTTTACTTTGTTCATTTAATTTATTATGTGGTCAGTTGTGTAATATTTTTTCATTTACAATCTTGTGTGAGGATAGTGCTAATCATTTTTGACCGTTTCCATGACAAGCTGGGCGAAATTTAATATTCGTCAAGCAGAACTGTTTGTGTGGAAAATTTAGCTAGCGGTGTCAACCCTGTGCCACGTGTTATTATTTTTGTTCTTCTATAGCTGGTCCAATTTGGGTTTTCATGAGTGATAAGGTTTATTTGCTCGAATATTATAAAAATGTTTTTAAAATTTACAGCGAGCCTTACAGGGCTTGAAATTCGTGCATTATCATATGTATTCTAGTTATGTTTTCAACGAACTATTAGTATTTGAATTTAAAAAGTTTGAGAGGCTTGTGGACCCTATGCGGTAAATCATTTCATGCTCTCTTCATCAGTTTAAGCAAGCGCTCCACTACATACCTTAGTGACTGTAACAACAATTTCCTTTTTTTTCTGCGATGAGTGCAAGTAATGCTCGCGATAAAATGTGTTATTGACACCCTTAACGCAAATTCGTCCGATTGTAAAATGCTTCACAAGCAAATCGTGACCCAATTGGCAAAATATGACGATATATTTAAGTGTGTAGAAGAAATATCTACCAGCGTAGATCTTTACACCGGCTTCTATAAGACAAAGTTCAAAAATATAGACAATAATTTAAATCTAAACTTTTGAGTCTAAAGAGTGATATTAAATCGGATATAAACTCAATTCTGAACCCGCTAACCATCGATAACCATCTTAACACATTTCGCTCTTACCTGGATACATATTTGCAAAGCTCATCAACCCGTTGATCCACTATTGTTTGACCCGTTACTTGGCCTCCTCCTCCCACCGTCTCTCGACGAAAGCTTATAAAACATTTTGGTATTACATGGACACAATCCGATAGGCAAAGCTGGAAAAAACTTACCAACCTCTTAACCAAAGGCGCCCCTCAATATGCGGATATCTCTTGGATTAGACATTTTTCACTAAAAGATTTGGCATCACTATCAGCCATTACAAAATGTTTAACCATAAAAGTCATCGCAAATTTAGATTAGACCTCCCTGATAAACGAACCCTTCCTATCCTATCGCGTAGGAATCCGCTAAGTCTAAGTAATATGCAATTATTACCTAATTCTTGCTATTTTGATGCATTTTTTTTAACAACTTTCTGTTCACTAACACTTCTGCAATTATAAGGTGTGAATTCCAAGATCCAAGTCAAAGTGACAAAGTGATGGACCAACCTACAACCTAATAGTCTAAGAGCCCGGACTAATTTTTCGGTCTGAGAGGTAACCCAAAGATATTTGATTATTGTGTAGCTTGATTAGAGAGTGTATTGAAAATAGCAGCCTGGCAGCAAATCGTGGCAGCCGACGGGTGTGAATGTGCGTTATTTTCCCCAATAGTAATAATAAGTGTAACCACTTTAAACACGAAAATATTGGTCCAAGACGTTTTTCATACAGCCAAGCCCTTGCCAGACGCGACCAAATTGCCGGATCAAACCAATTTTTTAATATTTGACGTAACCACCCAATTTTTTTTCTGAGTCTATTGAAGACACTGCTGAACACAGAAATATAAGTCCAAGATGTTTCACACGCAGTGAAGCCCTTACCAGACGCTGTAAAATTGTCGAAACTCACTATATCCAGGAAATTTCAGCCCACTGCCGAATCAAACTTTTTATAATTTAGAAGAAAAATTACTGAACTTTGCATTTTGCAAGTAAATTCCTATTATTTAAAATAAACGAAACCGTAATGTGAATTATGTACGCAATATTAGTAATAAAGCAACCAAACACTGCAAACTCTAAACAAAATGAAAATTTACCTTTTTAAGCCAACAAAAAAAATCAAACTTAGATATCAAGATGATTTGATTTAAAAATCATCAAATTAATGTCTGAGTTTTTTGCTATAGATCAGCTTGTGGATTAAGCAGAGAGATTATTGTTAATTGAAATTTTTTTAAAAAAAAGTTATGGTTTCCTTCTGTATTCTTTTTTCGTATTAATTACATAGGTATTATTCCAGTAATAAGAAGTTATTGCTAGTAACGAAAAAAAAAAAAAAATATATTGGTTAAAGTGACTCCCAAAAAGTAAGCGTTGAAATTAACGACATAGCCTATAGCTTTTAGGGGGTCTTTACCTAATCCCAGTTTCAGAGTAATCGGTTAAGATGTTTTCACGTCAAGTGGTTACATGCATCAGAAAATAAAACAAATTTTGTTCCCATATTATGTTTGTAAGCGCCTGGCATTTCGCGACCAGGCATTTGGTTGCCTGTCAGCAACAGAACTGTTTTATATTATATAAAATAGGAAGAAGATTCCAAAATGAACATGAACAGGAACACCCATCTGAATACCTCATATCTTCCAACTACGTCTACCGACTACCGAAATTCTCTTTGTCGGCCACTGAATTTTTCAACGAAATATATAAATCACAAAGCAAACATTACAACAATGAATCGGTTTTTCGTTCCTTGTTTGTTTTTTCTTCCACTTTAACAATAATGGATCACAGCTCAATAATTTACTCGGGTATGCATGTGTATTGAAAAAAGAAATAAAATTCGAGTGTGCAATTTTTCACGCCAGCACCGAAATTTAAATTTTTCATCTCAATTCATCGACTCCGTGTAATGTCGGTTCAGCTCAGACTCACCGATATCCTGCAGGTATGCTTCGGTATTCACAAATTAATTTGCGCCTAACTATAGAATATTCAAATTGAATTATAAGTACACAGAAGAGGATCCTTCTCCAGTACTGTGCCTTCTTTCGTTTCGTTGGAAAAGAAACTGGAAGCGGCGCGTCGCTATACATGCGTTTTATCATTTGAAAAATAAATTCGTTTGCTAAAATTACTATTCCCCAGATAGGCCCACTTGGCTCTGCATTATTTAAATTTCACACGCAGCGCACACCGCACCGACTCAAGCGTAATAAAGACTTAATTGGGCGAGATATTTAAACAAAAGAAATAAAAACCCAAAAGTTAATTGTGCGCGGACAAATTGAACACAGAAATTACATTTTGTGTTAATTCGTTTATCTCAGTGTCTCACACTCACCACTTATTGAATTGGCAACAGGAAGAGCGCTCGCCTGGGGGTATATAAAAGTCGAAATACCTCGATGCTGCTTGAACCCAGTTGAGTTGGGAATATCAGCGTCGTCGTCGACTATATTTCCTATGTTGTGGGCGAGTTGTCAACGATTTTATAAAAATAGTCGAATGAGAGTGCGATTAATGTTTTTCGATCTTTTTAATTGGGTTAATGCAAAGCAAGATGTTCTGATGATGCTGTTGCATGTTTATGGGCGAGAGGAGCAAGGTGGCATTTGTTTCTTCTTTTTTTTGCTGCCTAAAAGTAGCGGCGGTATATTTTTAGAATTTTTGTTGTTTTCGAAAAGAATTTTGTTGGATATTGTTTACAACCGAATCAGGTGATATGGTGGAATTTATTTTATCCTCCTATCCTTCACGTTGGAGAATAATTACAAGCAAAGAAAAACAAAGACGAATTGGAATAAGTATCTCGTGAAATATGTGAAGAATTTTTATTATGTTTACCGTACATATCCGAAAGGAAGGAATTTACAATTGTATATAAAATTGCTGAGAGAAATAAATCAAAATCTGTCGATTAACTCTCGTAGACCTTGATTTATTTGGCATTTCACTGTTGATGGTGTTTGATTTAGTGTACCATAAGAGGTGTACGATAGCTATGTTTAGGATTATAAAGTGCCACGACTGTACGTTAGGTATAGGCATATTTTTTCTATAAACTGCTTAACCTTTCAGATGTTTGATGGACAGCACAAGTTGGAGTGAATGGAAGAAGGATTGAAATCTTGTTTTAGTAGGTTCGAAGGGTAGGCTTAGGCCCATTTTATTCACTCGAAGTTGAACACAACTTGGCGATTTTTATATGGAAAACTCCCCGAGTTGTTTTCAGCTTCGAGTGAATAAAATGGGCCTTAATGGTTAACTGATGGGTTTCTGTGGATGGAAGTGCAGGTATTTACTGTAAAATGCTTAATTGAGCATGTCCCTTAGCCTCCCTAAATATTGTTGAATGCTTAGAAACTCTGTCCTTACTGGACTGTAACACAACGCAACTTGATGTAGAGGAGGTTCGAATCGATTTTCAGTAGTGATTTCAAAATTACCTAAGAAAGCAACCTACGTGAATTTAGCCCGCACTTTTTCTAGAATTAAAAACTGAGTTTTGCAGTCGACTTACACCATTTATAACTCAAGAACGGCTGTACCGATTTTGATGATATCTGATTTGTTGGATTAATCTCCTCCCCGAATAACAGAGTAACTATTAATATAACGGAAATATTAACAAAAAAAAATCTAAATATTCAAATTTTCGAAATTATATTACTTATTGATTTGGACTGTTTCCTTCCACTCTGATTTTAGCATGCCACCAGTAAGTCAGGATTTATAAATTCGCTATTGGACTCGCATCACGCATTTCTACATCACGATTTTTTTTCGGTCCGAGCATCGAATGGAAAACAAAGCAAAACAAAAAAAAAATACAAAAGAACCCAAAAGATAATACTAGAATAATTGTTTTCTTTTTAATTGCTAGCACGAACATAAAACGACCGATTACAGATATCTATAATAAAGCAAACACAGAAGAAAAAAAAAGAGATAAAAAAGAACAGAAGAATCGGGTGGCTACCACGGAACTTTTCATCCGCTTTACCATTATGTTCCCGATGGTTGGTCAATCAAATCAATCAAATATGTGTAAAAAAAATACGTTGGCTAAAGGCAGTCATATAACGGTGTTCGAGATTTAGGCTCCGGATAAGTATGATCAGGTTACTCACTATCAATTGGGCCGGTACCTGAACGGCAACGAGGCTGTGTGGCGGATTTTTTCGTTTCCAATCTACGAGCGTCATCCATCTGTCGTCAGCTAAGCGATTCACTTGTAAAATGGGCCGCGTGCTATTTCACTGCAGCCAATACAACACAGCGACCCGTTTGAGCACCTGCAACAACATGAAAAAAATTCTTCGACTCTTGCCGAGACGACGAGTTCGCTCGTACGCTTCTTTATTCCGAAATGCCACGCTAATCACGAATATTTTCACAATTATGTTGACTATAGGAGGTGCTTTTATTTTTAAGTTCAGAGTTCAGCTCTGAATCGCGCGTGCTCAGACCGTTCTGATGTATTTATGAAACACAATTGTGCACATTGCTTTTATTATGACGAAGAATATGCATAAATTGAATATGTATTAATTTTTATTTTATTAAATTGCTTTATATTTATTGGCAGAATAACAAGCTTCGTCCGGCATTCAATTTGTTTTGTTTATCCTTTTTTTTCTGTGAAGTGTGTATGTATACTGAAAGCATTTAATTTATAAATGCAGATATGTGTGGCAATGTTGAAAATTTTGTTTTGCTTTACGCATATGATTGCCCACTGTTTTCATAAGCAGGACATCGTTCCATGCGAAAGCGGATCAGCACTATCCACTCCAAAGGCTCATAAGAGGAGAGGGGGAAGTTGCGATCGCGCGGAATGAACCAGCACTTGCACAGCACACCACAGTAGTCAGTGGTGTTTGCTGCAGTGGAGTGGTTCAAGTTGAAAGCGGTAGTAAAAGAAGGTGAAAGACGCCGCAGTGGAATCGAGGGTGAGTGTCAGACATTCACTGAATTGCCCTTGCAATTCAAGTATATATATTTTTATATTATTACTATTATTAAGTGATTTATTTTAGGATAGTTATGTGTTAGTGCGCCAGCTGAGTGTTTTCTATTGTTTGTTTTGGTTGTGGCGCATTTGTTTTGCCATTAATATGGTGTGTTGCATTCCCGCGGGATGCACACACTACCTTTTTTTACGTTTTAGTATTGGTGGTGTATGTAGTTGGTTTTCTTCTGCACACCTACTTAAAGCCAGAATGTGTCTGGTATAGTTTTCTTCTGCGCGTCTGTCTTTGATGCGTTGCCACTCTTTGCTCTCATAGCATGTGTGGCATTCATTACAACTTTTTATATTTGTTGTTGGGAAAAAGTGTTTGGGGTGAGTTATCCTCGCACATTCCCTTGTACTGTGGCACGTCTGAATCTCTTTCTCTTTCTCTTTCTCGTGGTGCGTCAGTATGGTGTTCTGCTGCGCATTTTTACGGTATGTGTTTGCGCTGGTGTTCGGCTGCACATTTCTTTTAAATTGGAAGTGAGTCATGGTGTGCTCTCTCACTCCAATCGTAGGAAGAATATAGTGATGGTGTTCTCCTGTATTCGCTTAATGAATTCTCTTTGGTGTGATGGTTTGCTCCTTCAGAGAGGGATTCATCATGTTAGTCTGGTGGTTAGCCAAGGGTGAGATTCCCGATAAGTTGAGGTTCAGATGTTGCAACAGTATCTTTCGTCGTAATATGGGTGTGGAAATGGCTCAGCTGGGAATGTAGCATAATAAGTGTATGTATCCTGTATGTATTTGATAGTTTATTCTCATGAATTATTTTTCCTTGTAATTGCGACGGTAATTCATGAGTGTTTTTTTTTATATCCTTCATTTACAGGTGTCATGGACGATTTGATCACGCCCCACAACACGCTGATGATCCTTTTAGGACAGGCGTCCTTATTACTATTTTGTTTGCCTTTTATATTTTTTTGTCAATAAAAATTATGCTTCGTTTTAATCGGAGTCCTCCTTTTTTTTTGTAAATTTAATGGTATTCCTTACAATACTCATAGAGCTCTGACCATGCTCTGAGAGAAAAAAGAAACACTAATTCTGAGCGCTGATGTGTGTCTGAGCTAAAAAAGAGACACTCCACACGATTGGCTGCGAATGCACGCGCGATTTTAATTTCAAAATCATGTAACAATTTTATGAAATCTTCAGATGTTCCGGGCTTGCCGCTACACAATTTGAAATTAAAAGTCGGCTTGGTTATAGTTTTGTTGCGCAACCTTAATGAACCGAAACTTTAAAACGGAACGCTTTTGATTGTTAAGAATCTCAAATCAAATATCATTGAAGCGACAATTTGGGGATGAAAATTCCAAGCCGAAGATGTTCTCACTCCGAGGATTTCGCTTATTAATAACGGTTTGCCATTCGTATTTAAGCGTCCTCCAGTTTCAGTGTCTAGCTTTCGCTTTGGCAATTAATATAATATTTTTTCAATCTTGAATTCACATATTTTTCACAAGGTCAATTTTATGTGGCGCATCGTGTCGGAAAAACCTGCCGCTTCGTACGTGCACGCTCCAGATAATAGAATGAAAAATGTTGTGTCCCATAAAGCACTTTAGTGAAAAGTGTAGTGCAGTTTGATATCCACCAATAAGAGTGTTTATCAAAGGTAACCACTATCCCCATCCATGATCTTATTACATGTTTACATAATATGCATGTATTCCTGACTTTTCCACTTTTATAAATATTTTAAAAAAGGCTCTTGAAATTCCTTTTTTCCCATTAATACTAACATTTTTAAAATATGTTCGGTTAATGGCCTACAACAAAGCTAATTACCAAAAAAAATATATAAATAAAAAAAAAAAACAAAAAAAAATTGTTCCCAAGGTCGTAAAATTCTTTGACAATGACAATTAAATAAAACAACAAATGGCTTCTATGTCCCCATTATATAAGAAAATGTTGACTCAATTTGTGTCTGTTTACTTAACGTTTTCACCTCTGTATATAAACATATCGTTTTATACGTATTTAATACTTAATGTGGGTGATATGGTGTTCTCTCTATTCCGACAACTTAAAGAAAATTTATTGCTGATATAGTTTGTTTTGTTTTAACTTTTAAACTATATTCGCCAGAAAAACACTCAAGGTTTGCTTTCCCTTTAAAGTTTTCCAAACAGTTTATTATGTGGCAACATCTGTTTTTTTTTTGTTTAAAATCCTTATTCATTTCTGAACAAAAATAATCCACCTTTCTCCGATAGAACAAATAAAATTTCTAAAATAAAATTGTCGAAATGTCATGCGTGTAGACGATGTCATTTTGTGACATATTCGCCATAAAACATTTTTGTAAATGCGTCAAAATAAATCAGATTTTAAATTTTTTATCACCACTCTACTCGTCATTTGCTGGCAACAACTCCATGGAATAATATAAAGATCAATTGTATAATTTGCAATATTTTTTTTTTTTAAATTCAAAATCTCAATGTCGAGAGTAGAGTCGGAATATAGCTTCATAAATTATTCCCACACTCGCATCCATTGAGAGACGACGTCAGTTAGTAAAATTTTCCGCCGCGCATACGTCACCTTCATATCCTCTATTTATTTACATTCCAAAGATCAATTTGCGGATATGCAATGGCCATTGATAAATGAACACATATACACCCGCCAATACTAAACCTAAATAGATTCTCCACATGGATGACTGGAAAGAAAATATGAATGAATGACTTGATGGTATCTCTGTGTAACAGGGACATGTGTGTGCAGCATTCTCAAAAACAAATTCATTCAGAATTGAAATCATTTTTTTTTTTTTGCTACAGTGTTATCTGACGTCACACGTAAAAACATTTACAGTATTACCAGACCAGAACGCATGAATGAACATGCATCTTTAATGAGCCCAAGATGAAAAGTGAACCATCCCTCAGCTCAAATTCGTTGTATTTTGTTGCGACTGTTCAGATACACGTTTAGGGTAACTCGGAGAGCAAAACATAGTAAAACCTTAAAATCAATTTGTTTATTCCCTTAATGGTAACCTTCAGCATTGTGGTCGGCTATGCATTGTGTACTCGCACATGCACGAGCCTGGAGCTTCATGACGTCACAAAACACTATTATCCAGGGGATTTGTTTGTTACATCGGCGTGCTCATTAATGTACAATGAAGAGGATTATGTACGTTAAACTAGATGTTATTCCAGGTTCACAATTTCATTTACTGCGTCACAATTTCACCGGGATCATCATCATCTGTCGTGTGGAATGTGGGTATAAAACAAAAAAGATAGCGTATACGCCCGAGGTTACGTCAATGGCTTCCAATGCCGCCCCCATTGTAAACACTGCACACTCGGAATTCAAAAGCTTTTTCCAGTTGAACTTATCATCTTTTTATGGGGTCCTTGTTTGCAGTTGGTATATTCATTCGGAATTTTAGATGAACGATTTATTAGATGGCGTTCATCGTTGAACGTGGGTGCGTCAAATCTGAGGATTTGAATATTTTATGAAGTACTATTTCATTCTATAACCTGAGGGATTTGTGGAATGGCACAGAAATGTGTGAGAAGTTGCTATAAATAAATATCAAGTGACTAAGCATATATATGGAGTAGGACTAAGTCTGGCGAAAATATCAACACCAATCGCAAATTGGCACAAACAATTTAGCAACAGCATAACAACAAACGTAGTTTGGAGGTCGGCCAAACTATTTATATTGAATTGATACAAGACAGATACTATCACATTCTCTATGCCAGTCAGTGTTAAACGAAATTCCGGAAGGGATTTCAAGATCTCATGTTGTGTGAATATCACAAAATCGAGAAAGGCAATGCCGTGAGGCAAACAATATAATATGTCTCTAGGGAAATAGTTCAGCGACATAAATTGATACTTCGTTTGAGATCAATTATCTCGTATTATTCAGTTACAGTAGTAGTAATTTGTCAAATCTTAGGTTTGACAGTGAGATCGCAGATTATGCAATTAGAGGAACAAGATATCGGTCTGATGCAGGAAAACCTGTCTTACAATTGACCCTTTAACTATAGTGTTCCTTAAACATCGATAGTCTATTCATTCAACTATCGAAACCCATATATGAGCACATATTCAAAGCAAACGTAGAAGAAGTACGGATAAATAATTTGGAACATGTACTTAAAAGAAGTACTTCGTTAGTAGAAGTACTACTTTTCTACGTATAAAAAGGACTCGTATTTGTATTTTTTTAGGTTTAATTAAAGACGCCTGTACGTAAAAGCAGTACTCATACTAACGACGTCTTTAGTTAAACCTAAAAAAAAAATACAAATACGAGTCCTTTTTAAACATTTCTTGACCACAGCTGCTTCGGTATTCTATTATTTTGCAGTGTCTATAGGCATCGGTTTTGTTTAGATATGCATCTGGCTTATGATGCTGTAAAAAAGGACAAACAATAAACTCTGACAAAAAAAGAGGTAACCTCTTTACTGCAAATTGCGTTTGCGCGACTATGTGCATGCTGCATATGCGAGTACGTACTCCTTCCAACCCTTCCACGAAATAACAAGTGGCCGTTGGCGCTGGTGAAAGTGATTTCAATTTTTTTTTTTTTTTTTGTATATATTTTGTTTTTTCTTGTTTCAACAAAGATTCAATCGTTGCATATTATTTGCATATCCTGGTAGCATTTACAATCGCAGATAGTGCTGTGTGTTTTCTAACTTTGTAGATGCAATTCACATGAAGCTGGTTGTTCTTACGGCTAAGTTAAAGTTTGTTCACTAGTTTTTTATTCATAAATTATGGACAAATTTACATCCCCGTCTTAAGAAAATCGTAAGTACATTAAACTATCGATAGTTTTATTCCGAAACTATCGAAACCATCAAAATGTTAAACTATCGATTATTAAGGAACACTACCTTTAATAAATTCTAACGCCAGAAGTCGTTATGGTAGGATCTGTATATTGGTTTTACCGAAGGGCAACTTCAATCTTGTCTCCAGTATTGTGTTCAGTATATTGCTATCAATTCTGCTTACTGACAAACGAAGTTTGAAGTGTTCTTAATTAAAACAAACACATTTCATGGTTGGACTAGAAATAAAAATCAAATATCGACAGAAACTCCGTTTTCTGGTTTTGCTAATATGCAATTTCCTAGGTCTGCTCCTCTTCCGTGGATCTTAATTCATACAGCTTTCTCTGCATGGTTTGTAGTATAATTGCAGTCTAGTAAAGTTTGCGGTTGCACTTATTTAAAGTGTTGTAAAAAATTTAAAGAACTTACCAGTAACTTTCTTTAAATACATCATAGCGTTTGCCTCGAACTGTGACGAGCTACATTGAGGATCACAATGTCGTCTGTAAAATTTACAGAGAGTTACATAATATTTTTATTTTGGTATTCGGTTTTTGCTTCGATAGATTAGATTCTACAGTTACGTATTTTAGGGGATTCAACCGGAAAAAATGCTTATACTGATACTCGTTTCGGTGGAAATGCCGCTATTTACCTTCCCATTTTTATTTGATATTTACGCTGAGCCTTCGGAAACTTTCCTTGTTTCTCTGTCACTATTCTGGCAGCTAATTTTACTTCAATTATGAAATAGAAGATGTCCTTGAAAACACAGACATAACCTTAGCTTTGTGTAGATATTTTTTTTAAATGATTTCATTGCCTTGAAAATCTGTTTTAAAATAAATTTCTTAAGCTGCTAAAGCCTTTTTAACAAAATTAATGCATGTCCTAAATTCAAAATTTTGATTGTCACTGTAGCGCTATTTTCCAAGATGTACCTCAACTAATTAAGCTCTTCTTTACTAAGGTAAATAGAAGCACATTTTACTACGAAATTTTTCGACAGATGAGATTGCACTGATGTTTGACCTGAAAATTACTCCATTCAATATAAATTTTGTAATACAGTTTCAAAAGATCACCACTGTTGAAAATTGCTAAACAAATTACTGTGGAACTATTCATATTGCGTCAAGTGACAAGTTCTACTACGAAAATTAAAATTGGTCTCCATAAATTCAATTTGTTGCGTGCCACTCTTGGCTATTGGTAGATATGCATTTAAAATTCTTTCCGTTAATTAGAAAATGTCTGCGTGCACCCTCCCTTTAGCGAAATAAGAACGACATTTGTCATTTCCATTAACCTCGCTATCCGGTTGCTGGCAACCATGAACTTGATTCTCTGCTCAAATTAGTGCAGAGTAATGACCTCCCATCACCTAAACAAGGCGAACATTAAAACAAAGTTCCACCAAACGCGTGTAATTCCTTAGATAAATAACTAGTCCTTTCTTAAAGCCCAGCTGCAAGAGTCTGTTCGCTTACAAAATAAATTATTTGATAAAACCCAAAAGACCCAAGTTGCCTTTCATTAAAGAAAATGTTAATTTTTTTACCGCGGATGTTATACCTGTACATTGTACATTGCCTTTTGGAGAAATTAAAATAAAATGTCGGTGGTAAAAAATGTTTTCCTTGGCGTCTCCCGTATCAACCCCAGAGAAGCCAAAAGGAAACGCACATAAACAATCGTTTATATCTCCCGTAGAAAAATATACACCATTCACTGATCGACCAGTGTCTCGCAATTTTTTACTATGCATTCATCTTGGCGTTTCATATGTTTTTCCATTGTCGTGGGCGTTTG
Organism: Cheilosia vernalis; assembly: GCA_949126925.1. Taxonomy (NCBI): domain Eukaryota; kingdom Metazoa; phylum Arthropoda; class Insecta; order Diptera; family Syrphidae; genus Cheilosia; species Cheilosia vernalis. The sequence continues at coordinate 42,930,325 of OX421359.1, forward strand.
TATATGGCAATCGCGATAAAAGACATCACGGAGAACGTCAGCAAAAACAAACATTGGGCGGAAAAGTGTCACAAGGCATAACAGTAGGGTAGGGCGGGGCTAGTTGGGCCACGGGGCAAGTAGGTCCACTCGAATAACTCAGAAACTAAGGCCCATTTTATTCACTCGAAGTTGAACACAACTTCGGGATTTTTATATGGAAAACTTCACAAGTTGTGTTCAACTTCGAGTGAATAAAATGGGCCTTAAAGTCCTACATGACAACGATGACACACAATCGAAGTGTGTGACTTACGGCCACAAGCCAAACTAGTTGAAATTGCATTTTTACTTTCAAAGGGGCGCGTCGTTTAAAATTTGTATTTTTAAGTGTAAAAACTAAAAAAAAAAAATTATTTCTTTTCTTTCTTTTTTTGTGAAGCGGTGCAAATATCAGAATAAGGTAAACATTTTTCATGTGTCCCGTTATTGTATTTTTTTTCGAGTGTGGAATTGAAGTGTTTGGTGTAGTTGTTTCTTTGTGAAACAAAATGTTCAACAAAGTCAGTGCGGGGTAAGTTGGACCGCCAGTGGTGAGGAAGAAAAACATCTTGATTGGTTTTGTCTTATGTGTATGGAAGCATATTCAAAAAGTTTACCTGGGGAGGAGTGGGTGCAGTGTCACACTTGCCGAAAGTGGGCCCATTCAAAATGTTCCAAAATATGTCAAGGAAGCATCTTTATTTGCATAAATTGCAGTAACGATTATACGATTCATAATCTATAAAATAATATTTTTATTCGTATCTAAATTTATTTTATAGAACGTCATAAAGCGGTTTTTTATTTTCGTTTTTTGAAGTTTATGTTGTGTTTTTTCATTTAGTTTTCATTTTAAATACATTTTAGAAAGAAATTATAGCGTTTTCGTATGTTGTAAAAATTACTTTTCAGTTTTTTTGGGTTTCGGACCAACTTACCCCACTCACTGGTCCAACTTGCCCCGCTGGTGAGGTAAGTTGGACCACTTGGACTTGGTGTATTTGAGTCAAAATAATTATTTAACTGTAAGATAAATTGTTTTTTTTTGTAAATAACATTAAAAAGTCGAAGTTTCAATGTATCTATTTACTTTAGTTTCATAGCTTAATTATGAACAGATTGGAAGTTATGAAGAGTCAAAAAAAAGTGGTCCAACTAGCCCCGCCCTACCCTACTACGACTTTTTGCTTTTTTATAAGGTAAATATTTTATTTTCAGTTTCTCATCATCGTTCTCATCACGATGATTCGTCCTCATTAAGGAAAAAATATAACTGATTTTTATTTATTTATTTGGTGGATGTCAATTTGGTGGAAAAAAAATTCGTTGTATCAGGAACGCCTTTTTTACCCACATTTCACTATAGAAATGTAACTCATTCTTTCCTTCGTGTCACAAAAGTTCGTTAGAAGTTCTTGAGAACTTTTGGGATTTGAGACGTTTGGAATTCTCCCCATTTTTGAACCATCACAAACTGTTGCTCACAAAGTTATGTTGGGAAGGTCACCATTACTCGAGCTATATAAAATACGTAAACAGGTCGTAAGAGCTGAATAATTACTTCGTTTGAGGACAATTGCAAGGTTGAAACTCAAAAAATATCCTTATCGTCTCCTTTGTTATACATTGTCGGAAGCACTTAAACAGGAAGATGATGTGGCGACGTCTTAATTCTTTGAACCATATGAAGAGGTACACAATATGACTTTGGCAGGGAAAGGACAACGACGACAAGTGACGCAAGAATTTCCAAGTGAGTGTCCTATTGATGTTAACTTCTACAGCATAAGTGATTTCATGAAGGTTGTGAGTACGGATAGGAGGTTAGTATCTACTTATTACACCCAAGGTCAGGATGAGATACCATCATGATTGAGAATTCGAAGAGAAGAGTCGATAGATCACTTTTGTACGATTTTTTTTTTTTGTTTTTCCCTTGAGGATTGGTTGAAATAATTATGAAATAATTCGGTGAATGCGTGTTCTCTTCAAATGGTTCCGGTGAGTGCTATGCAAACATCCGTCCAATCATAGGTCTTTAGCAAATATTGAATTTCGTGCAAGGATGTGAAATTGAAACTTAATTTACAATGCACGATTGCTTTAAAGCGTTTTAAAATCAAGAATCACTTTGGATGTGAACCTCAGTTCATTTTACAGATAAGACGTTCCAAATGGTTTGAGCAAGTTGGTTTCTGCACACTTAAACAGACTCTATTTCGACCTGGGGTCGTCGAATCGCATCAGATTCACTCAACTAAACTTTTTTAGATTTTTTTTTCTCCAAGTTTTCGTTTCATTCGATTTTGGAATTGGAATTGAAATTATAACCTATATTCATAGAAGTCTGTAGCAAGGGGAGCCTAACGTAAAACGGACATTTTTTGCTGCCGCACGGGTGCTCATTTATGTTACCCCATGTGGAACCGTTTTTAAGGCACAGCATATAGGGCTTGTTACCCATATCCACCATTTTAGCGTGTTGCCTTATATTTATTTTCCAATCTCGCGGGTTCAATGTATTTCTCTTTAAACCCCGTACAATGTTTGGTTTCGGCTTCTGCCCAATTATTACATCAGTTGGTACATGGATAGCGTAGCCATTGATATTACAAGATTAATAGAGTCGGTATTTTTATTTGCAGTCAGAATTATTTATGATTTTTGGCTATATATAATCAACATCTATAAAATAAATAAACAGATGCCACAACAGGACCTTAGACCTCAGGTCAGATTGTTTTGTAAGACGAAAACGTTAAAAAGTTTTCGTGCGCACGAATGATTTCCTTTAAGTTTCAGAAGTAAATCTTTCGTGCACGCGAAATGCCAACCCCGATTTCGCACAACCACACATTTGAACTAGTGTTTTTGTCTGTTTGGGAGCAACTTACTATTTTATGCCGAATCCGAAATTACCGACTTAGGAAAGTTTTTTTTTGGAAAGGTGCCACAGCGCCTATAGCTTGACAGTTATTATCTTTATATGCTGGGTATGAAAATACTTTCTCGCCAATAAATGGTCCATGCTTATTTTCTACTATGGCAGACCATAACCAATACTAATGTCCTCTGTGTGACGGGTGTTAAAATGCTGCTTTGAAGAATCATTTCCACAACAGTTAAATTTTCCTATTGCATGTGTATAGTGTTCTGATCTTTCTCTAAAATTACAAAGGAAGCTTGTTTTTCGCACATGTTCCTTAAATTCTGCCCAATTAACCTAGTGTTGCTCACAAAACTTCTCCATTACACACTCTTCGTTAAGTCGTTACCAAAAATCAAAACAATTATCACTATTTCAATTATCAAAACTAATCGTAAAAATTTAATAAAGGCTGTCTTTTCTTTTTATCCGTCCTCACTGACACGGATGTGCGCCAACAGGCATGTGCTCGCCGGTAAAGTGAGCTAATTTTGTACGCCTCAAATAAATGTCCACTAATTAGAGCCATATATATTTTTTGAAAACGCCCACCAAATTTTATAACGAATTTTATTTTTTCTCTCTTTCAGAACCCAGAAAAGACAAGACTGATGCACCAATCGGTGGTAATGGCACGGTATCACCCAGCACTGAGCAGCCATCATGTCAGGGGTCAATGCTGCCTCCGCCAGGAGGCGGTGGCAGCAGCAGTGGTGGTGGGGGTGGTATGAACTCAAATATGAACAGCGGTTGTGGCGGTCAAATGGATTCACATCAGAATTCCAAAATGGAACGTCCAAACACATTGGGGTCAAATAAATTGGCTCGACGAGTCAATATTTGCTACCACAATGATCATTGTAAGTGATTGCCTCCCTTTGAACTTTGTTTTAGAAACTTGCGATTGATCCTACTATTCTACTATTTGCATCCTTTAATTGTGAAAAAAAAACTAAATTTTAAAGAATCCTTTTAACTACAAAAACAAAAAAAAATATTTGTGAAAACCTGCTAACACTTGTGCGTTTTATTGTTTTTTTTTTGTCCTGTTTGAGTTTTCGTTTTTCCCCTTCTATTGCATTATCACATATCCATCCATCTGGCATTCTCATTAAATCGCAATTTTTTACCACTTTCCCAATGAAACGCAACGCAACCAAACCCTATAATAAACAATTTTACAGATCCTGAAGGCGGTGGCCCACCAGGAAGTACACCACCTCCGTACACAGGTGACGGTCATCATAAACTTCCAGGGCATATTTTATTGTCTGACCTTCCAGAGCCTCCAATACCATTGTCGGAGATTGGACCCATCCCACCGCCACCGATGTTTTCAACGCCAAGTCCAACGTTGATAGCTGGACGACCGCATGGACCGGGAGCTGTTAACGATCAGGATTATCAGGACTATGACTATGATGGTAGGGCATAGTCAGTGATTATTATCTTATGGAATTAGATTTCATCGTTTAACCCTTTTCTCCAATTACTATCTCTTATAACTGTTTTATCTGTTAATCTGGTTTTATGTTGGTCAAGGTATCATGTTTTTTTTTTTTGTTGTTCCTTCTTTTAGTTTCCTTCTTCTGTTTTACTTAATTGAAATGTGTATTCTTTACATTCATCATCATTTTGTGGTTCTTTCCAAGGAGTATTGGCTATTTGGTTATTTGTGATTTCTTTCTTACGCGCTTTTGTTTGTAGTTTGTGTTTTTTGTTTTTATTTGTTCGTATAAAAATATTTAATCAATTTAAAATAAATATAGTCTGGTAACTAACATACATGCAGACAAAGGAGCTCGGTGGTCAATTGTTATTGGAATGTACTATCACAGGCTAATCGTCTTTTATTTTTTAAGGATAAGCTTTTTATATCCAATTCAATTCCCCCCTACGAATAGAATGGAGGAGACGAAATAAAACCAAGCATGAGAGAGTATTATTTGTTATCAATTATTTAAAAATTAGCTTTCAACTTTATAATGCATTGTTCCTGAAAAGCTATACGAATGCAGTTGGAGTAAGGTTAGGTAAAAATAATGATTCTGTTAAAGAAGATTCTGCCCCACTTCATTTGTTAACACAATTAAACAAGCTGTAAACCTTCGAAGAATGGACCAGTAAAATCATTTAAAATCTAACAAGTTTATAATTGTCTTCATAGGGCCTAAAAGCCTAAAACTATTTGTTATATAAATAAATTTTTACAATTTTTAAATAATTTTGTAACACAAAGTTACAATTATTCTAATGCTGACTTAACCGACACTTGTAGACAAATTCAGTAAGTACTTGTGTAAGTCAACCCCATTGAGTATCACTCAAACTCAAACTCTCTCCTGTCCACCCAATAGTGAACCTCTTATACCCATCCTATTATTGATGAATATTGTCAAACAGTCGGTTGGAATTGCTTTATGAAGGCGGACTTCGATAATAAAAATATGAACTATATCAAGAGTTTTTCAATTATTTGAGGAAACCAACTCTGCAGAACTTGGGGATATTTCGAGTTGTATTATAGGTGCCTAGTTGTTACAACCTTTCAACAACAGTTGCAATTAAACAGCTCAAATTTGTGTTTGGTTGTTGCTTCATGTTTGATAAAACTTAGTTAGTTATTCAGCAAGCACTTGTTATGTGTTATGAATATCCCCAAAACTACCTGCAAGCTAAAAAGTATACATAATACCTGACTTTTACTTTTTTCTACAAGTGGTGATAAGATCAAAAAACTTTCTGTTAAATAAATGAGTCACACTTCTACAAAAACACTATACTACATGTACTTGCAGTATTATATTAAATGTAGATAACAAACGCATTGCAGACTGTGAACTTTTTTGTTTGAAACTTCTGTAACAAATTTCAATCCCAAAGCTGACATTAAAACGACTTGTTAACAAATTCAGCCGAGCCTTTTTATATCCTGTGAACTTGTAGTTTTGTGGTATTGGCCACTGCCACCCATATCACATAAGAAGTGAACCTGTTAAGCAAGCAATGCCGTCTAGAGGTAGGATAAATTGTGGACTTGTAGCTTCGTGTTTTATAACTGTTATGTCATCGGCAGTCGATAATAAAACTTTGACGATCACAGCAGAAGTGTCCGAAATCACCTTACAAAAGTTTTATGTTTCTAAGTATACTTTTTTAACAAGTGATAAGTGAAAGTAGACGCCATTTTTGATTTTCTTTTTTATTTTAACAAATGCAACAAACCTTTTTTGGTATTATATAAAAGACATTGCATTAATTTAAAAAGCAATCTTAAAGTAAAAGTTGTTACCGTTGAACTCAATCTATTTATAACTCTGATTATGTACTGTCAAGTCGCCTGCGGTGGGTTGGCGGCTTTAGGAATCATCAGGTATTCTTAATGTATGGACCTTGTTATTCGTGGTAAAGCTTGAAGGAGTTTGAAATTGGAAATCTTGGGATCCATTTTTGACTGAGTTATATAAACGGAATTCACCAATTATTGGCTGAGAATATATACGAATTGAACATTTTCTGAAGATGGGCGGGCTTTATGTTGGTTATTTAATTTGTACTGTACGTTAACTGATTCTTCGTTATCAACAATATCATAAGCTTCATGGGACTATAATTTATAAATGGTCGATTGCGTAAAATTTTAAGATCACAAGATGTAACATTGAATAAAATTTATATGACGTGCTGAAAATTAGCCAATATATTGACACTCGAAAATAATCATGTCGATTTTTTCAATTCCAACTTAATTCACTAATCTATTTATTTGTTTGTATATTTGTAGTTTATACTTAAGGGTAATGTAATACTTCCTATTCCCGTCAACTTATAATTTCCCTGCTTTTATTTTCTTTATGAAATATTCTAAATATTCTGTCCTATTTCTAACATTGAAATTATGTTTTACTCACAATTAAATATTGCAACAGATCAAGACGGTGATCAGGACGAACTAGATTCGGATGAAGAATACATGTTCCAGCTGTCACAACCAAACCAAAATATTGACACATGTCGTATTGAGGAAATTCCAGCCAAAGAGCCAAAACCAAATGCAGTTCCTCTGAAATCCGCATTGAAAAAGAAGGCAGGCCAGTCAAATTCATCGCCTGGTACACCCACACAAGAGCAATCAAATAACAGTGGTCATAGTTCATCGGGATCTGGTGGAAGTGGTGGTGGTGGCGGCTCATCTTCAACATCAGCGAACCAGCGGCCATTGGTTGTGAGGCAGGAGGCTAATAATTATTCATTAAAGTGAGTATACGCTGGTGTGGCCCTATATAGATACATACAAATACACTTTTTCTAACTTGAAATTATGTTTCTTCTATTTGTTTACTTTAATAATGCGTAGACCAATTCTTCGGCCTCGGATTAGGATATGGTAATATTGAGTTTTTGTTTCTGCCAATCTACTACCCATTTTTATTTTATTTTTCCTGCTTTGGATTGTTTTTATTTTCATTTGTACAAGCATGAGATTTACGGATTTGCTGTCAAGTTCCATTAAGAATATAGACAACAGGGAAGGGAATAAGCTCAATGAGCGATGGACGAATGGATGCTTCCGGGAAGCACAAGTCTTTTGATTTTGTCATTTTTTGTCGCACGCATCAGTTGTCCCAGGCATACTTGGGCGACAACCACTGAGGATTTCGAACAGAGATTTTTCATAAATCCACCTAGCATTTGGGAAAGAGCCCTTGAAAAGTTTTTAAATGTCAGCTCTAATGAAATATTATGTTAAATTTTGAAATTAGCTTGAAGGTGAAAGCTTTTTGCGGCAAAGAACTAGAACTATTACTAAAATATAATCCGAAAGGATTTTTCATTTTTCACACTAAGAGGGGCAAAATCCCTGAGAGGCAATTGTATCCTTTTATGGAGCAAACCGAAAGTACAATAGGAAATGAAAGCTTGCCCTTAACTCCCGCCTTTTGTGTAAAGCAAGTTTTAAGTAAGCAATTTGCTTTAATTAAAAAGTTTTCTCTTTATAGTTTAATGGGAATAGGAATATTGTTACAATTATATGCTTAGATGCTTAGACCAAGTGCGAGCAATAAGAAGTTGCATGTGCGTTAACTTGAAAAGGAGATTATATCGCTGTTGCAGGAATGCTCTGTCTATGCAATATGGTTGGGAAATTGAAAAACGTAATGAGTTGAGGCGATGCTTGTGGGATGTGTAATGGCGCCCGGTGGGTGCACTTGATTGATTGATTTATTTGATTCTGATCTTGGGTTTGACGTTATTTTCCATGGAAGGCAATTTACTATGGGCTTTGGCCACCCTAGAATCTAGAGTTCGATTGCTCGTGTAGTGAGACATAAACTATCGCATCTCGAAATACATTACCAATATTTTTGGCGCTTTTTGAATAAAAAATGGGACAAGGCTTTTGGTTAGGTAAGGTTGAAGTGGCTTGTGATACCACATGAATCTAAAAATCAATTCTTCCTACTCGTTGAACCAATTGGAGTTTCTGATGAAGCGAAAGAGATTACGAATGTCTATGTTTTTTAGATCGTTCAGATCACAATAGTAGAACGCTCCCAAATGTAGTTTTCGCCTTTGTGAGAGAGCCGGACAAGTACACAGGAGATGGAGTATGGTTTCTTCCTCCTCCTAGTCAAGACAGATTCGTTTGAAAATACGCCAAGCCTTGATGACACTTATTGTAGCACTGATATGCTTCCTATCAAAGGAGATCAAGTATCTAGAACGTTTTAGATCCAGCTTTGGCCAGATCTGTTTTGTCGCTAGACATGTCGAGCCGGTTGCCCACCTAAAATTTGTTCTATTGATAGCATCCAGCTTTGTTATGAGTTTACAAGTAGCGATCGGAATGCCTATGGAATCTGTAAATGGAAGCATAGGTAGTGTAGTTTCGAGTTTGGCGAGTTTATCAGCATTACAATTAAATCAAAATCTGTGTAAAACGCTATTTGTTGTGAAATAAATTTAAGACTTATACTTTCATTTCGAGCAAGAACGTGAAAGAATACAGCCCATCGAACGTCTACGTTTTTGAACAGAAAAAAACCACGAAGTAAATTTTATGATTTGATTTTAATAGAAATTTTTAACCAACCGAATATTTGATACAACTAGCAATTTGCGGTTGATAGAAAATTTTATGAATATCAACTTTTTTGACTACCGTAATAGTTTATCCGCAAAACTATTCACGATAGATCTTAAATCTGATACAATTCATCAAAAATGTTGATAGGTTGATAATCATTCATTTTGTTTGTCAATTGATATTTGATAGACCTAATAGGACTGATACTTTTAAGCTTTTTTTTATAAAAACAATTACATTTTTTATTTTTTTTTTCATATAGAAACAAATTATAAATCTATTTTAAGCTTGTTTATAAAAACGGTTAGATTTCTTAATTTGTTCGTATAAAAACAAGTTCAAATTTCATTTATGGGAAAAGTGATTTTTTTCGAACTTAGGTGAAAACTAACGCTTTTGCTGATAACAAAAGGGAAAACAGTATTCAAAGTCTGGGCACAATGCTTGTATCAGCGACATGTTTTACCAAGGGACTAGATTTTTTTTTATTCTACCTGCGCCCTCTTTGGGTTATTTTGCTGGAAATTTTGTCCTGTGGAGGCTTGGTTAAGATTTCACAGCTTAATTTGTTATCACTGCCAGCTTCGAGAAATGAACCAAAATGTTTAAAGCGATCCAGTCTTTTTTTTCCAAAATGTCGGTTTAAAATGCGCGAAGCAGTCTCTGATATGTATGCTAGCACCAGAATGTCATCGTAGATTTTTTTCTGCTTGGTTTTAAATACCTCTGCAAACGCGACTTCTTAAAAACTTGCAATGAACAAGAAAGTTTCTTGCGTTGCTACCAGTCGTGCGAGTTATGTCCACGCCTGTTTTTTTTTTTTTTTTTTTTGTAATAAACATAGATATCTAATGAGACATTTTGTGCTCAAATACATCCACTAGAGACTCACTAGACTGTGGGAACAGATATGTGTCCTTTTTTTTATCTAAAGTATTTTATCTGCATAATTTGTAATTACCTACCTACATGCATTCCTTTCCGATTTGTTGTTTCACAATTTTTGTTTCTTAAGAATTTTAGGTGCACAATAAAAGCTCAGTTGAAGTTTGTAATCTAAAGAGGCCGGTTGTTTTAGTTGTAAATCTTGGGCGTTATTTTTGCTAAACAGTTTACATCAAGTACATATATGACAATGACAACACTGCAATGCAAAATAATCCCGCATATTCCTAAATAGTTTCAAAAACTCACTCCTTGCCCTCGCCAAAGTCCAAAATATTCCATTCTAATTTGAACAAAAAATGGGATTCAATTTCAATTTTAATATCACGCTCAAAAAGTGGTCGCTTTCATTTCAGTCTTAAAGCATCGCCATGCATATTATTCACTTCATAAGTGTACATTGCATTGTATAAATTCAAGAGATAAACAAAAATTTCGAAAAATCTTTTTCGCCTTGAAAAACAAACTCATCCTGTGAAATAAAAAGAATATCTCGCTGAAACTCTTTTGTTCCGAGCTAAGTTAACATATATACATTTGCTTCTTAAACGGTTATTGTTAAGTGAGAGATACCTTTATACCAAGAGCAAGCTTCGAGTCCTTGTTGCAGAAGAAAAACCACACAGCAGCTTTAATTATTATTCATGCAAAGGCTGCACCAAAGCAAACACATCGCAAAAGCAATCTAACAAAAACGCGAAATCGTTAATAGTTTCCCAGAGGGAATTTGCAATTGTCCTGTAAATTGTCGAAAACCTCTTTACATGTCAGGGTAACGAGAAAAAATAATTAATTCCATTACTGATTAATTACGACATTTGTTATTGATTTGTTACATTGTTTGGCTAATTTCGTAAAATGAGTGCAGAATAAGTCATGCGGATATTATTTATATCGGCAATGTGGTTGGTGTATTGATGGCAACAATCAATTGCTAAATGTGCTCCTAAGTTGGGTAGGGAATTGTAAAATCTGTTTGGAGCGTTTTGAAAAATTGAGAAATGAGTTCCATTACGAATTGTAAGTATTTCGAGAAACATTACAAAATATTTTTTATTTAAATGGGCGAAATGGCATACCGGCGTGAACCTGAAATATGCTAAACGTACAGTTCTTGCTGCTATCTTGCTAGTGAACTTTGATTGCATTTAAAATCCATTCAAAAAATAACAGTTCAGTCGGTGAGCAGTAAATCGGTGCAAAAAGAAGTGCTTAAGGAGCAACTGATTTATTTTTTGTTTTGTAAGTTTTTTGTGGATTTGCTTATTCATTATAACTTAAATAAAGACAGAATTTGGAGCACCTGCTACTGATTGCTTATAATTTTTGCCAGATTTATGCATTATCACAAATTGGCGTACCACAATCTAACCATAGACAATACGACATACGAATGCATTCTGACAATATATGCCACGCTGGTTAAGAGGTCACTTGATCAGCACTTAGCCAATTGAGGGGTCGTTGAGCACATCTTGCTAAATAAAATGGAATAGCTTAAACACCGAGAGCCCTAAATAAAATTCCTTAGCCCAATAAAACGAATTTTAAGAAATCGAGCAAAAGTGCACACAATATCATTGTGTCTCTGACTGATAAATTATTACTGGAGCGATTAAATTGAAACTGAATGCATTTGAAAGAACATAATTTCCCCTTCAAAAACGTCGGAGGAGGTTTTAGAAAAATATCTCAGTTATATTTTGTTTAAAAAATTCCCAGAGGTGTTTGGGAAATTTGCATAAGATGATTTTACTCTTGGCCAAACCATGAAAAAGCGGAGTACTATATGTCTGAGATAACTAGCTCAGCTAAAAGGCGATATCCAAAACACCAAGAGCGTCGAGACAGATCTTGAAATTTTACACTGGTTTGGAAAATACAGGTGTTTAAAAACAAGCAATATTTTAAAATATTGAGTTTTTCATGTGAATATTTATGCACTTAGGGTAAAGGTGTCAACAGTGGATCATTTTTTACTTCTTGCGCCGTAGAGCTCGCATTTATAGTAGTATAACTATTATTTTTTTTTCCACAGCTTTTTCAATGTTTTATCCTCATTTTAATCATAAGAACTCGAAGCTTTATTTATGCTGAGATAATAAAAAAAAATATTTGAAATTACCCTTCGCATGTGATCCACTGTGTACTATGGGTGTACACAGTGAAACAGGGATATTTAAAATCAATTTATTCAGTAAAAACACAAGTTTTTCTCATAACATATGTACGAAAAAAAAAACTCTTCATTTATAATATAAAAATAAATAAAAAAAACTTAATAGTTGCTAAAGATTATTGGTATAAGCTTCTATCGAACATCCGTATTTGAAAAATTAACATGGAATGCAAAATTTTGAAGCATCTAAGGATTTACTGTGTAACACTTCCAACTGATTCACTGTGTACACTGCTCTCATTTCATATTAATATTTTATAAAATAGTTCACCAAAGTAATCAAATCGAAAAGAATTGGTAAGGATATATAAGCAAAAATACAAACAATATACTCAAATAAAGTTACAATACACTCTTTTCGAATAAGAAAAAAAAATAAAACAGAAAAAAAATTAATTACCTAGGTATGCAGAAAACACAAATACACGAGTATAGCCATCTTCGACATCGCAATCGCGGAGACTGATAGTCTCAGTCTGTTGCGAAGAGAAGTGAAAATGTGTTCTTTTCTCTTTTTCAGATTTATTTTAAAATAAAAAGAGACGTTATGAGAGCAAGTGATTCACTGTGTACACTGATTCACTGTTGACACCTTTACCCTATCTATGTTTAAATTTTTACTCACAACAACAAAGTATTATATCAGCTGAGAGATCCAATAAAAACTTATATTCATGCGACGTAAGAAAACAATCCCTGCCTAGGTTTTTCTCAATTTTCTCTCAAAACACCCTCTTGAAACTGTATGCTTTTATAAAAGTTAGTTTTCTTCTGATTTATAGCATCCTTTAAAGTACGCCACAGGAAACCGAAAGCCGACAACAATATGATGTGGTTTCGTGTTTGTTAAACTTAAAACTTTGTCTGAAATTTAAACACGACTACAAATAAACTACATAGTTAAAGAAAGTATTGTCCTGCTACCTTTAAATAAAGTGGATGCGGTATAATTTACGTGCATTCACTTGCTATTATAATTCTATTGGTTTTTTTAAACGAAACTATGTGGTGAAGAAATACAAACCTCAATGTTAAATTATGGACGATGCGATTAAGCATTAAGTGAAGACTATTAGCGGAAAGTCCAAGCCCGATTTAAGTATGTAGCAGGTTTCGACTTACAGTTTGCAAAATCTGCGATCTACCATTTTGTAATGCTTTGAATTTAATAATATGTGTCGTTTACGAAAACAAATCGAATAATTGCACTCGAGCGGTGCATCTCTTGTTTCTAAAGAGGATTTTGTTCCAATTTCTTTAGATTGAAATAAAACTTACATACTTAAAAATCTTTTCAAAAGCAGTTCTATTAATAATTTTACGTATGGTTTTATATTGACGATCTTTCTCAAGATAATTATCCTAATTAATGTTATTCTCAGTCGTTCTTGATAGGTGGTGCAGTGGACAGATTCTATAGTTGAGCCACTGACCCCGGCTCATTAGTCAGCATACTACATCCAGATGGATAAATAATATTTAACAAGGTCGCGAACCTACCGAAATAGGTAAACTGCTACAATTCGGCGATGAACGACGCTTTCTTTTACCCTGGTCCGTAACTTACAGTTGCACACCCCAACTCCAGGTTGGCTAAAACAGATTTATAATTGTGCGCGCAATTTCAAGGACTGAGCGTGTACCTTCTGCTTTAGTTTAGTGAAGGTACGAATGAATATACGTTTCTTCAGCCCTCCAGAGTTAGCATCAAATTTGGGAACTTCCGTTTGGCCGCGTTGAAGTTTTGCAATCCAATTGAATCCAAATTCAGCCAACCAATTTGATTGATTGCTTTCCATAAAACCTATCTAACAGAAACTACGAATTCGTTTTAAATCTGCTACGGTTCTTCTACTCGTATTCTGTCACCAATTCCCTAATTGAGCAGAAAATTGATTGCTTCAAGGAAAAAATGTTACCTACCCGGATATATCGCCATCCAACCGGTTTGTCGAACTGGTGCTGCAGCGACCAGCGAGGCATGCACGCGTAATATCCCCTATTTCATAACGTGACTGCAAGATGATTACAAGGACATTGTCATAACCGAACACGGCAATACCTGTCGCGTTGAAAGGAAAATGTGAATTTCTCTTGCAAAAGGATAGGCATCGGTATATACCTTTTTTCATTTCATGTCATTTTTATAGAATGAGATGAATTTTTTCAAGGTTCACTGTCATTTCCGGTTATTTGAGTTCACAGAGTCGCTTATTAGATTTCCATGGTATTATTACTCCTCCTGTGAAGAATTCAACTTGTCTTCATTTTGAACGCACTGCTGGCTCTTACTTTGCATATTGCCGTGGGGATTCCTTTTGTTGGCTTAATCTGCTATTGTTCGTCGAAAGTAGAAGGAATCGCAGCCTCCACAGAGGTATTCGTATCATGCATGGTGCAATATTTAGCATTGCAAGGAACTTGTCTGTCTGAAAGGACACTCGCGTTTCGGAGAAATAAAACAGCCATATAAGGGACATTTGTATGGAAGTAGTTGACAAGAGATGAAAAGGATTTAGATGTTACACTTGAGCAGGCAGAGGAGTGAGTACCCTTGAAGCGCAGTTAGTTTCAGATAGATGAAGACCTCACAGTGGTGAGTGCGAAATGTGAATTTTTCATTTGGAATACATTTTTCGACTTGGATCCCATGTGAAAATGAACGTCGCAAACGAGTTCAAATGAGGTCTTCAGTAGATTGGCATATGAAGGTGGTATTAAGAGTTTAAGGAGATATGTTTAAATTCCTTAACAACGCGTCTGTGTAAAGTGCTTTTGTTGTTGAATTTGATTGCGCTTGAAAAGACTTTGTATCTTTGTTGAACAGTACTCGAAAACGTGTACATATGGTGAACTCACTGGTCAGTGAAGATAGTATTTTGTATGTGTTGAATATATGTTCCCAACGATCTTTTTGGTAATTACTTATTTACTGTAACCTATATCCATTGCTTTTCCGTCATGTAATCTCAGCTCTGCACCTAGCGGTCTTTAGTAGACAACAAGCATGATCTCAAAGGGAGGGACACTTCAATTGCACTCAATACCATGAAGCAATTTCACAAACATTTGGCATGACTTGAGCTAGTCTTTTATTACCCCTTGCATGATTTTATGCTTAAATTTATTTATTGTTTTCGAATATATTCTACAATCGTACTAATTTCACGTACAATCTCTATGTCTCTCTCTTTTATCCACAGTAGGCAACAAATGTTTAACATCAATCTGCCGTGCACCGTTGAAAACAAGGAGAACACTCGACCATTTGTGATACGCGAGAATAGCGATAGTGACGAGAGTGATGGACGAATCCTCTACCGTGAAGATGATATTGATCGGCAGGCGAAAATCGCACGCAAAGAGAGCCTATCGCTAAAACTTCAATTGCGGCCAGATAAACAGGATTTGATTAATCGAAATATCCTGCACCAGGTGACGGACAACGAGATAAAAGAATCAAAGGAAGCAATCGGTGCCCGACTTATACGTCGGCTATCGATGCGTCCGACTGCTGAGGAACTGGTGGAAAGGAATATTCTAAAGAGTAAATGTAACTGCAACTACTCGGTTGAATTTGCTTGCTAACCGAAAGGCACACCCTTTCTTTTCTTTTCTTCCCTTTTTTTCTACCAAACAAACAAATTTAGCACAATCACCCGCCGAAGAGAAAAAACAAAAGGAAGAGAAGAAAAGCTATTTACTGCGAAAATTAAGTTTTCGACCCACAGTCGAAGAGCTCAAGGAGAAGAAAATCATTCGGTTTAACGATTACATTGAGGTGACACAGGCGCACGATTATGATCGAAGGGCCGATAAGCCGTGGACAAGACTGACGCCTAAAGATAAGGCTGCCATACGGAAGGAATTGAATGAGTTTAAATCATCGGAGATGGCAGTGCATGAGGGTAGTCGACATTTAACGAGGTAAGGAGTTCATTTTGTTATTGAAATAGATTCGGTATATTTCCTAGTGACCGTGAAGGAGTGGTTTCTTGGTCAAAATATGATAATTTAATACCACCTTTTAAAGTATTGGAATAGTAAATATCTCTAACTTTATAGTACATCAACTGTGAAACCGACCAATCTAAACTCCGGACTCAATACCAATAGGAGTTGTTTCACCTAAATAACATCAATCCCAATGCAATTGAAAGTCATGCCAAAAGAAAACCCCGAACATTCCGCAAACGATCGAAAAAGTTTCTTAATTTCAAAAGCACTTAACGCCGCCAGCAGTTCCCCATCGAATCCCATTGATCTAAGTCGAAGTGCCCCTATCCGATTATATTATTTTTCTTCTGCGCCAATTGCCAGAGTCATCTGGTTTCATTTAGCCCTTAAACTCTTTTCGGTCATGCGATTTCATTTACCATCCGCAACCCGTAAACTCTACCCAACCGACCCCGTTTGTTGCATTTTAAATGATACATTGGAAAGGATTGCTGGATTGACAAAAAGAAGAGACAAAAGAACCATGAGCACACAGAGGGTATGAAAAAGAACTCTCAACGTCGATTCGATTTTAATTGCTATCCTCTAAAATTCAGCGCAATTATTTGCATGTCCACTTTTTGTATGTTTCTGTGAGTTAGTGCTTTTTAATTCTTCTTTTGACCCGTTCCCGTTGTTATTTGCTCTGACGGGGAACATACATTTTATTTTACAGCCGAGGAATGGATACTTCCATCTGGTACTCTCCATCCTTTTCACTGCTGCTGGCCATAAAATGTCCACACAAATTAGCATTCCCTTAATATTGCTAAGTGCAGGACTAATTTTCCTAAAGTTCTCTAAAAATATATGCCCCTCCTCAAATAGTTAAATTTCGAAAATAACTGAAAATTGCAAGGTAAAAACACAAAGAATACGAGAACACCGTTGGTAAAATTGGTCAAGTTCAACCTCTCTGCACAGAAGTAGCAATAAATTTATGTCAACATGAAAGGGGAGATTCTCCTCGATTGTAGTTCGAGAGGGATTTCCATCGAAATTACGGCGGAAAATGCACGCCACCACATCATCTCGATGTTGGAGCATACGATTAAATCATAAAAAAAAGAAACCGAATATATTCTCTCGGAGGGATTCTCGACTTCACGTAGTCGGGTAATTCAATTTTGAAAACAAACACCCCGCAGACGACGACCGTCATACAATAGGAACAATGGCTAATGGAAAGGATGAGCAAACTACTAAAACTACGAGTAGCAGTGAAAGTTTTACTTGGAAAAGAACAAATAACTTGAGGACATCATGTTTTAGGAGGAGGTTGTTTCGTTGTCCTCGTTCGGGCTATTTTGGCTTGAAGCGGTCGCATAGTTTTAAAATGGTCATGGTTAAGGAATTTATATTGGGAAATAGTTTTGTAGGCCCGGCAGAAGGAATGTTTTGTGATTCGTTTTCTGATTATTGCTGCGGAACTCTCTGTTTGTTTACCTTAATGCTGATATTGATATTTTTTTTCGCACTTGTTGTACTCATGTGTTGTACTCACATAGAATCTTTAATTGGACAGATTAGCTTATTGATTTCAACTTATGGTAGCAGATTCTAAGATGTCTTCCTATCCCGAAGAAATGGCGATTTGCAAGTGTGATTGATTCTTCCCTACTCTTTTGACTACTTCGATTGAAAGGCTGCTTACATTGAAATTGAGCTAAAAAGCCTCTGTAAAGAACTTATTTATTGTTATTATTTTAAGTTTTATTTCTCAGATCTCTATTTTTGAACTATATCATAATTTTGCTTTTTACTTCGCAGGTTCCATAGGCCATGACAGTTGCAATGGGAAGAAGATAGTTACAATTTTGTTAATGTTCAAATTAACAACTCACATATAGTAATTAGAGCCTACAAATGCAACAGCACAGAAGTCATCGCCAATAATAATAAATATAATATTATCGCCGCTGCCGCTCCCAGTCTTACAAAAACTTTTACAACAAAACCAACATCATCAACAACAGCAGTAGTAGCATCAACAATTGTAAAAAACACAATCATTGACAAATTCTCATCCCTTTCGATTCCATTAATAAGAAAACAAGGTCAGCAACAAAATGGGTTTCAACTACCAACTATCGGTCATCGTCAACAACACTTTCAATCCAAAATGCTTAGAGCTGTAATATCCATAAAACCGTATCAATCAGATCCAGTCTTAATTAAGTACCAAAACACAACTAATATACAAAAATTGTCTTTCAAATATAAACTACTGACAGCAATTCAATTAGAAATACGTTTGTGTTGTATTTTTATAAACAGCTTAACTGCGTTTTTCGCAAAAGTTATTTTGAAAGTATTACAAGGATTACAGCAGGAACAGGGCAGCAGGGAGCATTTGATAAAACTATTTGTTTGAAAATATTATACTAACTCTTGACAAAATAACTAAAGTCGCCAAACCGTTGAAATGCAGATAAAGTTTTTTGAAATAGGAAATAGAAAACATCTAGTATTCATGAAGCAAGGATGCTGTGATAGACAACCCATTTTGATGTGTTTTAAAGAAAATTTTGAGCGAAGAGAAATAGTATGGAAATGATCAAGAAACGGTCTGCACATGGAAACTGAAAACAAATTGTATATGAAAATCGCAATGGTAATGTGTTAATATATTTAGTTCAAGTTGGACCAACATGTCATATTTGAAGTTATGCGCACGGCATGCGTTTTAAGCTCAAACTTTGCCTTAATCCCTATGAATTTAGTTCTTCCTCAGCTATTGTATTCAATATTATCCTAACAGCAGTAAACTCTGTCTCCATTTTGCGCAAAACCTGTTTAATAATTTCCTTTGCGAAGAGAGCCCTATATTAGGAGTTCAGCAATTCGTTTTTAAAACTCCAATTTGTTTCCGAATACCTTAAGGGCAGAAATGTTGAAATGTTTCCTTCAAATAGGTTAAATGAGTCTGTAGTCTTTTAGTCCGCTTCATAATGTTTTCTCTTTGTGAGCAGCCAATGATGACTATTTTAATGGTATTGAGATAGGATTTGATATTTAAATGGGATTGAGAAAGATACGCCTGTGAAACAAGGGCAGAAGCAGCTTTCTTTGTGCGTAGCTTTAATCACCTAATCACCTAGATTTGGAGGCATTTGTGCCTGAACGGTGCACATTCCATAGGAAACTTTACAATTTATTTGCTAATAGTACCTCTTGCGAAAAGCGAACTTCTCGTCACATTAACAATTTTCACCGTACGTGTTTTTAAAATCGAAATTATAGTGACGAAAACAATTTTGAGGTACCTGCATACTGGTTGTTCTCAAATAAATAACCCACATCTTCTGGTGAATAATTTTACATAGTCAGAGAAAATGGTGTGTTTTAACATTTTTATTTGATATCGCCATGGTTTTGAGTTGCGAAGTCTTAAGTTGCAAGCAAACCTTTCACGGTGATGTTCTTTTTTAAATTCATATGAACTCCCAGTTGTTGAAAAGTTGAAAATTAATCGATAGCACATCAACTTCGTTTAAATTGTATGAACTCTAAAAAATGTAAACCGAAATTTTATATAACATTGACAGCCTTGACAGTTTTATTTGCATCCCTTTCATTAAAACCTACGAAATATTTATCTGTATCTATGTACTATATAAGTGCAACACTAAAGCATGACCACTACAGCACTTAGCTATGCAGGTCTTTCTTTTTACTTAATTATAAGAATGTGTTAATTTGAACATAAAGCCATTCGCAATGTTGAAAAGAAAACTTTACGTGCGTGTTCTTCTCGTTTTTGCAATGTTTTCTGAGAATTTCAGGTTAGACGTGACCGAATATTACATAAGAGAAAATTTTCTCGTTATTGAATTCTTGGAAATATTCACCCAACTTCAAAGTATTAATAACATCCAAGCAAAAAGCCAATTTTTGGTGCAAAACAATCCGCTTATAAAAGTTCAAAGGATATTATATCTGTGCACTCAAGTATCATGCATAGTTGAGATGGCTTCTGATTTTATGGAAATTTGATCGGTTGAGAATGATACTAACGCCATGCATTATTCTACCTCATTTTGCATGTAGATTAATTTAAATTTTTCCCAGTTCAATGCAAATAGCCCGTTGATTGCTGTTGATTTATTTAATCCTAAAGGAATCATCGTATACAAACGATAACCGGCCAAGTTCTACATCACAACATTAACTTACAACCCGATTCTGCTGCTCTTGTGAGGTTTGTTTCAATTCGATAACTTTTTCGTACACATTTGAATTTTCGTCCCAACTCTATACCTAGTCGATTCATCTCTATCTTGTACGCTGTACCATCTCGCTTCCTAGTGAGCTGCATAAACTTTTCTTGATATGGATATTCCAAACTCTCCATAGCAAACTTCATTTTATTTAATTTCAAATTGTCCACAACAAGATCGTTGCTTGTCAAAATCGTCTTCAACCGAAAAGCAATGAAATTTGATATTAAAATAAACAAATTATTTTTTTTTATTATTTCGGTAACGTTAGATATAATCAGAGTCCTTCACCACATTTAATCATCATTTCTTGCTGTTCTCTTACAACATAAAAAACACTAAAAAAAGTGTGAACAAACGAAAAACATTACAAGCGTCTTAACGAAACTTAAACAAAAAAATTATACATACATTAAACTAGAATTTAACAAAACTTCATTCAAAACAACATCATTTTGAACATAAACAAAATAGCTAACTTGTAACACGCTACAATGGGGAAGAAACTAAATAAAGAATAAAAACAATTCCAATAAATTTATAAGAATTCTTAATTTTAGTGCGTCACTGTTAAATAAAATAAAGTAAATAAAAATACATTATTAATTTTAAATTTCGTAAAATGTTAAACAAAATATTAACATGTAGTTACTTTTCCTTTTTTTTACTTTAACTTTGTTTATATTTGTATTTCTTTTGATTGTATGTTCATTATGTAAATATATATAAAAAAAAAAAACTATTATAAAATTAAATGTAAAAAACGTCTACTTCATTCAAACATTTCAAATAGGACATAAATTTAGAAAGAGGTAAAAAAAAACTAAGCAAACGTAATTATTAGTTGCAGCTTCTGTTCTAGTTCCAGTTCCACTCCGCAGTGGAACAATGAGTTAAAACAAATCTTACTCTGAAAAAGATTCATCGCAAAAGCGATACCAAACAATAGTGTTTTTATTTTTTAATTCTGGTTTGCTTTAGGTAAATTAATTGTTTCAATTCCACTTCTAGTATCATTTTCATTGATTTTGTATATTTTATATTTTCCTTGAACGCGAGGTGGCCTTATTTTGTATAAGTCTTAATCATTTATTTTATTTTTCTATTCGACTCATTTAAAAGAAATATGTAATGTTTATATGATTTTTAATATTAATACAGAAGGTAAAACAGAAAACAGATTATTGAAAAAATAAAAAAATTCTAAAAAATTTAATTCTCAATTCGTTTTCTTTATTTTATTGTACATTTTGAAAAGTCGTACTTAAAAAATAACAAAAGACGCAAAATCAATCGGGTAAACCTAAGAAGCTGGAGAAGACATTTTGCACATTACATTCTTGGATGATTAAACAAACTACCCTCGGTAAATTATTCGTAAATCTGCACTTACATCCGCGGAATCTGAAGTTTATTTTTGAAATTACTCCCGAATGATAAGAATGTCAATCGTTATTTTTTGTTATATTGAAATTTTTTGACATTTAATTTTTAATATCGCATGAATAATAGACAAACCAAATTTTATTGGTTCGCTGTTATATGTTGTTAAAAGACGAATAATTTGATTTTTTTTTTTCGGAACAAACTTATCAGAGACATGTTAGACCTACCGCGGTTATGTATTTGTCACTTTTCGATGTCGTTAACATGTATTTCGTGTGTTATTTTTTCTCAAATAACTGATGAAAGTTTTGCTCAAAATGTTGTTTTTTCCTACAACAATTCTGCGCTGTTAATTTTTCATAAACATTTAAAGAAAATGTCAACTTATTCCTAAAAAAAAACTACTATGCACACATGACTACATTTTACATGAATACCATTGGTTGGTTAACAGCAAACACTAGCTAGAGAGAGAATGAACGATTTTATGCTTAATTAAAGAAAGTTTTGGATTTACCTAGGAATCAAAGAAAATATCGGGGTGCGCATTTAAGTGTTAAATCTGATTGTTTAGAGTAGATTAGTAGTCAGGTAAATCAGTGACTTACGCAAATATGTTGTTGTTGTAGCAGCTTCACTCGTCATTCGTCGATTCATCTCTACTTCTAAGTCATCAGAAGTATACATTAGTAGGATTATGTTTAATAGTTGTGGAAGCAGTTGGGTTTGAATTAGGCAGCGTTTTTCGCTGATTTTACTTAGTTTTGAGAGGTTGTTACAAAAAACTATCATCCAAACAAAAGGAAAGTTATGATATCAGACCTTATTTCGAATATAACCAGTGTTTCAGCTCCTACAAAATTCATTTGCAAAGGCACTTAGCCTTTAAGGCATTTTTTTAATAATGCGGTGTCTGGTTACTACCCCGTGGAGCACTAGGCTTGGTTTATATCAAACTTAATTTGAATATAATTTCTTTGTTAATATAACAACAGGTCACAAGCTGCGGATTATGCTTACGATCAATAAGTTGTCTTGTTATTTTTAGATGAGCTTATATGAGTGTAAGAGATCTCAATGAATAGGTTGTGTTAAATGTTGTGGTCTCTTTTGTAGTATCATATTTATAGTAGAAAGACTTCGAAACAGCCTTGAACGTGATCTTGCATTGTTCCGACCTGCAATTCATTTTTGTTATTTTGATTTAGTTTTTTTTTTTTTGTTGAACTAGACTATAACTAAAGTAAGGACTTCATGCTTTAATATGTGGCAAAGTAGAATTTGTCCCAATGACTATTTTAATTTTTTTAATAGCTGATCCTTTATAAAGAAAAATCGTTTCCATGAAAGCAGTTCCTATCTGCAATCTACATTCATTAAATGGGTCATTGGTATAAGCACAACTTTGTTATGTTTGCATATTAATTGGAGATCTTAACATGTGACCTAGCTATTTAGGTGCACTAAGTCTACATTCGGAAGTTTTGGACATTCTGCACTCTGCAATTCTTATGACATGTCTTAAAATTATAGTCGCGGTTTTTTTCTATTGAGTTGGTTAAAATTTGAAAAATTAATTAAATACTGCAATTTGTTTTGTTGTAATCCCCTATTCGCCTTTTACATATGTATTTTCCTCGAAAGCAATATTTCTTCCCCACAGCATTTTCAATAAATTGGGTAATGAAAAGCTGGTTTAAGAAGTGAAGTCATATTATTCTGATGCATTTGTACAAATACCGTCGGTATAAAGATTGAAGATTTCCCTTACCTTCAAGTGAGAACATAACTTAGCACAATACCTTAATCAGTTGTTATATACATTTGTACATATCGAAAACTCCATAAAAATAACAATTTAACAAATATTAAATGCATATAACCTATAAGAAAAGAATAAATTTATATTTTCTAATTGCTTAATCTTAAATATCTTTAGAAGCAAAACCCTCACCAATTACAAGAAAATAATAAATGTGAAAAACCACTCAACTTTATTGATTTTTATAAAAACAAAGAACGAAAAATTGCAGAAAACTTTTGATATTGGAACAAAATTGAAATGGTCTCGAGCCATCAAGCGACACATGAACCGAAGTAGTGATAGAAATAGAAATGAAATGAAATTTTTGCAACGAGCAATAAATCAGCGTATCTTCCTCAACAAAACAAGCAAAAGACACTACCACACAAATGGACACCAGCAAAAAACCACTAAACACAAATACAAACATCACACAGAAATAAAATTCTTTACTCTATGAATGATATACTTTTTCTAGCATTGTATAAAAATTGTAACTGTCTAAACTTCATTGCAAAAAAGCTCACTTGGAATAAAAAACAAATAAACGTGAACATCTTTTGTTTGCAATCAGTAAATCGCGCTATACAATTAACTACAAACAAATAATTTATATAGAATTGCTTATAAGAAAAACAAAAAAAAAAATAATATTATACTAAAAGTATTCATTAGTAGAAGTTGAATTGAAAAGAATAAAAAAAAACACATGTCTTCTATTTACATATACATAAAATATATATTTAATAATTCGTATAAATTAAAAAAAAAACAACTTCTTTTGTTTTATATTTAAACAAAGAAATTAAAACGAATGAAACAATAAACACTCAAAATAATAAAACCAAAACTGTGAAGAGAAACTAATTTTGAAATAATAAGAGAAAGTTTTGTGTAAGGTTTGCACATTTAAATGAAAACAAATACCACAACTAAATTAAATAGATTACACTTTGTTGATTTCTGTGCAAGGAATCGTTAAAATAACAAAAGAATGAAGAAAACGAGGAAAACAGTTATGTATGAAAATAAATTTGTAAAGCATTTGAAATTTGCCTAACCGATTGATATTTAAAAGTGAAGTATAAAAACAAAAAACTAAATAAAAAGAAGAAATAATTTGAAAAAAAATGAATGAAAGAAATTGAAATTTAAAAACATAGTTTTATTTATTTAAAAAAATACTTTTGTGTCGAAAAACACTTAAACACTTTCGCATTTGGCAAAAGTCCTTCCCAAACCGCGCAACTCATATGAGTGATTAAGGCCCGTTTGCTGATATTACTCATAGCGTTTTAAGTTCCACAACCGTTGCAGAGTTCTCCAGGCAATTGTTGGCGATGGGCAATGGCGAGATTCCAGCAGACTTAAACGCCGGTCTGCTGGAGTTTTCACAAAATTTACTAATGTTTTGCCAAATATCGCTCAGAATTATGTTATCCATAAGTGTAAGAGCGATTTTGGCTGCGAATACCAATAAAGCCGATCATTTGAATTGTTATTAAAAATCAAATCGATGGTGAAGGTGAGTTACATTCATACAAACTAGTCGACACCATGATGGATGAAAACGAAGCCACCAATTTATCCACGGGATTTTCGAATATTGGGTGTGTATGAATCGGGTAGACGCTGATTGGCATCAACCTGGCGGTGCCAAGCTGTTGTAACTTTTCATACATATCAACTGTGCTTATCTTACCTCCCAGTGGTAGCCACCGGGTACTGGTCTGCCCATCCGGGCGTGACTTGCTGAACTTATAAGCGCGAGTGTTGAACACGAAGAAAATAGCAACACTATAATGCTCTGTCGGAAAGACTGACTGAACGAGTCTCAGAAGTCTTACATGAGCTCCTCAGAAAGAGGACGTACGGCGGATGAATTCAATACAGTCTAATCAACGGTGTCGTCAACAGTCAGGATGACAGATACCTTACTTGAGCTACTCCGACATATTTGGAGCTGAGGTCAGTGAGGATTTTTCCGGACTAGTCAGGGTCCTGAAATAGAGATGGTGGTGGATGAATCCTTTATGGGCCAACGGCAGCTCTCACATCCCCGAAGTGGGTTACTGACACCGGAGGAATCCGGCCCCTTTCGTCCAAGGGGTCCAACAAAGGGCCTGGCCCTCCAGGTTGGGGGTTGTACGCCGGGGTAACTGCCCGACTACGGAAAAAAAAATAAAAGTTCCGGAACGACAACAAGCCTCGGATACGGATGATTTTACTGTTGACGAACCAGGCAAACGAACAAAGGACAACGAATTTCGGATCTGCACGTGGAATGTTAGGTCCCTTAACAGACCGCGTGCAGACGAACAGTTAGCGGAGGCCCTGAACTGCTATAAAGCAGACCTAACCGCCATCCAAGAAGTGCGATGGGATGGACCGGGCAAGAAGAAGATGAAAAACTGCGATATCTATAATGGCGACTGCTATCGGCAACAAAAACAGCGCTTATTTGGATGCGGATTCGTCGTTGGCGGCAGACTTAGGCAAGAAGTCTTAAGTTTCAGCTGTGTAAACGAGCGCCTCGCGACAATCCGCATCAAGGCTAAATTCGTCAACATTAGCCTTATATGCGCCCATGCCCCCACGGAGGAGAAAGACGACGACACCAAAGATGGGTTCTACGAGCTCTTAGACAAGACATACGAGCAGTGCCCTAACTATGACATTAAAATTGTCCTAGGTGATTTTAATGCAAAGATAGGAAGAGAGTGCATCTTTGGTAGTACCGTCGGAAGGTACAGCCTACACGACACCACCTCCGATAACGGATTTAGGCTGATCGACTTCGCGGCGGGGCGAAATGGTGTCATAGCAAGTTTGGATTCCCGCATCTCGATATTCATAAGGGCACATGGAGATCTCCTGATCAATCAACCGTCAACCAGATTGACCACATTGCGATCGACGCAAGGCACTCCTCCAGTATTATGGATGTCCGAACGTTCCGAGGGGCCAACATTGACTCGGACCACTACCTTGTTGTAGCCAAGATACGCCTTCGGATATCCCGAACACCGCCAAGACAAGTAAATACTGTAAGGAAGTTTGACGTCGGACGTCTTAAATCGCAAGAGGTCGCCAGATCCTTCTCCGATCGAGTCTCTCTCAATCTCTCAAGAGGTTCTACGCAGCCAGTATCAAGCATTGAAGACCAGTGGCAACATTGCCAAAAAGCCATCAGAGACGCCGCCTCTGATGTGCTTGTTTTCACTCGACCACCACAACGAAACCCCTGGTTCGACGACGAGTGCCGGCAAGCACATGCAGCGAAACAAGAGGCATACAAGGCGGCGCTGCAAAGAAGGACCAGAGCTGCTCGTGAGCTCTACACGCAGAAAGGAAGAGACGAACACCGGCTTCTCAGGAGAAAAAAGAAAGAGCACGAGAAGCGCGCGATCGAGGAAATAGAGAGATGCTATAGCAGGAATGAGGTTCGGAAGTTTTACCAGAGGGTAAAAAGAACCTGCCAAGGCTACAGAGCCCGAACCGAAGCCTGCAAGGACGAACAAGGGAACATCATAACAGAATCGCAGTCGATGCTGAGGATATGGAAGAACTACTTCTGCAGACTGTTTAATGGCGATGACGAACCAAATACCGCTGTCAGGCAGAATGAACGATTCAACCTGGACGATGAAGACCAACAATTCCGTCCACCCGACCGGGACGAAGTGAAGATAGCCATATCTAAGCTTAAGTCCAACAAAGCCGCTGGAGCAGATGGCCTAACGGCCGAGCTATTCAAAGCGGCAGGCGATAACTTGGTTAGGAGCATGCACCAACTCATCTGTAAAATATGGTCGGAGGAAAGTATGCCCGATGAGTGGAACCTCAGCATTGTTTGCCCGATCCTCAAGAAAGGAGACCCTCTGAATTGCGCCAACTACAGAGGTATTAGTCTTCTTAATATCGCCTACAAGATCTTATCTGCCGTGTTGTGTGAACGCCTGAAACCTTTAGTCAACAACCTGATTGGTCCTTATCAGTGTGGCTTCAAGCCAGGAAAATCTACCGTCGACCAAATATTCACACTGCGGCAGATCTTGGAGAAAACCCAGGAAGTCCAAATCGATACCCACCACCTTTTCATCGATTTTAAGGCCGCCTATGACAGCAGTTATAGAGACGAGCTATACAGAGCAACGTCTAGTGTTGGCATCCCTGCCAAACTCGTCCGTTTGTGCAGGATGGCAATGGAGAATGCACGCTGCTCTATCAAGGTTGGTAAAGAACTCACCGAAACCTTCGTAGTCAAAAAAGGATTTAGACAAGGCGATGCGCTGTCATGTGACTTCTTCAACATCATTCTTGAAAGAATAGTGCAAAACTCAAACGCTAACACCAGAGGCACTTTCTTCCAAAAGTCCGTCCACCTACTCGCCTATGCCGACGACATCGACATAATCGGCAGAACGCAGCGTGATGTCACCGGCGCGTTCATGAGTATTGAGACGGAAGCGGCGAAAATGGGTTTGGCGGTCAATGAGGGCAAGACAAAGTATATGCTGTCATCAAGAAAGGACACCCAACACCGACGTCTTGGTCAGAATATCTCAATAGACAGATATAACTTTGAGGTGGTAAAGGACTTTGTCTACCTAGGCTCCGCTATGAACTCAGACAATGACACCAGCGCTGAGATTAAACGAAGAATAACTCTTGCCAATCGCTGTTTCTTTGGGCTAAGAAAGCAATTGAGTAGCAAAGCCCTCTCTCGAACAACTAAAGTGACCCTCTATAAGACCTTAATCATCCCAGTCCTGCTTTATGGTGCAGAGGCATGGGCTCTATTAAAAGCGGATGAGGTTACTCTTGGTTGCTTTGAGAGGAAAATTCTTCGAGTAATTTTCGGTCCCGTCTGCATTGACGGTGAATGGAGGAGGAGATACAACGACGAACTGTACGGGCTGTACAGCGACATCGACCGAGCCAGAAGAGTGAAGGTCCAACGACTGCGGTGGCTGGGTCATGTAGAGCGAATGGACGTGAATGCTCCAGCCCGGAAGATCTTCGAATCCACGACCGAGGGACGGCGCAGTAGAGGAAGACCGCGACTCAGGTGGCGCACGCAAGTGGAAAGGGACCTTAACCAACTTAGAGTGCGAAACTGGAGACAGCTGGCCAAAGATCGTGCTGGCTGGAGACGCTTGTTGGTTGAGGCCCAGGTCCACCCCGGACTGTAGCGCCACCTTAAGTAAGTAAGTAAGTATTTTCGAATATTGTTTGGATGTTTCAGGCTTGCCTCCGCATAATATTCAATTGAAAGTTGGAGTCACTATTATTGTGCTTCGGAATTTAATCGACTTTCTGTTAAAAGATTAATGGCTTATGTAATTGAAGCTACTATTAGCTGGAAAATTTAAAGGCGAATATGTATTCATACCACGCATCCCAATGTTCCCATCTAATATTCCATTTGATTTTAAACAACTTCAGTTTCCTGTTCGCCTTGCGTTTTGCGGTTACTATTAATAAGGTGCAAGGGCAAACGTTAAGAATTTGTGGAGTGAAATTAGAGTACCTACCCAGTTTTCTCACATGGACAGGTACATATATGTAGCCTGTTCGCATGTTGGCAAACCATCGGTTTTGTATATTTACACCGAAAATGGAAAAACCAAAAATATTCTGTAGCACAAAGCATTACAATAAAAACTATTTATCACTGATTTAAATGAATTCGATTTTTTTATATTTTTATTTTGCACTACGAAGTGTGCATGGGATCCGCTAGTTTAAAATAAAATAATTTTTGTCCTATTGGAAAGTCACACTCTTCGTTTTTCTGTCCAGTTTATTTTTTAACTTTCTCCATTACGTAGTAAGAGAAAGATATTGGTTTCGTACAAAATTTCTAACTCGAGATTTTAATCAATTCTGATATTACGATGATAGAGGAACTCAAAAAAGTGGGTCACAAAATTCTGTCCGGTCTGTCCGTCTGTCCGTCCTTCCACGGGCCTACAGCCTAAACGGTTTGCCGGATTACGTTCAAACCTCGGATTTGGAGTTTTTGGGCTTACAGTTCGGGAGGTGTTTTTTTTTTGCAATGTAACCTAAATATTAATGGTACTTCCCATACAACATTTTCGTACCAGTTTGATTTGATCGAAAACGGCTCTAACGATTTCAACCAAAATTGATATTTAAGCTTAAGTAGGTGAGGTTACCATGACTGCGTACCCAGTTTTTGGCTAAAAATTCGAACAACGGTACTTTTGAAATTTCGACATATCTCGAAACCGCTCTATACGATTGTAACAAAAAATAATTTCTAGGGTAATGTGGTAGTTTATAACTTAATAGAAAACTCAGTTTTTCTCTATATTATCGTACAATGGATTTTTGAAAAAAGGAATTTTATAAAATTTAGTTTTTTCAGTTCACCGGAAAACGGAAATAACGATTTTGACCAAAATGCAAACATAGAGTCAAATGAATGTTTTCAAAACTATTGTGTCCTCAATTTTCGATTTGCTGAACACTCAAAGTCAGTCAGACTCGCATGTAACGAGAAAGTTTCGTGCGACCCAGTCGTGCACTTTATTTCATAGTGCTTTTCCCCATACAAACTTTCATCCATATTTCATCCTGTCAAAGTTTTGTTTTCGAGACAAAAAGTAGCCTATGTCCTTCCTTGGGTCCAAACGAAACCCTCAAGCTAAAAACTAACCATCCTGTCTCGACTCACAGACTTCATTCTCTTTTATACAAGGTGGCGCAAAAATAACCTTCTGATGTTTTTTGGCTGTAATTTAAAAACAAAATGAAAAACTTTGATTCTTCTTGTGGATTATTTTTATTTGTTTTTTTAATTTTTTTTACATCAAGTCGAGAATATGATGTCATGTAAATGGCCGCCGCCACAGTTGATTGTCATTTGAGCCCTTTTTATGGCATTTTCCATCACTTTGGCCAAAACTTCCGTCGATAGGTCGTCACATTCTTGGCGGATATTGTCTTTAAGAGCAATTCATCAAGTTGCGGCAAAAATAACTCGTTGATCATTGCTCTGTAGCGCTCACCATTCACAGTAACCTGTCGACGGCGCTTCCATGACATCTTCGGCTACAGCAGCAATATTCTCTGCAGAACGGCTACTGCGGGGTCTGTCACGCCTGGCAGCCTCTTCGAGGCGAGCGGCTAAACGTCGCAGTGTTTCACCAGTAGGCGTTGGACGGCTAGGAAATCTGCGACGAAATTCACGTTGTGCCAAAGTCACCGACCGATTATTTCTAAAATAAATAGTCACCAATATTTTGCGTTCTGGAGCAGTGTAGCGTAACATTGTTTATTAACGTGTATTTCGCATGTGTTTACTACACAAATGTCAAAACAGAACTGACATTAGGGGCCAATCGCAAAATTTATAGCATTTTCTGATAGGAGGATTACTTTTGCGCCACCTTGTATAGGTAAGTTATGACAGCTGGTCAAATGCACCATTATGTAAATAACAGTGGCGTCTCGTCAGGGTGTGCAAGGTGTGCATTGCACACCCTGATCTAACCAAAAAAATCACTCATCGAACACTGTGTAATAATAATAACACACATAAATATGATGTATTCAATTACACTTTACGTATCCCATAAAACCTCCACTACACAGCCTACTACATATATATTCATATATATACTAGCTGACCCCGCGAACTTCGTTCCGCCCAAATTTGTTAATGTAATGAAAGTAATAATTTCGAGCATGCCCAATGCACATGCTATTTTATGTAGACGCTTAAATACCAATGGCAAGCCGTTCTAAATAAGCGGAATCCGCAGAGGTTTGCAAAGTGCTTTATTTGGACAATGTCCATTATAATTTTAATTATGTAACTTAAGAAATAGCACTTGATTTTATTTTTGAATGGGAGGTGCCACAAATCGTTTTCCTATACCGCTTATGTTTTGAAAAGTACCACCTATAGTGTGGTATCCTATCCTTCAGCGCCACCTATCGGGTCCAGAACCCAAGTAAAAGTTGATGGTTATAGTGTCCTACATTTCAGACGTATTTCCGTAACAGTATAACAGTCCGTGGTACTAATAATATTTTTAACTTCCAGACTACATTTTTCCAGCTCGTGTGAAGGTTAAAAATGATTATTAGTAAGTGCCAGTGTGTAATGTATTTGGGAATTACTTGTGACTGTTAAATTGGTTTTCATGTGTTTGTAAGTTGGTTCGCACGAAACAGAAAATGTGAAATAGAAATACTGATACCATTTTCAAATCTTCCCATGAATCATGTTTGTAATTATGACATCATGCAGGTATACATCGGTTTCGGGATCTGGAACCTCGGCATATATGATGTCATCATCTTGGTCTTGTTGCATTCTTTCGACTAACCAAATGAGAATGTAAGCATGAGGCAAGCCTCTTTTTTGCCATTCAATCGAATACATCCAACATCGAGTATAACCAAAGCCACGATGCTTAACAATATAGTTCATCAGCGACCGACGAAATATTTGTAACTTTAACAGAAATGAAGAAAACTAACCGCACCTATCAACTTGGTTGGTAAATTGTAAGCCTTTTCCCTTCTCTCTCTACACCGGTACGGAAGGTATGTGTTATGGTACCTTTGAGTTGCGTTCCCCATAACCCTATTCACTAATCAGCAGAATACCACAATTGTTACACGCTCATTTTTCGTAACAACCCCTAAGTGCAAACTCAAAACTATCCACAACTCCTGTTGCCTGTCATCATTGTCCACGTCATCTTAATCACCCCTACATTTCAACTTACTCACACATACTTATGCAAGGATCCTGAAAATACATGTCAAACAAAAATGATGGATTCAAAAACCATGAAATAAAAAAGTATCTACTCCATTTCAAAAAGTTACTTAATGTAACATAGTAAACATAAACAAACTTATATTGGTTATATTTAAAAAAAAATGTCAAAATTGTTGACAACAACAATTTGCTTGGAAAATAATTAAAATAATTGACAACAACAATTGCTTTGAAAATATAAAATATTTTTTTTTTTGTATTTGAAGTGTCACTACTCGATTTCTATCCTGTTTATTTTTTTTTAAGAGTGCTTTTCCCCATGAAAAACGAAATGTGTGCCGGAGGTACCACGCCCCCTTGTACAATCCCGCCCATATTTGCAGCAGCACTTAAAAAATGCACACCAAACCGACGTACCAAATTTTGTGCAAATACCGTTATCAGGAGCAGAAATAATTGATTTTTAATTTGTGGTTTGTATGGGAGGTACCACGTCCCATTGTCCAATTGGACCGAATTGTAAATCTAAACCACCCGGGGCGCAACCCAAACGCATACAAAAAAATTTATGCAAATCGGTCCAGCCGTTTAGGAGGAGTTCAGTGACAACACACGTACGCTAGAATTATATATATAAGATATATCGTCATTCCCATTCGTCACTTTATTTTGAAGAACTTGTAGTGAACTCGTGCGACGGATTTCTGTGCACGACAGTCGATGAACATGAATGAACTGGTTAAAGTTTCGCACGGTGCTATTTTTTCTATTTTTTAATTTGAACAATGTAGTTTTTTTATAATAAAAAAATATCATGAATTTTTTTTTAATTTATATATAATTTTCAATAATTGCACACCCATCTAAGTAATTCACGCAACGCCACTGGTAAATAATATGTAGTCAATTCTAATTGAACAATGGGAGAGAGCTGTCTCAATAACTTGAACATTAGAAACAGTTCACTATCTATTTACCATCCACCTATACACTAATTATCAGCGATCATTGGTACAGTCGTTTGCTTCTCTAGTCCTCTTGTGCAAGCCGACCACTGCATGCCAAAATATAAATTTCTCATAGAGGAAAATAAAGAATTTGAATTTAAACAAAAAAAACTTTGTGTTTCATTTAAATTTGAATAATAAAATGGATAGTTTTATTTCATACAATTATTTTTAAAAATGAATCCACACAAAATCTAGTTGTAACAATTATTTTCAAATTTAACGGATAAAATTCTATGAACGCTGACAAAAGCCGTGTTTTATTATCAGCCATGATCTATATAGATCATCGATTTACATGCACTTACAACAACAGCATATGATCCTGCTTCTCATCGAGATCATGAACCATGATCTGAAAATTATTTCTACTATTGCTCGCAGCGCTGTTTGGCGCTGTTTGTTTCTTTCTTGAATGTTGGTGTGCCTGTAAAAGATAGCCACACAGTCACGTTGCCAGACTAAAAAATTCAAAATAGCAAATTCATAGCACAAAAAATCAATAAGCGTTTTTTTACATGCAATAAATTTCGCGCCCTTGGAAATTTTGCTTTTTAATTCTGTAAAGGTATGACAAGCCCAGCGAAATATTCCATAATTTTTTAAGTAAATGTTTAACAAAAAATGTTTATGAAATGTGTCGCTGTCGCAGTTCGTAAATAATTATTGTTTCACAAGTTTTCCGGCAGAAAGGTGATAGTTGTTTCTTGTTTTTACATAAAGTACAAATCAGGTACAAATGTCCAGAAAATCTCGGAATATCTAATGAAAAATGTGAACTAGCATGCTGCATAAATTTAAACTCTTTTATAACTGCAACTGTTTTCGCCGAGTTTTTTGGACATACAGCTTTAAATTTACGTGAAGTGACGATTTCATTTTTACAATCAAACGTATTTTGTGTGTGTGCAGAGAGAGAATTATGGTATTATTATGAAAAGTATAATGCTTTGTCTAAGAATTATTCCAATCTAAGCGGACCAGATGTGTAAACTGCGGTTTTCATTATATTTCGAACTGATTCTAAACACTTTAAATAAGTTCTTAAAAAACTCTCACCTTCAAAAATTAAAAATGATTAATTTGACTGATATGGCAACACCCCCTACAAGCAACTGAAATGTCGTTGTGCAGAATGTTTGCAATATGGCTGGTAGCATGGCCGTCTTTTGAAAGCAACTGTTGCCACAACTCGTCTATGATCCGTATTGTTTTATTTTCGTGATCTGATTCGGATCAGATCACGCTGATAATAAAACACGGCTAAAAATTTGCCCACACCGGAAGCCAGATTTTAAGCAGCGGAAGTTGTTACGTTTTTTTTGAGGGTGTGTTGTAGAGCCTGATTTTTTGAAGTTTCGAATTTTTATGTATCAATACTAGCGCAAAAAACAAACCCATAGTAATATAGCTTGTAGGCAAGTAACGGAAAATCGGCCGGAGTTGGGGGTCTCAGTATTGTCTCTGGTTCAAAGTTCTTCTTTAACTAATATAGTGAGTGTTAACAAATAAATACCTATTTCCAGCAATATCGGTGTAGCATCCCTGGAATGCAACATTTAGTGTAGCATCCCTGGACGTCTACATGTTGGTTTTACCGCTGGCGCTGGTGGCGAAAAGAAGTAAGTGTCAGCCAAAGTGTCAGCCAGCACAGTTTTGTTCTTGGGCTCGCTCTCTTTTTACATCGACCACGAAACAGGCCGGACGTGCCAAAATAAAATTTATAAAGTATAATTAAAAGCCGTAGTTTTATTAAATAATATACGGGCATAATCGGGTACAGTTCCCCGCACCTGAAGAAGAAATGAAGCACCAACAAGCTATCTCCAGGTGCAATTGATGCTATATAAATTGCATTTATATCTATTTCTGAATTTAACTTTTTTAATTTCAATTTCCGCAAAAGTCGACAGAATCTTAAGAAAATTAAAAAAAATTCTTATAAATTAGCCGTGTGTTTTTGGGATTCTATCTCAGCAAAGCAAAGTAAAGTAGGATTTTCAGCACGCAATTACAACAACTACCTATTTCGAGCCTCGAAGTGTCAAGTCTATCGTCGTTGTTGTAATTTGCGTGCTGGAAATCCTACTCTACTTTGCTTTCCTGAGTTTGAAGCTCAAAAAATATGGCCTATTGCTGGTCCGTACAGCGACGTAAATGTTATGATCGAATTTTCGAACTTACTTTAGTAAAAGTTGATTTTTAGTCATACCGATTCAAAGCAATTGGTAAGCGCTTTTACAAGATCAATGGTCTTTCGCACAACGAGGATTTTATCTTAAAGAAATTAATAAATACATTTTAATTAATTAAATCTTAATTAGGTACAACTTTGAAGTTTTTGAAATCTCGTAACTCCATTTCCCACACCGCCGTGGTATAACTTGTACATAGGTACCTATCTACCTAAAATAGGTACCCCCGCAGTGATGAAAAGGAGTTTTTCAAATTGTACTTTTTGCAATTTGCAATTGTAACTTTTTGGACTAAAGTGTAACTTTGTCGTTGTCGAAATTCGAAGCTATGTGAATGTTAAGATAAATGCTCACATACGTTTCGCTTCCTATTTACTTAGATCACGGTTTAAAAACAAAAACAAATATTTTAACTCTTTGTCCATGAAATAAAACAAATCGATGTCCTTTTCAAAACTTTATTAATGACATACCAGAAGGCCATAATAAAAACAAACGAAATTCACACATAAAGGATACAATAATGACAATAATAGTCAATTCTCACCCCATAGTATAATAATTAATTATTAACTTGCATTTGTTTACTCTATTATTGCGTCTTGTTCAATATCTATTACTTGTAAATTTGGTTGTAAGACATTGGCCTTTCAGAGTGACCAGATTTATTTGAAACAAAAGCGGGACACATTTCCAAAATTTCGAAGGGAGTAGAAATTAGGTTATGTTCTAGTACATCAATAGAATAGTACGTAAAATAAACGTCAAATGACAAATCTATTAAAAAAAAAATTAGACTTCATAATTAATTGTATTGATGCGGCCGAGTCCATTACTTTGGGCTTATGTTTTTGTCTTCCTACATGGCGAACTATGTCATTTTGTCCTCCTGCAGATATTCGCATTCGCAAACATTACAATAAGCAAATGTGTTGCGTTTGCTCGGTCTCAGGAATCAATATTTTTGTTTAAGATCTGAGAATTTACACTCCCTTTTGCACTTTTTGTTTGCTGCTGCTGAAGTGGATGCCATTCTATTTCTATTTATGTATAATGAAGCGATAATATTATTAAGTAGGTATTGTGCTAACATTTGAGTTATTTTTTATTTACCAATCTACAAATATCCGTCCAATATACTTCACTACACAGCAAATTGATTTGTTTTCGTTTCAAAAGTGACAGACTACCAGCAACAAAACTGACAATTCATTTAAGAGAATGGGCTCATTTTTTCCTTTAACAGCTCTTACGTTTGTTTTATATGCTCCAATTTATATGCACAGGGTTAATAAATAGTACTTAACCATAAAATTGCTTTATTTTAAGAATTGTAGAAACATACACACATTTTTACAAAAGTAGTAGGTACCTACAAGCGGGACATTTTTCACAAAAGTTGGAAAAGCGGGACATTTAGCGGGACAGCTATGGCCGCGGGACAGAGACCTCAAAAATGGGACTGTCCCGCTAAAAGCGGGACGTATGGTCACTATCCTATGGAAACTCACACAAGCCAAGCTTGTCTTCCCCCATAACAGCCATTGCCGAAATTGCGCTGACATAAACAAGAGTGAAACAGTGTTTTTCGTTGGTCAGAAAGAGATTGACTGTTGTACTTTTTTTTTGGATGAGATGAGGATGTTTGTTCGAGTCGTACAAAAAACACCAAACAAAATAGGACAAATCTTTATAATTTGATATTTCTGTCCTTCTATGGGTTGAAATCTTAATTTTTGTTTGGATCAAAGTGCAAAATATTGGGGCGTTTAATAAAAAATAAACACAAAAAAATGCGGACTAACATAAGTCTTTACCAGATTTGCGTGTGATCCCTGGCCTGGTGAATCGGGGCCTAGGGTGCATTTTCTCTTAATTACTGTTTGCGACATCTTGAGGTGGAACTCTGAACTTTTCCGTGCACAGTACAGCAGACAGTGCCATCTGTTGTGGAGGACTTGAACGTATATCAAAAGTAATTCCTCATACCATTAATAATAATATTTTTAAACTGTACACTTCGAGCATGCACACAAACCGCATGAAGTAATTTAAAAAATATGGGCGCGAATAACTTCCGTTTAAGTTTAATGTCACCGGCAGACAAGAATTAAAGGAACGTAACCAAAATGACGGTCCTCTCATTGCAGAAATCCATGCGTAGGATATTTTTCCCAATTTAAATCAAATCCACTTCAGTCAACTTATTTCCGAATGCCCTTTCATCAATCATGAATTATTCATGAGTTGAGATGGCAGTATGTACCTATAATGAATAATGTATGCACATATTTTTTCACCACCATACCCAAAGCAACTGCTTGATAATGGAATGATTATGTTGTGATTTTTCTGTGTTTGCATCAATTCCCGTTATAATCCTTACCACCAAGAAAATGTGCTTAATTGTGCGTTAAGATGGAACCCAAGGATGCGAATATGATTTGCGGATTTATCGCTTCGGGGTGACACAATTTCACAATGACACTCAGTGCGCGTATCTTTTGAGCTGCTTGATGGGGGTAATTAAATTGATGAGCATAATCCGAAGCGGACTGCTCTGAATTTCCCCAAAACGAAACTCTCGGGGTGAAGGTC
Source organism: Cheilosia vernalis (assembly GCA_949126925.1). Taxonomy (NCBI): domain Eukaryota; kingdom Metazoa; phylum Arthropoda; class Insecta; order Diptera; family Syrphidae; genus Cheilosia; species Cheilosia vernalis. The sequence goes on from OX421359.1 coordinate 42,968,454, forward strand.
TCTGTCACTTCAATTGGGACACAGACACTGTAAATTGATTTCTATGTCGAAGGTCGAACCGTAACAGCACGTGCGATTGCCATTGTGGTAGGTATAGTACCTACCATTTATCAGATGCTTGCAATAACCCATTTAAGTCACAAGTCACCGCAAGAAATTGACGCATGAAATGTAGGAATTTTCATGAGCTTCTGCACATGGAAGATCCTTTTATCCTGACACCCCCGACAAAACGATGATTTATGACTTTAACTTGAGACTAAGCTTGTTTTTCTTTTTAATGTCCATCGGAGCGACGTTGTAAATGAAAGTACACTTGTGGAACACCTTCGGTATGCCTGCGGCTTTTGAAAATTATATCACTTGCAGCAGGGAACGCAATAAATTTTGCGAGCACAGCTCAGTGTATGGGACGATGGTTTATGTCTTTATGGGCATTTTATGAGAGGACGCAGGTGGTAGGCGATTATCTGTCGGATTTTTGAGTAATAATTAGGTATTAGGTATGCGGCAATGCTGTGAGCAGAGTTTATTCGCAGATATCGTGCAAAATGCTTGTGGCATTAAGACGGTAAGCAAGTTAAGCGATAAGCAAACGTACTTACGCCGATAAGCTGATTATCTATATCACTCCCACAACAGAGATGCATATGGATGATGAAGATGAAGAGCCAAATGAGGATTCGAAAAAGAGCTCGATATAAAATAATTCGGTTGCAGTAAATATGCAGACACATTATAATAGTGACAGGCTAGAGCCGTTTGATTTTTGTTTTCACTGATCCCAGTTAACGAGAGCAAGCCACACTAACAAAAACGGAACATATTGAGTAAAAGGTAAAAGGCTGGCAAAGCCAAGAGAGGCAGTCATAAAAATTATCCTAAACAATAGTGCTGTCGTAATGAACTACTTAGGTGACGAAAATAACGAGACAAAAAAGAGTCAAACCATTAAAATGAGGAAATGTATCATTTTAAGCTTTTAAATCTCTCTATCTCCATTCACGAGGACCACTCGGAAAAAATCGAATTTAAAAGTTCATACAAATCCCTAAACGTACAAATTGCGAAACTCCTTAAGTTCAGTAGAGCTTGGAAAGTTCAACTCAAAAGAATCTTTCACAGAGTTGGAAACAGAATCAACTCAGCCTACATTTCTATTTCGTCACGTATCATCTGCTTACTTACTTACTTACAGGTGGCGCTACAGTCCGGGGTGGACCTGGGCCTCAACCAACAAGCGTCTCCAGCCAGCACGATCTTTGGCCAGCTGTCTCCAGTTTTACACGCTTCCACTAGCATGCGCCACCTGATGAGTCGCGGTCTTAATCTAATGCGCCGTCCCTCGGGTGTGGACTCGAAGATCATCTGCTTAATTATTTTAATAAAGGACCAAATAAAACAAAGAAATTGTCCAAATCACTGGACGTAAACGAAAACACATAACATTAATCCGCCCAAGAAGAACTTAGAGCGATTCAAAATTTTTACACAAATCATTAGGGGTTCTAACTTCTAACTCGTAACAGCTCGTTCCTATCCTAGAACTCAAAATTCTGTTAAATGAATTCTATACAGTTATGTTCTAGCGCGATATACTACCTGAGATTAATAGGCCTATTATCATAGGGACTTATGTACTAATATCTTGCACTAAAATTGTTTTTGTAACGGCTTGGTTTTGCTTCCTTGACCGCGAAGAAAAGTGCATACTCAACCCTCAAATGTATTTCAATAATTTTAACCGTTTTGTTCGGGTAGGGGAGGTTGGGTACGAAAGTAACGTCGGGTCGGTTGTAACACTTAGGTTTTAAGGAAACGTAGAGCTCCATGCATTAATTTTCAAATGCAGAATTCTTTGCAATTATGTTCCGAATACACCTAAAAAATATTAAACTTCAGTGTACTCCTATATGTGAAATAGAGTCAAAAAAGTGCAATTCAGTTGCGAATGTGTTTTGTTTTGGGTGAATGTTGTTTCGTCATATATCGTTTTTAAGATACAAAAATTTATTTAATTTTTAAGATACAAAAATAGGGGCTGGACGGTTGTAACATTTTTTGTGTGGACGGTTGTAACACGTAACACGTTACAACACGGACAACTATCCTAACGGATAATATATATAATTTTTGGTGCAACAGGTCCGTAGGGACCCTAGGCCTAGCTTCTCACAACCATTCGCTTTGTGTGAGATTTCGTTTTTGGAACGAATGGAATGGATCTACAATTTCATGCCGATTCCAAACGGCTAATTGAGAAGCTCTTTCAAGACAGTTATACTCTCGGATATTTGTAAGACGTTCGCGAGAGGTGGCGCAGTGAAAAAAATCCTGAGTTGGAATTTGGGTTTTTGCGGGATACCCCGAAAAAAATGCTTTGGAAGAAGAGCCAAATAAAAAAATAATCAAGAAAAACACGTCGTTGCAGTCAAAAACAACACGAAGATCAAGGCCAAGAAAGGCAGAAGATAGAAGTTCTAGTGAGGAAGAAGTTTCAGTTTGTGCTCATTGTTTTGGCAAATCTGCGGAATCCCTTCCTAAGGAACAGTGGATTCAATGCATTTTCTGCAAAATGTGGATTCACACTAGGTGGGTGGGAGAGAATTCAAATCAGCTCTTCTTCCAATGCCGCAACTGTGAATCTGGGGTCGAATCGCGTCCTCCGTGAACGAGTAACTCGTTTTCGTAAAATGTGTATTTGGCATTATCGCATACGTGAACGTATATTCGTTAACGGAGTTTGGCATCACCACTTGGCTGAACGGATGCCTTGACGTATACGTTCAATCGAAATGTCATTCGATTAGTTTTTAGTGTTCGTAATTTGTTTCGTACGGAAAAAAAGTAAAGAAAAATGTAAGTTTAACAACAATAATGATATTTCAATGGTTGTTTATAAGTAATCAATTAAAAAAACACATTTTTAGGACAAATTGCAACAAAATAAACTGCACTCAAAAGATCGTCTTGGCAGAATATATGAGAGATCATCCGAACTTGGCCAAAAACTTACTACCTAATACATGTCAAGGCAAAGCTACTTCCACAAGAATGTGGGAAACCTTGGCAATAAAATTAAATACAATCGGACCCCCGGTTAAAGATGTGAAAGCATGGAAGAAGGTAAGAAAACATTTTTTGTAATCTCTATTAATTTTTTGATATTTTGTTTTAAGGTTTTGGCAGACCAAAAGTTTCAGGCGAAGAAAAAATTGTCTTTTAATAAAGCTTCTAAGAATAGAACAGGCGGCGGGTCATATGAAGAGAAGCACATCACAGAAGAAGAAAATCTATTAATTGAAGCAACTGGCTTGGAAGCATCAGTCAAGGGACTTTCAAACGTCAAAACATTTGGTAAACAACAGTTACCCGAACCAGAAGCTGTGACAAAAACGCCAAGAAGTAATGGTACCAACGATTCTGTAGAGGATTCCCTCCGTTTGATACTGGAAGGCTACTCAATGGACAGTTGCAGTGAGGAAAGTAATGACTGTGAGCCTTGTACTTCTAAGGCAGCCAAAAAGTCGATAAAAAGAAAACAAACAGCAAAGAACAGTGATAACAAATTGGCACTACTTCAAGAAAATATAAGAATTGGATCCGATTATAACAGAAGTATTGAAGCAAAATTAGATAGATTGCTTGATATTCAAGAAAGAGTACTTATAATGAAAGAGGAGAAGCACAAAAGTTCTATTGCCGTGCAAGCAATTGAGCTGCAAATCAAAACTCTTCAGCTTGAAATGCTGAAAAGGAAAACTGAAGAAGACTGAACAAATTAATATAAATGCATGTGATATGTGATATATGTGATACATGTACAAACAAAATGTAATACCTACCTAAGTCATGAATATGAATTGTGATAAATCATTTTTTATTTTCTGTTATTATTTATATATTGATGTAAACGGATTGATTCAACGCGTATACTTTATCAAAAGTGTTAGTGTAACTACAATATAAGTTTTCTAAACGAAAAATAAATGAATTTTATGTATTGAAAAGAGAATATTTGATATGATTTCGTATTGTTTGTCCAACTCTAGAATGTTGTGTGTCTTCTCCAAAATCAATTTGTATTTGTTCCCGTTGAACACTTTCATTAATATTAAACGGAATTTTAAATTGAATGCATACGTTATGCAAAGCAGAGCATACGTTTACAAAATGGGCAACTTTTTCAGGTTGGTATCTGCCTCTTTTGTTGTACCCCAGGATTCTCCAACGTCCTTTAAGTATTCCAATGGTTCTTTCCACAATACAGCGCGCCTTCGAGTGAACTTCGTTGAACCGAGCTTCGACTGATTCATTTTCAGGAGTTCTGTAGGGCGTTATGCACCATGGCTCTAGTGGATAACCGGAATCACCTACATATCAACAAAATTGTGTTAACTATATACTATCAATTATCTTGTATTGCCTATTTACCTAAAAGCCAACCATTTTCATTTCCATTCAATTGAAATCGATCTTCTAACATCCTTCGCTGTTCAGAATGTTTCCACACAAAAGAATCATGCGCAGCCCCTCCATATTGTGCATTCACCGCTTTTATAACATACTCATGGTCGCATATCTGTAAATTAATATGAAACAAGGTATTTATATAATGTGATATTGTATACTCATATAAACTTACAATCATTACATTTAAGCTGTGAAAACCCTTGCGATTCAAGAACATGTGTTCATTTAGAATAGGTCGTTGCAGCCCAATATGCGTTCCGTCGATGCACCCAATCACTGAAATACAATTTCAATTAATATACACAATAAATCATTTTGTAAAAGATTGCGCAAACTTACCACCTGGTATTTTATACTTTTGGAAAAAGTGTTCCTTACATCTAGACGCATTCTCAGGGAGGAACATTATGTGAGTAGGACATATTTTGTCCTCAATTTCTTTGAGTACACTGGATGTTATTTTCGAAACACTACTTTGGCACATCCCAATAAGATAATCACCTCCGACAGTGTGTTGGTATCCTCCACTCCCTAATAGAGACAGTGTCGCTGCTAATTGCAATACAGGTGGTACTGCCGTGGATAATTGAACAGAGAATTTCAGCTTAGAAAATACATATTGAAATGCCTCTTTATTCAAACGAAACCGCTTAATAAATCTATAAAAATATACTGTGTTTATTAATTCACGGAGAGTTTTCAATTGTACTTACGCTTTGCTTTGTAGGGAAAGCGGATTGCTTCTATCCCTTAGCTGTTTTCGAACAATTTTTTCATTGTTTTCACTACTTTCATCGGAAGAACTTAAATAAAATAATAATGTCGGGTCCATCAGGCTTTTAAATTATTGCTTTGAGAATTAAACACTTATTTTGCGGAATTTTTGCTTCCGAATGACATTTATTTGACGTTTGGACTATTACTTTTTTAATTTTACTCTATTAGAACTACCACGTCAAATCAAAGAATTACGTTCCGTGAGCTTTTGTGTGACACGATCTCAATACGTTCGTTCGTATGACGAGTCACGTAATTGTTGTGCGTACGATTGCCGATCCGTTCACGGAGGACGCGATTCGACCCCTGACTAGTAATTTTTGTTTGCTTGCTTTCTTCTTACTTATACAAATAATTTAATTGCTTAATTGAATTTAAAATTAATTTCAACCATTATTTGTGACATTTGCTTGTTTTCTTCTTTATGATATCTGGTGTTACAACCGTCCTTTCATCATGTTACAACCGATACACCGAGAAGGTCGGTTGTAACATTTGACTCTCTCTTTATTTTAGCAGCCTACGTCCAATCTGTGACAATAGTTGGAAACCACGTTATCTTACGGTAGTCCAAAGCCCACTTATTAACATACATGTTGTTTCAGTTTCGTATGTATACCGCTTTCCAAATTATGGAAGGCGATACGAAAAATGTTACTTTCGTACCCACTCTCCCCTATTAAATAGGGCTTTTTTAGTTATTTTGATAATCGGTACCACAAAAAAATAAGAATATAATTTCATGAAATTTAGGTAGGTAGGCTTTATTTTAGTTCAATAAAGAATAGGGATATTTTTCGTGATATATGTAGGATTCCCTTGCCGAAGAGAAGGGAGTCGGCGAACCGAAATAAAGCAACCACTTTACGTTAATGACTTTTCGTCCTTTTTTTTACTTTTTTTTATCTCTAAGAAATTACTCGAAAGAAATATTGTTGGATGCCATCTTTTTTTCTCGCCACGTTTTTTTGCTTCTTTCCTCTTTTTCGTCGTCGTCGTCGTTCTTCTCGTCCTCCTCTTCTTCTACTTCTTTCTCGTTGTGTTGTGTTGGCGGCCCTGACCATGGGATGTGTTCCCTATCCCACATATACATATGTATACCTACATAATATAAATTAAAAAAGCTTATTGTTCATATTTGAAAAACCTTTATTTTTAAAATTATAATAAATGTATTTACAAATTTGTTGCGACACAAAAATATGTCCGCACTATATAATTTTCGCTGACCGTACCCTGGACCTGGTTAATGTCGATGTCCCCTTTATAGTAGCCTGCTCTGGGAACGTTCGCTCGATGTTGTTCGATGGTTCCCACGATTGGTCGTTACTATGCCATATGTTGCTTCGAGTTGGTCTGGTAGGGGTTGAATGATGCAGGTTGTTGTATCCTTTTACGATCGTTCGCCAGATGTTTTCCATTGGTTGTCACGATCGTCCGTTGTTCCCAAAATAGTTTGCATTCATTGGTTCGGCGTTATTTTGATAGGGATAGCTCAGCGGGTGAACTAAGGTGTTAACTTATATATTTATATATAGTTGGCGCAACAGGTCCGTAGGGACCCTAGGCTCTAGGCCTAGCTTTTCACAAACATTCGTTTTTGTGCGAGATTTCATTTTTCAGAACGAATGGATGGGATCTACAATTTTATGCCGATTCCAAACGGCTAATTGAGAAGCTCTTTCAAGACAGTTATGCTCTCGGATGTTTATCAGACGTTCGCGAGGTGGCGCAGTGAAAAAACCCTGAGTTGGAATTTGGGTTTTATTGCAGGATTCGAACCTGGGACCCCTCGCAACACACTCTTTAACTTTAACTTTTTTTACATTTTTTAATTATACTTATGTACATACTAGACAAAAACGATTAAATCTATAATTTAAAACCTGACATTTGTCTTATTCTAGCTAACTGACTCTCAACGAGCGCTCTAAACTTAAGAGTATCCTTAAATCTATCTAAACTATGTATATTCAAATTTGTTTTGTTTTTTAATTTTCAAGAAACTTTAGAAAACTTCAATTCCTTATTAGGTATTTGATGTTAATCCGGTATGTACAAACTGAATACAAATAAAATGAGCAACCACATGGAATGGTGATAATTGGCTGGCTTTTTCCTCATTTTCCTGTGCGTAACACGTCTATCTTTGTAGATGGAATTGGGATAAATCACTCAGCTTAGTGGGAATCGGCTTGTTCGGAATAGATATCATCTAGAAAAACGATATTGCGGGACGACCGTTGGTTTACCGCGATATGCAGGAGATCAGCTTTGTCTTAGCACGTTTGCTTAGGGACATAGCTTCGAAGGTAATCGGTTTTTGTTCGAGCTCGCCTAATTTCCTAATAAGACGAAAATCCCGGTCCAAGCTTTATCCATGCTATAATGATGTCACATCGTGGACGTATGTCTTGGTCTTAGAGACAATTTCCACTTGGTAAAAGAAAAACTTAAACTGTTTGACTTTTGGTACAACAAAAAATAAAACTCCACTTGTAAAAATATTGATTTTTAATTTGTGACTTCTTGGATTAACTTATATGCTCTCTTCTGCCCAATTTTTGCGAAGTTTGAATAACTTTGGCTAATGTGTTAGAATGCATTATCGTTATGGACAGTGTTGCCACTAAAAAAAGTGAATCCGGTGAAACCTGACCGAATGACCGATTTCTATTTTTTTTAAATTCGATAAAAATATCCGGTCATAAGTTAAAATAAGAATTTTTGACCAGAAGTTCGGTCAAAAATAGAATTCGAAAAACAGAAAACAATAATTAACAATAAAATAATCTTAAACTTAATAAAACTACAAACAAACAATATACACTGAAATGCTTTGTATCACGTTTTGCAGAAAAAGGAACTTTCAATCAAGCTTAGCCTTCCAAAATTTTTCTAAACGTATTATTGGTAAAAAATTGCCATTTATAATTTATTAAGAATATCTGCAGCTATCGGAATTGCTGAATTATATTTTTTAAATACCTCGATTGTTAATTTCTTATGATTTCTTATGATTGCAATGTATCTAATAAGTAATTTTATTTTCAACTCGTTTATTTTCTTCTACTCTTCTCTCTTCAATACATCAAATTTCAAAACACATGTGCAATAGAGTGACAAAAAGCAAACTTCAAAGAAATAATTTCAAAAAAACTTAGCGGTTCATACTAAGATTTGCTTCCTATAAATCTGGCATAGTTAGTCACTTCACTTCAGTTCAGTCTTGTTTGAACGTACACCCCCAGTCGCAGTTTTTATGGGAGCATTCAATTGAGACATGAGACTGCCGTGTGATCGTGGATTCCCTGTATTCTAAGATTATTCACAATAAACTGGTTTCTGTATGAAATTGTTAGCATGTTCCGTAAGTGTGGCCAAGTTTGATACCTACAATATTATTTTTCCGGTCAAAGAAGCTTTTTCCGGTTAAATATTTTTTTTCGTTCCGGTTAAAAGGCGGTTAGAACCGGTTTTCAAAATTTTCTCCGGTCAGAGTGAAGAGATTTCGGTCAGATATGATTTGTGGCCGCTGCAGAGTTCTGAAACGTAAAAAGAGGGCTGGTGCGAGAAAAGGGTGTCATATCTGAAGCTGCTCTGCAAATTTTAAATTTTCGAACGACATTTAACAACCATTAGTTCGCATTATACTAAAATTGTGTAGTGATAGGCAACCGTGCTACATTTTAAACGTAGGCTCTTATTTATCATTAAATATGTATATTTTTTAAATGTTCGACAGGCCTTTTCCCAATAGAAAAAAAAAAACAAACAAAATAGTAAAAATTTGTTACAGGCCCGCGAATAAAGTGCCAAACGCCGACTTAAGTAAAACAACCGTAACGCTAACTAAAACAATTCAAATAACTTAGTCAACGCGTTCGGATACATAGTCCCGAAAAATTTAGTTGACGTTTTACATAAGCCTGGTATCCGAACACCGAACGTCCCCATTAATAACTTCATAGTTCATAACAAAACTGTGCACACCTACAAAAAAAAAAAAATAGTTCAGGCTTATTACTCTCATTTTGCACATTCATATTCAAAATATTCCCAACAGGATGAGTTTCTAATGAAAAGTGGAATCCAGTCACCGCTTTGTGTACCTACAACTAAAGAATTAAAGTTCGTTAATCGATTTGATTTTCTATTTTGGAAAAATGCAAAATGCAAGAGAATTTGGAAGATACACTATACAGATAGATAAATTGTATCGAATTGAGACAAATTGTACTTTTGTATCAGAGCAAACTCATTTGTATCGACTTTTCCATATTCCATCCATTATGGCTTTAGACGATTACCATGCTTTATTCGATGCGGATGACTAGATTATGCCCATATGCACACAGTTAATCCTGTAATAACATGATAATAGTTGAGCTCAATTAAAGTGTTTTATAGATTCAATTGGTGAGGCAAGCATGTTCGTTCTCGATACATCTTCCAGTCGAATTGAGATCGTATCTATTTTGGACAAGTGTAGTGTGACCAGGAATATCGACCCTAATATGCTGAAGGTCTGATAACGAGGTTTCATCAGTCACATATCAATTTACTACGAAATTAGATATAAGGGTTGGTTAAGGGCCCCTGCTTAAAATATATTAACATTCTCACTTACTAGCGATTCAAAAAGACAATCGTATATCATTTTATTGCGGCGTTTGCCACATGCCTTTGTTGTCGGCATTTGCTTCTCATCCCATGATATAGTGCAGGTTGTTCTTCTTGCAGTGGCGAATAAAGTTTTTGACCTTGGTGTGCGTAATATTTGTGTCGTCGCCGTCGCCGGGGAAGTACGCTGAGGTACCAGACTAGGTGATGCATGCTCCCTTCGGTTGGTACTTCTATTAATAGGGCCGCCAAGTCTGAATTAATGAATTCTGGAATAGGAAGAAAGTTGATGTTTTTGTCGATTACATGGCACCGGCTAGTCTCGTTTGTAAGCTCACCTGCTCACCAGTTTTGCAGGCCATATTTAGCTTATTTTGTGTAGATTTGGTTAATGATATTTACTCCTCATCATGGGTAGTACTTAAGTTATAGTTGCTCCTCAACCGCCTGTCTGACATGAGTGACCCTTAAGACGAATATCGCCTCTGACAGCAAAGCCCGATTGAGTCATTCCAACGTTAAGCCTTTAAAATGGCGTGCACGTAAAAGTGCCTACCAAACGGAAGACACTCCTTGCGACAGGGTAACTATTTGTTTTAATTTTGTTCTACAGTTCTTAAATACTCCCGTAAAGAGGGTGTCCAAGAGCGAATGCAATGTTTTCGTACAAAACTTGGAGCCCGGGACGTTAATTAATACATAATATATCAATTTAAATCGTCCCCACAATTTGCTAACAGTGTGTGTTATTACATACCTCTTTTTCCATCACAAAGATCGTCCATCTCCCTCCTTTACAACTATTTTCTGATCAATGACACATCGGCGTCGGCTCCTCTACTGTTAATAATTATTTAGACCTAATAGCTTTCGCAATTTGCTAGCACTGCGTATATATGCGCCCTCACTGAATATTTAGTTATCCCATATTTATGCAGAAACGGTGATGCCACCGCTGCACAATTGCATTAGAGATTGGTGCGTGACTTTATTTCTATGCTACTGCATAAGGCGGGCGCCTCCTACTACAGCTTCAGCGGATTTCGATCCCATAAATGGCCGCATCGACTTTGTATAAAAGTAAAATCCGCCACCACCAATGGAACAGTTAATATTTTCGTTTTCAATCGGCACTGCCATTACGGTTCAGCTGCAGAAACATGTTCTCTCACGTAAGTCGGCGTTCACTCGTAAAGGATTGTACAAAACTACTAATCGGAATACTTTTCGTAGATTCTCGCAATAATTCTGGCAATCATCGCTTGTGCCGCCGCCAAGCCGTCTGGAATTGTGCCTGTCCTCGGTCCGGGGATTGTAACTGCTCATAGCGATCAATTCATAGCAAGGACCTACAATGGAATCGTAACACCAACAGTGGGCTTATTGCCACCACTAGCTACACCAGCGCCTCGCTTCTATCCAGTTGCCACGCCCACATATATACCGGCATATTCCAGTGGATACTATCCGTATTCGCCGTTTTACAGATATGGCTACGGCTATGGATACACGAATCCTTGGGGTGTGTACGGACCGACTGTGCTGCGATACCCATCAGCCACCTATTGGTAAGGAGAAACCATCAGCCAATGCAGTTCAGAGCTTGAGGTGTGTATACCGTAAGTCGTTAGGTTAGGTCGTTTTCTACCTTCAAAAATGGATTATTGTGCGGTATTGTAAAAATAAAATGACGACAAGCAATCCATTTATGTTTTCTCACTCTTAAGCATATGGCGTCCTTGGCTTCCACAGGTGCCCTGTTAGATTGTAAAACATTAAAATGCAATTAGCGGAACAATGGCCAAAAGTGCTTTGCCATTATTGCGGTGTCGCATTGCAAGGTTCCGGTTGACAGTTTTCGGCATCAGGTACTTAGCCACCATTCACCAAGACCCGACTATGTCAACAATGAACGGCGTCATTGCCTCGCCACCACTACCGCGTGGAACTCTCCTTGGTACCATTTGATGTGAGCATCAGGAGGCCGTTTGAAAGCTTTTAAGGAAATGTTCCCAGGATTCATGAAACGTGAAATTTAATCCATTTTGATCCAAGTGTAGGTACCGTGGAAAATAAAACACCATGCCGCAGAAATGAACCAAGAATTGGGGAGGTGGAGGAGAGACGCCTTCAACTAGTCACCATATACGAGTAAGTATGCACGCTTTTCTATAGAAAGCGTTTTGGTTTTGCGGGTGTTGTGTAGGTGGGATTGAAAATTAAGAAGATTAAAGGTAGGAACGACCGGGCATTTTTAATGCTGCGTCCATTAGGTTCGGGTGTGGTGGATTTCGTATTGCCGTAGAACAAGAACCCGTTTTGCTATTTTTTTTTTTTTTTTTTTTTTATGGTTGCGTCCAAAGGATGTGTAATCTTCGAAAGATACTAGTTGCCCGTGCTACTAGCATGCACGATTCGCGGGATATGTTTCTCCAGTGCCACGCGCCTTACGTACTAAACCACACCCTGTGTACTCTTCTACCACTCTCCCCGCGGAACTGCCGTTAGGTATTACTTCGCGGGGCTGGTTTGCAGTTTATGCAATTCTTCTTGTATTTGCTTCTTCAGCTCTTCTAATTTTTTCTATTCTTCTTAGCTCGTTTTGCACAATTATCACAAGTGTGCCGATTTCCATCCAATTTTCCTCCGACTGCAACATTCGGTCTATGAGTAGTATTGGACTGGGCAAATTATTTCTCCATTGCGAAAAACGCCGGCAATGAAATATGGCGTGCTCCGTATCTTCCTCCTCGTTTGAGCATTCTGGGCACAAAGGGGAGCTATCATGTCCGAATCGGTGCAAGTATTTGCGATAGCCGCCGTGACCAGATAGGAACTGCGTAAGGTGGTAGTTGCTATTCCCATGTGCTCGCTTTGTCCAGGTCTCGATGTTCGGGATCAGCTTGTAGGTCCATCTGCCTTTTGTACTATTATCCCACCTAGCTTGCCAGAGGGCTGCTGAAGCCGCTCGCTCTTCTTCTTTTATTCTTGCAATTTCACGTGCATCTTGTCGCCCTGGGGTTCTTCTATTATAAATTCTCAACATCTCGTCCGCGAGAATGTCGATCGGGACCATTCCTGCTATCACGAAGGCTGCGTCATCCGAGATTGTTCGAAATCCACAGATAGCTCTTAATGCACAGAGTCTATATGCGGCCAACAGTTTTCTCTTGTTTGATTTTATCGCGAGTGCCCCCGCCCAAACCGGAGCAGCGTATAAGAGGACTGAGCTAACTACTCTAGATAGGAGAATCCTCCTAGCATATCCAGGTCCACCAATGTTTGGTAGTATTCTAGAAAGTGCTCCTTGTAGCAGTAAAGCCTTGTTACTGGAGTACTCTACATGCGCTTTGAACTGTAATCTGTTATCAAGAATTACTCCCAGGTATTTGATTGATTCTTTCGATCGTACTATTTGATGTCCCACCCGTATATTGGCGTATTCCACAATTCTTCTACTGGTAATTAAGACGGCTTCCGTTTTATGGTCCGCTAATTCTAGGCCGGCGGATACTAACCAGTCTTTGATACGAATAATTGCTTCATTTGTGGCTGACTCTATCTCCTTTATTTCTTTTGCCACCGTAACGACAGCGATGTCGTCTGCAAATCCGATCACTTGAACTCCTCTCGGCAGTATGAGCCTTAGCACTCCGTCATACATAATGTTCCATAGGAGTGGACCGAGTACTGATCCTTGTGGAACCCCAGCTGAATCACTGTAGTATTTCAACCCTTCATCAGTTTCGTACCTCAGTTTTCTGTTGGTAAAGTAGTTTTCTACTATCCTCAGCAAGTAATATGGCGTATTCATACTGGCTAGTGATCTTCTGATGAACGCCCAGTTTGCCGAGTTAAAGGCATTTTTGATGTCCAATGTCACCACTATACAGTATTTTTTTGTACCATACAGCCATCTTTCTCCTTGTATCGCTTCGGCCGCAATGTCGACCACAGTTTTTATGGCTTGAACAGTAGACCGCGATTTTCTGAACCCAAACTGATAGTCTGATAGTGCTCCTCTCTCTTCCGCTACCGCGAGCAATCTATCGTATATTATCCGTTCCGGTATCTTTCCCATTGTGTCTAGAAGACATATTGGACGATACGAGGACGGTTCCCCAGGTGGCTTGTTTCCCTTTGGAAGCAGGACTAGGTGTTGTAGTTTCCAAGCATCCGGGAAAACTCCTTCTTCAAGACATTTTTGAAATGTTTCCATAAAAATGTCTGGCCGCTTACGGATAGCTGCTTTTATTGCTTTATTTGGTATGCCATCAGGTCCGGGCGCTTTACTGTCGCCTATCTTCTTGCATGCGTTTATGAGTTCATCTGCTGTGACTATTGGGATGTCCTCCGTGTTGGTCTCCCTAATGATATTGCACATAGTAGATGTACTTCGAGGGAAAAGGTGCTCTACTATGGAGCTTAGGATTGCTGGACAAGTTATTTGCGGCGACCTGCTGCCCCTTACCTTAGTCATGACGATCCTGTATGCTGTGCCCCACGGGTTTATGTCGGCTTCTTCACAAAGATTTTTAAAACATCTTGCCTTGCTCTCCTTGATTGCCTTTTTTAGTTCGCGTCTTGCTATTTTAAAACCACTTAGGTGTTCCTCAAAGCGGTCTCTTCCCCTGGATCTTTGGACTTTGCGTCGGGCTTTTAAGCACTTGGCTCTAAGTTTTTTTATTTCCTCATTCCACCAGTAGCATGGTGTTCCTCTTCTAGTACCCGTTCTTCTGGGCATTGATGCATCGCACGCAATAGTGAGGACGCGGACGAGTTGTTGCATGCAGGCTTCAGCTGTACCGCTTTGAATTATGTTTCCGGTGTTTATCATTTCTTCAAAAGCGTCCAGGTCGAAGTGTGTGTCCTTCCATTTTGGGCCCGTTCGTTTAGCGCGTTGCACGGTACTCTTCTCCTTCGTCTCAAAAATGATTGCTTGGTGGTCACTGTGCGTGTATTCCTCGCTGACTCGCCATTTTATATTTCGCAAGAGGGAGTTGCTTACGAACGTGATGTCAATAATCGAGCCCGTTCCTGCCTTACGGTATGTATTTGCACGACCTTGGTTTGCAATGCCTATGTTAAGAGTTGCAAAACTTTCTAGCAGATTACGTCCTCTGGCGTTTGTAAGTCTGCTACCCCACTCCGTTGCCCATGCATTAAAGTCGCCGCCGATAACCACAGGGGCTCTACCACGAACATCGGCGGATAGGTTGTCTAGCATTGCCTGGTACTCGTTCATGGTCCAGCTTGGACGTGCATAGCAGCTGTAAAAATATATTCCATTTATTTTTGCCCGTACAAAGCCCTCCATAAGTCCGTTAGTTTCTTGAAAGGCATGCCTTCCACATGTCCATATAGCAGCATGCTTTGTCCTATCACAGGTCCATATATTGCTGTCGAGAGTTTTATATGGTTCACTTATCAAGATAACGTCCGCTTTTTCTTCTCTAGCCGTTTGTGTCAGTATATCCTGTGCAATTCTACAGTGATTTAAGTTAATCTGTATTATCTTCATGTTTTTTTGCTGTTGATGGACTTCCTAAAAACCGGACACTTGCTGCTTCCGGCTACATGCTTCGAATCTTTTGGGCGTTCTTTTCTACAAAGCATGCATGATGGCTCCTTATCACAGTTCCTTGCTATGTGGCCTTCTGTTCCACACCTTCTACATAGGATGGAGCGGTCCTCGCTGCTTTTGCAATGCCTGGCTATATGCCCAAATTCAAGACATTTGAAGCATTTTTGGAGAAGCGTTCGCTCCCGAATGCGACAAATGACCCATCCAATTTTTACCTTTCCTGCGTCTAACAGTTTCCTTGCAAATCCGACGGGAAGGCCAATTGTTGCTGTTTGGGTTCCACCGTACGCTTTTCGCAGGGATAATATGTCTGCTGGTTGTAGTTCCACCCCGAGTTGAGTCCTTATTGCCTCGCAAATGTCCTCCTTTCCGGTGACTTCGTCGATGTCTTTGAGCTCGATGGTAGTGCGATGTGTGAGTGTCCTTACACTCGCTCGCTCTCCTAAAACCTCGCCAATGACACTTTTAAACTCTTCTGTCTTATTTCCAGTTTCCTTGAGCTGTATTAGGAGCTCTCCCTTCTGGGTCCTTCTTATCCTGGATACCGCTTTTCCAATAGCCTCTAGTTTGGGGTCTGCTTTTACGCTACGAAGAATCTCCGCGTAGGATAGTCCTTCACTTGCTTCGATGACGAACGCGTCCGGCTTTGTTCTTTTCGCCTCAAGCTTCTTTTCGTTAGTCTCCTTTTTAGTTTTTCTCAACTGTTTGCAATCATTTGACTTCTGTTTTGTCGGAATGACGGCGTTTTTCTCCTTGCTCCTTGGAGTTGTGCTTCCAGTATTGATTTCCTTTTGTTTCAGCTCTACCGCCTGGGGTTTTTTTTTTTTCCTCTTTGGTTCCGGGGTTTCGCCATTTTGACCCTGCCTTTTCTTAGGTTCTTGAGCGTTTCTCAGCCAGGGAGAGGTTTGTGAGGAGTTGTTTTTTCTTATTGCCTCTTTTGCTTTTTCGTCCTGCAGTCGAATAGCAGAAAGCTCATATAGAGATCTAATGCTTTCAATTGCGTCTCTCATAGGTTGGTGTATTGAGCGCCTTTTTCCATCTTCTAACATTTCCACCAGTTGCCGTATCTGCTCACCTAGCTTTTGGAAGGCAGACAGTTGCGAAGTTGTTTCGAATGCCACCTCTCTTATTGCAGGAGAAACACTGCTTTCAGCGCATCTCCCTAAAGGTGCTGGTGCGGTATCTGGTGACCTCAGCATCCTTGAGCTCCTTTGAAAGGGATTTTCCTCATAACCTTTCTCTTCCACTTGTATTCTCTCCGTTGATTTGATTTTTGTTGAATTCATTTCAATTGGGTCCCCTCTCAAAGCCGTTATCGATGTCCGAGTGTGTAGTAACCTAAGGATTCCATGGTTGTCTTTGCAAGCAGTGAGGCCATGCTAGGGTTGACACAGATCCTTATGAGGTGTTGTGCCAGAGCCAAATCGGTTTTAACAAGGAATGTAACATCTTGACCTACACCACCAACTTAATGGCGACGAGGCATCGAGCGTTCTTTGAGTCCTGCCAAGGTTTTAACGGGACGGGGGCGTTTGCAGCATTAGCCTGAAAGCCATTTCCGCAAAATTTCACTCTTGCTTACTCAGGTAACAGAATACTACAAACATCAGCCCTCATAGCTGTCGTTCCAATTCTTTTTCCAGTGTGCCATAATTAAGACCTTACTGGGCTCAGTCTTAATGCCAAAAGGTACCGATTCATAACAGAGACGGTAAAATTTATTACAAAAGCACGACTGTTCCGCAGAAAGCAGATTCATCGCGCCGCTGTTTAGATACTTGTATATCCCACGTTGTGACGGGTACGTCTGGGTCTCGCCATTTACAGTGTTCTGTATCCCCCGTAGCTACCTTGCGAGGTAGGAGGCACTTTATTAAAGACGGTGCCTATACGTCTTGTCACAGAAGGTTCATAGGGGTTCCTGTGGCCTTTTAAGCCACGCCCTCCTCTTCTGTCGCTCTTGGTCGGGGACTGCTTATTGGGTATTCGCAGCTAACCTACATATCTGCAGGCCGTTCACCATCCGCCACCTGTGACCCCACAGTAGCCTGAGCTCGGCCCTCCCATCCTTGATGCACCGGCCCATCTGCCAAACTCCGAAACATAGTCGGGACTACTTCCCGACTACTTCACGGAGCCTATAGCATGATGTGGTGGTATCTATTAATGAAAGAGTGCGATGTGCGTGGCCGTAAGCCGTGCCTCATTAGCTTGGTATTTAAAGGTGTGATGGGTGTTTGGGTGAGCACACATACATTAATGACTAAGGTTATGGATTACATATTTAAGCATCAAGTGGATATGGATATCGATATTTTTAATTTGAAGGACGAATTCGTATTTTTGATGCAGCCATTTATTCTACGCATTTGCATTTCGGTGGACCAACAAGTCAACTGAAAGGCATGGTGCCTGTAGAGCTGAGATAATGACTTGCAAATGTCTCATAGCCCGAAGCCAATGAATCGATACCTGTCCATTATTTTTGATGTGTAAACATCTACGAATTAACTGCGAAGGAATTAACTCCAAAAAAAAAATAAATGAAATAAGTCCCAAGAATTTCCATATAAATTTAGGAGTTATTGCAGGTGAAAGAACTCCAAAGTATTGGGACTTTTTCATCAAGTTTTGGATTTATAACACCTTTTAGTGTTAGGAATTATTTCATATAGAAATAACTCCCAAAGTCATGCAGATGAAATAAGTGCAAATTAGGACTTATTTCATCAGCACGGTTTTGGGAGTAATTTCATCTACCTATGTTTGGAATTATTTCATTTGTCTTAAAAAAGAAATTTGTAGGAACATTTTGCCTTCTAAACTGTATTTTCTTTTATTAAACCGTTTTATATACGTTGAATATTTCGAAAAGGTAATAATATGTATGTTATAGTTGAAAAGTACCTTGTAGTAATCAACTCACTGAATTAAGGATTGATATATCATTGCATTATATTTTATGAAAAGTCATTAAGGAAAAGTAGATATAAAAGGAAGGAATCTGTTTTCCTGGAGTACAATCAGTTTTGGACTGTGAAGGGAGTAAGCCAATGGTATATCTGGCACAGAATCTGATTTCTTTATATCTAACATGTATACAACTAATCGCCCTCGGCGGACGGCGCGGGTGGCGCGGACGCCCCCCCCCCCCCCCTCCCCCGCGGTATGTATGTTAGAAATTAATTCATAATGAATTTACTCCTAAATTTTTGGACTTACTACCACTTTGGATTGGGACTTATTTCAATTTGCTTTATTACTTGTTTCATTAAAAAAGTTTGGAGTTATTGCATTTATTATTAGAAGTTCCTTCGTTAGGGAATATTTCATTTGGAGTTAATTCCTTTGCAGTTAATTCGTAGAGCCTACTTTTAAGAAAAGTGCAAAATTCGTTTAAGTTCATTTTTCTCTGATTAATATCATGAGATGGATTTCTGCTAGATATTGAAATGAAACGATGATTTATTAAGATATTTGGTATTGTGACGAAATTATATCAGGAATTCCATTTTCCAGTAATTTCATAAACTATAAAAACTTTAAACTGAACTGCGATGTGAACGCCTTGTAAGTAAAGGGTACCAAATATTTCGAACACAGTCGCCATTACTTAAGATTCCACCAAAAAATGGCATCCCGATTGACATCAAGTCTCAACACAGGATCAATACCGATCGAACACAAAACAGAAAACGAAAAGAAAACGAACAATTTATTTAAACAAACAATGCGCTTTATTCAAAAGCTTAAATACCTATATGACTGCTAGTGAATCAAAATCAGCTGCTGTTATCGTTGGAGTGTTGTTGTACTGATCAGCTGTTAACGCTGATACATATACTTCTTATTGGGACATATAACTCGTGCGACAGAGGACAGGCAGCTTGTAGGCAAATGTACCGTTTTTGCTCTCAGTTCGCCATCTACTTTGTATCATCTTTGATCCTGACTAAGTTCAACTCCAAAGAATCAGATACTAAGACCGGAGCACCAAGTACTTATATTAAGTTCACTGCCCTCTCTCACTTAATTTCAAGTGCCACGTCGCATAGATTAAATTCATTACCTAATCCTAGAAGGCAGCATCTGTACAGGACAGGAATCAAAACACACGAAGAAAAAATCTAATTTTTCATCGCAAAACTCTGATCCAAAAAATTTCAAAAAAATAACATACAAAGCACAGAGCTCACACTGTGTCATCCACCCATTACTGGCAGCGAATTATTTGACCAAATCCCAATGACCCATCATCAAACCAACTACTTGAGTATTCAACTCGCCTTTCAGTTCCCACAACCTACGCATCGCATACGTAGCGCTACCACACGCAGTAGCTGTAGCTGTGGACATTGCGTTGGACTTACTTTACGCCTGACAAATTTATTACCTATCGGTTACCGTTTGCCGCCTGAATGTCAATTGGACTTTGAAATTGACGCAACATTTCGATACGAGTTGTGCAACTCCCCTTCGTTCATCAATGTAAACAAACCTTAAATCATTAGTACACCGTTTTATGGGTCGTGTTGGGTTGACATTGAAACTGTCAGCATCTGGCATGTTAATGAGTATAAGCACAGAGAATTATTCGTAGTTCACAACACTTTATTATCAGTATTTGGTTTAGATTAGATATTGAGCTGGGGCAGCATAGCTTAGAGGAGATGTATATCCTACTGGTGACGACACGTATCTAGCGGCCAATGGTGCGGGGGCATAGTTGAAAGGGGCAGCATAACGCAATGGAGCAGCGTAAGCAGCTGGAGCTACTGCATATGGAGCTGCAGCATATTGGGTGGCATATGCAGCTGATGGAGCAAGGGCTAGTGGGGCAGCGACTGGTGCAGCTACGTATTTGGCGACAGGAGCAGCAGCAAATACTGGAGCGGCGGCAATTCCATTGTAATTCCTGGCAACCACTTGGCTGCTAGTGGCAGTAACTATCCCAGGAGCAGCAGCAACCAAAGGGGATGAGTAGGCGAGTGGAGCTAGCACTCCGGGCTTGGCAGCGGCACAAGCGAAGGCAGCGATAAGGACAATTGTCTAAAAGTAGAAATTCTAATTAGCTTTTGTGAGGACTAGTGTGTCTCTGAGGACTACTTACGAATTTGAACATTTTGAGTGAGTGTATGCTTTTGGTTACTTCTCGAAAGACGGTAGTGTGGAATATGCTGCACCATTGGTCAGGTGCGTGTATTTATACGAATTGGCATTCCGAGTGAGCCGACTGTCTGCGACTTTTCTCAATTAGCATGCAAGGCATTTCTTTCTCTGATGGCGACGGATTGGAGCAATTCACTTAACCTTCAGTTGAATGTAAAGACTGCACTAATGGTATTTTCGTAAAGAGCGCTTGATTTATTTTGTAAACCAATTGCAGTTTTAATTACAGTGGGTTGCACTAGAGTCATATCAATGTGTTAAGCGTAAGTTTGTTCGCTCTCAGTTCTTTTTTTTTATTTGCAAAAATATGGAGAGCATATCCCAAAATTAAAAACATATGCTTAGAGAACTATAAATAATCTTTTGTTGGCACTCAGGCCTTAGCCTATCAACAGCCGCAGCGTAGAAAAGATACTATTACTCATCCTTGGAGATCAAAATACTAAAATACCCACTGGATCTAAAGGACTATTCATATGAGAGCGAATTGCGAACAGCGAACAAGAGAATAATTGCAAATTGTATGTTCCCAGCAAGACAGCGTTGCCGCTGAATAATTCCAAAGGGACTAAAAACTGCCCGAATCGCAAAACGAAAAACGGGTATCAACATAAAATACTTATACGCAGCAAAAAAAAGAGCAACCAAACATTTATTTTTAACAAAAAACTAATTTATTCATTTCGAAACACTTCCGATGAATATGAATATTCCTAGGTTCTGATAGTCCATTCACACGGTACATTTTATTTGTTCACAGGTGAATTTGTGCCAACAAATTGCAGTCAAAATTAAATTTGTGTTTTAGCCCGAACGCATTTTTTCTACCTTCACCTAAGCTGATTTGTGGAACGCGTTTTAATTATGTGGATTGTGAATAAACGGACTGTGACTTTGGATCGGGAAATCCCAATATTTACATTCTTTTTAAACTTATTTTCGTGATATATTTCTATTAGATGAAGGTAAATAGTTAAGAACCACTGCCTTAACCGCAATACTTTTAACTTTCTCCATTACGTAGTACGAGAAAGATATATACATATTGGTTTCGTACAAAATTTCGAACTCGAGATCTTAATCAATTCTGATATTACGATGATAGAGGAACTCAAAAAAGTGGGTCGCAAAATTCTGTCCGGTCTGTCCGTCCTTCCACGGGCCTACAGCCTAAACGGCTTCCCGGATTACGTCAAACCTCGGATTTGGAGTTTTTGGGTCTACAGTTCGGGAGGTGTTTTTTTTTTTCAAGGTAACCTCAATATTAATGGTACTTCCCATATAAAATTTTCGTACCAGTTTGATTTGATCGAAAACGGCTCCAACGATTTCAACCCAAATTGATATTTAAGCTTAAGTAGGTGAGGTTACCATGACTGCGTACCCAGTTTTTGGCTAAAAATTCGAACAACGGTACTTTTGAAATTTCGA
Source organism: Cheilosia vernalis (assembly GCA_949126925.1). Classification (NCBI taxonomy): domain Eukaryota; kingdom Metazoa; phylum Arthropoda; class Insecta; order Diptera; family Syrphidae; genus Cheilosia; species Cheilosia vernalis. The sequence goes on from OX421359.1 coordinate 42,990,511, forward strand.
CATATCTCGAAAAGACCCTATACGATTGTAACAAAAATTAATTTCTAAGGTAATGTGGTCATTTATAACTTAATAGCAAACTCAATTTTTCTCTATATTATCGTACAATGGATTTTTGAAAAAAAGAATTTTTAAAATTTAGTTTTTCTCAGTTTACCGGAAAACGGCGATAACGATTTGCTGCACACTCTTAAAGTCAGTCAGACTCGCAACGAGAAAATTTCGTGCGACCCAGTCGTGCACTTTATTTTTGTTGGGAAGGTAGTGCAGAGATGCCATGCTGTCTTAAATATTTTGTGTATAAGCCAGGTCAATGTACCTACGTATAATGGCAGAATTTCTATCACTGGGCGAACTCTAGTTTAATTAGGTTATCCTACTCTTGGAATAGTAAAATGTGCAACTCTATGTAAATCAATATAAAAACATAAAAAGTGGTAGGTTTTCGCTTTGACAGTTCGCTTGTTAACGAAGAATTTACTTAATTAACTTAAATGAAAAGAAAACAAATTTTATGTTTTCAAAAATGGAATATACATATACATTACTATAGTAGCGCCAATCCAGTAGTACCAGTATCCTAATAGGTGTCGCTACCCATACCAAATCGAGAATTAAATTACTGAGAGCTTTTAGCCTTTGATAATTTTATTCCTTATAAAAAAGCTTTCGTTGAGATTTATGCTCCTTCATTCATTCAATAATTGTTCATCGTTCGGTTTCGATTCGTATTTATTCGCACATGTTCTGCATTCCAAATTTTGTGAATTCAAAGCAAAAAGTGAATTTTGGTGTTCTATATTCCATCCAAAATGGATTATGTGAAATAAGTTGAATTCGTTTTTCGAACATGAAATTTGGTGTTCTGTGTTCCGAACAAACCCCATTTTGAAGTGAATTCAATTCACTTTAGTTTCATGTAGTGAATAGCCATTTTCTTAGGAATAATTTGCAAAATGTAAGTAGTCATGCAAAATAAAAACGTTAAAATTTAATTGAATTGTTTTTTATAGGGGAAAACATAAGAACTCACGGCAAGAAAGAATATTGCTGCATTTTATGGAAGGCCACGTTGATATCGCCAAAGGATTCTTTAAGGGCGATAAAATGCATATGGAGGAATTGTGGAAGGACCTCACAAAGGTTTTAAATGCTGATGGTCCTCCAATCAAGGAACCAGGAGGTTGGAAAAGGTAAGAATTTATTATGCACATACATATTTAAGTACCTATCTATGTTTTTACACATCATTTTTAGGTTTGGTTGGACTGGAAATTAAATATAAGAAAAAAACTTGCTCACAATAATAGGGAGCTTAAAAGTACGGGAGGTGGGCCTAATAATATTCAACCCATTTCGGCAACCAAGGACGCTATTGCGAAAATAACCGGTATTTATAGCGTTGTCGATGGAATTCAGGGCACAACTGCGTTTGGCGATGACCAATTACCAGCTGAAAATACAATTGATGCGACAGAAGGTACCTTCAGCCACAGCCTCACACCTCAAAGTCCACGGGTCGCACGTCTACCAACACCAACCCCTAGATCTAATGTTGGAAGGGTAGAAAAACAGCTCCAAAACTACATGGATGCGCAGGAGGTCACGTTGAAGAAAATTTCGAAAGACATTTCAGCTTTTACAGTCGTTGCAAAGGAAAATAAGAATAGCCTGAAAAGAATCTACCGATCTTTGGAGAAACTTCCTAACATTTTAGAAGCACAGAAAGAAGAAACAAGGCATTCGTTGGAGGAAATTTCCAATTCGTTAAAGCAGCAGACGGCGGAAGTAATGCGCCATAATTTAAAAGCAGAGAGAATAAACCAACAAAAAATCTAATCAAAAAAAGGGGACTGGAAATTGAGGAATTTAAATTGCAGATAGACCAAAGCTCCGAAAATGAATGTACAAATTAATTTTCGAATACTTAGTTTATTTTTATTTTGTTAATTTTGTTAAATGAATTGAATGTTCTCGTTAATTTTGTTAATTGAGTTGTTTTTGTTATGAAATAAAATATAGGTACGTCCTTTTTTTAATTATTTCCAGAGACTTTGAGATATAGAATCTCGAATTCTCCTTGCTTCACCTAAGTTCTCACCAACCCCTCCATTTTCGAGATCGGCTTCTATGGGTTCTTCTATTTGGTCTACAACTTCTACTCCTTCTTCTAGTTCTAGATTATATTCACAACTCAAAGTATTTAGCAAGCACCTGAACCTAGTTTTTAAGTTACCTACCAATTTTGTCCTTTCAACAACATTTCTAGCAACGCGAATGGGCGAATTTGTACGGTGTTTAATACAAATGGTTCAAGACCGAAACCAGCATCGCCAAGTAACCAAGAGCCTCGTCGAACACTTTCATGTTTTTGCACAAAATGGTTCCTGGCATCACTCATTTGCCATATCAAAGCATCATGGCTAGAACCAGGGCGAGTTGCATCGATAGCTTTCAACTTCATTTTATGGTCACAAATCTAAAATTAACACTTAATTTTATACATCACTAACTAATTATGTCTATATCTACTTACAACTAATGCATTAATGGTAAAATATCCTTTTCTATTATAAAAAAAGGTTGCACTCTCGGCGGGGTTGAAGAATTTTTACTTGCGTTCCTTCCAAACAACCGATTACCCCTGGGATTCCGTATTTTTCTAAAAAAAAAAACAACTTCGCTTCTTGTTATTCTTCTGGCGTACTTTGAAGTTTTATCCATTTCGAACAAATCTTAAATTGCAAAGCGTCTAGTACCTGAGACAGCACTTTACTGACGGTAGATCTGCCTAAGCCTATGTCAAAATCCTTTCCAACTGACCTCTGATAACTTCCTTCACCCAGAAAGCGAAGCGTTGCAGCTAATTTAAGTGTTAAAGGAATTGAAGATGACTTTATCACAGGATCTATTTCTCTCAAGATGTACATAAATGCTTCTTTGCTCAGTCTAAAGCTGCTTTTGAAACTGCAATTATTCAAGTTAACATATGATTCCCCTCAATTATGTTGCATTTATACACTAACACTGGTTCTGGAAGATCCAAAATGTTGGCTTTTTCGCGTAGAACTTTCCTGCGAACTCTTTCTCCTCGATTTTCCACTCTCCTTTCTTTTATGACTGACAATAATATTAATCCGTCCATATTGAAAAGGAATTTGTATTTTTCTTTTTCAAATTTCATGAAATAATCAATGAAAAAATACGAACAGCTAATTTTGGCATTTCGAAAAGAATTCGAAGTGAATTGAAAAAAATTGATTTCACTCGGAATGTGGAACAGGTAAATTTATTTTGAGTGAAATTGAAATTCGTTTTCAATTCATTTCACTCGGAATACAGAACATGTGTGATTGTGTTAATTTCTTACAAATTAAAAAATATTAAACATGATTTGTGCATTCAGAATTTTAAGCATTTCTAAATATCAAATCCTAGAATCAGTTTCTGATCTCCACCGGCTACATACATTAAGAATTTGAGCACATTCTTCAAACGATAAAAAACTTTTGTCAAAGTAGAGTCCTCGCATTTCCTGAAGAATTGGGCATAGTGCAAGGAAGTGAAAAACATTCTCGTCTTGATCAAGGTTGCATAGTGGACACCTGGAGGTCAACTGTATCATTTCTGTACGAATTTAAAAACCAAGCTCATTTCCAGAACTGATAGATTATTGCTAAAATAGTTTTTTGTTTTGTTTAAAGATTAGGCTGCCTATAAACTAATCTGGTTGCAAACAGATTGCTGTCAACAGAAGAACGATCGTTGCGACTACTTTCCCACTCCCAAATGTTGTTCTCATTCAGCTGAACGGATATATTGTTTGCTGCGGCTAAGTACGAATCTTTGAACGGAGAGTAGTTACATCTGACAGATATAAGAAGACATTTTTTTTGCGGGTTTTTCCTATATCTTAGTATAACTTTGCAGATGTTATCTCCATTTGATTTTAGGGTCTTTGTAAAAATGAAGTGTAGGTCAGATTCTACATGAATTGCAGAGCGTAGTGTAGTGTAGATTGTGGAACCCTGAAAATCCGTTTGAAAAAATATCTCTGTATGCTTTTGATCTCATCGCGTTGTCGATAGCTATAAATTCCGTTCGTGTAACAGAAACAACTGTTTATTGTAGCATTGAAAACCCTAAACTGGGAAACAGGATCCAAGTGTTTATTTGGGAAGAACTAATACCACATGATGTCAATTATTGCCATTTTGGCTGCAAGATTTCTTTCTTTGATGTGAGTTCTTATATTAATATTGTATGTTAATACAAATCCCAAGTACTTGAACTCATTTACAAGCTCATGTTGAGTACCTTCCAGTGACCAAACATGTTTTCTAACCTAACGACTTTGTGCTCTGAAGACATAAAGAATGTTTATTTTAGATCCCAAGTATCCCAATAGTATCTATCGTAGATTCTGAGTGTTTTTGAGGAATTAGATAAGGAATTATGAAATCGGAAACTGTTATGAACTTGCAACTATTTACAAACCTTATAATGGACTTCAATAATTTAAATCTAACACACTTGTTTGCCAGTACATATATTATGATCTACCTACTTTCAATTCGGACTCTAATGAGTTTTTGTATAAATCATTTGGTTGTAAATTGTCATATCTTAACCGTTGTACACCCAAATATTCGTAACTTAAGAACAAATTTTGATTCATTTTGCTCTCATTTGACTTCTCTTGATCAACTTCCAGATATCATGCTTTTATATCGGAAATATTAATTTATGACTCTAAAAAATTACATTTTAATATGCCTTACTAGTTTTTTTGATGCTAATTACTTAGGTAGGTTGTGTTGTAAAGTGTTTACTCTGAAAAGTGCGGATTTACTTGGCGTAGATCTTGAAATTAATGATATGAAATATTCTTTTGTTTGTGCATACCCACTCGTGTAACTGAATCGACCAGTACGTCTATAGACCATATTTTCTTACATTTGCAATATATGACTTGAGGTTAACTGGCCATTTATTAATTTGTATTCATATCGATCATAAATTCAAAATGCAAAATTCTTTCGTTTTGAGTTGAAGACTATTGACTACTGTGATCTGAGGCCTGTTTTTACATACGAATTCTGGGATGAAGTCTACGATGCAAGTGATAGAGTTAGCCTTTTAAAGAGTGACAAGATTGCAAGCTATTAGTAACATGACTGAACGGAAAACGCATTATCTTATATGTAGAGACTATATTTTTGAGACAGAATAGGTGTCTTAATTTTAAATCTACTAGACCTGTCAATAGCGAAGTTCACGCAGGATGGCGCAAAAGTTGTCACAAAATATAATTCGGATTACGTTTAATTTATACATATCTTAGACTTTTTTATAATAAGTCGAGAAAATGATATCCGTTTAGTGGCCACCGCCAGAATTGATGACCATTCGGGCCCAATTTATGCCATTTTTCATCATTCTTGCATCCTTGACGGATATTCTCTTTGACATAGACTCGTGACTTGAAAAAATCAAACAATAAGAAATCAGACGATCTTGCCGGCCAGTGTAAATCGCCATAACGAGAGATTAGGCTACCTCAGGATTTTGGTCGTAGCTCGTCAATATACGGCGTTGCTACATACTGTTGTTAACACAATTTTCTCCAATCCCAGTTCTTATAATTGAGGAAGAAGAACGTTTTTAGCATCTCTTCGTAGCATGGAATGGCATCTGGTCGATACTCCGGGGTCAACTGTGATATTCTCAGTAGAACGGCAGCTCCAGGGATGATCAGACCTGGCAGCATCTCCCATATACTCTTGTAAACGAGCGGATAAATGTCGTAGATGCCAGTTGATGTCGGACGACACCACCGACGAAGTATCCCGAAAAATATTCGAATTAATTTTTCCGCGTTATTTAGAAGAATAGCTAATTCATGTCGTGTTAACGTATAATTACAGGTATTTTTCATGTCTGTTTAAATCGCAAATGTCAAAGTAGAATTCACATTTTCCCGCCTTTGCAAAAAATATAGCAACTTCCGAATTCTTGTATAGACTACCAGTATAGGTAATTTAAAATGTGGTCGACTTCTTTTAAAAGTATCTAGTTATACCTACTAACTATTAAGGCTGTCTAAATATTTAACTGAAATTATTGGTATCTGTTTATAATTATTTCAATGATCAGCTAAAGCTCTATGTATTCACGATGGCAACATTTGGCATATACGAGTAATGTTAGCTATTGTGAGAAACTTCAAAGTTAAAGTGAGAATTAAACATGATTAGGTACCTACTAGAAATTCTCAATAATAATTTCTTATCACCGCAATAAATTTGATGTGATGACAATGCGTAAAATCAAATGCTCGGCACTTAAAATTCTGACTATCCGACAAAAATAGTTATAGTGTATATCAACATTAAATTAAGCGAACGAATCAGTTCCTATAGTTCTTGATTATACGCATTACCATGAGAATACGCAAAATTCCTATCTCTATATATAGAACACGTTTTTGCTGATATAATCAGATCAACCCGCTACTTGGCTCTCTGTCAAATTAATTCATACAAGCAATAAAATTTCTTGTATATAGTGCTGCCGCAGCACCTATACGACAGCATAATTTCTAATGATGCTACTGCTACTAAAATTATTCCCAAAACTATCAATACTCCCCCAGAGGAGGTATCTGTGAACTCTCAACAAAATGGTAATGTTGTGCGAGCGCCTTGTAGATAGATACCTACATCTTCATTAAATTAATTCACTCCTGACGACAATTAAGAGATAAGTATCGTTTAAAAGTAACCATTTCCATTCCATTTCTCAGTATCTCAGGGATGTCATCCTATCGTTTGTCAGGTTTATCCGCGGACAACTATATGGCGCCAATAAATTAGCAAGGAAAATTTAATTAGTGAAAGAGCGCACAGCAAATACGTGATCGGGCAAAAATGGTGCACACTAATTTAAAATTAAGTCAAGCGCACGAAACACTTGAAACGTTGATGGCACGAGCACGATAAAGGAAGCCTAAATGAAAATGGCTAACCTAGCTACTTACCAGAGAGTAGAGACCTTTGCGGAAAAGTAAAAAAAAAAAAAATGGCTACATCACATAAAGTCAAGGGTTCAAATTAATCATAACTTACTGGCCAGTGTCGCTTTTGCCGTTGTCGTATAAAGGTACAGTTTTTGTTCCAATAATTGTTTGGTTTATTTGTGTCCTCCTATAGATGTAGACAGTGTGGCATACTCAACCCAACATGGAATTTATTAAAGATACAGATCAAAGTTTGGGACAACAATTCTCCAAGTGCGGCCCAAACATTTAAGTACAGGACAAATGTGTGTGTGTCGCTGGAATACAGATGAACGAAAGGAAGCCTGTCCTTGATGTTCTTTGAGTGGATGTGAAATTTTATTCATGGGCGGATATTACATGTTCAGAAAAAAAAAAACACACTTTACTTGGAAAGCACTGTTGTTGATTGAAGTACATACCTACCCACTATACCATTGGTAGTGGTACAGTGCTCATCATTGACAAAATGGTCCGCAAGTGGCTGGGTGAGGGGATGGAGGCAGAGAACACCAAATTTGGAGGATAGTAGGTGGCCCTTTATAATTTCTTGGTAATGTTTTTTTTAGATAATCGCGATTACAAGCTTATTACTTATCTGGAAAGTAGGAGCGGAGTTGGAAAATAATTAAACCGAAGAAGCTTTAAAATTCCTCAAATTTTAACACTCCAGTATACAAATACTGTAGGTGTCGGGTCCTTGAATTGCCAAGGCTGGGATAAATAAAAGTTATCAAAAGGAGCTGGGTTGGTCTATCTTCACTTGTTAAGACAGGAGTGGCAATTTATGAAATAAAAAAAACTTTAAATGAAAAACAATATATTAAAAAACAACGGCACCGATTACATTTAGCAATTACATCAGTTCACAACGGCAAAAAATCTGTCCTTTCATAGTGTTTTTAAATTAACTAGTTTCCATAAAGTTTTTGGAAAAAAAATTCAACATTGTGATTATTATTATTGTGACACTAAATTTATTTCTACTACAGTCCCTATTGATTATTAATGAAATACTAAAAACAGATATTGATTTTTTAAATTACGAGGGGCAGTATTATATCCCCATCCTTGCCATAGCAAATATTATAATATAGTGGTTGTATTTAGCACCTCTACTTAACAACTTTCATGACAATACTGATCTCGGATATTTGTAGGACATACACAATTTGTGTTTTTCCGATGATCGAGCCTGGGACCCCTCTCTTAGTAGCCCAACACACGAACCACTAAGGTACTGCGGCTACAAAATTTAAAGCCTAGGTAGGTAATTTAACTCGAACCGAAAAACCACAAATTAATTGAACGGGCCGTTTTGCCCTCTTCGCCTTTGCGACATTTATCGGTGTCAAACTTGGCTTTTAGGCCTTTTGACATTGGTTTTCCGTTGGCTCGTTTCACACCTTCAAAGCACCTCCGTTCACCATCGAAAGTAGCCATCGCATTACCACTTAACAAAACGATATGGATATACTAGATGAAAATATGTAGGTCCTCCATTGGCTGCTGTGTCACCTCCCTGTAACCACTCCTTCCAGCAGTACTCGTGCCTAAGAACAAATAAATCACGGCACAGTGCTACCAACATTTAGGGGGTTTTTCTCATTTTTCAACACCAAAACTACACAAACCGCAAAATGTTTGCGAACTATCCTATACCAACAGCCGCTAATCCTGGGTTATTGCCTGCTTTCTGAAATCAAAGACGTGGAATCATGAGGCAACATAAATTTGCACTTGCCTTGCAAATTAAAGCGCTGCAATACTATACCATTTATACTGTGGTTCTCATGTTGCGGCATTATGGAAAGCGCCAAGCATTTGGCACACCTCCTCGGGTGAACTCATTGAACCCAAAACTGGATGCTTTGATGGCTTCATAAGATTGAGTGCAAGAGTGTATGGTGGGTGATGTATATGTATACGTACCCTTCGAATAGGAATGAAATGAGAGCATACCATACAAAAAGGGAGGGGATGCCCTGAGATTTGATTAATTTGGTAAGATTTCGCCTACACGCAGTGATTCATGAATTTTAATTTTTCAACCGCTCGACGACGAAGCTGAGATGTTAATTTATTTAAATCAAACGGTGCTAATGCGTTAAGATAACACAGTATATGGTAACAGTGTGGTGTCGCGTCGGTGACCTGAGAATTCAATAGAATTTTTGTTGAAGGAAAGCCGGTGGTAGTTTGGTGTAATTTGCGAAAAATTAATGGAACGGCTACCTGTAAATGGCTTTTTGAAATAGAGTAGATACCTTGATTTGTTTGATGGTGTTTGAATGCATCATTTTTGTTTGCCAAGTAGTATCAGGATCCTTGCATTAGTATGAGTGAGTAAGTTGAAATGTTTGAGATGCCGATGATGACAGTCAACAGGAGTTGTTGAGCGTTTTGAGTTTTTACGCGCATAACTCGAGACAGGATGGTTAGTTTTCAAAGATTTTTAGCTTGATAGTTTCGACTGGGCCCAAGGAAGGCCATAGGCTACTTTATGCCTCGAAAACAAAACTTTGACAGGATGATATAGGGGATGAAAGTTTGAGTGGGACTCGGCGATTCCAAGACAAATTTGATCGTGCCGCCAGTAAGAAGGTCAAACGTTTCACGTCGCAGAAAATCAGGACGAACAGTCAGATCGGAATATTAACAATCGAGAGAACATGTCGGAACTTCGGGAAAGAATATCATGCAGTCGTCCATACTGGAGACCGAAATAGACAACAACACAATCGTCATCAGCATAGCGTTCCATGTTTCTCACATGGTCAATTGTATGTTGCGTGCTCACGTCTCGGCAAACTTCTCGCTTTGTACGTGTACGCACCCGTAAATGGAACGAAAAATTCTATGTACCATAAAGCACTTCAGTAAAAAAGCGGTTGGTTGGCCGACAAGTAAATCGCTGCGGTTATTGCAATTGTATTTCGCCGGGCTTTATATTGGTACCAGTATGTATTTCCATTTCACGTTTTCTTTTTCGTGCGAACCAACTTACAAACACATGAAAACTAATTTGACAGCTCACTAAAATTCGGGAACATTCCGATAACAAGTCATATCCAAAATACCATTATTATGTGTTTCCCGAAATAGTTATTTTATAAGCTAAAACTTTTTTCTCACTTTGGCCAACGTTCCATTCTGCACTGGAAATAGTAAGCACTCTGATACACTATGCACACTGTTATCTACCGTCACGGAAACATGTCAGAAATGTAGGAACATCGCTTACACTAATAAACAATTTCCACTTGGGTTATGGACCCGATAGGTGGTGTTGTCGTCGATCTCCGAAACCACACAACTCTTTTCAATGAAATTTTGTGCATGTTCATGGCTGGTTCCCGGTTGAAAGAAAGGACACCATCCTAAAGGTGATACCTTGCAAACCATAAGCGGAAAACGGGTTGTGGCACCTTTCATTCGAAAATCAAATCAAACGCTATTTCTAAAGTTGTATAATTAAGTAAAATCATAAATGGACATTCCAAATAAAGCACTTTGAGAAATCTGAGCAAGACTTAAAACGAAATGTACGCTCAAAGCGGGGTGGGTAGTGGTAGTAGTAGTTTTTATGATTTTTGGTTTAAATTCTCATTGGCTCAAAAGGAACATATTATGCTGCTTTTTGTCGAGAAAACAAAATACCTTATGGATATTAGATTGGGGATAGAATTTAGTATGGAGAATCGCATTTTGAAAAAAAAAAAATTACTGGATAGTGTCACTTCCAATAGGTACCTACAACAAAACATATGTAAAATTTTTAATTTTTGAATTCTTTAGATATTCCGCGCTTACCGCTACACAATTTTAAATTGTGATTCGGCGAAGTAATAATTTTGTTGTGAAACATCAATGTACCGCAAGTTTGCGAATGAAACACATCGACATTGCTTTACTTCAGTTATTTCTATTGCATAACTCTAAGTTATGAACAAGGGATTTGAATTGACCGAATTACATATATTAGCATATATGTGTATATTGTGCACGCTCGAAATTATTATTTTCATTACCTACCTACATTAAAGAAATTGGGCGGAACAAAGTTTGCCGGGTCAGCTAGTTTCATAATAATATTAAGAATACGGTTATTACAATTCCCTCTTTTCTCAATGACGCGTATCAAGCCACACACATACCGCACGCACAGTGTTTACACATACTTATTTCGGGACTGTTGGATACAGTCGCACATTTAATTTGTAACATCAGAGACCTACTTAATTTAAGTTTTTTTATTCAGCCAAAATAGCACTCGATTTTAAAAAAATTTGAGCACGCCTCCAACTGTTGTTGGCTTTCATTTGGTATTCTTCACTGCCTTTCTGATATTAACTTATAACATGATAAAATGAAAAGATAGCGGCGCCCAAAATTGGCGATTTGAAAGAACTTACAAACAAGTTACAAACCAGGCATTTCCCTGATTTATTTGGAAGCATTTCTTTGGTGAAAACGTTCCAATTGGAAAGAGGTCTTTAACATAACGTTATGGGCACAAGAAAAATTCAGTTTTAATATATACCTACATGTACTTCCTCTATAAAAAGTTGTCTTGGCAATCGTTCTGAGTGGGGATGATACTTTTGCTGATTATTTCTTTGCTGACTTACTGACTGTCCGGCACTAGCAAGAGCCAGACTGCGCACACTGAACCAACCCTTTTTCCGACAACCTTAGCGACATTTCGGGTAAAGGGATATCAGAAATATTCCGTTTCCTCAACTCCACATAGTTGGACATAGGCACCGAATGCTTCACACCCTTAACAAACATCACAAACTAGGTAACACGAGTCGCGGTAACAAAAAAGCACATCACAGTGCTACTTGGGTTCTAAGCTTGACCGCCATTTCTACCTACCTACCTACTGACCTACATCCCTTAAACTGCACATGAATATAATTTAGGTTACTTAAAAATTCCTTCATATGTTTCTTCTTTTTATCCTTATAAAATTTATAAACACCACTTGCTCAAACTGACCCAATTTTCGATATCATTCAAATGCCTCCGAAATAATAGTCAGAAATCAATTCAGATCACGCACTCTGACACTGAAGACATATTCACTATATCAATGGGTATAAAAGAAAGACACCAAGAGTAACTTGGACATAGTCAGTTCACAACTGCAAGCAATCACAACATAACCAACCAAATATGAGCAAATTGGTAAGTCCAATCAATAAAATTTATTCATGCTCACAATAGCGAACTGATTATAGACAAGCTGACAAAATTTGTTGCTTCACTCGGACTAATATTAGCTCACACACACTCTTTTTTCATTGCAGATCATTGTACTTTTCGCCGTTATCGCCTGTGCTGCTGCCAAGCCCGGTTTGTTGGCTCCACTCGCAGCTGCTCCACTTGCTGCAGCTCCGTTAGCCTACTCAGCTCCATTGGCGTACTCAGCTCCATTGGCGTACTCAGGTCATTTGGCATATGCCGCACCTCTGTCCTACAACGCACCTCTTCTCGCATCCCAAGGAAGCAGCCGCATCGATATCCAAAACAACTATGGCTATGCTGCTCCATTGAGCTACGCTGCTCCACTTACATATGCTGCTCCATTGGCTGCAAGGATTTCTGCCCCCTTGGCATACTCTGCTCCAATTGCCAGAGTAGCTGCTCCAGTGGCTTGGTAAATTTCGGGAACAATTAGTAAACAAATAAATAATGTGATATAAATGAGTATACCTTAATTTTGTTTGCATTACTAACCAATAGCAAAAACTGAACTACAAAGAGCACTTTCTCTAGTCTTTGGTTTAGATATTTATTTCTTTTACAAGTTTATCTAAGAGTCCCAGACGATGTATATTTTATGTGAAATATTACTGACGAATCCGACCATTGCAAAAGAACTAAAAGCTAAAACTGGAGAAGGTATTCACAAATGCCAATAGAAATAATAGAAAACCTTCGGAAGTGGACGCTGGAAATATCTATTCCTGAAAAATTATTTTTTTGTTTATTTTTTTAAGTCTACCATTTTACAATTTACAGAATTTAGAATTCAATAGCTTTAAAAAAACAAAATTTTAATTTCCTAAATTATTTTTTAACCAAATGAAATTTAACATCCTTTGCGAAACATTATTTTGGAAGAACTCGTTCGTTTAGCGTTTATATTGAAATTAAATCCTTAAACAATTTCTTTCTAAACCCAAACACAAAAAAGTTAGAACAAATTGAAAAAAATTAAAATCTATTTTTTTTGGTTTTAAATTTTGTATTTTTTTTTTTTTTGGTTTTCAAATTTTTATATTTTTTTTTGTTCTCAAATTTTGCATTTTTTTTTTTTTGTTTTCAAATTTTGTATATTTGTTTGGTTTTATATTTTAAATATTTGTAGGTGTGAATAAATAAAAATAAATTTAGGTCTTCAAGCATTTACTTTTTGTTGATTTCGGGAAATGATAATTTATCAATCAACGATATAACTTTTTTGTGTTTGGGTTTAGAAAGAAATTGTTTAAGGATTTTTTGTTGAGTTTCTCAAGCACTATCCAGAACTCTAATCAGAACTCTTCGGAACTCCGAAAAATAGATTTTAATTTTTTTCAATTTGTTCTAACTTTTTTGTGTTTGGGTTTAGAAAGAAATTGTTTAAGGATTTTTTGTTGGGTTTCTCAAGCACTATCCAGAACTCTAATCAGAACTCTTCGGAACTCCGAAAAATAGATTTTCATTTTTTTCAATTTGTTCTAACTTTTTTGTGTTTGGGTAAAGAAAGAAATTGTTTAAGGATTTTTTGTTGGGTTTCTCAAGCACTATCCAGAACTCTAATCAGAACTCTTCGGAACTCCGAAAAATATATTTTCATTTTTTTCAATTTGTTCTAACTTTTTTGTGTTTGGGTTTAGAAAGAAATTGTTTAAGGATTTTTTGTTGGGTTTCTCAAGCACTATCCAGAACTCTAATCAGAACTCTTCGGAACTCCGAAAAATAGATTTTAATTTTTTTCAATTTTTTAAATTTTCAAAGTTCTATAACTTTTTTGTTTATATTCCAAAATTTTTTTTATGTTTAGAGAACTCCAGAACTCTTGGCGTAGTGCATTATTTTGATAAAAAAAAAAGTTTTTTTTTTGAAAATGGGGTGCTGTCATATAATCGAAAAATATTTTTTTTTGGCGTAATTTGGCAACTTTTTTGAAAAAAAAAGCTATGAGGAACTCTAGAACTATGTTGTTCCTATGCGAAGAAAAAATAAAAAAATAATATTTTCACAAATGGGGTGCTCCGTGAATTTAGCAACCCAAAATTAAAAAACCGGCCAAGTGCGAGTGTCACTCGCGCACCGAAGGTTCCGTATTTGGCTAAAGTCCAACACATCAGATATTATTTGAAATCTATATCATTCAATCTTTCCCCTCTTCATGAATTAAATGGAAATAGAGCTGTCATACAATTTGATTTCTACTTTGGAGAAATCAATCATCACAATTTAGTTTAATTTAATTACTTAATATTTTTACTCTCAAAAATTACTCGCACATGAATCTCATTTTCTAATTATAACCTATAGTACCCAACCCACGCCAATTTTCCATTCTGTATGCGACCTGTCCCAATTAAAAACTATTGACTAAAAATATATTACTTTTATTTTGTTCTGTACTCCCCAAAAAAATGTATTATACTCCCCAACGAAATTAGCAGGCGGGAACCCTGGTGGGGTTCTGTCTTTGATGGGGTCAATTGTGCACAACTGCGTAGTAGAGATTAAAACTTATGAGAGCAACGTATTTTACATGGTAAAATTATCTTTTTTGAAAATATCTTGTAAACTATTAACTTTTCGGCAAAACAGTATTCAGCACATATATAGATAAGAACATGATCTACAAAAAAGGAATTTATGTATTTTTTTGTGAATCAAGAAATAAACCGTTTTTTGGGCGAATGAAAATATTTTTTTCACCAGATTACTAATTAATCCGAAACCAATCGATGTATTCCTTCCATTGGTATTTGTCGTTTAACTAGAGGTTATACCGGATGTTGTGTGTAAATTTTAGCCTCCTATGTCAATCGGTTCTTGAGATAGACCTGGTAACAAAATTGGCTTAGTGGGTTCGGACAGACAGACAGACAGACAGACAGACGGAGAGACATCCGAGCGAAACTAATAAGGTTACGTTTTTTCCCTTTGGGTACGGAACCTTAAAAAGCACTCTAGAACTCTTGCTTAGCCCCCCGGAGCTCTAAAAAAAAACAAAAAAAAATTAACATTGGGGTGCCAAGTTCACGCACCCATTTAATACATGTGCTCTATTCGACTCATATTATATAAAATATATCTTGTAGTCTGGCATCACTGACTTTGATTCCTGAATCAATTTGTACTAAATATAGCAAACTTATAAGTAAAAGGAAGCAAGTGTCAGTTCAAGTCTCGAATAAAGGCACAAGCTTTTAGCTTTCGCAGATTGATATTATATATTAATATTTGTATATACTATACATATATACGCCCCTACCGACGAGGCTGAAGACCCCACCATAGAGGAGTTTTATGATCTCCTGGATGGAGCCTAAGGAGCCTGTCCGGAGTATGATGTAAAAGTTGTACTCGGGGACTTCAATGCCAAAGTCGGAAATGAAAACATCTTTGGCGGGCTATTCGGTAAGCACAGAATCCACGAAACGAAACAGACAACGGCTATATACCGACTAATCGATTTTGCAGCAGCTCGCAATACGGTGATAAGTAGCACTTATGATTTACATGAACTTTCAGATATATCTTTATCTAATCTTTACAGGTTCATAAACACATCAGGATGGCTGGACAAGGTCGAGTAACCAAGAAGGAAACACTATAGCCAACAACACCGGCTAACCCCCCAATAAGGGCATCACAATGGGTCCACATGGACCTAAGTGGGGTGCGGCAGAACCCGTTCTGACGCACCCACCCATAAACCTAACGTAACCTAAGTAGCACTAGGTTTCCAAGGCTAACGATCAAGACAGCAACCTGGCGCTCTCCAGACAGTCGATCCGCCAACGAAATCGACCATGTGCTAATTGATACGAGGCACGCATCCAACATCCTCGACGTGCACACATTCCGAGGGGCAAACGTCGACTCTGACCATTTTCTTGTTGCAGCTAGATTCAGAGCTCGACTGTCCAACGAGAAGGAGCTGCGGGCCGCCCAGAAGAAGATATTTGACGTTGGACGCCTTAGCACACCTGGAGTAGCCAGAGTATACAGGGAGCGCCTGAGCATGAAACTCTCCACTCGCTTACCACAGACGCCAACAATCATTGGTGCCAGTCTCGCGACATCATCAAGGAGGTAGCCGAAAAAACTGTAGGGTACCAGCCACCCCAGAGAAAGAGCCCGTGGTATGATGATGAATGCGTGTACAGGAAAAAGGGGACAGAAGATGCACACAATAAAATGCTGCAGCGCATAACAAGGGCAGCAAGGGAAAAGTATCGAGCCAGGAGAAGGGAGGAGAAAAAGATCCTGCGTAGAAAGAAGACAGCCTACGCAGTATCCCAGCTCAAGGAGATCGAAGAGTCTCATGATCGCAACAACATCCGGAGGTTCTATAAGAAAGCCAAGCAACTGGCTGCTGGCTTCAAAACCGGAACGCAGGCTCTTCGAGACAGCGAAGGAAACCTTGTCACCAAAGCGCAGGGAATAGTAGATGTATTTAAGCAGCATTTCCAGCAGTTGCTTAATGGCCATCATGTTAAGAGAGTGGTAGGGCAAGAAGATAACCCACGTCCAGTCAATGAAGAACCTGTTCCACCACCCAGTATAGAAGAGGTTGGCTTAGCTATAAAAAAGCTTAAGAACAACAAAGCCGCAGGCTTGGATGGCTTACCAACGGTGGTAATGTTTTGGTAGGGCGCATGCACCAAATCATCAACCAAGTATGGATGGAAGAAAACATGCCCGATGACTGGACTATCAGCTGCATATGCCCCATCTACAAAAAAGGCGATCCTATGTCTTGCAAAAACTATCTAGGCATATTCCTGCTAAATGTCGCCTATAAGATCCTATCCAACGTATTGTGTGAACGTCTTAAACCGTTCTGCAACACACTAGTCGGCACGTACCAGTGTGGCTTCCGGCCCGGCAGATCGACTATAGACCAAATTTTCACACTGAGGCAAATCCTGGAAAAGACCAACGAATTTCAAGTCGGGGCACACCATCTATTCATCGACTTCAAGGCCGCGTATGATAGTATACATCGTCAGGAGCTGTATATGGCGATGGCCGAATTCGAAATCCCGACAAAATTGATTCAGTTGTGTCGCGTGACACTCGCGTTGCAACGTGCAATTTGGAAACAGCTCCTCCGAACTATTCCAAACATGCACCAGATTTCGGCAAGGGGACGCGCTATCAAGCGACTTATTCAATCTCGTACTGGAGCAGATAGTGCGTAGGGCAGGTGTCAACACGGAAGGTACTATCTTCAACAGATCCGTTCAGCTGCTGGGGTATGCGGACGATATTGACATCATCGGTCGGTCACAGCGCTCCGTGATAGAAGCTTTCACGGCGATTGAAGAACAGGCGAAATTTGTTAACCCGTGCTGAGAAAAAACCTTTCCAACAAAGTATGCGATATGTACTCTCGTGAACGGAATAGCGAATTTATTTCCATAATGTAAAGTTGTTGTTCTTTGTAATGCATGTAAACCTTTCAACTGTTATACGCTTTGCTTATAGACCAAGAGCCTGCAGTAAATTTTGGACGTGAGAGGCAACCGGATAATTTTTGCGTAATTATAATGCTCTGATGCCCATGAATTCAAATATGGCCGTCTGGCAGCACGTAATGGCAGCTGTGAGGTGTAACTGCACATTGAAAATCCGTTATAATGCAAAATAGGAATAATTTGTGCAACCACTTGAATCGACTGGCAAATAATAGAGTATATCATCCCCTCAGTGCAAATATGTGTATCCAAGACGCCAAATAGTTGGCAAATAGTTGGCGACAATTAAACCGTCTTGGAGCTATGTAGTTATGTTTGTTATGTTTCGTTCTATATTGAGGAAAGATTTTGTGTGGTTGCGTCAATTTTTCAAGGTACAGTTGTGATTTTTTGTGTATACATAGGGCATTTTCGACGGTTCTCGATCCTTTGAACGCGTCTGGCAAAGACTTGGCGACAAGCAAAACGTCTTGGACTTATATATTTATTATCAATGAATTTTTCTCTAAATTATAAAATAAAAATTAAGTCAATTGTTATTCCAAATTGTCATTTTTTCGATATTTTGACTTCGTCTGGCAAGCCTTTGGCGACATCCAAAACGTCTTGGGCCTTTATATTTGTATTCAGAATATAATATCCTACGTTTAAGGTGAAATTAGTGCGGTTTCATTAATTATTCAAAATTGGAATTGTTAACGCACTTCCGCTGCGTCTGGCAAGGTTTTGGCGACACCTAAAACGTCTTGGATACACATATTTGCACTGAGGGGATGATACTCTAATATTTGCCAGTCGATTCAAGTGGTTGCACAAATTATTCCTATTTTGCATTATAACGGATTTTCAATGTGCAGTTACACCTCACAGCTGCCATTACGTGCTGCCAGACGGCCATATTTGAATTCATGGGCATCAGAGCATTATAATTACGCAAAAATTATCCGGTTGCCTCTCACGTCCAAAATTTACTGCGGGCTCTTAGACTATTAGGTGCGAATCAATTCCTAGCATTTGGGTTAGCTTTTCGCACGCGCTCTGTACAGTGTACGTAGCATAAGGTAGTATTGCAATTGGCCGATTTGAAAGTTGCTGGTGACATTTTTAATCATTTTAATGATTACGTTTTATTTATCAACTCGACTTCATGAATATTTTGACACTCTAGCTTCCTTGCCGCTTTTTGCCGTAATTTTTCTGAATGAAAATACGGCTTCACTCCCGCTTAATATAATGGGTGCGAAAACATTTAGAAAGTTCACGTTATAGGCCTTTCAAACCAAACCGGGTTTTCGCCAAAATACATGAAAACTTCATCGAAAACGGAAGTTTTCACATACATATTTCAGTTTACAAAACGAGTCGTTTGCACTCGTTTTCGACGAAAACACAACGAAACGACTTCCAATCGATGGGTTGTTGGAACAAACACACCTTTTGCAATATCCAGCAAATTCAGCAAAATGGTCGACGGTGTAACGATGCATTCGTTACATAATTTTTTGCTCTTACTCCAGTAGGTGCCCTGCCCCACTGTGCCACCTACCACATAGTTTTTACTATGCCCCACTGTGCTGTATCGACTGCACTCCATCCATTCCACTCACCCCCGTATTTGTTTTCGCACTGAATCGCCAATACAATGCCTGCACACACAACATCCGATCATCTGCTCCGCCCCCCACACTGATACACACGATACACCCCCGCGGTGGTCCAGTATGTGTTATCTGTTGTCTCGCAGCATTGCCTGCACATTGCCGGTGCATTTGACACACTTGCGCCCAACAACAATTGACAGTGCCACCCCCTCTCTTTACGATTGGGTGCACTAGGTAACCCCCCCGCACTAGTCCAAATATTGTTAGTAACAAAATATGGGAAGCAATAATTTTCACTTCCGTGATAAAATTCACACCCGTTCACTGGTTGGTATTCTATTAGACCACCAGCAAGATCCCAATCAAATCGAGAAAACATTAGAGTTGATTAGTACCAATCTCGTGTACTGCTGAGTTTGATCCTCAAGTAGTTGACCGACCACTTGAAGTTTTTGGTGCTGGTAGGCCTGCGGGTAACCAGCAAATTGCCGAGTCCACCGCAAGGGAGACTTGAAGACCGCCGAGACTGTCGAAAGACAGACTTGAAGACCGCCGAGACTGTCGAAAGACGGACTTGAAGACCGCCGAGACTGTCGCAAGACAGACTTGAAGACCGCCGAGACTGTCGAAAGACAGACTTGAAGACCGCCGAGACTGTCGAAAGACAGACTTGAAGACCGCCGAGACTGTCGCAAGACAGACTTGAAGACCGCCGAGACTGTCGAAAGACAGACTTGAAGACCGCCGAGACTGTCGAAAGACAGACTTGAAGACCGCCGAGACTGTCGAAAGACGGACTTGAAGACCGCCGAGACTGTCGCAAGACAGACTTGAAGACCGCCGAGACTGTCGCAAGACAGACTTGAAGACTGCCGAGACTGTCGAAAGACAGACTTAAAGGCCGCCGAGACTGTCGAAAGACAGACTTGAAGACTGCCGAGACTGTCGAAAGACATACTTGAAGACCGCCGAGACTTTTGCGAGACAGACTTGAAGACCGCCGAGACTGTCGCAAGACAGACTTGAAGACTGCCGAGACTGTCGAAAGACAGACTTGAAGACTGCCGAGACTGTCGAAAGACAGACTTGAAGACCGCCGAGACTGTCGAAAGACGGACTCGAAGACCGCCGAGACTGTCGAAAGACGGACTCGAAGACCGCCGGGGCCAGAACTATCGCCCACCAGAGCTGCAACCGAGGACCGAACCGCTGACATCGCTGCTGCCGTTAACCGTGGATTATACTTAGAAGCCATTTATAAGCATTGTTAAACTATTATAAACGTTAAATAAAATTGTTGGAAATATCCATTTATTGTAAAACCATAAGAATAAAGAAAATCGTAATAAAGGAAACTCCTCTGAAAACTAAAGTTAGTGTTTCTTTAGGAAGGACTTTGGCGATCCGGCGAGCTAACCTCAGCCATAGACAAAAAGCACCCTCACATTGGCGCCCGAGCAGGGACCTCAACAGAAGGAGGCCCAAAATTATTACGGACAAGAGAAGACAACCGAAGGAGGACCAACGAAAGGAACTCAACCCGAGGAACCTCAAGGAGGAGGACCTACAATGAATCAAGAACCGAGTTTCGCCCGAATGGAAAACGATAATTAGCTAGCCGTCCCGGAAGAACAAACCGGAGACATGACCGTGGGATGGATCTACCTGTTGAAGAAGGCCGAGCTAATGGAAGCAATGGAAAAGAAAGGACTAAGGACGGATGGAACGGTCGGACAACTCCGAGCCCGAATGAGCGGCTATTTGAAAGCCACCCGAACGAGATCGTCCACCCAGAACCTCTGCGAGGAACTAGAGGCAAAAACTTCGACGCGAGTATATGGGGACACGTCGTCCGATGACGAAGATAAGTCCACCACGACCGAGGGGACTATAAAAACCCCACTGTTCGTCGAAATACCCGTCCCTATCCGCGAGCCCACCGCCGTTCAACCGCTGCCCACACCGACCCCACACCCTAGACCGTACGAGGTTTACGAACCGCACCCAACCACGTCATTCGTTGGAAGGACAACCGAGACATCGGCCCCGACCACATCAACTCGAGCCATACGTAGACCAACGCTGAGCTATGAGGCCGAGGTGATGGATACGGTCCGAAAATGGGGGTTGAAGTTCGACTCATCAGGGAATGCGCTCGAATTTATGGAGCGTATCGAGGAACTGACCCGCTGTTATGATATTCCGCCAGATTACATGATACGGCCGCTACCGGAAATCTTTCGAGGTACGGCCCTAGAGTGGCGCCGAATCAACCGAGATGGCTTTCGGAACTGGGATCAGTTCCGCCAGGCATTCCTGCGCCACTTCCTCCCGGCACGCTATACCCATAAACTCGAAGAGGAGATTATGAGGAAAAAGCAAGGGCCCAGGGAGAGAGCCAAAGAATATATTCGAGCCACTCAATACCTGATCCGACAGCATCCCCGAATGAACATACAGGACAACATAGATCGCATATATGACAATATGCGCCCGGAGTATCGATTCTATATCAAACGTCGGGACTTTACGACATTAGACGAACTCATGGAGTTAGCCGAAGAGTTCGAATATGTCAAGAGCGAGGAACGAAGCGTTCGTCCCCCTAACCCCGTACCTACCCCAGCGCCCAGACCACAGGGAGCCAATGTTCCCTACAATAGGGACACGCACTGTTGGCGCTGTAAACAGAGAGGCCACCGGCAACAGGATTGCCGACGACCCTTCCGCCTGTTCTGCTCCTACTGTGGGGAAGACGGACGACACACCAGGGACTGCATGTGCCACCAAGAACAAGCCGCCGCAATAGCTAATGACCCGTGGACAGACCCGCGATACTTCATTCCCACGAACATCCAGGGTCAGATATTCCACTGCCTCGTCGACACCGGAGCATCGAAATCGTTCGTCGGACCGAGGGTACGACAGACACTGCGTAGGATGCGCGTGCCCGTCCAGTACCACAGCCAGAGAATCCAACTGGCCAACGGGGATACCCTAACCACTCGGGAACACTATATGGTGCAGCTACAGCTAGGCGACCAAACCCTGACCAGTAAGTTCACCTATATGAAAGCACTGGCCGCGGACGCAATCTTCGGCATGGACGTACTTGGGAAAGCCCAGCTCGAAATGACCCTAGGTGGCCAGAAACTGCCTTATAGGGAGGTGTTACGCACCACTCCAACCGTCAGCTCGTGTGGCTTTCTCAGGGAAAGAGTTCTCTCAGGAAAGAGTTGGAGTGAACAACAGGCGGCCCAGAGGCGAAGTAAGCACAACAAGTTACGCCGAAAATCTAGGCATGCCTGCATCGGAGAAAGTGCAACCACTGATGGACTAGGACACAAATCTACTGCGAGTCCTACACAAAGCAACAATTTGCCGACGAAACGCTGGACACGACAGATGACCGCCCCTGACAGGATTCCGAATATTGAAAAACCGAATAACCGTAGGGTACGCAAGAAACGGAGAGTACCCCCGCCATCCAGCCACATTGTTCGCCCAGATCCGATGCCCGTCACCCGACGCAATCGTCGGAAAGGAAACGAAAAGTGGTTCCAGCGTATCGAACCCAACCAGTGCAGCACCACACATACCGCCGCCACCGTCAACAACATCGCCACCGTCAACACCAACAACACCACCGCCACCACCGCCACCGCCGACACCATCATCACCGCCAGCACCAAATACCGCCAACACCGTAAGCACCGCCAATACCGCCGATCCAGTTTATCTCTTCATAACCACCAGTACAGCCATAACACAGCAGCTCGAATAGTCTCGTCGGCCTGTTCAAATGAATTTAGACTCTAACACAAAAAAAAAACAGCCGCAATTACTTATTTTTTTAGAAATTAATTTTGTTTTTAACTTGCAAAAAAAAAAAAAAAAAAATTGATAAATTTATATGTGAATACACATACGTATGTAGTTACATAGAGACGAGAAGGTTCTCGTCTGAGAAAGAAGAGGGGGAATGTAACGATGCATTCGTTACATAATTTTTTGCTCTTACTCCAGTAGGTGCCCTGCCCCACTGTGCCACCTACCACATAGTTTTTACTATGCCCCACTGTGCTGTATCGACTGCACTCCATCCATTCCACTCACCCCCGTATTTGTTTTCGCACTGAATCGCCAATACAATGCCTGCACACACAACATCCGATCATCTGCTCCGCCCCCCACACTGATACACACGATACACCCCCGCGGTGGTCCAGTATGTGTTATCTGTTGTCTCGCAGCATTGCCTGCACATTGCCGGTGCATTTGACACACTTGCGCCCAACAACAATTGACAGTGCCACCCCCTCTCTTTACGATTGGGTGCACTAGGTAACCCCCCCGCACTAGTCCAAATATTGTTAGTAACAAAATATATGGGAAGCAATAATTTTCACTTCCGTGATAAAATTCACACCCGTTCACTGGTTGGTATTCTATTAGACCACCAGCAAGATCCCAATCAAATCGAGAAAACATCAGAGTTGACTAGTACCAATCTCGTGTACTGCTGAGTTTGATCCTCAAGTAGTTGACCGACCACTTGAAGTTTTTGGTGCTGGTAGGCCTGCGGGTAACCAGCAAATTGCCGAGTCCACCGCAAGGGAGACTTGAAGACCGCCGAGACTGTCGAAAGACAGACTTGAAGACCGCCGAGACTGTCGAAAGACGGACTTGAAGACCGCCGAGACTGTCGCAAGACAGACTTGAAGACCGCCGAGACTGTCGAAAGACAGACTTGAAGACCGCCGAGACTGTCGAAAGACAGACTTGAAGACCGCCGAGACTGTCGAAAGACGGACTTGAAGACCGCCGAGACTGTCGAAAGACAGACTTGAAGACCGCCGAGACTGTCGCAAGACAGACTTGAAGACCGCCGAGACTGTCGCAAGACAGACTTGAAGACCGCCGAGACTGTCGCAAGACAGACTTGAAGACCGCCGAGACTGTCGAAAGACAGACTTGAAGACCGCCGAGACTGTCGAAAGACAGACTTGAAGACCGCCGAGACTGTCGAAAGACGGACTTGAAGACCGCCGAGACTGTCGCAAGACAGACTTGAAGACCGCCGAGACTGTCGCAAGACAGACTTGAAGACTGCCGAGACTGTCGAAAGACAGACTTGAAGGCCGCCGAGACTGTCGAAAGACAGACTTGAAGACTGCCGAGACTGTCGAAAGACAGACTTGAAGACCGCCGAGACTGTCGCGAGACAGACTTGAAGACCGCCGAGACTGTCGCAAGACAGACTTGAAGACTGCCGAGACTGTCGAAAGACAGACTTGAAGACTGCCGAGACTGTCGAAAGACAGACTTGAAGACCGCCGAGACTGTCGAAAGACGGACTCGAAGACCGCCGAGACTGTCGAAAGACGGACTCGAAGACCGCCGGGGCCAGAACTATCGCCCACCAGAGCTGCAACCGAGGACCGAACCGCTGACATCGCTGCTGCCGTTAACCGTGGATTATACTTAGAAGCCATTTATAAGCATTGTTAAACTATTATAAACGTTAAATAAAATTGTTGGAAATATCCATTTATTGTAAAACCATAAGAATAAAGAAAATCGTAATAAAGGAAACTCCTCTGAAAACTAAAGTTAGTGTTTCTTTAGGAAGGACTTTGGCGATCCGGCGAGCTAACCTCAGCCATAGACAAAAAGCACCCTCACAACGGAGCAAATGTCACAACTAACAAATTAAAATCATTTTCCTCAATTAATTGATGGGCTAATATTGTTTATAAACGCACTAAATTCATTTTGTTTGTTATTTAATGCGATCGCAATTTGTAACCAAAAAAGTTAGCACCGAAGTTTAACCACTAGTGTGTCACAGCTGATTGAAATGTCAAATTTTTGTTGAATTTGTAATTTTTAGTTAACTTTGAGTATCTAAACAAACCTCCAGATCATGTCTTTTCATCAATTTTACAAAATATAGACATAAATATACCACCTGTACTATTATAAGAAATTATTCTAAATGTGTAGCGATTAAATTAATTTAAATAAATAAAAATAAATAAACGAAAACGGTTTGGTGTGAATGCACCGACGAGTTTTCGAGCGAAGAAAACGCTTTTTTTGGCTTGGTGTGAAAAGCCTATTAGACTTACCTATGACAAAACTGCAAAAGTTTGAAAGCAGGTCGCATTAAGGGATATGCTGAAGCTAAACATTAGGTGTGTTTTTTTCAACAAAGTGAAGCAGATTCTCCATCACGCAAATACAATAACAACAACAGCTAGGAATATTGACAGGCCTCTCAAATAAAAGCCACTTGGCAGCAGCATTTCGTGTTGGAACCTTTCTAGTGTTGTGTTCATTAAATTGGTAATAAACAGCTTTCAGCGCTTTTCACTTTCATCAAGATGAAACTAGAGGCACACAACAATATATATCAGGTTTATAAGACATTATAAGAAACGTGATTGGTCTGAAACATTTTTACTGCGAATTCTACCACTCTTCTGATCAAAAACATTCGACAAAAAAAAAATTATTAAAAATTTACATTGACACACTGTATATAGGATTCATATCAGTTTATTCATTCGATCAGCAGTCATTGATTATTTTCAGAATTTACCAAGCCACTGGAGCAGCTACTCTGGCAATTGGAGCAGAGTACGCCAAGGGGGCAGAAATCCTTGCAGCCAATGGAGCAGCATAAGTAAGTGGAGCAGCGTAGCTCAATGGAGCAGCATAGCCATAGTTGTTTTGGATATCGATGCGGCTGCTTCCTTGGGATGCGAGAAGAGGTGCGTTGTAGGACAGAGGTGCGGCATATGCCAAGTGAGCTGAGTACGCCAATGGAGCTGAGTAGGCTAATGGAGCTGCAGCAAGTGGAGCAGCTGCAAGTGGAGCCAACAAACCGGGCTTGGCAGCAGCACAGGCGATAACCGCGAAAAGTACAATGATCTGCAATGAAAAGAGAGCATACAGCTAGTTAATATTGGCGGTCACATGTAAAGCGGTATACTAATAAATATTTTAAGTGCTAGTCTAAAAAGTGACAATTCGCTATTGAAAACTTCAATAAATTTGTCTGTTCAACTTACGATTTTGGCCATTTTTGTTGGTTTTGTTGTGATTGCTTGCAGTTGTGAACTGAATATGTCTGAGCTACTTTCGGTGTCTATCTTATATACTTCTTCATAGCCTGATGGGTTTAGTGCGTGATTTGAATAAATGTGATTTTCTGACGACAACAATAAGAGAAGGTCGAACTATTTCTTTGATGGTAAACTATTTGTGAAGAGCATTTCTTTAAATTTAGGTCAGCTTAAGAAGGGCGAGTAGCTATAGGATGGGTAATCAAACTTATTTGAATTTCAATCAAGCATTGACATAGGATTGGTGAGAGATTGAAAAATCTGCTTCGAAATGGTTAAAGTTTTGATTGACAGAACACACTGTATTGAAATAAATAGGTACTTATACTACCAATTCTTTCAGCACAAAACCTTACAGATCTTCGAGCTTTCATTGACTATCGCTGCAGTAGGTACAATCTGTTAATTGATCCATATAATTCTTCCACTTATAGAAAGCTACACAATTCCAGAGTGATACAGGTATGCTTTTATTTTGTTCGTCTTTCTATTATAGTATAAGTGAGTTCATGAATTCGACTTTCCTGCAAGAAATCGGTATTTTCTAATGTGAATTTCACTATTTTTTTCAGTTTAATCAACACCTCCACAAATGAAACAAAACAATTAAACACCGCCATGCTCACAAAAGCGCATGATGATCGCGGTCGGCCATTTGCAACATGCTTTTTTGTTGGTCACACGTATTCACAGACGCACGGGTTGAAATAACAAAAACAACAATGTAAACAAATAGGTTTTGGGGGAATAGACGTACGAAAGATAACCATCTCTTTTATTCATTCATCTCTGCTAATGGGTTGTTTACACTTTACCATTTTAGGTTCTTCGCTACATTCCACACTACAATATACTAACTCTTTGTTGAATTTACAAACAACAAAATAGGAACATAAATATAATTCGTAGTTTGAAACATATCTACTTAAATTTTTAACAACGCAAAAATTTTGAAAAAAAATTCATTAAAAAACTGGAGGGTGATTTGACAATCATAGGGGGGTGATATGGTACCTACGTTTTCTTCGAGTTTTTCTTCATACACCTGCTAGAAGTATTTAAAAAAGATGTACACTATAGTCGTGCGACCTAAAGCGGCATATTTAATACTGAGTTTCATCAGTTTTTAGTTCTGAAATTTAAATCAATGTCAAACTAAAAGCCATTTCACCGTTGCCACATGTCCCAAACTTTAGAGGTGCTTTAATGATTTTTTTTTTTTAACGAAAAGCAGGACCAACGCGTACGGGCATTAATATCTAAATGTAAATGTCAAAAAGCACATACGAAATGCTTTTAAATGTTTGTAACAATTAATACCGGGCACGATTACGTGAACTGATATTTTGATGTCTTTGTTTTAAAATAAAATCGTTAAGTAGGAAATATTGAGAGGGTGCCAATGTATAATCCCAAATTACAACAAATATTCAATAAAAGGAAACAAATTTTCTGTTAAATAAAAACTCGAAGTGTTTTTTCAACGTTTTGTTTGGAATACGGACACTTAGTGCTAGTGCCTATTAATTTACTGTACTTTAGGTACTATACTTTTAAGTGCAAGAAAGGCAAAAATAAATATTTGCACGCAAGTCCCGACAAATTACATAAAGGCCTCCTTCCCTAGTACAGGGGTGATTTCGTTCTCTTCGTCATTAACTGCAATGATTAATGTGTCGGCCTACCTTCTGCAAATCGATCTGAATAACCGGAATCCTCGAAAGGAAAATGTTTGCCTTGGAATTTACCACTCAAAATGGTCGCTTGCGTGTCATTTGATTTGAAATTTTTAAAAACGCGATCCTCAAAGTTTCGGCGAATTGAGGTTGCGCAACAAAATTGTATAACTGAGTCAACTTTCAATTTCAAATTGTGTAGCGGTAAGCCTGGAACATCTACAAAATTAAAAAAAACTAAATTTTTTGCGTTAAATAATTGTTGCAATTGTCGAATCACGTTATTTGTTAATTCCTATATGCCCTCTAGACTCTATCGATCTAAATCACTTTTCATGTTCCATTGGACAAACAAATCAATCTTTTTTTCGATTCGGATCACTTTTTGCAGATCTCGATATTTTTTCAGATTTACACATTGCACAGCTGTTTTACGTCCTTATAAAAAGTTTGCTCTCAAAACAAATGCACAAAGTTTCGTGGAAACCAAGATAACGAAATAGGTACATAAATAGCCAGGGATATAATTTTGTAAGAATTATTATTCATCGTCTACGTCTTCCATTTGTGTCCACAAGAGGGGAAACATTTTGCAAGTCGATTTATTAATCTGATGGCAAAACCCCGGAAAATCAACAGAAATGTCACATCATCTGACGTCACGTTGTACAGAATGCTTGCAATATGGCTGGCGGTATGGTCGTGTTTTGAAAGCAACTTTTGCCACAACTCGAAAATAAAATTTGTCTGTTATCCGTATTGTTTTATTTTCGTCATCTGATTCGGATCAGATCACGCTGATAATAAAATGCGGCTATTGTGTATTTTGTAAGTCTGGTACTTTGATCAAAGTTGCATGATTCATCTTCATTCGTAACGGTGCATCGCATCATGCTTATTTTCCAATTCTTATAACTTGACTTCCAATTCTTAACTTAACTATATAATTCTTATTTTGAGTGGTGCTACTGTTCGGAGTGAGCCTAGGACCTCTGAGCTTTTTTGAATTGCAGAGAACAAATACCTTTTAATTACCTATCGATCAACCAACTGAAGCTGAAGCGATGCTCAAAATCAAAAACAAATACAAAACAGCACTGACAAACGTATAATACATCAATTTGCTATTTTGAAAACAAAATAATAAGTTTTTGACATAGAAAAGTCTAAATAAATATTTAATTGGAAGAATCGTTGGATGCCAAATCAGGACCTAAGGCGATTTTCTGTAACTTTCTTTCTGTTTAAATCTGATTACAGCAATACTAACAAAACCAAAAAAGAATCATGACAAGCGTCCCAGGGGTTATCGAGTTATAACATCATCGAGTTTTACCCGAAAGAATTATATATATAGAAGATATGTGTAGGAAATAGAAGATGATATTCGATTTATTCGCATCGATTTTAACACCAACTAATCAGACGACGGTACGGCAGGCAAAAGCAAGGTTTCGAAAGACACGGCCAGTAATTGTAATTTGTGAATTTTGCGACTATGAATTCAATATCATTTTAAGAATACCAGCCACCCGAAATTGTATCGTCGTAGAAAACATATATTTTAATAAGTTAGAAAATTGTAAATTGAATTGCCCTTGTATATGGGCGACGTTCCTTTCAAGATATTCATAATAACCAAATCTTATTTTTTACTGAGGAGCAATTTATTCAACATTATAGATTTCCGAAACACTTTTTATGGATCTTATTAATGAATTAAAGTAATTTTTGGACTTAGGGTTTCTGAAGACCTTTAATAAGAGGTTTTCAGAGGCTGGCATCTGCGGTTTGAAATTCCTAATTTTTTTTCTGTGGAGGGAACTTTAAATCCCTTACTGCATAGTCGAAAGCATTGATAACTGAGCTTGCATTGACATTGCCACGTAAAAAAATCGTTACCTATGTGAACAAAATAGTAAATACTTTTCACGTAACAGTTTGGCTAAACTAAAAGTTTTTTTTTACGAATTACATTAAGAAATGAAATTAACAAGTGATCTACCATTTTTATTTTTAAATGCATAAATTTGAATTTATTAAAATGAGTAAAATTAGCTTTTATATATATATGTATATTTATAATATAGTTGGCGCTACAGGTCCGTAGGATAGGCCTAGCTACTCACAGCCATTCGTGTTGTGTGAGATTCCATATTTTGGAACGAATCAAAGGGATCTACAATTTTATGCCGATTCCAAACGGCTAATTAAGAATCTCTTTCAAGACAGTTATACTCTCGGATGTTTGTCAGACATTCGCGAGAGGTGGCGCAGTGAAAAAACCCTGAGTTGTAGTTTGGGTTTTTGTGGGATTCGAACCTGGACGCCTCGCTTAGTTTTCCAACACACTAACCACTAAGAACTTGTAACCGAAGATAAACTAAACTGGGCAATTGATACATTCTCCCCGTTCAAATCCCCTGGATGCGACGACATTTTTCCAATCATTAGACCATTATTACACCGGTCTTAAGAAGACTTTTCATTCGCAGTCAGCAGTGCGGCTACTACAGGTTAAGGTCGTCTTCATTCCTAAGGCGGGGAAATCTAGCCACACCACCGCTAAAGACTTTAAGCCGATAAGTCTGACATCATTTATTCTTAAAACGTTCATTAGTTTTTCAAAAGTCTTTATACGTAGTCGATTAGATGACAGAGCGATTTTCTCTGAAAACATGCTTTTATTAAAGGCAAAGGGGTGGAAACCGGAAACCGCATTGCATCAAGACGTTAGCACTATAGAGAGGTCATTAAATGATAAAGAATATATGTACACTGGCAGCATTCTTGGATATTGAAGATCCATTCCATAATGTTAAAACGTGCGCAATAAAGAGAGCACTACAGAATTTAAATGTTGACCAATCTCTCACTAATGTGATTATAAATTTACTTAGCGAAAGGAATATCAACGCGAAAATAGGTGACATTGAACTTGAGTGCAAGAGACACTCCGCAGGGAGGGGTTATCTCCCCTTTGCTCTGGGTACTTGTCATTAATGATATACTAATTAGATTCAAGAATACGGGGGTCACGGTGACTGCATATGCTGATGATGTAGTTTTGCTTGCAAAAGGAAAATTTCTACAAACCATAAGTGACCTGTTAGGGAATTCACTAAGAACACTCAGTACATGGACAAAGCAGAAAGAAATACCTCTAAAGGTGACAGATAGGGCGAAATGTATAGGTATGGTCCTCGATAGGAAACTTAATTGGAAGCCGAACGTCAATGAAAGAGTGAAGAAAGCAGCTAATGCTATCTGAACTTTAATATACCATGCTCCTACTCCTTTCCGAGTAGAGATGAATGGAGCACATATGAACCCACAAAACGGAAATCAGTATCCATCTATACACAGATTTGATCAAAGATGGGCTGTGGAACCGGTGCCGGTATATTCTGAGAGGAATTGAATATACACTGCTCCATCAGGCTTCCTGATAGCAGTAGTGTCTTCCAAGCTGAGGTTCTGGCAATCGCTGAAGCGGCCCGAATGGTATCACTGTTGGAAATACCGAGTAATGATATTACCATTTTCATTGATATTAAAGTAATTTCTGCTATTGAAATAAAATACAAGCTAGTTCACCGCTAGAAAGCTAAACGAGAAAGCTTTAGGAAATTCTGTGAGACAATTGTGCATACTCCTATTGCGGCCAGAGTGCATAAAGCACTAGCAAAAACAGAAGGGATCGCAATGTCTCTCAGAAAACCGGATGGCAGCTTTACAGAAAATGAGCAACAGAGGGCACGACTTCTATTAGAAACTCATTTCCCTGGTAGTCATCCGAGCACAGACGATAGGAGCACGACCAATATTCAAAGACCTCGGCAAGAGGATTGGAACATAGCAACCGAAATCTTCTCCAGAGGGCGACTGGAATGGGCAATTGACTCCTTTCAGCCTTATAAATCACCGGGTGTGGACGGAATTCCGCCAGTCCTACTACCAAAAAGGGCAAGGTAAATTGCTTCCACATTTGGCAAGAATTCTAAAAAGCAGTCTGGCATTGGGCTACATACCAAACCAGTAGAGACGAGCGAAGGTAGTGTTCATTCCGAAAGTGGGAAAAAAGGACCCAAGTCTACCGAAGTCCTATAGACCAATCAGTCTTACTTCGTTTCTTCTTAAAACGATGGAAAAGGCTGTGGACAACTACTTAAGAGAAGATGTACTAAGTACATCGCCTCTTCATCATCGTCAGCATGCCTACAGAGCGGGCAGATCTACGGAGACTGCTCTGTACCAGCTAACTGAGATTATTGAAAGCGCTCTTGAAGCGAAAGAGATAGTATTGTGTGCCTTCTTGGACATTGAGGGAGCATTCGATAACATATCGCATTATTCGAGCTCTTGATAGAAAAGGAGTAAATAACACAGTATCAAGATGGATGTATGAACTACTGAGCACAAGATCAGCAGAGACTCACAGTGCATCACACTGAGACAGTTTGACGTACTACTCAAAAAACAACCACTATTGGCCTTTTCTAGAGACGATATCATCAACAGATTTGATTTTCAAAAGAACTTTGTTACTAAGCTCAGCAATAAGAAGAACTGGAGCAATGAATCCACAATTCACAGACTGAGCAATCACACAACAAAGTGGTACACAGATAGGTCGAGAACTGATGAGGGAACTGGAGCGGGAGTATTTGGGCCTGGAACCAAATATTCTGAACCAATGGGCAAAAGTACCAGCATCTTTCAGGCTGAAATCTATGCCATAGACAGGTGTGTCCAAATTAACCTCGACAGGAACAGAGTCAACTGTGATATAGCTATAATGTCAGACAGCTGCTATTATGGCACTTAACTCCTACATCATTAAATCCAAACTTGTATGGGAATGCCTACAAAAACTTAATGAACTTGGTAGGAGAAACAAAATAACCCTCTGCTGGGTGCCTGGCCATGTAGGAATAGAGGGGAATGAAATGGCCGACTCCCTAGCAAGAAAGGGATCATCAGAAACTTTCATAGGTCCTGATCCTGAACCATTCTGCGGAATAGGGGATCACACCCTCAAAGAAGAATTTAGGAAACTAGAGAAAGAAAACAGGGCAAGAACCTGGCATAACACTCAGGGCATGAGGCAGGCCAAGAAACTTCTGGGACAATACAACCGGAAAAGATTCCAAGCTTGCATCGGCATGAGCAAAACTAACCTTCGTATCCTAACGGGCTTCCTAACGGGGCACTGTAGACTCAAGGAACACCTCAGGAAACTGAGTTTATCTGAAGAAGGTCTCTGCAGATTCTGCGATGAGTCCAGTGAAATCCCAGAACACTTGCTTGGATCATGTGGGGCACTGACCCACAAAAGACTGAAATACTTGGGCAAGTACCAACTATCTGATGAGGAAATTCAGTCACTAGAGGAAGCTCTCATCCTTAGATTCCTAAAGGAAACTGGACTGGAGAGAGTGCTATAGGACTGACTTCTTCCGCCAAGGAGAAAGAAGAGTACCTACTAAAACCTCTAAAATGATTTCGAAAGGAATTATACTATGAGGGGAACTCTTTTGAGGGAATAAACCACTCTGAGGCGTAAGCAGGGGGTACAATAGATCAAAAGGTCGCAGTACAATTACCCCTCTCAAATAATAATAATAATCACGCACTGGAGTTCAAAGTATAGTATAGGTGCGCTTTGGCGGCAATCCTCCGAGCAGATGGACCATAATGAGACTTGTTAACAATTTTGCTGAGCATGGGACAGTCGAAAGAAGACCTTACCATCGAAACTCTTTAGTTCGGAGGAAACGATCTATGCTGCACACCAATTGCAATAGATTTCGTTTAATTAATTCTTGTATACACGATTGTAATAAGCCCACCTTTGACGTACATGCAAGTTGCTCACCTGACTGCTTTGAAATCGAACGAGTAGACAACTTCAAGTACTTAGGTATTACTTTGGGTTACAGGTTTAGTGTCTATCTGCTAAGCAAACAAAAACATGTTGTCTTTATTTTATGCAAGGTTAATCGTCGAACTCTTTGTGATAACCGCAATCTACGCATCAACACCAGAACCCTCGTCGCAACGTACCCACAATAAAAAGATCGCATTTTATTTGCTTTTATATTGTTACTGTGCCCCGTTTATTTAACAAAATGTCTGGCAATCTAAGTTGTCAGCGAGTAAATCCGTATTCCCTAAAAATGTTAAGTATTACCATTTTCCTTTAAACTATGGTATAATTGTAGACCTACTGATTTCTTTGGTATCATTTTTTTCTTTGTATTTAAAATTTCAATTTAATATCCTGTTTTATTTTTTGAGTCGATTTTATTTCTTTATTTTATTGCATCCCCTTTGGAAAATTAATCCAACCGTGTGTTAACTACGATGCGTAATCTGGCAACAGATTAGCTATTTCACTTTTAAGCTAGGAGGTATAATCGTATTCAGCAGGGGACTTTAGCGTGAAACATTGGGGACGTTCGGATTCGTAGTTTAGTAAGTCTGACAGCTGTCTGACTAGCTAGATGCGTCTCAGTTTTTATTGGCCCAGAGTGTTCACGTGTATAGTTTTTGCAGTTGACGTTTATGGAGGGGGGAAGCCGACCAATCTAGTCAAGAAAATCGTGCCTGCGTACTCAGTTGACAATTCGAAGAGTCAAATTAAAAATAAACAGAGTGGCCGTTGCAGAATTCTGAGGAGTCGAAAAAAGGCGCGATGAGAGAAAAAGGTGTGATTTCTAAGGCCACTCTGGTAATTTAGAATTTTCACACGATATTTAACAAACCATTAGTTCGCATAGGACTATAATAGTGTTGTGATAGGCAACCGTGTTACATTTTAAGTGTACTTATTTGAAAATAACAATTTTTTAAAGATTTATGAAGGGCCTTTTCCAAATAAAAAAGGGCAAAATCAACCAAAGGTAACGCTGACCGCGAGAATACAACAACAATTGAATTTGCTTAGTCAAACGCGTTCGGATTCATAGTCACGACCAATCTAGTTGACGTTTTACATAAACTAGGTATCCGAACGTCCCCATTCTGAGTCCTCTGAATCCGACCCCAGTTTATGTGAATGTGTACATAATCACAAATAATAATAATAGTCACCAAGCTGAATAAATTTCGCCCAAAATGGTGCAAACCAATAAACACATATTATTCCAAAACCGTCGCCATTAAAGTACGAAACTTTTGCACAAAGGCTTCCTTTTTATTTTGTACTAACAATTTGTCGGGTGTGAGCGAAGTGGTCCATCAAGTCCAGAGAATGTTTGCTGATGTCAGTAAATGTCTGAAGGTCCCCCTCACCGAGTAGGTAGTGTTTGCTGAGCAAATATCAATTAGTAAAAAATTTCAATTTTCTCACATGGCAACTTCTACCGGCCACCCTTGATAGCTTCCTCGCTTACCTTTCAAATGCTTAACCGTATGAAGCATAACTTTCCGTAGCTGCTGACGAACTTTTGAAAACTTTTCAATAATTTCCGTCAAAATTGCTATGAAGTGCACACACCTCCTGTGTTGCAAGAAATATTGGTTTATTTTCCCATTAGCAAGCTCCAGCACTTCGCCACACTTTTCCAACAAAACCACACTAACAAGCATCGCATGCATTAATTTATTTTTCACAAAGCATGCCTGGCTTCTTGTGCTATGTCGGTGTGCACTTTATGGTAATTCACCTATACAACAAGGCATTGGTTTCGAGAATATCCTTTTACCTTTGAATGCAATCATAATATTGAACGAAATAACCCAACAAAGTGAAGCAATAAATCGATATTAAGGACGAATGCGGTGGTTATGTTGGTATCTCCTTATTGTATACCACCTTCTTGTTCTGGCTGAAAAAAAGAAAAATGCAGAAGGCGATGTTACTGCATTGTTATTCTGAATTTATTAATCCCAGAATCAAGGGGTAGCTGAAAGAAAATCAGTGGAAACCAGGACCATCATCAATGGCATTAAAGAAGCCAAGAGATAGAAGTCGGACCGTTTGTGGTATCCTTTGGGATGGACCACTGCATAGAATACCTCAGAAAGATATTTGTGTTTTGACTGGAAATTTGGGCTGCAAATAACGCAACGTCAAGAGATAGGTAGAAAAGCTTGTTTATTTGACAAACAATCATTAATCAGTCTTGCGGTATTCAATTGCTGCGTACGGGAGCTACAGGCGATTGGGTGACGCCTGAGCCATTCCTAATGACGACTGGTGTGTCAGCATCAACGGGGGCTGGAGTAGTTGGAACTTGTTCGTGTGCGGCTGTTGGTACTTCAACCAATTTATCCGAAATCTTTTCTGATTCAGATGGAATCGAGGCGGGAGCATCATCAGCAGTATCTGGAGCAGCAGTTAAACGACCTGAAGCTTCAGGGGCAGCAGCTAAAGGGGCAGCAGCTAAAGGGGCAGCAAATTGTGACAACGGAGCGTTGGAGAAGCCGGCATCAAGTGGTAGTCCAGCGGAAAAATCATATGACAGTGGGGCGCCATAGAATGCAGAGCTGTACCTGTTGAGGACATTAGATGTAAGAAATGGGGATTTGTAAGTCAATGGAGCTGGCATAAAAGGTGTGGGTACAGCTGGTGCAGCAGCTACTGGAGCGGCAATTCCACCGATCTGAGCAAGAGCTGGAGCGCTATATCTTAATGGAGCAGCAGCTAGTGGGGCTTGCACAGCAATGGGTGCAGCTGCAACTGGAGCGGTAATTCCACCGATCTGAGCATGAGCTGGGGCGCTGTATCTTAAAGGAGCTGGTACAGCTACAGTTGCAGAGGCGAGGGGAGCGCGCAAAGCAACAGGCGCTGCAATTCCAACTGGAGCACTGTAACGTAATGGAGAGCCCGCAGGCACCGCAACTGCAGCAAACTGGAGGGCAAAGTTGTTCTGAATATCAATGCGGCTGCTGCCGCCGGCAGCAAAACTGTACCCGTACGGTGTAGAATAAGTCAGTGGAGCAGGGTATCCCAATGGTGATGAGTAGGCCAAAGGGGTGGAGTACCCCAGTGGAGCAATAACACCAGGGTGTCCAGCAACACATGCGACAAGAGTACACAGGATCATGATCTACAACAAGTGAAAGGAAAGGTGCATGGTAAAAATTGTATACTAAAAAGCACAGCTTACTTACGAACTTGGCCATTTTTAGTTTTTGGGGACTTCTTTACTGTTTTTGGTAACAGACTTGAATTGATTATGTTAAACCGATTTTCGATGACAGGTTTTTTATAGCAAATTGTCTTAGAGTCAAGCGTGCGTGATCTGCATGAATGGAAACATTTACCATGCGCTGTCCACCAATGGATGCGGCACGAAACGAATTTCGAATTTTTGTTGAATTTTTAAACAGAACTACCGCACAAAGAGCGGTCAAAGTCAAAGAAGTATTTAACACACTTGAAGGAGGGTGCGATTGGGCCAACATGGTTTCCCAAGTGCAAAGTGTTGATGTGTATCTATATGCCGTCGGTATTCTTACCTCATTCGCAGTTGCGTATACATAGAAATTTGAGTTTTGCAACAACACGTCTGTATTCTCACCATAAACTTAGTAGAAATAGACTGACAGGACAGCTTTCCTACGTCTCCCCGATTACACCCGTAATTTTTTTTTCAATTCCTCCCGCACTCAATTGTAGTTGTAGGTACGGTCAGTGATAGTACATAAAAACAAGAAAAAAAACTTATCACGGGTGCGAAAATTCCCTACCGACTCGACGTAGGATTTCCCTTACAAATCTGCTTGCCTACATTAATTTGAAAACATTAAATGAGAAGTGTTCAAATGCTGTATTTATTTAAGTTATTCTTTATTACGCATTTAAAAAAGTTCGTTGCCTGAATTTCATTTCGTCTCAAACTAAATACCATTAACAAATAAAGTGCACGACTGGGTCGCACGAAACTTACTCATTTAATGCGAGTCTGACTGACTTTAAGAGTGTGCAGCAAATCCTTATCGCCGTTTTCCGGTAAACAGAGAAAAACTAAATTTAAAAAATTCTTTTTTTTTTTTTTTCAAAAATCCATTGTACGATAATATAGAGAAAAATTAAGTTTGCTATTAAGTTATAAATGACCACATTACCTTAGAAATTAATTTATGTTACAATCGTATAGGGTCTTTTCGAGATATGTCGAAATTTCAAAAGTACCGTTGTTCGATTTTTTAGCCAAAAACTGGGTACGCAGTCATGGTAACCTCACCTACTTAAGCTTAAATATCAATTTTGGTTGAAATCGTTGGAGCCGTTTTCGATCAAATCAAACTGGTACGAACATTTTATATGGGAAGTGCCATTGACATTGGGGTTACCTTGAAAAAAAAAACACCTCCCGAGCTGTAAGCCAAAAAACTCCAAATCCGAGGTTTAAACGTAATCCGGGAAGCCGTTTAGGCTGTATGCCTGTGGAAGGACGGACAGACCGGACGGAAATTTGCGACCGACTTTTTTGAGTTCCTCTATCATCGTTATATCAGAATTGATTAAAATCTGGAGTTCGAAATTTTGTACGAAACCAATATCTTTTTCTTACTACGTAATGGAGAAAGTTTCAAATATTGAAACGCGATTTAAAAGCGTATAATTTACATAGTTTTGGTCAGCAAAATAACCGAAAGAAGTTTCCGGATTCGCCAATCTAAAACCAATATCAAAATTAAATGTCCAAAAAAAGACATTTGAAGTTAACAAAATGCGATTCTCATATTGAAGGTTATGTGATTTTCTTTAGGCGGAATACGAATTTTACTTTTAAAAGTAGGTAAGTTTTTTTTCATAAGTAAACTTTAAAATAATTGGCATAATTAATGAAATTACATTTGAGAACATTAAAATGCACGGGAAAGAACGAAACTTAAAATGTATATCAGAAAACTTACAAATAAGCATATTTACTGATTTGTATCACAGTTTAGCTGCCTAGAGTTATTGTTATTCTTGCTGCTGAAAAACACAACTGAAAAGTTTTTGTTATTATGATTTACGATTATGATTTAAAATAATGTCATTTTATGTATGTGCAGAGGATTATACAGGGTAACTCATTTCGTGAAGTGTGATCAGAGATCTCAGATTAAAGAAAAAAAATTTAACACCTAAACGATATTTTTTCCTTTTTTCAAAAATAAAAAACTTTTTTTTTTCTCCAAAAACAAAAAAAACTTATATAGGTTTTATTTTAAAACTTAATGTTTTATTTTAAAACTTTATGTTTTATTTAAATATCTTAGAATTAAGGAAACAACAAAATAATAGGAACAATAATAACATGAATTATATTTAAAATTATATGTAGGTACCTACCCTAAGGTTTGTACATTGTACTATTGTGAAGTTCTAAGCACGCTTTTTCTACCCCAAAGTCATAATACTAATAATATTTTTTTGTGTTTTCAGTTTTTTTTTCCCCCCAAAGAATCCCTTCCACCGTTTTTCCCCTTTCGTTAGAGAAAATATACGAAATTGCCGACTTTTTCCGCAATCTGGGATCACTGGTTGAATGTCATTTACGATAATGGATCACTTAACAATCGAACAACGCGTTAAAATTACTAAAAATAACTACTACTTGTAATTCAAACGTAGCCACTTTTCGCCATAATCTACCGACTACTCAAACAATTGGTAAAATTATGAAAATATTTGAAGAGATTGGAAGTCTGATGTCGTAAGGCCTGTACATCATCGTAATGCACACTCAGTCGAAAATATTGCTGGTGCAAGTTTTGAAGATGATTCGAAATTATTGATTTATAGACTCGGAGCGATATGGTCGAATGATAACCGTTTTTTTTTTGGCCGGCGATTGAAGGTCATGAATTGGACGATTTGTGGTTCCAACAAGACGGAGCAACAACCCACACAAAACGACAAATTATGGCCTTATTGCATGAGAAGTATCCTAGTCGCGTAATTTAGGGTCTTTCAGAGACCTCAAACTACATGAAAATTCCAATCAGACGTCGCGTCGTTTAAAATGTCAAAAATGAGTTTTTTGGCAAACAATTTTGTATGTAATGCCGGCAAACTTTAAATTTGTTCCTTAGTTTATTAATAATAGCAAACCGAAAATATGTATTATTGATTATTCCACTTCGCATTCTTCGATTGCTGTACTACCACTATCAATACAAATGTTATGGAGGGCAGCACAAACGTTTGCAAAAACTACTTTTCCGTTTTCCAATTATAATTCTAAATTAACATGCGGATTATGACAACATGTAATTTAAGGTTATATTGAATTGAGTTCCGAACTGCAACCCGTCTTGAGCACACGTGTGTGCAGCCGTAGCCCTCACGTCTTTAGTCGCCCTAATAACCACCAAAAAAAAAAAAAAAAACCATTGAAATATCAAAACCCCAATCGTCTGCCGCGAAAATAAGACAATCCCGAGTGCAGTGCCAGTGCAGTGTTGCGAATTAAATTAAAAAAGAGGAAAACGCAAATTCCAACTCGTTTGCTGTTGCACTTTCTTGGTCATCGCAATCGCCTGCCGCCAACGTACAAGCGATTATGCTTGTACTGTTGTACATAAGGTGACTGCAATGAGTGGGTGAGAGCAACATCTGGCGGATAGCGGGTTGTGTGTTGAAGCTTTGTTGGTGGATCAAAGCAAATTGTCATACGGGCATAACACCTATGACAGTTTGATTTGAGATTCTAACATTGTACTTTTACTTTACAGCCCTGCTTAGAAGTAGCGTCGGAGTTGTGTTTTCTGTGTCTGTTTTTTGTGCTGATGGGGAATTTTAGAGTTGACATGTGCAACATTCGTGGGCTACGATCGAATCTCTTTTCGGCGTACGTCCACGTCGCTAAATATAAACCAGCTGTTTTGGCGCTAAGCGAGACCCAGGTGGGTGTAAATTCTGATAAATCGGAGTTTGATCTACCTGGGTATCGTTTAGTGCCTTTATTCTTTCTTCACCGCGGTCTCGCCATCTACGTACGTGATGATATTGCCTACCAAACTCCAGGTTCTTATGGCCAATGTTCCAATCCGGAATTTAATTTCATATGGCTGAAATTCCACATCCGTAGGCAAATCATTCACTATTGTTTTATCTACAGAAGCCCTAATCTAGATAGCAACTCGACTTTTAACGAGTTTGATGCGCTGTCTGACTCCATTACAAGAATTGTCTCCCTGTATCCTAATACTGAAATTGTCATTGCGGGCGATTTCAATATTCATAATTCTAACTGGCTTCGACATACTGGACAGACAACACCCGAAGGAATTTATGTTCAGATCTTCGCTGAGGTAAACCAATTAACCCAGCTTGTAAATGAGCCAACACGCGTACCTGATATTGACGGTCAGAATGCCAACACTCTGGACTTGTTTCTTACCTCCCACCCTGATAAATACTCTTTAGAAGTATTATCGCCTTTAGGCTCGTCGGACCACTGCATCATATCAGCTAATTTCTCGTACT
The DNA here is from genome assembly GCA_949126925.1 of Cheilosia vernalis. Classification (NCBI taxonomy): domain Eukaryota; kingdom Metazoa; phylum Arthropoda; class Insecta; order Diptera; family Syrphidae; genus Cheilosia; species Cheilosia vernalis. The sequence goes on from OX421359.1 coordinate 43,032,131, forward strand.
CCAACCACACAGTTAAAGAAAAATCTCCGAAAAGAACCGTATGGCAATACGAGAAAGCCAACTGGAGCGGACTTAACAACTTCTTTAAGAGTTTTAACTGGTCGTTATGCTTCCTCGATAACGACGTGGATGCCGCCGCTGATATGGTGTCCAGTATTATCACCTTAGGTATGAAATCCTTTTTCCTAACAGGATAAAGAGTATCATACCGAAAGAAAATGCGTGGTACGACTCGAGCTGTAAAGAGGCTATCAGACAAAAGGAGTTAAGTTTTCGGTCATATAAGGCCAACCCATCTGAGGAAAACCGAAAAAAGTTCAAGCGAGCCAGAAATGACTGCAATACAATTATCAAGCGTGTTAAATTCTCGTATGACCAAAAGTTGAGGCAAAAAATACTACAATGTCCCAAGGGTAGTAAAAACTTTTGGTCTTTTGTAAAAAATATAAAGAATTCGGTCTCATCTTCGATCCCAACGCTCATTTACAATGACATTCCAGCTGTCAACTCTTTAGACAAAGCCAATCTGCTTGCTGCACATTTTGCAGCCAGCTCAATGCTCCCAGATTGCGCTTTGCCTATACCTGTACTTGAGAGCGTCGAATGCACCATGGGACAAATCCATTTTCGCACTCGTACAGTGGCAAGAGTACTTAATGATCTCAACATAAATAAATCCGCTGGTCCAGATTGTATTTCCCCAATTGTTCTGAAGAGGTGTTCTTCTACGCTGGCAAAACCACTGCGTAAGCTTTTCCATCTGTCCTATTCTTCTGGACTCTTCCCGAGAAGGTGGAAAACTGCATTTGTCCAGCCCGTCCCCAAAAAAGGTGAATCTTCTTCTCCCACCAACTACCGACCCATAGCACTTACATCCATTCTTTCTAAGGTCATGGAAACGCTGATAAATCGTCAGCTCATGAAATATCTTGAATCACAAAAACTCATTAATGACCGGCAGTACGGTTTTCGTGGCAACAGATCCACTGGTGATTTGATGGCTTATCTCACCGAAAAGTGGAACCAATCGCTACATCACTCTGGTGAAACGAAGATTGTTGCGCTTGATATTTCAAATTCATTTGACAGAGTTTGGCACCAAGCTCTTTTATCGAAAATGCGTGCATATGGGATCGATGCGTCTCTTCTTCAATGGATTAGAAACTACCTTTCTGGCCGTTCAATTCAAGTTGTCTTGGACGGTTTCAAGTCTGAAACTCACCATATAAATGCTGGTGTTCCCCAAGGCTCCGTTTTGTCTCCGACTCTCTTTCTCATTTTCATAAATGATCTCCTGTCTGCAACATCTAATCCAATCCACTCCTTCGCCGATGACAGCACCCTCAGCTTCTCATATTCATTCCAGGACTCACGTCCCTGCTCTTCGGCCGTAGAACTGGAGTGGCAACGTATGCTAAGCTCATTAAATTCCGATCTCGACAGCATTATAAAATGGGGTTTAGCCAATAGAGTGGAATTTAATGCTTCCAAAACACAATGCTGTCTGTTGTCATTAAAGCGAAACCAGAATCCTCAGCCATTATCCATGAATGGCACTTGCATCGCCGAAACCGAAAGACTTTCCATTCTCGGTATGTGTGTCCATGACAAACTTCGTTGGAATGACCACATACACGAAGTCGCCAAGAACGCTGCGAAATGTCTAGGTTTCCTCAAACGGTGCAAGAAATATTTTACCCCTTCTGATCTGGCTGCCATATACAAGGCGTTCATTCGCCCCAAACTTGAGTATAACTCTCATATCTGGTCTGGTGCCCCCAAAACCTCACTGCACCTGCTGGATAGGATACAGAATCGTGCTTTAAAACTCATTGGAGACACAAATATAGCGAATTCTATAAATTCGCTCGAACATCGCAGAAATGTAACATGTCTTTCATTGTTTTATCGCTATTTCTACAAACAGTGCTCAAGTGAAATCGCCAGCTGCATTCCACCCCTTCAACAATTCAACCGCAATACTCGCCAAGCCAGGAATGCCCATCAGTTTAGCCTTCAGCCTATTTTCGGTCGTACTATGAAATATAGAGATTCCTTCATAAGCCGTACCACGCGAATGTGGAACGCCTTGCCCGGCTCGGCTCTGTCTTTCCCCCTCGGTTCAATTTGCAGACATTTAAAACCAATGTGCATCGGAATCTCCTATCTTCTCTATCCCAATTTCCCTAACGCCCGCGCTGTGTACTTCAAACTACACCATAAGAGTAGTCATAACCTCTTTAGTGCGTGTTAATTATAAAAAAAAAAAAAAAAAAAAAAAAATTATTGATATAAGTTTTGTACCTTGCATACACCTTTTCACAATATTTATTGCCTTTGCGTGAACTTCATACAAAATAAGTCTAAAATGTACATAAGTCGTTAATTATATATTTGGTAGCGTTTGAAAAATATATAAAGTCAAGTATTCTTCTTGAAATGTAATAAAAAATCTTCAGTTTAGGTATTGCTCAAATTGTATCGTCAGGGAGATAGCGTTTCGACGATTATTGATTTACGTGAAGCAAATGTTCAATCGTCAAAACGATATCGTCTGGACGATAGACGATTATTGAAGTTACGTGAAGCAAAGCTATCGTCGAAACGCTATCGTCTGCCGATAATCCACATACGGAATGAGAGCCCTGTAATGAGAATCCACCTCGACATCCGAACCAGCGCGTTCTCATAGTAGTGTCAGATTTTTACTGACTAAAAACACCACCCTTCTAAAGATTGTTAGATACTGCAACTAAGATATAACTTATTAAGCAATTTTTCTATCATTAAATAACAACTTTTGACAGGTTGCTTTCCAATAAAAGATCCTGCGTGTTCCGTAAATTAGACGCGGTTTATCTTATCTTGCCAAGTCGATCGGTTTTGTTCTTTATAGTCGGCGCAATAAATTTCTCTCGTCCAAGATTTGTCGGACTGTATTGTTGATATGTCCGATTAGTCGGTTTCTATGCTTTCTCGCGAAGCTTCTAGTTTCAGCTTCGATTGTTGGAATTCCGAGATCCCTATGGATATCGTCGTTTCTAATATACCTATCATGGTGCTTGTACAATTTCTCTAAGCACTTTATTTTGAAAAGTTTGTAGAATATTGGCATTCGTTTTCTTGGTACAACCCCAAAGTTGTATACCGTAGGTCCACACCGGCTTTAGCACTTGCTTTGCTTGTATAAAAGCAGTTTGTTCTCAGTACTGAGCTGGGAATGTTTTCCGAATAACCAGTACATTTCTCTATATTTGATATCGAGTTCTTTACGTTTCCTTTTCACGTGCGAACTCCATTTCAACTTTGCGTCATTCCCAGGTATTTGGCCTCGTTTGCAAAGGGTACTCGGGCCAAGTTTAGAAAAATTGGCAAGTCATTAGTTTTCTTATAAGTGAAATTCACGTGAACAGATTTAGTTTCGTTGAGGGCGATCCGCCAGTTCCTTGTCCATTCATTTACCTTATTCACTGCGGCTTGCAGTTTAGTAGTCGCTTCTTCGATTGTATTACCTACTGCTAGGATAGCTGTGTCGTCGGCGAACGTAGCAAGGGTAGTGCCATCTTCCCTTGGTATATCGCGATAATATAACAAATAGAGAAGCGGACCAAGGACGCTTCCTTGCGGTACACCGGCCGAGATTTCTTTTAGCTCCGAGTATTCGTTTTCATTTCTAACACGGAAGATTCTATTCCCGAGATATGATTCTAGAATATCATATAGGCATGCGGGTAGAACTTGTCGTAATTCGTCGTGCCACACCTTATCAAAGGCTTGTGAGACGTCAAGGAATACGCTTGAGCAAATCTTTTTATCTTCAAATGCTTTCCCGATTACGTCAGTAGTTCTATGTACTTGCGGTCAATCGTCGAATGTTTGGTTCTGAACCCAAACTGGTGGTCAGGGATAAGATTATTGTCTTCAATAATCGGTTGCAGGCGCCTCAGCAATAATTCTCTCGAAGACTTTGGAAATAACTGGAAGAAGGGAAATCGGTCTATACGATTTTACTTCATTTGGCGGTTTTCCTGGTTTTAAAACCATTATGACTCCGCGACTTTTATAATATGAAGAAGCTTAATTAATGCTTTCCTTTTCGAAAGCTTTGCTCAGTGAACACGTCGCTGCCCGCTAGTCGTTTTATTTATTTATTACCGCAACTTTTCTATTGTCGCTTTAATATTTTTTGTTTTATTTTTTCCTTTTTGTTTTAATTTTGCATTTTTTAATAATTGTTTCCAATATGGTTGAAACCTGCGATATTTGCGGTACTGGCATAATGTCTGGTGACTCCATCAGTTGCGGAGGGATATGCTCCAGGGAATTCCACACGAGATGTGTGATGCTTTCCGAAGCGGCCCTCCAGCTGATGAAGACAAATGGACTTTGCTACAAGTGCAAAATCTGCATGGGGATGCCTTTACTTGGATTAATTTCCAAACTTAGTGCATTAACAAATGAACTGAGTTTGGTTAAGTTAGAGATTCGGGAGTTGAAATGTAATTCCTCGCAAAAAAACAGTGCTTCGGAATTGCCGCCGGAAAAAAGTTGTTCTGCTGAAACGCGTGTTTCTTTCAATGACATACCCGTTTGCAGTAATGCTCAGCCGCCGTCTGTGGAAACGGAAAATGCCTCCGAAGGCTCCGCAATATTGAGCAAAGTATCGCAAAAAAAAACCGCGGAAAAAGAATAAACGCCCGAAAAAAATAAAACCTTCCAATGGTTCGGTTAATACCGCGTTTGATTTAGTTGCGACTCCTCCAATGGAGCTGCATGCTGCCGGTTTTCATGTTGATACTAGTGAAAGTGCACTGCGGAATTACATTTCAAATAAATTGGCCATATCGAGTGACCAAATTGGTTGTTATAAACTGGTTAAGTCGACCGCTGACTTAACCAAATTACGTTTTATAAATTTCAAAATTAAATTACCGGACGAATTTATCGCCCGCGCATTAGATTCTTCTTTTTGGCCGTCGGGAATTCGCGTTAAGAAATTTTTGACAAAAAACGGAGTTGTCTTGCCCGTTGCAGAAGTCAAAACATAAACAGTGATTCTCTGCGGCGGCAACACACCTCCGTTGTCAATCATTTTTCGTATTCCGTTTATTATCAGAATATTGGTGGTATGAGAACAAAAACAAAAGAGCTTTTTGTTGCGCTCTCTGACCATCAATATGATTTTATTGTCTTAACGGAGACATGGCTGCACCCACATATTTTTTCGGCTGAGATCTTCGATGCTTCGTATATCGTATGTGGTTTACCGAAATGATCGCTGCCGAACAAGCAGCGAGAGAGGTGGGGGAGTTTTAGGCCCATTTTATTCACTCGAAGTTGAACATAACTTGGGGATTTTTATTTTCAACTTGAGAATTACTTTTATTCACTCAAAGTTGACTCGCTCAACTTTGGATATTCCGAAGTTGAGAAAACCGAAAGTTAATCAACTGTGGGTTTTCTCAACTCCCCGAAATAGTAGACGTTGTAGAGCAAACTTGGGATTTTTACGTCAAAAATGTCAGATTTTTGGTTCTCATTTGTACATCGGAGAGAGAGACCGCATGCGGGAGATAAGAGTCGACATTACAATAACACAAAACACATACACAATGCACAAGGAGATGTGTGGCTGAACGGCATTGTTAATGGAGAGGTAGGATAGTACAGACGTGAAGAGCATTCATAATTATTGTTCTTTGTGTTCATTGCGTTAAACATTTCTGTGACTGTGCGAACTTCAAATCAAAATATTAATATTTGAAACTTAAACGATGTATCGTTCACACTATTTTTGGGAAGATTGGCCATCGTCTGATTCGCGCACCGAAGAAGACGAGCGCAATTTCTGTTTTCCGTTTTATAATGCTTGCAATAACATCTGGAAATGTTTATGATCCTTTATATGGCTTTTTGTTTTGTCATTTGTAGATATTCTTCCTTTTATGACCTTTGCAAAAAGATCTGGAAATATTTATGATCCTTCCTAATAACTTTTTCTTTTGGGCATATTTTGTATTTTCTGTTTTATGATGCTTGTAAAAGTATCTGGAAATGTTAATGATCCTTTTTAGTTGCTTTTTGTCTTATTTTTATTCTTGTTTATTTTCGCTTATATTAAGATAAAAACTTTTTGTTCAGAAATTATTTTTAATATAAATATTCTGTAGAAGACATAAACTAAATTATAAAATATGCTGTCACCATAGAGTGGTGCGATCATTACCACATGCTATCCATCCACTGCTTCAATGCAGTTTCGAAATTGCCACAGTTCGTTAAATTTGGTAGCAACAGAATCCCAGGCCTCTGGTGTTTTCTGTGCATTGTGTACATTGAATCAGGTATGGAAATGAATTTACCGAAAATTTGCCCCGATAGATAGGGGAAGCATTTCAGCCGCTCCGACGCTGAAATGCTCGCCACTCAACCCTTCGTCCAAACACGCCGAAGTTTGTGTGTCTATTCATCTTCCTCTCTGCTTTCAAATACGTACGCGGCCAAAATAATCGCAATTGCATCTTTTTGTTGCATTTTTGCATTTTTATTGTTTTATTATTACGTGCTTCTTAATCAAGACTTCACCACCGAATGAAAACAAAAAAAAAACTATTAACTGAACATACCTAGCTTAAGATTTAAAAGTAAAAGAACAGACCTATTGTGTGTCATCTGTCACAAATATCCCAGGGATATTTTAGAAACTGCAAGTAGACCAACTTTTGAATTTCAACAGCGGAGTTGAGAATTAAAGTAGTGAATAAAAGCAATTTTCAACTTGCCGCTCAACTCTCTCTTTCAAATCAACTCCGAAGTTGATCAACCTCGGAGTCATCGGCAAGTTGAACGATAGTGAATAAAATGGGCCTTAATAGCTGTGTCATCTCTTTTTCAAAGTAGGCAGATTGCATTGGAGCATCGATCGGTAGATGTTGAACAGATGTGTGTGTGTATTGATTTACATAACATGTGTTATCAGTTGTATGTTTGCGTCTCCTATGTTCCTCCTGGTAGTGCTTTTAGTGTGTATGAAAAACACATTGAAGGCATTACTCGTGTTGTCAGTGGTCTTGGAGCTACTCAAATACCTTGTGTATTGGGTGACTTTAATATTGGTGATGTCACATGGAGAAATGTGGATGGTGATGCGAATTTAATACCTTTTAACGTAAATCATGATTATGAACAAATAGTCATTGATGGTCTTCTTTCTTTGGATTTATTTCAAATAAATTTTATTCGTAATTCTCTTAATAGAATTTTAGATTTAATTTTTATTAATAATGAAATTGATTATAAAATTTCAGAGGCTGTGGATGTTATTGATTCCAATAAAATCCATCATAAAGCTTTACTTTTAGAGCTTAATTTTCGTAGTTTTTCCGGTGAACGTTGTAGTAATGATTCCGCGTTATCTTATAACTTCGCAAAAACCAATTTCAGGGCACTGCAGGGATATTTAAATGATTTTGATTGGGTCGAAATGCTAAAATCCCCCGATCTTAAAGGTAATTATGATATATTTTTGGATAAAATAAATTCTGGTTTTGATTTATTCGTACCAAAGACGCGTCATAATAATAAGTTTAAAATTCCTTGGTCCAATAAAAGATTGGTTAATTTACGTAATGTAAAAAGGAAAGCTCATTCGCGTTATTTATCTCATAAAACAAATTCTAATCGTGAACTTTTTTTGAGATTCAGGAAAGAATATGAGTTTTTAAATCGATTTTTATATAATCAATATATTTTGTCTGTTGAGTCGTCGGTAAAGCGCAATAGTAAATCGTTTTGGAATTATATTAATTCGAAAAGAAATACCACAGGCTTGCCTAAGGTAATGGAATTTGAAAATGTAAGTTCAACAGATTTAAAAAGCACTTGCGACTTGTTTGCTAACTTTTTTGAGTCGGTGTACAATGAGTGTCAATTGCAATTAAGAGATGATCATTACGATATGATCTCTGATGCTTTGGATATCGGTGTCCTACAGTTTTCGGATGAAGATGTAATAAACGCGCTCGATAAACTTAATTTTAATAGCAACCCAGGCCCAGATGGGATTCCAGCGGTAATATTAAAGAAATGTTTGTCTTCCGTTTTTCTTCCTCTTTAAAATTATTTTTAACCAGTCTATTGTTTCTGGTGATTTCCTTAATGAATGGAAATATTCTTTTATAATTCCAATTTTTAAAACCGGTTTAAGGCAAAAGGTGGAGAACTATAGGCCTATATCTAAGCTTTCGGCAATACCTAAATTATTTGAAAGTATTGTTAAAGACAAACTCTATTTCGCGGTAAAAGAAATTATTTCTAGTAGTCAACATGGCTTTGTTCGTGGTAGATCTTGTACTACTAACTTAGCTTTGTTAACTAATTACATTTTTAATAGTTTTGAGAAACGTGTACAGGTTGATGTACTCTACACTGACTTCACAAAAGCCTTTGATAGAGTGCATCACACCTTACTTTTAGCTAAGCTAAAATCGTTGGGTTTTCATTCCTCAAAGCTAAAATGGTTCGTTAATTACCTAACCCATAGAAGGCAAATGGTAAAGGTCGATAATTTGACTTCTCGTGTAATTGAAGTTACGTCGGGCGTTCCACAAGGTAGTCATCTGGGCCCGTTGCTATTTATTTTATTTATTAACGATGTCCACGAAATATTTAAATTCTGTAAAGTTTTGACATTCGCTGATGATTTGAAGTTGTTTTCTCGGGTTAATAATATTTCTGATTGTACTCGCTTTCAATCAGATATTAATTATTAATAAGTTATCGGAATGGTGTAATCACAATGCTCTAGAACTTAATATTTCTAAATGCAAGGTGTTTACGGCCTACCGTATTGGTGCACCCATTTTTCATAATTATTTTATAAATGATCTTAGACTTCAGCGTCTTGATGAGGTAAAAGATCTTGGTGTCATATTTGACTATAGATTAAATTTTAATTTGCATTACGATTACGTCATTGCTAAGTCTAACTCGTTGTTGGGCTTTCTTATGCGTAATAGTAACGACTTTCGAAATGTACGTAGCCTTAAGGTTATTTACTGCTCATTAGTCAGGCCATACTTAGAATATTCATCAATTATTTGGGATTCACCATATGTCTTACACAAACTTAGACTCGAAAGAGTCCAGAAGAAATTCACGAGATACGCGGTTCGTAAATTATATGTGTTTGATGAGCTTCCTAATTATGACAGCAGATGCACATTAGTCGGCTTGCAAACCCTCAGTTTCAGACGCACTGTAACTTCTGTCATGTTTGTTCGCGATATTATTAATTATCATATTAAGTCACCAGAACTGCGTTATCTTTTAAATATATACGCCCCCCAAAGGTCTCTTCGGGTTAGAAGCTTATTTTATACAGAAAGGCATACAACCAATTATGGTAACAACGAGCCTATTACAAGGTGCATAAGCACATTCAATGATCTCTGCAATGAAATTGATTTTTGCTTATGCAGATTAGATTTTAAAAATTGCGTTTTTTCATTGGTTTTTGATTAAATTAACTTAATATTTGAAGTAGTCTATAAGATTGAAGATCGGTAGATGACGCTAAGTCGCGCAACAAACAACAGTTGTGTAAAGCGTTACTGAGAGGTCACACTAAGAGAACGTAGTGTTTTGTGTGTCCTCGATGATGGTAAAATAAAAAAAAAAAAAAAAAAAAAAAAAAAAAAACTTTCAGAACTTCTCCGGTGATCAAATCACCACCAGGAGCTTTCTTGGGTTTTAGGGATTCGATTTCACGTTTTAGTTCACTTAGCTTTGCACTAGTGAGTGTTGAATCGTCAGATTGTGATTCCGCCCTATTAGTATTGTCGTGGATCGCTTGGCCATCGTACGGTTTAAAAGTTTCTTCTAGATGAGCGCCAAAAACGTCCGCTTTTTCCTTATCTTCCCTTGCCCATTCATTTCGATTTATTCTAATTGGCGGCGCGGGGATTTTGGGCCTTTTGGTGCCTTTTACAGCTTTCCAAAGTGAATAATTGGAATCTTTTTTCGCTGTTGAACTTTCAAGGTAAGAACCTATCGCACGATTTTTAAAATCCTTAATAACTGTCTTCAACAAATTGCACAAATAATTCAAATGTGCTTTATGTTGCGGAGCGCGGCTCTGTTGCCATTTCTTACGCGCCTTCCTTTTTTCGTTGACCAATTCTTTTATTTCGGGAGGATATCGTAGCCCGTATTTCGCCGGCGTTTTCCTTGGATTAGGCGTATTATTCCAGGAGGGGAGCTGTACGATCTCGACGAAGCGATCAACTTCAACCTCAAGTTCATAGGGTGTCGTAAGTGGAACACTCAGTTCAACTTTCTCTTCAATTTCGTTCCTAAAGCCTTCCCAGTTACTTTTTCTACCAGTTAATCTCGCTGGCTCTAGGTTATTGGCTAGTTTTACACTCAATGTTAAAATAACCGGTGAGTGGTCAGATGATAGATCAAAGCTCTCTTCAACGTTAATGTGGTTGGTAGGTATTCCTTTCCCAACGAAAAAATCTATCAGGTCAGGCAGTTTTGAAGTATCAGTTGGCCAGAAGGTCGGCTTGCCCGTCGAAAGGAAATCGCAACTGTATTCCATACCTGCCCCATAGAGCATTCTACCTTTTCGCGAGATGTATCTTGAGCCCCAGAACGTGTGCTTCGCATTAAAATCGCCGCCAATAATGAAATTTGGTTTGAGCGATTTAAGCATAATCTATAATCACTTTTTTTCAAGCGCGGGTGGACAATAGATAGATGAAATTCTAAGAGCACGCTGACTATTTTTAACTCGAATTGTGCACAGTTGCATAGTTTCAAGCTCTATCTTCAGGTCTTCGTATTGTTCAATGCAGTCTTTATTAAGCAATGATGATCCACCTCTGGCGTTTCCCGATGGGTGACAAGCGTGGAAATCATTATAGCCTTTTATTTTTAAATTCGATCCCTTTTTCACGTGAGTTTCAGAAATCAAGCAAATGTCAATATCTTATATATGTCGGAGCATGGTATATACGGAATAGTACAGGAATGTACTGTACAATAATAGATTATGCTTACTGTAGTATCAGTAACATAAATAAAATCAGAGCAGGCGATTCAATTGGAAAAATAAAGAAAAGAAGAAAAAGAAAGCAGAAATAAATTAAATATCAGGAACGATAGACGTACAATATTAAAGATGAGAACTAATGAAAATTCTACAGATAGACGGACAATTCTCAAGACAAGAAATAATGAAAATTCTACATCAGAAGTGGGATCGTCTCCCCCGCGAGAAGAACAAGAGATGGGAAATTTTGCTGGCGTTAAAATCTTGCAAAACCAGGAAAAACATTATGAAGATAGTCAAAGCAAATGGAAATCTATTCTGGAACAACAAAACCAGAACTTTTTGGCTTTGCTGCATACTTTGAAGACGCCGTCGACTGAGTGTAATTTGCAGTTGCCTGAATTTCATCCTGAGAAGACCCACGATGCTCGAGCTTGGATGTCAACTGCGGACATGTGCATGTCGGATAAACCGCTGCAAGGTGCTCCCTTAATGATTGTGCTTAATCGTGCTTTAAAAGGACCGGCGTCATCATGGCTGTCTTCGATTTCGTTTTCTGGAATGACGTGGACTGATTTTAAGGACATGTTCACTTCAAGATATGACTGCCCTGAGACTTCTGCTGCTGTCCTAATGAAAATTTACAATAGCAGGCCAAAAGATGGTGAGTGTCTTGCTGCTTATGCCGCTAGTTTGATGACGTCAATAATGTTAAACTGGAAAGATTTGACTAAAGAAGAAATTGCAGTGAGCACTGTAATGGCTCACATTTCACAATTTGAGCCACGTGTTCAGCGCCTAGCGTTTACAACCCAAATTAAAACCAGAAACCAGATGCAACAGGAGTTGAAGGCGATGTCTTTTTTAAAGAGGGGAGCTCCGGCAACGCAAAGTGATCGAGATGTAGTTGATGAAAAGAGAAGCAGGTTTATGTCCGCACCTTCACATACCAAGTGTTACAATTGCGGGAAGCTCGGACATAAATCTATAGCATGCCGCTTTCTAAGAGACAATCCTAGAAGAGACCACAGACCTATTTCATCGTTTGTCCCAAGGAAGGATTCAAGAAATACAGACACAGTTACCTGTTTCAAGTGTCGACGTGTTGGACACTATGCATCAAGGTGTCCTAGTACGAGCAGTAAGGATGGAGGAATGCATAGCGCTCCAAAAACCGAACGTGAAGTTGACATCTGTGAGATCAGTATGCCCTCAGGTACTTTAAGGCATTCCGGTGAGAATATAGTATTTCATTATGATTCGGGGTCTCAATGCTCACTTGCAAAAAAATCAGTTTGTTGTAAATTAAGTGGTAAACAGTTTAATAATGTTGTGACTTTAATGGGTATTGGACAAACAAGCGTGTATATTATTTTGCAAATTTTAGCTTTCATTTCCATTAATGACGTTTCTCTTGAAATACTTTTTCACGTGCTCCCTGACCATTGCTTGCGCTATGATGTTATGATTGGACGAGAAATTTTGGGACAAGGACTAGCTGTACATATGACTTTAGATATGTTAAGGCTTAGTAAAGCCAAAGTTGTGCAAGCGTGTAATATCCTAGAGCCCTCACATAACTTTGATAACATCGAGACCGACATTCCAGTAGAGTTTAAGACCAAGTTGCGCTTAATTCTTAACGAGTTTAAAGAGCACTTCATTATCGGAACACCCAGAGGCACAGCAAATGTAGAACCGATGCAAATACGTCTCAAAGATATTAATAAAACTGTTTGCCGACGCCCTTATAGGTTAAGTCCTGAGGAACGGAAAATAGTGCGTAAAAAAATTGATGAGCTTCTTGCCGCTAATGTAATTCTTCGCAGTTCATCTCCATTTGCAAGCCCCATACTTCTTTTAAAAAAAAAGATGGTGTGTATAGATTATCGTGAGTTGAATGATAATACCGTTCCTGACAGATTTCCCTTACCATTAATAGCAGACCAGATTGACAGGCTTCACGGATGTCACTACTTCACAACTCTTGACATGGCTAGTGGCTACCATCAGGTACCAGTGCACCCAGATTCCATTGAAAAAACGGCATTTGTAACTCCCGAAGGTCAATTCGAGTATTTCAATATGCCATTCGGTCTCCGTAATGCTCCTTCAGTTTGTCAGCGCGCTATTAATAAAACATTAGGTGATCTTGCCAACACATTTGTTGTTGTTTATATGGATGACATACTTGTCTTAGGCGGTCCTGATATTGATGAAGCTTTGAATCGAGTTCATATAGTTTTGAGTACATTAGCAAATGCTGGCTTTTCATTTAATGTTAAAAAGTGTTATTTTCTTAAAGAAAAGGTCGAATATCTGGGTTTCGAAGTATCTCGTGGGGAGGTTAGGCCAAATTCGGCGGCGTTAGTAGCTCTATGAACTGCGATCTGGTGTATTAAGCTGCAAAATACAAAGGAATGGTAGGACCCGATGCTTACCTATTTTACCTAGAGCCTTAAGATGGTCTGTAATTAACACAACTCATTCTACACTAATGCATCTAGGTTGGGAAAAGACATGCAAGATATCGAAATCACATTCAGGAAAAGTTCAAGTCGAACTCCATTCGATCGCAGTGCCCTGGCATACCGTTCACATTGATGCTACAGGGAAACTCAGTGGCAAAAATGACCGGAAAGAATATGTTTTCGTCTTAATTGACGCATTCACTAAATTTGTTTTACTATACCACTCGCTACATATTGATACTGCCGGTAGTATCAATGCTGTAAAAATGAGTGTCTCCTTATTTGGTTCACCAACTCGAATTATTGCAGACCAAGGACGTTGTTTCGGCAGTACTGAATTTCGACAGTTCTGTAGCACTCATAACATTAATTTACATCTTATTTCTACCGGAAGCTCTCGTGCAAATGGGCAAGTAAAACGTACAATGAGTACCTTAAAAAACATGTTAACTGCAGTAGAGACCAACAAAGATTGTTCATGGCAGGATGCTCTTCCTGATGTTCAGTTGGCATTGAATTGTTCGATCAATAGAGTAACAAAATCGAGTCCACTCGAGTTAATGATTGGTAAAGTAGCTAGACCGCTCGACTTAATGTTTTTGAGTGATAACGAGAGCGATATTGATCTAACCCAAATGCGCAGCCAAGCTTTGGTTAACATAGATAAAAATGCCGTGTATGACAAGCTTAGATTTGATAGGTCAAAAGCTAAAGTACATAAATTCTTAAAAGGCGATTTTGTATTATTACAGAATGAGGAACGCAACCAAACTAAACTTGATCCTAAATACAAAGGACCTTTTAAAATCATAGAAGTACTAAATGGTGACAGATACATACTTAAAGCTCCTAATTCTAAGCGTACTTACAAGTACGCCCATGACCGCTTAAGGAAAATACCCAGTACAAATGTTACATTTGATACAGAATTTAAAAAAAAAAAATATTAATTTGATAAACAAATTGAAATTTGAGTTATTATTAAATTAAATTCTATATTTTTAATTAAAATATATCATACAATTAAAAATGTCAAAATATTTAGAATATTTGCAAACGCACCTACTCGTACCTATGTTAAATTATTTCAATTAAAAAAAAAAAAAAAAAAGCAAGAATTACCTAATTGATTAGAACCACTGCATCTTTATACGCAACCGTAGCTTGATAGAAGTCGGAATCTATGTAGATCGTGAGTGCTGGTACACATTTGACTATGTGTTACATGGTTTGTAATTGGTTTTCTATCACTGGATGGAAGTGATAACCAATACTGGTTGAAGGCACTGTTGTATTCTCTCACTGGATGGAAGTGATTAGGAGTGCTGGATGGAAGTACTGCTTTATTCTATCACTGGATGGAAGTGATAAGGAGTGCTGGATGGAAGTACTGTTTTATTCTATGAAATTATTTTACTATTTGGTACTTTGCAGATCTTAGATCTTAGTTAGAGTTACTAGATTAATATTAAATGCAATCCTTGAGTTTTTCATTTCAGCACAAAACAAGTTGCTTGGTCAGTAATGGCCGAGTAAGATAAATACATACAACTTTGTTTTCTTCTTATTCTTTTTTGTAATATAAATCACATGAGGACATGTGACATGTCAGAATGGCCGTGTCGGAGCATGGTATGTACGGAATAGTACAGGAATCTACTGTACAATAATAGATTATGCTTACTGTAGTATCAGTAACATAAATAAAATCAGAGCAGGCGATTCAATTGGAAAAATAAAGAAAAGAAGAAAAAGAAAGCAGAAATAAATTAAAAATCAGGAAGGATAGACGTACAATATTAAAGATGAGAACTAATGAAAATTCTACAGATAGACGGACAATTCTCAAGACAAGAAGTAATGAAAATTCTACATATATAATATTTCCAATTCGCCGAGTTTTTGTAAAAGTTCGTTTGCATTCCAAGTGCATATTTTTAAAATTGGTTCTTCATTCATGTTATTTTTGAAGTACGCGTTTTCCGTGAATTATTTTCGAGCTTAACCAAGCGATCGAGAATAATTTTGTTTATTTTGCATTGTTCTTCAAGTTTCTCGAGAATAACTGAGAAAACATGAGAAACAGGGTCCGGCGAAGTTTCAACGTTTTTTGCTCCTTGGAATGCCGCGGCCTGAGCGTAGGTCTGCACTCTGGCTGTCCGAGGGCCACTATTCGATGACTTTTCCGATGGTATTTTCTATTTTCTCTCTTTCTCTGACAATGCTACGCTTTTGAACCGGAGGTTTTATATTGCCTGCTACCTCCTGGGCGATCTTACGTTTTGACTTGGTAAGCGGCTTTTTTTTTTTATCTTCGATATTATCAGACCTATCGAAGGTAAGCATAAAGAGCGGAAGTCCACGCCTTACCAGGATGTCCTTATCTTCTTCCGTTTTTTGCTTCTCCTTCTCCGGAAGTGTGAGCTGTTTTTTTTTTTTTCAAGTATGCTTGTGCCACATTTGATTAACATGGGCGCAAATTCAGGAACTCAAACTGTATTGTATTGTATTTGTATTTATTTGCAACGCTATACATTGAGTTTAGCTCATAAGAGTATAGGAACTAAAATAAGATTAAATTATATAATGTGCAAGGATGTACAAGGTAAACTAAGATTAAATTAAACAAAATCATTATATAAACGAAAAACATTTTTAAGCTACAAATTATATTAAAGCGCAACCAAGTAGTAAGGAAAGAGAGACTAAAAAGAAAATAAAGCTAAATCAATTCAAATTGGAAAAGTGTTTAAAGCAGACTGTGTGAAATGTTTTGTGTTCGATTTTGGACCTCACATAAGTGGGTAGATTCAAGGTCAAATTCGGCTTATAAGCAATCCCTCTTATTGGCTGAAGCATGAAGCTGTCAGTCTATTTAGTAGGTACTTAGTTTATGATTTTTGTTCTCGTGACCGTGAACTGACAGACTGTGTGTTTTGTTCTAGTCAATAATTCTGCGAATCCGGTATTTTATGGTGCTGTGATCACACCAGCATATTGTTAGTGTCACCTCTGTATGTAAATAAATATTTGATGTACCTAATGATTGACCTCTTATCTGTAATCATTACTAGTAAATAATCAACCATAAAATTACCCTGGTTTAGTGACACATAAAATCGTTAAAGTACATCGATGAAAGCTTTTTCAAATTGCAGTCAATTCGGAAACATCTGTCCCTTTTTATGGAATATCGGAATAAAAGCGATCCCAAAATGTATTTACTTATTAATAGCAAAGGGATTATTCAGCCATCTTCCATTTTCGTGGTATAGGTACTTCGTCAAATGGTGGATGCGAAATGCTTTGAATATTCATATATCTACTCAATGTACTCAACTTTACCTTAAAAAGACATCGCACAGCGCAGTGGCTCAGTGGTTATTGTGTTAGACTACTAAGCGAGGGGTCCTAGATTCGAGTCCCGCAAAAACCCTAATTCCAATTTAGGGTATTTTCCCACTACGCCACCTATCGGCATAAAATTGTAGATCCCTTCCATTCGTTCCAAAAATAAAAAACTCACACAAAACGAATAGTTGTGAGAAACAAGGATTAGGATCCTTACGGACCTGTTGCGCCATCTATTTATTTATTTTCCTGACATCACACAGCTACCTATTACGAAACAAGGAGCTATCTGCTTATCTGCAGTTTTTCATCAATCATCACACATTCCTAAAACCAGATGGATTGCTGACGGACCTAGCACCAAATTCTGTCGACTATACGCATCCTTCGAATCAATTAAATGTAAAAAATCTCTCCAGCGACTAGGATATTAAAATCATCATGTAGGTATTTATGAAGAGATTGAAACTGAATACGGACTTAAGGAAAATAACCGAAATATCCTGCTGTAATAACCTCTCTCAATTCTTCCATTCAAGAATTCAGCAACAGGCCAGGTCTAACCAAAATGTCGGAATGAAGTACCAAACCAGCCACAAATCCATTGAAGAGCACCAGGTATATTAGAATAATGCCAGAATTTTTCACCGGGTATAAGGATGCAGTAGAGTTTTCTTATGAAAGACAATGGATAGCATTCTGCATGCTTAATTAAGTTTGAAATTAATAATCCTGCCACGTCAGGCTGAGCGCTGAGGATATACAATACACAAATACATGGATACATAATTCCGTGCTTCATTCCATTCTTGCATGCAAATAACAATCGAGGAAACTTTTGTCTATACATAGTTCCTCGTGATGATAACGAAAAGGATCCTAGGCGTATTCATATGCATGTAGATTGGTATTCGCTAAAGTTTTCGTTTTCTCTGAGGAAAATCCGTCGGAAAAGTTTATTTTTCCTCCGGAATTTCAGTAGCGACGAACCGGCTTTCTTGCTTCGACTGAATTGCAGGAAACTTTTTGACGCAAAATTGTATGTCAGTCATTCTTCCTCTGATGCGTGCGCTACAGGTACCTACTTCTTTTTTTGACGAACTGAATTCGAGTGTGAAACTATTTTATTGAAGGGAAATTTGTTTTATTTTGTTTGTGTATTTCACAAAATGGATCCGGGAAATGAAATATGTCGAGCGCCGACATGGCTTCCGTTTGAGTAGAACTTTTCCAATTAGTAAGGAATGTTTAAAATAGAGAGCACGGGAAAAGTCGAATGTATGTGAGTTAATGCATGGCGGTGTGAAGTATGGAGTTGATGTCGAAGGTTGAAGGTGTTGAAGCGGAATAAAACTAAAGAGGTAGCTATATTATATAGTGTTCATTTGATTATCAATAATGTCCTAGCCACCGGAAGAAAGGCAGGAGAACCATATTGAAGAAATCTATGCTTTAACCAATGTGAGGCTACATTTATAGAGACGAGCTACTAAAGGATGACGATGGACAAATATGGCTGCTGCATCAACATCATTAGCGACCTAACCGAAACCTTTGGCTACAAAAATTGGTTAAGGTATTTGGAAATGAAGTATAAACAAAGCATAACTCTCGTTAATCTCTGTTTCTTTGCGTTCGGAAGGGCCCTATATTGAACAACAAATAGGTACTATATAAGAGCCCTGTAATCCCAGTCCTGCTTAATGGCACTGCCGTTTGGACATGGTATAAAATAGATAAAGACATCTGCGCAGCTTTGAGAGCAAAATTCTTTCAAAAAGTCTATTTTTTTTTGGGCTTTAGAGAATAAGATCAACTATACGAGCTGTACAACGAAGCAAATGAACGCTACTATAGATTCTTCGAGTCTAATGCACAGATCCACTTTATTTGGTGCGCAAAAGTATAGAAAGAGGCATTAACCGACTTGTGGTATGCAACTGGAAGCAAATAAGTAAAAGACCGGGCCGGTTTCTTAGTTGATTCCTCACTAAAGTAAGTATTTTAACTTTTGATAACCGCTTTAAACCAAAAAATCCAACCTACATTTGACATTTCGTTCTTTCTTCGATCTCCCCGTTAATGGGGTTCATTGAATAGCCTTGGCGGACAAACTTCTTAAGAATTTCTGGGACTTTTCCTAAGTAATACAATAATAAAATTTAGTGTCCAGGCTACATTTTTCGAGCTCACAATGGCGAAATTTTCCAAAATTGCATATTGTGAAAATATGTAAGGTGGAGGTTAAAATTGATTCTCAGTAAGGCCCATTGACTTATCTTCTATGAACATATTTGGCCGTCTCGAAGTTTTCACCTCTGAGGTCTAAAATATTTATTTTTATTTTTTATCCGAGGGTAGGTGAAAATCTTCCAAAGACACTATGAGAATAGCAAGCGCGTTCTCATAGTAGTGTCAGATTTTTACTGACTAAAAACACCACCCTTCTAAAGATTGTTAGATATTGCAACTAACTAATCAAGCTATTTTTCTATCATTAAATAACAACTTTTGACAGGTTACTTTCCAATGAAAGATCCTGCGTGTTCCGCAAATTAGACGCGGTTAATCTTATCTTTGTAGTCGGCGCAATAAATTGCTCTCGTCCAAGATTTGTCGGACTATATTGTTGATATGTCCGATTAGTCGGTTTCTATGCTTTCTCGCGAAACTTCTAGTTTCAGCTTCGATTGCTGGAATTCCGAGATCCCTATGGATATCGTCGTTTCTAATATACCATGTTGCTTGTTCAATTTCTCTAAGCACTTTATTTTGAAAAGTTTGTAGAATATTGGCATTCGTTTTCTTGGTACAACCCCAAAGTTGTATACGGTAGGTCCACACCGGCTTTAGCACTTGCTTTGCTTGTATAAAAGCAGTTTGTTCTCAGTACTGCGCTGGGAATGTTTTCCGAATAACCAGTACATTTCTCTATATTTGATATCGAGTTCTTTACGTTTCCTTTTCACGTGCGAACTCCATTTCAACTTTGCGTCGGTTTTCTTATAAGTGAAATTCACGTGAACAGATTTAGTTTCGTTGAGGGCGATCCGCCAGTTCCTTGTCCATTCATTTACCTTATTACGGTTTGAAGCTCAAACTCATCCCAGCTAACGACATCCCGAGGAGACCCAGGGCCCGCATTTGGTTGCCCAATATGAAGATAGAAGGGAAAAGGCTTCTCCAATGTCTCAAGCTCCACAACCCGACGGTTCCAATGGATGACTGGTTAGTCATCAAGGCGGAGGAACACCACAAAAACACAATGTCCTTCCTGCTATGTACTCATAAATAACAAGTGCCTAGCTGCTCTCGAGAAAGCAGACTACAAACTTAGGTTTGGCGTACGGCATGGTAAGCTCAAAGTTTTTATCTCCTCTAGTCCTGATGATGATGCGGACATCGTCGAAACCGACAAGTTGTTGGAGGACCTCTTACTAACAGAAAAAACCACAAATACCAAATGCTAAAAGTCGTTCGGATTAACTTGAGGCACTCAAGGTGTGCCTCCGACAATCTGAAGGTTTTTCTAAGGGAGGAAAACGTGGACATCGGCATTATCCAGGAGCCATGGGTGAGAGATTCGTCCAAAGGGGCTTCAAGACAGACAATACAAGATTTTTTACAAACATCAGGCCACATGTAAGCCTAGAACTTGCATACTCGCTAAAGGTTTTTTATGTCCCAATCTTAGCTCAAACGATTTAACAGTGGTTAAACTGGAGTGTGCAAACCAATCAACGTACCTGGCATCAGCATACATGGCACATGAGGTACAAGCGCCGCCAGCGGAAGTGGAGCAGCTCATAGCCGCAACAACAAGTAAGGACAACCTACTATTAGGTTGTGACGCCAACGTCAGGCATACATTATGGGGGAGCTCAGAAGATAATGAAAGAGGTGAGTCACTTTTTGATTTTCTTTTAACTACTAACCTATCTGTCTGCAATAAGGGCACGACTCCAACCTTCTTTTTTCCGAGTACGGGAACTTTCCGGAGGTGGGAAGAGGTCCTAGATATCACAATAAAAGCAAACAACGATAGCTTTAGAGTCGAAAACTGGTGAGTTTCCAATCTGGAGTCACTCTCAGACCACAGATGGATCCTCTATGACTTAGGTCTCGAGGCCGAGACTAGTAAACCATTTAGAAACCCAAAGAGAGTTAATTGGAACAAGTTTGGTCAAGTCCTTCGGACAAAACTCTAAAATACACCTGAGGAACACACTTTAGCAATAGAAGAACTGGAGGCAAAGGTTAAGACTTTCGAGAACGCAATGGTTGCGGCATACAAAGTCTCCTACCCAGTTACATAAACGTAGCAAAAAAACACTTCCCCCATGGTGGAACGAGGATCTCTCCAATCTCAGACAGATGACCAGAGCGATTTTCAATATTTGCCACAAACACAAATTCTGGCAGCCCTATAGGGACTGTCTTAGTCTTTATAAATAAGCCATCAAGGCATCAAAAAAGGAGGCCTGGATGGATTATTGCCATTCAATAGAAACCCTTAAGGACTCCGCCAGGCTTAGCAAAATTCTGTCCAAGGAACACTCCAACCCTGTTTTTCTAAGAAAGTCAGATGGAGGTTGGACTGAATCCTGTGCGGAGACCCTGGAACTCCTAATTAACACACACTTTCCCGGTTGTAGCGGTATTAGTACAGAACCCGGGAGGTCTCGGCCAGTACAACCTGCACTCCATATCCACATCACTTCATTAATTTCCGAGGAAAAGATCTCCTTGGCTATCAACAGCTTCTCTCCGTTTAAGTCTCCGGGCCCTGACGGCATTTTACCTGTCATGCTACAGAGAACACAAGACTTAACAATACCTTGGCTGGCGTCAATCTTTAAGCTGTATAATACTAAATACTAAACCACGTTCCCTACTCCTGGAGACACGCTAGAGTGGTGTTTATACCGAAGGTTGGCAAACGCGGGCATGAAGCCGCAAATGACTTCAGGCCAATTAGTCTAACCCTTTGTTCTTAAAACTCTAGAACGTGTCTTAGACATCCACATGCGAAGCTTTCTAGTGGAATCATCGCTATCTAAATCACAGCACGTCTATCTCAAGGGGAGATCTACGGAAACGGCTCTACACGAGGTAGTGCGGACAATCGAAAGATCCTTATACTATAAAGAATACACCCTAGCCTCCTTTCTAGATATAGAGGGAGCTTTTAACAACGCACATTCTGAAGCAATTCAAGAATCTCTGATTGAGATGGGCATAGAGGAATTTATTAGTCAATGGATAGTCTCTATGCTCAGAACAAGAACACTTCAGGCAACACTAGGCAACATCCACTTAACCAGATTTGCCCACAGAGGAACGCCACAGGGTGGTGTCATTTCGCCTCTACTTTGGCTAATGGTTATAAACAAAATTCTTGCAAAACTTGACAGGGACCGAGTGAAAGTTGTCGCGTATGCGGATGACGTGGCGATACTAGTGTCAGTGAAGTTTCCTTCCGTGATTAGCGAAATCATGGAGGTCGCTCTAGAAAAGGTAAACACCTGGGCTGCAAGCTGCGGCCTCGGCGTCAACCCGGGCAAAACTGAACTGATGCTTTTCACTACCAAAACCAAAATACCCGATTTTACCCTCCCCCATCTAAATGGACAACCACTCACACTATCCTTCAGCGCTAAGTATCTGGGCATCATGCTTGATACAAAATTTAACTGGAAACAAAACATCGAACACAGGGTAAGGAAGGCGTGTATTGCCTTCTACGCCTGCAGTAAAACATTTGGAAAGAAGTGGGGACTTCAACCAAAGATGACCTTATGGATGTACACTGCCGTATAGTGCGTCCAATTCTGACATACGGCTGACTCGTATGGTGGCCTGCGTTGAGTAAAGGCTACAACCTTACAAAGCTTAAAAGACTGCAAAGAACAGCCAGTATAGGCACCACGGGTGCAATGAGGTCGGCACCAACGGATGCCCTTACTTTGCTCCTGCATCTTCTACCTCTCGAACTACACACCAAAGATACTGCACTATGCAGCGCCATAAAACTCAGGGAGTCTGGGTGCTGGAGTGCAAGGCCGTATGGCCACAGCAACATTCTGGACTCGTTACCAAACGGTATGGCCACGTCTCCAACCGATTATATCACACCACAACTCAATTTCAAAAAAGGCTTTCAGGTAAGCTTCCCTTCCAGAGCTCAGTGGAAGAGGAACGAAGTAGTGCAGGGTTTGGACACGTTCATATACACTGACGGATCTAAGATGAACTGTGGTGTGGGGCTGGGGTCTACTTGATTTTTAATTACTGGCTATCCGAGAAGCCTGCGCGCTCTTAGGGAATGACACAACGCACAAACAAAACATTGCTATCCTTATTGATAGCCAAGCCGCCATCAAAGCCATCAATTCGGCTACCATATCCTCCAAGCTGGTGCAAGAGTGCCGGAACGAGCTTGCCCGCCTGGGCGAACGTTTCAGTGTCACACTTCTCTGGGTACCGGGGCATAGTGCCATAATAGGCAACGAGCACGCAGATGAGCTTGCCAGGCGGGGGTCAGCTCTATACGTATCACACGCGGCAAGGGTCCATGTTCCACTAGGAGTGGTAAAGGGACAAATTCATTCACATTTCCTGCAGAAAGCCAATCTCCAATGGAGGGATTTTACCAACTGCGTCATATCAAGAAAGATATGGCCCACATACGACCAAAATAGAACAAGAAACCTGCTAAATAGAACCCGCCCAGATATTGCCAGAGTCACGGCAATAATCACGGGGCATTGGCCAATTGGCGACCATGCGGCCAACCTTGGGATCCCACACAACCCTCATTGCCGCAGTTGCGGAAATACAAATGAGAAAGAAACTCTCTGCCATTTCCTCTGCAAATGTCCGGCACTAGCAAGAGCCAGATTGCGGACACTGAACCAACTTTTTTTTGACGACCTTAGCGACTTTTCGAGTAAAGGGATATTAGATATAATCCGTTTCCTCAACTCCACAGGTTGGATATAAGTATATAATGCATTACACGTACACCCCTTTAAAACCATCACAAGCTAGGTCACACGAGTCGTGGTAACAAAAAGGCACATCATGTGTTACTTGGGTTCAAAGATGGGCCGCCACTACCTACCTACCTACCTGAACAAATTTTAGTCGGAAACTCTCAAATCCGGAAATTTCGACTGGGACTTTTCCACTAACTTCAGTAAGTCACCATACCTACTCTACATCGGAAAAAACATTCGATTTAAAATCTACCTCCGCGAAATCGCTATCTGTCAATATGAATTCCTCCATGTCGACATGAGACAAAACATCCGGAACTACATTCAAATTGCCGCTGCGGTGAACTATCTCAAAGTCATACGGCTGTAACTTGAGTGCCCAACGAGCAAGTCTGTCGTGAAGGTCTTATTGGGACATTAACCATTTAAGGCTAGCATGATCCGTCACCACAACGAAATGAGTTCCATCGACGTACGGCCTGAATTTTTGTATACTGAGAACTGCAGCCAAACACTCGAGTTCCGTTACCGAATACTTTTTTGTGCTGAATTTAGTTTCTTAGACATGAAAGCAACAGGTTTTTCTTCTCGTCGTCATCGAGCTGAACAAGAGCACCTCCGACTCCTTGCGAGGAAGCGTCACATTGTATGTTTTTTTTTTCTTTATTCTCATACATTTATTGATAGTTTATACAAATTATTACAATTCTAACAATTTATCTAAATTATGAGAATAGTTAGTGTCATTTTTCTTCAGTTAAATAAATAGATGTAAATGTCACTTCAGATAAATACAATGTGGGGTGAACAAGTGTATATTATATTAAAATTCATCTAAATTCAAAATTCATTAAATATAAAAATAGAGAAAAAAAAAAAAACGAAAGCATCGGGACAAAATTTCATTAAATAACGAAGCGCAACAAAGAATCTATATCATTGTTATCAAAGTTTAGAAGCCACACTTTTACTTTTTTTTTAAATTCCGGTAGATTTCTAATGATTCGTATATTAACGGGAAGACCATTAAATATCTTGGAAGAAACAATCGAATAGAAGTTTCTGAATCTGGAGGTACGAAAAGAAGGAATAGAGACTAAGGTTCCGTTGTTGCCTTGAAAATAGCCACCTCTTATGAAGAATATTTTTAGAACTTTAAAATAGTAAAGGTGCCTTACAGGCAGAATTTTCATTTTGTCTAAATAGCTCCATGGAGTGGGCTCACAGATTTGTGATGTGAAAGACTTTCTCAAAATCTGGAGCGGAGAGCACAGGTGCTGCAGTTAGCATCTGCTTCAGCTTCTCAGAAGAGTCGAGGGCCTCGTTTGTCCAGTTTTTCCCAGTTAAATCTGTGAGCGGTGCAGCTATGTTCGCGAAGTTGGGTACCATTTTCATGTACCACTGACACATGCCCAGAAACCATCGCAGTTGTTTCAATGTCTTCGGCCGCGGAAATTCCGAAATAGCCCTAACCTTATCTGGATCTGCTCTCAAACCATCCTCACCAACAATATAACCCAAATAACTTATCTCTTTCTGACAAAATTTGCTTTTCTCTAAGTTTACTGTGAGATTAGCCTTAATTAGGCAACTCGCGACTTTGGATAGAAGCTCTACGTGTCCTTGAAAACTGTCTGATATTTTGAGGAGATCATCAACATAAGTGAACACATCTTCATGCAATTCGTATGGAATCACCCGATCTATCAGTTTGCACATTGTCTGAGTCGCGTTCTTGAGCCCAAAAGGCATTACGGTAAACTGATATAATCCCCTACTGGGAACCGGGAAGGCAGTTTTGTCACGAGAAGTTACTGAGAGAGGAATTTGCCAAAAACTTTCTTTGAGATCAAGTGATGAAATATATCTGGTTTTCTTCAAACAAGCGAGAATGCCGTCAATTATGGGAAGTGGGTAAGCGTCTGTAAGTGATTTACTGCGCGAGCATCCAAGCAGAACCTTGGCTTACCATTCGATCTCATGGTTATCACGGCCGGAGATGACCAACAGCTTGAGCTCTTTTCGATAACGCCTAGCTCTAACATCCGGTCAATCTCACTGTCCATCAACTTTTGCTTGGCCGGAGAAATCGGAAAGTGGCGTTGCTTGATCGGCTTTGCACTACCAACGTCGATCTCGTGTTCAACCAAAGAGGTTTTGCCTAAACCTAATTCACTGAAGGGAGGGATCAATTTCACTACCTCTTGCAGCAAGCACTTCTGCTCCACCGTCAAAACTTGCATCTTCACATCGATTCCGACGTCACAGTTTATCTCACTTTTCACTGCAGGAAATAAGCTGAACTCTTTCCAAAAGTTTATACCCAACGTTATTTGACGTTTAAGCGAAGGACTAATACAAAATTTGATAACTTTGGGACTGGACTTAAAGGTGACATTTAAATAAACAAAACCTATTATCAGCTGGGCGGTTCCATCAGCGGCTTAGTCACTCAAGTGCACCGTCCCCTAAAACGGACACAGACGCCCACTGTCCAAAAGAGCCTTAAACTGTCTACCCTCAAGGAGAATCTCTGCGAAAGGTCTTCCGTCAAACATGTCTGAAACGATTGCAGGACCTCAATGACTTGAGGTTCTCCATCCGTTTCTTAAAATATTTGATACATCGATTGGGAGTGGACTGGAGACGTCTTTTTAAAAATCGGTCTAACAGTACTGGTTGAGTTTTTGACGTGATAGTAGGTGACGGTTGGGTTGGGCTTGTGGGTTTGGATAAGGATGCCGGTAGCCATTTTGCCTGACATCCGATGAGGAGTTTAAATTTGCGCAGTTGGAGCAGTTGGGCTTTATAACATTCTCTGCCCCACAACTGTAGCAAAAAAGATTTCGTTGATCAGATGGACACTCTACGAATCCGTGGCCTATGTCATCACAGTTCCAACAAATAATATAGGTAACTATTCTCCTTTACGTTGAATCCACCATCGGTTGTGAATTGATGCGGAACGTAGGGTAGCGGGTCAACTGCTGCCTGAATCTCGTTCACCATTCTCCTTTAAAAAAAAAACTTGGTCATCCAAGGACTCTCCGACATCAAACAAACCCTTCTCAACTCTTACACACATCAGCCTTAATTGATCAACTGTTACTGGCTGCTCCAGTATCAAATGTTTGCGAAGTGCAGGATGCATATTGGTTCTTAGAAGACTGATCTTTTCTGCTTCAGAGTATGGTACTCTTAGTAATTCGCAAAAAGATTCGCGAGGCTTTTGTTTGCGAGCTTCAATTTGTCGCCGCAACTAATGGTCTGTGCAAAGCGATTGAAATTCGCTTATGAGTGACCATGTTGGTGAATGATGCCTTTGTACAAAGATCCAGAACCATGACCCTCAAGCAACTGATGCATAGCCAAAACAAGGTTATCCCCTAATATGCTTTCGCTCCTAGCCAACATCTCAACTCTAAAAACAAATTGCTCAACGCTTAGAGGATTAGGTGTACCATTGAATTTCAAGCCCCAATTCGAACTATTTCGAATTTGCCTACCAAAGTTAACATTTGAGTTTGGAACTAACGGAGTTGCTTCGTAGAACATCAGCGGCTTCGAACTCGTGGCCCCATTTCTATTAAATGCTGTATGAGATGGATCTGCAGCCCGAAAATAATGATTGCCCAGAAAACGAACATCATCATTAAAGGAATGGTTTTCTCCTTGGTGGGCAGAAAAAGCATTTGGAAATTGGAAGAAGATAATTGGTTGCCTCCCCTTGATATTTTGCACTCGGCTTGCTAACTTTTATTGCAGTAAACTGAGGAGTAAGTGACTTTGGGATTGCACCTGTGTACGAGATGGGATGATCTCCAAATACACGGATATGATTTGCTTGAACTCCTACCGTGTTCAAAGCCTCACAGGAATGAAACTGCTTACCACCCTGTGTACCCTGTTGCTCAACCACTTTCGTTCTTTGTTGATAAACGTTTGTTTCTACACCTCTATCAATATCTACTGGCACGGAAATGTTTTCTGTAGATGTAACTATCGCACCTGCCCCACAAGCTGAATCAATTGCCTTTGACTGATATACCTATTCTGAGAGTATTGCTCTTCCATCGCTTTTATTCCTAAAAAAGTCTGAGAATGGTAACTTCAAATGAAGAATTTCTTTGAAGTAAAACTCTTAACCTGTTCTCGATGTGCTTCACCTTTACAATCACGCTCACGCGGTCGGTTGCTCGTGCATCCCCCGTTTTAGCAGCTGCCTTTGCAAAATTACTTAGCATATCTACTTTCTCCTGACACATTTCTAATTCTTTTACTGCATTATTTACAACCTTTGGTGTGAACATAACCTTCCCATCGCATTCTGCCTCTTACATTTCGACTAACTGTCCCGCTAAATGCCTGACCCTGCCTTCTGTTGACAAACCCCTGACCTGATACTCATACCTGATTTCGTCACTATCTATCAATGAAAAATCCATACTGCTGATCATTCAACGTGCAAGAGACTTATTTAAGAAAAAATTTAAAAAAAATTTAATGTAATGGCAAGGGTACTTCTCTTATCTGGAGAGAGAGAGAGGTAACGGGCGTAACGAACCCGCGGACCCTAGTCATTTAAACCCAGAAGCGTCTGACCCATAATGGGCGGCTCCCTGGTCAGCGTCTGTTCTCCATGTTAGGAGCGGCTGTGCTTGCAAAAGTTTAAACTTTTCACAAAAGTTAAAATTAAAAGCTATGTAAATGCAATGAACAAAACAAATGATAGTAATACCCCAGGTGGTATGCCAGTTACACTGGTAAATCCACTCTCTTCGGAGGTCGGTTCCATGGATTCTGGGGGGGGACCATTTATTGCTAAGCAACGACCCGTTTGGGAGAAGTAATAGGGTAGAAAGAACACCCCCATCTAAAAAAGAAGAAAGTAGTAAAACACTGAAGGCTAAATATCTAGAAGCCTGTGAAGAAAGAGATGGGTATAAGCAACTCAATGAGACACTGCTTAAGGAAATAAATAATCTTAAGCAAGAGTTGCAATTGTTGAAGGAAGAATTCAAAAACCAAAAAAAAGTGAATGTCCAAACTGACGAAGAGGAACTGAGAAAAGAGACAGGTCACAAGGGGAATAAAAATAAAAAACGCAAAATGAGTGCATCCCCAAAAGTCTCACCAGCAAAAGAAAGCTGCACAGTCACTGTGTATGCTTCAGACAAAGAAAATCAAACACAAAATCCAACCAAGCCCCCACCAATTATAGCGCTGTATTGGAGGAAAATAAAATTAAAGCTAGTACAGCGCTACGCTAATAAACAAAAATGACATCAAAATCAATGTGGTTGAAGAAGAGGGATACAGAAGCCTCACTAAAATACTGAACCAAAAAAAGGTGCAGTGGTATTCTTATGAGAATAAGCAGACCAGGCCTTTGAAGGTTGTAGTGAAAAGACTGCATTATTCATGCTCACCGGAAAGCATAAAAAAGAGCTAAAAGACCGATGCTTTAAAATCTTGGAAGTTGTAAATATGCTTAAATTTAGAAGCAAAGTACCACTACCAATGTTTACACTCAGTTTTGAGCATGACGAAGATAAGAAAAAAGTATATGAAATTAAAAATATACTTGGGATGCAAGTTGAGATTCATACCCTACGTAAATCGAAACAAGTACCCCAATGCAAAAATTGTCAAAGATATGGGCACACACATAGATACTGCAGCTCAAATCCAATATGTGTGAAATGTGCAGGAAGTCACCACACCAAGGAATGTAGGAAGAAAGAAAATGAACACCCTAAATGTGTAAACTGCAATGAAAACCATCCTGCTAGCTACAGAGGTTGTTTAGTTGCAAAAGAAATCCAACTTGCAAGGGTCAAAGAGCTAAAGAAACAAAAAGAAGAACAAAAAGTCAAAAAGGACTCACAAAAAGAAAAGCCTAAAGACGAAAAGATAATCAAAAAGGTCCCAAAACAAAATACAGCGGGTCCAAAAATGACATATGCTGAGGCAGCATCAATAAATAACCAAGCAGATACAACGATAAGACGGAAAGTAGAGCCAAACACTGAAATGGAAAATCTCATGCAACAAATCCTAAACAGGATTGGCTTTATGGAAAAATCGAATAAAACGATATTAGATAGAATATCGTTGTTAGAGAGACAGAACAGCAACAAAAAAGCTGTGCCAAAAAGACAAACATGATGGATAGAATAAAAATTCTTGAATGGAATGCTAATGGTATCGAGAGTCGCAAGGACGAGATGAAAGTGGCTCTTGACATACACCAGATAGATATATGTCTCATTTCAGAGACACACTTGAAATTCATAACTAATTTTAAACTGCAAGGATATGAATTATATCACTCCCCACATCCTCATAACTGTGCAAAAGGTGGGGCTGCAGTGTTAATAAAGAATACAATAAAACACCATATAGAAGCAAAATTCCAATCATGTGCCATCCAAGGAATTTCCATAAGTGTAGAAACAAGTAATGGGCAAATATCTGTTGCAGCAGTATACTGCTCTCCTAGCTATAGACTAAAGAAAAATGATTTTAAAAGTCTTTTACGCATATTTCACAATCGATTAATCGCGGGAGGGGATTTTAATGCCAAGAATAAATATTGGGGATCTAGATTAACAAACACTAGAGGCAGAGAATTATATGAAACTATTAAAGAAGTCGGCGGCAAATATCACTCAACGGGGAAACCTACCTACTGGCCTACAGATAGGAATAAAACCCCAGATCTTGTAGACTTCTTTATATCCAAAAATATATCCTCAAATAAAATAAATATAGAAGAAGGCCCTGATCTTCAATCAGATCATTCCTCAATACTTCTTACACTTGGCGATAGAATAATAATAAAAGAACATAGCCCTAAACTAGTTAATAGACTGACTGATTGGAACCACTTCAGGCAGAAGTTGGAAGAATGTATCCAATTATCATCAGCTATTCAAACAGAAGATCAACTAGAAGAAGCAGTGCAAATATTTACACTGGATATACAAAAAGCTGCATGGGCTGCAACTCCCCAAAGAACAAACAATATTAAACAAAACTCTTATCCGCGTGAAATATGTCAAATTATTACAGAAAAGAGGAAAGCTAGAAAACGATGGCAACAGACAAGGGCGCCAAGCGACAAAACCACACTGAACAACTTGAATAGTAAGCTCAGAAAATCTATAAGAGAATTTAATAACGAGTCTTTACAAACGCATCTTACGAGTCTTACAAATGATGCTAGTACCGACTACTCGCTCTGGAAGGCAGCAAAGAAAATGAACAGGCCAATAGCTCACATTCCGCCAGTAAAAACCAGAGAAGGTAACTGGGCAAAAAGCAGTCAAGAAAAAGCCAATACTTTTGCAGAGTACCTTGAGAACGTCTTCAAACCTTATGAAGATAAAGATTATCAAGGAAACGAAGAAACGTGCGAAGAAGACGGACCTATTCGGCCGGTAACAGCTAAAGAACTTGCCAAAGAAATCAAAGAAGGCATAAACATAAAAAAAGCCCCAGGGTTCGATTTAATCACAGGGGAAATTTTAAAACAATTCCCTCGAAAAGGTTTAAAAAAACTAGCGCATATTATAAATGCTGCATTTAAATTAAGATATGTGCCAAGCATGTGGAAGGTCGCGGAGGTAATAATGATACCAAAACCAGGTAAACCACCTAGCGAAGTAGCCTCATATCGCCCAATATCGATACTACCAATGTTGTCCAAGCTATTCGAAAAAATGCTGGCAAAACGTCTGCAAAAAATTATTGATGAAAAATCGCTACTTCCAAGTCATCAATTTTGGTTTAGAAACAAGCACTCTACAATTGATCAGGTGCATAGAATCACAGATAAAATCGAAAAAGCATTTGAAGAGAAAAATGTGTGCTCTACAGTATTTCTTGATATAGCACAAGCTTTCGATAAAGTCTGGCACAAAGGACTGATACACAAACTATAAAAGCAACTGCCGAAGCAGTATTCGACCATTCTGGAGTCTTATATATCAGATCGATTCTTCAGAATTAAACAAGATACAGAGTGTTCAACATTAAGAGAGATTAAAGCTGGTGTACCGCAAGGCAGTGTGCTAGGTCCAGTTTTATACCTACTCTTCACTAGCGATTTGCCTGAAAGTGTAGAAACCACCATAGCTACTTTTGCAGATGACACGGCCGTCCTTGCTGTGGGAGCAACTGTCGAAATAGCAACAAAAAAGCTTCAGACGGCAATAAACAATATTTCAGAATGGACAAAGAAATGGCAGATTAGATTAAATGACCTTAAGTCAGTCCATATTAATTTTAGAATTTTCTAACACAGCTAAATATCTAGGCATGACTCTAGACGCTAAACTGCGTTGGAAAGCGCACGTTAAGAAAAAAAAAGATGAGTTGAACATGCGATACAGTAAAATGTATTGGCTTATTGGGATACTCATCCCTGTCCAACTACAATAAGTTATTGCTATACAAGCAAGTTTTAAAACCAATATGGACCTACGGGCTCCAATTGTGGGCATGTACATGCCAAACAAACTTACAAAAAATTCAGGTTTTTCAAAATAAAGTACTAAGGAACATAGTTAATGCACCTTGGTCCATACGGAACGCCGATCTGCATAGGGATCTAAATGTTGAAATGGTTGAAGATGAGGTTAAGAAGGTTGCTCGGAGGCATAGAAATCGGCTTCTCAACCACGTAAACACAGAAATAACAGAACTTTTAAATAATGACAATGTAATCAGGAGACTGAGACGGATTAAACCTCTTGATCTGTAAGATTTAGCTAGGGCTAAGAAATTAGGTATTAATTTCAAACAAATCAATTTTAAAAATCCGACGAACGGCGGATTTATCTCTTTCAATTCATTAAATTATTCAAAATAAAATTGCTGATTAGTCGTACGACTAGGTGCAATCTTTTTTGAGATGGCTTATGCCAGTCCCCCGGGAGTTTTTTTTAGATGAGTTAAAGTCCATCACTATTGCAGAAGCATCCCTCGCGTTTAGCTCTGCAATGTCTTTCGATGATTTTTTACTTCCAGCGAATTCCCAACACAAAAAAAAAAAAAAAAAAAAAATGTAATGGCACAAAAACAACAAAGCAGTTTGTAGCCAAGATAATAATTATTATTATATTAAATACTCTAGGTTTGACACTTAAAAAGAAAAGAAAAATAACAAAGTTCGATCCTTAAGTCCACTTGTGCTCTAAATTAACAAAAATCAACTTCTGCTAGCTATTGTGACTGAATTTTGTTGTTTCACTTGAGGCGAACTTCAAGTTGTTGATGATGTGAATTAAATTAAAAAAATTGTTATAATTTAACAGATAAAGCAAGAGGAAATTCGAAAAAAACGCTCGTGACAAATGAGGCTTTATATTTGACTTAGTCAGTGATGTTGATTCCGTTACTTGAGGAATAGTTTTTAGAAAATTTTTAGAAAATAGGCATAATTTTTTTGTGAACTATTTGAACTGTTTTACAATAAATTTTTTGTGAATTATTTTTTTTTTAGAATCAATTTACACAAATCCTTTTTGAAGTTGGTAAATCTGGAACATTCTTTAATCAAAGTCGCGCTAAAAATTGTAATTTACAACTGTGCGTCGTGCTTATTTTCCTACAACCTACTTGACTTACTCACCAAATCAAAACCTTGGATTATAGAGATAAAAAAAAGATAGAATTGCCTATCAATCGACCAACATTCTGATAACAATTTCTTGAATCACCTTGTAGGTTGATTGCAGTTCCTTTGTAAGATATGCAATTTTTATCTTTTTTACCAAGAAGGCATGATTTTTCGAAAAAGGCATAATTTTTTAAGGGTTCAGACATGAAAACTTAGATCCGGCTTTGCATCACTGGCGGTGACTCCCATCTAACTATTTCTCAACTTAAAGTCAAATTTATTGCTTTATTTCTTCGAATTTAGACTAAAAGTTAATTTGTTGCCAAAAGTCGCGTCTAAAATGTTTTATTGCTAAGGCCAATAGAAATAACTGAAGTATATCAATATCGATGTGTGTCAATCGAACCGCAATGATTGACGTGCCACCTATCGGGTCCAAAAGTATCCTATCCTTCAAACTGGAACCAACCATACGCAACAACAAATTTACATGGAAATCGCCTGAGTGGCTTTGGAGATCGAAAACATTACCTATTGAGTCTAAAAGAATGTGTTCTTTTAAGTCTTGCTAAACCTTAAATACGTCAATACGAACAAAACCAAAAAGTTTCATGAAAATTGGCCCATCAGTTATTGAGATATAAAGTCATCGAGTTTCACACCGAAGGAATTATATTTATAAATTGTTGTTATTGTATTATTATATTTTAGAAGTTAATTGAATTTATGTTGAGAATTTTATAATTTTTTATAAACCATCTCTGATTCAAGACGAACAAAACAAAACAAAAATCATTCAAATCTAACTAACGCACATATCTATTTCCTTCTACATTTAGAGACACAGGAATCTCAATTTTTACTTCGGTGAAAGGGTTGTAGGGTCAACAAAGCAAGGCAGGCATGCTTGTTTAAGCCTGTGCTTAGCTTGTCGGTGGAGTGGGATCTTCTGCTTGGCTTGCGGACTACCGTACTTGTACATGCCTGAATTTTGATGCGAAAATTTTGTAATTTGTTGACATTAAACTGATAGGAAGAAAATTGGGAAAGGATTAACTCTAAACGAAATATTTGTAACTTTAATAGCCAAGAAGAAAACTAAACACACCTATCAACTTGGTTGGTAAGCCTTCTCCCTTCTCTCTCCACACCAGTACCGAAGGTGTTATGGTATCTTTGAGCTGCCCTGCCCATAATCATACTCACGAATGAACAGAGTACCATGATTGTGAACACTCACAACGCTCAACAACTCCTGTTGCCTGTTATCATTGACCTCGTCATCTCAATCACCCCTACATTTCAACTTACTCACACATCAAACAAATCAACGTATCTACTCCATTTCAAAAAGTCACTGAATGTAACATAGTAAACATAAACAAATAAAAAAAATTTCAAAATTATTGACAACAACAATTTGCTGGAAAATAACTAAAATAATTGACAACAACAATTGCTTTTAAAATTTAAAATAATTTTTTTTTTGTTTTGGAAGTTTCACTACTCGATTTATATCCAGTTTATTTTTTTTAACTTTCTCCATTACGTAGTAAGAGAAAGATATTGGTTTCGTACAAAATTTCGAACTCGAGATTTTAATCAATTCTGATATTACGATGATAGAGGAACTCAAAAAAGTGGGTCACAAAATTCTGTCCGGTCTGTCCGTCTGTCCGTCCTTCCACAGGCCTACAGCCTAAACGGCTTCCCGGATTACGTTCAAACCTCGGATTAGGAGTTTTTGGGCTTACAGCTCGGGAGGTGTTTTTTTTTTTGCAAGGTAACCTCAATATTAATGGTACTTCCCATACAACATTTTCGTACCAGTTTGATTTCAACCAAAATTGATATTTAAGCTTAAGTAGGTGAGGTTACCAGGACTGCGTACCCAGTTTTTGGCTAAAAATTCGAACAACGGTACTTTTGAAATTTCGAAATATCTCGAAAACGGTCTACCTATACGATTGTAACAAAAATTTATTTTTAAGGTTATGTGGTCCATTATAACAACAGCAGATTCAGTTTTTCTCATTATTATCGTACAAAGGATTTTTGAAAAAAGGAATTTTAGTTTTTTTCAGTTTACCGGAAAACGGCAATAACGATTTTGACCAAAATGCAAATTAGAGTCAAATAGATGTTTTCAAAACTTTTGTGTCCTCAATTATTGATTTGCTGAAGACTCTGAAAGTCAGTCAGACTCGCACTAAACGAGAAAGTTTCGTGCGACCCAGTCGTGCACTTTATTTTAAAGTGCTTTTCCCTATCAAAATCGGAATGTGTGCCTGCAACGCCACCTGTTGAGAATTTTCCGACTTTTCTTTTTTCCTAAACCATCCCTGATTCAAGACGAACAAAATAAAACAAAAATCATTCAAATCGGTTTAGCAGTTCTCGAGCCTTTACCCGACTAACACACAACGATTGATTTTTATATAATAGATATA
Source organism: Cheilosia vernalis (assembly GCA_949126925.1). Classification (NCBI taxonomy): domain Eukaryota; kingdom Metazoa; phylum Arthropoda; class Insecta; order Diptera; family Syrphidae; genus Cheilosia; species Cheilosia vernalis. Next base: position 43,068,079 of record OX421359.1, read on the forward strand.
AGAAGAGAAGAAGAAAGATATAGGTAAATATGGATTAAAGATAATAATATTAATACAGCATAAATGAGAATTATTAGGCTTACAAAGATTTCACTACGCAATCCAATCCACGTTTTTTTTATTTATGGAGTGTTTATTTGCATTTTGCGTTCATGTGTTTACGTACAATTTAGATTAAATTTATCAATCAACTGATTCAATAGTTTAGTGTGTAGCTTAAGCCCGTATGACACTATATTTTTCTCTAATTTTATTCTCACTTGTATCGCATGTTGAAAGGTCAGCTGTGAGTAAAACAGACTAAAAGTTTATAACGAAAGGGGAAGCAAATGTTTTCAAAACAACCACAAATTTGAAAATGAATTTAGTTTTAAAAAATCTTGAAATTCCAAAAAAGCTGCCAGTAGCTGACAAATCTAATTTGAATACATTTTTAATTGATTTGTTTAATATGTCTCTCGCCTATCGTGAGTTTTCGTTGTAATTTTTTGCAGGTACTGCTTTTGTTTCATTTTAAAAGAATGAAAAAATTAAAAATAAAAGATTAACACCCGTGTTAATAAAAACCCGGAACTACTCTCCAACTCGTACGTTACCTAGGACCTAGTTAAATAAATAACGGTAGTTAAATATTCTTATTAATAAATCAAAATAACTCATATAATAACTAAAGGACCATTCACATGAGCGCGAACTGCGAATAGGCGAATTATGAATTGAAAATTGTTATTTTTTCTACCACAAAAGCATTATATTTAACTAATCTAATTTCTAATCTAAAAAAAACTGCGTCTCAATTGATTTAAATAGCTAATTTTACAAATTCAGGAATTTTCCCGCGAGTTGAAAATATTTGTCGCAAACTTTCACACTTTATTCACAATCCACAAAATTTAGTCGCGATCCACAAACCCGCGAATAAAAAATTCGTTCGAACTTAACTAATTGACGCTGACAGTTGCTTTGTATTTCCAATTTCAATTTGTTTACACTGGAGGTATGTCGGAAAAAAATCTGGAAATTTACAAGATTAAACTGTACTTAGATGATTTCAAAAGAAATTGAAATAGTACTTAAGGACCATTCACATGAGAGCGAATTGCGAACTACGAACTGGCGAATATTCGTACCTGAACCTCATTTACATGAAAACTTTTTTAGTCCCAGGTATGTGAATGTGAATGGTCCTTAATTGATGAGCTGGACCCTGGACCTAACCAAAGTGTACTAAAAACAATTACATATTGGCTGTCATCACGACTGACTAGTAAATCTCAATTGTGTAATGAAAAATAAAAATAAAACAACAGAAAAAAAAGCAAATAAAGGAAAACAACAGAAATTTTTATTTATTTGTTAATGTTTTATCTGTAAACATTGTCATATCGTTTTTTTTTGTTTGTATACTTTTCTTCGAGTTGGGGCGATGGTAACCGAATCCTCCAACATACTCACATTATTTCTAAACACTGAAAAACGGTGAGCCATTTTGTAAAACAACTTTACAAATTTAAATTTATCTTTTTTGTCATTTTGTCAAGAACGATGTTTTTTAAGAGGTATTGACTCGCTAACAGACCTCCTACCGATAGTTAGTTATATGAAAGTTACGAAGCGTTAGTTATCTTCTACAATGTTTATCAATACCAATTTGAGTTTACCAAATGTGTTTTCCAATAGTTAGGCCTAACATGAAGTTATCACGCAGAAAATTCGCTTATTTAAAATCAATCAACTTTCGGTTAAAAACAACCAAGTAATACTGTTAACATATACATAGCTCCTACAGAGTTAGTGGATTAAAAGTAATCGAGTCAACTTGTTTAACTAAACCCGGTTAAAAATAACCGATTTATCAATTTCCTTTCCAAATTTTCTCGGTCGTAAATAGCAAACTAACTAATAACACTAGAGTAACATGGTTGATACCAACTGATAAAGTGTGTTTTATCTTAACAGTATGATTTAACCTTTTTAAAAAATTTAAAATTTCTGCATGTACGCGACAATTATCAATAAGGCTGTAAGTGTCACACGGACTTTATGAATCTCACAGTCTTACATGCTTTTCACACCAAGCCCAAAACCTGGTTTTCGCCAAAACACACGAAAACTTCATCGAAAACAGAAGTTTTCCCATACATATTTCAGTTTTCAAAACGAGTCGTTTGCACTCGTTTTCCGCGAAAACACCACGAAAACGACTTCCAGTCGTTAAGTTGTAGGAACAAACACACCTTTTGCAATGTTCAGAAAAATGGCTGACCGAAAAAATGTCACAATTCACATCTTAAAATTATTTCCACAATTAATTGATGGGCTAATATTGTTTTTAAATGCACTAAATTAATTTTGTGTGTAAATTAATGCGATCGAAATTTGTAACCACAAAAGTTTGCACCGAAGTTTAACGACTAGTGTCTCACAGCTGATTGAAATGTCAAACGAAAACGAGTTGGTGGTCGGTGTGAATGCATCGACGAGTTTTCGAGGAAAACCAGGTTTTGGGCTTGGTGTGAAAAGCATATTAGGTTCAACTCCTTGTTTAAACTAATCCAAATTTTAAGTTGTTCTTCCTGTAACTTGCCAAAGCCCTGCTGGACCTCCTACCCCTCATTTCCCTTTGAAATTCCAACAAGAACATTATTCCAGAAAGAAGTACCTGCCGCATACATTTCATTAAATTTTATACCCAAATTCCTTTGCATACAGCAAGGACAAGGACTCCATCATCTCTCTGCAGCTGAATAAAATGTAAGCTTGTCATAGGTATAACCACTTAGAGGACCACTTTTTCAGAAGCCATTACAGACTCCATAAGACGGCGTGTCATTGACACAGCATTTAGGGATCACTATATAGCAACGCCAACAGAACTCGTCTCAAAATTGTGCGGCGAGAGCCCGAACTTCGAGGAAAATGGTAATTTCAATGAAAATCCCTTTCATTCAAAAGCACACACAAAGAATAGGCGGCTCTCATTGTTTTCCATGGGTGTTTTCACTCGTTTTTGTTTTCAGCCTTTTATACAATTTTAGTTGCATATATATATATTGTATACACATATATATTAGTACAAACAACTCGACTCCTTCGAGCTGGAGGAAAATTATTCGCTCTAGGGATTCATCTACTTGCCAGCAAATGATTGTGCAAGGCAGCAGTGGTGTATAGTGTTTATTGCGTATTTTGTCAAGGATTCTTGGTTGAAAAGAAGGAAAATAAGTTCTTACTTCTTGGAAGCCAGCGACCAAATAATTATGTTAAGGAGACGGTATTTTGTGGGCACCCAGGAAGAAGTGGGGTGTTTCTAAGCATTTTCCATTGCGGAGAATTATTATATTGGATGGGCATTTGCTTTTGTTTTGCACTCGTAGAAGTTATTAAAAATCTTTTGAAGGCAATGCGAAGTGAAATCTATACTTGGGTGGCTTTTGCAGGTATTCATAAAAAAATGCATATAGTTGAAGCCAAAGGGGAATAAAATGTCTTGTAAGGATATATACATTATACAGTGCCGCTAACTTGAATAGGACCCCCCTTTGCTGTGTGTTTGAAGTTTAACATCTTTAAAAATAATAATGCCAGTGACTATTTTTTGTCTTCTAATTCAAGGTTATTAAATTCTATAAGTAAAACAGAATTAATGGAGTCCATATATAGTTACACATATACAGTCCTTGTTTTTTTTAAAGTTATGAAACGATATGTCTCAAAATATGTATACCAAATGTTGGCCCACTCGAATAGCACCTATAAAAAATTCTTTTCAATGTTAAAGTCAAGTCACCAAACAATCCAATAAGAAAAGAAAAAGCTTTCTCGAGTACGCCAATGTAGGACTGTGCATTCATACGAGGAGCTAGGAATTGCAACAAAAAAGTGGCATAGTACTTATGACTCCCTAAACCATAACACGGCCCGACTCGGCTGTGCAAACGATCTAGGTGATGTTCCTCCTTGCGCAAATTATGAAAGTAATATTTAGAACCGCTAGGACTCTCTATATTATATTATATTATTTTTCATCGCAGAAAACAACTCGGTAGTACTCCTTACTCCAAGTCATATTAGTACGTCAGAAACTAAGACATTGCTTCTTACGGTATGGGTTAAGGTGTTTTTTTTTTTAAAGTTCTTTAACTTCGAATAAATTCTCTTTAATGTAGACACGCTTGCTTCATCAAAACAACTTTGGTGTTTAGCCTCTTATTTTGGCCGCAGAGTCGTGTGAATTTAACACGAGCGATAGAACTGCTCTTTTCGCAGCATGTGTAACGGCACTAACTGTTCGCCCTTTCATATTTTTCAAATAGACGTGGGCTCGTTCCGTAAAAATGTGGAAAGGACTTTTGCTGCTTCGTTGAGGTTTTTTAGTAAATAGACAAGCCACACTCTCTTTAAGCCTTGATTTTAGCTTTCTCATGCTCTGTAAACGATTTACCACAACCTATTTTAACTGAAACTATCTAAAAATGGCTAAACGTTAGCAGATAGGTACACAGTAATTTTGCATGGCTACCCGCTTTTCCTTCCACACGAAAACTAATAATGAAGAAGGGTGCTATACATTTCCTATGCATGAACTTGCTCTCAGAGAGAGAGAGAGAGAGTTTAAACAGATATTCAAACTAAAAAAATATTCAACCGTTGCATATTCAGTGATTCAAATTGAGGGGCACTATATACAATATACATACATATATACATATCACCTTTTAGTTCTCAGACAACCTTGTTGTACAAGGCTTGTTGAGGACTATGAGGAAACTTTAAGTTGAACAGTTAAATCCGCCAGATCATGTATCCATCCGTCTATCGAACGAATAAATAGAACTAAGAAAAAACCGGCCAAGTGCGAGTGTCACTCGCGCACCGAAGGTTCCGTATTTGTCTAAAGTCCAACCCATCAGACATTATTTCAAATCGATAATATCATTCAATCTTTCCCCTGTTCATGAATTCATCACAATTTAGTTTAATTTACTTACTTAATATTTTTACTCTCAAAAATTATTCACACATGAATCTCATTCTGTGATTACCGCAGAAAAAAACCCAATTGCAGATTTTGATTCTTTAATTGCTAGGCTACACCTACACAATCCTCACCAATTTCCCATTCAGTATCTGTGTCCCTTAATTCGGTAACTCTCTCTCATTAATGTGCTGTATTTTTTCTTTCCTTACCTTCTTAATGTGAGTCTCGAAAATTCGGCGAAATCATAGCACATAATATTATAATATAGTGTGCCTATACCAGTGCTACCGAAAGTATTACGATAGGAGTACCTATTGTAGGTACTCCTTTTTCGTCTGCTGTACTCCCGTACTCCTCAAAGACAAATTGTACTCCTATTATTAATTTCGGATTTTACTATGTATTTTCACATGCCTTGATATTTCCCTATCCAGTAAATTGCAAGACTAATTTTACTTTCAGTATGTTTTATTAAGATTTTTTTATTGCCTTTGTTAATTTTGTTACATTCGTGTCGTTACAAACAATTGCGGATCCTGTAAATTCATTAAGGATAGGTAGATGTCGAAACGGTGAAACAAACTAATTGTTGATTGCACTGACGAACACTCATTTTGATAATAGTGTCTTATGGCGTGGTGTTTCGGCATCAGATTAGACAGTCGCCACCAAAACAACATAGCCGCCATAGGCTGTCTAAAGCGATCTGTCCCAATTGAAAAACTATTGACTAAAAATATATTACTTTTATTTTATTCTGTACTCCCAAAAAAATGTATTAAACTCCCCAACGAAATTATGAAGCGGCAGCCCTGGTGTATTTTTTTTTGCTCCATTAGATACATCTAACAGAAAGCATTAGAAAAAAATAGATTTCACTATTTTGAGTTGCTTAATAACTGAAATATGGATATGAGTTTATATGACGAAGTAGTGTTCGCTTAAGTTTCATCTAATTTTTTTTCTTTGTGATAAAATCACAAAATTTGAATTGGACTAGATAGTCAGGAATACAGGCTTTGCAGAAATTGCATTTTTGTTGTTATAAACTGTTTCAAAGGTGTTAGGTTTTAATGTTATTCGAAGGAATAGAAAAAATTGTTGGATAAAATCGGGGTTTATTGATTGGTTGTTGTTGCTAATTGACAAGTAGTGACTCATGTCGATGGGTACAGATGAGTGCTTTGCGAAAATGTGTTTACCGTTGTTTAGTTGTTGTTGGGAAGCCCATATATGGATGCAATTCTAAAGGGATGCGTTTTTGTACTTTGATTGCTTTTTATTAAGTAACGCTTAAATGAATTCAGAAATTTTAAATGCAGTTATTTAAGTTAGGATATGCTTTATGCACCAGTGGTTTTAAAATATTTCTCTTTTTTGTAAATTCGGAGTTACAGATGCAAACACAAATGTCCTTATATCTCGGAAATAAGACATTTCTGTTAAAAAAGAATTTCACTACAAACAACTACAAACGATTTCAAATGCAACTGGCTAGTTTTTATTTCAAAAAGCCAAAAGTGCGGGCTGAAATTTTTTTCTAATGCTTCTAACTTTCTAACGGTTGAACTACAAACGAAAAAAAATTCACTACAAACAACTACAAACGAATGTCTATCGAACTGCATTTCACGTTTTTCATTCTAGAAAAAGTGCGGGCTAACTTCACGTAGGTGTATACCACCAGTGAGGGTCAATTGTGCACAACTGCGTGGTAGAGATGAGAGCAACGTATTTTACATGGTAAAATTATCTTTTTTGAAAATATCATGTAAACTATTAACTTTTCGGCAAAACAGTATTCAGCACATATATAGCTAAGAATATGATCTACAAAAAAGGAATTTATGTATTTTTTTGTGAATCAAGAAATAAACCGTTTTTTGGGCGAATGAAAATATTTTTTTTTCACCAGATTACTAATTACTCGAAAACCAATCGATGTATTGCTTCCATTGGTATTTGTCGTTTAACTAGAGGTTATACCGGATGTTGTGTGTAAATTTTAGCCTTCTATGTCAATCGGTTCTTGAGATAGAACTGGTAACAAAATTGGCTTAGTGGGTTCGGACAGACAGACAGACAGAAAGACAGACAGACGGAGAGACATCCGAGCGAAACTAATAAGGTTACGTTTTTTCCCATTGGGTACGGAACCTTAAAAACAGAATTTTACAATAAAACTTAAACATACATCTCCATTATAAGTTTAATTCTTTTAAGCCAATGTATCAACAAAACACATAATGGTTAACTTCTGGTGGGAGTTGTTGGGAAAAAAGGACTTAGGCCCATTTTATTCACTCGAAGTTGAACACAACTTGTGGATTTTTATATGGAAAACTTCGAGTGAATAAAATGGGCCTTAAGATCTGTCCGAAACCACGCAGTGCCGCCTGACCTTCGAATATACCGCGGCAGAGAATAATTCCATCGTTCGTGGATGTTTAAGTTTGACATACTAACAGCTAGGTTCCACATTTCACTTCCACTGGTTCCACTTGAAATGAAATCGAGTGCACATTTAGGCCCATTTTATTCACTATCGTTCAACTTGCCGATGACTCCGAGGTTGATCAACTTCGGAGTTGATTTGAAAGAGAGAGTTGAGCGGCAAGTTGAAAATTGCTTTTATTCACTACTTTAATTCTCAACTCCGCTGTTGAAATTCAAAAGTTGGTCTACTTGCAGTTTCTAAAATATCCCTGGGATATTTGTGACAGATGACACACAATAGGTCTGTTCTTTTACTTTTAAATCTTAAGCTAGGTATGTTCAGTTAATAGTTTTTTTTTTGTTTTCATTCGGTGGTGAAGTCTTGATTAAGAAGCACGTAATAATAAAACAATAAAAATGCAAAAATGCAACAAAAAGATGCAATTGCGATTATTTTGGCCGCGTACGTATTTGAAAGCAGAGAGGAAGATGAATAGACACACAAACTTCGGCGTGTTTGGACGAAGGGTTGAGTGGCGAGCATTTCAGCGTCGGAGCGGCTGAAATGCTTCCCCTATCTATCGGGGCAAATTTTCGGTAAATTCATTTCCATACCTGATTCAATGTACACAATGCACAGAAAACACCAGAGGCCTGGTTTTCTGTTGCTACCAAATTTAACGAACTGTGGCAATTTCGAAACTGCATTGAAGCAGTGGATGGATAGCATGTGGTAATGATCGCACCACTCTATGGTGACAGCATATTTTATAATTTAGTTTATGTCTTCTACAGAATATTTATATTAAAAATAATTTCTGAACAAAAAGTTTTTATCTTAATATAAGCGAAAATAAACAAGAATAAAAATAAGACAAAAAGCAACTAACAAGGATCATTAACATTTCCAGATACTTTTACAAGCATCATAAAACAGAAAATACAAAATATGCCCAAAAGAAAAAGTTATTAGGAAGGATCATAAATATTTCCAGATCTTTTTGCAAAGGTCATAAAAGGAAGAATATCTACAAATGACAAAACAAAAAGCCATATAAAGGATCATAAACATTTCCAGATGTTATTGCAAGCATTATAAAACGGAAAACAGAAATTGCGCTCGTCTTCTTCGGTGCGCGAATCAGACGATGGCCAATCTTCCCAAAAATAGTGTGAACGATACATCGTTTAAGTTTCAAATATTAATATTTTGATTTGAAGTTCGCACAGTCACAGAAATGTTTAACGCAATGAACACAAAGAACAATAATTATGAATGCTCTTCACGTCTGTACTATCCTACCTCTCCATTAACAATGCCGTTCAGCCACACATCTCCTTGTGCATTGTGTATGTGTTTTGTGTTATTGTAATGTCGACTCTTATCTCCCGCATGCGGTCTCTCTCTCCGATGTACAAATGAAAACCAAAAATCTGACATTTTTGACGTAAAAATCCCAAGTTTGCTCTACAACGTCTACTATTTCGGGGAGTTGAGAAAACCCACAGTTGATTAAGGCCCATTTTATTCACTATCGTTCAACTTGCCGATGACTCCGAGGTTGATCAACTTCGGAGTTGATTTGAAAGAGAGAGTTGAGCGGCAAGTTGAAAATTGCTTTTATTCACTACTTTAATTCTCAACTCCGCTGTTGAAATTCAAAAGTTGGTCTACTTGCAGTTTCTAAAATATCCCTGGGATATTTGTGACAGATGACACACAATAGGTCTGTTCTTTTACTTTTAAATCTTAAGCTAGGTATGTTCAGTTAATAGTTTTTTTTTTTGTTTTCATTCGGTGGTGAAGTCTTGATTAAGAAGCACGTAATAATAAAACAATAAAAATGCAAAAATGCAACAAAAAGATGCAATTGCGATTATTTTGGCCGCGTACGTATTTGAAAGCAGAGAGGAAGATGAATAGACACACAAACTTCGGCGTGTTTGGACGAAGGGTTGAGTGGCGAGCATTTCAGCGTCGGAGCGGCTGAAATGCTTCCCCTATCTATCGGGGCAAATTTTCGGTAAATTCATTTCCATACCTGATTCAATGTACACAATGCACAGAAAACACCAGAGGCCTGGTTTTCTGTTGCTACCAAATTTAACGAACTGTGGCAATTTCGAAACTGCATTGAAGCAGTGGATGGATAGCATGTGGTAATGATCGCACCACTCTATGGTGACAGCATATTTTATAATTTAGTTTATGTCTTCTACAGAATATTTATATTAAAAATAATTTCTGAACAAAAAGTTTTTATCTTAATATAAGCGAAAATAAACAAGAATAAAAATAAGACAAAAAGCAACTAAAAAGGATCATTAACATTTCCAGATACTTTTACAAGCATCATAAAACAGAAAATACAAAATATGCCCAAAAGAAAAAGTTATTAGGAAGGATCATAAATATTTCCAGATCTTTTTGCAAAGGTCATAAAAGGAAGAATATCTACAAATGACAAAACAAAAAGCCATATAAAGGATCATAAACATTTCCAGATGTTATTGCAAGCATTATAAAACGGAAAACAGAAATTGCGCTCGTCTTCTTCGGTGCGCGAATCAGACGATGGCCAATCTTCCCAAAAATAGTGTGAACGATACATCGTTTAAGTTTCAAATATTAATATTTTGATTTGAAGTTCGCACAGTCACAGAAATGTTTAACGCAATGAACACAAAGAACAATAATTATGAATGCTCTTCACGTCTGTACTATCCTACCTCTCCATTAACAATGCCGTTCAGCCACACATCTCCTTGTGCATTGTGTATGTGTTTTGTGTTATTGTAATGTCGACTCTTATCTCCCGCATGCGGTCTCTCTCTCCGATGTACAAATGAAAACCAAAAATCTGACATTTTTGACGTAAAAATCCCAAGTTTGCTCTACAACGTCTACTATTTCGGGGAGTTGAGAAAACCCACAGTTGATTAAGGCCCATTTTATTCACTATCGTTCAACTTGCCGATGACTCCGAGGTTGATCAACTTCGGAGTTGATTTGAAAGAGAGAGTTGAGCGGCAAGTTGAAAATTGCTTTTATTCACTACTTTAATTCTCAACTCTGCTGTTGAAATTCAAAAGTTGGTGTACTTGCAGTTTCTAAAATATCCCTGGGATGTTTGTGACAGATGACACACAATAGGTCTGTTCTTTTACTTTTAAATCTTAAGCTAGGTATGTTCAGTAAATATTTTTTTTGTTTTCATTCGGTGGTGAAGTCTTGATTGAGAAGCACGTAATAATAAATCAATAAAAATTCAAAAAATGGAACAAAAAGATGAAATTGCGATTATTTTGGCCGCGTACGTATTTGAAAGCAGAGTGGAAGATAAATAGACACACAAACTTCGGCGTGTTTGGACGAAGGGTTGAGTGGCGAGCATTTCAGCGTCGGAGCGGCTGAAATGCTTCCCCTATCTGCCGGGGAAAATTTTCGGTAAATTCATTTCCTTACCTGATTCAATGTACACAATGCACAGAAAACGGTTTTTAATTCTAGACGCCGAGAACACCAGGGGCCTGGGATTCTGTTGCTACCAAATTTAACGAACTATGGCAAATTCGAAACTGCATTGAATCAGTGGATGGAAAGCATGTGGCGATGATCGTACCACTCTACGCTGATAGCATATTTTATAATTTAGTTTGTTTTCTACAGAATATTTATATTAAAAATAATTTCTGAACAACAATAAAGATAAGACAAAAAGCAACTAAAAAGGATCATAAACGTTTCCAGATACTTTTACAAAAACAGAAAATACAAAATATACCTAAAAGAAAAAGTTATTAGAAAGGATCATAAATATTTCTAGATCTTTTTGCAAAGGTCATAAAAGGATGAATACAAATGACAAAACAAAAAGCCATATAAAGGATCATAAACATTTCCAGATGTTATTGAAAGCATTATAAAACGGAAAACACGATGGCCAATTTTCCCAAAAATAATGTGAACGATACATCGTTTAAGTTTCAAAAATTAATATTTGTTTATTTTTTCCACTTGATTTGAAGTTCGCACAGTCACAGAAATGTTTAACGCAATAAACACAAAGAACAACAATTATGAATGCTCTTCACGTCTGTACCTGTACTATCCTAACTCTCCATTAACAATGCCGTGCAGCCACACATCTCCTTGTGCATTGTGTATGTGTTATTGTAATGTCGAGTGTCGACTCTTATCTCCCGCATGCGGTCTCTCTCTCCGATGTACAAATGAGAACCAAAAATCTGACATTTTTGGCGTAAAAATCCCAAGTTTGCTCTACAACGTCTACTATTTCGGGGAGTTGAGAAAACCCGCAGTTGATTAACTTTCGGTTTTCTCAACTTCGGAATATCCAAAGTTGAGCGAGTCAACTTTGAGTGAATAAAAGTAATTCTCAAGTTGAAAATAAAAATCCCCAAGTTATGTTCAACTTCGAGTGAATAAAATGGGCCTAACTTTCGGTTTTCTCAACTTCGGAATATCCAAAGTTGAGCGAGTCAACTTTGAGTGAATAAGGCCCATTTTATTCACTATCGTTCAACTTGCCGATGACTCCGAGGTTGATCAACTTCGGAGTTGATTTGAAAGAGAGAGTTGAGCGGCAAGTTGAAAATTGCTTTTATTCACTACATTAATTCTCAACTCTGCTGTTGAAATTCAAAAGTTGGTGTACTTGCAGTTTCTAAAATATCCCTGGGATGTTTGTGACAGATGACACACAATAGGTCTGTTCTTTTACTTTTAAATCTGAAGCTAGGTATGTTCAGTTAATATTTTTTTTTTTGTTTTCATTCGGTGGTGAAGTCTTGATTGAGAAGCACGTAATAATAAATCAATAAAAAATTAAAAAAAATGGAACAAAAAGATGAAATTGCGATTATTTTGGCCGCGTACGTATTTGAAAGCAGAGAGGAAGATGAATAGACACACAAACTTCGGCGTGTTTGGACGAAGGGTTGAGTGGCGAGCATTTCAGCGTCGGAGCGGCTGAAATGCTTCCCCTATCTGCCGGGGAAAATTTTCGGTTAATTCATTTCCTTACCTGATTCAATGTACACAATGCACAGAAGACGGTTTTAAATTCTAGACGCCGAGAACACCAGAGGCCTGGGATTCTGTTGCTACCAAATTTAACGAACTATGGCAAATTCGAAACTGCATTGAAGCAGTGGATGGAAAGCATGTGGCGATGATCCTACCACTCTATGCTGACAGCATATTTTATAATTTAGTTTATGTTTTCTACAGAATATGTATTTATATTAAAAATAATTTCTGAACAACAATAAAGATAAGACAAAAAGCAACTAAAAAGGATCATAAACATTTCCAGATACTTTTACAAGCATCATAAAACAGAAAATACAAAATATACCTTAAAGAAAAAGTTATTAGAAAGGATCATAAATATTTCTAGATCTTTTTGCAAAGGTCATAAAAGGAAGAATACAAATGACAAAACAAAAAGCCATATAAAGGATCATAAACATTTCCAGATGTTATTGCAAGCATTATAAAACGGAAAACACAAATTGCGCTCGTCTTCTTCGCTGCCCGAATCAGACGATGGCCAATCTTCCCAAAAATTATGTGAACGATACATCGTTTAAGTTTCAAAAATTAATATTTGTTTATTTTCTCCACTCGATTTGAAGTTCGCACAGTCACAGAAATGTTTAACGCAATAAACACAAAGAACAACAATTATGAATGCTCTTCACGTCTGTACTATCCTAACTCTCCATTAACAATGCCGTGCAGCCACACATCTCCTTGTGCATTGTGTATGTGTTAGTGTAATGTCGAGTGTCGACTCTTATCTCCCGCATGCGGTCTCTCTCTCCGATGTACAAATGAGAACCAAAAATCACATTTTTGGCGTAAAAATCCTTAAGGGCCCAACCCATAGAATCCGTCGCGTCCGTTGCGGCAAAGTTTTCGACTGACAGGTTGATAGAATACACACTCTCTTATGGAGGGTGTCCCATAAGCAGCGCACGTGCCGGAGCGACGGATAAAGTAAGGCCCATTTTATTCACTATCGTTCAACTTGCCGATGACTCCGAGGTTGATCAACTTCGGAGTTGATTTGAAAGAGAGAGTTGAGCGGCAAGTTGAAAATTGCTTTTATTCACTACTTTAATTCTCAACTCCGCTGTTGAAATTCAAAAGTTGGTCTACTTGCAGTTTCTAAAATATCCCTGGGATATTTGTGACAGATGACACACAATAGGTCTGTTCTTTTACTTTTAAATCTTAAGCTAGGTATGTTCAGTAATAGTTTTTTTTGTTTTCATTCGGTGTCTTTATTAAGAAGCACGTAATAATAAAACAATAAAAATGCAACAAAAAGATGCAATTGCGATTATTTTGGCCGCGTACGTATTTGAAAGCAGAGAGGAAGATGAATAGACACACAAACTTCGGCGTGTTTGGACGAAGGGTTGAGTGGCGAGCATTTCAGCGTCGGAGCGGCTGAAATGCTTCCCCTATCTATCGGGGCAAATTTTTGGTAAATTCATTTCCATACCTGATTCAATGTACACAATGCACAGAAAACACCTGAGGCCTGGGATTCTGTTGCTACCAAATTCAACGAACTGTGGCAATTTCGAAACTGCATTGAAGCAGTGGATGGAAAGCATGTGGTAATGATCGCACCACTCTATGGTGACAGCATATTTTATAATTTAGTTTATGTCTTCTACAGAATATTTATATTAAAAATAATTTCTGAACAAAAAGTTTTTATCTTAATATTAGCGAAAATAAACAAGAATAAAGATAAGACAAAAAGCAACTAAAAAGGATCATAAACATTTCCAGATACTTTTACAAGCATCATAAAACAGAAAATACAAAATATACCTAAAAGAAAAAGTTATTAGGAAGGACCATAACTATTTCTAGATCTTTTTGCAAAGGTCATAAAAGGAAGAATATCTACAAATGACAAAACAAAAAGAATCATAAACATTTCCAGATGTTATTGCAAGCATTATAAAACGGAAAACAGAAATTGCGCTCGTCTTCTTCGGTGCGCGAATCAGACGATGGCCAATCTTCCCAAAAATAGTGTGAACGATACATCGTTTAAGTTTCAAATATTAATATTTTGATTTGAAGTTCGCACAGTCACAGAAATGTTTAACGCAATAAACACAAAGAACAATAATTATGAATGCTCTTCACGTCTGTACTATCCTACCTCTCCATTAACAATGCCGTTCAGCCACACATCTCCTTGTGCATTGTGTATGTGTTTTGTGTTATTGTAATGTCGACTCTTATCTCCCGCATGCGGTCTCTCTCTCCGATGTACAAATGAGAACCAAAAATCTGACATTTTTGACGTAAAAATCCCAAGTTTGCTCTACAACGTCTACTATTTCGGGGAGTTGAGAAAACCCACAGTTGATTAACTTTCGGTTTTCTCAACTTCGGAATATCCAAAGTTGAGCGAGTCAACTTTGAGTGAATAAAAGTAATTCTCAAGTTGAAAATAAAAATCCCCAAGTTATGTTCAACTTCGAGTGAATAAAATGGGCCTAAGTTTACTTTCTACTTTTCTGTCCGTCGCCTCCGTTGACAATTGGCACATCGTGAGAAGATTCCTTTTCATTGGTGGAAATATTGAGCGCGTGAGAGAGGCTGCCATCGGCTCTCACTAGTGCTCTTATATTGTGGGATTTCTTCCTTTTTTGGGGAATTTCGATGTCCGAAAAGCCTTAAGTGGGAAAAAGAAAAATCTAAAACAACATTGAAAAAAAAAATTTTTTTTTCTAAATTTCATCAAAATAAGTATCTAGATTTCACCATGATAATCAACACATGTATGTACATAAAAAATAACTTTTTTAAATCACCTTTCAGCAAGATTTTTAATATCAAAATTTTCTAGTACCAAAAAGAAGTCATTATGATATTAAAAAAATGCGATTTTTATACCAAAGGTTATTTAATGTGATTATTTATCCTTATAATATAACTTTTACTTTTAAAAGTTAATTTTTTTCAAAAAAAAAAATACCTATCAAGGGAATTATTTGAAAGGGAATTTGACTACGTTGGAAAGGGAAAAATTCCCACGTTTCTTGGGACAAATAGGTATAGAGTACTAAAACACTGTCACTTAGCGCATGCGACGGATTCTATGGGACAGTTCGTTCCGTCAAATACGGCAATCCGCCGACGCAACGGACGCGACGGATTCTATGGGCTGGGCCCTTTAAGTTTGCTCTACAACGTCTACTATTTCGGGGAGTTGAGAAAACCCACAGTTGATTAACTTTCGGTTTTCTCAACTTCGGAATATCCAAAGTTGAGCGAGTCAACTTTGAGTGAATAAAAGTAATTCTCAAGTTGAAAATAAAAATCCCCAAGTTATTTTCAACTTCGAGTGAATAAAATGGGCCTAAAAGTAATTCTCAAGTTGAAAATAAAAATCCCCAAGTTATGTTCAACTTCGAGTGAATAAAATGGGCCTTATTAGGACGGCAGGATGAAATTAACCTATTTTTCATGACAAAATTAACAAAATGTAAGTGTCCTATTTCGCTTTTATAACGCATTATCTGCAACAAAATGCAGAACGCTGAAAATGAATTCTTTCGATTTGCAATTTCGGTTCCGATTTATTTCACTCGAATTCTGGAACCTAGCTGTAAAGCTTAGTACCTATGTTGAAGAGGAAACTAGGCTGAATAGTTTGGATCAAGCAATGTTCAAAAAAATAACGGAAACTATCAGTTTCTTCTCATTGCGGCATTTAGCTACTAATCGCACTTCTCACCTTAACAAAGACGATCGGTCTTATTGTAATATATCTACAAAAGAAAGAGCATGTACTCGCGATGATAGAGATGTATTAGTTACTATGTTTTCAATTTTGATTTTGAATGGAAACAGAGTGTGAAGGCTAAGTACCTATGCAGTTTAATTTAAGTAGGTATTTAATACTACGAATTAGGTAGTAAAGGTATTGTAATGGCCACTTGCACCAAGTTACAGGATAACTAAATGAACTAAATGAACTTCTGAACTTGCACCAAGTTACAGGGTAACTAAATGAACTTCTGAATAGCTAACCCAAGATAAACAAATAAATACATAGATGATTCCCTGCTTCGCGTTGCACAAGTTCAAAATTCCGTCTGGATAAGTAACCTTAGAACAAATTTGAATCGTCAAATAACTTCGAATCCGAGGCTCCAATTTCTACACGGCTGCAAGCTGCAACCTGCAATACCTACTCATATGTCATATAATTGAAAATTAAAAAGAAAAATAAGCAACCATAAAAAAATTCAATAAAAAAATTTAACTTTCAAAATGATTTTTTTTTTTTCAATGTTGAATGAAATTTATATTTGACATCGTAACTCATCCGTCATCCCCAGACAACTCAATCTATGACAAGTTTCCCTTCTAGCGGCATCTACATTTCAATTCCACAGCTTGACTATTTGGAAAATAGGTGTTACCATAATATTACAAGACAATTTGTGTCGGAAATTGGTAATTTGTTTTTGAAAGCATTTTTCGAAAACAAGTAGTTCCTCCAAATTCAGGTTATATTCACTTATGAATGCGTACACATTTATGATGGATGAATATTTTTCCGAATTTTTGTCTTTTATTTTCTCAAAATTTCTAAAGTAAAAAAAACAATTTTTTTGGGGGAATAAAAAAAAACTTCGGGGAACTGGGAAAATAAAAGTAAAATCGCTCGAATTTTTTAATTTTCTGAACACTTATTTTATTCTCTTTGAGACGACTTGTCTCGGAGAGATCCCAAACTTTTCAATTGCTTGCACGCTTGGAAAGTACAACCATAAAAAAACAAGCGGCTTAACAAGATGAAGCAGACCATTTCATTTAATCAAAAGGCGTTGAAATAAATAATAATGTATGCACAGAGAAAAATATTTTCATGTGTTTCGATAAAAATTAAATATTTTTTTAATTTCTTGTATATTTTTGCACAAATTTCTACCAAAAAAAGATGAATTACTAAAATAAGTTTATAGTTATAAACGCTCAGGCTAAACAACAGGGATTTTATATTCGCTCCTATTACGTTTTGTATGGTCGGGTAACCCTAATCTTCAAAATGACATTGAGGAAGAAATATTAGGCTAATGCCCGAGATAAACATGGCTTTCTCAACATTAATATTTGACCCTGCAGTTAGCGATACTCTGGCAACCATATTTGTAATGGTAAAGGGATTTTGCAAAGTGTTGAGTCTTTGCCTAGACTGATGTGTACGAATGCTTTGTCGTGATTTAACAGACTTAATAACATATAATGTAAGTCTGTTGAAAACAACACTATGAAATTTCTATTAAAAACCTGTGTTAAGTGTACATAGGGGAAAGTGGTCACCCTTCGTACACTTTTTGAATTTTTATTATTTAGTTAAAAATTAACTCACCTTTGTATAACTACATACATACATGCATTTATATGTTCTATATATATCGCAGCTTATAACAAAAAAGTATGAAACCATTAAGTCAAAGATTTACAGAGTTACAGAAAATATTCTAGGATTAGATTTTTGTACGAATGCACCTCACCTGTGGGGTACTTTCCTACAGCAGATGGGGTACTTTCGTACGACATGGGGAAGACTCATACAGGGTATTTAAAAACTTTATTTAACTTGCTAATTTTTATAAACAGCAAAAAAAAAACTTATTAAATATCAAAATAACTAAATAATATTCAAATTGACTTAAAGAAGTCTGCATTTCAGATTTCTTTTTTGTCATAACTGCAGATTTGTCCAAATATTTTTATGGCAACACTGCCTATACCCCTAACTTGTCAAACTTAACCATATCTTGGATGTCCATAGTTACCATACCATAGCTCTTTAAGGCGCGATTGTTAACAAACTTAATTTGGGTAGGGTGTGAACATCGTTGATCAATGTCCTGTTAGCTGTTGCGTTAATAATGCTATGCTTGTTTGCAAGAGCCTTTTATTTACTACGTTACCTAGTCGTATGACAGCTCTTTGCTGTGCAGTTCTGCTTAGGGTAAGGTTGTTCTGGCTTGTAGAGTAAGTGAGATCTGAGTCGTTTCTAGGTATAACAAGATGATATGAAGCTATGACAGCTTTGTGTTGGACTAACGAATCCTCTTTCTTCGTTTCTACTGCTATTAGTACCGAAGAAGTCGTGCTGTAGAGACGTGTTATTAATTTGACCAGGTAAGAGTTTTAATTTTTTTGAAACTGGTCTAATTCTTTTTATGCATTTTAGAACGATAGGTACCTATTCATTCATTTCGAATTTTATTTTTATATTTTTTATATTGCCTCGATAACTGTAAAGTTTTAAAGAGGTCTATATAATTTTGTTTCATTAAAATCGATATTATTGATCTTTTGATTGTAATTTTCGTAAATAAAATTTGAAGGGAGCATTCGTACGCGTACGAATGTGCCCTCTGTATTACTGTCCGAATGTACCCCAGGCTATGCACAAAATAAAAATTACAATTTTTTAATAAATTCAAACTTAGTAGGGAAATATTAGTAATTTAAACACAAAATAAACATTGTAAACATAAATTCGTCATCCCTATTTTGCAAGAAACGTAAAAAACTTACTCGCAATGCGATCGCGAACTTCGGTAAAAAAATTACTCCCAGCGCTCGGATACACGTTACGCTTGTCAGCTATCATACCTTTTGCCCGACTGTCCCGAAGTTCGTTGAGCGAAATGCTACCTGGTATGTCTATGCACACGAGCAAACACGTGTTTTAGCGAAGCTTAGTTTTTCTTTTATACTTACTGTACGAATGTGCCCCACGTACGAAGGGTGACCACTTTCCCCTACATCTTTTGAAATAAAACTGAAATACTTGCAAGATGGAACAAAATATAAAATGTTGTCCTATCTCTCTATATATATAAAATTGTTGCAAGTGCGTTGTGACTTTATAACTCACAAACGGCTCAACCGATTTCAATGATTGTGTGTTTTATTTGTCTTGAATCAGGGATGGTTTATGAAAAAAGAAAAGTTGGAAGATTTTCAACAGGTGGCGTTGAAGGCACACATTTCGTTTTTCATGGGGAAAAGCACTTCGAAAAAAAATAAACTGGATAGAAATCGAGTAGTGACACTTCAAATACAAAAAAAATGTTTAATATTTTCAAAGCAATTGTTGTTGTCAAATTTTTTAATTATTTTCCAAGCAAATTGTTGTCAACAATTTTGACATTTTTTTTTAAATATAACCAATAAGTTTGTTTATGTTTACTATGTTACATTAATGTCGTTTTCCATTGGGACAGAAAAAGGCACTTTTGTCAGAGTCAGAGCAGTTTTTCTGCTCTCGAAATCAGCTGGCTGTCAGATGTCATGTTCCATTGGCCGCAAAAAAAAAACACTTTTTTTCAGAGTCAGAGCAGTTTTGCGAATCTCGATATCTGAGCGAGATTCACACCTACTTACACTAACACCAAAACATTTGTCTGTTGTCAAACTTTAAAGTGTATTATTAATTACTAATTTGAAGGCAAGTCTGTGAAAAATAGAGAAAAAAATTTGGCTGCCGCAATGGATATCAACATAAATTGAGTGGATTTCTATAAGCATAAATTACAATTTAAGAACAGCTGACTTTTCAAACACGCACTACCACAAAAGCGAAGGAAGAAAAATCTCGTTTTATGTTCCATTGCTCACGAAAAATCTGAAATCTGAGAGCAAAATCCGAAAATCCCAATGGAAATCGACATAAGTAACTTTTTGAAATGGAGTAGATACGTTTTTTATGTCATGGTTTTTCAATCCACCATTTTTGTTTGACAATTATTTTCAGGATCCTTGCATTAGCATGTGTGAGTAAGTTGAAATGTAGGGGTGATTAAGATGACGTGGAAAATAGGCGTTTTTCTTTTTTAGTTCAGAGCTGAGCACGGAACAGAGTTCGAGCATTATGAGCGCGCTCTGAACCATGTGTGCTCAGAGCGTCCAGATGATGTTTTGTTTTTCCTGTTTTTTTTTTTGTCCTTCAAATGTGACTGGAAGTGTGCATGTACATGTGTACCTACTCAGCTTTTTACTCAGGATGCTGAGTCAATTTATTCTGAGCTCATAGAGCGCGCACTGATCATGCTCTGAGCAAAAAAAGAAACACAAATTCGAGCTCTGAAGTGTATGAGCAAAAAAAGAAACACGAACTTTTTGTATAACAGTTCAGGTTGTGCTCTGAACTAAAAAAGAAAAACGCCTAATGATGACAGGCAACAGGAGTTCTGGAGCATTTTGAGTTTGCACGTAGAGGTTGTTACGAAAAATGACAGTGTAACAATTGTGGTATTCTGCTCATTAGTGAATAGCGTTATGGGGAGCGCAACTCAATGGTACCATAACACAGTTCTGTACCGGTGTAGAGAGAGAAGGGAAAAGGCTTTCCATTTACCAACCAAGTTGATAGGTGCGGTTAGTTTTCTTCTTGGCTGTTAAAGTTACAAATATTTCGTCGGTCGCTGATGGATTATATTGTTAAGCATTGTCTTTGGTTATACCCGATGTTGGATGTATTCGATTGAATGGCAAAAAAGATGCTTGCCTCATGCGCACATTCTCATTTGGTTAGTACAAAGAATGCAACCAGACCAAGTTGATGACATCACATGTGCCGAGGTTCCAGATCCCGAAACCGATCCAGACCTGCATGATGTCATAATGATATCATTTTTTATTTTACATTTTCTGTTTCGTGCGAACCAACTTACAAACACATGAAAACCAATTTAACAGCTCACTAAAATTCAATCACATTTCGGTTACAAGTCATTCCCAAATACATTATACACACTATTACTGTTACGGAAATATGTTTGAAATGTAGGAACAGCGCTTTCACTATAACCATCAATTTCTACTTGAGTTCTGGACCCGATAGGTGGTGCTGAAAGATAGGATACCACACTTTGCACTTTGCAAAACATAAGCGGTATAGGAAAACGATTTGTGGCACCTCCCATTCAAAAATAAAATCAAGCGCTATTTCTAAGGTTACATAATTAAAATTATAATGGACATTGTCCAAATAAAGCACTTTGCAAATATAAGCGGATTCCACTTATTCAGAACGGCTTGCCATTGGTATTTAAGCGTCTACCTAAATAAAATAGCATGTCCATTGTGCATGCTCGAAATTATTACTTTCATTATATTAACAAATTTGTTCGGAACGAAGTTCGCGGGGTCAGCTAGTTTTAAATGAAATCTCGTTTTACATAAGGCGTGTTTTTTTTAGCTTCGATCTCAGCAAAGCAAAGTAAAGTAGGATTTTCAGCATGTTTACAACAACTACTGCGAGTCTTGAAGTGTCAAGTAGAGTGTAGTTGTTGTAATAGCTTCCTAAAAATCCTACTTTACTTTGCTTTGCTGAGATCGAAGCTCAAAAAATACCTATATTTGATATGCAAGTCTTTGGTACAGTCAAGTACGATCAAGCCGAATTAGACAGTTCGAATTTTTCCTGACCACTCTTAAGATTCCCTGACTTTCCATATACCAGTAGCAACCATGAAATTTGCATTAGAAATGACAGATGGGATTCATACTAAGGGATAAAATGTGCTGTTGGTAGTTTTACATTTAATACCAGATTATATCGATAAAGTGAATTTTATGTCAACAATTTCATTGTCTAATTCTAAAGTGTTCTTTATCTGACTATAATTTTTAGTCATTTCTAGCTCCAAGACTTTTCAAATTGGGATCCTACCTCAAATACAAGTGCATATGTAAAATTTCCGCAAAGAATTAAGATCGCGGGCAGAAAATGTATGCGATAAGAGCGAACGTGGAGAATTGTACACCAAGCGATCTACTACAATTACCCACTTTTCGCCATCATTTCGCAGCAGCAGCTTACTGCAAAACAAACAAGAGAGTGAAATTGTTCTCTCATGTTTTCGTTTGTATGCGATTTTGCCTTCCGACACTGGTCCGTACTGGGCTTAGGTTAGAATTAATCCCGAATAACATTTTTGAGGATCCAGTGGCCAGTGCTGATCACTGCTATACTTGTTTATCAGCTGATGGAACTCTCCACAAGTTATTTTCCGCTGCCCTTTAGCACACGTTTCGCTGTCCATTCGGAGACCACTGAACATTTCGTTCCGGAACAGATACGTAGATATTTTATAAATAACGAGAAGTCTTGGCAATGACGACGACGAGTACCTTTAATAATTTGCTGCTATTTTATTGCCCATATTCCGTAGGCACATTATTATTTGCGTGACGAGTTACGGGGCATCAGCTAGCTTCCAATTTTTCACCTTCTGCCATCCTTGGACTTACACCTTTGAAAGAGTTTTGCACTGGCTGGTTGTGCGATCAACGAAATTTCCATTGTTTTCCACTCCACTGATATTCGTAGACTGTCTTAAAGGCTAAAAATCAAACAAGTGGATGAAAGAAAAGAAACCACCTGCATTGTACATGTACGCAGTGAGCAGGAATTAGTACTCGACACACGTAAATGGATTAAGTTAGACCGAATTTAAAATTCACACGATTAAAACGATTAGCAAATGCGGCGACCTCTCGTCGGAGGCATTTGTCCGCCACTACGACTGCGAGCACGTTTGTATATTGGGAAATTAATGCACATCGGGTTTCTGCATTTCAAACGACCAAATTAGACCTCAAGGCTGCAGTAGAAATGAGTGGAATAGTGGAAATTTCGAAACACATTTAAATCCCTAAGGCCCCAATTATAGCCATACGTAAAATGCAACCGAAAAAGTTGAAACAGTGAGAAAATTTTTGTTTAGGCGCTCATTGCGAAAACTCTGTCCGAAAAAATGTCCACTCTGAAAACAATTACAACAAATCAACCACCATGATTGGATTCCATCAGGAAAAAAAACTCCTTACAGAAATTATTTATTATGTAAGTCAGATGTTATGACGTTTTATGCCATAAGATTAGAAAATAAATCTAAGTCGTCATCCAATGGCTACTTGTGTGCCGATACGATTAAGGTAGCCCCCTATTTTTAACTTTCTCATTTACGTAGTTAGAGAAAGATATTGGTTTCGTACAAAATTTCGAGCTCGAGATTACGTTCAAACCTCGGATTTGGAGTTTTTGGGCTTAGGGGAAAGTGGTCACCCTTCGTACGTGGGGCACATTCGTACTGTAGGTATAAAAGAAAAACTAAGCTTCGCTAAAACACGTGTTTGCTCGTGTGCGCATAGACATACCAGGTAGCATTTCGCTCAACGAACTTCGGGACAGTCGGGCAAAAGGTATGATAGCTGACAAGCGTGACGTGTTTCCGAGCGCTGTGAGTAATTTTTTTACCGAAGTTCGCGATCGCATTGCGAGTAAGTTTTTTACTTTTCTTGCAAAATA
Organism: Cheilosia vernalis; assembly: GCA_949126925.1. Taxonomy (NCBI): domain Eukaryota; kingdom Metazoa; phylum Arthropoda; class Insecta; order Diptera; family Syrphidae; genus Cheilosia; species Cheilosia vernalis. Next base: position 43,091,905 of record OX421359.1, read on the forward strand.
GGGATGACGAATTTATGTTTACAATGTTTATTTTGTGTTAGAATTAATAATATTTCCCTACTAAATTTTAATTTATTAAAAAGTTGTAATTTTTATTTTGTGCATAGCCTGGGGTACATTCGGACAGTAATACAGAGGGCACATTCGTACGCGTACGCATTCTATAAGGTTTATTAAAAATGGCAATGTCTTTATCTGTTGTAGCCTTTATAGTTATCTAGGCAATATAAAAAATATAAAAATAAAATTCGAAATGAATGAATAGGTACCTATCGTCTTTTCTAAAATGCATAAAAAGATTTAGACCAGTTTAAAAAAAAATTAAAACTCTTACCTGGTCAAATTAATAACACGTCTCTACAGCACGACTTCTTCGGCACTAATAGCAGTAGAAACGAAGAAAGAGGATTCGTTAGTCCATCACAGAGCTGTCATAGCTTCATATCAGTTGTTTTATCTAGAAACGACTCAGTTCTCACTTACTCTACAAGCCAGAACAACCTTACCCTAAGCAGAACTGCACAGCACAGAGCTGTCATACGACTAGGTAACGTAGTAGATAAAAGGCTCTTGTAAACAAGCAAAGTATTATTAACGGGTAACAGCTAACAGGACATTGATCAACGATGTTCACACCCTACCCAAATTAGGTTTGTTAACAATCGCGCCTTAAAGAGCTATGGTATGGTAACTATGGACATCCAAGATATGGTTAAGTTTGCCAAGTTAGGGGTATCGTATAAAAAACAAATTTTCGGGTTTGGTAGGTACCCATATAGTTTTCTCAGTGAATACGCAAAATTTGAAATAAATTTGAATATTATTTAGTTATTTTGATATTTAATAAGTTTTTTTTGCTGTTTATAAAAATAAGCAAGTTAAATAAACTTTTTAAATACCCTGTATGAGTCTTCCCCATGTCGTACGAAAGTACCCCATCTGCTGTACGAAAGTACCCCACAGGTGAGGTGCATTCGTACAAAAATCTTATTCTAGAATATTTTCTATAACTCTGTAAATCTTTGACATAATGGTTTCATACTTTTTTGTTATTAGCTACGGTATATATAGAACATATAAATGCATTAACTACATACAAAGGTGAGTTAATTTTTAACTAAATAATAAAAATTCAAAATGTGTACGAAGGGTGACCACTTTCCCCTACCTACAAAAAAAAACAAAACCTTAGCAAAACTCCAACTCGATCTAAATACCACATCTTTCGTTCTATTAAAGAAATAGTTTGAACTAGCTCTACTTGACACTTTGATACTCGCAATAGTTGTTGTAAATGCGTGCTGAAAATCCAACTTCACTTTGCTTTGCTGAGATCGAATCTCAAAAAAACACATGTTATTGACAAAATATTTCTTAATTTTTTCAGAGCTTAGCAGTTGTCTGATGAAAGTCTTTTTTTCTAATTAGATGATAAAAAAGAGTTTTAAATCAATGCATTTGCAAAGAGTACCTACTGATTTGAGTTTACTCCATCTTTTGTTAATACAATATTCGAAAAGCGTCGGCACTGACCTTTTACTCAGATCGGTGTCTTTAAAATGATTTGCTTGACTTTATTTTGTTTTTCTTGAAAGCCCAAAATATTTAATCATAATCAAAATCTTCTAAAAAGTTAATATCCTAAGAAAAATCTTCAAAAAAATATATTCAAATTTTGCAATAGAACTGACAGATGGGAGAGGATTATGAGTCCCTAAGGTATAAAATGTCCTTTTGTGGTTTCTAAATTTAATACGGACATTGTCACGTAGTAAAATAATCTTAAATTAGCCTTTAAACGACTATAATTTTGAGCCAGTTTAATCAGAATAAGAGTGACTAAGAATTGCAAAAAAAAATCCGCTTTTTTGATCTTCAAATTTGAGTTTGGCTATTGAGGCTCCGACATTTTTTAATTTGGCTCCATACCTTTTATAAAAGCTGTCAACACAGAGCTATATGTGTCGTTCATGTTTTATTTGTTTCACTTTGTATGGGATATTTCATTTCGAAACAACTGGATACTTAAATTGCAATCATTTTAAATTATTGAATTGATTCAATAGCACTACTTGGCAATCACTTTTGTATTGCAAGATTGATCCATTACAAAGCCGAAGTGTATGCAAGTTTGATAATAGAAAAATGGGAAATCCTGTTTATAATTTAAGTAAATGTGTCTTGGAAGTTGAATCTTATTCCATTGGTGTTGGCATCGGAACTTGTACTAAGGTATACTGAGCACTCGGTCTAAGTTGCAACTCCTTAATTATTACTTAAGGAATTTTCACTCCTTGGCTCGCTTGGCCATTATGCAGACAGTGCAACTGTTCAGAGAAAAGTCCCCATTTCAACGGTACGGACTGATATAATATTGTAGGTCCTTTCCATTCACTTCAAAAACAAGAAACATATAGCTTTCATTTTATGAAAATTACCCCTTGGTCGCGGGTCTAGTTCAGAAATTTCATTAGTGATTAAACCACTTAGTGCATTTAAGCGAAGTTATATATAAATCAGTATACCATAGACGGATGTGCCGGCCAGAAGTATTTAGCAAAATCTCTCTGTGGTACACAGATTCAACTTCAATCCGTCAAAATCTCTTTCGAGATTAAATCTAGTCACTTTGAATAAAGCGTGATCTACTTTTGTTTACACTTTTTGGTTCCACTTAGCGCTGACTAATCCCTGTGATTTGCATGTCATTTTTTAGTAAGTGCGAAAGCTCATTACCTTAGCATTTTTAGTATCTCTGAAACGTGCCTCAATTGAAAATAACGAAATTGAAAATGTTATCCAACTAGGAAGGACAAATTCATAACAACCACTGCTTATTTACCACAATTCGCAGCAATGCACGGCCGGTGTGCAAAAGCTCAACAAAATTTTAATTCAGCGATATCGACAAATCGGCAATAACACGTGTTATCATATAAAACGTTGTTTAGATTTATTCCTGTTAGCGATTGGTAATTTTGACTCGAAGACGACGATAAGAACGTTCTTTGAATGCTGAATATCGGCGCAGTAGTTTGTTTCAGCTGCTGCTTGATTATTTTCTTATAAAATCGGCGTCCGCCAACAGATGGGTATCACAAGTTCCGTGGAAACTTAGCAAACAAGTTGAGTTTAGCTCCGAAATTTGTTAACTACATAAACTCACACAGGATAACTATCGTAGAGATGAAGCTTTGTACTTTTACCACAGTGCTGATCGTCAGCCTTGTTGCTACCTCGATGGCTCTGCCAGCAAGTACGTTTTAAAAAGCGATTTTTGACTTTTTACTTACACCTATTTACGTATACTTTTAACCCAGGACCGGTCAACTACCAGCAGCCATCGTTCTTGTACCCTTCGCTTGCTTTGCCACAGCGTTTGATGTTGTTGCCATACCTCCAACAGCCATCCTCTTCTAAGACGCACTCTCGTTTGATAAACGATGTTAGTGACGACCAACAGGGCGCTGCGGAGTCAGCAACATCATCTGAATATGACGAACCTCATTATTATAGTGAGTTGGAACCCGAAGCCGTTCAAATAACACAGGACAGCAGTCAAGAAATTGTCCCCGAAACACCAGAGGATAGTGAAGTGCAGCAATTTCCAGAATATCTACCGATCGAAACTGAGCTAGAAACTGTTGCTGTTCCTGAAACTTCGGCCGTTCAACAACCCCAAGATTTTACCAATGACGAAGACGCCGAGGGTGAAACTATTGATATCTCTGTTGCAGTACCAAAGCCATCTTCTAAAAGGGCTCCAAAACCAACACCCCTAACGCCTTTAACCGCCGGAACTTTCTTTCCAATCACAGTCAATGGTCACTCTGGCGCATCCGTTGCTATCGCCAACAGTTTTAGCTCTGGCGAGGGTGGCTCTGCTACAAGTCATGCTATCGCCTATGGACAACCTGATTCGCCGAAACCGAGATCTCGTCCAGATCGTCGTCATTAGGGAAATATTCAAATATATAGTAAAGGCAATGGGAAAAGGTATTGTTGAACTTGTAGAATAATTTATCAAAAAAAAAAAGAAAGTCTTTTAGTCATAGATGTGTTTAATTTGCTACGAGTTTTTGGTAATTATGAGCATTTTTCTGCAAAGAAAAGAAAAAAACTCACACAAGACGATTGCCAAGATTAGCCAGAACAATCGTTTTGTGTAGATATATTTTGTAAATTGTAAGTATAATTCTCCTTATAAAACATCTAAACTCAGGCGGTTGGACTTTGGCATACAATATACGTCCTTCGATCTGTCTCAAAATATAGTAAAGTAATAGTTTGTTTAACAATTTCTTTCATTTGGTAAAAAAAAAAAGTAAAAACCTCCAGAGAGCGATATTAGATAAATCAGGTTAGATCAAGATAATATAAGAACGCTGTTAAATGAAGTAGACCTTTTGCTACTGAAATGAAGTAAAATTATTAATTTCTGTTAAAGCAAGTCTCATTGACGGTCAATTTCCTGGTTCTGGTTAGAAAGTTTTGAGGGCTTAATGTACTATGTGTTTATAACCTTGTATCAACAACTTACTAAATATCTGAGAAGAAGGCCAAGTCCAGTAAGAGTTTCAAATCTGTTGGGGCATGTTTTTGTTTTTGACTTGAATAGATTGGTGATGCTGCATTTAATTGCTCATGGTTGTAAGTAAGGATTGTTATATACCGACTTCTACTTATACGTGTAAGAAGTCAGTTTTTTTTTTTTTAATATTTACTGCTGATATGTAGCTCAAAATCGTTAGAACAGTTTTTGTTAAATCATCGAAACAAAATTGGAACAAATACTGCAATGTTTGGTTCGAAAAGTAGTCTTATTCAACTATCTACTAAGCTAAAAACTGAGTATACTTAAAAGGTATTGTTCACGATGTACCTGTCCGTTAATTTTTTATCCAAATCGAAAATGGGAGGTACTTTTTCCCACTAACCTACCTATAAAATAAATTTCTTGCCAGTTTAATGTAGTAGTAATTGTATATTACCAGTTTCTGTACTTTGGGACATATTGCCTTGTGGTGTTGTATATCCTCAAGGGAATACAAGATGTATGCATTTTGCGCAGATAAATGTAAAGTTAACGAACCATTTAAATTAAGAGATATCATTTATAGCGATAAAAAGAAAGGGAAGAGAAATGTCAGTTCTTAATAACACATAAATGCAGCTATGAAATTGGCCCATACCCAAATCTGCTGTGTGTTTTATGTTTAAGATAGTCCCAATACAATTTCTACAGAGAAGCTCACAACCTCAATTCCTCACTTCCATAACCTAAATTATCATCCATATTTAATTTATTAGTTATATTGATTTAAGAAAATCTCAACACAAAAAAAAAGATTACCACAAAATTCTAATGCAGGATTGAGAGTTAACATCAAAGAGTTGACGTAATCTCCAGAAGCAATGCATGATAATACTATTTGCCGTATTGTCTATTTTATCGAATTAATAATGGACGATTTAAGAGATGCTTCTAAGAACTATTAATCTATTTACTGTACCTACTCAGCTCAAGAAATTAGAATAATCTACCAATTTCCTTAAGAAAATTAATTAATATAGTTTATAGGGTAGATATTTATTTATTACTAGCTGGCCCGGCGAACTTAGTTCCGCCCCAATTCATTAATGTAATGAAAATAATAATTCCGAGCATGCACATTGCACATGCCTCTTTATGCAATTCGGTCAATTCAAATTCTTTATTCAAAAGTTATATTAAATACTCTATGACACTTAAAAAGAAAAGAAAAAGAACAAAGTTCGAAGTTCGTGACAAATGAGACTTTATATTTGACTTAGTCAGTAATGTTGATTTCGATACTTGAGGAATAGTTTTTAGAAAATAGGCATCATTTTTTGTGAACTGTTTGAACTGTTTTGCAATCAATTTTTTGTGAATTCTTCTTTTACAATCAATTCACATAAATACATTTTGAAGTTGGTAAATCTGGCATATTCTTTAATCAAAGTCCCTTAAAAAATTTTAATTTACAACTGTGCGTCGTTCTTATTTTCCAACAACCTACTTGACTTACACACCAAATCAAAACTTTGGATTATAGAGATAAAAAAAGATTGAATTGTCTATCAATTAAGGGTTCAGACATGAAAACTTAGATCCGGCTTTGCATCACTGGCGGTGACTCCAATCTAACTATTTCTCAACTTAAAGTCAAATTTAATGCTTTATTTCTTCTAATTTAGACTAAAAGTTAATTTGTTGCCAAAAGTCGCGTCTAAAATTGCTAAGCGCCAATAGAAATAACTGAAGTATATCAATATCGATGTGTGTCAATCAAACCGCAATGATTGACGTGCCACCTATCGGGTCCAAAAGTATCCTATCCTTCAAACTGGAACCAACCATACGCAACAACAAATTTACATGGAAATCGCCTGAGTGGCTTTGGAGATCGAAAACATTACCTATTGAGTCTAAAAGAATGTTATCTTTTAAGTCTTGTTAAACCTTAAATACGTCAATACGAACAAAACCAAAAAGTTTCATGAAAATTGGCCCATCAGTTATTGAGATATAAAGTCATCGAGTTTCACACCGAAGGAATTATATTTATAAATTATTGTTATTGTAGATATTATTATATTTTAGAAGTTACTAATTGAATTTAAGTTAAAAACGAAACGTGTGCCTACAGCGCCACCTGTTGAGAATTTTATGATTTTTTATTAACCATCTCTGATTCAAGACGAACAATATACAAAACAAAAATCATTCAAATCTAACTAACGCACATATCTATTTCCTTCTACATTTAGAGACACAGGAATCTCAATTTTGACTTCGGTGAAAGGGTTGTAGGGTCAACAAAGCAAGGCAGGCATGCTTGTTTAAGCCTGTGCTTAGCTCGTCGGTGGAGTGGGATCTTCTGCTTGGCTTGCGGACTACCGTACTTTTACATGCCTGAATTTTGAAGCGAAAATTTTAAAATTTGCTGGTATTAAAGGGATAGGAAGAAAATAGGGAAAGGATTAACTCTAAAAGAAATATTTGCTACTTTAAGAGCTAAGAAGAAAACTAACAAAACCTATCAACTTGGTTGGTAAGCCTTCTCCCATCTGTATCCACACCAGTACCGAAGGTGTTATGGTATCTTTGAGCTGCCCTCCCCATAACCCTACACACGAATGAGCAGAGTATCATGTACGTGAACACTCAAAACGCTCAACTACTCCTGTTGCCTGTCATCATTTTCCTCGTCATCTCAATCACACATACATTTCAACTTACTCACACATCCTAATGCAAGGATCCTGAAAATTCTTGACAAAAAAAAATGATGGATTGCAACACCATCAAACAAATCAACGTATCTACTCCATTTTAAAAAGTCACTTATTGTAACATAGTAAACTACTTATTAGGTATATATTTAAAAAAAAAAAAATTTTAAATTGTTGACACCAACAATTTGATTAGAAAATAATCAAAATAATTGACAACAACAATTGCTTTTAAAATTTAAAATAATTTTTTTTTGTTTTCGAAGTTTCACTACTCGATTTATATCCAGTTTATTTTTTTTTTTTTTTTTTTTTTCAAAGTGCTTTTCCCCATGAAAATCGAAATGTGTGCCTGCAACGCCACCTGTTGAGAATTTTCCGACTTTTCTTTTTTCCTAAACCATCCCTGATTCAAGACGAACAAAATGAAACAAAAATCATTCAAATCGGTTTAGCAGTTCTCGAGCCTTTACCCGACTAACACACAGCGATTGATTTTTATATAATAGATATTTTTTTTTTGTATAGTGCAATTTAAGATTTTAATGTGAGTACCTACATGTATAAGAGTCGGTAACAGAACAATGTCAACTACAGAAGGTAGCTACATTCGAATGTTAGCTTCAGTAACTAACTTGGGTACTAAAAGATGAACCCCCATTTATCTTTGAAATATAACCACGAGTATTTGACTTTATATTTCTATACAGTTGTGCCGAAAGCCAATACTCCCACACAGTGTCTAGATATACAATTTTCAGACCTAAAAGCGTTTTAACTAAATCGGACGAGCACAGATGCCAATTATATAGAGTCCCTTAATTGGATATGAACCATACTTTTGGTGGATAAACAACAAAACCAAATGAATTCGCATTTGCAAACAAAATGTCTGCTGCTGATGAATTCACAAATTTTCCTAGTTTTTATTTTTGTTTCTGTAAACCATATATACCCATTTAAAATGTTTAAATTAACTGCCAACAAAAAGTTCGTCATTGCACAAAGTCGGTAGTTACATATATGTATACACCCGCTAGCTATACTCGTATAGTTTCTCTGCAGTATTTACAGTTGCTGCACAGTTTCAATGAAATTGTTATCAAAAGGAATGTGCATCCCGACCGGAAGTAGGATCAACTTTCAACAAATCTCTCAAGTGTATAAAACTGTACATCCACCAACACTGACGATAGTGGGTGCACCCAAAATAGAACGGAACCATAAAACCAACTACATTATATACAAAAACTAATAAATGAAACCACCGGCCTGTGAACGAACTTCAGGGAAATTCTACTGGATGGTATATCTCAAGAGAATCCACTGTTTTTTCGCCTTTGCTGTTGATGTCGACGTGCTGTTCCCAGATACATGGACATTTTTTTTTGTAACTTGGAGCTTATGCCGAAAAGGGAATGTTCCCAAATTAGAAGAAATATCCCCCAAAATGGCAAAGAATTCGCTACGAGACTTTATAAATGGGAACTGTCACAGGAAAAACATTTAATTGGACGATTAATGTTATTTAGGGAATTTTTCATGTAGAAAATGTTAGGGAAATTCTGCGCCGGTTGTTAGTACGCTGCCATGGACTTTAATAAGTTCGCCTTTGTCCAGTTTAATCTTACCCTAAAAAAGCGATAGGTCGACTTTGGTATTCAGGATCGGAGGGAGAAGGAAAGAAGAGGCAGAATAAAGGAATATTTAAAAGTTCAAACAGTCTGCAAAATTTGTTTATTAAGCTTTCTACCTAATATGGGATTAGGTTGGATAAGGACTGCCGGAGAGATAGGTAGACGGAGAATGAAATCTCCTTGAGGATGCTGTATGTGATAACAAATGAGCTCTTGTTTGTTTCGGACACGAAATTAGAGAATTGTGGGCTTTGCAATTGGAAGATGATAACGGCATCCCGCAAAGATTTAGGTTACTACTCACGAAGCTTAAGGATGTATAACATGCGAATGGGATTGATAATGTGAAGAACTGTATGTCTTATGGTTGTTAAAGGTTGGGAAAGTAACGCTGATGGGTTTCGCTATTTTGTCATCAGCATTTGAAATATTTGTAAATGTTAATGGCCAGATTGGTAGTAAGTTGGTAAAGAGCTAAATAAGACCTACATTTTTAACGTACTTATCCAGTGAAAGTACATTTATTTTGAGCTAAATTATGATACAGAACAAAAGAACCGAATTTTCGTTTAGACATACAAATTTCAGTATTTTTCGATTCAATTTGACCTATTCTTTCTCCAAATATACATATAAAGCCATATCTATCTATACATACATACATATAATACAACTGTAGGCATTTCCTGTTTTAACGGTTGGCGTGAAAGCTGTTGCTCAGATTTCGATGAAAATTTTTGAAATGTTTCTTAAGATTCTGAGAAGGACATAGGCTACTTTTTGTCACGAAAACAAAACTTTGAGGGTATGAAAGAGCGTATCAAAGTTTGTATATGTTGAAATGCACATTGAAAAAATATAAACTGAATAGAAATCGAGTAGCGACACTTCAAATTAAAAAAAAAATATTACTATTAATCTTATTATATTAAAATGCTAGCATTATATGAATTAAATATATTTCTCATTAGAAATTTCATCAAAGAAACTTAAATTTGTGTTTTAGGTGAATATATTTGTTTGATTCATTTTGATTTGGGAAAGGCTGTTGAATTTGAACAAATATGATTTTGAGAAAACGGTCAAATATTTCGCGAAGCTCAACAAGCTCTAGAAGAATAAGGTAAGTTAGATCTCAGTAAACGGGTGAAGATCATCGGGCTCTAGCGTCACAAAGAAACACACATACTCCGTGGGTAAATAAAATCAGAAGTGGGTTTTATTACACCAAATTAATTAATTATGCCGAATTTGATGGTTTTATGACTCAGACCTGTTATCATTGCCAAGAGTCAAATGGACTATGCTGCTCAGGTGGATACGTTTTGCGTATTTTCGAAGATCCACCAGAACCCTTGATTCCTTTCCCTCTAAACTTAGAATGTGAGGAGGTCATTCGAGTGAAAGTTTTATATTCGAGGAATACTCGATTCGATCGAATCTCAATATTAGCGTGAACATGTTTTGTGCTGTTTTTGTAGTAGTAACGCGTTCTTTCGTAAAATTTTTTTTTGGAAAACTTCTGATTATATTATCTTTGGTAAAAGTCTGACACCTTAGTGTCGGTTGCAAAAGCTAAGGATAACTATGAATGGTTCCGCTGTCCACCCTATCTAGACTTATACCCTTTGACTAGATAACAGAGCCCTTTTTAAATTGATTCTGTTTTCTCTTTTTTTTGCCCGCACCAGTTTCCAATTGATTAGGGACTAATGTGTTTTGGACAACAGTCCTCGCCACTACTCTCCCCTTTAAAAAAAATATATACATAGTTTATAGTTATACAACAGACATCCTACTGAACTTCAAACAAGTGTCGATTCTATAGCATATTTTTCAACATTTCCGATGCATCGCGTTAAAGTACAATGCGTGGGGGCAACTTTCCTTTCTTTACTTTTTTTATCTTTTGCAAAAGCTATTGCCTTTAGAAAAAACAAGAAAAAAAAAATAAACCCCCAAAAATACTGCGTAACACAGCAATACTAAATTTAATGAATTCGGTCAAATATCGTCACCTGCTATACGTACTCAATGTAGGCGTCACAGAATTTTGCATGAATTTGCATTTTTTTCCCCCTGATTCGCCTTTTACGACATTCAGAGCAACCAACACACAAATATACGCCTCGAAGACCCTTTGGAGGTAAGTCATACGCCATAGTCGCATATTACCATCACTGGGTCCGCTGTTGTCTCCGCCGCCCCTTAAGAGGACGGATGAGGCACCATCACCTACACTAAAATGTCCGCAACGATAAGGACTTTAGATATAATAATTTATGAATAATGGAAAATTTTGCAGGAATTCCAACCAAAAGTGGATGATTCCATGTGCAGTGAACACAGAGACTGAAAACGGTCTCAACTGAAACCGACAAGTTTTTACGCTTTTCCCCACAACTGATTCTAACCACATGAGTATAGTTGGCATTAGGCGTTTAGTTTTCACCGTATTATACCGCCTCGGGTATCCCTAATCCGATTGAATGGCTCGGTGAGCAAATTATGGTGATATGTGAACGGTGGCAAGGTGTGGCGAGAAACAGCGACAGCACTGAGCTCTGAGCAAGCATTCCCCTGTGTGCCCACAGAGGGTGCGACCTATCGTTACCACCATCGCTTCTAGAGGAGGTAATACTCGTATTAAAAGACCGCTTTTAAATTTTAGTTAAATTCGTTGATTGCGGGGAAAGGATTTATTTCAGCTTCTTAATAATTATAACTGAGGGTTTACAATAAAATTGGAGCGCCGGTATACTTCAGAGGAGCAGCTGCGGCAATTAGACCAGAATAGGCGAAAGGTGCGGCGGAAAATTTAGCTGTTGGAGTGGTGTACGCTGGCACAGCAGGTTGAGCAGGATAGGCATATGCAGCAGCGTGTGGAGCAGTGGCAAACCTTGCAGCAGGGGCGGTGTAGGCCAGAGGAGCAGAGTATGCACCTGGAGCGACAAAAGCTTGAGGAGCATAAGCAGCGTATGGTGCCGATACGAATGCAGCATTATAGCTGTTCTGGATGTCGACACGGCTGCTGCCACCAGGAGCGATGAGTGCACCGCTGTAAGCCACAGTTGCGGGGTAAGCCAAGGGTGTTGGGTACGAGAGAACCGCTGGCGCTGAGTATGCGAATGGAGCTGCCGTCAGGGGGGACGAGTATGCAGCCGGAGCAATCACGCCTGGCTTTGCAGCAGCGCAGGCAATAAAAGCACAGAGAGCAATAATCTGAAAGAGAGATATATCCTTTAGAGATCAAGTCTTATTTGAGGAGTTTTGTACTAACGAATTTCGCCATTTCGATTTGATAGATATTCTTTTTTGTCTTTGTCGCCTTACGTTGGAGAGAGCTGTGATTGTAATACGATCTGTTTTGCACGTCGGCGCACTTTTATATGCGTCTACTCACGTACCCAATGCATAAGCTGTTAATGAATGCAGCATGTGTGCATATGCATTGCATTGAATGCAAGTGCTCGGTTCAGGTACATAATCCGGCAAAGAATACTTGGAACAGACTCGGTATTTCTTGGAAACATTTCAAGGACGTTAAGTAGGTTACTGTTGTGATTTAAATGTTGCATGATAAATGCAAGTAACCAATGTTTTATTGGCACCGTTACAAATGTTGTTTGGCCCAACAGTGGAAAAATTAACTAAATTTAAAAACCTCGGCGGCTATTTCCGTGTCATAAAAGACACTGACTTAACAGTTGATAGCGCTATAGTCAATACTCCCCAAGACTTATCGTATACCTGGACAAATCAGTTGAGTGAAGGATTTCTTAAATAAAACAATTACATAATGAAAACATTGTTTCAGTTTCATTTTTGGTATCACATTACATGCTTTGCCATGGCAATTAGTGGTGCCATGATATAAGGCCATGCGACATAAGGTCATGTTTCGAAATATGGCGTTATGACACTTTCACAAAACGACATAAGGCCATATTCGAACATATGGCCTTTTGTCGCTTTGCTAAAGCGTCATAAGGCCATAACTTTTTGCGACATAGGGCCATATTTCAAAAAACTATGGTAGGTACATGTTTATATTGTCAACAACAAGAACCTGTCTTTACGGTTAGAAAGGTGTTATTTGTTGTGAGAACACTCGGTGAGGCCACTCATACATTTGGCTATGCAAAAGTGTAGATAATAAAGCCAACTTTCAATAGTTGGTCTTATTTCACTCCGACAATGGTTGGGTGTTGTGTGAATAGGGATGGACATCTGATTGGCATCAACTTGGCGATGTCCAGTGTCGCAACTATCTCACACTCACCAATTGTGCTTATTTTACCTCCCCGTGGTCACCACCGGGTACTGGTCTATGTCCACCCGGACTTGACTTGCTAAACTTATAAGCGCGAGTGTTGAACACGAAGAAAATAGCAACACTATAATGCTCTGTCGGATTGACTGTCTGCTCGAGTCTCAGAAGTCTTACATGAGCCCCTCAGAAAGAGGACGTACGGCGGATGAATTCACAAAGCTGAATCAACGGTGGCGTCAACAGTCAACATGGCAGATACCTCAATGGGCTACTCTGACGTATTTGGAGCTGAGGTCATTGAGGATTTTCAACACTAGTCAGGGTGTTGAAATAGAGATGGTGGCGGAAGAGCCCTTAATGGGTCAACGGCAGCTCTCACATCCCCGCAGCGGGTTACTGACTCCGGAATATCCCGGCTCCTTTTGTCCAAGGGGTCGCAAAAAGGGCCTGGTCCTCCAGGTTGGGGGTTGTACGCCGGGGTAACTGCCCGACTACGTAAAAATAAAACAGTTGCGAAGCACCAACAAGCCTCGGATACGGATGATCTAACTGTTGACGAACCTGGCAAACGATTAAAGGACAACGAATTTCGGATCTGTACGTGGAATGTTAGGTCCCTTAACAGACCGCGTGCAGCCGAACAATTAGCGGAAGCCCTGAACCACTATAAAGCAGATTTAACCGCCATCCAAGAAGTGCGATGGGATGGCCCGGCAAGAAGAAGATGAAAAACTGCGATATCTATTATGGCGACTGCTATCGGCAACAAAAACAGCGCTTATTCGGATGTGGATTCGTCGTTGGCGCCAGACTTAGGCAAGAAGTCTTAAGTTTCACCTATGTAAACGAGCGCATCACGACAATCCGCATCAAGGCTAAATTCGGCAACATTAGCTTAATATGCGCGCACGCTCCCACGGAGGAGAAAGACGACGACACCAAAGAAAGGTTCTACGAGCTCTTGGACCACACTTACGAGCAATGCCCTGGCTATGACACTAAAATTGTCTTAGGCGATTTTAACGCCAAGTTAGGAAGAGAGGGCATCTTTGGTAGTACCGTCGGAAGGTGCAGCCTACACGACACCACCTCCGATAACGGATTTAGGCTGATCGACTTCGCGGCGGTGCGAAATGTTGTCATAGCAAGTACGCGGTTCCCGCATCTCGATATTCATAAAGGCACATGGAGATCTCCTGATCAATCAACCGTCAACCAGATTGACCACATTGCGATCGACGCAAGGCACTCCTCCAGTATTATGGATGTCCGAACGTTCCGAGGGGCCAACATTGACTCGGACCACTACCTTGTTGTAGCCAAGGTACGCCTTCGGATATCCCGAACGCCGCCAAAACAAGTAAATACTGGGAGGAAGTTTGACGTCGGACGGCTACAATCGCAAGAGATCACCAGATCCTTTTCCGATCGAGTCTCTCTCAATCTCTCAAGAGGTCCTATGCAGCCAGCATCAAGTATTGAAGACCAGTGGCAACATTGCCAAAAAGCCATCAGAGACGCCGCCTCTGATGTGCTGGGTTTCACCCGACACCCACAACGAAACCCCTGGTTCGACGACGAGTGCCGGCAAGCACATGCAGCGAAGCAAGAGGCATACAAAGCGGCGCTGCAAAGGAGGACCAGAGCTGCTCGTGAGCTCTACGCGCAGAAGAGAAGAGGAGAACACCGGCTTCTAAGGAGAAAAAAGAAAGAGCATGAGAAGCGCGCGATCGATGAAATAGAGAGATGTTACAACAGGAATGAGGTTCGGAAGTTCTACCAAAGGGTAAAAAGAACTTCACAAGGCTACAGAACCCGAACCGAAGCCTGCAAGGACGAACAAGGGAACATCGTAGTAGAATCGCAGTCGATGCTGAGGATATGGAAGAACTACTTCTGCAGACTGTTTAACGGCGATGACGACTTAAATTCCGCTGTCAGGCAGAATGAACCGTTCAACCTGGACGATGAGGATCAACAATACCGTCCACCCGACCTGGACGAGGTGAGGTGAAGATAGCTATATCTAAACTGAAGTCCAACAAAGCCGCTGGAGCAGATGGCCTAGCCGCCGAGCTGTTCAAAGCGGCAGGCGATGACTTGGTTAGGAGCATGCACCAATTCATCTGTAAAGTATGGTCGGAGGAAAGTATGCCCGATGAATGGAACCTCAGCATTGTTTGCCCGATCCTCAAGAAAGGAGACCCTCTGAACTGCGCCAATTACAGAGGTATCAGTCTTCTAAACATTGCCTACAAGATCTTATCTGCCGTTTTGTGTGAACGCCTGAAGCCTTTCGTAAACAACCTGATTGGTCCATATCAGTGTGGCTTCAGGCCAGGAAAGTCCACCATAGACCAAATATTCACACTGCGGCAGATCTTGGAGAAAACCCAGGAACTTCAAATCGATACCCACCACCTTTTCATCGACTTTAAGGCCGCATATGACAGCATTTATAGGGACGAACTATACAGAGCAATGTCTAGTTTTGGCATCCCTGCCAAACTCGTCCGTTTGTGCAGGATGACGATGGAGAATGCACGCTGCTCCATCAAGGTCGGTAAAGAACTTACCGAGACCTTCGATGTCAAAAAAGGATTTAGACAAGGCGATGCGCTGTCATGTGATTTCTTCAACATCGTTCTTGAAAGAATAGTGCAAAACTCAAACGCCAACACCAGAGGCACTATCTTTCAAAAGTCCGTCCAATTACTCGCATACGCCGATGGCATTGACATAATTTGCAGAACGCAGCGTGATGTTAATGGCGCGTTTGTGAGTATTGAGACTGAGGCGGCGAAGATGGGTTTGGCGGTTAATGAGGGCAAGACGAAGTATATGCTGTCAACTAAAAAGGACACCCAACACCGACGGCTCGGACAGAACGTCACAATAGACAGATATAACTTTGAGGTGGTTAAGGACTTTGTCTACCTAGGCTCCGCTATGAACTCAGACAACGACACCAGCGCTGAGGTTAAACGTAGAATTACTCTTGTCAATCGCTGTTTCTTTGGGCTAAGAAGGCAATTGAGTAGCAAAGCCCTCTCTCGAACAACTAAAGTGACCCTTTATAAGACCCTTATCATTCCAGTTCTGCTATATGGCGCAGAGGCATGGACTCTATCAAAAGCGGATGAGGTAACTCTCGGTTGTTTCGAGAGAAAAATTCTTCGTGTTATTTTTGGTCCCGTCTGCATTGACGGTGAATGGAGAAGGAGATTTAACGACGAACTGTACGGGCTGTACAGCGACATCGACCTAGTCAGAAGAGTGAAGGTCCAACGACTGAGGTGGCTGGGTCATGTAGAGCGAATGGACACGAATGCTCCGGCCCGGAAGATCTTCGAATCCATACCCGAGGGAAGGCGCAGTAGAGGAAGACCGCGACTCAGGTGGCGCACGCAAGTGGAAGGGGACCTTAACCAACTTAGCGTGCGAAACTGGAGACAGCTAGCTAAAGATCGCGCTGGCTGGAGACGCTTGTTGGTTGAGGCCCAGGTCCACCCCGGACTGTAGCGCCACCTTAAGTAAGTAAGTAAGTAATGCGCAACACGCCAAATTGGTGTTATTGCGCTTTCAAACTATGAAATGTGTATGGGGGGGCATGCTGCCCCCCTGCAACCCCCCTGCTTAGGTTTTCTGTTGGATTAAGGGATGGGTGCAAGGTTGTTCTTATTACTCAAATTTTGTTGGCGTTATTGCGCTTTGTTGGAGAGAAATAATATATATACATACAAAATAAAACATCTTTACTTAATCTTTTATAGCTTTGACTAAGCAGAACAGTAGAATAACTTGAAAGTGACATAAGCCCCTAATGGCCTTATGACGCATTAGCAAAGCACGTGTGGCCAAATTGAGAATACATTGCAGCGTCTCATAAATATATTTTCTCTTTTGTGTGCTTGGCTCTTGTGAAAGATCTACGATTGCAAAAAAAAATGTAAGCTTTCGATGTTCTGTCGGACAAATCCAGCAAGCTTTGAATATTTTAACGGTGTCCCTAAATGCATGCAAAGCAAACTTCAGTCATGACGCATTTATTGTTATTATTGAGACTGAGGGTAAGACAAAGTATATAAATGCTGTCAACTAAAAAGAACAACAACACCAACGTCTCGGACAGAACGATATAACTTTGAGGTGGTTAGGGACTTTGTCTACCTGGGCTCCGCCATGAACCCAGACAATGACACTAGTGCTGAGATTAAACGTAGATTATCTATTGTTAATCGCTGTTGGCTTGGGCTAGAAAGGCGATTGAGTAGCAAGGCCCTCTCTCGAAATACTAAAGCAACACTATATAAGAGCCTAATCGTCCCAGACCAGCTTAATGGCGAATAGGCATTGAAAGCGGTTGTGGTTAATCTATTTGTTTCGAGAGAAACATTTTTCGAGAACAATTTTTTTTTAGGACCTAGCCAAAAGAGGTAGGTCCAGGGCCACTGAGGTTGATAGATAATGTACAGCGAATGGAAACATCACCTAACTGGAATTCAAAATGTAAAGTTTCGTAATAATTTTTCGAAAAATATATAGTAACCTCCGGTGTTCCCCAAGAAGTCACATTGGAGCTATACTTTTTATTCTGTTTGTGAATGATACTGTCAAATTTATTCCTGAATGTTATTTCTTAATTTTAGCGGATGACTTTGAGATATCATATCATTGACTTCGTAGAATTGAAGCTAAATTTGACCAGTTGAGATCCTGCCGCACATTGTCAGCACATCGTTCTCCTTCCGACCTAGAGGAAGTGAATATATAAGAACAAGATGGAATATAGAGCCGGAGCTCTTACCAATCCAGTATGGCAAAGACGTTGCAGCTGAGGAACAAGAATTATATGAACGGCGACGCTGTTTATTCAAGATGGAAAAATTTAGGAGCGTACCTTACCGTAAGTATCACTTATCACACATTTCTCTCGTGCTAGCTGATAGACAACATATATAGAGAACGACGTCACAGTCGGAGGTAGATAATTTCTTCACAATTTATTGTAAGACAATGAGTGGCACGAGCAACATTATTCAGATTTCATCGGTATGTACTCCTAACAAACAAAGTAATTCCTTCAAACATTCCGTGGTAGGACTGTTCAAAGCCTTTCCGGTAAGATAAATTCCCCAGTGAGAAATGATCTCAGTTACAGGCGTCTTAGGCCACAGAAGACTCATGAGATGGCCTTGATGTATTGCAAAGAGCTATTTCACGTGAGAGGCCGTCAATGGGGAGTGTTCAGTCCTTGGGAGTCTAACGGTACGTAACCCATTCCATACTCCAGAAACGACACACAAAGCGATATAGATGTATGCCTTACCTCAACCAATAATTACGGAATCGTATGAAACCGTAGGCGAATTAAAAATAACAACAATAGTACCATGCAGACGCCGACACATCCAAGCTAAGGTCAACTCTACGCGAATTACCATATCAATTTCGAAACGTGACTGGGGTGTCAACTATATACAGTTCCCACCCACTCTCTGTTGAACGAAATTATTGATTTCTTTTATTTTTTATTTTTGTTTATAAAACGATCGTTGAATTAAAATTATAGCCAAAACGGTAGCAGCACTAATCCAGCAACAACCAATTCAACATGTTCAAATACAATATCAAAGAGAAGTGTTCAAAGAACAAACCAACTTGCCTAGAAGTTATTATTTTTCCAAACCATTGTCATTTTTGCTGCCATTGATGGCGATGCTACTAAGCCTCAAATAATAGTACACCCTTCGGTTACTCTGCAACCATTGGCAGTTCCAGGTGTTGTCACTACCACTAGCAGTCAGGTTATTTCCAGGAACTACAATGGGACCGCCACCGCTTCAGTTCCAGCTGCTGATCCTTTTGCATCCAGATACATTTTATCTCCTACGACATTGACCCCGAGTTATGTTTCAACACTGGTTGCGTAAAATTTAGCTTCATTTGACATTTGACAACCTCCAGGACTTCACCTTTTTAAAGGTAGGTAGGAGTGGCGGTTTAACTAAAAACCCAAGTAGCACCATGTGCCGTTTGTTACCACAACTCATTTGACCTGGTTGTTTAAGATTATCAATAGGAGGTTTTATATCCAGCCTGTGGAATTCAAGAAGGTTATCAATTCCCTAATACCACTTTTCGAGACCTGTTCAAGGGAGTCGAAGAAGGGTCTACCAAGAGATCTTTGTCTGGCCCTAGCTAGTGCTGGACAAACGCAGAGGTAGTGAGTGAGTGTTTCCTTTTCGGCTGCGTCATTACAGCTACGGCAGTGTGTATTATGTGGGATGCCTAGTCTTAATGCATGTTCCCCTATTGGCCAATGGCCTAGATTATCGCTGTTATTCTGGCAATATCTTTACGTGATTTGCTTAGCAGGTGGGTAGTTTTTTCCGTGCTGTAGTTTGGCCACATCCTTCTTGATATGATACAGTTCGTCAGCCTCCTCCATCTGAGGTTTGCCTTCGATAGGAATTCTGAGGAGATCTTTGCTTTGACTGCTCCAAGCGGTATGTGCACCGATTCCGCAAGTGAACAGTGAAGGGCAGAGCCTTGCCTGGCCAGCTCGTCAGCATGTTCGTTTCCGTAAACGTTGCTATCACCTGGAACCCAGACCAGGGTGACCTTGAACTGGTCAAGCAAGGCCAGCTCCTTACGGCATTCTAATACTAATTTTAAGGTTATATTGACTGAGGCGATAGCCTTGATGGCAGCTTGACTATCAATAAAAATGTTTATCTTTTGCCTCGGAACTATGTTTGTCTGTAGTTTGATTTGATGACAGGCGACAGGCCTCGCGGATGGCCAGTGATTCCGCCTGAAACACACTGGCCGTATCCGGTAGCCTAACGGATTTTGCGATATTAAGAGACTCAGAAAAAACACCTGCACCTACTCCACAGTCCATTTTTGAACCGTCTGTGTAGTTTGTTAAGTTCGTGTCAACCGGCCATCCTGCCAATCTAATCTTGAAGGGAATTTTACTTTAAAATGTTTAGTGAATAACATTTTGGGAGTGATATAGTCCGTTGAAGGGGGTATAAGTTCTCTTGATAGAGAAAGCAGAATGTTGCTATGACCGTAGGGTTTCGCAGACCAGCACCCCGACTCTCTGAGTCTGATCGCGCTATGTGCTGTGATGCTTGTAATGTGAAGGTATAAAGTTAACAGATGCAGAAGGATTATAAGGGCGTCTGACGGTGTTGTCCTTAGAGCGCCTATGGTGCCTATGCATGCAGTTCTTTGCACTTTGTTTAGTTTGATTATGTTGTAAGATTTACTTAGAGCCGGCCACCAAACTATTGACCCGTAGGTATAAGGATTGGTTCTACAACGGCTGTGTACATCCAAAGGGTCAGTTTTGGTTGTAGGCCCCATCTTTTACCAAATGTTCTATTGCAGGCGTAGAAAGCAATGTATGCTTTCTTTACCCGTTGTTCGATGTTAAGTTTCCAGTTGAGCTTGGGATCCAGGATTACTCCTAGATACCTAGCGCTGGTGGATAAGGATAGCTGTTGGCCGTTTAGGCGAGGAAGTGTGAAGACCCGACTTTTCGTTTGAGTGGTGAAAAACATCAGTTCGGTTTTGCTCGGGTTTACACCTAGACCACACCTCCTGGCCCATTTGCTAACCTTCCCGAAAACATTTTCCATAATTTCACTAATTACGGAAGGAAACTTCCCTGACACCAGTATCACCACACCATATCGTCCGCATATCGGACCACTTTAATTCTTTCTCTGTCTAAAGTTAAGAGTATTTTGTTCATCACTATGAGCCACAGCAGTGGTGAGATAACACCTCCTTGGCGTGTGCCTCTGCTGGCAAATTTTGTTGTATTGCTATTACCTAGTGTGTACTGAATTATTCTACTACTAAGCATAGAGACAATCCACAGACTTAGATGATTCTCTATCCCTAGCTCTGTAAGGGAGTCCAGAATTGCTTCAGTGTGTACATTGTTGAAAGCTCAGTGGCTGTGGTGGTGTAAGTAATGGATCCAGTTTGACTTTTCCACTTGCGCAGCACAATCCAGCTGTTTCTCTTTTGAACTTTAACGCATTGCAATATCGGCATACAGTCGTCATTGCGGTCCAATATCTAAATTGTCATCATCACTGTAGTTCGCAGTGGGATCATATTGGAATGCCAAGCGATTGTATGATGCCAATGATCTTCGTGTGCTCACGCGTTGCCTCAATCGGGCATTTTCTCTTATTATATTTTGTCTTTCTTCGCTTAAGTTCCTTGAATACACTTGTTGCTCGCTAGCATGTATTGTGCGGCGGCCGATGTTTGCACGTCGGCCTCTAGGCATTTTGGACTATGTACAGACTGGTGAATTTAACTTCAAATGCACGATCCACATTATTTTCACAGCTCAACTTACCACCTTAAGGACCAATGCCTGCTGTTGAAATTGATTACAAATTTGCACAATACGCGTGATTGATTTGATGGTTTTCAATTGAACTGTTAGGAAACGAATAACTTTAACCTCAATTTCACAGTGAACACAAAACCGGTTTTAAGTTAGCGTTTGCAAGAACGTGCGCATAATAAATGTCACATGAAATTAACTGAGTACAATGAGTAGCTGTCAAACAATGTATCACGCACCGGCGCCATCTACTTAAAATGAAACGTACTTATTTTCATGAGGGATACTCACACACCGCGTACTGGCGCCATCTCCTCCATTACTATGCAAAACCATATTGGTTTGTAGTACATGCTATGGATCAGAGATGGGGCTGTGTGTGAAAAATGATTTTCCCTGTTTTCCTGCTTTTCTGTTGACATTTTTCCTGAATCGGTTAGTGCGTTCTGGAGTTATAGCGTCAGGAAGGAAAACCCGACTTATTTTTATACATCAAAAAATCCTTTGGAGCTGCGCAAAACCATTGTAAGAATAAATCGTTTCTTGCATTTTTGTGCTGCTTTTTCACACCCATCAGTATTATAGAATAAATTTTAATAAACCAGCATTCAAACCAACGACTTGTCGCTGTCCAAACAAAAATTTGCGATTGCACCGATTGTGAAATTAGCAGGTTGTTTGCGTTTCTTTGCAGAGGGTGGATATCAAAAATGAGCTGGTTAAGACCACGAAGTTGGTTCGGCCCCATCATCATTTATCGTTTTACTATCCGAAGTTCTTAATATTTTTGAGCAGGCGCATTGCACTCAGTGGATAGCTTTGCCAACACCGAACGAACAACGCAAGATTGCTCTACACTTTTATGCAAAATACAGGCAAATACAGTATTGTAGCGGCATTGATGGAACGCATGGCAAAATTATTTCGCCGTCAGCAAATAAGCATTCATTTTATAATAGGAAAGGAATGATGCAGTTTAAATGTTTTGCTGGGTAAGTGAAAATCGTATTATATGACTTCATGACTAAACACTGACCTACACTTATACAGGTATGTGGCAATGAATTGAGAATTCGTTTCATCAATGCTATGCACACTGGAGCTTGTATAAAGATTCCTTCATATGGAATTTGAACTTGAATTTTCCATCTGTTCTTTGGGCAGTGTTGGATACCCCTTAGAACCGTGTCTTTTAACGCATCATAGAACACCCGACTGCGGTTCTATATTAAAGAAAGATGTAAGTTCATTCACGTTGCTGAAATATTATTGAGAGAACCAACAGCGTTCTTAAAAATAGATGGAGGAGGATCTATAGGTACTACGCTCCCGCAAGAGCTATTAAAATCGTTAATTTTTGTGCAGCGCTGCATAAGATTTGCATCTTCTGTAAGTGATTTTTGATTTTTTCGAATACTACGACTGATGAGGAAATTGATATTAACGAAGTTGAAAATTTAGAAACTACATCATCAGGTTTTACTTTTTAACAGCAGGACAGCGCATTCGCTCTAACATTTCCAGTACTCTTTAAATTTGATAAACCAACATTTCAATAAAACACATTTGTGTTAACTCAACATATCTTTTATTCGCATTTGTTTTCAATCAAATAAACCAAACTAAAAGAAAGAAAATATTTAAAATATTGACTTTAAGCTCTTCCAGCTCCATTCATCTATTTTTTTTTTTAAGTGAAAACATCTTTAGTCATAGTTCACGACACTGTTATAGTCCGTCCAAAAAGAGTTGAACCTTCCCATGTTATGTGCTGCGAAGGTAGTTGGTTGGTCGCCGTTGTTGCATGACCCGGCGTCGATTTGAAGACGGGCAGATGTTGAATTATATGCAACTTCAGCCTCCACCTCCTGCTCTCCTTTTTTTTTTTCAGAAGGAGGAAATCCGAAGGAATTGAACATTTCGACACCCTCAACTGCTTCCCTTATGCCTTTGGATCGGTCCAAACCTACATATATATATACGAGTATGTATTTATTATATTTTTCAGAAGTACGAATATGTTTCTATTCATCTTTTTCCACTCAAACTCACTTTGGGGGTCCTGCGCGGTTGAAATGTGAGTTGCTTCCAAAATTCGGCTACCTTTTCTTTATTTTCCTTGGTGAATCCTCTTGCAATGTCTGGTTTTCCATCATTTTGTTGAGCAGTAAATCGCTTTGCCTTTTGTTAATTGTTTTGCTTCTGAAATAAAAAAATACTTAACATAAATTTCCATTCTGTTACCCTGGAGTAAAAAAGAACTTACATGGTGGTTCTTCATGTTCTTCTCTTGTTCGCTTCTAATGTGATAAATAGCTGTAAATTCCGACCGAAACCGTGGGGCTTACCGCGATTGTAAGACTAGTTCTGACCTAGGGCTCGGTCATTTCGAAAGAGGCTGTTAACACCAAATCCCACCTCAAGAATTTGTATACAAATTACAGATGACCGCCTGTATAGGTATAACTGTTTCACTAAAAGCTTCACCACAAAAAGGCCTAGAAACACTGCTGAACCAACCAAGTATGACTTTGGCAAGAAGTTTGTATACCGGACAGTATCAGTCTCCATTTATACCGACTGGCCAATCACTGCAGCGATCAACTCCAATCTGGTAAACTCAAGCTCTGTGCCTCTCTGAACTAAGAGCGATTATCCATCAGTCAATACTGCTGTTCTGGGTTCCTGGACGAGGCAGCGCAGCGGATTAACTGGCCAGTCGTGGCTCTGAAATGCACATACTATATTAGGTGACAGACAAGTACTACCTGCAGCTAAGAACTTCATTCATAATGCCTCATTAGGCTTGGCAAAAGAACGATGGAACAACACTTACGGTTGCATCATAACTCGTACTTTGTGGCCCACTATTGAAACTGAATAGTCAAAGATACCTACTAAAATCTCTTGATAGAAACCGAATGGTTTTGTTGGTTGCATGTCCTACCATGCACTAATCACAATTCGCCTCTATAGCTTCTGGGTGAAATTGCATATAATGCAAACTGTCCCTCTAACCTTACCTAACCTAAGACCACATAAATAGAAACAATACAAATACATCACGGACTTCAGTTCTACCCTCAGCTGACAACAGGCATTAAAGCTCGCCATAACATGTAAAGATATTAATTAATCTTCAAACATTATTGTGTAAAATAAATTTGATGTAAGACCTGGCACACAAACGAGGGTAACCTGTTTTGACTTTTTATTGACTAAGCCAGGGGTTCCCAAAGTGTGCGACGCTGCGCCCTGGTGCGCCGTAGAAAGTAATGAGGGGCGCCGCGCCGTGAGGAGTTATTAACAAAAATACAAATTTATTTAAGCTTCGCGTTCTAAACTGAATTTTGAAAAATACCTCACTCGGCACTTGCCTAATTTATTTGGTCTGTTGTAACATTTGACTGCAATAGTGCAATGGCAGTAACTTTTTGTCAAACTAAGTCGACTGCGCATTTTTTTTTAATTTCATTTGACACATCAGTCCTGCGAGAACGATAAATATAAATTCTTCAAATAAGTCGAAGACAAGCGGGTTATTTCTGTGCAAAAAAGCGTTTGTTGGAACAAGAGGTATAAACTGCGGCGAAAAGTAAAACCAATAACGGGAAATATATTCAGTAGTTTGAAGGGTCGGACGTGTCGTCGTGTTTTCTTTTAATTGTGTAGTTTGTTTTACGCCAACAATTTCACGCGAAATGAACAGATCAATAATTAAATATAATAAAAAACTCATGTTTTAACTTTTGTGCCTATCTATCTTTTATTTAATTCGACGGGTCATATCTCCAGTAGTCGAACACTTAGTTGTTCATTGTGAAAAAATCACTAACTGTGAGAGAACCATTGGATATAACATACCACGAAAAATTATGGAGCTGTCATAACACAAACATTTTAAAATAAAGTTAAGTTTTTTACTGTAATTGTTATTGTTTTTTTTATAAAAAAATTATAACTAAAAAAAAGCATTATTCCCCAGTAGTCGAACACTAGCTTCCTAAGCCCGAACATAAAGTTTCCTTAATTCGAACACTAGATTTCGTGTACTATATTTTAAATTAAGAAAATGAGAAAAATCCATGTTTTGGCTTTTATTTAAAACATAAAAAACAACTTAAAAAGAAATAAATAAATTGGATTTTTTTTTTTTGCATGCGATGAAATTTTAGCAAAAGATCAAAACTTGAACGGTTTTTTATTAATACGATCGGCTTTGTCTAGAACCAGTTTAAGTGCTTAACATAAGTTAATTTTTGTAACGAACTTATGACGTAAACGCTGCCATTCTCTTATTGATGCCTTATAATCGCACTTAGCGTGGAGGTAACATCTGCAGACTGCATAATGTGTGTGGTGTTATAGGGGGTAGTGAGTATCTGATTTTTGGAGCGTTAAATCATATTCAATCAAGCCATCCATTGAAGTCATTGGCAAGATATTTGTATAAGGTTTCCCGTTTCAGAACGACCAATTATCCAATCTTTCGGCATTTTTTCGTCAAGTTTTGATGGTGAGTTTTGTAAGTAAGGAAATACAATTTCAGGGGGTAATGTTACTCCATTTGAATACCAAAAGTACCGTTAAGTTTTCTTTTTCATTTGATAATTTGACTTCATGCAAATTTCGAAAACGTTTAGGGCCAATAACTTTTCAGTTTTGGGGCCTAAACTGAAGGATGTTTCGTACCCATTAAAAATCCGTGAAGGGTCGTCGAACATATCCTTGGCATTCGTTTCTTTTAAAAGGTTTCCAAATCACGGAACCATTTTCGAATGCTTTCTTTAGTAATGACGACTCTGGCTTTACGTACATAGATTCAGATATTCGGAGACTTAACTCTTTAAGACGCTTCAAAAAACTATAATGCCACTTCTTTCCCGGTCGATCGTCTTTGAAAGGAGTTGGTCGTTTTTCATCCCTTACTAGAACATCTAAGAGTTCATTTGGTATTTGCGGGAATCCGCACTTTGCAATGTTAATGAGCCAATCTACGACAATGCATTCCTCACTTTCTGTAAGGACTGTGATGAAAGGTCGCTTAAGTCCGTCTACGATCTTCCCATGAACCCCACCATGGATTTTAGTTATGGGTACACCAAACTCCCTACTCGCTGCCCGAATGCTTAACCCACCCTCACGAAGAGCCTTTAAAGCGTTTGCTAGTGAAGCTTCACTATAATTCTGGTTCTCGTTTCATTCTGTCTGAAATAAGACAGTTTCCAAAGTAATTTAAAAAAGGATGAAACCTGTTCGGAATAAGGAAACCTAAAATATTGAGTTTCCTTGAACCGAACACTGAGGAAAAAATTGTTCGAATACTGGCCCCAACGATCTCGATATAATTATGAAGAGAAAAACTCTAAAAAAAAATTAGATTCTGTTATATTCATTAACTGAACAGGAACACTAGTGTTCGAATAGGAAACTTGAAGAACCTTGGTTCCCTATGATCGAACGGTCAACAAATAATAAAACTATTAAGTATTCAGATAAAAACTTTACTAAAAAGACATAAAATAGATATAAACTAATAAAACGAGCATTGAAAATAAACATTTACCTGCATTTTCAAACAAAAAAGCACACTTTCCTTCAACACTAGCAACAGTTTGTTTTTTCTGCAGAACCCGCACTCAAACGCAATCCCTGAAGACTCAATTTAAACAGCAGTTTTGTAACGTTAAAAATAATATTGTACTAGTTGATATTGCAAAAACGATTAAAGGTAATACCACAATGTAGCATTTGCGTTTGTAGGAGTGGAAAATCTTAGAAATATACAGTTTACACAGCTTTTTACAAAAATTGTTCGACTACTGGGAGTGTTTGAAATTAGGCGACCCTACCCTGTTTCTTTTTCAAATATCTAGGGTAGGGCGTCGTGACAAAATAATAAACTTGTGGGTGCGCCGCGGGCTGAAAAAGATTGGGAACCACTGGACTAAGCCAATTAACTTAATGGCTGTCCTTCCGTACGTATATGCCATTCTTTTGCCTCCGTTGTGTTTAGGTGTAATTTGATTCGACGGCAGGTTTCTTGAGTAAAAACTATTTTTAATTAATAAAAAAAAAAGATAAAAAGGAAAATAGACAATTGCCACTATACTTCGTACGTCTCTCCCCACCACATAAGCCCATTTTTCCCTCATCAAAATGAGCCCCAGAAGTCATCCTTCATTTCTACGACATGATAGAAAAAACCCTCATCCGATTTCCATTAGAACCAGCATCCGAGAGCGCTGTTCTCACATTTCTTGGGAACCTTCGATTTGGAATTTCATTTCTATTTTTGATTTGTATTACTTTCTCATCTCCCATCCATCATCATCCTCATACAGTTCCCCTTGCATTCGATATCAAATCGATGTCCCTGTGTTAAAGTTTCTCTCATACATAATGCATTCGAAGTCGCACCCTCTACGTCCCCTATCGCACTGTTCAAAGGAGCTTCCTCGGATATCCTTGCATTGCCAGAAATATTTCATATTCGATTCAATTTCGAGTTAACGATAAAGAATCCAATCCAGCAATACTACGCTATCGAAACGTAAACCAAAAAAAATACCTAAAATCAGGACATTCTGTGAAACAA
This sequence comes from Cheilosia vernalis, assembly GCA_949126925.1. Lineage (NCBI taxonomy): Eukaryota > Metazoa > Arthropoda > Insecta > Diptera > Syrphidae > Cheilosia > Cheilosia vernalis. Next base: position 43,120,050 of record OX421359.1, read on the forward strand.
ATCCATCGTCCTGCCGCACTACAAAAAAAATATACACCTGCTATACCTATAGAAAAGATGGTAACACGGCACCTCATTGTTACTGCTTCACTTAATTCTGAATATTGATTAACTGAAGGATTTGTGTTGTTTGCAAATGAATCCTTGAAAGTGACTGCATATTCATTATTTTCAATCTGTTTTATTAAACATTAGGTACTTTCCATCGTTGGTAATTGAGAGAATTTCCACCGAAAGAAAATGAGAAAACTCCTTTCGACTTCGTTTCACATTTATCTTAAACGCCGCCGCCGCGCCGGTCTCTGGCCTTGCTCTATGTGAAAACCTGTCTAAGTGCGCTGTGAAAAATTACCAAGGCTTCGGCCGGAAGAAATTTCCTCTCTGTTCAGCGCCTCAGGACGAAAACTCATATTTTGCGAAGCGCGAAAGCCATAGAGAATATTAACTCACTTCATTGTTTCTAGCGATTCATGGAGAGGTAGCTGCTACGTGCTTGCAGCCTCCAAATGAAATTATGGGATGTCGGTAAGAAGTGCACATAATTCAAAATGCGATTCTGTTTCTCGCTCCAGCCAAATCGAATAAATGTGGAACACATTTTATTGAGACAAGCTGTGGCGCAGAATTTTTGCATGTGTTTTTAAAATGCTAGTTCTGGATATTGCCAAAAGTTCTGGGGATGTTTTTTACATGCCAACATTTATTGAAAGGAAGCGGAAATGAATTCCTAGGCGGTGGGGTTCTCTTTGGGTAAGAGGAAAAACGAATTTGGCACACGACTGGTGGCATATGGACTTACGACTTTTTTCTCCTTTGCAATGCCAATCGATGGTTCATTTCCTATTCCGATTTCGGAGAGCAGTATAGTTGAGTTAGGGCCGAGTTGAAAGAAAAATTCTGGTGGTATGGATAGCTCTTTGGTTTTATAGCCTAAACACATTAATTCGGCTGCAAAACAGGCCCATTAATTTATAGGTTTTTCGCTGGATTCCATTGAATAAAGCTTTATTCGAAAGAAAGTTAGGGAATTGCCTGTCAAAGCGAAGGTTTCAATTCTGCGCTTTGTTACTCCTCGAAGCAATTGTATCGTTTATTATATATTCAGAACTCCAAAGACTGTGATCATTTGCGGTAAGTTTGGATGCGACCACTGCATGCATGCATATGATCCATACAGAATACATTTAATATTTCCTTTCCATTTCCCTGTTTTATGATTCTATTACTGAAGTCCTTACTGAAGTCAAATTGTTATTTGGGTTTAATAGTGTAGAAGCATTAACGCTTTCAAAGGTTGATGACCATCTCCTTGGTCGCTTCGAACGCAAAATTCTTCGAGTGATTTTCGGTACCGTTCGTACAGCGACATCGACCTTAAAAGAACGTGTCAGTCCTCTAAGATGACTACTTCATACAGAGCAAATGGACACCCATGGTCCAAAGGGCCTTCCATTTCAACCCGGAGGGACAACGCAGTAGATGAATTCTTCACTTTAGGTTGCGGGCGAGTTACGGTCATTCGGCTTCAACATCCACGAGTAGACTTAACATAAAGCTCGGACGAGTCGTCGAGTCTATCGAAACTCTCGCTCTTGATTTTTTTTTTGTTGAGAGGGTTCTAGTGGTGTTTGGCTGACAGGCAGTACGGCTGAGTTCATAAAAGTAAAAATGCGGCAGTACTGCAATTTTTGCGTTCATTAATGTAAAAAGGTTAGGTTAGGTTAGGTAGGCGGGTTGGCGTGGAATACTCCGTGCCACACTCAGGTCAATGATGACCCATTGTGATACCCATTGGGGGAAAAGGTTGTCCCTTACCCATGTTAACCCTATCTTTACATATTTGAGATTAATTACTCACTGTGCCGTTGGATACAAACCATCCTGTGGATTTGATGAAGCTCATTATCTTGTCTACTGGTGTGCTAGATAGCTCGTCTATGTCGTGGAAGAAGTGTCTTCCTAGGAGTCTGTGCCTATTGTGTTGGAGGCTCGGGCAGTGGCATAGGAAGTGGGTTGTGTCCTCAATAGCTTCCTCATCACCGCAGCCTCTACAAAGTTCTTCTTCTGTCAAGCGTAGTTTCTTCATGTGATACCGCAGAGTGTTGTGCCCCGTTAGGATTCCTACGAGGGTGGAGAGGGATTTCCTGTCCTTTCGTATTAGACTCTCGGTTCTTGCTTCATTAAAGCTTGGCCATAGCATTCTTGTAGTATGGCAAGTTTCCAGTGTGGTCCATCTAGCGTTCGCCTCCCTTGTAGCTTTTCTCCCGGCTTCAAGCTTTAGTGAGCAAGGCGGGATATTCACAGAGGGGTCGGCTTGTTCTAGTACAGCTGCTGAACCTAGTCTAGCTAATTCGTCCGCTTTCTCGTTGCCTGGAATACCTTCATGTCCCGGAACCCAGCAGAGCAATACCTTATGCTGAGTGCCAAGAACATTGAGTTCTTCGCGACAGCATTTCACAAGCTTTGATTTTATTTCTGTTGCAGTTAATGCTTTTATGGCTGCCTGGCTGTCGATAAAGAAGGTAATACCTTCAGGTGGTATTGCCCTTATCGCAGACTCACGGGCTGCCGTTGTCACTGCCAAGACCTCTGCTTGGAAGACACTGCTGTGGTCGGGGAGGCGTATCGATATAGAGATACCCAACGACTCGGAGAAGACGCCTGACCCCACTCCGGTTTCCATTTTAGAACCGTCTGTAAAAACGGCTATGGATTGTGCATTAGGCACAAGTCCGTCTTTCCATTCCTCTCTGCTGGGATAGGCGCTCGAGAATGGTTTTGTGAACTCCAGATATGGTGTAATATAATCTGTGTTTGGTACATAACCAAAATATTTCTGTAGGATCAACGAATGACCCTTTTCATTCAGTTTCCATTTTACTGATTGGCTTATTCTCATGGCGCTAATGGCGGCTGAAAGTTGTATAAAGATATCTAGCGGCAGCAGATTGAGGATAGCCTCAAGACCTGCGGTTGGAGTTGTCCTCATCGCACTGGTGGTGCCGATGCACGCTAGTCTTTGTACTTTCGTGATAGCCTTTAGATAGGTGGCTTTGTTTGTTGCCGGCCACCATACGAGGCTGCCATATGACAATATAGGTCTTACTATAGCCGTATACATCCACAGTTTAATTTTGGGGGATGGTCCCCATGTTTTTCCAAAAATTCTGCTGCAGGAGTAGAAGGCTATTGTGGCTTTTTTGATTCTTTCATAAGTGTTCAATTTCCAGTTTAGTTTTTTGTCCAATATAAGTCCCAAGTATTTTGCACTATCAGATATTCTGAGGGGTGTACCGCCAACAGAAGGTGCGACAAACTGTGGTATCTTTCTTTTATTTGTAAATAAAACCAGTTCAGTTTTCTGGGGATTTAAAGATAGGCCGGAATTCCGGGCCCAGATGTCGAGGGTTTTGAGAGCGCCATCAATTAGTTCGGTGAGTGTTGGAAGGAATCTTCCTGTGGCCAATAACATTACGTCATCGGCATAAGCCGTTGTTTTGACGCCACTGTTTCTAAGCTGCATAAGAACCTCATTTAGAACTAAGACCCACAGCAGTGGGGAAATAACCCCACCCTGAGGAGTCCCTCTAGAGGCATAAGCTTCTCGCTTAGAGCCCCCAAGTTCGGCTATGATATGTCTTTCTTCGAGCATGCTGACAAAAAACCTGCATTATCTTTGCATGACGGCAGTTTTATTTGCGTTCATATAAGTAAAATGACAGTCAAACTGCGATCAACTCTGCATTGAATTTTATTTTGTTGCCGAGTTGCAGGAAGATGGCAGGAACAAAAATATGTAAGCAAAATAAATGAAAATTAAATAGATACCTACATCCAAATTTGAAGGTTTTTGTTTTATTAAAAAGTTAAAATATATTATTTGTGTGTTTATAGGAATGAAAGTGAACAAAAATTATGGTCGGATGCTGACACTAAACTGCTGATTTCGATCCGTCTAGGCATCAAGTCGGAATTTATATCAGGCCGAAAAAAATCTGTTCTTCGGGGAAAAGTTTTTACGGAAATGAAAACTCTTTCGCCCTTGTTGCCTTACAATAGAGAAGATATTACAAGAAAATATCAAAATTTAAAGGTAACCTATTAAAGGATAAGAACAAGGAACAGACAAAGCGGGAGAGATGTCTCTTTGTGGTACTATTTCCAGCAATTTCAGGAGGTGTACGGATGCCGGCATAATGTTGAACCTCCTCATGAGCTTGTGGCAGAGATTTTTGGGCAAAGCGACGAAAGTGATAAAGAAGATGAGATTCCAAAAAAGAAGACTAAAAAATATTGTTCAAAATTGTCAAATAATCAGATAAAATAAGATCAAAAGTTCTCATTTCATTACACAAAACATTAGAAAGAATTACCGATTCAGCTTTTCTTTTTTCTCAAAAAAAATAGCTTTCAGCTTTTCTTTTTTCTCAAAAAAAAAAAAAAAAAATAGCTGTGGATTTATTTTTTTTATATTGTGTGTTAATTTTAATTTAGTTTAAAATCAGAACCAGAATTCTATAAACCGGTCAATGATCTGCGAACTGTAAATGTTCAAATTTTGTGTCAATGAAATAAACCATTGTTGTCATTTTTTTACTGCATATATGAACTCTTTTTTGGAAATGCAAAACTACTGCAAACTTTCAGCAGTGTTTCTGTTCATAATTGCATTGAATCAATATTTTTTGCATGGCATGAGCAACAATGTTACAATTATGAACTCGCCCTACCTCTCTGTTTCATGTCTTCATATTCTTTTGCCTACACAGTAGACAGTACACACATCAGCGTTACCAAGTCAGAGCTTTCAGCGTTAATTCTAGTGCCCAAAATTTTACCTAGTGCCGCCAAAGTAGATTTAGTTCTTGGGCGTTTTTTAGTGATTAAACTAATATTTTAGTGTTTTTTTTTAACGCTGCCGTTGCAAACCGCCTTTTCTGCATACTTTACAGGCATATAGTTACCACAGGGGAAATTAAAAAAAAAAAATTAAATGCATGTAATACCTACCTATTATTTTTTAAGTTTTATTGAAGTTTTTATTTTTATTTATTTTTATTTTATTGTGCAATCGCCATAATGACTGAATATGATTAAACTTTTGTTTTTATTGTTTTTTTACTGTTATTTTTTTATCTACTTTATCCAAAAGGTCTGAGTGGTTTCCATGATAATTGATGGATTTTACTTTCTCATAATTTTTTTGTGGACTTCTCTTGTATTTATTCCTTCGTATTGCAATCTCAAAAATATCTTTTACTTTTTACAATAGCTTATTCCCCAAAGCTTGACATGGTCTGCATTTTAGTGGACTAGGTATAGGTATACTCAAAGAATTATCTACTCTAAGTAAATTTCTTTACAGGGCCTACCATGAATAAAGAAAATAACGTCAAACACAAAAGTAAATCTTTCTGGCCATTTATTAATTCTAAAAGAAAAACGGTCGGATATCAAGTCCTCTGATTTAGGCTCCAGTCTTGATTTGTTCGCTGACTTCTTTGAATCAGTCTATTCAAAATCAGGTTTAACTAGACACTCCATTGGCAATATACCAAGTAAGGTTGATATTGGCTCAATTATATAAGGCTCTGATGAAGTCCACTCGACCCTTAAGTCACTTAAGCCCAATCCCATGGGTGGTGCTGATGGCATCCCAGCTATAATTCTTAATTCGTGTTGTTGTGACTCCCTCTGTCTCCCTTTACTCAATATTTTTAACCAATCTCTTTCTGATGGTATGGGGAATTTGCAAATTATCGGCTATTCCTAAGCTATTTGAAAGCATATAGTTAAAAACAAACTTGATCTTTTTCACTAAGGAGTTCTTATCGGAAGCCCAGCAAGGTTTTGTATCCGATCGATCTACCACCACCAATTTGGCACTTTTTTCATCATATGTTGTCAACGCTATTGAAAACAAATGTCAGGTCGACGCAGTGTATTGTGTATACCGACTTCAGTAAAGTCTTTGATTCAGTGAATCATAGTATTTTTCTGAAAAAGGTTCCCCAAGGTAGCCATTTAGGTCCATTGCTTTTTATTATTTTTATTAATGACGTTACTTTGGCGATTAAACACTCTCAATGTCTGTTATACGCCGACGATCTAAAACTATATATTTGAACTAGCAAACCCGACGAACTCCGTTTCGCCACCAGATGGCTTCGTTTTTTGTAACATTTCGTTTCAGGATTTAAAGATGAAGAAAAATTATTATTTTTTTCTTGTATTTATTTCATTTCACATCACGATTACAAAAATGAAGTGTAATTTAGTTGAACTTCTCTAAGTAAAAAATGAAAGTGAATCCAAAGTAAATACTGAATCGAAGCGTTATACGTGTCCGCAAATTATCCGTTTCATTGAAGTGCTCTTTGGTAAACCACATTTTTTGTTTTTTGGTCTGACGTTAACACAAACAAAGCGGATGGTTTCCCAACTCGTGAATACGCAACGTATTGCTGCCCATGTGAAAAACAATGATTTTCTAAATGAAAAATTGCTTGCAACTGTTCAATAATTCGTCTCTTTAACTGTTGTGTTCCCTGTATATTGCACCGCACATTCAGCTGATCAACCATCGACGAAATGAAATATATTTGCAGAAATTGATGCGGTTCATCTGTTGTTGGCTGACCTGGTGAACTTCGTACCACCTAATTTTTATCTATTTGAAGCTTTTTTTTTTCGATTTAAACTTAGTTTGGTGATTAAATAAATTTTGTTAGTAATTCAAATTAATTCAATGCCTTTTATTTTCCTGTAAAATAGATGATATTAACATTCAATGCAAAGATTTGTAGTAAAAAATTGCAGTCGTTTGAATTCGAATGGTAAGTCCGTTGGAATCATCGGGATGCGTGGAATCAACACATCTTCTAGTCTATATTCTGCGGTATGCCCGGAAAAACAGTTCGAATGAGCTCTTCCTTAGAATCGGTCATGTGGCAGAAATCAGTGGGCAAAGTGATAAGTCCGGTCGAGATATCAACTGCAATCTTTTCATTACCAATGTCCAACAATTGCTTCGAAAACACATCTGCAGTCTGATCTCGTCAATCGGAGTGTCTTGACATGAAGCCACAAATTTAATGCTTTCAAGCACGCATTTAGTTCGTCAGCTGCAATTGGTCGTGGGAATATCTGGAAGAGTCTCCCGAAAATCACCGGATAATGCAACCATTGCTATTCAAAAAATGTTTTGATAGACACGAAGATCTTTCAACGTCCTGTCCACCGCCACCATTGACCTTTTGTGGGGCCATCGTACATTCGACCCAATCGATCAATTTGCATCATTGTAAAATCTTCGCATTTTTTCTTCGATTTTTCAAGAATGTGTCTGGTTGATTTGCATGTTCAGTGGCAATATCAATGCTGAATGTGCAGTTCGGTAGCCTTCTAACAAAGTTGCTGCTATTCCAGATGAAGTCAATGCCAGGGCAACGAAATTAAGAACGTTTTGGCAGTACCTCCGGGAGCACCCAGAAAGTAAATGCTACCAGTTCTTTTGTTCACAGCTTCCATCAAAGAGTCATACGCAATCATTTGTTGTCGATTCAATTGCAGAACATTTTTACGAACTGCTTCGGCTATTGCTGCAGTATCGTATTGTTTTGTTGTTCTCTTTGCAATTCGTGGTTGAATGCATCGTGTATTGGACGATTAGGTTATATCATGCCCAACTGCGCACTTTATTCGCCATCAATAAACACTAACTCTAAAAGAAATATTTGTAACTTTAACAGCCTAGAAGAGAACTAACCACACCTATCAACTTGGTTGGTAAGCCTTCTCCCTTCACTCTCCACACCGGTACCGAAGGTGTTATGGTAGCTTTGAGCTGCCCTCCCCATAACCCTACTCACGAATGAGCATATAGTACCATGATTGTTACTCATTCATTTTTCCTAACAACTCCTGTTGCCTGTCATCATTGTCCTCGTCATCTCAATCACCCCTCCATTTGAACTTACCCACCTATTCAAATGCAAGGATATTGAAAATAGGTACTTCCCAAACAAAAATGATGGATACAAACAAATCAAAGTATCTACTTCATTTCAAAAAGTTACTTAATGTAACATAGTAAACATAAACAAACTTATTAGGTAGCTAGCTATATCGTATATTAAAAAATAAATTTCAAAATTTTTGACAACAATTTGCTTTGAAAATCATTAAAATAATTGACAACAACAATATTGCTTTTAAAATTTAAAATATTTTTTTTTTGTATTTGAAACTTCTCGATTTCTATCCAGTTTATATTTTTTTCAAAGTGCATTTTCCCATGAAAAACGAAATATGTGCCTACAACGCCAACTGTTGAGAATTTTCCGAATTTTCTTTTTTCATAAACCATCCCTGACTTAAGACGAACAAAACAAAATAAAAATCATTCAAATCGGTTGAGCCGTTCTGGAGTTATATCGTCAGGAAGGAAAACCCGACTTATTTTTATATAGTAGACTAGCAAACCCGACGAACTCCGTTTCGCCACCAGATGGCTTCGTTTTTTGTAACATTTCGTTTGAGGATTAAAAGATGAAGAAAAATTATTATTTTTTTCTTGTATTTATTTCATTTCACATCACGATTACAAAAATGAAGTGTAATTTAGTTGAACTTCTCTAAGTAAAAAATGAAAGTGAATCCAATGTAAATACTGAATCGAAGCGTTATACGTGTCCGCAAATTATCCGTTTCGTTGAAGTGCTCTTTGGTAAACCACATTTTTTGTCTTTTGGTCTGACGTTAACACAAATAAAGCGGATGGTTTCCCAACTCGTGAATACGCAACGTATAGCTGCCCATGTGAAAAACAATGATTTTCTAAATGAAAAATTGCTTGCAACTGTTCAATAATTCGTCTCTTTAACTGTTGTGTTCCCTGTATATTGCACCGCACATTCAGCTGATCCACCATCGACGAAATGAAATATATTTGCAGAAATTGATGCGGTTCATCTGGTGTTGGCTGACCTGGTGAACTTCGTACCAAATAATTTTTATCTATTTGAAGCTTTTTTTTCGATTTAAACTTAGTTTGGTGATTAAATAAAATTTGTCAGTAATTCAAATTAATTCAGTGCCTTTTATTTTCCTGTAAAATAGATGATATTAACATTCAATGCAAAGATTTGTAGTAAAAAATTGCAGTCGTTTGAATTCGAATGGTAAGTCCGTTGGAATCATCGGGATGCGTGGAATCAACACATCTTCTCCTCTATATTCTGCGGTATGCCCGGAAAAACACTTCGAATGAGCTCTTCCTTAGAATCGGTCATGTGGGAGAAATCAGTGGGCAAAGTGATAAGTCCGGTCGAGATATCAACTGCAATCTTTTCATTACCAATGTCCAACAATTGCTTCGAAAACATATCTGCAGTTTGATCTCGTCAATCGGAGTGTCTTGACATGAAGCCACAAATTTGATGCTTTCAAGCACGCATTTAGTTCGTCAGCTGCAATTGATCGTGGGAAAACTGGAAGAGTCTCCCGAAAATCACCGGATAATACAACCATGGCTATTCAAAAAATGTTTTTATATACACGAAGATCTTTCAACGTCCTGTCCACCGCCACCATTGACCTTTTGTGGGGCCATCGTACATTCGACTCAATCGATCAATTTGCATCATTGTAAAATCTTCGCATTTTTTCTTCGATTTTTCAAGAATGTGTCTGGTTGATTTGCATGTTCAGTGGCAATATCAATGCTGAATGTGCAGTTCGGTAGCCTTCTAACAAAGTTGCTGTTATTCCAGATGAAGCCAATGCCAGGCAACGAAATTAAGAACGTTTTGGCAGTACCTCCGGGAGCACCCAGAAAGTAAATGCTACCAGTTCTTTTGTTCACAGCTTCCATCAAAGAGTCATACGCAATCATTTGTTGTCGATTCAATTACAGAACGTTTTTACGAACTGCTTCGGCTATTGCTGCAGTATCGTATTGTTTTGTTGTTCTCTTTGCAATTCGTGGTTGAATGCATCGTGTATTGGACGATTAGGTGATATCATGCCCAACTGCGCACTTTATTCGCCATCAATAAACACTAACTCTAAAAGAAATATTTGTAACTTTAACAGCCTAGAAGAAAACTAACCACACCTATCAACTTGGTTGGTAAGCCTTCTCCCTTCACTCTCCACACCGGTACCGAAGGTGTTATGGTAGCTTTGAGCTGCCCTCCCCATAACCCTACTCACGAATGAGCATAGTACCATGATTGTTACTCATTCATTTTTCGTAACAACCCCTTCGTGAACACTCAAAACGCTCAGAAACTCCTGTTGCCTGTCATCATTGTCCTCGTCATCTTAATCACCCCTCCATTTGAACTTACCCACCTATTCAAATGCAAGGATATTGAAAATAGGTACTTCCCAAACAAAAATGATGGATACAAACAAATCAAAGTATCTACTTCATTTCAAAAAGTTACTTAATGTAACATAGTAAACATAAACAAACTTATTAGGTAGCTAGCTATATCGTATATTAAAAAATAAAGTTCAAAATTTTTGACAACAACAATTTGCTTGGAAAATCATTAAAATAATTGACAACAACAATATTGCTTTTAAAATTTAAAATATTTTTTTTTTGTATTTGAAACTACTCGATTTCTATCCAGTTTATATTTTTTTCAAAGTGCATTTCCCCATGAAAAACGAAATATGTGCCTACAACGCCAACTGTTGAGAATTTTTCGACTTTTCTTTTTTCATAAACCATCCCTGATCTAAGACTAACAAAACAAAATAAAAATCATTCAAATCGGTTAAGCCGTTCTGGAGTTATATCGTCAGGAAGGAAAACCCGACTTATTTTTATATAGTATCGTATATTAAAAAATAAAGTTCAAAATTTTTGACAACAACAATTTGCTTGGAAAATCATTAAAATAATTGACAACAACAATATTGCTTTTAAAATTTAAAATATTTTTTTTTTGTATTTGAAACTACTCGATTTCTATCCAGTTTATATTTTTTTCAAAGTGCATTTCCCCATGAAAAACGAAATATGTGCCTACAACGCCAACTGTTGAGAATTTTTCGACTTTTCTTTTTTCATAAACCATCCCTGATCTAAGACTAACAAAACAAAATAAAAATCATTCAAATCGGTTAAGCCGTTCTGGAGTTATATCGTCAGGAAGGAAAACCCGACTTATTTTTATATAGTAGATTAAGTGCCTATAGGATTGCCAACTAGCACAGTTTGATCTGAAATCTATATCGGACTGGTGTAACTCCAATGATTTAAAGCTTATTATAAAAAAGTGTACCGTGGTATCTTTCTCAAGGTTGTTTTCAATCTTGCAGTTTAATTACGTTATTAATTCTAATCGTCTCCGTAGGGTTGCCGTAATTAAAGATTTAGGTGTTATCCTGGATTCGAAATTCTGTTTTAAAAGTCATATTTACTACATTGTTTTAAAAGCCAATTCTGCCATCGGATTTATTTGTAGAAATTGTAAAGAATTTGGGGACCCATTTGCCCTCTTTCTATATCTCCTTGGTACGATCGCTTCTTGAGTATGCCAATGTCATTTGGGGCTCTGCGTTTAATACTCACTCTGATCGCATCGAAAGAATACAAAGCCGTTTCACAAGACTAATTTTTTTCAAATGCGTCGGAATTTCCGTCCTGAGTATGTAGTAAAATCGAGGCGAGCCATCCATGATGTAATGTTTGTAAGAGATATACTTAGCTATACTATTAGATGCCCAGCCCTTCTTTCAAAGGTACCTATGTAATAAATGTACCTGCTAGATCATTAAGAACTAGCGATTTTCTTTTTCAATGTGTGCACAGCACTAAATATGGGTGTAACGAACCCTTGTCTAGACCAATCATATCTGTCAATGAAGCCTGTTGTAATATTGAGTTATGTTTAACCAGAGATACATTTAAGGCAATGCTATTGTATGTTTATTTCTTTTGATTATCTATTTTTACGGAAAAATCTGTTAGCTATAAGTGGCTTGTAGATAAATTATAAATAAATATATAAATAAATAGTGAGTTGAAGCATCGATGTTATTGATTTAATAGCGTAGACCGTAGAGGTAAAGCCATCAGAATCCGGACACTTAACATATTTATTATTTTTGACATCCATGTGTCCCTTAGCAGCAATTAAAAGATTTTTTTTGAGTCTGCGTTTTAGAATCCGGACACTAAAACTTAGATCAAAAAATCTTTTATTAAAATTAGTTTTTGAAGAATTATAGCTGATTGTCTTTAAAAAAAAAAAAACACTTTTTTTCAAACTAAGTTAAGAGTTAGGTACTCTAAAGTTACTTCCTTTTTTAAATGCTCAAAACTAATTTCTTTTACCCAAATCGACAAAATTACCACACTCTCGGACCTTGGTACCTATATGTATATGTGATGCAATAGATTATAATTTTGTTATAATCTAAAGACTTTTTTGTTTGACGTGGCTATTTTTCTCGAGTAAACAACAAAGTGTCCAGACACTAACACTGTCCGGTACGGCCCAATATGATAACTTAAATTTCTGAAAAAAAATTTCCTTGTATTAAGTTTAGCGAGTTATTAATTGTAGTTGCTATTTGTTTGTAGTTTTTCATGTGAATATGTTTTACACAACATGTTTTTTGTGTGCCTACTTCCTATGTATTCGAAATGCTAACAATTATAACACTATCTTTGGTTGTAAGTTTCCATTTTTGGTAGAGTTCGTGGAGCGAAAGAACACCTTCAATAGATTTGTTAAAGAAGTAATAAATGGTCGCCTTTCCTAGCATCCATTGGACCGAGCTCTGAGGAGTGCGAATTTTCCAATTTGCCTAGAATATAACCGAGTGCTATCACTTCACCTATTTCAAGGTCGCAGCTTGGTCTTCTTTTCCGACTCGAACCTGGAAGATAGGACTCTAAATCCATTCTTAGACAACTTATCTAGATCGTGGTACCTACATCTCCTAGAGCACTTCCATTATAGTTGAAAAACAAATACTTTCCTGATGAGCCACACTCTGATAGAGTTTCCACGGCTTACCTCAACTTGTAAGGCATCCTATTTAAAAACTCTCCCCCAACAGAGATATATTATTGCTCAACCACGCTAATACGCTAAACGTCTAAGGAACCTAATCTGCAGTCCCGACCAATTACTTGAAATTTTTCAGGAGACACTCGAGCAAATAGTCGCTTCCTATCGCGCCTCTACATTAAATTGTTTTTTCGGTTGCAAGTTTCCCAGCAGCTGATGGCTAAAAAATTGGAAAACTTGTGAAATTGCCTTTATAAAGTTGACACAACTTTGATGGCGTCTGCGATGGCTCGGCTTGGATGAGAAAAACTTTCTATTGCTATTTCTGTGTCCCGTATATAAGCCCCGAGGGTGTAATAAAAGGATACGCAAATTCCATTGCACAAAGTTTTAATGTCCGTTGCCGGTGCTCGACTAAAAAAAAACGTAAAAGGCAAAAACACAAACAATACAAAAACAACCGGCTAATCGACTTTCTACAGGAAAAACTTTTCGGCGGAGTTTTCATCTCCCTCCGGCTATACTCATAATTTACGACCAACACCATCTTTTGCAGTGCAAACCAAAATTTAACTAGCACAACGGCGAGGGAATGATTTGTCATCAACTTGCATTTGCATGGAATTTTTCTTCTTCATCTGGTGCTGTATGCATACCAGAATGGAGACTCAGCTTACACCACAAGTACACCATAGACTGCAGCATTGAATTCTCCACCCTGGCCTAAGGCAAGAGAGCGTAATTTAAGTGAAATAGCATTACTGCAGAGTTGGGTGAATGCGGCATACCTCTGTTCGGGTCACATGCATAAGGAATCCTACCCACATGCCATTGGAGGAATTGGCAAAATGAATTTGAATGGTCTGTCTAAAATGGTTTCGTAAAAAAATTCCTTGAAGTCCTTTGAATTGAATTGGGTGCTCCGAAACTGCAAGTCTACCCCGAAGGACTCAATGTTGCGATTAGCATTCCGGTCACGTTTTGTTACTTCGCCTGGCATGGTCTTCTTCTGGTAGACTCCCCCATCATCATCATCATCATCATATCGTCGTGAGTATAATGCCAATCGTGTGCGGATATCAGACGAGTCCAAAGCAGTACATTAGGATGTCTAATAATAATCGAAAGCAACCTCTCTAAGAGTAAATTCGTGTATGGTTAGCAGATTGTGTGTGGTTACAGGTGGATTCTTGGATTTCACATATTTTCGTCTGAGAGGAGTGGCCACTCAATTTGATTTCTGAGAATTGATATCAATTTTGGATTTATGACGATGCTGAGATTTTTTCAAGGCGATTTACTAACCGAGAACTGAGGCGTTCAATCACGGAGCACTATGTATGTAGAAGTCATTATGGTGGAATTGCACATACAGTTTGCGATAACGAATTGGGGTGATGTTGCCGTTACGGCAGGTAGTTATTTTACAACTATAACGATAGGTGGCCTTTACGGCAACAAATAGTAATCGTTAGATCATTGTTAAGATCAATTGATTCAGCTCCTGTGCGCCGTTCGAAGAGACTCACCTTATGTCTCGCATTTGGTGGCAATACGTTGTAATGTTGGAATAGGTAGCCTGGCCGAAGCCCAAACTTTCTCCAACACATCGTATCTAGGCTACGTCTACAACGAAGCGTTCAGCAGAAGTAAACACTAGGTGAAGCAAAAACAGTTATGACAGTCAACATAATACCGAAAGGTTCAGTACAGTGAAACAGAGAGAAAATAGGCTAGATACTTAGAAATATACAATCACTACTGCCAGGAGTGGCTAGTAGAGCTCCCCCAAATTATAAGGAAATGTGCGTTGATAAGCAATGAACAAGTCACAATGAGGATTTGGAAGAACGAAGAACAGTCTATCACCCCTTCGTTAACCAAAAGTAGAACATTTTCCCTATAGTAGAAAATGTGAAGAGAAACTATTGCTAAATTAGATAAGTTGGGCACTCTAATCCATCTACTGTTTTAAAATTTGCAAGGGATGTTGGTCCACGAACGTTGATTAATAGAAGATGTAAATAAAAACACTCGTCATCAGATGAATTGTATAAAGTCCTCCTAATGCATCTGTTTGAAATATATTTTGATGACCTGGAACTGCCTTCCCTTGTTTACGTCTTTCAAAAGCTTGGGTCGAGTTATAAAACTGAATATACTTCAGGAAATGTTTTGACTCATCTGTTTTTCCAGAAACTTATGGATCTAAACAAAGGTTGTTATGTTTTGGTCGGGAAGAGGTGTAGGTTACCCAATTGCAGAAAAGGATGAGCACTATAAGATCTTCGGCTGCTTCAGTTTGGGGGTGGGTCTTATCCAAAAAAAATAAATTAAATTGGCCACAAAGGTCGATTATAGGTCACGATGTTAAAAGACCTACTAATATGCCCTCCCAACCTTGCGCATTCCTATTCCACATACCTTCAAAGCTTAGGTACATTAAACTATTTATTGAGAATGCATATTTAAGTTATGAAATCAAATCAAAAATTGTATAAACAGGAAATTAATATCTAAATACATATTTGTAACTTTAACAGCCAAGAAGAAAACTAACCACCCCTATCAACTTGGTTGGTAAGCCTTCTCCCTTCTCTCTCCACACCGGTACCGAAGGTGTTATGGTACCTTTGAGCTGCCCTCCCCATAACCCTACTCACGAATGAGCAGAGTACCACGATTGTTACTCGCTCATTTTTCGTAACAACCCCTACGTGAAAACTCAAAACGCTTAACAGTTCCTGTCCTGTTGTCTATCATCATTGTCCACGTACGTCATCTCAATCACCCCTACCTTTCAACTTACTTCTTACTCACACATGCTAATGCAAGATCCTGAAAATACTTGACAAACAAAAATGATGGATTCAAACACCATCAAACAAATCAAAGTATCTACTCCATTTCAAAAAGTTAATTAACATAAACAAACTATACTTCTTAGGGCCACTTGCACCAAGTTACTGGATAACTAAATAAACTTCTGAATAGCTAACCCAAGATAAACAAATAAATAGATAATCCCCTGTTTTGCGTAGCACAAGTTCAAAATTCCTCCTGGATAAGTAACCTTAGATTATAATAATTTGTACACTACTAACGGAAAAATAATTTGAATTGTCAAATGAATTGTAATTTTAACGTAACAAAATCGGTAAAAATAACATGTAATACGTATAATATAGAAATATATGTATAAATATAGCTAGAGCTCCAATTTCAAAACGGCTGAAATATGTACCTAATATTGTAGCTTTCCCTTTTAAAAAAGTTCAGCAATACTCGTATAATTGAAAAGAACAAATAAAATCAAGCAACCATGAACAAATCAATACAAAAATTGAATTCAAAATGATTTTGTTTTCCAATGTTGCTTCGTTATAAAAATCAATATGAATGAAATTTATAATTTCTTCATACAAATCCACTGTCGATGTTTTTTTAATTTTACTATTTGACGTTTGTGCACAACTATCCAGGCTTTGGAACATGGATAAATATTTAAATAGTTTATCCATGGATAAATGAATAAGTGTCGTCGTGCAACGCAATTTTTACCTAATCTACAGAATAGGACTAAACAGTGGATAATAGTACCTATAAATACTGTTGTCAAATGAGTTTGGTGCAAATGGAGCTTAGGTAGGTATATTTAAAAAAAAATCATAATTTTTGACAACAACAATTTGCTTGGAAAATAATTAAAATAATTGACAACAACAATAGGTAGCTTTTAAAATTTAAATTTTTTTTTTTTGTATTTGAAGTGTCACTACTCGATTTCTATCCAGTTTATTGTTTTTTCAAAGTGCATTTCCCCATGAAAAACGAAATATGTGCCTACAACGCCACCTGTAAACTCTTAGGGGTATAAAAATTAGTTTAAAACCTATTCTCATACCTACTGAATTCACATATAAAATTTCATCCAAATCGGTTGAGCCGTTTCGGAGGAGTATAACCACTAAAACTGTGACACGAGATTTTTATAAGAAGCAGCGATACCACTTTACTACAATTGAAGTAGATCTACTTCAATTTTGGGAAAAAAAAAATAAATCTGCTCCCTACTTCGCACTATTGTTAAATTTGTAATATCTACTTCACTTTAGAAAACCTTTATTTAATCTGCTTCAATTTTAATAAAAAAACCTTAGATCTACCTTCAAAAAAAAATATATTCGAAAAATGCTTTACACTCATTCATATAAGCCCAGTCTCACATTTCTAAGCAATAAACTGCATCAAAGTTATCTCTTCGTTTATTATTTAACTGATGTAATCTTGCAATTAGCCAACCAAAACTATAAGTGCAGTAAGTAAAAAGAAAAAAATATTCTTAGATCGTAATTTTCTTTTTTTACATGTTTTAGCTATACATACTCGTAAAACTTATATGGAATTGAATATATATCATTAAAACTATGATTTTGAAATCTACTTTTCTTGAATCTACTTTACTTTTCCGATCAAATCTACTTCGCTTTTTTTTTGATGTGGTAACGCTGATTAGAAGAAGATATAGAAAAGATAGACAAAGCTAGAAAAATAATGAATAAACCGTGCTGCTTGGATTGTTGAGGCCAGCCCTGTATGTTCTATACGCAACTTAAGACAGCAAATCATCAATGGGAGAAAACTCAAAATTCCTCTAACTTGTAGTGCTAATTGTGAATTGTGATGTATAAAACAAATATGAGAGACTGGAGTTAAGAAGGTACATTTCACGCTTGAGAACCTGGTCGCGTAATTCCACTTTTTGGGGACGTCAATAAGCCACCAAGATCATGTGATCTGAAACCGATGGGGTTACTCGAAAGACCGCCTTTACGCGAATAAGCCCGGAATTCTAGACACATTACAAAATTATTTTTTTCCCTTTTTTTGGTAGGTATACCGATTTTTCCCGTTTTATTAATTTTTTTTTTGTGTTCTCAAAAAGATAAAAACAACGATTTTTTAAACATAACAAAAAAATTAATCATTAAAAATAGAACCACAATCAAGAGACGAGGGCACTGCAAGAATCAACGAAAACATAACGCCAGCCGCCACCGCCAGCTGAATAAATTTTGCAAGTAAAATAAAACAACACAAACGAGACAATTCCACACAAATGGCAAATCTGTTAAAATAAAACACCTACACCTACTACCCATGGACAAAGATAATGGAATACAGAGATACATAACTCTCCAGTGGAAAATCGGTTGCCTACAAGCTGTTCTCCAGTAAAATTCATGAAATAACACACTCTTGCTCATTTTTTTCTAGTATAATGTGAGTTCACGAATTGGACTTTAATCCAAGAATTCGGTATTCTCTTTTGTGTATTGCACTATTTTCCTTAATTAATTTAAAACTTACTTAAAAACCAAACAAATTCAATACGAAACACAAAAGAATCAAACACCGCGATACTCATAAAAGCAAGATGATTCGCTGTCGACCATTAGCAACATGTTTTTTTTTTTTGTCACAACTATTCACAGACGGGGGTTGAAATTACAAAAACAACAATGTAAACAAATGGGTTTTTCGGGGGATAGACGTACGAAAGATATTCATCTCTTTTAATCATTCATTTCTGCCCATGGATGGCCATACCCAGTTAAAGAATTAAGTTGGAAGCGCATGGCAAGGCTAAGGGCTATCTTCAAGTGTTTTTTTTTTTATTGAATTCATCTTTTGACATTATAAAACCGTTTAACGGCAAAAAAAAGAACCCTTCCTAAGACCTATCTAAACTAGTCTTAAAGATACTCGCCGCCATCATGTGCATTTATGACTCCCACTCAACCGATTAGATTAGTTTACCCAACAAACTTCCCATGATAGTCATAAGTCATTCATAACATTGAACAACTGGGTGTAGGTATAATTGCTGTAAAAGTTGCAGCAGCAAATATTCAAATAGTTTCGCACACAGGTTATTTTTTTATGTAGCTTTCCCAAGAATGTTGTATACGCCCAGCAACTAGCTATATCGCATCAATTTTTGCGCAACATGGAGTGTATCGGAATTAAGGTAATTTCCCCTTACAGTAAGTAGTTATTCACTTACCAAAGTTTCGTTCGTCTATTCTGCAGATGATAACGATGACTGATGATGACATCCCATCGGTCGCCGATGGTATGATTTTATTTTCACCAAGAAGTTCGTACATTAGTTGTTGCTAAGGACACGATGACGACGCAACATGAACGAGAAAACTTTTACTTTGATTACTTGACACCTGGGTGCAAAGTAAAAGATAATATAACAAGCAATACCTACTGCAGCGTAGCATTTATCAATCTGAAGGGAACGCAAGAAACTTTTCACCGCCAGTTGATGCCTCCCAGTATACCGGTATGAAGTGAAAACTTTTCGATTAGTTCACTCGTACTCTAACATAATTCACAAGATGGATGTTCAGTTTAATTAACACTGGCGCATTTGGATGAAGTTCTCCGAAACTTGGAGCTTCACCTTTAATTTGGATGATACGTTTGATTTGATACCCACCAGCGGTGTTTAGCAGTTTCTCATATCGGAGAACTGCGAAGATTTGCTAAGAAATCATGTAACATAACTAGAGTTCGCCCAATGGTAGAAATTCTACCATTGCGCCGTGACCTGGCTTAAGGATCATTCACATGAGAGCGACCAACTACCTACGAACGAACGAATATTCGCAAGTTTTGACAGTCCATTCACATGATACATTTAATTTGGTCGCAGAAACCCGCGAATCCAATGACAGTCGCCGTTATTTGTCTCTATAACATTTTGAGTTTGAGGTTAAGTTCGAACGAATGCTTTATTCGTTAGTTTGTGGAACGCGAATTGAATGATGTGGATTGTGAATAAACTTTGACAATTCGCGCCAAGGGTGTATTCGTTCGCGGCAAAAAGTTTGCAATTCGAAATTTCGTTATTTAAACTGTATATTAACATGTTTTCTTAATACATTTTGATTGGATAATTAACTATCCTCCTCTTTGAATAGTAAAATGTACAATTTTCTGTTCATAAATGCATCAAAAGTGGTTTGTTCGAATTTCAGCAATTCGTTCGCTCGCTCTCATGTGAATAGTCCATTATACATGACATATCGGAAATCAAATTACACCCAGCATTGCATGTCTGCACAATTAACCGGAAGTGGTATTATTCGTAAAAGAGAAACTTGGCCAGCACACTCATACTGTGGAAAGTGGCAAGATACGACAATGGAGTGATGCAACGTGCAAGCAATATCTCCTTTCAGTTTTATACATTATATCTACTTATTACCTATTTGTTAATCTTTTATTTTTTTTTAATGTTTTTATTGTTTTATAATTAATAATTGCCGCGTAACTTCATGTTAGGCCTAACTATTCGCAAACACATTAGTTAAGCTCAAATTGCTGTTAATAAACATTTTTATAAGATAACTAACGCTTCGTAACTTTTATGTAACTAACTATAACGGCATGAGCCAGGAGATCTGTTAGTGAGTCAATAAATCAAAAGAAATTCGTTCACGTCAAAATGACAAATAAATTAAATTGAAATTTTAAAAATCGTGGAACAAAATGGTTGACCCAGTTTTCAGCATTTTTAAATAACGTGAATATAACAATAAATATAGATTTTCAAAAGAAAATATGAAAAAATTAATTGAACTCGTAAGGGAAGACCTATAGAGGGAAGCAGAAAAGGCGGACGCATTACAGTCAATTTGCAAGTGATGGCCGCCATAAGGCACTGGGGACGGTATGAGGTAAGGATTATATACTGTATTTTTTTAATTACAAAGAAAATTTCAAATCCAGCACCACTCAGGACTCAGACCAGTAACCGTTTTTGGCTTAGTGGTGGAAAAACGATATTATCCGTTTCTCTTTATGTTCGGTGGCAGACTATTGCTGTTCCCCAAGCAATAACTCAACCCACTACATCATTGCCACCTCCTTAGATTCATCATAATGTATGTATATACCATCATTGGATTATCATAACTCATAAGGTTCAAGATGATGGTTCTGATATGCATGGATTTAGTCAATCAACCTTGAGCAACATTTCTTTTCGAGTAGCAAAAGCATTTGCTTCAAAAAGTAATCGGTTCATCAAGGTGCCCCAAACATCATCCGAGCGATTGCTACAATTGAAGAATTTAGACAAATAAGCCAACTCCCACGCGTAATTGGAGCAATGCACCCATATTCGAATTCAAAGACAGGGTGGAGAATCTGGTCAGTATTATGTTAATAGAAAGGGGTACTTTTCTATTAACACACAGGTAAAAGTTCACATTCCACGCACAAATCCATCCATTAATCGTTTTTATGTTACACTTCCTCTGCAGGTAGTTTGTGATGTTCAGTTAAAATAAGGGATATAGATGCTTATTGGCGCGGAAGCACTCACGATTCTCGAATTTTTAGAGAAAGCACAATAAAGGAGCGTCTAGAAAAAGGAGAATTCAGAAGACGACTTCTAGGGGATGGTGGCTATGCTTGTAACAACCATCTTTTTACGCCGGTTTTAAACCCTAGAAACACCCCTGAAGAAAATTACAATATAGCTCAGATCGCTACCCGCAATACCGTTGAGCGAACTTTTGGAATTTGGAAGTCCCGATTCCGTATTCTATACTTACTGGAATGAGAGGATCTTTAGAAAACGTTGAGACTACAATAGTGGTAATAGGTGTTTTACACAATTAGGCCATTGAATATAACGATCCAATAGGTAAAGTATTTCTTTTTGAATAACAAGCAAACATTCACAAACTTCTTTTTCGTATTTGATTCCCAGACCAAAATTATATCAGCGAAGTGGAAAATTAAGCTACACAAGGAGTCGATCACCTCAACCATTCCCAAAGCCAAGAAAACTCCCGCAGAGCATTCATCGTACGTCATTTTTCATAAGTCATGTACATTCATACACAATATTATATAAAATAATAAGAATGTCTATGTATATACGTTAGTGCATAAAACACTTTAGTTTATAAATTCAAAACATCGTTTGTACCACCCCAAACTGAACCTCTCTTCCATGTTCCATTTCATCTGCAAATATCTTCTCTGTTGTCTCAACTACACAGCTCGGATATAGGTAGAGGTACCGACTCACATCCTCAAACATAATTACACAAAGGCTCAACATAGTGCTACTTGGGTTCATGCTTGAACCACCACCTCTATACCTACTTACATATATTCTTATCCAGACGTCCATTCTTGCTGTACATGTTAAAGCTACACTACTGAAGAAAGTATAGACAATTACAACACATTCATATTGAGTTATTTCTACATCTTTATTATTTTATAGTGGGGAGGCAAATGGTGTACATAATCGACCTTACCAATAATCAACTTAAGTCTGGCACTTTGCGAAAAGACTCCACACTTTCCAAAATCCCTTTACCAATAAACAAATATAGTTGCCAGACTATCGCTAACTGTAGGGTTAAATGTTTGTGTTGAGAAAGCCATGTTTATATCGGGCATTAGCTAACTAAATCCTCCCTTATGTCATTTTAAAGACAAGTGTTGTCCAACCATCCAAAATCACGGTATTAAATTTCGTAATAGGAGAGAATTTAATGCGATGTTGTTCAGCCTGAGCGTTTACAATAATTATTAATTAATTTTAGTAAATTGTGAATGTTTTCTAATTTTATTCGTTGCAATACAACAATGCAAATGGTTTTTAAGTCTAACAAACATAAATTTGTACAAATGTATGCAAAATATTGAAAAATATTACATTTTTGTTTTATTTCTAATCTTAACATGCGAAGCATATTATTTCTGTGCTTTTTTTCTGTTTTATCTTGTTTTACCGCTAGTTCTTGCTTTATGATTGGTTTTCCTTTTTAAATAGTTGCTTAATAAAATTGTATGTAATTTTGGGATATTTCCAAGACTTTCTTGACAGTCATCGCAAACAGAATAATATCTTCTTACTTAAGTTTGGACGGTTCATATCTTTTTGCAACAATTCTCAGTACCTCAGGCGACTCAGGTAGATATTTTGTTGCATTCCAACCCTATTAAAACTCTTTGCAAAAGGAGTTTGTTTACCGAGAATGAGGATCTCTAATGAGACAATGGTTGGTGTGAAAAGGTTCTGTTTTGTCCAAAAACTGTATGCGGTTATTACACAAAGGGAAAACTGTGCAACAATGTAATATTACTTCCCGTTGATATTTTAGTTGAAAACGGATAAAAATTGAAGAAAACACACTGTATTTTTCTTACAACGTTATAAAGTGTTCGGTTTATTGCGAATGCATTCATAGGTCATTGACATTGCTTTATTTATATTAAACAGAGTGTAGAGATTTTGACAAATGTCAAATGAAAGCTTATGGCTTATCCACAATATTATTAATAAAAATGTACACTTCATAATTTTACTTTATATAAACGAAAACAATTGAATTAATGAACTTTATGAATTTTATGTCCGGAACATTCACCCCCGCCGTGAACTCAGTTCGCAAAGAAGTCTTCGAACTCCGAATGGTAAAGTCACATCTCTGATACTCTTGGTCGGTAAGGTAGTCATCTTCGATAATTTCTTCTCTGGTTGTTTGGATTCCACTTGTGTTGCAACTTGCAATTTGCTCTTCAGGTGTTCTGTTAAAGAAACAATTAGTGGAACAGAGAAGGACAAACAAACAGATGAATGACAATTGACAACAAACAAGAAACAACCTAAGCTGGAGTGAGTAATATTGCCCTACTTGCCATCTCCCTTCCTCTACCTGTTGTACTCGATCGGTGGCTTTTCTTCTTTTACTATCAACGGAGTGTGTAGTGAATTGGCGGCGCGTCGGATAATTTGTTTGATTTCGTGAATAATTGTGTAAATTTTTAAATTTTGATATTTATAGTGTGTTAAGGGGTAGTTTAACATAAAATAAATTCTGGTGTGTGCTGATCCTGAGACAAATGGAACTATGTATGCAGGTAAGTTTTTCTTTATGTAGCTAATTCAATTTTGAAATTATGGCTGACACCCCTATTGCGAGTGTCAAAAAATAAACGATAAACGATGCTTATCAAAAAAATTTAGTCGTTGGTATTGTGATTGCCAATTATCAATGAATGGTTGACTGTCATCAACTCGTATTAAATTTCCATTTTGAATGGAGCCAAAGTGGTATTGCGATTGTCAATTGTGATCAATTTTTTTGATAAATGTCAATTGTCTAATCAGTTGGATTGTTGTGGACGACAAAACTAGAACGCTGCAAAAGAAAAATGTAAGTTTTCTGTAAAATTGTAGCATGTGCCTATATTAAACATGTTTTATTTTAGGGCAAAAGTTGTAAGCAATAAAAAACAATTAGAGCGATTGGTTCAACTCATGACTGAAAATGAGAACATTGCCAAAGGAATTTGTTCAAAAACAATTTTGCAACAAAAATGGGAGCTTTTTTCATCTGAGTTGAACGGCTTAGGTCCTCCACGGCGCGAATGGCAAAAATGGCAAAGGGTATGCAAATATAAGGAATATGTCTTTTCTTAGTTCTAATCGCAATTATTTCAGGTATGGGTACGGTGACCATATTTTCAAGAGCGAAACCCGGGACAAACAAAAATATATAACAGCACACAAATGACCAAAAAGAACAAAAAAAAATCGTATTAAATTATTTTACAAATTCTGTTCAGCGGGTATGCAAACATGGTAGTAATAGATGTATAATTCTTGTAGTATTTTCCCTTGTGATTATTAAGGGGCTATTTGCACTTTATTAGTGATCATGAAATGGTTAATTTTGTAAAATAGATAAAAAAATATTACAAAAAAAAAAATTATGTACATACAGGACAAATACGGGACTAAAATAGAAATTCGGGACATTTGTGTGTCCCGTATTTCTAAAATAAAAACCAGGGACAGGCTATTGAAATACGGGACTGTCCCGGGAAATACGGGACGTATGGTCACCGTAGGTATGGGCCGATATGAAATGCAAAATCAAGAAAAAGAAAATTGAAAACAAAACAGAAATTAATGCAACAGGAGGAGGCCCGAATCGTTTGCATCATTTTAGCGATATGGAGGAAGCGGTTATTACTCTAATGGAGATTAATACCAGTGTAAATCCCCCTGGACAAGAGTTCGGGTGTGAAGAGGTAGAACATGTCAGCACAAACACCGCGAGTGATAGTGTTGACAATCAATCTGCGGAGGAACCACATCCAAAAAAAAGAAAGGCTGAACATAAAAATCCGAATATAATGGAAGAACGGAAAAATCTCTTGGAGGAACAAACTGCTACACAAAAAGACTTTTACCAACAACTGACTAGACTCATGGGTGATATAAAAAAAACAATGAGGAATATTGAGCATTATAGCAAGAAAAGTGTCCAACAGAGAGATGAAATTATAAAACTAAAAAAAGAGAAATTGAAGGCTTATAAAGCAAACAAAGAAAACGAAAGAGTGGATCGAAAAGCTAAACTAGAGCTAAAAATCCAATTGCTAGAGCTTCAGAGGCAAAAGCAAAACCTTATCGAATATACTTAAGTTAGTTTAAAGTAGTAATTTGATATTTATATTTATTTATTCCCTAACTACTGAAGAATACTGAATTAATTTTAGTTTTGTTTGTACCTGTTAACATGAAGTCATTTCTTTTTTTAAGTTTTTTATTAAGTACCTATACTAATATTTTAATTAAGCATCTACATGAATGTGATAAATTAAACCTAAAAAATGAATTAAATGAAACTGTTTTAATTAAATACATTTCTTTCTTTTTTATTTCATCAGTTTTAAAAATTAAAGAGTCCTGAGGATTATATTTCTACATCGAATTGCTGCTTCGTTTTCTGAACGCACATTTCGATGTGCAGCTCTTCGATCATATGGCGTGTTGATGTCATCCTCATCCTCATACTCATCTTCCAAATCATCCTCTTCCTCGATATCATCCACATCTTCCATAGCATCCCCTTCTTCATCCTCTTCCTCAACACTCTGCTCAAGTGTAGGGGTATTATAAGCAATACAAATATTATGCAAAGCTGCACAAACATTAGCAATTTTAGTTGCCTTTTTAGGCCTGTAGTGCAACTCACGTGCTCTTAGCAGACATCGAAATCTGTTCTTTAAAACACCTATCGTCCGCTCAACAATGTTTCTTGCTTTGGCATGTTTTTTGTTAAATATGCTTTCCAGTGAAGTTGTTTCAGGATTACGGAATGGTGTCATTAAATATGGCTTCAGAGCATATCCACCATCACCTATAAAAAGAATGTGTAGTGTATAATTTGGCATTATTAATTTATGAGACAATTCAGTACCTAATAACCAGGTATTCCTCTCTCCATGTTGGTAATCTCGTTCTAATTTTAATTTTAGGGAAGACATGCTAAAAACATTTGCATCATGTGTGGAACCGGGATATTTTGCGTTAAAAAAACGAATTCTCATCGCATCATCACATACCTGAAAACGTTAGTTAATACATAATTAAATAACTCAAAGTTTTGTTTTGGGATATAACTTACTATCATGGCATTTATACTATAAAATCCCTTCCTGTTGTAGTACGCTTGTTGCAGTTGTTTTTTGGGGGACGCAATTTTTATATGTGTCCCATCCACACAACCAATTACACCTGGTATTCCACTTCGTTCGAAGAAATATGTTTTAGCCCGTATTTTATCAGCATTGGAGTAGTTGAACTTTATCCATTTCGGACAAATGTGTGCTTCGAGTACATTAAAAACATCTTTTAGGACCAAAGAAACAGTTGACTGTGCAAGGCCTATGGAATGTTCATTCCCAACGCTCATTTGGTATGACCCATGAGCACAAAGCCGCAATGCAGTTGCCAGCTTTATGATGTTTGGTATCGATGTCCTTCTGATTGCTGGTTTTAATTTCTCATCTATTTCACCCAACAAATAGGAAAACGCTGGCTTTGTTAAACGAAAATTCCTTAAAAAACTGAAAGAATTTCTCATAAGAATGAATATTAATGAAAACATTATGTACTCACATACTGTTCTCTAATTCTAGAGGATTAGAAGCATCCCTTAGCTGCCTTCTTCTCCTAAAAATTTCCAGAAAAGCAGAGGATTCTTCGTCATCGTCAAAAAACAATTCACTGGAACTCATTTTTGGCAGAATTTAACCAATGCAATTGTTTGCTCTAGACAACTGTCAAATATAATGCCGCATTCACAACAGTCAATTTATTCACAATAACCATAATTTTTATCAAATGAGTTACACAATACCAAAAATTGTTTTGATTGACAAATTTGTCAATCGTCAATTGATTGATAATTGACACTCGCAATAGGGGTGTGAATTCCAAAACGTCGAAAATATGCGCATTGTGAATGCACACTGCTTTTCTTATGCCAGGTTGTGAATGCTTTCGCGCTGCTTTGCATTTGTTATGCTTTGCAATTTTTGACGTTTTGGAACGACTTTGATGCAAACTATCGTAAAATGTCTCAAACACCAACAATGTCCAAACTATTAGTAACAACCATCGTTTTTAACAGCTTAATAAACAATGTTGGATCGTACAATGCCAACACGTTTAAGCATATTCTTTATTTAAGAAGGAAGCAGTTTACTCGGAGAATGTCTTTGCTTTCTTCAATTAAACAAATAAAAAGAAATGTACCGAAGTGTAGAAATTATTTAAATGTTATAGAATCCTATCCAAACGATGTGTTTTTTAGTCATTTTCATTACGACTCCGGCGATGAATCCATTCTATTTGGCGGTATAAACTGAAATGTCAAATGTCATTTGCATCATAATCATTCACGATGCTCTGTTTGCTTTTGTTTGCGCAGTTGATGCATTCACAATGGGTTTTAGAAAAGTATACATTGCATCATAGTAATCCGTTTGCGTTTTGGAACGCTTGATTAAGCAAGTAATAAAGAAGTACTGCGTTTTGGAGTTCAGCCTATGTATGATTTTGTGGTTTTTATGAATGGATTTTCAAAGATTGGATGGTGTTGTTGCAATGGATGTGCGTTTGTGTGTGTGCGTATATGATTGCAATGCAATGGGGCAGCAAGCGGACTGTATACTAGGGGTATTCACGATTCGATGTAACAGGCCTAGTAAAATTGCGAAATTTTATTTTTTTTTATCAGATCGTGAACACACTTTTTCTCATGTCTAGCAAAACTGAAACAAATGACAGTTCCAGTTGGACAATTGATATTTGTTTTGAAAAAAAACTTTTACAATTTTATGAAAGGGCAAAATTTTCTTTTAATTGTTTACTACGTTTTCCATTCTATTTATTTTTTTCTGATAGCTACACACAAGAATCAAAAATTTAAATGAACTGTCAGCTTCATAAGGCTACTCTGTTGTATTTTTCGGTTGCAATAGGGTCAGGGTATAGATAAAGTGCAAAAGTGTTGCGAAATTTTATTCTGTATATTTTGTTGTTGTAGTGCGAAAAAAGTTACACTTTCGCATTTTCGCAATGATACAAGACCAGTTGCATCGAATCGTGAATACCCCTACTGTTTTGCTATGGAATGAGTGGGTTTAGTGTTGTTATACGTGTTTTTTCTGTTGGGTAAATTTTATTTTGTGTAGTGTTTTGTGATATGGTGTTGTGTGGGGAAATTTTGTGTGGTATTGTGTTGATTAGTGTTTTTTATGTGTGGAGTTTATAATAATTATTAATTATCAAATTTTGATGTTATGTTAGGATGTAATACATAATATTATTTTTTTTTTTTTGCGATATTTTACTTGTGAGAAATGTGAGATTATAACGGGTGATATTTTAAGAGGTTTAGAACTTTAAAAAAAAAAAACACAAAAAATTCGAAAAAATGAATGAAATATTTATTTGAATCGATAGTTTGAACCTTGCAATTTAATGTTTAAAGATAATTTCATGCAAATGTTGACCGCGGCTGCGTCTCAGCTAGCCCATCCGCTGAGTCCAATTTTGGCATACTCTTTCACACATATCGGCCGGTATCTCACGAATGAATGCATGGATGTTGGCTTCCAGTGCGTCAATCGAAGCGGGCTTGTCCCTATACACATTAGCCTTGACATACCCCCACAAAAAATAATCTAATGGTGTCAAATCGCACGATCTAGGCGGCCAATTGACCGGCCCGAAACGTGAAATTAACTGTTCACCAAACTCGCCTCGCAATTGCGCCATTGTTTCGCGTGCTGTGTGGCATGTGGCACCGTCTTGTTGAAACCACATATCATGCAAGTCAAGAACTTCTATTTCGGGCAAAAAAAAGTTTGTTATCATCGCTCGGTACCGTTCACCATTGACAGTAACGCTGCGATTCGCATCATCTTTGAAGAAATATGGCCCAATAATGCCGCCGGCCCATAAACCGCACCAAACAGTGGCTTTTTCGGGATGCATTGGTAGCTGTTGCAATGCTTCTGGCTGATCTTCACTCCAAATGCGGCAATTTTGCTTATTTACGTACCCATTCAACCAAAAATGAACCTCATCGCTGAACACAATTTTTCGATAAAAAAGCGAAAATGAACATTTCGAACCGAGCACGAATTTTGATAGTAAAATTCAATAATTTGCAAGCGTTGTTCATTTGTAAGACGATCCATGGTTAAATTGCAAACCAAACTGAAGCTGTTTGACAGTGACACAAGGTACTAAACACACGTCAGCTGTCAAAACCAGTGTTGCCAAAACCAAACCAGCTAAAAAATCACCCGTTATGTATAAGACACTAATATATAGGGTGATAAGTGTTATTTAGTAATTTGTTTGTTAAACATTGCTTGGTAACAAGCAGATTTTTGTGATTGGTCGTTTGAACTCACCGTTTTGGGTTTTTATTGTCACAACGCGAATGAGATCATCTGCTCCTGGGTGGAGATGTATGACTCGTGCCATAATCCATCTCGACGGTGGAATGCGCTCGTCTTTTACCAAGACAAGATCACCTATTTACGGTTGTGCAGGGCCCGACCTAGCTATTTCGCCGCTCTGGGCAAAAATAGTTTTTGCCGCCATTAAGCCGCGGCTGTAAGTCATAACTTACAAGTAGTTATAAAAAGAAAAAAAGATTATAGGTAAACCAACTAAAAAAACATGTGGTTAAGATTAATGTAACATAAACAATACCTTCAGAATTTTTTAATGTTTAGGTATTTACCTTTTATTTCTCCTTCCGCTCAATGAAAAACATCAATTGTTTATTTTTTCAATTTAATTCAATTATATTCATTTAAGAGTGGGTGTCCCTCAGCTATGAACTCCGAGCTCATATAAACATGCTTACATGTATTAGTGCACAGAATTTCAAATAGCCGAGCACACCATCCCCCATTAAGATCACATTTGTGACTACAGAGTCTGTAAAATGAGAACTCGCTCAACGTTTACTAAATAAAAATAACAAAAAATTCGCTGCATAAAAAATCAAAACAAATCAAAACAAACAACAACAAAAAGGACAAGCTGGCTGCCTAGGGCGATAGGCTAGCTGTATTGAGCTGCAAACTCTGTCTGAATAGACTGAAAATGTTAGTGTGTGTGATATCCAGTTTTCTACGATTTACGTACAAATCCAATCGCAAATTTTCTACTTTTTAAGATATGTATCCAAGATTCAATAATTTATATTTTTTTATATAAAATTGGTTTTGGCTTGTTTGTTGCTTTTGCTTTGTTTGCGGGTCTGGGATGGGTTTCTTGTATAGTTAAACTTAGAATCTATGCGAAACACCCACCGAACCTAGCCTAGGATAATATCTACACTATTCATTTATGTATTTATTATTGTCCTTTCACGGAATTCTATCCAAGGAGTTGCACATTCTTTGTTACCGCTAATATTATTAGAACTTTTCTTAAATTTTAGCAAGCTGAAAGTTGTATCAATTTTTTAACTGTATACGTTTCGGCATTTGTGAGACAATCGAAGTATATGGCTGTTAGTATTCTGTACTCCTAAGGCGATACATGATTACACTACATTAATTTAATGATATGTGGGTAATCTACACATTTTTGGGAACAAAAAACGATATGTTCGATATGTTATTACGTGTTTTATTATATCAACTGAAGCGTTGAGAATGAGAAGGTGTTAAGTGACAAATTTCTAGTTTCGAGTAAAAGAGGTTTAAAGTTGTTTGCCCATAAATCTGCCTAAAACCGAAGTTGGAGTTCGGTAACACGAAACAAAAGTAAATAAAGAAAATACTATTTTAGACAACGTGACTTCATTTATTATACATACGTTATAATAAGTGGTGTTATTGTACAAATTAATGTCTTAAACGCTTTTATACAGCACTTTTTTCAGCTACGAAACCTGAAAAATTTGTGTATTTACCTACCACCTTTAACCATATCCAACTCCTATATTAAGTACAGTAGAGTATCGACGAATAGATTAAAATTTAAGTTGTCACATAACAACTTTATCGGATAAAAAATTTTCAAAAATGTCACTTAACACCTTCTCATTCTCAACGCTTCACTGTGAACTTGCAGTCTAATTTAAGTCACGTTAATGCTTAGCAAGTTAAGCACTTTCATTATCTGCCAATTAGAAAAGCAGAGCTTCTCTTAGTCATTTTATACTCGTATTTAAAAACTTCAATTCACCAAAATATTCTAGGCTAATATAATGTACGTATTATGTAGTCAGTTCCATATCACTCTTACCGATTATTACATTATACCGGTTTTTCTTTACGAGTCTAGTGTCGAGCGGAAAGAAACAGGATGGGAAGTGTCAGTACTACTTTTAAGCTTATATGCTTTTTAACCAGACAGCTTACAGGAATAAGGTGATTTTTTTACATCTGAAAGTCATACTGAGCATCTCTACCAGCACAATGTAAAAGGAGATTAAAAAAACAAGAACAATCAAACAGGGCATTTAATCTAAGCAGAAATTTACTTATGGACTTTGTTTTTTGTTAGGTGTTCGATACTTGTATATGCCTTAGATTTTCTCGGATTTTGCATTTACATTTCTCAGAATGCATCTTCTTTTAATTTTAGTAAATAAGTACACAAAATCATAGGGCCCAAACACTGGAAAGCTAAATTATCTCTTGGTAATATGAACTTGCTCTTAAATTTAAAAAAAAAAGTTTTTGAGTCTTTTAGCTCCAAATAGATGTTCATAATTTATTTTCAAACAATTAATTTCTTTTTCTACAACTTCCATAATTATTAAGTCTCTAGACTCTAGCTGATGAAGGGCAATAAAAAGTCCACACCGTTCGACAATAATACCATTTTCACTTTGTATTAGTGTTGACAATGCACCATACAGGAATGTTTTAATTACGTTACCTATTTTAATTATTTTATTTTGAATTTATAAAGCTAAAATAATTAATATTTTAAAGCCTAGTGAATGTGTTTTTATTTTTAACACTTTCGGCGTCTTGCTATTTTTTTCAATTATCTGAACTCGTAACAGTAGAAAATAGTAAGCAAATTATTTCGGAATATCTAAATAAAAACACAAATATTGAACGTTTGCCTTTTCCAAGGAAATATGTATAAAACAATAATATTTGAAACTCGTACAAACAAAGCAAAAAATTCAAACACATCAACAACAACAAAGTCATCACCCAGTCCCCAGCCCCACCCACTCTCACATAAATTTTTTTCGGATTATCAAAATTTATCTCATTGTTGCTTTCTTGACTTTATCAAACAGCAAGAATAATAGTATTTATCTATCAGAAACCCAAACAAAACGAAATAAACAAATTTTTGTCATTTTTTGTTCAAGCAGCTCTAGTGAGCGAAAATCTGCAAACTATAAATTCTCAATAGAGAGTAAATTTAGAGAAAAATCGAATAACGCCATGTCGGATATTTTGTGAACTACATTGCATAAGTGTGCGTAAACTCTGAAACAAAATTCAGAATGCAGTAAAATAGTAAAATTTTCAAAATTCGAATTTAACTATTTTATGAACTAAACATCAAACTTTTATTCATTGAGCAGACATACAAATATGCAAAGCCCATTCTCTTTTTTACAGATTAAAAAAATAGTTCCTTGTTCCTCCACAAAGATTGTTTGCTTTTAGTAATATTAACCTGCAGTTTTAAGATGGTAAGCACAAAAAATCAAAATTGTGCTTCAATAGCTACCTCGAGCAGTTCATTGGTAACAAAAGTAAATCATAAAAAAAATAAAAATGTTTGATCTAGGGATTGCCCCACCGGGGCGCAGAAAAAACACCCAAAAAAAGGGTTTTTGGTACTTTATGCAATATCAAGGTCGAAAAATAAAATTGTGCTTCAATAGCTACCTGCGTCTATTTACTGGCTATTGAAAACCGTTTACTCCGGCCCATTATCTCTTAAGAACTGCGAGAAACTACAGGGCGCAGAAACGTCTACCCCTGCCACCCAGCCTTAAACATTTATTTTTTAATATGATTAAAAAGACGTTAAAGTAAACATAAAGTAATTATAGTTAAAGGTATATTTAGACTCATGGAGCATGTAGGTAGGTATTCTTAAATATAAACTAATTGAATAAAACCATTTTTTTTTTAGAATATCAAACTCTAACTAGGTTCGCAGCTACTCTAAAACAATTTTTTTCGTACCTTTTGTTCTGAAAAATCTTTAACAATATCTACTAAATTCAAACTGTCGCAAATCTTGTGCTCTATCGAAATCATAGCCAATCCAGATAGTCTCTTTTGAGTCATGGTAGACCGAAGGTAATTTTTTATTATTTTTAGTTTGGAAAAACTTCTTTCACCACTGGCAACCGTTACTGGCAAAGTCAAAAGAATTCTTAGCGCAATACTTACATTTGGACCAAATCTTAAATCGGTTATAAGTTTTAAAACCTCTTGAGGAGACAAACTACTATTTAAAATTGAACATAAAACTGATAACTCCTCTGATAATTCTAATCCATTTACATCCGATGAGTCCTCGTGGGTTAATATAGCCTCGAGGTTTTTGCAATGTTCCAATAATTCATTTTTTGGCAGTTCTTTTAAAGCATATATGTTATATAAAAAAGAAAAATGTTTACTATGCTCAGCAATCTGAGAAAACCTTAACTCTAAGGAGTTTACAGCTGTATCAAAGATGTGAAAAAATACTTCGACCTTATATTTTTGACGGGGATCAATTATTGGTTCATCATCACACTCGTAGCCAAACTGTCTCTTTTTGGAGCGCACACGATGTTTAGGCATATTTGCAAAAACTGAAATCTCGCAGTCGATTTCAGTCGCCAAGACTTTGGCGTCTTCAACTACTTGAGTAAAATACTCATCTGAACGTGAGTTCTCGAAGAAGATTGAGGTATTTGGCATTTTGACAAAATTATATCAGAAATTAAATTTGGTAAAAACAATTTCATAAAACTTAAAAACTTTTAAACTGAACTGAGATGTGAACGTCGTGTAACTAATGGGCACCAAAAATGCCAAACACAGTCGCCCACGCCATAATAATGGCCGCCCGAATGACATAAAGTCCCTTCATAGGATTTCCTAAGTATGCGTGCGGCAGCAATGGCGCTCCTTTGATTTGTACAGGCACTAATACTTAGAAATTCCGATGCAGGACAGCAGCCAAACAACAGCTTGTAGGCAAATGTACCGTTTCTGCTCTCAGTTGGCTCTCTAGTTATAGATCCTCTTTGGTAATGTGACTGAAATGATTGGGGGTGGGGTCATTCTTACGTCGAGTTTCAGGATAAAAGGGTATTCCCCAAAATATGCTTTATATTCGGAGTCAATTTTAATGTAAAATTTGAAAAGCGACACCTGTATAACAGTATAAGTCAAACATCCGGAGTACTGGATGTGCAAACGGATGCGACAGGGCGACAGCTGGTGTCAAGCATAAGTAAAGAAAATTGTCATACGTTCAGAGTAAGCCAGCCTGCAGTCGTCATTCTGGGGAACCCCCGTGAAACGTACATTATGTGAAACGAAGAGTGTTACCAATTCAGAAATTAAAAACCTTTTTAGTAGGTAGCAAATTTGCCGCCCCTCATTTTTGCCGCTCTGGGCAATTGCCCAGCTTGCCCCCCCCCCCCTAGATCGGGCCCTGGGTTGTGGCTTGGTTTTTAGCCATTTAGGTCGTTGTTGGAGACGGGATAAATATTCCGAGCTCCATTGTTTCCAAAAAGTTTTGAACAATTGCTGTATCCTTTCGCGTAACTTCTCTAGTTTCTGGGCAGTACCCACTTTTGCCGCAGTCGGTGAAGATCTCCCTACAGTTTGTTATGAGCCTGGTTTAGGCCACGGAGGCATCTTCGATGCAGGTGAGAAAGGGTGTGGCACGCTCGCGGTTGCTCGGCTCAGCTCGACGGATGGGGTAGTTCTTACCCTCTCACCATACACCTCCTGCTCAAACACTTTTGTAATCGTGCCATAATAAAAAAAACAAAAAAATAGAAAAAGAAAACTACTCTACGTTACGTCGACCCCGGACGGACAAAAGGACAACGAAGATAGAAAGAGAAAATAGAAATGAAAGGAAAAGTTCAAAGACTTTTGCCTATGCCCTCGAGAGAAACCGGGAAGCTGAACGCGAAACTAAATCTAACTAACCTAACCTAAACTATGCCTAAACTAATCTATCATTTACAAACTAAGTCCTACTCTAAGCCTTAACCAACTTAAACTAGCCTATACTAAATATTACCCTAGACGCAAATTGTTCCCGTAGTCTCTCGAAGACAAAGGTTCGTCAAAACTCAGAGACATGCCGGATTACAGTGGCAAAGGACGGCCTACCCTCCCTTTTGTGTCATAGACACATCCAAAAGTTACCATTCAGGCCGATGTTGTGAATGGCAACCCCAAAATCTCCCCCCAGTCACTATCGACGACGAAAAGGGAAACTCGTTAGTTTCACGTCATGTTAAGTCGTCGTTTGTTAACGTCACGTCCCGTCACTGTTAGTCCACCCGAGGACGGCCTGTCCGGCCATACACACACCCGTTGCGAAGCTTTCTTAAGCCGACATCTTCGCGATCAAAACACTCGTATTAATGATAATAATATAAATTCATTTAATTCAGATAGTAAACCTAAAGTATTCTGAAGCGTATTCTGCGCTTAATATTAACCCTATATAACTACTGATAATTCCAAAAATTCAAAATATAAAAAAAAATAACTTAAAATCTAAAACTTACGATTTATACCGATCCCCCGTTGTCCTGGTACCAGCACAAGAAAGGTCGTCGCTGTTGAGGTTCCAAATATGGTGGCCGCGAGCAAATAAAATAAACACTAAGTGCAGAAACTCTTCCTAACCTTAATACAAAATCCAAAATTAAAAAAAACTACTCTAATTTATCCGATTTCAGAAGGAAATCGTAAAAAAATTCAAAAAAATTCAAAAAAAAAAATCCACAAAAATCCAATAAGTCCCTCGGAGCACCTCCTCTGAATTGTGTTGTTGCACAGAAACGTCGGCGGAGTTTGTGAGGCGTAGAATAGGAACGGTGTCCCTTTACGGCAAAACGCTTTCTCGTAAGATGCCTGAGGTGGCGGAGCACCCCCTTTTGTAACCGCTCTTTAACCGCCTGTTTGGTAGCGGGGATAAATCAAAAAAATTATCTCCACGGTCAAAATTTCTGGGGATTCCCTGGCTTTGGAGTTCTTTGTCCGGGGATCCTTTGTTGGAGTGCACTGTATGCGGGTTAACAAGTTCAGAGCGTACGGTTTGACTTTGCATAGGTCTTTACCGCTGCCTTGATACCGCTAAATGCCCGTTATTACAGTTGGGCCCAGTGAGATATTGATGGAACGGACCCCGGAACAAAGAATCGCGGAGATCGGCGTTACGGTCACGGAATCGGTCGTTGGACACACACTGTTTAAATGGGGAATGCACTGTTAACAAAACACCAAAATCATATTCTTCTTTTTAAAGATAGCTACCTTCTTATTAATTTTGGACTTCTTGTCCGTGTCCCACTTAAGGCCTCTGTAACTGCCTTTGACGCTCCTTTTAATTTTCACAATAAAATCCTACATAAAAATCACTATTTAACTATTATTCCCAAAAATTCACATTAAACTCACCCCAAGACCTGTTTCAGATTTTTTTTCCACACTGTAACACTGTTTAATGAGTTTCTCTCTATCCTGAGGGCAATGACCTCTCTAGATCGGTTATCGATTAAAAATGACTGAAAATTGCTTATTTTGCCTAAGTGTCCCCTCTATATCTTTTCTCTCTTTCGCCTCATTACGTTTCTTTTGTTTATACCCTTCTATCCTCTATCATTGCTTTTAGCTATATTTTCTATCTATTTCTGTCTCATCGATTATCTCTTTCTAACTCTCCACTCTTCTGGACGGGGAATTTCCTTGGTCGGGTCAGTTCACAATAAGTCATTTATGGAAACCTACTTACCGACACTCGTTAGCAAGACTTTCAAATAAAATTATCACAACAAAATATTAAAATAAAACGAACATGTGAATAAATAGATATGTGCATAAATATACATATATGACGTAACCAATAAATAAATATAATAAATAACAATACCTAACTACTAAATAACCATAACTAACTCTACATTGCACAGCTTTTGATCAGTTCATGCTCAGATTGGTTTGTATCCTGAACGCAGGCATATTTTGTTGACGAGACAACAGGTAAGGTGCGAGGGAGACAGATATTTCCACTCGATTTTATTGGAAATGTCAAATTGCACCGTGCACATGCATTTAAAATGTCATCAAATCGGTCGCCGCGATAGTTCTTCCGTGTTTTTACTTTTTAAAGTTATTTTTCGTTGCATAAAAGCGTTGGAATTACGAGGACCTGATGGGCTGCCGCAACAAGTTGCAGCGTCTGGACGAAAATCTGCGAAAGGCGGCGACAATGGCTTGTGTCGTCATATCGCTGACCAGCTCAAAATGAATTTCCTTGGTGGCCAATGGAATCCATACGTCCCACATAAGTCCACCCCACCAAAGCTGCTGTATAAACATCTTCGCCTTAATGTACGGCGAAATCCAGCCCAGTGGATCGAATCGGCGTGATATGGTTGACAGCATAGTCCTCTTCGTTGGCAACTGAGAAGCATCGTAGCAGACATTTCGGAACGAGAACACATCGTCAGTAGGAAACCTCCGAATTCCGAGAGCGTTGATACGTTCTGTCGAATACTCAAAGGGCACCGAAAAATCCAATTTCTGCTGTTGCAGAGGAATGCCTTCCAAAACCATTCGTGAATTGTTTGTCCACTTCCGCAAATGGAACCCTGCGGTGGACAGCAACTCTCGGACCTCATCGCGTTTGTGTAAGGTATCTTCCACTGAATCGGCACCGGAAATTAAGTCGTCGACATACATCTCGTCTCGTACTGTTTGAGCTCCCACTGGAAAATGTGACTCTTCATCCAAAGCCACCTGGTTAAGAGTACCTACGAATGGCGAGATAAGGTGCACTAAGATGTTCCTGTTCACTCTTACGCCAGAGTATCAGTTGATAATACGCATCTCGTTGATTCATCCTTATTTGACGGTACATTTTTTCCACATCGGCTGTGAAGGTAATTTTGTACATTCTCGATTTTATAATTATATCTATAATATTGTTTTGTGTTTTAGGACCTGTCAGCAATCTTTCATTCAAAGAAGTTCCGTCCGAACATTTTGCGGCTGCGTCAAAAACAACCCGGAGCTTTGTTGTCGAACTGGACTCTTTGATGACCGCATGATGAGGAACAAAATAATGAAAAGGGGAACGAAGTACATCATCATCATCCTCAACCTCCGTCATATGACCCAACGAAAGGTACTCTTCTACACATTTAGTATATTCGCGATGTAGTGTTGGATTGTTTAAAAATCTTCTCTCTAGTTGATGGAACCTACACAAGGCCGCTGTTTTAGAGGCTCCAAGCGCGGGTTGCCATCCATCCTTAAATGGAAGCGAAACTTCGTATCGCCCACTAGGTGAACGCTTCGTCGTTTTCTTAAAGTGTGCTTCACACATCCGATTCTCTTCAGTATCGTGATCTAGGTATGGGACCTCCTCAATCTCCCAAAACTTGCGCAACTAGGTGTCGACATCGACCACTTGAAGGAAACTATGCACCGAAAAATGTTGGCCTTCGGGTACCTTGCCCAATAAGATCCATCCCAGTTGCGTGTTCTGCGCTATTGGCGAAACTTCATTTCCCCGGACTATCTCCGGCAGTATTATATCCGGATATATATCGCTGCCTAGCAGTGGCGTGGCGTCCATATAACTCGATTCCTACCGAGTTACCTTTTGAAATCTCCACCAGGTAACACTATAGGACCATTCACATGAGCGCGAACTGCGAATAGGCGAACTGCGAACAAATCAATTTATCGGTATTTATGAACAGAAAATTGCTATTTGTTTTACCACAAAAGCATTATATTCAATTAATATAACACCTAATCTAAAAAAAACCGAGACTTGATTGATTAAAATAACGTAATTTACAATTACAGCAATTCTCCCGCGAATTGAAAATTCTTGCCGCGAACTGTCACACTTTATTCACAATCCACATAAAACAGTCGCGATCCACAAACCTGCGAATGAAAAATTCGCTCGAACTTAACCTTCTACAATACAAATGATTCGCGGGCACCTGCGACTAAAACAAGTTTTCATGTAAATGAAGTGTCACAATCTACGAATATTCGCCAGTTCGTGGTTCGCAGTTCGCTCTCATGTGAATAGTCCTTATCAGGGATGGAAAAGTCGATACAATTGTATCGAATTCGATACAAATGAGTGTGCTCTAGTATAAAAGTACAATTTGCCGTATTTCGATACAATCATTTATCTATCTGTACCTACCTATCTTCCAAATTCTCTTGCAATTTGTGGTTTTCCAAAAATGGAAAATCAAATCAATTAACGAACTAATTGTTTTAAGTTTTACATAAAGCATTGACTGGATTCGATTTTTCATTAGAAACTCACCCCGTTATGAGTTTCAATCTCATGACAATATTTTGAATATGAATTTGCAAAATGAGAGCATTAAGCCTGAAGAGCTCAGGGATTAATATATTATACTACTCACTGTTCCCGCCCTGCTTAGCAAGGTCCCTTATTTTGACAGTGCAGAATCTTAGCTGCCATGAGTGTCAAGTAAAAGCGTTCTTAAACTCGAGATTACATTGAAGCAATGTGAAATTGCCGCTAATAGTTGTTGCATACTACCCAAAATCCAATTGCAATTGCAAGCACAAGAAATGATTTCCGTGAAGAAAATTTCCGAAATCATGAAAATCAGACAGAACTCTTGACAAACAAGATCTCACTGTATATTACGATTAAAACTTTAAAAAATCCCCCTATGGAAAATCAATTTCTACGAATTTTTCCAATCCCCCTATAAAATTTTCCAATTTTCTCACTGTATGAACCTTCCTTAAGGTAAGATTAGACTGTATGCCAACGCCAAGTGCTCATAAAATGTGAATTTCTGACAGTTATCCTGTCAAAATATGGTCATACAATGTAATGGGCATATCCTCATATGCTCTAATGACCTGAATGCCACATATGACCAGGCTGATTTTGACAGATAAAAATGCCCAAATAGCATAGTTTAATCGGACGAAAAGCACGAATGCCAGCATAAAGTCTTTTGATGGAACAAGCATTATTTTGTTGTCATCAAAGTTTGATGAGTTCGTAGAATTGGGATTTATTTTCATTTTCTTTCTCTTTTTTGTGGATTAATGAAATAATGAAGTCAAAACCAATGCGCAACTTCTTTATTCATTTTTCACTACAAAAAAATGACCACAATCAATTTCGAGCAGTAGATATCATGAACAAATAAGACAAAATAATAGGTACCTATTATGTTACTACCAGAAAATTCCCAACTTCAACTTTTTTGCTTTCTTTTTCTTAACAACATTACTCTTCTACAACATTGGGTGATAAATAACAAATGCCTTAAATAGGTAACCATCAAGGTAGTTATGACCATATTGGTAATTTTGGTCATATGGTCTTATATACAGCTTTGATAATTTTGACATTTCGTTCATTAGATAGCTTATCTGGTCATTTGCCTTTTGGTATTCATATGCAAAATTGGCATACAGTCTAATCAAAGAAAATATAGCTCAAATTGGACGATCCGTTCTCGAGTTTTGGGCGGCCTAAGGAATGCAACTTATTTTAAATATTATGTATTTTTTTAGGTGTGTACAGTTTTGTTAGTAAAATATTTTGAATTCACTTTCTTATACGCAAAATTGTTTTCAATACAATTAGCTCCATTTCAGTACAATCTTACAACTGTTTTCAGTACAAATCGAAAATGGCATTATCCATCCCTGGTCCTTATCTGTCTACCAAAAACCGAATATACATGAAACACTACCAAATGAATTTGAATACTCACCAAATGGTACACACACAAAAGCACTCATATAAAAATTGTGTGTGTGTATCCATTTTCATACAACATCGTCATCGTCTCGTCGCGACAAAGCGAAGGTTACCCAAAATCAGCGTTGCCATTTTGACTGGTTTCCAGTCAGATCTGACTGGATTGACTCGCATTTAGCTGGAAGATTTTCTAAAATCCAGCCGGCTGGTTTTTTAGCTGGATACGATTTTTGTTTGACTGTTTTTAACTGATTCGTGTCATATCTGTGAAATCATTAGTACCTATACATTTTAAAATTCAAGCCGAGAAATTAAAATTAAAAGAACAAAATTTTTTTGAATTTTGTTTTTCTGCTCTGAGATTGGAAGCATATCCCACTAATGCAATCATTAAATTTTTGCGTTTGCATTTATACAAGTTTGTTCTACCCTTTGTTAACTTACAAATAATGCTGCTTCAACTTTGGTATACCGTCTGAAGTTACAAAAAAAGATGGTAGGTACTACTATCACTTAAAAAAGTGATGATGAGAAGTAGGCAATTGAAGCACTCAAAGAAAATACTAGGTATGTAAAGTTTATTTATGTGTTCAACTAATTTAATGAATTTACTCTTATTTTTAGTATTTTTTTTTTTTGATATACATATTTAGTTTTATAAATATAGGTACTTCACTTTAATACGTGATAGTAAGTGGATCCCGAGTTTTTTTTAATAGGGTTTATTAATGACTTTTTTTTCATTTTTTATTCGTAGTTTTATTTTGGCTGGGTTTTTAGCTGGAATTGTCTATTATATTTCGTTGACTGTTTTTCTGACTGGATTTTGGTTTTTTGACTGTTTTTTTTTCAGTCAAATCTGACTGGAAGTCCGATTTCAAAATGGCAACTCTGCCCAAAATATGTCGGGTTATTAAAGTTCTCACTTTATAGTTCTTTTTGAGAGAAAATTTTCTTGTTATCTCTTTTTTTCTTCCCTGGGTAGTGGGTACTTTGTCTGAGTCTGACACCTCTCTGTTCAACACCCATTGTAGAAAATAACCCGCTTTTCTTCGAGTTATAAGCTCTCATGCCGAATTCACAATGTCGCTTTGACGCGCGCGTGCGTTGACAGATTATATAGAAACAAAGCATTCATTATGCTGCTACACAAAATACAGCTTCATCGTAAATTTTCGATAAAGCGTGTCAAAGCTCGACGACGCACGCACGCGTTCAACGCGACATTGTGAATTCGGCATCACAAATTTGACTGCCGAGTGCCGAATCTGAGTGAACATTTGTTTGTATCTCTTTTTTTCTTCCCAGAGCTGAGCTGAGTACTGGTACTGGCCATGGCATGGCCACTTGGCCACTGGCCACTGGGTTGTGTTTTGGGTATATCGTATGTGTTTGTTTGGCTATAATATGAATGAAATAACGCGCTTTTCTCGAATTTCTTTTACTTCTTCTTTTCTTATTGTCTCTTGCGTGAATAATTGCAGGTAGTATGTTGAGGTAGGTAAGGGTGTGTTTTGGTTTACAAATTCAGTTGGCAGATTGCATTCCATGACTTAAGTGAATTTAGTATTGGTACTCTGAAAACGATTTTGCAAATGTGCAATGTATGATTTTGTTTCAAGTTGCACAGGGTCACTGGGTCTAACGTTTTTTGGATTTATAGGTATATGATAAATTTTTGCTTCGACTTCCCATTTTATAATGTTCACGCCACACACAAGATATCTACTGTAGCTGGTTTGA
This sequence comes from Cheilosia vernalis, assembly GCA_949126925.1. Taxonomy (NCBI): domain Eukaryota; kingdom Metazoa; phylum Arthropoda; class Insecta; order Diptera; family Syrphidae; genus Cheilosia; species Cheilosia vernalis. The sequence goes on from OX421359.1 coordinate 43,163,223, forward strand.
AAAATAGTGGATCAGCTAAAGTTAATCCGTTGAGGTGTTTCCATTTATTGGGAGTCAGTTGTTTGGCCGGGAGAAGCCCAGTCAGGGATTTGTACACATAAGCTCGTGTACCGACCTCAAAATCAGAGTGTAGAGACCCAAACGAAATATCAGCATACCTATGGCATGCTCCACTGCTGACCTTTCCCAACCCTGACACCTCAATAAATGTACTCCGGGCCTTCAGGTTCAGCATCTGTACTGCGGCTTCAGTGATGAATGTCGCTTCCGATCCTGGATCGAGCAATGCTCTCAGGTGGAAATATCTTCCATTCGACGATTTAACTCTCACCAAAGCAGTAGCCAAAAGGATATGTGTGTTAGTGTTGTGTTGTGCGAAATGGTTTCTAACCGCTCCGCTTGTACTCGGTCGCTCTTCATGACTAGGATTACTAAAAGCCTGAACGTGAACGTTTGTACTTTGCGGCGGTGCAAAAGAGTGTTGTGTGGGATGGTTTCTAGCCGCTCCGCTTGTACTTGGTCGATCTTCGTGACTAGGGTTATTAGCAGTCACTTGTAGTGTTCCTTAAACATCGATAGTTTAATATTTCGATAGTATCGATAGTTACTAGATACTATCCTACGATAGTATCGATACTATCGATAGTTTTATATACATACGTTTTCTAACGACGGGGTTGTAAACTTGTCCATAATTTATTAATAAGAAACATCCTCAGACTCAGGCAAACCATCTTGGTCATGAGAAGTTCTAGGGAGAACTTCCGACTGATGCTTACGCTTTAAGTGATCGGATAGATTACTCGTGGTACCATAGTGCTTGTACTCCTTTTATAGCAAAAAGGACACTTAACAATATTATTGTCACCTTCAACATATTTAAAAAATGTCCACGCAACCGATTTTGTACTTTGATTCATTTAGGTATCACTAGAATTTCTAACTTTAAATTTGAAGAAATAACTTTACTATTTTATTGTAATTAGTCACACTGAGGCAAATCCTGGAAAAGACCAACGAATTTCAAGTCGAGACACACCATCTATTCATCGACTTCAAGGCCGCGTATGATAGTATACATCGTCAGGAGCTGTATATGGCGATGGCCGAATTCGGAATCCCGTCAAAATTGATTCAGTTGTGTCGCGTGACACTCGAAAACACGCGTTGCAACGTGCAATTTGGAAACAGCTCCTCCGAACTATTCCAAACATGCACCGGATTTCGGCAAGAGGACGCGCTATCATGCGACTTCTTCAATCTCGTACTGGAGCAGATAGTGCGTAGGGCAGGTGTCAACACGGAAGGCACTATCTTCAACAGATCCGTCCAGCTGCTGGGGTATGCGGACGATATTGACATCATCGGTCGGTCACAGCGCTCCGTGATAGAAGCTTTCACGGCGATTGAAGAACAGGCGAAATCTGTTGGTCTTGAAGTAAACGAGGACAAGACTAAGTACATGCTATCAACAAACAAACAAACATCTGTCCATCGCCTAGGACAAAACGTCACTATTGATAGCAACAATTTCGAGGTAGTTAAGGAGTTCATCTACCTCGGAGTAAACATGAACTCCACGAATGACATCCTAGTGGAGATCCGGCGGAGAATTACCCTAGGAAACCGCTGCTACTTCGGTTTGGCAAAACAATTGGGTTCAAAACTCCTAACTCGAGGGACGAAATGTATGCTTTACAAAACCCTTATACTGCCAGTTCTGCTCTACGGCGCCGAGTGCTGGACGATAAGCAGGAAGGGAGAGCTAATACTGGGTTCCTTCGAAAGAAAAATTCTTCGGCGGATTTTTGGTCCTGTGTGCGAGGAGGGCGAATGGAGGAGAAGATATAACCGCGAACTCTATGAGCTGTATCAAGATGTGAATGGACAATAATGCTCCAGCTAAGAGGATCTTCGAATCCCAGCCCCCAGGTTCGAGAAGACAAGGAAGACCGAACCTCCGTTTCAAAGACCAAGCCATCGCGGATGCCAGAGCGCTTGGTCTGGACAATTGGAAGCAGCGTGCCCGGGATCGTAGAGGATGGAAGGCTGCAGTGTCTCAGGCAGAGACTCTCCACGGGTCGGGAGCCCGTTAAGAAGAAGAAGTCAACTAGTCAAAAAACTTCTGCACTATCTGCAATTGTAAATGCTACAAGGATATGCAACGATTGTTTCTTTGCTGACACAAGAAAAAACAAAATATGTACAAAAAATTCGAAATCACTTTCACCAGCGCCAACGGCCACATTGCGCACATAGTCGCGCAAACGTAATTTGTAATAAAGAGGACGCCTTTCTTTTGCCAGAGTTTTGTGATTGTTTGCTGTTTTTTTTATTACAGCACCATAAACCAGATGCATATCTAGACAAGACTGATGTCTGTACACTAAAAAATATTAGAATACCGAAGCAGCTGAGGTCAAGAAATGTTTTAAAAGAACTATCTTTTTTTCAGTACAAAAGAAGTACCTACTTCTTTATACGTAGAAAAGTAGTACTCCTACTAATGAATTACTTCTTCCTACATGTTTCGCATGTTTTATGATTACTTCTACGTTTGCTTTGAATACGCTCATATATGCGTTTCGATAGTATCGATAGTTTTTTTGAACAATCGATGTTTAAGGAACACTAGTCACTTGATACGACTGAGCGTGAGCGTTAGTACTGTGCGGGGTAAACAAATGTTGTGTAGACTGATGTTGATACTCAACGGGTTGTGCAGATGTTGGCAAATTTGTGGTTTGGATAGAAGATGTGTGCAGAAGAGAGTGGTGCTTCTGCTGACGGAAGTAGCAACGTGCTTGGCTCGGACACTGTCGCGTAATATGGTTATAAGCCAAACATATACTGCAAACCCCGATCTTCTGAACCATGTTGCAACACTCTACAACGTTCATTTTTACAAATCGGTTGCACGTGCGAATTGGATGTTGACCCTTACCACAAACCTTACAAGAAAACTGTTCTTTTTGTTTATTTTGCCTAACATGAAAGGCTGTTTTCGTTATAGGACCTTTCTGGAAAGCGTTTTTCATTTTTGGTTTCTGCTGATCTATGACCTCTAATGTCCTAAATCTATAGTTTACCGAAATGTAGAAAACTCATCGAGCGATGGCAACTCCTTGCTAGCTCCTAAGCGTTCTTCCCACAACTGTTGCGTACATGGAGGTAACTTTTGAAATATAATATAAATTATTACTAAATCCCATTGCTTTACAGGAATCCCAAGATTCTGTAGGGAATGAATACACTCAGTTGTCGTGTCCAGCATCGTTTTTAGCCCAAAAGAGTTTTCATTTTGCATGTGCGGTTGATTGAAAAGCACCTTTAAATGGGTATTAACTAAAAAACGCTTATTTTCATACCGCGAACACAAAATGGACCAAGCCTTTTCGTAATTTCCTTCATCTATGTCCAAATGCTGAAGCAAACGGTCAGCTTCACCAGATAAACCTGACTTCAGATAATGAAGCTTTTGTATTTCTGAGAGATCAGAGTTATTATGAATCATAGATTCGAATTTACTTTTGTATTGTCTCCATTTTTCATATTGTCCAGAGAAAACTGGAAGCGCCATTTCTGGCAAGCGTATACCAAACGTATTTGAACTGGGTTGTGTCCGAGTACTTCTCAAAGCGCAAGCAGAAATCTCATCCAAGCAATCCATCAACGCAGCTCTGTACTCTAAATAGCCTTCCATTATTTCTCCCATAATTTTCTCGATTTCCTTAATCAACCCATCTTCATCCGACAATGAAATTAAATTCTCATTAATGGCTTTTGTCTGCTTAAACAAATCTTCTAAAATAGACAGACGGCCACTCAACATGTTTTTTGTTCTTTTGGATTGTGGAACTACACTAAAACTATTGAAATTCATCTCGAGAATCGATAGAGCGTTTTTTAATAGTTTAAGTTGCTTTGCTGCGGTCATTTTCGAAGAAGAAATGGCAATAATATATGGCAAATAATGGGGCAAATAAATATTACTCACTCACCTGGTACTGCAGTAGAAAAATGTGAATCAATTACACGACGCGGGAAACCGATTGACACAAAAAACTCACAAGGTATTGTCTTTTATAATAATTTTGATTATATTAATTGAAAATTTGTTTTATTTTTCAGATGATGACAGTCTATCAAAATCACCATAAATCTTTTTTGATTAATTTAATCTATGTATATAGTTGATATTTATGTCTATCACACACTTAATGTCACTTGAACTTGTTCAATTATATGTAATTTATATGTAATCCGGCTCGAAGGACCAAATGTTTTGTCCAAAAACTGTATGCGGTTATTACACAAAGGGAAAACTGTGCAACAATGTAATATTACTTCCCGTTGATATTTTAGTTGAAAACGGATAAAAATTGAAGAAAACGCACTGTATTTTTCTTACAACGTTATAAAGTGTTCGGTTTATTGCGAATGCATTCATAGGTCATTGACATTGCTTTATTTATATTAAACAGAGTGTAGAGATTTTGACAAATGTCAAATGAAAGCTTATGGCTTATCCACAATATTATTAATAAAAATGTACACTTCATAATTTTACTTTATATAAACGAAAACAATTGAATTAATGAACTTTCTAAATTTTATAGCCGGAACAGGTTCACTTCGCGGAAAATATACCTAGTTATGAAAAAAGAATTATCAGCCTTCAGCAAAAAACATGCAAAATAACAAGTTTATTAACTTCTGGAGGAGTGACATCCTAACAGGTAGTACGAAAATATGTGTGGATAAAAAGTGCCTTTTATAACGGGTGATTTTTTAGCTGGTTTGGTTTTGGCAACACTGGTTTTGACAGCTGACGTGTGTTTAGTACCTTGTGTCACTGTCAAACAGCTTCAGTTTGGTTTGCAATTTAACCACGGATCGTCTTACAAATGAACAACGCTTGCAAATTATTGAATTTTACTATCAAAATTCGTGCTCGGTTCGAAATGTTCATCGCGCGCTGCTTCCATTTTATGATCGGCATTCTCGACCTTCTGAGCAGTCTATTCGGAAGATTGTGACCAAATTTCGCACCAAATTTACTTTGTTGGACATTAAACCACCAACACGTTTACGTACTGTGCGAAGTGAAGAAAATATTGCGGCCGTATCAGCTAGTGTGACAGAAGACCGCGAAATGTCGAATCGCAGCGTTACTGTCAATGGTGAACGCTACCGAGCGATGATAACAAACTTTTTTTTGCCCGAAATAGAAGTTCTTGACTTGCATGATATGTGGTTTCAACAAGACGGTGCCACATGCCACACAGCACGCGAAACAATGGCGCAATTGCGAGGCGAGTTTGGTGAACAGTTAATTTCACGTTTCGGGCCGGTCAATTGGCCGCCTAGATCGTGCGATTTGACACCATTAGATTATTTTTTGTGGGGGTATGTCAAGGCTAATGTGTATAGAGATAAGCCCGCTTCGATTGACGCACTGGGAGCCAACATCCATGCATTCATTCGTGAGATACCGGCCGATATGTGTGAAAGAGTATGCCAAAATTGGACTCAGCGGATGGGCTATCTGAGACGCAGCCGCGGTCAACATTTGCATGAAATTATCTTTAAACATTAAATTGCAAGGTTCAAACTATCGATTCAAATAAATATTTCATTCATTTTTTCGAATTTTTTGTGTTTTTTTTTTTTTAAGTTTTAAACCTCTTAAAAAATCACCCACCGGCGATTTTTTAGCTGGTTTGGTTTTGGCAACACTGGTTTTGACAGCTGACGTGTGTTTAGTACCTTGTGTCACTGTCAAACAGCTTCAGTTTGGTTTGCAATTTAACCATGGATCGTCTTACAAATGAACAACGCTTGCAAATTATTGAATTTTACTATCAAAATTCGTGCTCGGTTCGAAATGTTCATCGCGCGCTGCTTCCATTTTATGATCGGCATTCTCGACCTTCTGAGCAGTCTATTCGGAAGATTGTGACCAAATTTCGCACCAAATTTACTTTGTTGGACATTAAACCACCAACACGTTTACGTACTGTGCGAAGTGAAGAAAATATTGCGGCCGTGTCAGCTAGTGTGACAGAAGACCGCGAAATGTCGAATCGCAGCGTTACTGTCAATGGTGAACGCTACCGAGCGATGATAACAAACTTTTTTTTGCCCGAAATAGAAGTTCTTGACTTGCATGATATGTGGTTTCAACAAGACGGTGCCACATGCCACACAGCACGCGAAACAATGGCGCAATTGCGAGGCGAGTTTGGTGAACAGTTAATTTCACGTTTCGGGCCGGTCAATTGGCCGCCTAGATCGTACGATTTGACACCATTAGATTATTTTTTGTGGGGGTATGTCAAGGCTAATGTGTATAGGGACAAGCCCGCTTCGATTGACGCACTGGAAGCCAACATCCATGCATTCATTCGTGAGATACCGGCCGATATGTGTGAAAGAGTATGCCAAAATTGGACTCAGCGGATGGGCTACCTGAGACGCAGCCGCGGTCAACATTTGCATGAAATTATCTTTAAACATTAAATTGCAAGGTTCAAACTATCGATTCAAAAAAATATTTCATTCATTTTTTCGAATTTTTTGTGCTTTTTTTTTTAAAAAAAAAGTTCTAAACCTCTTAAAAAATCACCCGTTATATACGAGTTTAGCATAACTGCCTACCTGAAGAAATCGACCATCGCTGTCATATGTGTTCGAATGGACTTCAAATTCCTTGGGAATGAGCTCTATAATGTCCATTAGTTCCTTTTTTTTGGATTGTGGCGGTCGGTGGCCCACCACCTGCCCTCATTTTTTTCGCAGCGGTATTCAGAGATCAGAGCTCGCCTCTTTCGCTCTTTGCTTCATAGCTCGCCACTGAAATTGCAGCTGAGTTACATTGCGTTTCACGTCGCTCACTCTTTTCTATTGCATCTGAAATTAATTATAAGATATTCTCATTGTTTGTTTTGTTATTGTTATTTACTCACGAAATCATTATTTCATTCCATCGTTTGTTTTTTTTTTTTGTTTGATTGTGTTGGTGTTTGTGTCCACCGTCTTATACTCTATTAATTTGATTGCTTCGGAGCAGAGGTCTTTTAGTAGAGATTAAAAACAATTTATAGTGATTATGTTCTGTGTGCCTACAAAGTAATACTTACCTTGTCGCCCAAGCCCCAATTCTCCGACCGCTTTCGCTTTTGTTTTTTTTTTTTTTTCATTTCCATTTCTTTTGAATAAAATATAAGACTTACATTTGTTTTAATTGTTTAATTTATGAAATAATCTTTTATCTATATATAATTCTTTCGGGTGAAACTCGATGATGTTATAACTCGATAACCCTACCCTCTAATGCCTTATTTTTTGATTTGAGTGAATAAATCAGTATTGATTAATGTTCACACAAGAAGAACGAATTAAAAGTCCAATTTTTAATATGTTGAAGTTTACACCCTGTACATGCAAAATTAACCATACCGCCTTGAGGCGGGCTTAGGTCGTTAGAGCAATAAAATTCGGACAGGGAGGTATACAAAGTTAATAATTTATTTATAGATAATAATGAAAAATTAATACAAAAAATTAAAGTAAGGCTTATTGAGTGTGATTATTTTATTATTCACGTTCGTGAAACTTCAGGAAACACGATTTGGTGGTTGAATTGCAGAGATTTACTTTACATTTAGTACAATATGCTTGTGTGTCTGACCCACATCCCGGCAACTTACACGTCTTTTTGCCGGTTCGGTCGTGAAACATGCACCAGTGACTAACGTTATCGTAACGAACATCATCTATTGGAATGTATGTTTTCTTCGGTTTCGGGGGCGTTTGAGCTGGCGATGATAAAGAATATATGCATTTACCATGGCCACATCCAATAGATGGAAAAAGATACGGTTTGTCCACTTTCGAGTTTTCATACGTATATGATATCGACCAAGAAGACCATCCATGAGATCAACCCCGCCCATGTGCCGATTATATTCCTTGATGATAAATGGGCAGTCGACTTCAATTTGTTCTTGATTCATTCGATCCCAACGAGTGGATTTCGATGGTGGGGGTTCAAGTTTTCGTGAAAGAAATGGTTTCACACCAACGTAAGTCGAAAGCAATCGAACGATTTTGTTATCTACCCACAAAACGCTAGTTATATCGATTCCGTAAGCGTTAGCGACGTATTCTTCAGAATAACCCCGATCAACTCTCTGTTCTGTCAATTCAGCATCTCTTGATAGTTTTATGTTTGGAACCCGATTCGCGCGTACTGTTCCCAAGCTGAATATTCCACGGCTTTTGGGATATGTCAGCAGGCCCAAAGAAGTGTAGAAATTGTCGAAATATACAATGTGATTTACGTTATCTGGGATTTTGGCAGACAACCTAATAACAACGTTCGACGAAGCTCCAAGATCCGGTGCATTTTCTGGAATCACATTATCCCCGGCGCCAGAATAAATTTCAAATGAATATGAATAGCCTGTGTGATCGCACAGCACAAAGAGCTTGGTTCCCCATTTATGCGGTTTGGCTGTCATATATTGACGAGTTGGGTTTCCACCCATTTTCGTAGCGCACATCTGTTCGTCTACACAGAGACGATGAAGCATCGGAATGGACCCAAAGCGATTGTTGAAGTGAGTCACTAGTGGTCGCACTCTATGCAATTTATCGTGTCCAGGCTGGCCGTTTGGAATCGCCAAAAAATTGTCATTGAAGTGCAAGAACTGACGCATTTGTTCAAATCGCATTCGAGTCATTGTTGTTCGCACTGCTTCGAATGAATTTCTTCCCCAGTAAGAGCGAACGTTGGGGTAGCGATATACGGACATGTAAAACAATATTCCCATAAATTTACGAACTTCTTTTTTTGCAGTGACAAATTTAGTATCAATTTTCTGCTGGCGAGCATACGAATTCATTTGATTAGCCAGTGACTCCATAAATTCATCCGTCACAAAGTAAATGAAGCAATCAAATGGTGTTTTCAATGCCTTAACTTCATCTGGCAGCACTTTCTCGCCACGGAAAACGACTTCATTTATGTACAGCTGCAGATTTCTTTTTCGCCATAACATCGATTTAAATTCATGTGAATTATTTTTCAATTCATTTACCACACCTACAAATTGGCCTGTGGTCGAAGTTTTTGGGCCTTCTTCTTCTTCTTCGTCCAATTCATTCGAGTCGTGCTTTCGTTTTCTAAACCGTGGTACAATTTTAGGCTCAGAAATATCGGAAACTGAAAACGTCGATGGTATTTCGGCTGACGTTACATTTAGATCGCTACTTGCATCGACTGCAGAAATGACGTCACTTGAACTCACCAAAGAATTATTACTATTCAGCAAATCGTCTTCTACGCAAGTGAAATCTGGATCGTAAACATCGTCATCTTCGTCGAAATCAACTTCACCGTCAGTATCTTCCGCGATGGAAACTGAGTCCATAAAATCAGCAATTTCGTCATCTGTCATTTTCGACAAGTTGTTCATAGTTCTACGCCGCGACATCGTGGAAATATCTGACCAAAAACACTTGAATCAGTAAGACGCGAATATGTACACAAAAAAAATATATAGCTATATTGCTAACTGCCTTTGCCCGCCTCTAGACGGGCGCAAGCAAACCGACATATTTTATAAATGTAAATAAATGAAGACCCTAAACCTTTTTTATTATAATGTAGTAAACACTTACCTATTCACTGATATTTTTTTCAACTCTCCCTGATGAAAATTAATATAATTTTTTTATTACTGACAGTCGTATGTGAAAAAAAATATTTATTTGCGTGCTTAAGTGGTCAACTTTGGATTCGAACTAATATAATTTGCAAACGGAACACATGAAATAGACGGGAGACATACAAATTCATAGAACGGCATATTGGCTATAAGTAGGCTGTGCAGTGTGCATTTTTAAAAAATTTAATGTATCTAGTACTACACGAGTTATGACGCATAAGGTATACTTTTATTTTTTACTTTTATTTCAATCAAATGAGTACATCTACTGTTCTCGCTAGATTACTTAATACAAAAATATACTTAAAAACGACCACCAAAGCCTAACATCAGAATTAATTTATTTCTAAATGAATCCCTACCAAGATGAAAATCAAATATACTAGCATATCTATTAGATTCCCTAAGACATCTAGAAATTGGTTCATTGTATCCATAATTAACTCTATGATAAGGTACATAAAATAAAAGACGATTTCTAAGAGCTCTCGATGGAGCATAAAATCCAATTAATGATAATAGGAAATGGCAATCGATATGACCAGTTGTCAAATCACGAATAAACATAATTGAAAAATATTGCCTACGTTTAAAAAGAGGTAAGATACCAAATAATTTGCACCTCGTCTCGTAAGGTGGCATTTCAATGTTCCATCGCAGTCTACGAAAGGCTACTCTAGTAAGTAAGTATACCCTGCCTAGAGGCGGCCGGAGGCATTAGAGGGTTAAGGCGATTTTCATGATTCTTTTTTGGTATTGTTCGTATTGCTGTATATCAGGTTTAGGAAGAAAGAAAAGTCGGAAAACTCTCAACAGGTGGCGTTGCACTTTGAAAAAATGTAAACAGGATAGAATTCGAGTAGTGACACTTCAAATACAAAAAAAAAAAAAAATATTTTAAATTCTAAAAGCAATAATTGTTGTTGTCAATTATTTCAATGAACATTTGTGGATGGGTATTGTTGGTTCCAGTTGTGATATAGTTTTAGACCTGGGGCCTATTTCATAGATCATACATTACATACAATGTATGATTTAGACTTTTCTGATGTATTATTTCTGTTTCATAGAAACGTTGTATGATCAACAGTCATACATCAATGTATGTGAGGAGAATCGAATGGAAGTATTGGAATAATGTATGATTCTGTTTCATAGAACTTTATCATACATTGCTTTGATACAACAAAATATAAATTTATCATACATTTCATACAGCCATCGGTTTTGCTGTAAATCACAAATATGAGTTGCTAAGCCAATGAGGTGGTAACAATATTTGCTTTAATGGTATTAAAGCTTCATTGGAATATGTTGCATGTGCAATAAATGTACACAAACGCTCCAACAAGAATTGAACACACGTCGGGGCATAATAAATTTCTTCACGAAATAAGTTAAAATTCAACTTAAAATGTTCTTGGACGGCTAACAACTCTTATACGATATTGGGTGGTAAATTATCTACCATTTTAGTAATCTGGCTTAAACGCAAAATATTGGAAAATAAATTTCAAACATCATTGCATCTCTGCACTATCTTCACAACAAAAAAAATCAAGCTGTATATTCGCACTCACTAAGTATGGTTCCACACCACCAAAAAGTAAATGCTCTTCACCAAAAATGACATCCTTTTTCATTATTTCATTATTATTATTTCAATTTCCAACCAACACATGTTGTGTTAAAAGGAAAAAAAAATCGCTTTGCGAATAAAAATTAATTAATATGAAGTGTCAAAATAATACATCACATACAACAAAATACTACTTCATACATTACTTCCAGTGAAATCTATGAAACAGAAAATTGTATGTGATGTATTAAAATAATTTTAATGTATGTTGTATGTGATGTATGTGATGTATGATCTATGAAACAGGCCCCTGATATGTAGATGGCACTTTGTTAAACATAAGCAGGATTAGGAAAACGGGTTGTGACACCTCCCATTCAAAAACAAAAATCAAACGCCAAAGTTGTAAAGTTAAAATTATTAGTGGACTTAATATGAAAGTCACGGGCAAAACCATCTATAGGTATATTAAAGAGACTGATGGTGATGGCCATTATGTGCACTCATAACTCGGGAACGGATCTTTCGATTTTTACGATGGATTCGTATTGGCCTAAGGAAGGACATAGGTATGCTTCTTTTTATCGTGCAAACACTTTGGATAAATATACTGGATAGAAAAACGGTTGTGTCACTTTTTTTGAAATTTAATTTTTGAATTCCTTTTATGTTTTTTTGTTGTGCAACCTCAATCAACCGAAACTTAGTAACGGATCCTGTTTGATTTGAATGTGAAAAATCTCAAGTGTCATGCAAGCTACGATTTTGAGGGGAAAATTCAAAGGCAAACATTCGCATTTCCCGGATTCCGCTTATTCAGAACGATTTGCAATTGCATCAAGCGTCTTCAATTTTACACATCGATTTTGCCCTTAGCAATAAAACAATTCACAAGAAATTATGTATATTTTCTAAAAACTATTCCTCAAGAATTGGAATTATTCCTCCTAGAAGACATAATAATGCTGGAGCTGGCATCACTGATCATCGCTGACTAATGTCGTTTTCCATTGGGACAGAGAGTCAGAGCAGTTTTTCTGCTCTCGAAATCAGCTGGCTGTCAGATTTCATTTTCCATTGGCCGCAAAAAAAGCACTTTTTTTCAGAGTCAGAGCAGTTTTGCGAATCTCGATATCCGACCGAAACACGGGCAAATCTGAACCGATCTGTAACTATAAGAAGACCAATCAGAGGAACCAAAGTTAGGTCGGCCACCAACAGCCGCAACATAAAACTAAGCCTGCCTGACGGATCATCACTCGCCACCACAAACAACATAAATTATCTTTGAGTCAATTTAACGAGAGATTTATATTCAGCCCACACCTAAACGCTGTTCTCAAGAAGGCATCTCTGGCATTTCACCGAATTTACCCTCTGATGAAGAACCAACATGGACTAAGCAGAAGAACAAGACTGCTGCTGTACAAGCAGCTCATAATACCGGTAGTAACCTACGGACTGCCCATTTGGTATACCGTCTCCAAGACAAACACGAGGAAGCTGTGCGCTTTCGAAAAAAAACTCTTGCGGAGAAGAAGCCAAAATCCTTCCACTGGAAAAGTATATGGTCACACTTTTCCGGAAAATTCTCAGGAATACCTCCAGCCATCCAAACCCACTAGTCAGAAGAATCGCGGACCTGTCACATATCTTCATGTACTGGCTTAACTTAACAAGGAGTTATTCCCAAGCGACACATACAGGGCAGCCCTGCCCTTCTACGAATCGACCGAGACAACCCACCATCCAGGATAATACCAAGATGACCAACCATCCCAAATCCACAAGGACATCAACACCCGACCCGGACTTGAACACCCTGAGGTCAAGGGTCAACCCAGACAACGATACATACCATGAGTATGAAAATATATTTAAGAAAACAAACAATGTATACAGTTGGGCCCCTGTTGTTGAGCCAACGCATTTAAATATTTAATATTCACCACCAATTGTTACCTAGAATTAAGTCTAATTTTATATACAAAAAGTTTAATAAAAGTAAATGTAATGTAAACTAAGGATTCATTCGTGTTCTGACAGTAGGACGAAAGGTACCTACTATTGCTTGGACCTGGACGTGATCTTATTTGATCCTTGGACCGGCATCACCATACAATACTCAGAACTACGTGATCTTAATTGATCCTTGATCTGATAGTGTTGCCGTGCTGTACCAGTGGGTGCTCTTCTACTATTGTCGGAGAGTTATTTACTTTAGACTATTCACCCATTTCCATTTTAAATTATTTACTGTCTTAATAATTGTAGGCAGTTGCTTGCTTTTACAAAATTTGGTAACCTTAGGTAGGTCATTCATGTTTCTTAAAGTGTAATGTTGGACCTCACTAATATAACGGACATATTTCGTCGGATATCTTGCCATTGCATTGCTTTTTATCTTGAAAACAAAAATAAACGAATTCATAACAACTCTTTGTTTAACAGACAACCAACGCAACATACTTAGCAAAGAAACTATTGACGTATACCTACTACTTCATGTTGCATTATTTGTAATCTAACCAACTGATTTCTATTACAAAAAAAAAACAGAATAGTTGAACAATACTCAAAATGAGGCTTCACAATAACATTATAAATCTTAATTGCAGTTGAAGTCGTCACTTTCTTTCTTAATCATGTCATAAATTAGGTATATTTTTTTTTACACATATAATCACCATGGCAAAGTCTAACTTACATTCAATTAATATTCTCTTGGAATATCTCTTGAACTTTTTCAATAATTTGGTCCTTTATTCTAAGATTCATATTAAAATTAGATCTGTCATTTAATATCATGCACTTAGTTTTATTGGAGTTTATTTTTATTCCGTTTTGGCAAAGCCACTCGCAGATACTATTTAAGTCCTCTTGAATTTTGTGATGGCTGTCTTCCATATTTTCTCCGTCGATGAAAAGTAAGGCATCATCCGCGAATAGAGCAAGTTGACAATATTTCAGCACACGTTCCATATCATTGATGTAGATAAGGAATAGAAGAACCCCCAGAACTAATCCTTGCGGTACCTATTTCGAATTTAATAGAGTGTCTTTAACTTTAACTTTTTGAGTGAGTTTACACAGATAAGATGCAAATCATTTTTCCCACAACACCGTATTTTTTTAACTTTTGAATAAGAATATTCCTGTCTATAGCTTCAAAAGCTCTCTTGAGGTCTAGGAATACACTATATACGCTTTTCTTGTTAGCTATACACTCTTTCCAGTTTGTATAAAATTTAGAGCACTTTCGGATGAATGTCCCTTTCTAAAACCATTCTTTTCGAAGTAGTCCTCTAAACAATAGCCGCCGATGTAAATTACATTTATAGGTATAGTTCATAGTTCAATGTGTCTTGACTACATCTTTTTATACTCTGTCCAGCAAAAATTGTCAGTACAGGGAAGATAGGATGTTTGTCTCTCAATCTGGTTGCAATGACTTATATAAATCGGTCCCTCTTTAAAGCTCTCACAGGGTTGCCATGGTTTATATGATAATTCGCCATAACTCAGAGAGCAATACTGGTAGGGTTACCATCTTCCAATTTAAAATAAAAATATTGCTGAACGAAATAAATTTCGTTTATGTTTTTATTTTTCCTTAAGGGCCTAATCGCTTTATTTTGTTTTCCAACAAAAAAAAATTCTTAATACACAAAAACAAATCAAAACGATTGAGATAACAATAGATAGACATTACCTAGATTACATAGTTGTTAAAAAACTGATTACACGTCAGTGCGGATCTTTGCGGAAACAGTAGCAAAAAAAGGATCATAAAATCTTTACGAGGCATTTTCTTTACTGGGGAGGAGTGACCGGATGTTGTAACCTGACCTGCTTCGTCATTTCGATATTTCAGTGTGAGAATTTATTTGATGAAAAAATAGACAAATATGCAAAAGTATAACAAAAATTCGAAAATATGCCAAAAATATGCTCTACAAAGTAAAATATGCATTTATAACATTTATACATGGCTGAAAATACGCACTTGTGTCTGTAAATTAAAATATTAAATACGATATCCCCAAAAAATGATTTTGAATGAATCCGGTTGCCCTAGTAATCACTACATGAACAATATTTATTATTGAAACTAGCAAACTCGGCGAACTCCGTTTCGCCACCAGATGGCTTCGTTTTTTGTAACATTTCGTTTGAGGATTAAAAGATGAAGAAAAATTGTTATTTTTTTCTTGTATTTGAAAATGGAAAATTTTATTTCATTTCACAATTAAGTGTAATTTAGTTGAACTTCTCTAAGTAAAAAATGAAAGTGAATCCAAAGTAAATACTGAATCGAAGCGTTATACGTGTCCGCAAATTATCCGTTTCATTGAAGTGCTCTTTGGTAATCCACATTTTTTGTTTTTTGGTCTGACGTTAACACAAATAAAGCGGATGGTTTCCCAACTCGTGAATACGCAACGTATAGCTCTCCATGTGAAAAACAAAGATTTTCTAAATGAAAAATTGCTTGCAACTGTTCAATAATTCGTCTCTTTAACTGTTGTGTTCCCTGTATATTGCACCGCACATTCAGCTGATCCACCATCGACGAAATGAAATATATTTGCAGAAATTGATGCGGTTCATCTGGTGTTGGCTGACCTGGTGAACTTCGTACCACCTAATTTTTATCTATTTGAAGCTTTTTTTTCGATTTAAACTTAGTTTGGTGATTAAATAAAATTTGTTATTAATTCAAATTAATTCAATGCCTTTTATTTTCCTGTAAAATAGATGATATTAACATTCAATGCAAAGATTTGTTGTAAAAAATTGCAGTCGTTTGAATTCGAATGGTAAGTCCGTTGGAATCATCGGGATGCGTGGAATCAACACATCTTCTCCTCTATATTCTGCGGTATGCCCGGAAAAACACTTCGAATGAGCTCTTCCTTAGAATCGGTCATGTGGCAGAAATCAGTGGGCAAAGTGATAAGTCCGGTCGAGATATCAACTGCAATCTTTTCATTACCAATGTCCAACAATTGCTTCGAAAACACATCTGCAGTTTGATCTCGTCAATCGGAGTGTCTTGACATGAAGGCACAAATTTGATGCTTTCAAGCACGCATTTAGTTCGTCAGCTGCAATTGATCGTGGGAATAACTGGAAGAGTCTCCCGAAAATCACCGGATAATACAACCATGGCTATTCAAAAAATATTTTGATTGACACGAAGATCTTTCAACGTCCTGTCCACCGCCACCATTGACCTTTTGTGGGCCATCGTACATTCGACCCAATCGATCAATTTGCATCATTGTAAAATCTTCGCATTTTTTCTTCGATTTTTCAAAAATGTTTGATTTGCATGTTCAGTGGCAATATCAATGCTGAATGTGCAGTTCGGTAGCCTTCTAACAAAGTTGCTGTTATTCCAGATGAAGCCAATGCCAGGGCAACTCATGCTGCGATCAAATCCGTGCCAAAAGCAATGAAATTAAGAATGTTTTGGCAGTACCTGCGGAAGCACCCAGAAAGTAAATGCTACCAGTTCTTTTGTTTACAGCTTCCATCAAAGAGTCATACGCAATCATTTGTTGTCGATTCAATTGCAGAACATTTTTACGAACTGCTTCGGCTATTGCTGCAGTACCTATCGTATTGTTTTGTTGTTCTCTTTGCAATTCGTGGTTGAATGCATCGTGTATTGGACGATTAGGTGATATCATGCCCAACTGCGCACTTTATTCGCCATCAATAAACACTAACTCTAAAAGAAATATTTGTAACTTTCACAGCCTAGAAGAAAACTAACCACACCTATCAACTTGGTTGGTAAGCCTTCTCCCTTCACTCTCCACACCGGTACCGAAGGTGTTATGGTAGCTTTGAGCTGCCCTCCCCATAATCCTACTCACGAATGAGCATAGTACCATGATTGTTACTCATTCATTTTTCGTAACAACACCTTCGTGAACACTCAAAACGCTCAGCAACTCCTGTTGCCTGTCATCATTGTCCTCGTCATCTCAATCACCCCTCCATTTGAACTTACCCACCTATTCAAATGCAAGGATATTGAAAATAGGTACCTACTTCCCAAACAAAAATGATGGATACAAACAAATCAAAGTATCTACTTTTTCAAAAAGATACTTCATGTAACATAGTAAACATAAACAAACTTATTTAGGTAGCTAGCTATATCGTATATTAAAAAATAAATTTCAAAATTTTTGACAACAACAATTTGCTTAGAAAATCATTAAAATAATTGACAACAACAATATTGCTTTTAAAATTTAAAATATTTTTTTTTTTGTATTTGAAACTACTCGACTTCTATCCAGTTTATATTTTTTTCAAAGTGCATTTCCCCATGAAAAACGAAATATGTGCCTACAACGCCAACTGTTGAGAATTTTCTGACTTTTCTTTTTTCATAAACCATCCCTGATTTAAGACGAACAAAACAAAATAAAAATCATTCAAATCGGTTGAGCCGTTCTGGAGTTATATCGTCAGGAAGGAAAACCCGACTTATATAGTGTGCTATTCTCGAGTCGTAATAGTTGAAACACATTAACCACTTGTTAACAACCTTTCTTTATTGAGTGATAACTTACAACTGACTCTAATGTCTAATGGCAAAACTAAAGAGAGAGAGACCACCACACTAGGCTTGACAAGTTAGATGTTCTGTGAGGATGTTCAAGTGTTTGTAGTGAATATCATAATCAGCTTAATATACATCATCTCCCTTCTTTAAATTAACATAACAATTCATTAATACTTATATGTCGATTTAAGAGAATAACGAGATAAGAATATAATTCATAATATGTGATGTAATATAAATTTCAAAATAATTCATAAAAATTTAAGGTTTATAGAAATTTGGCTTTTTGCTTATCCGACCCGATCTCGTGATATACTCTGCCGGCTGAGGCAATAAATCTGGATCGACTTGGTTTGCATTGTCAGACGTCGAAGGGACATCTATTACATTATCATTTTCTATATTTAATTCAATATCAGAATTATTGACTTTTTGCGAGGCAGATGGAGTTCTCTCACCTATGGTGTCAGGTATTCTAATACATGGAGGGTGCATAGACTTACGTAAATGAAAAGTGTTTCGACGAATTTGACGATTGTTTTCATTTTGTACCCAGTATGACCTCGGCAGCTCATGTTTGGAAACTACTCTTGCAGGCTCCCACTTTCCATTGTGTCTATACACTACATTTTCTCCTTCCTTTAGTTCCATTTCACGACGTGGTAAAGATGGGTTATTGTATTTAAACATTTTATTTTGACGCTGTTCTAATATTGTTTGCAAATTTGAAGGGATTTTAGGTAACAGATCTTCGTTTTTTATTGGGAGCCCTGTCCGCAACTTTCGGCTCATAAGCATTTCAGCTGGAGAATATCCAATGCCGGGAATTGGCGTACTTCTATACTCTAGTAGAGCTGCTTCTAGACTACCCTCAGCTTTGCTAATTTTTTTAAGCATTGATTTTGCGATATGGACAGCTTTCTCGGCCAGACCATTCGACTGAGGATATCGGGGACTACTAAATATGAAATCGAAATTAGATTTTTCTGCAAAATTTCTAAGTTCATAAGAATTGAAGGGTTGGTTATCAGAAACAATTTTTTGAGGAATTCCATGTATTGAAAAGATTTTGTTTAAAATTTGTATTATACATGCGGCAGTTTTGCTTGCAATAGGGTAGAGTTCTATCCATTTTGAATAATAATCGATTGCAACCAGATACGATTTTCCCCCAACTTCAAGACAATCCATTCTGGAACGGACTACTAGGTATTGGATGTGGAATTAGTAAATGCTTTTTGTTTTCTGGTCTGTATTTTTCGCACTCTCGACATTTTAAAATCATATTTTCGATATCCCTAGCCATATTAGGCCAATATAGAGTTGTTTTAGCTTTCGCCACAGTTCGAGTAATCCCCATGTGAGATTTGTGCAAAAGTTTTAACATTTCACTAATTAAAGCCTGAGGAACGAAAATACGATTCTCGTAAAAAACCAGACCATTTTCAGCATAAATCTTGTCCCTAAATTGCCACAACAACCTTACATTGTCTGGCAAATTCAGCTTATTTAGCGGCCAACCGTTTTTATATAGCCTTACTAAAGATTGCAACACCGCATCCTTTCTTGTCTCCTCTTCAAATATTTTTCTTTTTGGATCACTCATGTTAACTGTGTGAACGAGATCCTTTAAAGGTGTTTCCAAATCAACTAAGGAATCTTTTAAGAAATTCCTTGATAATGAATCAGCTATGTATAAAAACTTGCCTGGGACATATTTAATTTCTAAATCATATTTTGATAGTTTTAATTTCATTCGCTGTAAACGAGTAGAGCTTATTTCACCTACATCCTTCCTCAATATAGCCACCAAAGGTTTGTGATCGGAGTGTACGGTAAAATGGTATCCATAAATATAATTGTTGAACTTTTGACAAGCATATAC
This sequence comes from Cheilosia vernalis, assembly GCA_949126925.1. Lineage (NCBI taxonomy): Eukaryota > Metazoa > Arthropoda > Insecta > Diptera > Syrphidae > Cheilosia > Cheilosia vernalis. The sequence goes on from OX421359.1 coordinate 43,183,007, forward strand.
CACAGCCAAAAGCTCCTTTTCGATCTGGGCATACCTCGTTTCAGTGTCAGTTAAGCTTTTAGATGCATAAGCCACTGGTTTACCATCTTGTAAAAGACAACATCCCAAACCGTTCTGAGATGCGTCTGTCTGAATTAAAATTTCCTTATTTGGGTTAAAAACATTAAGAGTTGAATGTTGGGCAAGGATATCTTTAATGTCTTTAAAAACTTGAGCATGAGTTTTTCTTCAACAATTCCCGAAGTGGGGCATTTATATTTGAAAAATTTGGTATAAAAGCACGTAGATAATTGAACATACCCATAATACTTTCAAGTTGCTTTCTATCCTGTGGCTCTTTAAGTTTGCTTATAGCATCAACTCGACTTGGATCGGGACTAATCGTATCGCCAGTGAAAATGTGACCAAGATATTTCACTTCAGTGACACACAGCTGAACTTTATCCTTATTAAATTTAACATTTATTTCTCGTGCCATATTAATTACTCTACTAACATTTTCATCATGTTCTTCCTTTGTTCTACCCCCTACTATAACATCATCTATATAAACGAATGTGCCGGGTAAATTACCAAAATATTTCGAGTTCAATTTTTGAAATTTCTCTGGAGCCGTCTTGATACCAAATGGTAACACATTGTATTCATACGACCCAAATGGAGTGCTAAAAACAGTCAATTCTTTTGATTCGGGGCATAATTCAAGTTGCCAAAACCCCTCCTTCAAATCAAAAACTGAAAAATATTTAAATCCCCTCATAGCATCACAAAAATCATCAAGTGTAGGGATGATAAAATGCTCATCTTTTAGGTACACGTTGAGTGCACTGGGATCAAGGCATAACCTTAAAGTTCCATTGGATTTTTCAATCACTACTAGCTGGTGCGACCATGCTGAAGGCTGATCCCGTCTGCTTATAATACCACGACGTTCCATATTTAGAAGGGCTACTTTTACCTTTTGTCTTATGCCAATTGGAATTCTTCTCGGAGGCTTACTGATCGATATGCTATTGGGTTTTAACTCTAACATGCACTTGTCTGGAAATCTACCATCACCCGAAAACACTTCCTTATTTCGATGTATAAACTCACTGATATCACTAATTCCATGCACTCTCTGTACCAAGCCGAACTCCAAGCAGGTTTTAAGTCCTAATAAAGGCCTAGAATCGCTATTTACCACCATATAATCCACATTAATAATTTTATTTTTATATTGGGTGGGAAGGCTTACTAACCCCATAGTTAGAATTCGGGAACCTCCATATGCCTCTAATTTTGTTGTCGCTGGTCTTATCTTGTTTTCGCACTTTATATTTTTAATATTTTCAAGAGTTAAAATATTAACGTCGGCACCCGTGTCTAATTTAAAAACAATTATTTTGTCTTCAACCTTAATGTTTTCGTACCAACTCATGCAACCTTGTCGAACCCGATCAATTGAACTAACACAGCCACCCAAATCATGATCATCATCATTGACCACCTCTACCGAATCAATATACGTCTCGTCACTATCACTTCCCCCGCCACAACCCATATTGTTAATATTTATATTATTAATGTTCTTAAATCGACATACTTTTGCAAAATGATTGTACTTGCCGCATCGGAAACATTTTTTTTCATAAGCTGGACAGTTACCCTGATTATGATATCGGTCACACTTATCACACACATTGTTTGTGGTTTTATTTGCGGAGCCCTGTTTTTGCTCTCCACTAGCGTGTTGGTCTCTTTTCTTTATTACATGCATAGGTGATCTAGAATGAGAATAAGAAACAAATTTAGAATCTTGTCTATTAACATTATTGAATTGATTATAATAATTCTGCTGTTGTCCTTTTTGCTTGGAGATTGCTGCAATTGATGATCGTTCAGCCTGCATTTGTTGCGCCTGCATGCTTGCTTGCTCAGCTACACGGCAAAGTTCTTTGGCTTTAGCAAGATCTAGATCATCAGTCTTCAACAACTGCAACCGTATATTCTGCTCTGCAATGCCCATGACTATTCGGTCCCTTATCATCGATTCTTTTTGTTGGCCAAATTCACAGTTTTCTGCTAATTTCACGATGTCCGATAAATATTGCTCGAATGGTTCTGCTTCTCTCTGACTTCGCGAGAAAAACAGATAGCGTTCGTAAACTACGTTGCTCCTTGGTACACAATACGATTCAAATGCTTTGAGCACTATTTTTATTTTATTTCTGTCATCTTCAGGTATAGGTAGCGTTTGGAAAATTTCTATTGCTTTTTCCCCAGCACAAGACAGAAACCTCGCCGTTTGAATCGCCTCACTTTCAGAAATTGTTTTTGTAGCCACTGTATATATATTCCACATGTTTAAGAATTTCCGCCAATTTTCTTTGACGTTGCCATCCATTATTAATGGACCGGGTTTTTGGAAATCAAAGTTAGCCATTTAGTTATTTAGTTATGAATATTAGTTAAATATCTCAAATTGTAACTATAGATTCAACGTTAGATTTTCGAACAAATATATGCAATATGTTCTTTAAACCGACTGCGCCATGTGCTATTCTCGAGTCGTAATAGTTGAAACACATTAACCACTTGTTAACAACCTTTCTTTATTGAGTGATAACTTACAACTGACTCTAATGTCTAATGGCAAAACTAAAGAGAGAGAGACCACCACACTAGGCTTGACAAGTTAGATGTTCTGTGAGGATGTTCAAGTGTTTGTAGTGAATATCATAATCAGCTTAATATACATCATATAGTAGATTTAATATTATTTGAAATAAAGTTTGACATACAGCTTGGCTTATATGCCGTCTGCCGCTTAAACTTATGAACATGAAAATGATTAACAGAGAGAATACATTAGTTAGTTATTAAAAATTAAGCAAATAAGACATGAGTTCATTAAATATATAAGGACTTTTCAACTATATTCTAAGGGAGAGAAAACAATAATTATAAACAAAGAATGGCAATTATATAAAATATATTAAGCTGAGACAAAAATTGTTTAGTAAAGTAATCCATAGGCTTTTAGTTTGGCTAAAACAAAAATTAAAAATCGAAAACAGATCCTTAAGAATTTTACAGGCTTTTAGTTTAGCTAAAACAAAAAATTGGAAAGCGAAAACAGAATCTTTAAAAAATGGACAGGCTTTTAGTTTAGCTAAAACAAAAATTAAAAGGAAAGCAGAATTTTAAAAAAAATTTATAGGCTTTTAGTTTGGCTAAAACAAAAATTAGTAGGCGAAAAAAGATCTTAAATAATTGTATAAGCTTTTAGTTTAGCTAAAACAAAGAAATTATTTACAGTGTCGCAAAAGAGTTTCGGTAATTCATGGCGTGCACGACAAATCGAGTAAGCGACTTCCATCCCCTGCAACCATTAAGGATTAGAGCACATTCGTCAAACGTTAGAAAGCTTTTGTCAAAGTACAGTCTCCGAATTTCCTGAGTAATTGGGCATAATGCAAGGAAGTGAAACACATCCTCGTTCTGATCAAGATTGCATAGTGAACACCTGGGGTTCAAATCGCTTCTATGCGGTCTGAAATTCAATTCTAACATTTCTGTTCGAATTTTGAAAATCAGACTCATTTCCAGAACTGTTAGCTTATTGTTAAAGTAATTGTTTGAACCCAAGGTGAGATTAAGCTGCCTGTATACCGATCTGCTAGACGACTTTTTTGCTCTATCCAAGCAAAGCTTTAAGAGATTGCTGTCGACAGCAGAGATGCAATCATAGAGAGTACCTCTCCACTCACAAACGTTGTTCTCATTTATGTCAATTGAAACATTGTTTGCTTCGGCTATCTCGTACCAATCTTTAATTGGAGAGTAGCTGCATCTTATAGATATAAGAAGAATTTTTTTTTGCAAGTTGTTCATAGATCTTTGCATAACTTTGCTGATGTAATCGGCATTTGCCTTTAGGTTTTTTGTAAAAATATAGGGTAAGCCTGATTCGACATGAATTGCATAGCTAGGTGTAGATTGTGGAAGCCTAAAAATTCGTTTGAAAAAATATCTCTGTATGCTTTCGATCTCATCACGCTGTTGATAACCATAAATCTCGTTCGCATAGCAAAAACAACTGTTAATGGTGGCATTGAAAACTTTGAATTTGGAGGCAGGATCCACGTCTTTATTTGAAAAGAACTTAGACCACATGGTGTTAATTGCTGTTTTAGCTACAAGAATTCTTTCCTTGATGTGAGGTCTAATGTTAAGATTGTATGTTAATACAAATCCCAAGTACTTAAACTCATTTACAACCTCTATTTGAGTACCATCCAGTGACCAAACATGTTCTCTACCAACACGATTTTGCGCTCTAAAGATAAGTATTTTTGATTAAGCTGTATTTATTTTAAGATCCCAGGTATCGCAATAAGTTTTTAATTTATTAATTTGCAGCTGATGAGTATATGGATTGTCAGAAAGGATGACAAGATCATCCGCGTAAAGCAATACCTTAACTTCTATATCACCGAACTTAATGCCACCTGGGAGGCTGTCACCCACGTCATCTATAAAAAGAGAGAACATCAAAGGACTCAGAACACATCCTTGTGGAACTCCAGATTCTGTAGGGAAAGTGGATGATTTTATTTCACCATTGCAAACCGCCGCCGACGTATTTGCAAGAAGTTGCTCGTAAAGTCTGATCATTTTTGTCGATAGGCCTAACGCAGATAGCTTAAATAGCAATGACCTTCTGTTGACGGTGTCAAAAGCTGCTTTAAGGTCCACAAAAAATACGTACAGCTTCTTTTTTTTTCTCCATAAACCGTTTTGCGATAGTTGTTAGTGTAAAAATCTGATCCACTGTCGGCAGATTCGCTCGAAAACCAGCCTGGAAAATGCTAAGGATGCTATTCCGTTCGACCCAAGTCACTAACCTATGGTAAAGAACTTGAGTGAGTAGTTTTCTTAGCGAGCATTGATATACCTCTGTAATTTTCAGTCAGAGAAGGATCACCTTTTTTGAAAATAGCACATATATTAGAGGCTTTAAAACATTCTGGGAACGCCTCATCAAGAAAGATTTTGTTGAAAAGCTCTAAAATATATGTAAGAAAATACTGAGTCGATTGCTTATAAAACTCGGCTGGAATACCATCTGGCCCCGAGGCTTTATTATTTTTCATCTTTTTTAGTGCTGCCGAAATTTCTGAATTGACTATAGTGGAATCCAGTTCTTCAATATAGACTTGCGAGAGGGCAAACGAAATCAGTTTCTGATTTGGATCAGGAGATAAGAGATCTCGAAAGTGATTTGCGAGCAACTCTACACTAATAGAGGTTGAAATTTGTTTGTTGCACTCTCCCAATATACGGACATTGCGCCAGAAATCTCTAGAGTTTCTGCACCGTGATAAAGTATAAGCAGACTTTTCGAGATAACTTGTTTTTTTTTCAATTTACATAGGTTTTTGTAGTTTCTGTTGGTTTCTAGATACAAAGATTTGAAAAAAGAGTTATTAGTTTTCTTAAAAAGCTTAAGGAATGTAAATGATTTCTTTCTTAGTTTAATACAGTCTTTGTCATACCACTTCGATGAAAAAGGGGCTGACTCTGAGCTATCCATCCCCTTAGCAGCCTCCCGTATTGGACCAAGGACTGATTTCGTCGTGACATCAATGGTAGACGTGAGAGGGTTCGGTAGATTGAAAATCTGGTCATTCAATTTATTTCTAAATAAAATAGCTTTCCTTTCAACCCATCTAAGTTTGGGGACACAATTAGTTGGTGCGCTGTGTTCCTGAAGGCAGTTAAATTCCAATGTTACAGCTATTGGCAAGTGACAAGAGAAATTAGCAGTTAACATCCCAAAGTCCTTAACGACATTAAACCACTCCCCCTTGATCAAGCAATAATCAATCACCGAGCAGCCCTGATCAGAGATAAACGTCGCTCTCAGAAACTCCGTTCAAAATGAAAAAAACCGAAATCGTCAATCATCTCTGACAAAAGCCTTCCCCGTCTGTTACAAATTTCATCCAACGATTTCCTATTATATGCAAATCTTGCATTATTGAAAAAATTTGAGTTTTGGAAATTGCTTATACGACCATTAAAATCCCCTATTAGCATAAAGTGTTCACAATTGTAATTTAAAAGAAAATTATATAAATTGTCAAATTCGATATCCCAATTACCAAAGTTTAAATAAACTGGATAAATTGATAGCTTATTTGCCTTTTCTGTTAATTCAATTAAGATTCTGTCTTCGCGATTTACGAAGTTTATGTTTACGTGGGAGTTTGTGTTCTTTACAGCACACAAAATACCACCACTTGCTCTTCTCCGTAATTGGGTTCTTGTAGCATGGATAACATTTAACACTAAAACCCTGAAAATAATTATGGTATTGCAATTAATTTTTCTTCTCTATAAATGTTTCTAGTAATATTATGATATCATAATTCAAAATAAATTTAAAAAAATCAGGAATTAATAATTTACTTTTCAGTCCTGTAATATTATAGCACACTAAATTCAAATTCAAAAAAATAGTTTGGCAAACGGCAACTCCTACCTATTGTTGATTACTACATCCGGGATCGAAACCTCCCAGTCGGCGTATAACGTTTTGACATCCAGATTGCTCACGTGACGGTTGGTGGTTTTGTTGACGGCTGTCAGTTCCATTGTCAAAGAAGCACATTCCACTATCACCGAACTTTGACTCTATATATGACAGCTCCTGTTTTGTTTTTATTTTTAGTCCGCGAAATTGATCGAACGGAAAAATCGAAAATATTCGTTTTCTCTTGTTCCGGGTCATTAGTTATTTTTCTCTATGGGCAACGATGCCAGTGTTTCTAAGTTTTTTTGGTGCGGCTTCAATAATTTTCGTCACAATTTCCTTATCTTGAAAATCGAGTATCATTGTGGTTTTTTTTTGTGATCGTGTTAGTGATCTCCTTCTTGACTCGTATAGGCAAATTTGCATTATCGTTTAGGTTGAGAAGACCTAAACAAGTTTGTTTAGCAAATTCCAGCTTGTTGGTCTTCCCGTCTGAAGGAAAATGCATAACAACAGTGCCTTCATTCGACTTACGTGTCATCATCTCCACTTGATTTTCCAGCAATTGACAATAGTTCTCCATATGTGTGAGACGCTCGGACAGAACTATGTTGGTTTCTTTAAGTGCCTGTATTTCTGCACCAATCCCCTCTAAGTCGGATTTCGTGGGCAAATCTTTAAGTTTATCGTCCAAAAGCGGGGCCATAGCATTAACTATGACCAGTTGCAGATCATTTATGGACATATTGGCAACGGACATATTTGCTTTGTTCTCCAATAAATTCAGTTGCGTGAACTCCGGTGAGATTTCCGCTAGCCTTCTTTTGTTTGACGTTGTTGTGGGCTTGTTGTTATTGTTATCGTTGCAATATTTTTCACATAACGAGTATTCTGTGAAAAAGTGAAACGAAGAGATGAATTTTTCATATGAGTAATTTGATTTCACGGCCCCATTTGCAATTGAATGTTTTGTTTGAGAGCCTAATTTCATAGAACTCAGTATGCGATATTGAATTCATCACAGTTTTTCCACTTATTGAACGAGAATCGCATTTTAGTACAATGTGAATCGAAAAAATAAAAACAATGTGTGAAACGATTTATTCGATTCACTCTTTCACAGAACGAGAATTGACCCCCAGTTGTCAAATTCCAACGCACTTCTATTGGTAAATCTGAGAAAAAATTCTGATTGGCAAAATTGATCTGAAATATGAAAAAGATTAGGTACTTTTTTTCGTACCAAACGATCATAAAAGTGCTCTGAGCGCCCAATCGAATACCACATTAAATTGTTGTCATCACTGTTAGAGTAAAGAATGAAGCCCTGAACTACATCGAAGCAAAAGCTGAAAAAGTTCAAGAAAAGGAAAAATCTGTTGAGGTCTGAATTGCTTTGACACTTACTGCGATTTTTGTTTAAAAAAGTGTTGTTCTTCAAATGTTGAGCTAAAAACTGAGTGAGTACAATATTTTGTTCTAAATGCAACCACCACCTTCCAAATAATTTTTTATCGAAATCGAAAATATATTTTTCCAGCTACGAGCTGTTGCTTAATATCGTTAGGTATTGTTAAATTCATGTGGAAAACGAAAGACGCAATCTTTTAAATATATAAATTTTACATGTACCTACGTCGTACATTTTGTATAAAATTGTTGTGTCCGTTTAGAAAACGAATGTAAAAAAAAATTATTTAGGTTAGAAAAAACCGGTGTTTCCCACCAAGTTTGAAACGACCATACCTTTAAAACACATGTTTGTCAAAATGATATGTGTATATAGATACATATAAAAAACTAGCTGATCCGGCGAACTTCGTTCCGCCCAAATTCGTTAGGTAATGTAATGGAAGTAATAATTTCCAGCATGCACAATGCACATGCTACTTTATGTAGACGCTTAAATACCTCTTGCGTTGGGACAAAATTGCAAAAATTCCGCGACAACGAAATCAATCCATTCGATGCGTCGACAGGAACATGACCATTACCAATACTTAGCAGTTGATTGGAGAACACTTCGGCAGATGGATCATTTAGCAAACATGCGATGTCGTCAGCTGAAGTTTCTTTAAAGCATTGATCTCATCGGCAGCAGTCGATCGTGATATTACTGGTAGCGTTTGCCGGAAATCGCTTGAGAGTAAAATCAATGCACCCCCAAAACGTCTTGCGTCAATATACAGATCTTTCATATTGCGATTCAGAGCTTCTAACGCACGCTTATGCGACATTGTGCATTTGTCCCAGATAATAATTTTGCTTGCTTCCAAAACTTTGGCCATTGCTGAATGTTTCGCTATGTTACATATTGGTTCTTCAACCGCTTGAATGTTTAATGGCAATTTCAATGCCGAATGAGCGGTTCGGTAACCTTCCAGCAGCGTAGGCGCTATTCCAGAAGATACCATCGTTGCCAGTGATGGTCTCATTAGTCAAATTTCGTGGATAACGCTTGGAACACTTGCCGTCGACCATGCACGGTGATTGTATGTTAATGGCGCCACACGGTCCATGAATCATGTTTGTAATTATGACATCATGCAGGTCTGGATCGGTTTCAGGACCTGGAATCTCGGCACATATCTTTCGACTAACCAAATGAAAATGTTCGCCTCTTTTTTGCCATTCAATCGAATACATCCAACATTGAGTATAACCAAAGACACGATGCTTAACATCAGCGACCGACGAAATATTTGTAACTTTAACAGCCAAGAAGAAAACTAACCGCACCTATCAACTTGGTTGGTATCTAAGCCTTTTCGCTGCTCTCTCTACACCGGTACCGAAGGTGTTATGGTACCTTTGAGTTGACCTCCCCATAACCTTACTCACGAATGAGCAGAATGAGACGATTGTTACTCGCTCATTTTTCGTAACAACCCCTACGTGCAAACTCAAAACGCTCCACAACTCCTGTTGCCTGTCGCTGTCATCATTGTCCATGTCATCTCAATCACCCCTACATTTCAACTTACTCACACATACTTATGCAAGGATCCTGAAAATACATGTCAAACGAAAATGATGGATTCAATAACCATGAAATAAATCAAATCTACTCCATTTCAAAAACTTACTTAATGTAACATAGTAAACATAAATAAACGTATTAGGTAGGTTACATTTAAAAAAAAAATTTCAAAATTGTTGCCAACAACAATTTGCTTGGAAAATAATTAAAATAATTGACAACAACAATTGCTTTGAAAATTTAAAATATTTTTTTTGTATTTGAAGTGTCACTACTCGATTTCTACCCATTTTATTTTTTTCCAAAGTGCTTTTCCCCATGAAAAACGAAGTTTGTGCCTACAACGCCACTGGTTGAGAATTTTCCGACTTTTCTTTTTTCGTAAACCATCCCTGATTGAAGACGAATAAAACACAACAAAAATCATTGAAATCGGTTGAGCCGTTCGTGAGTTATAAAGTCACAACGCACTTGCAACAATTTTATATATAATATATATATATATTATAGAAGATGGCTATAAACATAGCCTACAAACTCTAAAAACGAAGTTTGAAACAACTATCCCCAGAGCTGTAAACATTAGAAGCCGACGGACAAACAGACGGAAGATGTTGAATTGAAAAACGTCTTATAATTTTGTACGAAAACATTGTCTTTCCCCTATTCGTATACGAGGTGGTAAAAAATACAATTACGCCCAAAAAAATACAGTCGGAACTAAGATTTAGTTACAGTCCACACAGTTCATTTTTCATCCCTGGTGAACACAAGCCGATCATGCTCATTCTGCCCGGGCCCGCGGCTGTGTGGCAGACTGGTTGTGGTGGGCTGTATGCGAATTTTAGGAAAATTACAACAACAATTCCTTGGTATGATAGTGGTTTGGTTCTTATTTCAGTGGCAATTCTTGTGTTTGAATGCCGTGAGAGTATCTACAGGCACCACTGGTAGAGAAAAAGCTCCTCCATAAGGCCTGTACTGACAATTTTTGCTGGACAGAGTATAGTTCTTTTTTTTACAGTCGGTCGGGTTTTTCGGTTTAATAAAAAATAACTTTCATTGAAAATAGTTTTATAGCTTATATTGAACTTATATAATATACAATCATGTTCTTACGGTTATAAGTCTGGTTTCCCTGTTGGTAGGCGAAGCAGACTCCATGTAACTTTTCATACTTAAAATATTAAATTGAAGATTAGCCGATGTTTCGATGAGACCACAACCTTTATGGTTTTTTTTATTTAAATATTTTTTCATAAGTGCAACATAGTGCCTTTTAAAGCTAAGAAAGTCGAGACCACTCATCACCGAATGTTCATACTTAGCTGCCACTAAAACTCGTATTAAAAACAAAAAATCTTATAGCTCTAACACACACATTATAACAAAACAGGATAACACATCCTAAAAAAAGGGAAGGCGTCTCCACAACTAAAGCACACATAGTAATCCACCACTAAAGGCAATTCCTCTCCTGTTTTTTTCTAACTAGGCTAAGGCCGACATAATAAATTGCCAGCATAAATTTCATATTTTTCATGACTTTCATTTCCTGGCGGAGCCACCGCAATACATAAATAATCCAGATAAGTCATTCAGAAAATATTTTCCTTGCATATATAGAGACGAGCTCCTTTCCGTGCAGCTCATTCTCCCCGGACTGTACTTAATTTTATTTCGCTTAGGAAATTCGAAGTTATTATTACTAACTTTTCGACAAGGACATTTCGACTCTTTTACGTGGGTCATAAGAGATAGCACAACCCAAATCCTTGAAGAGCACATGTTCTTCTGCGTTAGCCCTTGTACATGTATGACCTGACCCAATGCATATAAACACAATCATTAAAATTAAATACTCCTCGTCGTGTGAAAAGTACTATTTGGGTCGGAGTGTGGATCCCTTTTATGGGGGATGTCCCTATTCGGGGAAAAGGATAATATAACTTGTCCAATTTTAATAATACAAACTTGTAAGGAATCGGAGCTGGCAAATTCAATTAGTTATCCTGCTTGGCTCTCCTTCTGTACAAGTGTACAAGATGCTGTTTCGATGCCATGCCAAATTTGATGTCAAAGGAGGACATCATGGGTAAGGCACACGAAGCTGGGGAAAGAGAATCAAATTAAGCTGCGGAAAATTTCGGAATTTTGCCTAGAATTGGTAAGGATGATAGAACTTGCTACTATCTCTGCAGTGTAACGACGTTGTACAATCATATAGGATCATGTGCGGACTGTGAGGAATACGAAAGTGTTCAACTGGCTGTGACGGCTGAGACGTTTTGATTATATTGGAGTTGATTTTTGTCATCTTTGCTAGGAGTTTGGTGTAAATTATTACATGGCCTTCGCAGGGGACTTTCTTAGAGCGAATCGTTATTTGCATTAAGAACGAACAAATTTAGTTTAATTAACTCGGCAAATGGATTGGAATGGAATTGAAAGTCTGCATTCTGGTAATGATTAGTGTGTTTGATAAAAAAAAATTTATCTTGAACATAACGAACTGACAAAGAATTACCAGCTAGTAACAGATAAGTTTCCGCGTGCGTTCTTCACGCTATTTTCCTTTAAGAAAAACTTTTGATGCTTAATTTTTTAATTGTTTGTAATGCGATTTTTGCCGCTTCTTAAATGCGTTTTTATTTTGCAAAATCTTAAAAGATTTTAATATGATTTTCGAACCATTTGATGAATCGGTTCTGTAGCATTTTTTTATGTGTTTTTTTTGCCTCGTCTGCATTCCAATCTTCACACCGAAAACGAATCCAAACACAAAGCGAAATTATAAAAAACCAAAATCAAACCAATTTTTTTTTTTTTTTTGTTTTTATTTTTTTGTTCAGCGAAACTCGTCGTATCGACTGTCTTTGTTTAATGCGCACGTGTTCGGCAAAGATTGAAGTTTCTGTATTATTTTAATTTTAATTAGAGTTTGGGAAGTATGATATTTGCGAGGTGCGCCACAATGCCTGGTGCGCCATAATGCCCGAAGTTACCCTAAAGTGTTTTTAAAACGTTTTCGACCATAATTTTACAGCCTTTGTTGGAGCTTCCTGCATTCACTTTTGATCGGTTTCGCACGTGTTGCTGCGTTTTTCGCGCATTTCGCTATTATTTTTTACGCGATTTTATTGTTCGTTTCTCATCGCATTTTTCAAGAAGAAGTAATGCGTCCTGGCAGCTCAAATAATTATTTTCGCCCGAATGACACAATATTTTTTTTTGCATTTTTCAGTCTTTAAAAATGAAACTAGAGCAGGACGAAAATTTACTACGCAAATTCACGATAGGAGTGAGTGCGTACACATGTGGAGAATTAAAAAAAATGCATTGAAAATGTATTCAAAAAATGTACTCGTTGAAGTCGGACGTGTTATTTCTTTATCCACGGATTCAAATCGTAAACGCAAAGTGATCGATTTTCGAAGCAATCGGGGTAAAGTGGCCTAATGCCAGAACAATAGTTCGATCAAAAGATGTGTCAAGTGTTTGAGAAGTGTACTTAAATATATTTTCAGTTAATAATAGAAAATTGTTTAAATATAATCGATATTACGGGAAAAGACCCTTACAGTAATGAGTGCAATTTGTAAGTCGTGTTCAGCTCCGTTGAGAGGAGAAAAATTTCTTCCCTGCAATGGAAGCTGTGGATGCTTCTACCATCTCAAGTGTGCTCAAATTACTGAGAGTGAAGCTAATTGCATAAATGCAAAGCTCCAAATACTTTTTATGTGCGATGCATGTAGAAAATTCGTGGATACGATGATTAATAAAGTTAATGAGCTAGCTAACGTAGTAAATGCAAATAATAAAAAGATAGAGAATCAAAATGAAAACATTGAAAAAATATTGAGTGGTGTACAGAAACTAAGTAAAGAGGATAATAAAAGAGAGAAAGGGGAAGACAAAAGAAAAAAAGTGCGCGAAAACGAAAGTAACTCAACAAATTCTAGTGAGAACAATCAAAATAAAGTGACAACAATTAACAAAAAAAGAGAAAAGCAAAACATAATCGATAAGAATACAAAACCAACATATGCAGACTCTCTTAAAAAAGATCAGCCGTTGATCATTAGGCCCAAACAAGGGCAAGATAATACAAAAACAAAAGAAAAAATTAAAGAAAATATCGACCCCACTGCCTTGTCTGTACAAGTTAATAGTTTTGTGGAGAAAAGGTATGGTGTAGTCAGTGATGCCAGATTTTTTTTGTCTAAATTCCCCATTTTTGGGGAATTTTGGGAAAATTTTCCCCATTTCATATCCGTTTTTTCCCCACTTTTTTCCCCATTTCAATTCATTGAAGTAAAGACGCATTTTTAGTATAATAAAAATTTGTTTTCTTTTTTTAGTCATTTTTTTTTTTAAATGTGTTACAAAAATAAAATAAAAACAAATAATATTCAAAGTCTTGCAGCTTAAAGTAATACAAATTAAGTAAAATTAAAAGCAAATATTGCAGGTAGGTTGAATAGATTTAAAAGGCATAGGTAATTCACAAATAACGAGGCAGGTTGAAAGTAAATTATAATTTTGAAAGGTACATAAATACAAAAAATTATAAATAAAAAAATATGTTAAGTATTTAAGTTATAAATTATATTAATACAAGCTATTATATAACGATAGGTAGGTACACTAATCGTCATTGGACTGGTACCTTTTTTTATATTGTGCAAAACCAAGCATTTTTATCGATGCAAAGATCAAAGCAACTTTTTGATCATTTTTGCCGCATAATTTCGTCTGTAAAATTCCGCAAAGTGTTTCAGTTTTGAGCTAAATCGCATAGATTCTATAAACGCGGTGATGTTTTTATGTTCGGGAGATATTTGAAAGTCAACTACACGAGTTTTATTTTGAAATTATGCAAAATTAATAAACATGCATGGATTTCCATTTTTCCCCATTTTAAGAGCACTTTTCCCCATTTTCCCCATTGAGTCAAAAATTCCCCAAAATGGGGAAAAATCCCCACATCTGGCATCGCTGGGTGTAGTAGTAATCCATTGCGAAGATAGTGAATCTAGAAATGTTGTAGAGAAGGAAGCTAAAGAGAAAATGAGTGAAAACTACGATGTGTTTGTGCCTGACTTAAAAAAGCCATGTTTGTTAGTGTGTGGAATAAATATTGAGTGGGAGAAGGAAGATTTAGCAAAAGCAATAAAAAAACAAAACAAAATAAAGGGCTGTCTTAAGTGCATTAAATTTTTCAGTGTAAACAATAATGGCAAACAATTTTATAAAGCAATTATTGAGCTTGATAACATTGAATATAAAGAAATGATAAAGATTGGTAAAATAAATATAGGTTGGGATAAATGTATTGTTTACGATTATGTGTCAGTTAAAAGATGCTATAAATGCTGGGGATATAACCATATAGCAAATAAATGTTTGAATGATATTGTCTGCGCCAAATGCGGTGAAAACCATGACGCAAGAAACTGTGATAATAATATACTCAAGTGCAATAATTGTGATATAGTGAATAAGAAATTAGGTATGAGTTTAAATGTTAACCATGATTGTCGAAGCAATGTTTGTGAAGTTTTTAAGAAAAAAATGGAGACCGAAAAAAGCCGAATTGCTTATTAGCAATCAGCCCCTCCAAAACTTGTCTATTTAAATATATGTGGCTTAAAAAACAATTTCTCTGATCTTGAAGTGACAATTGCTAATAGCAACTTCGATATTATTGTGCTCTCTGAAACTCATATTATAAAAGAAGTAGAAGATTTTGAAATAAATTTAAATAAATACAGAGTAATACGGTGCAATAGTGAATCTAGTCATACGGGTGGTGTAATAATATATGTTAAAGAAGAAATTAATGTGATTGATGTTAGTGAATACAAAAGAGACTTGGACTTATGGTGTTTGAAAGTTAATGTTCGGTTTTGTAACTATGACTGTGTTATTGTGGGTATATATAGGTCACCTAGTGCATCTAAAAGAATTTTTTGTGACGATTTTAAACTTATGATGGATGAGATATGTGATAAAAAAGGTGATATAATTGTGGTTGGTGATGTCAATATTAATTGGCTATGTACGTCAGAAACATACAGGAAAGAAATGGGAAGAATTATAAAAGATAACGCTTGTTTCCAAATGGTAAGTGTAGTAGTATTGTCATATTCCCGACCCGTTGTTATATTATCTATATAGTCGCATTATCGAATCACCATGCTGTTATTTATACACATATATAATAAACACACATAAACTGTGATGTGCATTGTAAGTGCTCTGTAGCACACGCACACTTAGACTTAAATACGTAGAATAAGTAGAATAGAATAAGTAAAAATAAAGAAGAGGGAGTCTCACGCCACAACGAGAACAGATCGGACGTGTTTCATTTTTGAGCGTAAATCCATACTACAAATCCTCAGAAGTGGGATCAGTGAACAAACAATAAAAAAAAAATTTACAGACCAGACCGTAGCATCCCCTCGCTTGAGTGAAAAAAAGTAAAAAGAAAACTCGTGTCGTGCCACCACTCGCTGAAAAAAAAAAGTGTCGTGTCGTGCCACCAAAAATAATTTTTTTTTCTTTCTGTGCTTTGTTGTTTGCTCTGCGTTTGCAATGAAAAACCCGACCATTAATCCAGACGAGTTCACCGTTGCAGAGTTGAGAAACTGGTTGCAGCAGCTGGGTATGCCAAGCAACGGCAACAAAGCCACCTTGGTTGTTCGCCTCAACGGCGTACCAGCAGACGAGCGAGGAGAAAGACCAGATAACGTACAAGAAGAAGAAGAAAGACAACAAGAACAAGAACAAGAAAACAAAACGACAGAACAACTGATGGCAAGAGAAATTAGACTACTAAGAAGGGAAGTGGAAGTCACAAAGAGGGAAAATGAAGTGCTACAAAAAATCGTTAAGTCTATGGACACAGGAGAAACGGGAATGAAAAATGGGAAAGAAAAAACAGATAGTGCGGTGACAACAGGAGAGCTGGACATAATCCAAAAACTGAATCTCTGGAAAGAAATGCTGCCGGAGTTTGATGGCGGATCTGACGTGGATGTCTGGCTAGCACAACTGAAAAACGTGGAAGACGTCTATAACGTGGAAAAAAAAAACTTGCACACACTCTTCATCGCAAAATTGAGGGGTAGAGCGCAAGAGTGGTTGCACGGACAGCCGAATTTTCTGAGAGACGATGTGGACAGCCTAGCGACTGGATTGCAAGCAGTGTTTGGTACGAAGAAAAATAAGATGGAAATACGAAAAAATTTTGAGAGCCGAAAGTGGAAAGTAAACGAAAGCTTTGCGGAATATTTCCGCGATAAATCGAGACTGGCAACGGGATTGGAGATGGACGAGGAAGAATGGATGGAATACGCGATCGAGGGATTTTCAGACGACAACATGCGTCTATACGCACATGTGCAGGGGTATACTACGAAGGCAGACCTACTAAGGGCGTTCAACAAAATCACACAGAGAAAGACGGAGACAGGACTGACAGCGAGTACGTCACAAAACAGGCAGACAGGAGCGACAACAGATAGTGTAACAGGTAGACAAACGATAGCACAAAGGATCGCAGTACGATGTTACAATTGCAACTCGGTAGGACACATGGCAAATGTCTGCTCTAAACCGAAAAGACAGTACGGGGCGTGCTACGCCTGTGGTGTCATGGGACACAAAGTGTCAACCTGCCCTGAAAGGAAGTCAGCGGTACACCAGTTGTCCAAACAGGAAGAGTCGGAAGATTATGTAAGATGTTTAGAATTTAAATTTACTGATAATAATAGTAGTATTCCCTTAGATTGCCTGATAGATTCCGGAAGCCCAATAAGCCTAATCAAAAATTCGTGTATACCAGTCGGAACGTCAGTATGGCGCTGTAAAAATAAAGAAAAATATTTCGGCATAAATAAAAGTTTGTTAAAGTTATATGGAAGACTGTCTTGTGTCGTTTTTTATAAAGAAGTTGCAATAAACGTAAGTCTGAGGGTAATGGACGACAATTCCACGGGCTATGAGGCAATCTTGGGGAGAGACTTTCTCAGAAATGGAAAGTTTAAGTTAGTGTCACAGTTAGAAAATAATACGGTTACGGATGTAGTAGAAAATGAAAGTGAAGATTTCGAAAAACAATTTATGTTAATAGACTGCGAAGATAATTTGAGCTCAAAGTTAGAATTAGAGATTGACGAAGATGTAAGTTATGCACGTAAAGAAGAACTTAAGAAGATATATAAGACCGAATATCTTTTTGCCGATCGCCCTGCAGAACCGGTAATTAAAACTAAAATGAACTTAACATTAAACGACGTAAAACCTTTTCATTGTCGACCACGCCGGTTGTCGTACGCTGAGAAAAACGAACTTGGCTCGTTACTGGACGAGTATCTTAGTAAAGGATATATTAGGGAAAGTGAGTCGGAATACGTTTCACCGATAGTTTTAGTTAAGAAGAAGACTGGAGAGCTTAGGATGTGCATAGATTTTCGTACGTTAAATAAGGCGACAGCAAAAGATAGTTACCCAATACCAGTAATCGATGATTTGTTAGACAGATTGGTAGACAAAACAATTTTTTCTAAATTAGATCTCAAAAACGGATTTTTTCATGTATACATGCACGAAGATGCGGTGAAATATACGTCCTTTATAACACCGCTGGGACAATACGAGTTTCTGAGAATGCCGTTTGGCTTAAAGAATGCTCCGTCAACTTTTCAGAGACACATTAACAAAATATTTGCTGACATGATTAGAAACGACGAGGTTATAGTTTATCTAGATGATATAATGATAGCTACAAAAACATATGAAGATCATTTTAGGATACTCTCTGAAGTTTTGAGAAGAATGGTGGACAACAGATTGGAGCTACGGATAGATAAGTGCAAGTTTCTTCAAAGCAAGATTAAATATTTAGGTTTTACGATCACGGGAGAGGGCATACAAGCAGACGATAGGGGTATTGAAGCTATAAAAAATTTTCCGGTTCCCCAAAAGGCTCACGCGGTGCAAAGTTTCATAGGTTTGTGCTCATATTTCCGCAGGTTCGTTAAAGATTTTTCGACTATAGCAAAACCGTTGTATGATTTGATTAAAAAGGATAGAGAATTCAAGTTCGGTGACAAACAGCTAGAAGCTTTTGAGATTTTAAAAAACAAATTGATAGAAGCTCCAGTGTTGGCATTGTATAGTCCGAAAGACGAAACCGAGCTGCACTGTGATGCCAGCGCACTGGGGTTTGGGGCGATCTTGCTACAACGAAAGCAGGACGGAAAACTGCATCCAGTTTTTTATTTCTCCAAAAGGACAACCGAGTCGGAAGCAAAATACCATAGTTTTGAATTAGAAACACTTGCGATTATTAGCGCCTTAAGCCGTTTTAGAGTCTACCTACAGGGCAAGAAGTTTAAAATAGTAACTGATTGTAACTCGTTAACCTTAACTTTAAACAAAAGAGAACTCAACCCCAGGATCGCCAGATGGGCGTTAGAGCTACAAAACTATGATTACATCCTAGAACACAGGGCAGGTACTCGTATGCAGCATGTCGACGCGCTAAGTAGGTCAACAAATATAATGACGATCGAAACAAATACTTTTGAAGAAAACCTGATAATATGCCAAGGAAGGGACGACAAGATAGTTAGGATTAAGGAGTTACTGGAGAGATCAGAACACTCGTTGTACGAGATGAGAAACGGAGTGGTGTATAAGAAGAAAAATGATAGTAGTGTAGTGTTTTATGTACCAACAGAAATGGAAAACCATGTGTTATACAAATACCACGACGAAGTAGGCCATGTAGGGACCGACAAAACATTAGAATTAATATCGAAAAGTTACTGGTTTCCCAAGATGAGAGAAAAAATAGGTACACACATAAAAAACTGTTTGAAATGCATCGCTTTTTCAGCGAAGCAGGGTCGCGAAGAGGGATTTCTTAACAACATTCCAAAGGAAGAAAAACCGTTCATGGTAGTCCACATAGACCACTATGGCCCAGTTGACAATTCAAGATCGGCTAAAAAATACATACTGGTGGTAATAGACGCGTTTACGAAGTTCGTAAGGTTGTACCCAACAAAGACCACAAATACAAAAGAAGTAAACCGATCGTTAACAGACTATTTCAGAGCGTATAGTAGACCAAAGTATGTCGTGTCAGACAGGGGCAGTTGTTTCACTTCCACAGAGTTTAAAGATTTTTTGGAAAAAGAAGGCGTCCAGCACATAAAAGTCGCGACAGGTTCCCCGCAAGCAAACGGGCAAGTAGAAAGAGTAAACAGGAGCTTGGGACCAATGATAGCTAAGTTAGTCAAACCAGAAGAAGGAGTGTTTTGGGATCACGTTTTAGAAGAAGTTGAACACACGCTAAATAACACGATAGGTAGAACCATAAAAGAGCATCCAAGCATAATGCTGTTCGGGGTGAGTCAGAAAGGCAAATGGTCAGACAAACTGCAGGAAAGTTTAAAAGAGTTGAATTCAGGAAAAGTACGAAATTTAAAAGAGATCCGCACCAGGGCAGTCCAAGAACAAAAGAAATCCCAGGCCTATAACAAACAGTATGTAGACAAAAAACGGTGCAAACCAACGAAGTATGAGGTAGGAGACTATGCCATGGTGAAAAATTTCGACTCACATCCTGGAGCGTCAAAAAAACTAATTCCGAAATTTAGAGGACCTTATCGAGTTGAAAAGATTTTACGAAACGATAGATATCTGTTGAAGGATGTTGATGGTTTTCAACAATCACGGTTACCTTACCAAGGAGTATGGGCGGTCGGCAACATGAAACCGTGGTTAAGTAAAAAAAAAATAATAAAAAAAAAAAAAAAAAAAAAAATTGTAAACCGGAAGATCAGGTGATCTTAAAGGTCAGGAAGGCCGAGTTGTAGTAGTATTGTCATATTCCCGACCCGTTGTTATATTATCTATATAGTCGCATTATCGAATCACCATGCTGTTATTTATACACATATATAATAAACACACATAAACTGTGATGTGCATTGTAAGTGCTCTGTAGCACACGCACACTTAGACTTAAATACGTAGAATAAGTAGAATAGAATAAGTAAAAATAAAGAAGAGGGAGTCTCACGCCACAACGAGAACAGATCGGACGTGTTTCATTTTTGAGCGTAAATCCATACTACATAAGTGAACCAACTAGAATAACTGAGGACACTAGAAGTTTATTGGACTATGTTGTTACAAATAACAAATCGTTTAATGTTAAAATAGAACCGGACTTGAAAATAAGCGACCACGAAACGATTTCTATAGTGTTAAGTACCAAAAAGAAAATAGCGATTGAAAGAGACAAAAAGGTTCAAGTGCTTAAATATAAAAAAAACATATATAAAAATGAGCTCCAACAAAGTGAAATTAGTGCAATAAACTGTATGGACGATATCAATATAATGTGCAATATTTTCGTTAGAGAATTGAATGCTACCACTGCTAAATTTGTTGTGAATAGGAAACAAAGACATAACGAAAACAAATGGTTCAATGGATATCTACGCAACTTGAAACAAGACAAAATCAACAAGCATGCAAAAGCAGTTTTAGGAAATTTGTTAGAGGACTGGAATGAATACAGGGTAGCAAGAAATAGGTATTCGCAAGAAATCGAAAAAGCAAAAAATCGATTTCTTCAATTGACAGTCGATGGATCAACAAATCAAAAGGAGATGTGGCGAAATTTAAAAAAACTAGTTTTAAAAAAAGAAGTAGGTGTGATATCGTGTGTTGATTTTAACAATGAAGTGATAAATGATAGTAAGCTAATTGTGGACAAATTTAATAAGTTTTTCGTGGACAGTATAGTTGATATAAATGAATCTATCCCCTTTAAAGCGTTCGTTAATTTAGTAAATGAAACAAGCCATAAATTCACCTTCTGTGATATTACTACCCAAGATATACGGTCAGTGCTTAAAAAAATGAAAAACAAAAGAGACTCTAATATGTTGTGCCCTAAAATATTTTTGGACAACCTTGAAATGATAGGTCCAGTGTTAAAAAATATTATAAACAAATCATTTGCCGAGGGTATTTTCCCGGAATC
Source organism: Cheilosia vernalis (assembly GCA_949126925.1). Lineage (NCBI taxonomy): Eukaryota > Metazoa > Arthropoda > Insecta > Diptera > Syrphidae > Cheilosia > Cheilosia vernalis. Next base: position 43,204,580 of record OX421359.1, read on the forward strand.
ATGGAAGGAGTCTACTGTAACTCCTGTCGCTAAAGTTGTTAACACAAAAAACTGCAATGAGTTTCGACCGGTTAATTCTCTACCATTATATGAAAAAGTTTTCGAGAAAATAGTGTTTCAACAAATAGAAGATTACTTTGAAGGGCACGATTTTATAATAGAAGCCCAATCCGGTTTTAGAAAAGGGCACTCATGTGAAAGTGCATTGAACTTTGTGTTGGCAAACTGGAAGGAGTGCATATCTAAAAAAAAAATCATATACAGTGTTTTCATAGATTTAAGGAGAGCTTTCGAAACTATTGACAGAAGCATTCTTCTACAAAAGTTAAAAAAATATGGTGTCATCGGAAAAGAACTGAAATGGTTCGAATCTTATTTGCTTAATCGCAGTCAGAAAGTAAAAGTTAACGGTATTCTATCGAAATCGAAAGAAGTGGAACTTGGTGTACCTCAAGGATCAGTTCTGGGTGTAATCTTATTCCTCATTTATATTAATGATATGGAGCGAGTGCTGAAGCATTGTCAACTTGCTCTTTTTGCGGACGATGCCCTGCTTTTCATCGAGGGAGACGATGTTGAAGACTGCCATCAGAAAATTCAAGAAGATATAAATAGTTTACATAAGTGGCTTTGCCAAAACAGACTAAAAGTAAATGTTAATAAAACTAAATGTATGATACTAAATAACAGATCTTATTTTAATGTTAATCTTACTATAGAAAAAGGAATCATTGAAAAAGTTGAGGATATTAAATATCTTGGTATAATAATTGACTCTAAGCTAGACTTTCAAAAAAATGTTGAGTACCTGTGTAAAAAAATTGCAAAAAAAATTGGATTTATGAAAAGAATAAGGAATCAGATAACGATTACAACCGCAATAAAAATTTATAATGTTATTGTAAAGCCTCATTTTGAGTATTGTTCAACTGTTTTGTTTTTGTGTAATGAAAGTCAATTAGTTAGGTTACAAATGTTGCAAAATAAAGCAATGAGAAATATCTTAAAGTGTAATAGGTATACGTCAATCGTTTCTATGTTAAATATGTTGAGATGGTTATCTGTTAAACAAAGAGTCGTAATGAATATGTTAATTTTTGTGTTTAAGATAAAAAACAATACAATGCCCAAATATTTAACAAAATATGTTCGATATATACGAGAAGTTCAGCCTTACAGACTAAGAAATATGAATGATTTAAGGTTACCAAATTTTTTGAAAGCAAGAGCACAGAACTCTCTCATTTATAAAGGTTTCAAATTGTATAACGAATTGCCAGAAAATGTTAAGGAATTACATAATTTAAAAGCTTTTAAAAAAGGTGTTGTGGAATTTGTAAAATCTAATATATAGAACAACAGTTATGTAAATAATGTAAGAATGGATGTAGATAATAGCTTTCAAAGCTAATAATAAATAAAGATTATTATTATTATTAATTTTTTTAAGCTGCTGGCAGCAGCGTTGTTATGTGATCGTATTTATCGTAAAATTGACGATTTCCGAAGGTTAATACGACGTTCCGATTTTTGTTCTTTTTCGCCCTAATTTCGACGATTTCGTAAATATTTTAACGATTTTTTCCGATATTTTACAAACATAAATACGATGGGTAAACCGACATAAGAGTCGATAGATGAAATCCAACGAGTTTCAGAAGCAGAAACTAAAATATATGACTTTATCTTGCCAAAACGTCCCTTTGCAACTAGCCAGCATCCATTATCGAACGTACTCCTGTGTTTATGCGTTAGGCCCTAGTTATAGCCGTATACGTAAAACGGAACAGTACAAATTTTCGTTTGCTATTTTTGACCTCTTAAACGTTAAACCTAATGGTTTAACTTAATCTTGTCATTATAATGTTGCTTATGAATTGTACAGTTAGTTTTTCAAAAAAAAAACAAATAATCTTTAAATTTGTAGGAAAAGTAATTTTTATACATTTTTCCGTAAGAAAAACTTGTTCCGATCTACTTTTCAGTCAATTCTACAACAAAAAACCAAATCATTCCACTGAAATATTTAATTTTTTTACTGTACCATCTGCCAGGCATTTTTTTTCTGATGGAATCCAATGGGGTAGGTAGTTGATTTGTTGTAATTGTTTTCGTAGGAAAAAATTTTTCTGACAGAATTTACGCTGTTTTTACAGTTTTTTTTCGAGATTCTTACCCTAATACCCTTTGGTTGCTTTAATTTTAAACATTGCGGATTGGTTGGTAAATAAATTGGATAGAAGCATTTACTTTTCTTAGGAGACATAAATTCTTAACCGCTTTTCATAGGGATGTGCAGTTTTACAAGGTATATATTTAAAAGGAAATATTTCATTAGATTCAATAGAGTTCGGACTTAGTCCAATAACTTGTTTGAGGGTGTAACCCTTAAAAAGGTATAAATATTGTTGGTAAAGACTAGTATACTGCTCGCGCTAAATTTTATCTCCCATACAAAAATGTCTACAAAGATAAAATTTAGCGAGGCAGTTTAGCAAAGCAGTATCCTGTTCGCACGCTAAATTCTTAGCTTCATATAGATGGGCCGATGAAAAGTCTCAACTCATTTAGCTCGCGAAATAAATGTCAGGCACATTATATCGTAGATACATTTTGACAGAAGAAACGGACTAAAAAGTTTGCTGTGTGTTTGCTATTTTTTTTATAGGAAAACGCAAAGAATATTTGCGTGAGAAATAAAAGGAAACGCAAATCCAAAGCAGAGATATTGTTTTTCATTTGGCCTCGAAAAGTTTCGGGACACATAACTATGGAAGTTCTCGTTATAATTTCTAGGGTTGGAAACTAAATCCAAGAATTATAAATACCTACATTGACGTTTATCGAAAATTTGTTTTTTAGCTTTAAATATAATCTTAGATGGTATATGTGTAGTAGTATTTGTACGAGTCAAGCATGCGACTCACATTGTCATTTGTATTTATCTACCCATATATGTATATATGTCTATGATTACCGTTTACACCAACAGTGTTAAATTACATTTAAGTTTGTAAAATGTGTTATATATGTGTGCCCTCGAGGGCACGCATACGTAGGTAAGGCATGTAGAAGAAAAGAAAGAAGAATAAAGAGCGGCAGTTTATCGTCGCATTTACTAGTGGTTGGACGTGTTTCATTTGGCGAAGTAAACTTAAAATCTATAGCGTGGACTATAATTTCTCGCAAAGTAAACTTAAAATCTATAGTGCGGACTACAATTTCTCAGAAGTGGGATAAAGTGAAAAAAAAAACAACCCTAAAACTGACTTTGAAGTGTTTTTTTTTTTCCCCTACGCTACGCAGTGATTCAAATTTGAACACACGAATTGTTCCCCCTACCCAAATTTTTTTTTTTCCTTTCTTTCTCTCCTTTTAACCATGGAAGAAGAAACGGTGAATCCAGACGACTACACGGTAGCGGGACTAAGAAGTTGGCTGCAACAGCTAGGCATGCCAAGCGACGGAAACAAAGCCACCCTGGTTGTTCGCCTAAATAACGTTCCAATAGAAGAACGAGGGGAACGGCCAAACAATATTCCAGCAGAGGGAAAAGAGCGACAACGAGAAGAACAACAACGAGAAGACGAGACCGAACAGCAATCGACGAGCGGTGCAGCTGCAGTTGACGTGAACACATGGACAAACAAGACAGTCGACAGGAATGCCAATGAGAAGAATATGGATAGACAACAGATAGAGTGGATGACGCGAGAGATTGAGCTACTGAGGAGGGAGAAGGAATTCATGAAAAAAGAAAACGAGTTTTTACGACGGATCGCAAAGCCGAATGATAGAGGTGAAACTGATGGAGAACAAACAGATGGTGTAGCAGCGACAGGAGAGTTCACACTGACGCAACAGTTTGGGTTGTGGAAGGAAATGTTGCCGGAATTCGACGGTGTATCCAATATTGACGTTTGGCTGGCGCAATTAAGAAACCTGGAAGAAGTTTACAGCGTGGGGAAGAATAACCTACACACACTTTTTGTGGCAAAATTAAAAGGTAAAGCCCAAGAATGGTTGCATGCACAGCCAAATTTCTTAAAAGATGACGTCGGTGTGCTGGTAGAGGGATTAAAAGAGGTGTTTGGCACGAAGCAGAACAAAATGGAAACGAGGAAAAAGTTCGAAAGCCGAAAGTGGAAGACGAATGAATCGTTTGCAGAATACTTCCACGACAAAGTTAGACTGGCGGCCGGACTGGAAATGGACGAAGAGGAGTTCACGGAATATGCAATCGAAGGTTTCACCGACGACAACATGAAGCTGTATGCCCATGTCCAGGGATTTACAACAAAGGCAGGACTACTTCGAGCGTTCACCAAGGTCGTTCAAAGGAAGGAGCAGACAGGATCGATTGCGAGCACATCCAGCAGCAGAGAGACGGGATCGACAACAGATAGTACAACGAGGGGAAGACAAACAGATAGTACAACGAGGGGAAGACAAACTGGAGGACGCACGGTTGCAGTTAGGTGCTACAATTGCAACTCGTTGGGACACGTAGCAAGTGTGTGCTCCAAACCAAAAAGGGAATACGGGGCATGTTATGCTTGTGGCGCCATGGGACATGTGGTTGCAACCTGTCCCGAACGGAAGTCCGCAGTACACCAGCTGTCAGAAGATGACAAATCAGAAGATTATGTAAGACGTTTATATTTTAAATTCACGATTGTTAATGATAATATTCCTTTAGATTGCCTCATAGATTCCGGGAGTCCAATTAGCTTGATCAGGAAGTCGTGTATACCCGCTAACGAATACATTTGTCAATGTAATATAAAAAAAAAAATACTTTGGATTAAATAAAAGTTTGATTAAAATATATGGAATGTTGTCGTGTGTCGTATTTTATAAAGAGGTCGGGATAAAAGTAAACCTTGTGGTAATGGACGACGAGTCGACGAGCTATGAGGCAATCTTGGGGAGGGATTTTTTAAAGTTAGGGAAATTCAAATTAGTTTCGCAACTCGAGGATAGTACACCTAAAGCGTGTGTTGTAGATAAAGATAATGAAAAATTTGAAAGACAACTGATGTTCATAGACTGTAGAGATAATGATAGCTTAAAATTAGATTTAGAGGTTGGTGATAACGTAAGTTACATGCATAAAGAAAAACTTGAAACGCTGTATAAGACAAATTATTTATATGCCGAACGCCCCCCGGAACCGATAGTTAAAACTCAAATGAACTTAACACTGAGTGACGTGAGACCGTTTCATTGTCGACCGCGTCGTTTGTCGTATGCCGAGAAAGGTGAACTTAGTTCGTTGCTAGAGGAATATGTGAGTAAAGGGTACATTAGAGAAAGCGAGTCTGAATATGTTTCGCCGATAGTTTTGGTAAAGAAAAAGACAGGGGAGCTTAGAATGTGCATAGACTTTCGTACCTTAAACAAAGCAACCGCAAAAGATAGCTATCCAATCCCGTTGATCGACGATTTGCTAGACAGATTAGTAAACAAGACTATTTTTTCTAAGTTAGACCTTAAAAATGGATTTTTCCACGTATATATGCACGAAGATGCGGTAAAATATACGTCTTTTATAACGCCATTGGGGCAATATGAGTTTTTGAGAATGCCGTTTGGCTTAAAAAATGCACCGTCAACATTTCAGAGACACATAAATAAAATATTTGCGGACATGATCAGAAATGAAGAGGTTATTGTATACCTAGACGATATAATGATAGCCACGACGACATACGAAGATCATTTTAGGATACTTTCTGAAGTGTGGAAAAGGATGGTAGAAAACAGATTGGAACTGAGAATAGACAAGTGCAAATTTTTACAAAAGAAGATTAAATATTTAGGCTTCACAATTACGGGAGAGGGCATACAGGCAGACGATAGGGGTATCGAAGCTATAAAAAACTTTCCGGTACCACAAAAAACTCATGCGGTACAAAGTTTTTTGGGCCTGTGTTCTTATTTTCGCAGGTTCGTTAAAGATTTTTCAACTATAGCGAAACCATTGTACGATCTGACCAGAAAAGATAGAGAATTCAAGTTTGGTGAAAAAGAACTAAAGGCCTTTGAAAGTTTAAAAAATAAACTGATAGAATCACCGGTGTTGGCACTGTATAGTCCGAAAGACGAAACAGAGCTGCATTGCGATGCGAGCGCATTGGGATTTGGAGCAATCCTTTTACAAAGAAAGCAAGACGGAAAGTTGCATCCAATATTCTATTTTTCAAAAAGAACGACCGATGCTGAGTCAAAACTTCACAGTTTCGAGTTGGAGACACTGGCAATAATAAGTGCTTTGGTCCGTTTCAGGGTCTATCTACAAGGCAAAAGGTTCAAGATAGTTACTGATTGTAACTCACTAACTTTAACTTTAAACAAGAAGGAACTCAATCCCAGAATTGCCAGGTGGGCGCTGGAATTACAAAATTATGATTATACCTTGGAACATAGAGCGGGCACTCGCATGCAACATGTAGACGCGTTAAGCAGGTCGACAAATATTTTGACAATCGAAGCGAACACTCTCGAGGAAAATCTAATGATATGTCAAGGAAGGGACGAAAGGATAGTTAAGATTAAGGAGTTATTAGAAAGATCGGAACATACTTTATATGAAATGAGAAACGGAGTGGTATATAAAAAGAAAAGCGATGGTAGCGTTGTGTTTTTTGTACCAGAAGAGATGGAAAGTCATATTTTGTATAAATACCATGATGAAGTAGGTCACGTAGGTACAGATAAGGTGTTAGAATTAGTTTCGAAAAGTTATTGGTTTCCCAAGATGAGAGAAAAGATAGGATTGCACATTAAAAACTGTTTAAAATGTATTGTTTTTTCGGCTAAACAAGGTCGTGAAGAGGGTTTCCTCCACAACATCCCTAAAGAAGGAAAACCATTCGAAGTAGTGCACGTAGACCATTATGGTCCAATAGACAACTCAAGGACGGCAAAAAAATACATACTAGTAATAATAGATGCTTTTACAAAGTTCGTAAGACTCTATCCGACCAAAACTACAAATGCTAAAGAAGTAAATCGAGCGTTAGTAGACTATTTTAGGGCGTATAGTAGACCGAGGTACGTTGTGTCAGATAGGGGTAGTTGTTTTACTTCTGTGGAGTTTAAAGAATTTTTGTCCGAGCAAGGTGTTCAACACATAAAGGTCGCGACAGGCTCTCCCCGAGCCAACGGACAAGTGGAGAGAGTAAACAGAAGTTTAGGACCAATGATAGCGAAACTAGTAAAACCGGAAGAAGGGATATTTTGGGATCACATAATAGAGGTAGTCGAACATACACTTAATAACACGGTAGGTAGGACTATAAAAGAACATCCGAGTGTAATGTTGTTTGGAGTAAATCAAAAGGGCAAATGGTCAGATAAACTCAAAGAAAACTTGATAGAGCTAGAGTCAAAAAATGAAAGAGATCTTGCGAGGACACGCAGTAAAGCAGTTATAGAACAAAAAATTCTCAGGCATACAACAAGCGATACGTGGATAAGAAACGGTGCAGGCCCACAAAATATGAGGTAGGAGACTATGCTATGGTAAAAAATTTTGACTCGCACCCGGGTGCATCTAAAAAACTGATACCAAAATTTAGAGGACCATATCAGATTGTGAAAGTCCTACGCAATGACAGATATTTACTTAAAGACGTTGACGGTTTTCAACAGTCACGGCTACCTTATCAAGGCGTGTGGGCGGTTGGCAATATGAAACCGTGGTTGAACAAAAATAGATAGGAAAAATGATTGTAAGTCCGAAAGATCAGGTGATCTTTATGGTCAGGATGGCCGAATTGTAGTAGTATTTGTACGAGTCAAGCATGCGACTCACATTGTCATTTGTATTTATCTACCCATATATGTATATATGTCTATGATTACCGTTTACACCAACAGTGTTAAATTACATTTAAGTTTGTAAAATGTGTTATATATGTGTGCCCTCGAGGGCACGCATACGTAGGTAAGGCATGTAGAAGAAAAGAAAGAAGAATAAAGAGCGGCAGTTTATCGTCGCATTTACTAGTGGTTGGACGTGTTTCATTTGGCGAAGTAAACTTAAAATCTATAGCGTGGACTATAATTTCTCGCAAAGTAAACTTAAAATCTATAGTGCGGACTACATATGATATTTGATATAACACCATAATATAATGGTGTTTTGCTGATCGGCCTTTTGTTTTTCTCTTTTGCAAATATGCAACTTGCTACTATAGAAATTGTTTCAGCTGATGCAGCAATGATGCTTTTAAAGTTTGAATTTCAAATTACGTGTATAATTAAATTCACGTTTGCCGACGTCTGTCATGAACTTATGGCTTTTGTCCCATCTATATCATAGTTAAAAATGAAGCTACCATTTATCTTTGCTGTGTAGAAACGGAGTGGAGACTAGGGACGCTAAAATTTTGCGCGAAAGCAAATACTTTGAGGTTAAATTTGCTTGAAAGGTATAATATTAAAGTTCATACTGTCCGATTTCTCACGAGCACTACAAAATAACATTCAAACTAAGTGCAATATGACATCTACGCTCTTTAACGCATTTTTTTGTACCCGTGCCATTAGAAAATACGACAAATACGATTTTGAACCGGGAAAATATACGATTCGCAAACAATATACATAACAACACTGGCTGACAGCTTCTTTTTTTTTACATTTCCACATTAAATGGTATATGCCTACAGCAGTGATCCCAGATTGTGGGGAAAGTCGGCAATTTTGTCGATTTTTTCTAACAAAAGGGAATTTTTTGGGGGAACAAAATATAATAATTCCTATTAGTATTATTCCTATTATTTTTTTGTTTGCTTTGTTCTAAGATATTTAAATTAAACATAAAATGTTAAAACAAAACTTAAATAAAGGTTTTTGGTTTTTGAAAAAAAAAAAAATATTTTTGAGATTTTTTTCTTTAATCTGGGATCCCTGGACTCCCGTCATTTTGAAGTTTGTGGCTATAAATTCGTTTGAAAATTTGCTTTGCAAAACAATAATTGTTACCCCTTTCATAATAAACATTATCCCTTTTACGCGTAGCTGACATTTCAACATGATTTAATGCTATAAAAATAAGGAAAAAGGAAGAGAAAAATGTAGTGTCAGTGTCATATTCTGACAAAAAAAAAAAAAAACAATCGCATTTTGTATATTTGGCAGAATCTTTGTAAAGTAGGTACCTAATCGTATTTCGTAAGTCTCGGTACAAAAAAATGAGTCTGTACTTAAAAAAAATAGATACCATCTTTATTTAAACATTTATTTAGGTTAGGTAAACGGGTAGGTAGATCAGGGTTAGTGGTGTCTTAGGAAGTTATGTCCAGTCAGAGCTCCCACTAACTTGGTTTTCATTCGAATTTTATTCTCGCTCTCTGAGATTGCAAAGTGGTGGCTTGATCGATTGAAATGCTCTATCAAGATCCATTAGGCGTTTTTCTTTTTTAGTTCAGAGCTGAGCACTGAACAGAGTTCGAGCATTATGAGCGCGCTCTGAACCATGCGTGCTCAGAGCGTTCAGAGGATGTTTTGTTTTTCCTGTTTTTTTTTGTCCTTCAAATGTGACTGGAAGTGTGCATGTATAAGTGTACTCAGCTTTTTACTCAGGATGCTCAGTCAATTTATTCTGAGCTCATAGAGCGCGCTCTGATCATGCTCTGAGCGAAAAAAGAAACACAAATTCGAGCTCTGAACTGTCTGAGCTAAAAAAGAAACACGTTCTTTTTGTATAACAGTTCAGGTTGTGCTCTGAACTAAAAAAGAAAAACGCCTATTACGGACCCTTTTCAAGTTAGCTCATCTGCCCTCGCACTGCCGGTATTATCTCTATGTCCAGGTACCAGGGACTTGTGCTCTTTGCGGCAGCGGTGAACTTGTTTGGATTTTATTTCATTATCAGAAACTGCTTTAATATCTGTCTGGCTGTTAATGAAGATGGCAATATCGCTACGAGATGTTGTCAATATTGACGCATTACGGGCCGCTTCAGCGATAGCCAGAGCCTCCGCTTGGAAGACACTACTGCTATCAGGAAGTCTGATGAAAAATGTATATTATTAATTCTTCACTGAATATATGCCGGCACCGGTTCCACAATCCATCTTTGAACCATATCTGTGTAGATGGATATTGATTGTCTTTTTGTGGGTTCATTTGTGTTCCATTCTTCCCTGCTTGGAAAGGAGCTGGTGAATGGTCTTTCGAAGTCTAGACGGGGAGACATATAGTCAGAAGTGACAACGTTCCCTAGGTACTAACCTAATATCTGCTTATATGACCAACATTGCAGGGTTTCCAAGTGTTAGTTTGGCTGATCCTTGGAACTCTTGGCAGCAGGTTCTCCCATGTATAGGTCTAGAGGTATCAGATTAAGAATTGCCTCTAGTACAGCTGTATGTGTGATGATTGTGCTGTGTGTAGTTCGTTTTCCTGTATTATTGTGTATACAGTATACGCCATAATATACGTTAGAATTTCTACCACTGGGCGAACTCTAGTATATTGAGCCGAATCGTATAACTTTTAAGGAATGCTTTGATCAGATATCTACCTTAATCAAATTAAACTGTTCACAAGTCCATAAATATTTTGATTATCAAAACCATTTCTTTTATCGCCCTTTTACACATCCTGATGTCCGCATTCCTACACGGAAAAAAATTTAAGATCAAATCAAGAAAAATAAGCGCAGAACCATGAAAATTTTGTCTAGTTTTAGAGCTTAGCTCATGATTTACTGATTCACGACTTCTTATTCGCAATTCTAGAAATTGTACGAAGTGAAGATATTGACCCCCAAAAATCGTGCATCAACACTTCTCATTGTAAATAATGATCAAACGAGAAATACGTATTGCCATAACCGATCACAATTTTAAACAAATATTTAAAAATTTGATATTACTATGGTTGTGAATTGCAAAAACATTTCGCAATTTACCACTTTTCTGTAGTAAATTTGATTTCATCCCTTACCGAATTGCAACCATTTAGTCTTGAATTGCAACTCATTAGTGCTGATTTGCGAACTAACAGGGGTAGATTTGCTACTTCAGTAGTTGCAATTTTCAAATTCTTAAACTTTAAAACTTCTTTTTATCATTTTGCAATTCATATATTGCAATTTGCAATTCTTGGGTAGTGATTAAATTGAAAACGTTTTATCGTGAAATTAGAAAACTTTATTCTCAATTTCCAACTTATATCTTGTGATTTACAATCAGAATTCATAGTAGTATTTTATAATTTTGTTTCCTCTTGATATCCCTGAGAATCATATGACGCCATATCGTCCGGAAACAACGGGATTTGTCTGGGGTGATTTTTCTGTCTATGCTGAAATTTTAAATACACGCAAATTGTTTAGAAGAACTTGTATTGATACGAACCTTAAAAGACCTTTTCGATTGCACATTTTAAAATCCACACCATTTTCCTTCTTTTCTAATAGCGAGACATAATATCTTCATTCTGAAAAAAATAAAAATACAGATTTATATACCTACTTTATTTTTTTTTTCCATTATTAAATAGGTACTTACATGCTATATATTCCAGAATGCTTTCACTATCACTGAGAAAACTTAAACTACTTAAAAAACGACTGCCTTAAGCAAAGATTAAATACCGACTGTCTGTCGCTGCCCATGATCGCAGCTGTCCAGCAACACCACAAACATATTATGTATATTGATGCACATAAAGAAAGGATTTCGACCCATGGACTATATCGTTACTGTCGACTACCTGGGCATAAAAAAATTTTACACGTTATGTAGTTAGTTTCCATGGAAATTACAAAAAATATTTTGCAATTTACGACTTCTCTACGTTAATTTACGTTTTCGATTTAAATGTGGTAAATTATTATAAGATTTTATTGATTCATCATTCAGTGGTGGTAAATCACCAAATAGTTTTCGCAATTTGAGATTGCAAAGTGGTGTTTTAGAAATTTGCCAGTTGAAGTGGTAAATCGCGAAAAACAATCTCGCAAATCACTAAAAATTAAAGAAGCTCGAATTAATACTTTTAATCGCAAAATGCAACAAACAAAATTTGATATTTTTCGCCGTTTTCACTGACAAATTACAAATTTTTATATCAATTCAAGAAAAAATCATTGTGATTTGCGAAAAATATACGATTCGTGAATTGCAACTCAAAATGTTGCAATTGGTGATTTTCAATTCTTTCCATGTACCCATTCAAAATATTTCTTGACATCACAAATCGTTTGAAATGTAATAAGAGCCTTCATTCGAAAAAGACGACAAAAAAGTGTAACAATTTTAGGGCTTTTGAAAATAGCTTTTGTTTTATGGCTTTCATAAAATTTATCAAGCCTACCCACACTTCATACCCGCAACTACTCCCACTCGAAACGAGTTTCTTCTCAACCAGATGTCACAGTGAAGCAATAAACGCGCGAAACAAACAAATATATACTACCCCACCAGCACATCATAACGGAGTCCTACGTTCCAAGGCGAGAACCAAAATATCCCCTCCCCACACAAAAATAAAAACAACAACAAAAACATTAACAAGCTTACAAGCGCTATCGGCAAGGCATTTCATCTTCGCGCTAACAAATTTCAATAAATTGAAAGTCTGGATCCGGGCGCGTAAAACCACCTTCAGGATGCTATATATTCATCATTGTAACCGTAGGATAGGAAATAACACCATGCCGGGTGTCAATATGTTGCAGGAGGTGTCAGGCGAACACTAGGAATAAATTCCGAACACCGCGCCGTCGTCATCACCTCGATGCCGAAAGCATTCGAACAAATAAATAAATTTAAATGTCTTTCCATGTGACTCTTGCCGATGTTCGCCGCGCATCGTGTTGACAATTCAATCCATATCGATAGCGAATATTTTGTATTGAATTTTATCCTTAATTCTAAGCTGGGATGACTGTGGTCGTGATGCTAGTGCCAGGATAAGGATCTCTCAGCACCAAGAAGGCATCTTATCGGATTCGAGATGTTCCTCTTTTCTTCGTTTTTATTTTGTTTCTTTTGTCTTCTCGTTGTTTCTGCGTTTGATTTCGATAGGAGTGGAAAATATCCGAAAGCAGCACGGTTTTTATTCGCTGAGAGATGGATAAGTATTCCATTAACCCAGTTACTTGAATTTCGGTTTATTTTGTTGGCAAGGCAAGTGCCTACTGCCTAGTATGGGAAAGGTAAATACATACAATCTAAGGAAAAAAAGGATTTTACTCTAATCTGCCTCCTTCAATAGGTTATACTGAAAGGTATGTGGTAATGTTTTTGCTGCGTAGAATCTGGAGCACATTGTGGCTTATGTTAGTTATCTGTGTATTTCTGTTTTGTTCTTACGTTGCCAATCCAAAGAGGATTAAAGTGTTTTTTTTTTTAGCTATGTCGTATACGTAGTAAGAGAAAGATAGATATTGTATCTGTGCAGATAGTGAAACTCAAAAAAGTAGTTCTCGCTGTCTATTCGTTTGTCCGTGGGTTTTGTATAAATACTTGGGCAAAGCAGTATTATGGTTTGTGTTCACATACGGTGTACTTTTTTTTAATGCCTCAGTTCCAATAAAAATACAATAACAGTTCAGGAACTATCATCCGGGCCCGGGAGAGCGTATCAATCCTCACCTCTTCATCAAGCCAACAAAATTCTGTGAACTTCTTTAGAGAATTTGTTTTGTCCAGTTCTGCAATTGCGGTGCTATAACGGAGGAGCTTCTGAGCATTGGCTGTGTACCCGTCGTGGAACTAACCCTTTCATTTAAATATATAGAAAAGCTTTAGGCTTATACCGCCGAGGGGTACTCTCGTGATTAGTTAAATTGGGTTTGTTAGCCCCTGAGATCTGGGCCCTATTTCACCAACACTTTTCATTTTGCACTTTGTAATTTTGGAAAAAAAATAATTCCTGCAAAGTAAAAGTGATATGTGTTTCACCAAAAATGCAAAGTTCTAACGACTTTGCATTTTCCACTTTTTCAGACTTTTTTGTAAAGTGAAAAGTAGAAGTGTTTCACCAACTAAAAAGAGAACTTTGCATTTTTAGTCGTGTTTTGCAAATTTGCAAAGTGAAAAACGTATGGGTGTATATGTTCGTATATTTAATTGCAGCCAACACGTAATATATATAAAAAAAAAATTGTTTTCTAATACCTACTCTATGAATTTCGAGTCAAACTGAAATTTGAGCAATTTTTAACATAATATCCTAAAATAAAGCGTCTAAGTTCAGAACAAATAAAACAAGTAAACAATTTATCATCGGCCTGACCGATGCTTTGATACTCTCCACTGCATAGAAGTCATTATGCAATATGTTAGACATGCTTGTGAGTTACTACGCCCATGGTATCAAAATAAATACTAGTTAATAACTTTATTGGTTAAAACGCTGGAACGTCCGGATTTGTTCTTAACCATTCACTTAAAGAATAAGCGCTGTCTCCTAAAAGTACTGCATTTGGAAATGCTCGATATCCTGCATTGAAATTCGCAGCCAAACGGGAATTCCTTAATACCCATGCATCGTGCACACTACCTGGCCAGCTTACGTTAATCGCGTAGAAATATCGATCCGGCCCACATACCATCATTGCATTCAATGCATGCTTCCCATGTCTATTACAAACTGCTCTTAATTTTCCCTCCGTACATCAATGTTGATCATCGTACCGTCGTCGACGCATCTAGCTACACAAGGGAATTCACCTTGAGCAAAAAATTGGGTATTTCCGAAGTATTTTGTGGCCAGCAAATGGTGGTTGCAAGCAATTCCTCGATTATTGCGTCCGAAACTCGTTGTACTATACGCTGGCAGACTCCATGATATTGTCTTAATCCCAATTGACAAAACACGTTCAATACTTGTCTTCGTTACGAAAGCTTTCCAGTTTCCAGAGTTTAAAAATGATCTCCAATTTAAAAAATGTGTCCCTAATTTTACAACCCTTTGTATATCTATTATTTGTATCCTCTTCACCTTCAAAGAGTGCTTCGAAACGGTTCATTATAAATAGTCTTTTAATTATATATATGTATCAAAGCTAAAGCTCATATTATTTGCATATTATTGACAAATTTTTCACGGTTTTAAATGTAAAGTGCAAATCTAATTTGTTTGGTGAAACGAAATGAACGAATTCTTTGCAAATTTACAAAACTTTGCAATTTGCAAAAACATGCTTTGCACTTTGGAAAATTGTGTTTGGTGAAACGTTTTTTGCAAAGAGGGAACATTTTCAACTTTGCAAAGGAATAATTATTTCCTCTTTACAAATTTGCGTTTGGTGAAACGAAATTTGCAAAGATAAAGTGAAAAATTGCAAAATGCAAAGTGAAAAGTTCTTGGTGAAACAGGGCCCATTTTATTATCACTGCCATCGCGCTTGTTATATGTTTGTTTGGTCGCCCCTGCTCTCCAATAATGGCTACTTTTCTCACGATTTTTCTGGTATCGCGAGATTCCCTAACCAATGGAGTCCTGGACAGGAATATGTCCAATTTTTGGAAAATCATTTTCAACTTCCAATCATCGCAACACCTCTTAATTTGCTCGGACTCACGCAGCAGAAGCATGTTTTCGATTTTTAGTCCTGACCTACACGCCACTCAATTGCCTGCGTAAGCTATAGCATGTCTGTGGACATGCCTGACATTTGCATTTGATTTGTTCCGCCTTCTGAAATGGATATGTTTAGCCAAAAGTGCACTCTCCACACACCTATTTATTAAAACTAGTATCGCTTGTGGTCGAAAATCGACCATACCTTACCTACATAAGAATGTATACTAAAAAAAACGTACTACTATTATTCTCGTTATATAGGTATTTATGTTTTTTATAAACGAAAAGAAAAGAGCGACATCTATAATATATGGAAAAATAAAGTGCACGACTGGGTCAAACGAAACTTTCTCGTTAAGAGTATCCATTTGGACATAGAATCCCTTATTTCTGAGTATGCTTAGCAGTTCATTTACTACGATGGACCATAGCAGGGCGATAGAACACCACTCTTGCCCCCAGAGTTTTAACAGAATCATACTAAGAATGCTTATTATCATTTATATGTATTTTGGTCAAAATCATTATAGCGGTTTTTGTAAAAACAGACAAAACAGTACTAAATATTGCAATGTTTTAATTGAAAAATACTATTGCGATTGCGAAAATCGATTATAAGTTATTGTTCGGGATGTAAGCATTGCTTCGTTTTTTAAGTTTTATCGAAATCAAAGATGGGATTTTCGAGATAAGCGTAGTTTTTAAAATTAGCGTGTTCTGTGCTTCGAATTAAAAATTGAGGACACAATAGTTTTGAAAACATCCACTCTAAGTTTGCATTTTGCATTTTGGTCAAAATCGTTATCGCCGTTTTCAAAAACTAAACCTACGATAATATAGAGAAAAACTGAGTTTGCTATTAAGTTATAAATGATCACATTACCTCTGAAACTAATATTTGTTACAATGGTATAGACCGTTTTTCGAGATATGGAGAAATTTCAGAAGTACCGTTGTTCGAATTTTTAACCAAAAACTGGGTACGCATTCATGGTAATCTCACCTACTTAAACATAAATATTAATTTTGGTTGAAATCGTTAAATACATTTTCGATGAAATCAAACTGGTACGAAAATGTTATATGGGAAGTACCATTAATATTGATTTTACCTTGCAAAAAAGAAACGCCCCCGGCCCGAACTGTAAGCCCACAAACTCTAAGTCCGAAATGTGAACGAAATCCGGACAGCCGTTTAGGCTGTAGGCCTTTGGAAGGACGGACAGACCGGACAGAATTTTGCGACCCACTTTTTCGAGTGCCTCTATCATCGTAATATCAGAATTGATTAATATCTCGACTTCGAAATTTTGTAAGAAAATAATACAAATATCTTTCTCTTACTACGTAATGGAGAAAGTTAAAAAACGTAAATGAGCTGCTCCATCGGAAACAGACTCTAATCTAAGATGATTTATATTTAAATAGCTACGTTACTATGGTAATATGGTGGCGACAAATAATAAATAATTCGCCTAAATAAATTTCTTACAATTATTGCTTATTTTTAGGGGCAGGTAAATTGCATACCTTTATGGGTAAATGATTCCATCAGGTTCTAATCTAAGATGATTAAATACGTTACTATGGAAACATGACGGCGAAAACTTGATTGTCACCAAAATCCTTTTAGTACCTGTTTTGTATGGGGAAGTCTTAACTTAATTTTACCAGTCTTAATGGCGACATATACCCACGATTTTGTGTTTGTGCACATCTATGGCGCAGCACCTTTCAAATAAGATAAGTTTCATTCTCCTCATTTCATATTAAATGCCAAAAAAGCGTACGGAAAGCTTGGATGTTCACGTATTAATATAATGATAAAAAGCAAGCAACCAAAATCTAGACATGAACGAGAAAGTTTCGTGACACCAAGTCGTGCTTGACTGTTTTACGCGGCAGGTAATCATTGGAAAATAATCAGGGAGGCGTATCGTAGCTTTTCGTACTTTGGGAGAATGTGAGACATTTATGTACTCGTGTAAGGTATCAACTCTTATCCACTAAAACTTGGCTTCACAGCTCTTATAAAAGCTGGTAGCACTGACTGTAACATACATTTTTTAGCCTATGACATTCCGGGGAGGAATATACGAATCTAATGACACCTCACTCTTCAAAATCGGTAAAGCCGTTTGGGCTACAAGGCGTCCCGTAGGAACGTACATAGGATACGCGCGAAACACATAACCCTCCCTGTGTCCAGTCGGGTAAAAAGATCAAACTAAGGAGAGAGCCCTGAATTCCACATTCATTTGTATCGAATTCGAAGGACACACGACTTAATTAGCGGAACTTGCTCAAAGATTGCAAGAGCTTAGCTTAAGCTCAAGCCGCAGGAAAGATCGTAAGTAGCCCTGCTGCAAACTTGTCGAAATTACTGTCAACGTTATAATACATTTTAGAGATTATCATCCAAGCGCATCTTGCTGTCTTATTGAATAATGAATTTCCATCGGAAAGCAGGTGTGCAACTGACTCGCATAGCCCCAATGACAATAGCTGCAGTAACGAGATACTTCTTGCTGCTTGTCTTTTTCGTGCGAATTTAAAATTCTTAATCTTTTGCAATGCTTTCTTTGCAGCACACAGTACATCTTGTGTCGTACAGTATTTTTGTTGAGTGACACTTTTTGCTCCTTTTCAATTTCCTCGGGGAACTCATTTCCACAAGTCGTAAGCCCTTTCTCAGTTCATAGGAAAATTCAGTGAATGGTTTCGGTTTCATACCTCAGTGGCACGACGCACGATAAGCATCCCTCTCCGCCGCCGCCACCGATGCCGACGACGACGACGGTGATGATGATTATGATTGTGAATGCATCTTTGTGTGAGCAATATTACTTTTAAGAATGTCATTTCAAATAGCAGAGCAGTAGCAGCTCGTTCTTTTTGTTCTGGTATCGTTCTTGCTGTTTTAGAAAGTGACATATCCAAATGGGGTTGATATTTTGTTTTTGTCCGTATAGTGGGTATAAAGAAGATGACAGCAATTCGCAGAACCTGGTTGTAATTTATGGAGCGAGTGGCGCGCATTGTGATTACTTGTATTAAGAAATGTCATCAGCGTGGCATACTGGTAGTGATGCTCTTGTCGCGAGGTGGTTATTTTTTTGTAATTATGGATGACTCTCAAAGATGTTTCCCTTCTTATATACAGTAAATGCACGCATTTTTTATTGTTTTCAATCGGATTCGTTTCATGTTTGGAAAAACCTGTCACCTATGACTGTTTGTTTTGTTGATTACAGTTCATGCGCCTTCTTTGATTGCACATTTTGAATTGTACTTGAACTTTCATTGATCCTGGAGAGTGAACAGGAAGTATGGCCATGGATGAATTTGCGGGAAACATATAATTATACAGTTTGATGGAAATCCTAAGGCCGTTTAGTTGGCGCTGTGAAGAGAACGAGGACTAAGTGCTGGGAGTCACTATTTGCCTATTTGCAACCAAATGGACATGTTGACTTACCAAAACACTCTCAGCATAGCTTGGAAAAACCTAACGGTCTGATCGATTATAGAGAATACTGCCGTATTTTGGTAGCGCTGTCAAACTCATCTGATGAATGGTCAGAATGACGAATAAGAAGATACGCTACACCATTAAAGTCGAAAACCCTCTCAATTGAGAAGTCAGAGTGTTAAAGGCAAAAAATTATTAAGACAAGATGATGCGCTGACATATCCTTTTAAAATTTTTGCGAAACTTTCAAGCCAACGCCAGGTAGGTTTCTAGGTATGTGATGAAAGAGATCGAATCATTAGGACAGCTATAAGAACCATTGTGAAACAACTGCCAAGAAACAAACAAAAAACCCATCAAAAGTTATCGGCTCGACTTTTAACCAATTCGTATCTTAATGAAGTGGCCAAAAGTCCGTAAGGGACTCGACCCACCTATTGATTTGTGGAAATATAACCCACCCAGGTGAGTCAAATGAAATTATCCTTATGGCAAAAAAAAAAAAAAAATAGATTAAAACAACTCAAAAAGTATGGGAATGTTTTATAATTTAATGGTGATATATAATTGACAAAATTAATTCACATTTGAAACTCTCAGTGCAGAAAATAAACAAATTATGTACAAACATTGCACGTAGAAAAAACATCACAAAAACACGTTTGTGCTGTTAACAATTTGCCTACAAAAGGGACATAAAATCTCAAACACCGCAAATGAGGTCATTACTAGAATTTTGATCTTCGCTTTCAAGCTCGTTGTCCTCTTCCTCATCTTCTTCATCCGTTATATGGTCGTCTTCTTCAATAAATATTTGCCTCTTGCTATATAAATCGTAGCCAATTGATTAATCATTTTGGTAAAGGTAATTTTGTCATTTTCAAATTTTATTGTAACTTTCTGAATCAATTGGTTTCGATAATAGAACTTAGATTTATTGCGTTCAAACATTTCCCATGTTGCACCATCCATTGAAGAATCCAAATCGACGGTTAAACTTAACTCCTCATCGAGTAGCTGGTCCACAAAATTAAAAAAAAAAAAATCGTGTTTTTGGGAGCAGTTTCCCTAGCTTGTTATTATAAGCTTCGACCAAAAACATGGCTCGAAAGCTTTTTTTTATAGACCGAGAACTGCAACTGGACCCCTATTCTCGAAAATTCTCGCATAAGTTTATCAGTCAAAATCTCCGATGCTATGCGAAAAACTTAAATTTGCAATTCTCGAAATCCGCATACGAGAATTTCACTTCGAATTGTACTCGTCTGCATTTTCCATGCGGATTTGCGCCTCGCATACGGAATTTTGAGTTTGACACTTCAATACTTCAAATAACGGTTTGTTTTTTGAATTATGTATATTTTCATTGCGCCTAACTGCTCCATTGCCAAATCAACAAATGCTAAGCCCAAATACCCAAAGAATCCATTGCAAAAACACATAAATGTTCACTAAACATACAAGTATTTTATTATATCTCTTGTTTTTGTCAAACAAAAATATTAATACAAAACCAATTTAAATTTGAATATTGCTCTTTGAATTGATGGGAATTTTTTTTCACAACCTGTCAAAAATCGGTTACTTGACGTACTCAAAAATTCTACCTCATTCGAGAGGTGAATATAATTTTCGCATAGGTGGAAAAGAAAGCCGAACAGCTTTGAGAATACCAATTTTTTCCGTATGCGAAAATTTCAGGCGGATTTGCACGTATACGAATAGTGTTATGCGGAATTCGAGAATTGGGGTCCTGGTTCGAAACATCCTTAAAAATATTTTTTTTGGGAAAAAATGGCTGATACCATCAAGAAGGCTCGCTAAGTATATGAACAAGAACAAGATCGACAGAAGGCATACACAAACCTCAAAAGACGTCCGGATCCCAGTTACTCTCCAGGAGAGGTACGTAAATATTTTGCCTTTGAAATCGACTGTGTTCGAAAATATTCCAAAAATCCTTTAAAGAAAAAAAGTCCTGTGGTTTCTTTTTTTTTTTTTTTTTTTTTTTTATAATTAACACGCGCTAAAGAGGTTATGACTACTCTTATGGTGTATTTTGAAGTACACAGCACGGGCGTTAAGGAAGTTGGGATAGAGAAGATAGGAGATTCCGATGCACATTGGTTTTAAATGTCTGCAAATTGCACTGAGGGGGAAAGACCGAACTGGGCAAGGCATTCCACATTCGTGTTGTACGGCTTATGAAAGAATCTCTATATTTCATAGTACGACCGAAAGTAGGCTGGAGGGTAAACTGATGGGCATTCCTGGCTTGGCGAGTATTGCGGTTGAATTGTTGAAGGGGTGGAATGCAGCTGGCGATTTCGCTTGAGCACTGTTTATAGAAATAGCGATAAAACAATGAGAGACATGTTACATTTCTGCGATGTTCGAGCGAATTTATAGAATTCGCTATATTTGTGTCTCCAATAAGTTTTAAAGCACGATTCTGTATCCTATCCAGTAGGTGCAATGAGGTTTTGGGCGCACCAGACCAGATATGAGAGTTATACTCAAGTTTGGGGCGAATGAACGCCTTGTATATGGCAGCCAGATCAGAAGGGGTAAAATATTTCTTGCACCGTTTGAGGAAACCTAGACATTTCGCAGAGTTCTTGGCGACTTCATGTATGTGGTCATTCCAACGAAGTTTGTCATGGACACACATACCGAGAATGGAAAGTCTTTCGGTTTCGGCGATGCAAGTGCCATTCATGGATAATGGCTGAGGATTCTGGTTTCGCTTTAATGACAGCAGACAGCATTGTGTTTTGGAAGCATTAAATTCCACTCTATTGGCTAAACCCCATTTTATAATGCTGTCGAGATCGGAATTTAATGAGCTAACATACGTTGCCGTTTCATCAGTTCTACGGCCGAAGAGTAGCGATGCCATACGCCCCCCTTTAGGGGGGGGCAGTCCCCCATTTTCATACAAAAATGCTGTTTGTCCCCCCTAACACAAACTACTGTCCCCCTTAATAAGTCAAAATTCAATAAAAGAAAACATTCAACTGAAAATTTTTAAAATAAATGTGAACACATCCATTTGAAGTGCAAGAAAACTTTCAAAGCTATTTTTATTTCATATTTTTTGGACTCTGGTGATCAATAATAAAAAAAAATATTTGTCCCCCTTTTTTAACACTTGTCCTCCCTAGAAAACTCACGTTGTCCCCCTTTTCGTATTTATTAATCTGGCATCCCTACCGAAGAGCAGGGACGTGAGTCTTGGAATGAATATGAGAAGCTGAGGGTGCTGTCATCGGCGAAGGAGTGGATTGGATTAGAAGTTACAGACAGGAGATCATTTATGAAAATGAGAAAGAGAGTCGGAGACAAAACGGAGCCTTGGGGAACACCAGCATTTATATGGTGAATTTCAGACTTAAAGCCATCCAATACAACTTGAATTGAACGGCCAGAGAGGTAGTTTCTAATCCATTGAAGAAGAGACGCATCGATCCCATATGCACGCATTTTCGACAAAAGAGCTTGGTGCCAAACTCTGTCAAATGCCTTTGAAATATCAAGCGCAACAATCTTCGTTTCACCAGAGTGATGTAGAGATTGGTTCCACTTTTCGGTGAGATAAACCATCAAATCACCAGTGGATCTGTTGCCACGAAAACCGTACTGCCGGTCATTAATTAGTTTTCGTGATTCAAGATATTTGATGAGCTGACGATTTATCAGCGTTTCCATGACCTTAGAAAGAATGGATGTAAGTGCTATGGGTCGGTAGTTGGTGGGAGAAGAAGATTCGCCTTTTTTGGGGACGGGCTGGACAAATGCTGTTTTCCACCTTCTCGGAAAGAGTCCAGAAGAATAGGACAGATGGAAAAGCTTACGCAGTGGTTTTGCCAGCGTGGAAGAACACCTCTTCAGAACAATTGGGGAAATACAATCAGGACCAGCTGATTTATTTATGTTGAGATCATTAAGTACTCTTGCCACTGTACGAGTGCGAAAATGGATTTGTCCCATGGTGTATTCGACGCTCTCAAGTACAGGTATAGGCAAAGCGCAATCTGGGAGCATTGAGCTGGCTGCAAAATGTGCAGCAAGCAGATTCGCTTTGTCTAAAGAGTTGACAGCTGGAATGTCATTGTAAATGAGCGTTGGGATCGAAGATGAGACCGAATTCTTTATATTTTTTACAAAAGACCAAAAGTTTTTACTACCCTTGGGACATTGTAGTATTTTTTGCCTCAACTTTTGGTCATACGAGAATTTAACACGCTTGATAATTGTATTGCAGTCATTTCTGGCTCGCTTGAACTTTTTTCGGTTTTCCTTATATGACCGAAAACTTAACTTTTTTTGTCTGATAGCCTCTTTACAGCTCGAGTCGTACCACGCATTTTCTTTCGGTATGATACTTTTTATCCTGTTAGGAATAAAGGATTTCATACCTAAGGTGATAATACTGGACACCATATCAGCGGCGGCATCCACGTCCATAAACTAAGTAAACTAAGTATTAATACAACTAAGTATTAATAATAATAATAATAATTTTTGGCGCAACAGGCCCGTAGGGACCCTAGGCCTAGCTTCTCGCAACCATTCGTTTTGTGTGAGTTTTCATTTTTTGAACGAATGGAAGGGATCTACAATTTTATACCGATTCCAAACGGCTAATTGAGAAGCTCTTTCATGACAGTTATACTCTCGGATGTTTGTCAGACATTCGCGAGAGGTGGCGCAGTGAAAAAACCCTGAGTTGGAATTTGGGTTTTTGCGGGATTCGAACCTGAACCCCTCGCTTAGTAGTCCAACACACTAACCACTAAGCCACTGCGACCTTAGTTAGTTTACTTAGTTTATGTCCACGTCGTTATCGAGGAAGCATAACGACCAGTTAAAACTCTTAAAGAAGTTGTTAAGTCCGCTCCAGTTGGCTTTCTCGTATTGTTGATTTGTTGTATTGTATTTGTTGATTATTTCATATCCCCTCTGGATATGCTCGGGATTCACAAGTGGGAAGTCAAAAAAAAATGTTTCAAAAATTTATAAAGTTATTTTGAAAAATTCGCGCGAATTTTGTGTCAATTCGCTCCTGAAATATTGTTCAAGAGACACAGTATAATCTAAGAGGGAATCACAGAAAACCGTTGACTTTTGTTTTATTTTAAATTATGAGTATTATGGCCCACCGCGCACCTACCTGATTCCCCCCGCAAATTTTCAAAGCAAAATTCTCTCTTAAATTTCGTATCGGTGAATACGTGTGAAACAACAAAACAAAACAAAAATGTAAATGGAGGGGGTATAATGAAATATTGAACTGACACTCAGCAGTCATCCTACATCGTGGAATTACTACCTTTTGTGGAAATTTTGTTGCCCGAAAAACGATTCGTACAAAATAAAAATAAAGAATCAAAATTGTGTAAGTATCATGAATCTGATGAAAAAACATTCGAACTGAAATGCAACACACTAAATGCCTATAAAAAGGGATTCGTCTTTTTGCAAAAGCTTTCTAGTACCAAGAAATAATAATATTGACAAACTGAGATTTTTATACTCGGTTAATTTAATGTGAATTTCTTTCCGAATAATACCAGCTTTACTTTTAGAAGAAATATTTTTCCATAAACAAATCGGGGGTATTTGAGTTCGGCGAAAAGGGAAAAATGTCCTCACTTCGTGGGAAAAATAAAGAGAGAATGGTAAGAACACTGACTGAGTTTAGTGTATTTATTGACTACGTTCAGCTGATGGATGCGTTCCCACAGTTGAGATTTTTTGTTTTATTTCACCACAAAAACATGGTTAGTAACTAATGTAATCAACATGTAAAAAAAGGAATAAACTGAGAAATATTCATTCATGAAAGTAAAATACGTCATTTTTGTTCCTACAATTATTATTGTGCTTATTTTCGTTTGTTGTTTTTGGCAAAAAGTTATTTGGACGGCGAATGTCGAAAGGAAAAATTGAACAAATTAAAAGCGGAGATCTAAGGAAAATTAAGACTTAAAATGTGTTGGAGTTTAGGGGAGATATATGCACATTTCTGATTGAGTATAATTTTTGAACTATGTTATTTTTATGAAGTTACCGTTTAGGTAATAACAGAACACAACAAGGGGAAAAAATATGTTTTTAACAAAATTTTCCACAATTTAATAAACAAAAGCATTTCAAATTAACGTAATTAATGAAAACGATTCATTCAGTCGAAAATATAATTAATGTTTATTTAGGAAATAACTTTTTTGAACTATTTATACTATTTTTGTGCAGACTATACTTAAACCGCTCTTTATATAGGCTTCATTAGTAATATTTAAAATATAGCTTGAATAATATGTAAGCTTAACATGACAGAATAATTAAAACTATATTATACATTATTTTTCGCATTACTTTTCGAAATGCAACCTTCCAAAAAAATTTACAACCTTCATACCCCTCAATAAATAGTAGGACAATATTAATATATCAAATAAGTTTTTAGAAATTTCGATGACCAACCAATTTGTAGTTAAAAATTAATATAATGAATTTATTAACTTTAAACTGTAAAGCGGCCTCTAGACGCTCAATATTATTGTGAAATATATGATGCACAATATTATTGGCTGGGCGCCCCAGACAGTGCAATATTTTCCCAATAATTTAGTTGACCACTGTTATTTGTGTAGACAACCCGCGGTACTAATAATCATTTTTAGTGTCCAGGTTAACTTTTTCGAGCTCACAATGGCGAAAATTTCCATACAAAATTCCATATTGTGACCTAGGAAATATTTAGTGTGACGGTTAAAAATGACTATTGGTAAGGCCCAACATGTTGACTGATAGATACTGAAGTTTTCACATTTTCACTCGCGGCGGTGGCGTAGCGAGGGGGGTGCAACGTGCAAGGAGTGCACAAGGCCCGGGCGGCACTTTGCTAGGGGCGGCAATTTGGAGCTGCTACAATTTTGTATATATTTAAAATCTATGAAACGGATTCTTTTTCCTGCTCAACAAATTTATGTAGAAGGTAACAGCATTAACACCGCTTCACAGTAAGTAATGTAATGAGACATTCCTTGCTTAGCAACAAAATCCAATGAACGCTTCTCCCTAGTAAGCAACTACATTTTACTACATTGCAGATACACCTACTTCTCTGTTGAGTTCATGTTATTTTGTTTTATTTTGCTCAAACGTATTTGTGCGTACGTAGGTATGTACATATGTATTACCAAAAAATACCCAATTGTTTGAAACACCCTCTAAATAAGAAACAAATAATACGTTTTCACCTGGGCGGTTCCTGTTATTTAAAAAAGCATAGCACTGCAAAAAGAAATTTAGTAGAAACTTGGTAAAATGTATCTAGAAATGTTACCAAGTTTATTGACATACATAATATGTGTACGAAAAACTGGTTGAAACCGTAGACAAAGCTTTTTTATTAGTGTGTGAAAAAACTACTAGGGGCGGCATAAATTGATACTTCCCCGGGCGGCACTAGCCCACGGGCCCACGCTACGCCACTGACTCGCGGAGATGTTTCTTTATCGAAACTTGAAATATAAATGAACGATATTACCCACAGACGACAATTTTTCTAAATTGCGCAAAAAAATTTCAAAGCATTTTGATTTTCTACAATATATTGCACAACCTTGTAATGTTATCTACAGACGAACAATAATATTGTGCAATATCTAATCTTCAATAACCGGTTGTAGGCGCCTAAGCAATATTCTCTCGAAGACTGGATATGACTGTAAGAAGGGAAATCGGTCTATACGATTTTACTTCATTTGGCGGTTTTCCTGGTTTTAAAACCATTATGACCTCCGCGACTTTCCATTGACTCGGCACGTGTTTTAGTCTGAGCGCGGAATTTATAATATGAAGAAGCTTAATTAATGCTTTCCTTGGTAGAACTTTCAGAACTTTTCCGGTGATCAAATCATAACCAGGAGCTTTCTTGGGTTTTAGGGATTCGATTTCACGTTTTACTTCACTTAGCTTTGCACTAGTGAGTGTTGTATTGTCAGATTGTGATTCCGCCCTATAGTATTGTCGTGGATCGCTTGGCCATCGTACGGTTTAAAAATTTCTTCTAGATGAGCGGCAAAAACGTCCGCTTTTTCCTTATCTTCCCTTGCCCATTCATTCGATTTATTCTAATTCGCGGCGCAGAGATTTTGGCCTTTTGGTGCCTTTTAAAGCTTTCCAAAGTGAATAATTGAAATCTTTATTCGCTGTTAAACTTTTAAGGTAAGAACCTATCGCACGATTTTTAAAATCCTTAATAACTGTCCTTCAACAAATTGCACAAATAATTCAAATGTGCTTTATGTTGCGGAGCGCGACTCTGTTGCCATTTCTTACGCGCCTTCCTTTTTTCGTTGACCAATTCTTTTATTTCGGGAGGATATCGTAGACCGTATTTCGCCGGCGTTTTCCTTGGATTAGGCGTAGGTATTATTCCTCGAGGCGAACTGTACCCTGTACGATCTCAACGAAGCGATCAACTTCAACCTCAAGTTCATAGGGTGTCGTTCAACTTTTTCTTCAATTGCCTTCCCAGTTAGTTTTTCTACCAGTTAATCTCGCTGGCTCTAGGTTGTTGGCTAGTTTTACACTCAATGTTCAAATAACCGGTGAGTGGTCAGATGATAGATCAAAGCTCTCTTCAACTTTAATGTGGTTGGTAGGTATTCCTTTCACAACGAAAAAATCTATCAGGTCAGGTAGTTTTGAAGTATCAGTTGGCCAGTAGGTCGGTTTGCCGGTCGAGAGGAAATCGCAACTGTATTCTATACCTGCCCCATAGAGCATTCTACCTTTTCGCGAGATGTATCTGGAGCCCCAGAACGTGTGCTTCGCGTTAAAATCGCCAGCAATAATGAAATTTGGTTTGAGCGATTTAAGCAGGTTAGTATAATCACTTTTTTCAAGCGCGGAACGCGGTGGACAGTAGATAGATGAAATTCTAAGAGTACGCTGACTATTTTTAACTCGAATCGTGCACAGTTGCATAGTTTCATGCTCTATCTTCAGGTCTTCGTATTGTTCAATGCAGTCTTTAATAAGCAATGATGATCCACCTCTGGCGTTTCCCGATGGGTGACAAGCGTGGAAATCATTATAGCCTTTTATTTTTAAATTCGATCCCTTTTTCACGTAAGTTTTAGAAATTAAGCAAATGTTAATATCTTTTTCGCGTATGAATATTTCCAATTTGCCGAGTTTTTGTAAAAGCCCGTTTGCATTCCAGTGCGTTGCAATATTTAATCACTTTGATTTGATTGTGTTGGATTTTATATATTTTAGGGCTGCTTGGCTGTCAACGAAAATGGGTATATCTGACTTCTATGTGTCCTACAGCTTCTTCTATTGCCAGCATTTCTTGGATTGGAATACACGACACTCTGATGGTAATTTTAAGAATACATGTGTTTGAATCCTCCTTCTCCTGACCTTGCTAAACTCAGAGAATCAGTAGCTCACCTTCTGATAGCTTCTTGGCATCGTCTGGCTGCGTAGAACATCCCGCTGAGGTGTGTCGCTTAAATTTCACCATTACAGCAACTGGCTAGACATACATATCTGTGTTCATGACTTAAAGGTGAGCCCTGGGAAAACACAAAATGCATTATGTCCTAGTTCGAAACAATCAGTTTTTATTTACAACTCTAGAGTATACATATCAAATGGATATCACATTATTAATTTCTTAGAACGCAAGTGGAGCGGCAGAAGGGGCGTATCTTAGACCAGCTGAATAAGCCAAAGGCGCTGGTGCGGCAGCATAGTTCAAAGGAGCTGCAAAGGGAGCTGCAGCTGCAGCATACCTTGCCGCAAATGGAGCATACGCGTATGGAGAAGCACCTGCGATCAGTGGAGCAGCGGCGTATCTGGCAGGGAATTGTGCAGCACTGGCTGCGGCAATTGGTGCAGCTAGTGCAGCAGCATAAGGCGAAGCTACGTATCTAGCGGCCAGTGGAGCCGCAGCCAATGGGGCAGCAAATGGAGCACTAGACAAAGGAGAGGCGGCATATGGCGAGGCGATGTATCTAGCCGCGAAGGGTGCTGCAATGGGAGCAGCAGCTAATGGAGCAACAAATGGCAATGGGGCGGGGGCAACTATTGGCGCAGATGCGATTCCATTGTAAGTCCTAGCCACAACTTGGCTACTGGCCGCAGTTACAACTCCTGGTCCAGCAATCAATGGTGATGAGTATGCCAAAGGGCCCACTACTCCCGGCTTGGCAGCTGCGCATGCAATCAAAACGAAAATTGCGATGGTCTGTTAAAAGAAGAAATGCAATCACGTTAGTCGCAAGTATATACATTATAGAGGCCCTTTTCCCAACTTACGTATTTGAACATGTCGACTATAATTGCTGGATGATTGTTGATTGAATAAAGAGATTACTCCAACTGATAGCCGATCGCTGACTGGAAGACTCTTTTATACGAATTTAACGCGCAACAGATTTGGTGTTGCCGTGTCGACAATTGGCACGCGCCTTTGCCTCATCAGCAGTGTCGATGTTGAAAATTAATATTCGATACACACGCCATTGAGTGAGCTTATTGATTGTCCATATCATGCGCTGCCAGTATAAGACGACCTTAACCAAGTGAATAATGGCTACGATTTTACAAGACAATGACATGGTATGTAGAAGGAGGATAGTGTCTGGCGTGTCTGACTGTTGAAATCAGTAGTTGTCGGGCTGGAGGCAACCTTGGACGTCGGCAATTATTGGATGATGAATCATAATGAAGAGCAAGGTGGTTAAACTCAGTTCAAACCTCAATTATTCGGTTCGTATTTTGTTAAGTTACTGAGGGGAGACTAAATTATAGGTATAGCTACTTCTCAAATTTTACTGCATACGGATGCTCGATGTACCTTAATAGGTGGTCATAGTGTGAGTGCAATGGAAAAACAATCTGGTACTAAAAAGTCAGTTTAAATATAAGCTGAGGCTACATCTTGAAAAGTTTGTTGGACTTCAGCTTGTATATTGCTATCCTCACTTCACTTTGGTCAGGTGTACGGGAGCATGAGGTGTTGAATGGTTCACTCTGCCTGACAGCGGAATTTATGTCGCCTTCCCCACTTAACAGTCTTCAGAAATGACTTTTACATGTCAAATTATGTCACACTGACCCCATCAGAGTAACTGCTTCGAGAGGCACTCCACAAGGAGGAGTCATCTCCCTTTTACTCTGGGTCCTTGTTATTAATAAAATACTTATGAAATTTAACAACATGGGAGTCAAGGTAACTGCGTATGCAGATGATGCGGTTATACTTACTAAAGGGAAGTTTTTGCCGACCGCGGGGTCAATCCGCAGAAACCAAGCTTGTCTTGTTCACCACTGAGATAAATTTACAACAAAAAAATCAAATGAAAATCTGTTAACTTTTTCGTGTTTAAACATGTCGCTAAAACAACATAATTGAACCACATTATAGTTGCATCAAATTCATACATGTTTGGTATTCAATAAACAAACATTTCAATAATGTATCTATTTGCCTTAATTAGTTCATGTTTAAAATTATTCATGAAATATAAGTGCATTTAATTTAAATATAATTCTATTAAAAACTGATTGAACGGAAATATTCAAACAGATTTCTGTTCAAGTAAACAATGAACAAGCTAAGCTAGATTTAGTTTGAACAAATGAATACGTGATCGATGTTGCATCAGCAAAACATTGTAACTTTTGATCAAACTTGTATGAGTTTGTTTTTAGCAGAATTATATTTAAAAATTTGGAAATGAAATATTCTAACCGATTTACATTTAATTTAAACATGAACATGTTTGAATAAACACGTTTATGTTCAATCACAGTTATATTTCGTCATTCAAGTACAAATGTGAAGTGAGAAGTGGCATTTAATAAAGGTGCGTTGATTGAGTCGGTTAAAAATTTTAATCGTGTAATTTAATATAATAATGGAAAATGAAATCGTTGGAAAATTTAAACGCCTCAAGCACATTGTACGTGATTTCAGCAGATGTCCATCAGGATTATAATGGTATCCATGACCTTTTGGAGGAGTGGAATTTGACAGTTTCCTGTACCTATTTGTCGGTGAGTTGAATGTTATTAAGTGTCTCAGGGGTTTTTGGTTGGTATAGTCTTTGATGCATGTATTCAGTGAATGTACAATTGAGTAAGAGATTATTTTGAAAAGAAGATTGTTTTCGTGAAGATTTTGAATATCGATATTTTAACTAAATTTCAAATTAAATCAATTTAATTAACGCCATTGCAGAGAAAGTTCTTTACAACCAAATAAAGTTGCACCCAGACGATTTTGAGGAAATTTCAACCAAAATTATAACCATATTTCCAAATGAAAATAAGGTAAATGTGAATTAAGATAACGGTTTTGTTCTTAGTATCTAATATTTTCTTTTTTTTTGTAATATTTCATTTAACAGGACTACTACTATATTTGTAGGAAATACAGAAGAAATCCGGGTGGTAAACTTTATGACAAGTTTCACAACCTTAAGAATAAGAGACGTAAATTTGACAAACTAACAAAAAGTGCGGCATGTTCTTCGAATTCTGATGACAACTTTTAGCCGACAGAATTAGATAAAATAAGTGTGTTATAAAAAATGTGCAAATAAAACTACATACACTTATTCAGTATAAATGGAAATCGGTTGTTTGATTACTTTGCTTACATAATGTTTTTCCAGGTTCCACTTCAATTTTGAGCGATGCAGTTCAATTAAAATGGGTCACATAATTGGAAAAGTATATAAATACGCGAAATGAAAAAAAAAAATGCTTATATATTTATTTAAAACATTAATAATTTTAACTCAAAGAGATTTCTATTTAGCTTTTCCAACCACAATCACCTAGGGAAAATAGAATTTCTTTTGTTTTAAATAGATACTCATTCAAAAGTAATAAATATTTTGAATTCAATTCAAACAGATTTCCATTCAAAAATGTTGATTTAGATTCTGTTAGACGGACGTGGAAAACAGTTTAATTCAAATAGCTATCTGTTTAAAAAAAATGCAGTGAATACATTTGTTTCAAACAGAAATCGAGTTTATTCAATTGAAAATTAACTATACAAAGATGATTCAAAGTTATAAAGTAGTTCAAGTTTAAATTAAACAAAAATCCTTTTGGCACCAAATCATATTTGTTTGAATTTGATTTAAACACGAATATGTTGAGATTTTTTCTCGGTGCGAATAAACAAAATAATACCGCGATTCGAGCCACCAACTCTGGAGGGAGTACCCCTACAGCTAAGATTAGACTGTGTGCCAATTATGCATATGAATGCCAAAAGGCAAATGACTAGATTAGCTGTCAAATTAACAAAATGCCACAGTTATCAGAACTGTATATTAGACCGAAATTACCAATGTGGTCATATTTGCCTCGATGGATTTAATTGTTATTTATTAACCAATGTTGTAGAAAGGTAATGCTGTATATAATACTTGTTCCATCAAAGTGCCAGCAATGCCATAAAGAAATTTCAAGAAAGTGCATATGGGTATATAGGGCTTTTATCTGTCAAAATGAGCCTGGCCATGTGTGGCATTCAGGTCGTTAGAGCATAAGAGATATTATGCCCATTAGTATATGAGATATCTGACAGAAGAACTGTCAGAAATTGGTATTTTATGACCACTTGGCATACAGTCTAATCTTACATTAAGGGTAGCAGATAATGGGAAATACTTGGGAATTAGCCTTGATAGGAAACTTAATTGGAAGCCGAATTTCAATGAAAGAGTCAAGAAAGCAGCGAATGTTTTCTACGCATGCAACCGCATATTTGGTAGAAGTTGCGACTAATACTGACATATGGCAGTTTAGTCTGGTGGCAATCCGCCAGCAAAGCTTCCAATCTTAAGTCGATGACTAAAATACAAAGAGTATCAATTATAGGGACAACCAGCGCTATGAGAATCACACCTACAGCTAGACAATAGGCAATTCTTAATCTGACACCTCTAGACTTAGGTATACAATACATGGAAGAATATGCTGCCAAAAGTGCCATAAGGATCAGCCAAACTAACACTTGGAAACCCTGCAATTTTGGTCATGCGCAGATATTAGGTAAATACGTAGGGAACATTGTCACTTCTGACTATATGTGTCCCCGTCTAGATTTCGAGAGACCATTCACCTGCTCCTTTCCGAGTAAAGAAGAATGGAACACAAATAATGAACCCACAAAAAGAAAACCAATATCCATCTACACAGATGGTTCAAAAATGGACTGTGGAACCGGTGCCGGAAAATTCGAATGAAAACCAACAACAGGTGGAAAGAATTCACGACTTGTGAAACATCATGGAAGCTTTGGCCAGAATATAACAGAGGTCGGACCAACAAACTTCTGCAGTTTGCCCGTAGAACTTACGAGTCGCTGTTGTCCTTCTTTGCAGCGCTGCTTCGTACCCACGTTGGTTTGCAGCATGTGTTTGCCGGCACTTTTCATCGAACCAGGGGTTTCGTGCGGGTTGTTTAGTGAAACCAAGATCATCAGTTGCGGCGTTTCTGATTGCTTCTTGGTATCGATGCCACTGGTCTTCAGCGCTTGACGCTGACCGTTCAGCGCTTCTGGAGAGGTTGAAGGATACACGATCGGCAAAAGTACTGGTGGTTTGTTGCATTTGCAGCCGTTCTAAGTTGAATCTCCTCACAGTATTTCCCAATATTGTTGTGGAGTCCGGGATATGCGCATTCATACCTTGAATACAACAAGGTAGTGGTCCGAGTCTATGCTGGCCGCAATTTGATTGACGGTTTGTGTCGATTGTGCTACCAAAGATTTCATCCTTTCTGAGGGGCTCATGTAAAACCTCTAAGACTCGATCAGGCAGTCATTCCGACAGAGCATTATAGTGTTGCTATTTCCATCGCGTTTAACACTCGCACTTATAAGTTAAGCAAGTCATGCCCGGAAGGACAAGACCAGTACCCGGTGGTGGCCACGCGGAGGTAAAATAAGTGCAATTGATGTGTATGAACTGGGCATCGCCAGGTTGATGCCAATCAGTGTCTACCCTGCTCATAAGACACCCAACCACCACTACGATACCTGCATCATCACTAATTCTCACACAAGAATGTCTTCATTCGTGCTAGCAGCAGCGGATTCTTCACTGAAACGCCACCGCTGGTCGCTATTCGGCCTCCAAATCATTTGGGTGCTGATCCCCTTGATTAATGTACTGCTATCAAAAATCATTTAGTCCAAAGGCTAAGCTCGCTCACTATCCGCAAAAAAAGTCCAGCACAAGAGGATGTGTATGTGTAAGCACCCATCATTCGCATATAAAATCTCCACAAGACCAGCAGCAAATATACCGACCGAAATTCGGATGACAGAGAAATCGCAATATACGATATCCTGAAGTTTCATAACGGTTACATGAGTGGGACATCCTTTGCACTCAATCAACGCCATACCATGTGTGTGTACTGTACTTACTAATGCCAATGGATTTTCAACAATATATAAATCTCTAAAAGTGCGCTAGCAAAGAAACCTACTCCGCAACTGACACCGACAGCCCATATGACATCGGCAAACTTTATCTTTTGCGAAAAAAAAAATATGAAGAAGCTATCGAAGAAGCTCCTCACAAGAAACAGCATTCCAGCACTTAACTCGCTGAATGAAAACATCACTCACAGGTCACAGATGCCCAACATTCAACATAACGCGAGACGCGTGCTCTTCATGGTACTGCTCCATTTCATTTTCACCCATCAAAAGAGCCGACTTCTGCGCATTCGCTCGCACGTTCACTCATGGAAGGCAAAATTCATTCGGACGCACACATCGACAAACATTTCCATTCGCTGGAAGAGTTGTAGTTGCAGCCGGCTAACGTGGTTTCAGTTCCGAGTAGAAAAATTCTATCACTATGTCCTTTGTCAATGGTCGCCTGAAATCTGCTTCATCTAAATATGAAATCCTTGTTAGTGCTTTCGATCGATATAACACCGCCTGGGCAATTATTTGCGCAAAAACGCCAATGAAACTCCACGTCCACGAGCTGCAGTTCTGCAACTGCTGTTCTACCATACACGGACCTGCCGGAAATGAATTGAATTACCGCACGAGGGTGCACCTGCACAGTCCAGGGTCCAGGCAGCGGGTGTACCAAAACTTGTCATTCTACTAGGCGACCAAAAATTCTCAATGGACTCTCGCTGAGTTGTATTTGACTTGCATGTGTGCTGCACGCAGGAATGCTGACCACACAACAATTATTGGAATTGCGTCGTCCTCATTGCCTCCGTGTTCGTAGTACTATAATCTAAAACACAACTGGGGTTGGGGCGCTTTTATTTTTGGAACTGGGGGTAGACGTTGAGGTACACCTACACATACATTTCATGTGCGACAACGCATATATACACAAATCCATTCATATAGATTATAGACACATGCGTCCCGATTTCAGTGTTCGGGCATTGCACTCTGCGGTGGACTATTTCACGTGTTGCGCCTTTCGCATCCAATGTGCCGATGAGCGGCGATATTCCCACACCTTCCGACAAATGATTTGGATTGGGACTTGCTTCTTACATGGTGCCCATATTACTCAGGATTTCTATTGGGGACGGGAATGAGTGCTAGTCTGGATGCCGGTGCGTAAATATAAAATTAGTGAACGGGAATTCGATTAGTCTATCAATTGAATATTCTCAGCAATGATAAGGGGTTGCAGTTGGGATATGTGCAAAAGGACCACAACCAACTGGTGATAGAGAATCGCTGAAGGAGCTTTGTTTTTCTACGGGATAATCCTTGATTGAATTTTAAGTCGGCCGGGGTGGGGTTGGTTTGCTTACATTTCGTATCAAGTTGTCAAAGACGCACACAACTATGTCGCAGCTGCAATGAGGGAGGAACTTTAAGCAATGTTTGCAATGGTTGTTTTAGGTATGTGGTGATCGAATGGGATGTAATGCGCCTGCATATCTATCGATTACCGTTTAAACGTGAAGGGTTTAGGGTTTTTGGTGGGAGTTTCACTCCACACTTTGACCGATTAGTATGTAACAACGTCGAAAGGAATTTCGTTAAATATACATAATCTCCTTGTGAGGAGCTTTGTCGAAATATTTTTGTAGGTAGATACCTCTACCTATGCTTCTGGAAATTTGGAATTGAGTAGCTAAACATGTTTTTCTTTAATAGATAGGCAAACCTTTGGAATTAATTCAGAGCGTCCCGCAGTACATCGGCATCGGGACTAAGTTGACAATTCGCATATGTGGCTGACGTTCCGGACCAATCTAGTTTTTGCGTTCAGGTTAGGTTAGGTTTATGGGGGGTGGGTCCGTCAGAACGAGTCCTGCCGCACCCCACTTAGGTCCATTTGGACCCATTGTGATGCCCTTATTGGGGGGTTAGCTGATGTTGTTGGCTTTGAAGTCATTCCCTCTAGGTTACTCGACCTTGTCCAGCCATCCTGATGCATTTATGAACCTGTAAAGATTAGATAAAGATATATCTGAAAGTTCATGTATGTCATGGAAGAAGTATCTTCCAAATGTTCTATTCCTCAAGTGACAGAGACTTGGGCATTGACAGAGGAAGTGAGGTGTGTCCTCGTCGCCGCAACCCCTGCATATATCGTCATTCTTGAGTTTCAATTTCACTGTGTGGTATCTTAGGAAGTTGTGACCCGTTAGGGCCCCTACCAGTTTATACATTGACATTCTATCAAACCGCATAGGCTAGATAGATAGTACGACGTGGATTGTATTCCGGCCATAGCTTCCGTGTTATTTCGCAGGCTGTTAATTCTTTCCACCTGTTGTTGGCTTTCATTCGGGTCTTATTTTCTACCCTCTCTCTGAGATTACAGAGTGGTGGTTTGATTGAATTAATCGCCCGATTTTGGTCCATAGCAAAACCCTTTCTTGCCAATTCATCAGCCATCTCATTGCCTGTTTTGTCAGTGTGTCCAGGGACCCAGCAGAGACGCGTGGTGTGCTGCGAGCAGAGAACCTTAAGCTCTTCACGGCAGCGGTGAACTAGCTTCGATTTTATTTCGATAGCAGATACTGCTTTTATAGCCGCCTGGCTGTCAATAAATATGGTAATATCATTATTTGGTATTTCTAACATTGACACAATATGGGCAGCTTCGGCGATTGGCAGAACCTCCGCCTGAAAGACACTGCTGTAATCAGGTAATCTGATTGAGTGGTGTATATTTAACTCTTCAGAGAAAATTCCAGCACCTGTTCCACGGTCCATCTTAGAGCCATCTGCGTAGATGGATATCGATTTTCCTTTTGTGGGTTCATCTGTGTTCCATTCCTCCCTGCTAGGGAAATAGCAGGAGAATGGTATGTCAAAGTCAAGATGGGGAGACAAGTAGTCAGAAGTGACCGCATCTCCCACATATTTATTCAGAATCTGTGTGTGGACCGTTGAGTGGGGTTTCCAGCTTTTTGTTTGGCTGATCCTGAGGGCACTTTTGGCTGCAGATTCTTGCATGTATAGATCTAAAGGTAGCAAGTTGAGAATAGCCTCCACTCCAGCAGTAGGTGTTGTCCTTATTGCGCCGGTTGTACCTATACATGCTAGTCTTTGTTCAGGTTACATCTTATCCAGACAAATCTTGTCGTCTTAAGATAACTAGATTTTTGAATGTGCCCACTTTCTTAACTAGATTTGTCGACTGCAAAAACTATTCACGTGACCACTCGGGGCCAATATAAACTGAAATACATCTTCAGTCAGCTGTCAGACTTACTAAACTAGGAATCGGACTTTTTTTTTTAATTCTAATTTAACTGAAAAAATTAAGATAATTTAAGATTTAAGAATTGATCCGTCTCAGCCCAAATAGCTTTCTTTAATATTCTTGAAACTGATTCGACGAGATTTTGAAGCATTTCTCAATGAGAATAAATGACTGTCCAATTAACATAATGCCAGGTGGACGTGACTGATTGTTTAGAATGTTTTCTGCTCGTTGCTCCAGTACCAAATCGACACAACGTTGGAAGAAGACAAGTTATTTTTGAATCCAAAAAAGTTTTTTTTTTCGGTGATCCAAGGAACTCAAATGAACTCTCCTTCGACTCCGTTCCTGGAGGTTGTGATCTGTCATCATCGTATCGTCGGAAGATCTATTTCATACATTTTTCGGGATTTAGTATACTCTCCGCAATATTGTATTGATGTACTCCACTAGGGGACCGCCAGCTCCTTCAGACTCAAGATTATTAAGATAACTATAACTACTCGTATAAGTCTAACTTTTTATATACATTATTACGAACTGTATCTCTTTGACCTTTTGACCTGCATAATGCATTTTGGCCTCATACGGCAGTTTCAATGTCACAAGGCAGCTGCAGATATTTCGTTGGCATACATTTTGAATAGCTCAACGTACGTTATGGAATGTGGGAATGAATTTTTATTACCGTCTACGAAGTTTTCCATCGGAATTTCGTGCCTTGCAGTACCTTGTTTGCATGCGATCCATGCCTTCCATAAACTGTCGTCTATGACAAACTAGGTAGTAATGAATTTACTCGCAATCCATATAATTCTGAGCCCCTGAGTGCCGAAGAAAAACCACTTCTCAAAAAGCTTTGTAGAACAAATTGGTTTGAGCAAAAACATATTTCGTGTAACCGCCATCATATAAGTTTTCAGTTCGTTTGTATGAGCCTTCCAGTTCAACCTTTTGTCAATCCTAACTCCCAAATATTTGAATGATTCTACAAATTCTTTATTGAAACATCCAGCATGGCAATTTGCGTTTTCAACATAGTTACTTCTGCCACAAGAATGTGTTGAAAGCCAGAGTTTCGAGCATCCACTGGAGTGAAAGACAATATTGCAGTTAATATTTTCAGATTCTGATAAGTAACAATACATGACCCTTGTTTTTTTCTCTAATAAGCATTTTATGTTTTGAAAACCATTGTCTAAGGATTTGCAAGTCCTGTTGGAGACTAATAACTGAATCGAATACAGTGTTGGTGACATAAGTGAATGCTATGTCATCTGCGAATGCTGTTAGTTTGTAATTAAAATTCTGTTTGAATATAGAGTTAATGTATATAAAAAAAAGGTTGGTCCTAAGACCGTACCTTGAGGTATGCCAACATTTAATTGCAGCTGATTACTGAAATGGTGGTCGCAGTGGTTTAGTGGTTAGTTTGTTGGACTACTAAGCGAGGGTTCCAGGTTCGAATCCCGCAATAACCCAAATTTCAACTCAGGGTTTTTTTCACTGTGCCACCTCTCGCGAACGTCTGACAAACATCCGGGAGTATAACTGTCATGAAAGAGCTTCTCAATCGGCCCGTTTGGAACCGGCATAAAATTGTAGATCCCTTCCATTCGTTACAAAAATTAAAAACACACAAAACGAATAGTTGCGAGAAGCTAGGCCCTGGGTCCCTACAGACCTGTTGCGCCAACTATTATTATTATTTATGATTACTGAAATGTCCACTTAGTTTTACTCGTTGTTTTCGGCCTGAGAGATATGAAGCAAACCAATTATAGATATCACCTCTGAAACCGGCTTTATATGGTTTATCAAGAAGTATCTCATGACTGACCATATCAAACGCTTTTGATAAATCAATAAATAATGCTAATGTACTTTTTCCATTATTAAATCCTTCATTTATTTCACTGCAGATTTTAAGGATTGCATCTTCAGTAGATTTACCTTGGCGAAAACCAAACTGTTCGTTATTGAAAAACTTGTTTATATATAGCTTAGTATATCAACGACGTAAAGAGCAATTCGTTTAAGTATGCAACTAGATATTCCATCAGTGGTACAAGATCGCTTATTGTTGAGCGACATTATACATTTGTACAATTCAAGTGATGTGCACGGCCTAAGATTCTCGAATATTCATAAATATCAGATCAATTAAGATCCCATTCCAGAGGCGTAAAATAGGCAAACATACACTCTTGTCCATTCGTTTTAGGTATATAGTTTAGAAGGATCTGTATAAATATATATGTCCATAATAATCTAGATTGTAATATTCGTCTCAATTGAACCGAATATTGCAGACAAATTTTGGATATGCCCTACCACGGCTGTCTGACTTTCATGATTTATCACACACACTTCATCATCCGAACGGTATAATAATGCAGAAATCACTCTTTCAATCCCCATTTTTAAATTTCAAGTCTTCACCTTCCCAAAAACTCACACCTGGTCCAAACCTCGACTATTGCCTCAAGCTCTTCCATTTTATCTGGAATTGTAAAAAAAAATAGAGCCCAGCAAATAAGAAATCCCTTTCCGCTATTCTTTTTCTCGCGTCCTCTAATTAATGAGCAAAAAAACCTTAGAGAACCATTTTTACGCCATCGGCTACCTACGGTTGGAAAATTATACTCTCGACAATGGAAAAATTACAAAATTCCTAAACATGAAAATAAAGGACTAACCGACGGCAAAGAAAATATATTAAAAGACACGAACGTCCTGCATACAGCACAATTTTTGCAATAGTCCGCGGACCGTTTCAAGAGGGTGCTCCTAGAAATGCTCATGCTGTTTGTATGAGTACAAAGTTACGAGTACACCGCAGAGCTGGCATAATGAGCTACAACGGTACGCTAGAAGGTAGGTATGTAGCCATCAGTTCTTAAAAGGGACTTTTAGCTATCGGCATTTGCAAGTATTAACAAAAATAACGCTGCGACAAGTTTGCGGATTAACTGTGATAATACAGCCACACCCGCAGGAGCGCATTGTATATGTGGCGGACAACGAATGAAGGAACGACCGAGCGAGATTTGTTATATTCGAGATATCTCACTGTGTAAGCTCTAGGCCCACCCCGAAGCCAGGGTTTACGCAAAGCAAAGCAAATTCAAACTTGTATGTATATACTTTCCACTATATAGTTATAATCTGTGGGGTAAATATTTTTTTTTGTCTGCAAGCATTCTTGTTGACTTTTGCCTTTCTATTTATATGGTGGGTTGGGGTTCGCGGAATTACTTCCGTTCTGCGGTTAAGCATGTGTAATTAGAACTTGTCTACCGAGGTTGATGACTTCTCATTTGAGCGCAAATATTAATATATCACCGAGGTCTGAGATTATAATTGCTGTGCTCGTATGCGAAACACCTTTTTAATTGTTTTGCGGGTGAGAAAGGAGGATATCCGGTTGCGTGGAGGAGGTACTGTGCGTGTGTACTGGAAAAGAATTTTGTTATTATTGTTACTCCATTTCGAATGTTTTTTGCGTCATAATCCTAAATGGTTAAAAAAAAAAAACTTCAGGTGGTTTCAAATTGTCAATTCACTTTTTGTAATAATTGTCACACATTCTTTCAACAGACCTGGATCTGGGACAGCATATCCCAGAGGAGCAGCAGCCAATGCAGCAGAGTATTGCAAAGGTGCAGCTATGTAGTTAGCAGGGAATGGTGCAGCAGCGAAGGGAGTGGCACAATAGGTGCGGCGGCCATTCCGCTGTAGTTCCTTGCGATAACTTGGCTACTAGTGGTCGTGACAACTCCCGGAGCCGCAACAACAGGCGCAGAGAATGCGAGTGGAGCGAAAACTCCTGGCTTGGCAGCAACGCAAGCGGAAATAGTCTGAAATGAAGTTTTTAAATTGATTGCAAAGGACATCGGAGTAACGTTTCGATTGGCTAAAGTATTTGAACAATTGGAATGGGAGTTTGGTTTGGTAGTAGATTGGCCGAGGTAGCTTTTCTGTGTTATGCGTGCCATATCGTGACTTTCGTTGGCTTTTATACTCCACTCGATACGTGACATGAAATTTCGTATAAAATTTCCGCATGTGTGCTACTGAGACTGAGTCATTTGTGAGCATTGGCATGCACGGTGCGTATAATTTAGATTTTATGAGCGATTAATAAGATACTTTACCAATTGGTTGGAATTCCTTTACGCAACGATGGATGATAATATAAACGAGTGATAATATATTGAATGAAGATAGAGATGTAAGAGATGATTGCCGTGTCGTGCTCAGAATCGTATCTTCAAAATGTACAGATTATTATTGTTGCGTCTTCCTGGGGCTAAAGCGTGTTTGCTTTTGCATAAGTTAGGGCTGCCTCTGTGGCTTCTGTTATGGAAATACGAAAGCATATAATGAACACTGGTAAGGTACGTAGTCCCTCAATATCCACAGCTCTGATAACTTTGACCTGAAACAGCCAGTCAATCGTGTCTGTAGAAATCAGAGGAGCGACATTGCTGTCGCACGCATACTTATAAAATCCTGTGCTGAAACTTGTTATCAATTGGGAGGCCATTTTTTGGTGGTATTTCAAGTGGGGCCGACTTTGTTCGGCATATTGCGTGCCCATTAATTGCACGGCGTTCACATCGCAGTTCATTTTCAGAGTTTTTAAGGTTTATGAAATTGTTAGTACAAAAGGAATTCCTGTAAATAATCTTGTCACAATGGCGACAGAAGTTCTCTGCTGATGACATAGCTTTTACGTATCACGGGGCCACGAGGTTCGAGTGTATTGTCAAAATTCAAGAAGATCTACAAAACAGTAAGGTACTGTTTTACTTTGTATAAGCTTATCATCAGTGACAAAACCAAAATGATGTCGATTAACTTGACATCACATTTGATGCTTGTTATTCGAAAACTGCATAAATTAAGGCCCCATTGTTCGCAACGCGTTCTCAAAATGATTTATTGTGGACTAGCGAACTCGAAATTGCAATTCGGCCTCTCCAGTTGGGGTGGTCTTAGCTAGTTGTTTCGGATCCTAATTGATTGCGCAAAAACATTTAATAAAAATCATTTGTGGAAAAAATTCCTTTTCACATTCGTAGCCTCTTTTTGTGAACTAGGTACCTACATAACTTACCGCTAAGACACCTCTGCGATTTTTTAAGTTTTGATAGTTTTTTTCTCTGATTCTTAACTCTAATTATATTGTTGTACATACCTATATCTTCATTGTTGATTTATTGTAGTTGTTATTAGTTAAGTTCTATTGCTTTTTAAGGTTCCATACCCAAAGGGAAAAAACGTAACCTTATTAGTTTCGCTCGGATGTCTCTCCGTCTGTCTGTCTGTCTGTTTGTCTGTCCGAACCCACTAAGCGAATTTTGTTACCAGGTCTATCTCAAGAACCGATTGACATAGGAGGCTAAAATTTACACACAACATCTGGTATAACCTCTAGTTAAACGACAAATACCAATGGAAGGAATACATCGATTAGTTTTCGATTAATTAGTAATCTGGTAAAAAAAATATTTTCATTCGCCCAAAAAACGGTTTATTTCTTGATTCACAAAAAAATACATAAATTCCTTTTTCGTAGATCATGTTCTTTTCTATATAATCGACTACCAAAGATAAATACCTCCTATCAGCATTTTTTTCAAATTTTACATTTCGATTCAATTCTACGCGCAACTAAATTCTGT
Source organism: Cheilosia vernalis (assembly GCA_949126925.1). NCBI lineage: Eukaryota > Metazoa > Arthropoda > Insecta > Diptera > Syrphidae > Cheilosia > Cheilosia vernalis. The sequence continues at coordinate 43,248,064 of OX421359.1, forward strand.
GTGGCTTAAAGGCATTGGGCCTTACCAATAATCATTTTTAACCTTCACACTAAATATTTCCTAGGTCACAATATGCAATTTTGTATGGAAAATTTCGCTATTGTGAGTTCGAAAAACTTAGCCTGGACACTAAAAATGATTATTGGTATCGCGGATTACGTTTCCACCTCTTATCATTTTGGCGCCAGAAATACCTCGTAACATCTAGTATTCCTTTCAAAAGTGCACGAGGATGAAATTCTGGTAAGTAATTCCTTGGTTTTTTTTTGCTAAAGATTTAATATGGCTACAAACTTTAACAAAGGCAGCCTAATAGTTTTTATTGTTATTTCGATTGAAGATGTTTATATTTTGTTTAGAGGTTTCGCAAGAATTTATGTTTTTATTAATGCTTGCTGATAGAAGCTATTACCATTTTATGAATTTGTACTTATACTTCAATGAATACCACCTATTAGCATATCATGACATTAGAAGCAGTTAAAAATTCAAACGATAATAATCGTCAGAAATAAAACTTATTATTAATTCTAACGAAAAAAGTGTTTTTTGCTAGGCAGATGTATTCTAAGATGCATAATGATAAATATTTGGCTGTGAATGGTTCGTGTATTGTTTTAACTATGGACTTGCAAGCAGTTAAAATTTATCCATCCTTGCAAGTGAGCTCCGTATATTACAAAACGAAATTGTCACGCCATAACTTCACAGTTTTTGACCACAAAACGCATAATGCAACATGTTATTGGTTTTCTGAAGTTGATGCTGAACTTGTTGCTTCTACTTTTGTTTCTTGCCTCATTAACTACATTGAAATCCATTGCCTTCCAAAAAATCTACCAATAATAATATACTCAGATGGATGCACCTATCAAAATAGAAATAACACTATGTCTAATGGTTTGTTACACTTTTCTGCCAAACATAACTTGCCAATCACACAGAAGATATTAGAAAAGGGACACACTCAAAATGATTGTGATTCAGTCCATAGTTGTATAGAACGGAGATTCAAAAATCGGGATATTTATTTACCTTCGGACTATATTAATATATCAAAAGAAGCAAGGAAGAATCCATCCGCCTATGAAGTTAAATCTATACAATAGGTACGATTTTTTCAAAGACTACACCAAAGATATGGTTTACACCTCAATACGTCCAGGAAGAAAAACCGGAGATCCTACTGTAACAAACTTGCGAGCCATCCATTATGAAAATGGGATCTTGAAGTTCAAACTGGCATTTGATGACGAATGGCAGGACCTTCCTGTACGACCCAAAAAGATCGATGCCAATTTCCAATTTCCTCAACTATTTAAAAATAAAATTCCCATCACAAAGCAGAAAAGGAATCATCTTCAGCAATTAAAGCAGGTTATCCTTGAAAATTGTCGACACTTTTACAATTGATCGTAACCATACCAACAATGAAGTTATTTAAGTAATTTTATCTTATAATTAACTTCGAATTTATCTTTTTTTATCGTGATACGAAATATGTCTGTGATTGAATTAATGACTAATTACTTTATGTTCCTTTTGATATAATATTATTTATTCGAAGCTTAATAACAAAATAAATACATTTTAATTTTTGGATCGAATACTTACACCTAACCGATGTATTGTATTAGTACGTTTTACTTTCATTACTAAAGTAGTCACCATTGGACTGAAATAATTATGTTAATTTTTATATTTTTCCTTCGTGTGCTTCTTAACTCTTAATAAAATTTAAAAAAAAATATGAAAACTCGTTTAAAAAAGGATTTCAGGACAGTAATTCATCCAGCAACCTCCTATCAGCAACCCGCTACAAAAAAAAAATACCATGTATCTGCTGTAATAAATAAACTACATTAAAAAATTGAGCCACACTGTTTCTAATAGGAATCTGTGCGAAAAGCAAATATTGGGTTGAAAAACAATTTTAAATAAATGTTAAACTTTAATAAATATACAGTTTTTTGTATCTTCTCAACAATTCTAATTTTGCTGATTGGAGGCATTTATCTTTGGTAGTCGTATGTGCTGAATACTGTTTTGCCGAAAAGTTAATAGTTTACAAGATATTTTTAAAAAAGATAATTTTACCATGTAAAATACATTGCTCTCATAAGTTTTAATCTCTACTACGCAGTTGTGCACAATTGACACCATCAAAGACAGAAGAGAGTCACTGGTGGTATACCACCAGGGTTTCCGCTTGCTAATTTCGTTGGGGAGTATAATACACTTTTTTGGGGAGTACAGAACAAAATAAAAGTAATATATTTTTTATTGGGACAGGTCGCATATTGGGACAGGTCGCATACAGAATGGAAAATTGGCGTGGGTTGGGTACTAGGTAATAATTAGAAAATGAAAATGTGCGAGTAATTTTTGAGAGTAAAAATATTAAGTAATTAAATTAAACTAAATTGTGATGAATTCATGAAGAGGGGAAAGATTGAATGATATTATAGATTTCAAATAATATCTGATGTGTTGGACTTTAGTGACACTCGCACTTGGCCGGTTTTTTTTTTATTTTGGTTTCATTTAATAATTTTATATGATCAGTTTGTACCCCACATTAGATACTGCTTTTGCATTCGCTGACCTTATGTTAAGAATGGTCGCTTTTTCTTTCTGCTACTACTACCTTGCGTAGGCGCAGTATCTTGGTGGTTATTCTGTTGGACTACTAAGCGACGGGTCCCATGTTCGAATCCCGCAAAAACCCAAAATTCCCAACTCAGGGTTTTTTTTTCACTGCGCCACCTCTCGCGAACGTATGACAAACATCCGAGAGTATAACTGTCTTGAAAAGAGCTTCTCAATCGGCCGTTTGAAATCGGCATAAAATTGTAGATCCCTTTCCATTCGTTCCAAAAATTAAAAACTCACACAAAACGAATGGTTGCGAGAAGTTAGGCCCAGGGTCTCCCTACAGACCTGTTGCGCCAACTATTATTATTATTTCTACTACCTAGCAATATAGTAAAACACAGATAGTTCAAAATTTAATGTGATTTATTTAAATGGAATCGAAATCAGTAGAGAGCGATATCATTAACAATGTTTTTCGATTTGTTTTCCGACGTAAAAACAGACAAAGCTGATCGAGCGAAAAACAGGGAAATTGTCATCGCAAAAGAACGGTTAACTGAATCCGCTTGAATTAGAATGGAAGAAGTTGGAAGTTCGAATAATCTGAATTCATGGGATAAGGACACTTCCTCTCCTTTGAATTTGCCCTTGATGTCGCTTAAATCGCATTGTTCATAAATTTCTTGCCGGACAACAGCGTACCTACCGTTGCACAATTTCAGATGGTTCAGATTGCGCAACATGATTAAGATCGATCCTACCGTCGGATAGTTGGGCTTTTCATCCTCGTCGGTCACGCTGTCTGCGGATTTGTAAGAATGCAGTTCTCCAGCGATTTGACTTTGAATAACGAAATTCAAGCTATCGAAGCACGTCCTTATTCTTCGCTGCTAATATTGCCCGTTCACTAACCCAATCCAGATTTTTTTAATTTTGTGCAATGCCGGGGGACACTATGGTGATGAGTTCCTCCTTCGACGATATCAATCCACTCGAAACATCAACAGGAATTTGGTTATTGCCAAGCGCCAGCAGCTGTCTCAAGAATTCGGCAGCCGATGGCTTGTTCTGCAATGCGACTCTCATGTTCGTGGTCGATTTCAACTTCTTGACATATCACATAGGCGACGATTTCAGGACCGCATTAAGTTCATCGGCAGCAGTAGATTTCGGGATGACGGGAAGCGTTTGACGAAAATCTCCAGAGAGCAATATCATAGCCCCAACAAAATCGTCTCGAATCACGTCGTAAATTATTCATCGTTAGGTTAATCTACCTCCAAAACTCCTTTATGCGCTATCGTGCATTCATCCCAATTAATGATTTTGCATTCGCGCATCATTTTCGCTGTCGCCGAATTATTGGATTGTCAACCGTGAGAAGATTCATCGGCAGCTTCAAAGCGGGTGCAGTTCGACCGCCTTCCAACAATGTGGCAGCAATGCCAGAGGATGCAACAGCCAACGAATTGGAGATTTTGACTGAATTGTTCCCAGAATCAACGAAATGACGAATGTCTCGCCTGCCTCCCGTTCCATCGTCATAAACCTTTATCAGCGAATCGCACACGTTCTTCTACTCGGCATTCAACAGCAGCATTATTTATCTCGCTAACTTCTCAACCCAAAATGCACGCAAAACGTCTTTTATCACAATAAACTTCACAATTATCCGAGATTTTCCAAGCTTCATAACGAATTTTCCACCTTAACATCGTCCAAAATCCAAATTATGCTATGAAATGCAAAATTTCGTCGGAAATTTTCCGAGTTTTAAAAATTTTCTATTTTTCCATTCGAAAAGCCATTTGGGAACAATCGCACATAGAATTCCATACAGAAAATCAATTTTCGATTTTTCCAATTTCCCGACTTTTCCGGGGGGTTTTCCCAACATTTTGACAATTACGAACAACTGAGCCAAATCGGTCCAGCCGTTCTTAATTCATAAATAACTATACATTTCTTACACCATTTTGATATATATAGAATATAGATATATAAATAAAAATATACTAAATATAGATATACAGTCAAATCCCTCTAAGTCGAATTTTCACGGGAGTTACAAAAGTTCGAGTTAGAGGGATTTTTGGATAACTAATGTAAAAAATAGTTAACATTTTTTTTTTATTTTTGTTTGGGATGTCAAAGTACCAGTGCTCACTCGTTTAATAAATGATTCTATTATAAATAGGCATTAGTGAATTTCCTCTGGGACAGCTTCGGTCATTTCAATTGCAGTTTGCAATATTTCAATTGCGTTTTCAATAATATGATTCTTTTCCGGCATTTTTAATGTTTTTTTCTTCATTCGAAAAATTCGACTTTGAGGGATATTGTAGTTGTAGTAGGTCAAGAACCAAAAAATATGTTCCAGTTCGAGGGATTTCGACTTAGAGGATGACTTTTCTATGCAAAATTGAAGGGAATGCAAAAATTGGGTCCAAAAATTCGAGTTAGAGGGAAATTCGAGTTAGATGGAAATTCGAGTTAAAGGAGGTTCGACTTAGAGGGATTCGACTGTATAAAAAAAATCAACCTCATGATATTAATCGGAGAAAAATTAACTAACACGAATTTTTGCACTTTTATTAAAAGAGATTTTGTAACTTCAAGCCTTTTCGTATATTTTCATGAAAATACACTTTTTTCATTGATTTTAATTCAATTCAATATTGAGAGAAAATATATAAACGTTTTAAAGGTACCTACTTATCTGTGGCAATAAGTTGAAGTAGCTTATGTCAATTTTGGTAGTTTTTCAGTGTGAGCAAAAGAAATTTATCTTAATTTTTTCAAATCTATTGGATTACATAGTCCAAGCAAATTAAAGCAGTTCAGTTTTCTTCATATTTAACGGTTCTTAATTGTCGTAGAGTGATGGGACCTGGACTAAAAGAAAGCTAAGGAAAACGAGAATTTTGTAATGTAAAAAACTCGAATATGGCTTATGTCGACATAAGCTACTTCAACTTATTGCGCCACTAAAAAGGTCATTGGACATTTTAAAATACATTATTATGTGTAAAATTTGTAAAATAATATCAACAATAACAAAACAGTTTGAATTCTTACGTTGGATTGCATACGCAGAATTTTAAATCTGAAATCAAAGCGCTGAATCTAATTAAATACCGGAGAAATGAGATAAATACACAAGAATTAACTCCACATGGGAATTAAAATCACCCTGACTGGTAAAAAAGCATATTTTTGTTATTATTATTTCTCACCCAAAGTTAGATTAGTAGAACTCTTTCCCTTTGGACAAAAGAAAAAGTGGAAAACTATACTTCTGATTGTATTTCTCAATAAATGCAGCTGCATAAATTCTGCTCTCAAAAATATAATCCATAATTATAAACAACAAAAATAAATTTAAATGTGAATGGATGAAAATTTGTTGGCGCCGTAGATAGGTAGAGTAAAAGTAAAGCTATCTAAAAAACCTTGTTTTTAACTAGGTATTTAAAAAAAAATTCTTTTGAAAACCAAAACCTAAGACTGTCCGGATTCCAAAATTTAAGAGGTGAAACAAATTACCGGACAACTTAATTTTTAATTTTTTTTTAGTTTTCAGTTCATTTTTTTTTTAAATTCATTTTTGAAAAGAAAAACAAATGGTTCAGTAGCCCACCGATACATGGAAACGATCTGTTAATACTTCGAAAATTATAGAAAATTTTTAAAGAAAAAGGCCATTTTAAAACGATTCCCCCGAAAAAAAAAACATTAATGCAAGCTTTTATGAAGCTCATCAGTACTTTAATGAACTTGTTGGCTACTTAAACAAACTGCAGTTTATGTAGTCGACCATAGCACATTATGTATGACCTGAAACTAATTTTGAATAACTGACAAAGTTAGACCCACAAAAACCAAAGGGTATACATAGGACACAGAGAAAGAGACGCTATTCCAGCCAATTATCTTTCGGTCAGTCGGAAAACTTTTCCATTTAACATTGGAACTCTCCGCGGTACTAATAATCAATTTTAGTGTCCAGACTAAATTTTTCGAAATCACAATGGCGAAGTTTTCCATACAAAATTGCATATTGTGACCTAGAAAATATTTAGTGTGAAGGCTAAATATGATTATTAGTAAGGCCCTCTGTGTTTTGTAGCTATAACTAAAAAGTGTTGATGTAGTCCTTAAAATCTGATTGAAAGGTAATATTACGTGAGAGATAACAAAAAAAAAATGTTTGAGGAGACTAAGTTCTTAATGTCCGGAATCCGGATACTAGTACTAAGGTGGAGCTACATACTATCTGACGTAGATCTGGGTTTCAACCAATACTCGCAACCAACATTTTGCTTTAAACAAACGAACACCACTTTATTGTTGGTAATCAAATAAAATATTCACAAACGTAACAAAGCCCTACAGAGTAGCTAACGACCATACAAACCACCGCCATAATCACGCGTTCGGCGGACAGACGTGAACTGAAAACCGCTTACAATTTTTTTCGGTGTGTAAACTCTTTAATTGCGGCGCGCTACGATTTTTCCCCTTCCATGCTAAAAGACCCTTACCGACAGCGTGAAAGGAGCTCACTTCAGACGAAGCAACTTCCAAGGATCCCTTGCGCTTCTTCGTATTACGTTCTGCAACTTTAATAGCGGCTATGTACTCCATTTGCTGTCGCTTGGTCACCAAGCTCTGTGTGCTGAGATATCTGTACTTTTTGGAAGACTTGGCCGAGTTCTTACGCGGCTTGCTTTGTGTTCCGGTTTTACAAAACAGCCCGGCGATGTCATCCCTCTTTGTGGCGGCATCTGTTGTAGGTGAGGTTATAAAGTTGTAACAACTTGTTGGGTTAAACGGCTCAGCCTCAGGCGCACAACTTTTAAGACGGTCATTTTGCCTCCGCCTGGTGAGTTTCATAATTACCGCACGTTTCTGCGGCGTTAGAGGGCATTGACCTGAGCTTACTGGACCCGACTTCAGAGAATTCCTATACGACTCTATGTTTAGTTGACCTTGGTACCTCTGCGGACTGGCGCTCTTTGGATTCAAGAGCAGATGATGTTTCAGCACACAGGTCTTGTCCCCCGGACTGATGGCAAGGATTCCATCGATTTTTTTCGCTGAGCGAGTCTGCAGGACCTTTTCGAGGTTCTCAGTGGCGTTGAAAGTTGGCATTTCCTTGGGGTTAGCCACGACGTTCAACGAATTCACATTGGGAGTAGACTGTAAAATGCGTCGGAACTGAGCCGTACTGGCCGCACGTTCTCTTCGAATTCGTTGCTGTTGAAAGGCAGTTTTGGGTAATAGCTGCTTTCCCTTTATACAGAGGTTTAGTCCCATATACGCTGGCGAAGGCGGAATAGATTGGCGGTAAATGAGTTCGAAATTTCCCGTATCAGCCTTTGGGGTATGTTTACGATCCACAACAACTGGAAGGAAATGGGAGATCGTTTACGCCAAGATAACTATTTTCAAATGCTTACCTCTCACTACATCCTCAAGGCATTGAGGACACATCCTGGCTGTGACACTGGTCGTTGCTCCAAAGTCTGGACTTGAATTGATTTCTATTAGCCATGGGTAGAAGTTCTCACAGATCATAAAGTCAGCTCCGAAGACTTCGAATGTGTTCTGTCGTCGCTCCATTGTATCCTGAGAAGCTAGTGCTGTACCAATTATGGCTTTCCGCATACCTGGGTATATTCTCTCGGCCCACATTTCATGTTTGCCAATTTGGCGAAGGTACGCCTGGAAGGAGTAGCAGTCCCACATGTTTTCCGATGGCAGACGTTTATCTCGTTTGCCGTTTGTGTATTTCTTTTGAATTGCATGGTTTGTCAGGTGAACCGATTCGTGGTGATTACTGAGGCTGTACTCCTGGGAGCTGAAGCGCACATAGCTTTCTTTATACATCCATAGGACTAGGGGCTGGACATTTGTGATCAGGAACCATTGGCGTATGTCGAATTTGGTATTGTGGATGATAAGTGGCCTCTCTACAATGGAAAATTTTAAATTAAAAATTCGTAGCTCTGTTGTAAAAAGGTTTTAAGTTTAAAACTGAGTAGACACAACTTAGAGCACTTGCACTTTGATTTTTATCCAAATGAAAGGCGACGAGATACGAGTGGACGTTCCGAACTCTAGGCTAGTAAGTGCTGAGTGCTCAGCTCACATTTTGATTGTATGTCTAACGTTGTTGCATTTCTATTTCTTCAGGTATTTTGAATCGATTGCACTAAATAATAATTTTCTTATTATAAAGTAGAATCTCCAAAACTCATTCTTGGTCTCGGCTTGGTTTAGTAACAATTTTATTGCATCCTAAATGCGCTCTAGCAAAAAATATGCAGTGAAAAACACAGGGAAATATATCAAAACTGACACTTGACTCAATCTTGATCTAAGAACTTACCATCATAATGCCGTGCTTCTTGAGCACATAGAAGTTCGCAGCATATTCTTTGACACAGGAGATGGATGACCATCATGTTGATGTTTGAATAAGATTTATGTTTTATGATCGATTAAATTAAATGGAAAACAATAAAATATCCTTTTTTTAATACGGTTTTAGGTTCGAGGACTTTCAGATTTTCATATCACTCATCAGCGTAAGATTAAAGGAAGATACTTATATCGTATATTAATGTATGAAAATCTACATAACAATAATGAATTCGATTATAAAGGTAGGGAAAGGGTTCATGTGCTTTAAGTCTTCGTTCATATAAACTGTGACTTTTTATGCAAATTCAATGAATTTGTGAATATGTATGTTCATTAAATAAATACATAGACCCCATGGACGTTTCTGAAAAGTCTAAAAGACTCGATGAAAATATAATCATAATTTGGGCAGCCTGGGGAAATTGCATTAATAGTAACCACGTTTCACATGCATCAAAACAGAAAACATTCCGCTCTACAGCGTCTTCAATCTTGCTTTATGCAGCACAAGTTTGGGGTTATTGCTCGTTTGAAGCTGTGGAAAAGTTTATACGATATTTCCTTAGGAGTCTTTTTAAACACAGCCAAGTAGTGCCCTTAACTGCACGTTACACTTGGAGACTGGAATAGCACCCCTGTTCATTGATACCCTCAAACTACATCTTGACTACATTTTAAAGGTTTTTGGGATGATTCAGGAAAGAGTTCCAAGGTTGTTGCTTGCTCAAATGCTGTGCTACAAGGTTAAATGTGTTCAAGAGTGGGAATTGCTAGGACTGAAATGCGGCTATAACCTCACTTTTATGCCGAATGAGTCACAGGCTTCTATAAGGCAGAAAGCAAAAAAGTTACTGACGGAAACTGGTCAGAGAGTTTATGACGAATTTTCAAATGAAGCCCAGTCATCCCAGCACAGAGCTTACTATAGCAAGCTTAACTATTGCCTAAAGGACAAGACCTTTTTTTCGAGAAACTATTCGGTAGATAAGATAAGTACTATTTTCAAAGTAGAGGCGAACTTCTAAAACTAAATTCTTTTTCGCACCGCCTAGAGCTACCAATTCTATGCGATCTTTGTAATCTCAAGGAGCGGGAGGATGTGTTACACTTCATTGCAAAATGTCCAACACTTCAAGAAATCCGCAGAAACTCTCTCGGAGCTCCGACACTTGGGTTGGAGGAAGTAATCCATATATTGAATGGCGGTAGAGATTGGGACTTGCTCTACAATTTCACAGTCAACGCACTTCGTTACAGAAATTGCATAATAGAAGAATTGTTTTAAAAAGGATATAAAAACAGCGTTAAATATAAAATATAATTTTATGTTATACACACTTTTGAAATAGTTATTATTTAATTCTTTTCATTTAAATGTCAATCTGGTTGACGGCCTATGGGCTATGGTCAAACCGTATAATGCTATAAATAAAGAACAAAACGTATGTAACAATCTGAAATAAAATAGTCAATTAAACTAAACTATTCATAATTGAAATTTTTGGATACATTCATTCATTCATGCATCTTATGAAAGTTTTATACCATTATGAATATTTTCAAACACGAATGAATGGGGATACATTGATTGAATGAACTCCTACTTTAGCTTAATTTCAATGATTGTTTCATACTGTAGAGGTTTCCCGAAGCTAAAAATAGACCAACCTTGGCTTCCAAAAATAAAAAAGTATCCACCACTAATATAATCTATAACACACACTGACCTATATCCCTCAGACCAAAGTCAATATTCAACTAGTCCTCCCCAAAGTGAACATGCGCTAACTGCGCCTACGTTAACAAACTCGTTCATCATACACCATATACCTACTTCAAGGACAAAACATTGCGTGTACGTTTGGTTATAGTACAAAACTCATTCAAGGATAACAGTGAAACAAAAACGGTGACTAAGGTTCGACTAAGTAACAAATTTTAGATACCCCCAGCCCCCACCCTTACAGCATTAACACACACACGATTGGAAAAGATATACCGCCGCGAACACGCACTCAGCAATTAACTCACCAATATATTTCTGTATGACAAATCTGCTCTTGGAAGCCACCGACGGATTTATGACCCCGAGAATCTTCTTCAGGTTATCCATCAACTGAATGCCCCTACCACGGCACTTGTTCGCTGGTTTTATAATCCAAATGTTTTGGTACCCATCGAGGCAGTACTGAGGCCAATTGGTTTTCACATTTTCCAGGATAAGGCTGCCAGTCTTGATGAGGTTTTCAACCAGCCTCTGGGGATCCGACAAGATGCGTCCATTTTGATTGGCTAGCATGTGCTGTTGCGTCAGGAAAGCGTCCCAGTCGTGCTCCCACACGTGTGGCTGCTCATCACCATCAATGTCGTTGTGGTCACACGATTCAACGAACTCATTACATCTCTTGAATGCGAAGTCAATCGCGTGAAAGGGAATCTTTCCAGTGGGTGAGAAAACCGCATCAAACCCATCGGTGACGAACTTATCCACTAGCCATTTTATGAACGATATGCATGCAGTAATTTTGAAGTTGTCAACGAACTCGGAAAGTTCCTCCGGGCTCCAGGCGTTGTAGCAGCGGGGAAAGAACAGCTCAGAGATACCCTCCTCGTAGAACCAGTGGAATTCCTTCAGATGGTTGCATAGTCCCTCCTTGGATGTAAAGGGGACTCCCCCTATCTTGTTGATGGTCATTACGGTGTTCTTGGATAGATCTATGTAGTCGCATTTCTCCTTCCTTGCTGTCCACAGGAAGTCTATGGGCACATGCTCAAGGAACCTTGACATGATACTGCGTTCGCACTTCAGCAGGTATTGTCGTCGGGATTCGCTGAACTTTCGCTTGGGCAGACTTTGTGCAAGATCCTCATATGTCACTTGACACATGCCCGATGGAATATGCTTCCTATGAACATCCAGCTTTTCGACCCACCCTCGCGACGTCAGTGCATTGCGCACTGAGTTGAAGCACCCACGAATGGTGAATGTCTTGTTAGCGTGTACTGCTTCTTGGGTCAGCTTGCGCAGGCTGTTCATGCGATCAACAGATATCCAAGTTTTGCGACTGCAATACGCAGTGTCCTTGTGGTCAGCACACGGCTGGGGATTGGTTATGACCGTATTTGTGGTTGCCGAACTATCATCGCCGTTTGATTTTTGAAGCATATTGCTGTTCCAAAGCTTCCACTCCACTGCCTAACTCTTCGCGGAGCAGATGTCACGTAAGAACTAATTCGATTTTCGTTCTGTTCTGATAGAGTACATCGCTCGTCAGGGTATTGCTAATAAAGCTCAGCTAGCTTCTTCTATAAATATACCCACCTCTTGCATATGTTTGTTTACACGAAGGTCGTCGTCGTCGTCTGCGCTTCCTTGCATAAAGGAAGAACAAATAAAAATAGAAAAGCGAAAGTAAAAAGAACTTCTGCAACCTAGTTTCCGTTGTCGAACTATTAAAGCGCACGAACGAGCTCTTCGCAATGCCTTTGCAATTCGATTCGCAGTTACCATAGCGTTTTGGAAGTTTTCTTCACTGCAGGTGTGTATTTGCTGATGTATGCTGTGCTTGTCTGACTGTGCCACTGATAGTACCTATCCATACACACTAATTACGAATGTAGGTCTTTTCTGAGACAGTAAACAATTATTCCAATTGAAGCAGAGCCAGAAATACCTTCAAAAGTTCGAAGGAAGTTTATAATTTATGTTGCTGAAGTTGTAGCAGCTGGTTGGGTGCTTTGATGATCTTATAAATCAATTTAAACTTTTTCTAATTGATAGTCAGTTTGGTACCATTTTCACAAGGAGTCAACTGACAAAGATTAACAAAATAATTAAGACCATTTTCAATGATTCTAGTTCCATTGTAAGAAAAGCGTGAGGTGCTTGATATTGATTGTTGTAAATATAAATTTCATTTTTTATAACGTCATTTTTATTTTAGGATTATTGAAAATGATTAAAGTATATTGAGTTAGTAGACTTTCTATGGTTGTTGAATAAAATATCAATAATTAACAAATATTTTCTGCTTTTTAGTTCAATCGGCTATTAAAGGTTTTTTTTTACTAGCTGACCTGGTGAACTTCGTACCACCTAATCTTGACCTATTTGAAGCTTTTTATTTTGGATTTCAACTTAGTGTGGTGATTAAATACATATTGTTAGTAATTCAAATTAATTCAATTCCTTTTATTTATTTCCTGTAAAATAGATGATATTAACATTCAATGCAAAGCTTTGTAGTAACAATTTGCAGTCGTTTGAATTCGATTGGTAAGTCCGTTGGAATCATTGGGATGCGTGGAATCAAAACATCCTCTCCTCTTTACTTCCCCCCCTTGATAATCGTCGCCTCGAGGACGTTGTTCATAATCTTTTTTACAACCAGTCTCCTTCAATTGCACATTCGATTACTGAGCTTACTTTTAATTTCAAAGTGAGAGGTGGTATGTCCGGATTTAAACGAATTCAAAAATTCTGTGGGATAGTTGACTTCTTCATCCTGCTTGATAAATGTGTCAACCGATTTGAAAGAAAACAACTGTCCCGGAATGAAATTTTTAATAGTGGAGCTAAGATCATCGACATCTCTGTTTTTCGCCGCCAATATGGCTCATTCGTTCAGCCAACTATTGTTTTTGAAGTTCTGCGGTATGCCCGGAAAACACGTCGAATGAGCACTTCCTTAGAATCGGTAATGTGGCAGAAATCAGTTGGCAATGTGATAAGTCCGGTCAAGATATCAACTGCAATCTTTCCATTACCAATGTCAAACAATTGCTTCGAAAACACATCTGCAGTTTGACCTCGTCAATCGGAGTTTCTTGACATGCCGCCACAAATTTGATTTTTTCAAGCACGCATTTAGTTCGTATCGGCAGCTGCAGTTGATCGTGGGAATAACTGGAAGAGTCTCCCGAAAATCACCGGATAATACAACCATGGCTATTCCAAACATGTTTTGATAGTCACGAAGATCTTTCAACGTCCTGTCCACCGCCATCATTGACCATTTGTGGGCCATCGTGCATTCGACCTAAACGATCAATTTGCTTCATTGTAAAATCTTCGCAATTTTTTTTCGATTTTTCAAGATGGTGTCTGGTTGATTTGTATGTTCAGCGGCAATATATCAATGCTGAATGTGAGAATGTGAAATTTCGTAGCCTTCTAACAAAGTTGCTGTTATACCAGATGAATGCTAGGGCAACTCATGCTGCGATCAAATCCATGCCAAAAGCAATGAAATTAAGAACATTTCGGCAGTATACCTCCGGGAGCACCCAGAAAGTAAATGCTACCAGTTCTTTTGTTCACAGCTTCCATCAAACAGTCTTACGCAATCATTTGTTGTCGATTCAATTGCGGAAAATTTTTACGAACTGCTTCGGCTAATGCTTCAGTATCGTATTGTTGTTCTCTTTGTAATTCGTGGTAGAATGCATCGTGTATTGGACGATTAGGTGATAACATGCCCAACTGCCCACTTTACTCGCCATCAATAAACACACGTCTTCGATCATGAACATAACATTGTAAATATAAACAAACTACTTATTAGGTAGGTATATTTAAAAAAAAATTCATAATTTTTGACAACAACAAATGGCATGGAAAACAATTAAAATAATTGAAAACAACAATTGCTTTTAAAATTTAAAATAATTTTTTTTTGTACTTCAAGTGTCACCACGCGATTTCTATCCAGTTTATTTTTTTTTTTCAAAAGTGCATGAAACACGAAATGTGTGCCTACAACGCCACCTGCTAAGAATTTTCCGATTTTTCTTTTTTCCTAAACCATCACTGATTCAAGACGAATAAAACACAACAAAAATCATTGAAATCGGTTGAGCCGTTCGTTAGTTATAAAGTCACAACGCACTTGCAACCATTTTATATATAGGTATAATAGAAGCGCTCACGGGTCGCTTGTACTAATACATAACCCTTCTCTGCATGGTCAAAAAAAAACTAAATCAAAACTGGATGTCTGTGGCAGTCGGTAGGCTGTCACACACACATTTAAAAGGTATTTATATATATACATATTTATTTAATAGCACTTGTAAAACGATCTGTAAATTTAACTGAAGATATTTGTCTAATCGCACCTTGCAGATTGCATCCAGAACATCTGGAATAACGGCAGAGATCGTTGAAACAGGAATGCGGGACAGATATTGCAGGGCCCGAAATTTTTCCCAGTAGCTAGGCTTCGTAGAGTCAACACAAGCCGCTCTATCGCTGAAGTGTTCCCATATTTGTTTCTTGCTTTTGGATATCAGAAGTTACCGAAGCTAGAAGATCATAGAATTGTGTGGGATTCCCATGCAAAAAATTGCGATACAATTCTGAATCCTCAGCTTTCAATTCCACAAGAAAATTTGCGGAAAGTTTCTCCTGCTGAGGGTGGGTGTCAAATTAACCCTGTGGGAAAATAATTAGGCGTCTTATATATATATATATATTTCGAGAGATATTCGAATCAGACCACCATTGACGGGTCTCTTTTCGTCTCTCTACCACTGTAAATCTTACCCAGCTAGACTCTCTGGATTTCTCCAGAGTTCTTTTCCTGGGTTCGACGATTCCTAGTGTTACCGCTAAGCATCTGTGAAAATTCTGTTTCATCGACTGGGTCTCCACCCAGTGAATGTCCCAAGATTTTTCATTCTGCCAGCCAACCCAGTGCCAATGATGTTGTCATGTTTTTCATGCGTCTGATCACCGCTTGATTCTCCAGTGTCTCCAACCTGACCCTCAAAGCAAGTAGTCCAACGCATGCGGCACAATGCAATCATCTTCAGCCTGGTGTTACCGCTAGCATCAGTTGAGAAATCTGTTTCATCGACTGGGTCTCCTCCACCCAATGATGTCCCAAGATCTTTCATTCTTCTGCCAGCCAATCCCAGCGCCAATGATGTTGTAATGTTTTGCTTGCGTCTGATCACGGCCTGATTGTCCAGTGTCTCCACCTGACCCTCAAAGCAAGTAGTCCAACGCATGCGGCACAATGCAATCATCTTCATCTTGATTTCGGTGATCTGACGAGAACCGATTTTTTTTTTTTTTTTTTTTTTTTAAATTCATTTTTATTTATTCATTCATTAAACTTACATACTAGACAAAAACGATTAAATCTAATTTAAAGCTAACATTTATCTTAATTCTAGCTTACTGGCTCTTAGCGAGCGCTCTAAACTTAACAATATCCTTAAAGTTACTGCCTTTCGGCCTTAAATCTATCTATGTTTAATTTTTATTGTTTTTTATTTTTCAAGAAACGTTATAAAAACTTGAATTCTTTATTATTCTTATTTTACCTACATACTACTTAAAACTACCTAAGCTACTTAGCCTAAATTAATTATAATCAGGGTGGTGAGCAATCTTAAGGATTGGTCACCATCCTGATTGCATCCATGGGCGCCTGACAGCCGCCGACAAGGGTTCACCCGTGCCGTAGCACATACATGTCGGCTAGCCCAGTCCCTCCCAAGGACCCCCTAATCTATCCTAAACCTACAAACTTAATATCTATCTTAAAACTAAGGAGGATGCTACGTCAGTAGCGCACCGGCCCGGGAGAGCGTATCAACCCTCACCTCTTCTTTAAGCCACCAATATTCGGTGTACTGCTTTAACGTATCGACCTTGTCCCGATCCGCAATTGCGGTGCTAAAACGGAGGAGCTCCTGAGCATTGGCGGCGGACCCGTCGTGGATGAGCCGCTTATCCCTCGCGCCGCGGTGGCTGTGGTATAATACCGGCACACCATCTTTATTTTGGACTAACCCTTTCATGTCTACATGAAGGAATGCCTCAGGCGGGATAAAGCCAGACCGAAGCGTACTCTCATGGTACATTAAATTGGGGTAGTAAGCCCCTGAGATCAGGCTATTATCACTGGCCATCGCCCTCGCAACGTGCCTCCGAATCACCTTAATAAGGAAATTGTCAACCCTATTCAGTCGAGCCCCATTGTATAGGGTCCTGTTGGCATAGTATTTTGTGTACTCAGATTCGGGAGTTCTAAACAACCCTAGACAGGCCCTGAGACATTGTCTCTCAAACACCCTAATCTTTTCCATATAGAACGGCGCTATATTGAACCACAAAGGACAGCCATAAGCGATGATGGGCCTTATGAGGGCCACGTAGCAAATGACCTTCACCCTGGAGTCAAGTTGACTGCTGCGAAACAGTCTCCTTGTCAGAGCGTAGGCCCGCTTAGCCCCAGCAAGACAAGCATCTATATGTTTGTCAAAATATAGATACTGGTCAAGCCAGATGCCAAGATACCGGACCACGTTTTTCACCACCAATGGCCGTCCCTGCTGTCCAATAATTGTTAATTTTCTCCAGTTTTTTCTGGTATCCCTAGGGGCCCCAGTCAATGGAGTTCTGAACAGGATTGTTTCCGATTTTTGGAAATTGATTTTCAACTTCCAATCATCGCAATACCTCTTAATTTGCTCGAAGTCACGCTGCAGAAGGATTCTGATGACCTCGATTTTTGGTCCTGATCTGTACGCCACTAAATCGTCTGCGTACGCTATAGCATGTCTGAGGGAACCCACCAGATCACTTGTGTAAATATTAAACAGGATCGGAGAATTCACTGCTCCCTGTTGTAATCCGTTTTTAATTTCAAAAACCCTGCTCGAAGTCACATTGCCAAATTTGACAACGAACTTCTTTCCCATAAGCATGTCATAAATCATATACAGCAAAGGTTTTTGAACGCCCAATCTGGTCAGCTTATAAAAGAGTCCCTCCAACCATACGGTATCGAAGGCCTTCTCAAAGTCGACCAGGCAGGCACCCGTGCATTGATTCTTACTTTTATTCCACTGAATGTCGGAGATCAGTTTCGACGCGGCATGAATAGTGTCATGCCCCGCTCTAAAGCCAAACTGATTTTCCGGAATTATTGTATCGAACTGCATGAGTATTGCAACTCTGCAGTCGATGTATTAAGCAACTATGTTCTATGTATATAAACTTAACGAAAGACCGAGAAGGTTCTGAGATTTGTATGACGAAAGGCAGTCTTTCAGCAGGAACCAACCGAGAAGGTTGTAAATGAGAATAATAAACAAAAGTGGTTTTTTATAACATTTTTCCACTATAATTGTCTTGTGTTTTTATTTTCCGATGGTTTTATATTTTTACCTCGGATTGTGCGTATAATTTCGCTGAGCTACGATACATTTTGGTCCGTGTCGAGCCGGATAAGTGCCAGTGACGTGATGGTGCAGGTTTTTATTTGAGAAAAAAAAAAATAAGTGCATTGTGAGTGAGCAGGTCTCGTTTTATTGAGAAACTAAAATGGTGATGGTGAAATTGCGCTACGATGAAAATCACGCAGTCGCAAAATAAAGAAAAATGTGCGCAGGAAATTAATACATGATAGTGGCATATCATCAGCAGGTAGTGCGAAAAAATAGCACTGTACATCATTTTGTACCTACCAGCATGTAAGTAAGTAAATAGACATTGTTTCGTTGTTTACCCCTTTTGCAAGCAGAAGCCACCCATACAAATTCTTCATCAAGAATTAAGAGCAGGAGCAGGCAGGAGTGTTTGTGTTCTCGCGCCACGGCGAAAATACACACACACAGACACACCAGACACCACGAGCAGCGAGCGAGAATCGAGAAAAATATTTACAAAAAATATTCTGCCGCGCACTCGCAGCAGCTAGGAGAAGGAGAAATGGGAAGGTTTCGTCAAAAACGAAAAGAAAAAGGGCAACGAGCGGTCGAGTTTTGCAAGGCAGAAAAATTGAAACCGAAACAATGTTAAATTTTTTAGAGATAGATACCTAACAATAATTCTTTTATAAAATTTCTTAGATAAGCCTAAAATACAGTCCACATTGATAGCAGGACAATTAACATTTCTTAGATATTGTAAAATTTGTTGTTTGGTGTGAAAGTGAAAGGTGATGGTTGCGGTACTATAAAATTTCTTAGTTTTTCAGTGAATGTGCGCTGGTGTCGACAACGAGGGTGCAGGGGCAGGGTGTCTGGTTCATTTACGTTTCAGATGCAGAAGGAAAATATATTCGAATGAGTGAAGCGAGTGTGCGTATTCCTTTTTTTTTTTTTGTGTGCTTGTGTGAAGGAGAACAACAATAATTCCATGTTTTGTTTTGTGCTTGTGTGATAGGGGAATTGCAAGAATCCCATATTCTGATTGTGCTTTTGTGTGATGGCGATGGGAGTAATTATTATTATATACATATAATTATATTTATCTAGAACCTAAATATCAAATTATGGGGATTGTTGTCGCTGCTGGGTTAAGATTTATTTTTCTTTCAGGTTGCTTGTGTTAAGTTTTTTTTTGTTGTCACCTTTTTTTTCTGGCCAAGTTGATAGTTTGTCGAGACATCAAGAGAGGGGGAAGGAGGGACTAGAGCACAAATGTGCCAGTCGCCATTAATTTTACAAAGCGAGAAATATGGTCGAGACAAACAATGAGCAGCGAAGCAGGTGGAACTCAGAGCACTTGAGTGCGAGTTACCAAAAAATAAAAGAGAAAGAGTGAAGGAGGAACTTGAGTGCAAATGCACCGGTTGCTGTAGATCAAGATGTTAGTTGATTTTTATATAGGTAAATAAAAAAAAAAAGGAGACATAGCAGAAGAAGGAAAAAACTCAAAGCACGACGGTGCTAGTTTTTAAGAGAAGGAGCTTGCAAGCAGCAGGAGCAAATATTTCAGAATATGCTCATTTGAGTTCTGAAAAGCAACAAACAATATAAAATTGTTGTGAGAAACTTGAATTATAAAACAAGCACATAAAACAACAACAACTATAAAAGCAGCAACAATTTTCCACCCCATTAATTTGATTATTTCATTTAGTTAGTTCCGCATAATGGGGAAAGCCAATTGCTTAGTACCTACTGCGGAATATTTCTTATTTATTTACTTTCGCATACTGGGAAAAGCCAATTGCTTAGTACCTACTGCGGTTCTTATTTATTTACTTTCGCATACTGGGAAAAGCCAATTGCTTAGTACCTACTGCGGAACATTTCTTATTTATTTACTTTCGCATACTGGGAAAAGCCAATTGCTTAGTACCTACTGCGGAACATTTCTTATTTATTTACTTTCGCATACTGGGAAAAGCCATCAAAACTGGATGTCTGTGGCAGTCGGTAGGCTGTCACACACACATTTAAAAGGTATTTATATATATACATATTTATTTAATAGCACTTGTAAAACGATCTGTAAATTTAACTGAAGATATTTGTCTAATCGCACCTTGCAGATTGCATCCAGAACATCTGGAATAACGGCAGAGATCGTTGAAACAGGAATGCGGGACAGATATTGCAGGGCCCGAAATTTTTCCCAGTAGCTAGGCTTCGTAGAGTCAACACAAGCCGCTCTATCGCTGAAGTGTTCCCATATTTGTTTCTTGCTTTTGGATATCAGAAGTTACCGAAGCTAGAAGATCATAGAATTGTGTGGGATTCCCATGCAAAAAATTGCGATACAATTCTGAATCCTCAGCTTTCAATTCCACAAGAAAATTTGCGGAAAGTTTCTCCTGCTGAGGGTGGGTGTCAAATTAACCCTGTGGGAAAATAATTAGGCGTCTTATATATATATATATATTTCGAGAGATATTCGAATCAGACCACCATTGACGGGTCTCTTTTCGTCTCTCTACCACTGTAAATCTTACCCAGCTAGACTCTCTGGATTTCTCCAGAGTTCTTTTCCTGGGTTCGACGATTCCTAGTGTTACCGCTAAGCATCTGTGAAAATTCTGTTTCATCGACTGGGTCTCCACCCAGTGAATGTCCCAAGATTTTTCATTCTGCCAGCCAACCCAGTGCCAATGATGTTGTCATGTTTTTCATGCGTCTGATCACCGCTTGATTCTCCAGTGTCTCCAACCTGACCCTCAAAGCAAGTAGTCCAACGCATGCGGCACAATGCAATCATCTTCATCTTGATTTCGGTGATCTGACGAGAACCGATTTTTTTTTTTTTTTTTTTTTTTTAAATTCATTTTTATTTATTCATTCATTAAACTTACATACTAGACAAAAACGATTAAATCTAATTTAAAGCTAACATTTATCTTAATTCTAGCTTACTGGCTCTTAGCGAGCGCTCTAAACTTAACAATATCCTTAAAGTTACTGCCTTTCGGCCTTAAATCTATCTATGTTTAATTTTTATTGTTTTTTATTTTTCAAGAAACGTTATAAAAACTTGAATTCTTTATTATTCTTATTTTACCTACATACTACTTAAAACTACCTAAGCTACTTAGCCTAAATTAATTATAATCAGGGTGGTGAGCAATCTTAAGGATTGGTCACCATCCTGATTGCATCCATGGGCGCCTGACAGCCGCCGACAAGGGTTCACCCGTGCCGTAGCACATACATGTCGGCTAGCCCAGTCCCTCCCAAGGACCCCCTAATCTATCCTAAACCTACAAACTTAATATCTATCTTAAAACTAAGGAGGATGCTACGTCAGTAGCGCACCGGCCCGGGAGAGCGTATCAACCCTCACCTCTTCTTTAAGCCACCAATATTCGGTGTACTGCTTTAACGTATCGACCTTGTCCCGATCCGCAATTGCGGTGCTAAAACGGAGGAGCTCCTGAGCATTGGCGGCGGACCCGTCGTGGATGAGCCGCTTATCCCTCGCGCCGCGGTGGCTGTGGTATAATACCGGCACACCATCTTTATTTTGGACTAACCCTTTCATGTCTACATGAAGGAATGCCTCAGGCGGGATAAAGCCAGACCGAAGCGTACTCTCATGGTACATTAAATTGGGGTAGTAAGCCCCTGAGATCAGGCTATTATCACTGGCCATCGCCCTCGCAACGTGCCTCCGAATCACCTTAATAAGGAAATTGTCAACCCTATTCAGTCGAGCCCCATTGTATAGGGTCCTGTTGGCATAGTATTTTGTGTACTCAGATTCGGGAGTTCTAAACAACCCTAGACAGGCCCTGAGACATTGTCTCTCAAACACCCTAATCTTTTCCATATAGAACGGCGCTATATTGAACCACAAAGGACAGCCATAAGCGATGATGGGCCTTATGAGGGCCACGTAGCAAATGACCTTCACCCTGGAGTCAAGTTGACTGCTGCGAAACAGTCTCCTTGTCAGAGCGTAGGCCCGCTTAGCCCCAGCAAGACAAGCATCTATATGTTTGTCAAAATATAGATACTGGTCAAGCCAGATGCCAAGATACCGGACCACGTTTTTCACCACCAATGGCCGTCCCTGCTGTCCAATAATTGTTAATTTTCTCCAGTTTTTTCTGGTATCCCTAGGGGCCCCAGTCAATGGAGTTCTGAACAGGATTGTTTCCGATTTTTGGAAATTGATTTTCAACTTCCAATCATCGCAATACCTCTTAATTTGCTCGAAGTCACGCTGCAGAAGGATTCTGATGACCTCGATTTTTGGTCCTGATCTGTACGCCACTAAATCGTCTGCGTACGCTATAGCATGTCTGAGGGAACCCACCAGATCACTTGTGTAAATATTAAACAGGATCGGAGAATTCACTGCTCCCTGTTGTAATCCGTTTTTAATTTCAAAAACCCTGCTCGAAGTCACATTGCCAAATTTGACAACGAACTTCTTTCCCATAAGCATGTCATAAATCATATACAGCAAAGGTTTTTGAACGCCCAATCTGGTCAGCTTATAAAAGAGTCCCTCCAACCATACGGTATCGAAGGCCTTCTCAAAGTCGACCAGGCAGGCACCCGTGCATTGATTCTTACTTTTATTCCACTGAATGTCGGAGATCAGTTTCGACGCGGCATGAATAGTGTCATGCCCCGCTCTAAAGCCAAACTGATTTTCCGGAATTATTGTATCGAACTGCATGAGTATTGCAACTCTGCAGTCGATGTATTAAGCAACTATGTTCTATGTATATAAACTTAACGAAAGACCGAGAAGGTTCTGAGATTTGTATGACGAAAGGCAGTCTTTCAGCAGGAACCAACCGAGAAGGTTGTAAATGAGAATAATAAACAAAAGTGGTTTTTTATAACATTTTTCCACTATAATTGTCTTGTGTTTTTATTTTCCGATGGTTTTATATTTTTACCTCGGATTGTGCGTATAATTTCGCTGAGCTACGATACATTTTGGTCCGTGTCGAGCCGGATAAGTGCCAGTGACGTGATGGTGCAGGTTTTTATTTGAGAAAAAAAAAAATAAGTGCATTGTGAGTGAGCAGGTCTCGTTTTATTGAGAAACTAAAATGGTGATGGTGAAATTGCGCTACGATGAAAATCACGCAGTCGCAAAATAAAGAAAAATGTGCGCAGGAAATTAATACATGATAGTGGCATATCATCAGCAGGTAGTGCGAAAAAATAGCACTGTACATCATTTTGTACCTACCAGCATGTAAGTAAGTAAATAGACATTGTTTCGTTGTTTACCCCTTTTGCAAGCAGAAGCCACCCATACAAATTCTTCATCAAGAATTAAGAGCAGGAGCAGGCAGGAGTGTTTGTGTTCTCGCGCCACGGCGAAAATACACACACACAGACACACCAGACACCACGAGCAGCGAGCGAGAATCGAGAAAAATATTTACAAAAAATATTCTGCCGCGCACTCGCAGCAGCTAGGAGAAGGAGAAATGGGAAGGTTTCGTCAAAAACGAAAAGAAAAAGGGCAACGAGCGGTCGAGTTTTGCAAGGCAGAAAAATTGAAACCGAAACAATGTTAAATTTTTTAGAGATAGATACCTAACAATAATTCTTTTATAAAATTTCTTAGATAAGCCTAAAATACAGTCCACATTGATAGCAGGACAATTAACATTTCTTAGATATTGTAAAATTTGTTGTTTGGTGTGAAAGTGAAAGGTGATGGTTGCGGTACTATAAAATTTCTTAGTTTTTCAGTGAATGTGCGCTGGTGTCGACAACGAGGGTGCAGGGGCAGGGTGTCTGGTTCATTTACGTTTCAGATGCAGAAGGAAAATATATTCGAATGAGTGAAGCGAGTGTGCGTATTCCTTTTTTTTTTTTTGTGTGCTTGTGTGAAGGAGAACAACAATAATTCCATGTTTTGTTTTGTGCTTGTGTGATAGGGGAATTGCAAGAATCCCATATTCTGATTGTGCTTTTGTGTGATGGCGATGGGAGTAATTATTATTATATACATATAATTATATTTATCTAGAACCTAAATATCAAATTATGGGGATTGTTGTCGCTGCTGGGTTAAGATTTATTTTTCTTTCAGGTTGCTTGTGTTAAGTTTTTTTTTGTTGTCACCTTTTTTTTCTGGCCAAGTTGATAGTTTGTCGAGACATCAAGAGAGGGGGAAGGAGGGACTAGAGCACAAATGTGCCAGTCGCCATTAATTTTACAAAGCGAGAAATATGGTCGAGACAAACAATGAGCAGCGAAGCAGGTGGAACTCAGAGCACTTGAGTGCGAGTTACCAAAAAATAAAAGAGAAAGAGTGAAGGAGGAACTTGAGTGCAAATGCACCGGTTGCTGTAGATCAAGATGTTAGTTGATTTTTATATAGGTAAATAAAAAAAAAAAGGAGACATAGCAGAAGAAGGAAAAAACTCAAAGCACGACGGTGCTAGTTTTTAAGAGAAGGAGCTTGCAAGCAGCAGGAGCAAATATTTCAGAATATGCTCATTTGAGTTCTGAAAAGCAACAAACAATATAAAATTGTTGTGAGAAACTTGAATTATAAAACAAGCACATAAAACAACAACAACTATAAAAGCAGCAACAATTTTCCACCCCATTAATTTGATTATTTCATTTAGTTAGTTCCGCATAATGGGGAAAGCCAATTGCTTAGTACCTACTGCGGAATATTTCTTATTTATTTACTTTCGCATACTGGGAAAAGCCAATTGCTTAGTACCTACTGCGGTTCTTATTTATTTACTTTCGCATACTGGGAAAAGCCAATTGCTTAGTACCTACTGCGGAACATTTCTTATTTATTTACTTTCGCATACTGGGAAAAGCCAATTGCTTAGTACCTACTGCGGAACATTTCTTATTTATTTACTTTCGCATACTGGGAAAAGCCACTTGCTTAGTACCTACTGCGAAATTTTTGTTTTGTTTATTTCAGCTATCGCATATTGGGAAAAAGCAAAGTGCTTAGTACCTACTGCGAAATATTTTTGTTTTTGTTTATTTCAGCTATCGCATATTGGGAAAAGGCAAAGTGCTTAGTACCTACTGCGAAATATTTTTGTTTTTGTTTATTTCAGCTATCGCATATTGGGAAAAGGCAAAGTGCTTAGTGCCTACTGCGAAATATTTTTGTTTTTGTTTATTTCAGCTATCGCATATTGGGAAAAAGCAAAGTGCTTAGTACCTACTGCGAAATATTTTTGTTTTGTTTATTTATTATCGCATACTGGGAAATTGCAAATTGCTTAGTACCTACTGCGAACTATTATTTATTTATTTTTATTCCAGGATAAAGCATTATTGAAATAAAATTTCTAATGCAATACACTTTTTAGGAAAAGAAAAGCAAGCAGGCATTTTTTATTAATAATAAAAAAGAGGCAGGCAAGCAGGTGAAAGAGATGGAAAAAGAGCAAGCACGCAACGATAATTATACGTTGCATGCCGGAATATTTTCGGTGAGCAGGATACTGGCCTTTGGGGAATCTGCAACCTTTAGGACTTCCACGATGACAACAGCACATGTCAGGATTGAAGCCTAGCAGGATGCTTGGTCGCAGGTGAAGGTGTCCGAGAGCAGGATTGCGTTGGCCAACGATTTGTTGATCAACGTTCAAAGGCAACGCAGGGTTGCTGAAGCAGAGGCGAAATATTTGCCTCCTATGCAGCATGAAAGAAGAAGGTAGCAGAAAGAACTCCAAGATGAGGAGCAGCAGGCAGAGCAGGACATCCAATCGAAGTCCAGGTTAGTCTTCCATTCGTCAACACGATGTGTAGAACACCTGACGATCGTTCAATGGTGATATTAC
The DNA here is from genome assembly GCA_949126925.1 of Cheilosia vernalis. Classification (NCBI taxonomy): domain Eukaryota; kingdom Metazoa; phylum Arthropoda; class Insecta; order Diptera; family Syrphidae; genus Cheilosia; species Cheilosia vernalis. The sequence goes on from OX421359.1 coordinate 43,274,106, forward strand.
AAAATGGCAGCGATATATGACAATGATATAATAGCGCCCGCCTACATATTCTCCTATCTAAAGGCATCGCATTGGGTGGAGCAGCGAGCTGGAAAATTGAACAGCCGTCGTCCATACAGCAGGCGCGGTTAACTCTAAGCAAATGCGAGAATGTGCGAGCAGGTGGCAGCAATGCCCGGAGAGAGGAAGCAGAAGGTGACGGTGAGAAAATCATTACCTTGCCACTCGGCCAATTCTTTTGGTCATCCAATGTGGCGTTGCCCGGAGTTTGCGGTGTTGAACTTACGGGCCAAGCAGGACTTCGTGAAGGAGAAAACACTCTGCTTGAATTGTCTGATGTAAGACATGCACCGAAGGAATGCTTCCAGGGACCGTGCGTACAGTGCACCGGGAAGCAAATACAATAGTGTACTCTGTACTCTATGAGAGAGCTTAAGAAGGTTGAAGCAATGATCTTCCATGTGCAGGAAAAGGGAAGAAAGAGAAGGAGCTAGCAGGAAGGCGGAAACAAGCAGAAGATAGATTGACTAGTTGTCCCTTCCGAGTGACGCCCTCATTTTGACAAAACCAGGACAAAAGCAATAGCAAGTACAGCAGGAGTGAAGGAAGCAGAGAGTGAGTCATAGGGTAAATAAAGCTATAAGTAGCATTTATTTAACATATTTTAATTATAATGAGCAAGAGCAGCGAAAATTTACTTTGATGCCTACGGCACAGGTAATAATCGAGATGGATGGCAGGAAGTATGGGCCAATAAGGGAACAACCTGACCTAGCAAGTTATCAGCTTTCCCAGAGATTGGGCTTACCAAAGGGGCAAATAGCGAAGAGAGTGATTGGTGTGAAAGGCGAACCACACTTCTTGTAGGTCCATGGTTCAATTCGCAGGTTTCAGTAGAGCAGGATTTCTGGGTACTGCCCAAAGAAAGTAAATGGGAGCCAATTGTGCCTACACACAATTTGGGATCGCCACGGATGGACATGTCTACGGGGTTGCCACTTGCGGATCTAGAATTTTGGAAAGCAGGTCCCGTAGATTTATTGCCAAGGTTTATAGCAGAGACATTTATTTCTTTTTAAGAGCATCAGCCTGATGATGTTCTAGAGATGGAAGCTATTTTTAGCAGGATCATACTCGGAAAGTATGATAGCGAGAAGGATAGCATGGCATTGAGCTTGAGCAGGTGTCACATGTTGTGTACATCGAAGACAATCAACATCATGAATCGCTTAAGCGTTTATGGCAGTTGGATGGCATTGAAATGTCATCAAGCAGGTCAAAGGAGCAGGAGCATGTGGAACAGAATTTCATCAATACGTTTTCACGTGATAATTCTTGCAGGTTTGTTTGTGACGATTCCTTTGAAGGAATCAGAGAAGGAAGCTTGGAGCTTACAGTGAGACATTATTTCTTTGCTTTAGAGAGAACGCTAGCAGGAGATTCTGAACTAAAACAGAATTCATAAGAGCGTATGAAAGAGCAGAGCACATGACACCAGTAACTGGTACAGTGCATGGCAGGCTTATATACCACATGCCACATCATTGCGTCACTAAAATGTTTAGAGTCGTATTCGATGCGAGCTGCAGGACAAATAAGGGCATTTCATTAAATGAAGTGTGAAATGCTAAGTGAAAAACTACAGAAGGATTTGCACGAAATTTTAATGCGTTTCCGCAGGCATCGAGTTGCTATTAGTGCGGATATTAAAATGATGTTCAGAATGGTGAAGGTTGTGAAGGAACAGTGGGATTTGCAGCGTATATTCTGGAGATAAGCCCGCAGAATAATTTGAGAGAATATTGGCTGACGGGAGTCACCTTTGGTATGACTTCATCAGCTTACAACACTGTAAGAGCATTAATACAGAGAAGCAGAGCAGGAGTTTTCAAAAGCTGCTAAGGTAATTATGGATGACTGTAACACGGGTGCTGATTCCGAAGAGAAGGCGATCGAATTATCGAAAAATATCGATGATGTTTTAAAAGGCGCAGGTTATGAGCTTAGAAAATGGAAATCTAATTCCAAGGCTATAGTGAAGGACATGAACTATGAAGAGCAGGAGTCAGTCTTGTTTCAAGATGATGAAAAGGCGTCGATTTTTGGTCTTAAGAGAAGGACCAATTCACACTTCCAGTGAAAACACCAGTGACTATGCAGGCAATTACGAAGAGAAAGGTAGTGAGCTGCGTTGTGCAACTTTACGATTCTAATGGGTTCATAGCTCCCGTTACGATTGTAGGGAAGATTGTTACCCAAGACATATGGCGTTTAAACGTTGACTGGGATGAGAAATCACCAAGAGAGATAGATGAGAGATGGAGAGATTTTTGGCAGGAAATAACATTCTTAGAGAATGTAAGAATTCAGAGATGGATAGGTACCTCGGAAAAGGTACAGAAGGAAATTCATGGTTTTTCGGATGCTTCCGAAAGAGCATATGGAGCAGCGAATAAAGAAAGCCAAATGGCTGTATTTAAGCCATTCTTCTCACAGCAATAACACGGGTTGCGCCACTTAAAACAGTGACAATACCAACACCGCGATTTGAACTTGCCGCAGCGGAGCTATTGGGACGACTAATTGTTAGCGTCATCAAAACAATGGAATGTGAAGGTATCGAGTAGGCATTGGATAAAAAAAAAAAAAAATTACCATTCAATTTGAGAACATTTGTAGCGAATAGAGTCTCGTCTATACAGACAAACACTGAAGTAAAAAGGTGGAGACATGTTGGAGCGAAGAATAACCCTGCTGATCTCCTAAGTAGAAGAGTAAACTCATCAGCATTGGTTGAAAACAAGTTGTGGCGACATGGGCAGGAATGGTTGACAAAACCTCGGTCGAGCTGGTCATCTGAAAAGTTTGTGCCAAATGTTTCAGATGGGGGGAGGGATGAGAATAAGGGTTTTGTGATCACAAAATTCACAGCCAATTTATCTATTTATATGAGGTGCTGGAGAAGGAGTATTCCATTCATCGAATACACGTCTACATTAGAGAAGGCTATAAAAATAATCAGCTATGTACTTCACTTTGTCAATGCAACTAGAGCAAAGATAAAATGACGGAAGGATGATGAGAAGAGATATGGCAAGAGACGGAAACGTTCTGTACGTCATGTGAAAAGGAGAGAAAGAGCAGGAAACATAGCACGAAATAGAGCAGAGAATATAGCAGGAGTACTTGAACAACCGTCTTCCGAAGAGAAGATGGAATCAATTGATCACTTACTAAGAAAAGAGCAGGAAAATTATTTTGCGAAGGAAATTACTTGTATAGAGAAGCGCAGGTGTTTACCTGACAAGAGCAGGATAGAATCCTTGAAAGCAATTCTGGATGGTAAAAAGATTCCGAGAGTTTAGGGAAGGTCAGAGAGAGCAGAGATGGAATGAGAGAAGGCATCCAGCAATCATGCCAAATGGTTCTCGATTAGCTTGGTTAATCATGGATAGCGTTCATTAAGCAACTACGCATGGAGCAGGGCAGGACATAATCCAAAGCTCCGAATTGAGCTGAGGGATTATCTACGTAAGTGCTTGATTTGTGTGCGACATAACCGTCGCTTTGAGATGCAATTGATGGCTGATTTTCCACCAGAGAGAGAGTTACAGCAGTAAAAGCTTTTCAGGTCCGTTTGAGATCAAAATGATCGACAGAGCAGGTGAGCAAATAACAAAGCAGAAATTTTGGGTTTCCGTCTTTGTTTGTCTCGAATAAGAGCAGTGCATATTGATTTGATATCAGATCATACGTCAGTGGCGTTTATTGCTTGTTTCGAACAATTCATAGCGAGAAGGGGCAGGTGTGAATGGTTGTATAGCGACAATGATACAGCGTTTGTCGGTGAAGCGAAGGATTTCAGAAGGCAAAAGAGCGTTGGCTAGTGAAGGATACTTTTGAACACTTAAGTTCGAAAGGGACGGGAAGGAGATGTATGGCTCCTGCAGCACCACATCAAGGTGCAGCGGTAGAGTCAATGAAATATCATTTGACGAGAATTGTTGGTGTGAGGGGTTTAGCATATGAGCATGGTTTGACACTACTACTTGGGATGGAAGCCATCTTGAATTCAAGACCGCTTCATCCATTGAGCAATGATCCAAATGATCTATAGGCGTTAACGCCGGGACATTTGTTGGTTGGTGAGGAACTCGTGTTACCGTTACCTTTCGTAACGAATGAGATCCCAAATACAAAAGGTATGACATTATGGAAGGAGCGTAAAACTGTGCTTGCGCATTACTGGAGCAGGTGAAAGGAAGAGCACCTATCTACTCTGTATGAGAGAAAGAAATGGTGAAATACGGCTTGAGAGAAGGACAGTTGTGCGTAATAAAGAGCTAGAATTACCCACCATCGACATGGGCGATTGGGCGGATATTGAGATTAAAACCAGGCAGAGAGGAGTACTATACTGCGAGCAGCAACCAATCAACTTACGAGTCCAGTACAAAAGATCTGTGTCCTGCCAATCGAAGAGCTGAAATGATTTATCTAATTACTATAATTTATATTTATCTTTAGCAGAAATATGTTTAAATAAAAAGCGAAAGGGTAGAAAACCGTAGGTTTTCGCCGGGACTGTATCGAACTGCATGAGTATTGCAACTCTGCAGTCGATGTATTAAGCAACTATGTTCTATGTATATAAACTTAACGAAAGACCGAGAAGGTTCTGAGATTTGTATGACGAAAGGCAGTCTTTTAGCAGGAACCAACCGAGAAGGTTGTACATGAGAATAATAAACAAAAGTGGTTTTTATACATTTTTTCCACTATAATTGGCTTGTGTTTTATTTGTCTGATGGTTTACATTTGTTTTCTTCGGATTGTGATGGGTAACATTTCTTGTGACTATAATTTAGCTGAGCTACGATACAATTATTTTGTTTTCCTCAACCCATCTCAAAAGTGATCTATTGACGACTTTCTCGAATACCTTGCTAACATTTGGGACGAGAACCGATTTTCCAGCGTGGTATGGTCGTTGGTAATTAGGCGTCTTAATTTAGTTCACCAATTTTGCTTAGCCAAAAAAAACAACCGATCGGGTTTAAAGACTCGTGACAACTGGATTTATGAAGCAAAAAAGCTAATAAGAGAAATACAAAATAACGTTTAGAAAGTATGTAAGGATTATATAAAAAAAATAACTCATTAATTCATAGGGTAATTCATGCATCGTTTGATTTTCGACAGAGGGCCACCCAATCTTTCGTCTAAGCACGCCGACGTACTTGTGCCAATTTATCCTCCTCGCTGCTCTCAAATACATACGCGGTCAAAACAATCGAAATTACATCTATTTGTTCCATTTAATTTTTTTTTCTATTATTTAGTGTGTGGGGTAAAGTCTAATCAAAGATTTTATTTAAAAACAAAGATATATTATGTTTTACAACAATTCTTGGGTGTTAACGGTTGTTTAGAAAATTCTAATAATTTTTCGAGCTGAAGTCCGTAAAATATTAAATAATTCTTTAACTTTAATTTGAATTTTATAATAGATACTAAGCTCTAATTTATAAATTTAAAATGATTTAACTTTCTGCAGATAAGCCAAAAAGGCTTCGCATCTATACGTATACAAGTTTTAAGTATTTTTTTGTGAGAAATAAAGTCTACCTAAACAAAAAAAAATCTTCACCATAATATAACAAGCCGCCACTTTCATCTTACACGAATGAAAACACTTTACTTGTAGGTACTGTTTATTTTACCTACATAGTATCGCGCTTCCACGTTTTTTTACACATTCAATACCTAAATGCCTAATAAAAGAAACGAGAAAGTTTCGTGCTACCCAGTCGTGCACTTTATTTATTTAGGCGAGCTCTTGAAGTGCATATTGGATCTTATTTGTTGTCATCATCCATTCAAACAAACGCATGGACGGCTAAGGGCTTTTCGTCTTCAAAAATCGAAACACATTTTCAACTGAATTTCGGCATGCTTACACTTTCTGAATTTAAATGAGCCAAAGCCCGCGTCGGCCAGTATGCACTATACGGCAATATATATAAAAGCCACGAAATTATACCATCTAAATCAGATCTCCACGAACTCTATTGGACTTCATTTATCGGAAACAAATCACAAAACCAAAATCACCATGTTCAAATACGTATAAGTTGCAGTGAAATGCATGGTTGAAGGATATTATTCTAAATTAATCCTTTTCCATTTCACAGACTGTTGCCATCTTCGCATTAATTGCCTGTGCCGCTGCCAAGCCAGGAGTACTTGCCCCACTCGCATACTCAGCTCAAGTTGTTGCTACTCCAGGAATCGTAACTGCCACCAGCAATCAGGCCATCGCAAGGAACTATAGCGGAATTGCTTCCGCACCACTCCTAGCAGCTGCTCCAGTTGCTGCTCCTTTGGCGACTGGATACGTAGCCTCACCATCACCATTCGCTTACTCTGCGTCATTGACAGCACCCTTAGCATATTCGTCACGATTGACTGCTCCTTTGGCATACTCGGCTCCGTTAGCTGCAGCTCCTTTGGGCTATGCTTCACCGCTGAGCTACGTTTCACCTGTACTTTGGTAAAAAATTAATGATTTCATATATATATAATAGAATACACTTGATCCTTAAAAACGAAGACTGCATTTTTTTATCTCTCATGACAACATTTCACAAATATTTTACTTATAAACACTATGGTAGTGTTTTTTGGCCTAAGGTCGATGAGAAAAGGCATGCAGCGGATTTCGAAGTTCCCTCACCAAACCGGCCTTACCAATAATAAACTTTAGTATGCCACTTTACGAAAAGACTCCACACTTTCCAAAATCCCTTTACCAATAAACAAATATAGTTGCCAGACTAACGTTAACTGTAGGGTTAAATGTTAGTGTTGAGAAAGCCATGTTTATCTCGGGCATTAGCTAAATAAATCCTCCCTTATGTCATTTTGAAGACAAGTGTTGCCCAACCATCCAAAATCGCGAGAGAATTTAATACGATGTTGTTCAGCCTGAGCGTTGACAATTATTAATTGATTTTAGTAAATTGTGAATGTTTTCTAATTTTATTCGTTGCAATACAACAATGCAAATGGTTTTTAAGTCTATCAAACACAAATTTGTACAAATGTATGCAAAATATTGAAAAATATTGCATTTTTGTTTTATTTCTAAACACGTGAAGCATATATTTCTGTGTTTTTTTTTTTGTTCTGTTTTATCTTGTTTTACTGTTAGTTCTTGCTTTTTGATTGGTTTTCCTAGTTAGTTGCTTAATAAAAAATAAATTTTATATAAGTTTGGGATAATTCCAAGACTTTTTTGACAGTCGTCGCAAAAAGAATGAAATATCTTCTTACCTAAGTTTGGACGGCTTATAGGTACCTTTTTGCAACAATTCTCAGTACCTTAGGCGACTCAGGTAGATATTTTGTTGCAACCAAACTCTTTTCAAACTCTTTGCAAAAGAAGTTTTTTTTTACGTACAATGAGGATCTCTAATGAGGCAATGGTTGGCGTGAAAAGGTTATGGTTATAAAAATAAAATTATCAAAACTCAGCAAAATACATGCAAAATATCAAGTTTATTAACTTCTACAGCCTAACAGGTAGTACGAGAATATGTGTGCATAAAAATGTGCGTTTTATATTTTCAGTTCGAATTTCAACTTTTGTCGGTTTCTAAGTTTCCCGAATTAAGTTATATATAAGCCATACAATTTTTTATAGGTTAAATTGTATTTATTTTCAAACCCAGAAGCGATAAGTTCTTAACATGCTTCCTACATGCGATTGTAATCTTCTCTACCTCTATAAAAGAGAACACATTTTTCTGTTTGTCCGCGAAGAGGGAGTAGGTTCGTAACGAAACCTCAACCATATATATATTAATCGATTTGTCGTGAGTAGCGGTATTACATAGGATGGTTTTTAGTATCCTAAAGTCCGTTATTGGTCCTTCAAACCCATTTAATATAAGTTTTTATCTAAAAAAAGACCATTTTTTATGGTTTAAACATATATTACTACGAAATGGCCAAACAAATTTAAATATGAATTTATTCTTCGATTAGTACACTTCCCGGTGAAGAGATTGATGTATCAATCATTATTCTCTGAATTGTATAACAGAAGTTATAAGCAAAAATGTAATTATTTGAGACTTACATATTTCACAGATATGCGTAGGTCATTGCAATCAACAGCCTACCAGTGGAGTGCGGACAGCGTTGCCGACCAATTTTGACGAAAAAAAAGCCTTACTTGAAAAAAAATATGCCTTTTTCAATAAAATAGTGCATAAAATATTTTTTTATGTAAATTGGAACAACAAATCAAAAATTAAACACAAATATAAAAAAAATAACAAAAACTTTTTTTTCGTTTAGAAACACATTCTTTAAGACCGAGCACCGAGGTCTTCTTTTTGCCAAGATTTTTTAATAATATTTAAAAAAATAAAAAGTCAGTACATATATGTTGAATCAAAAAAATATATACATATATCTATTATATAAAAATCAATCGCTGTGCGTTAATCGGGTAAAGGCTCAAAAACTGCTAAACCGATTTCAATGATTTTTGTTTCATTTTGTTCGTCTTGAATCAGGGATGGTTTAGGAAAAAAGAAAAGTCAGAAAATTCTTAACAGGTGGCGTTGCAGGCACACATTTCGATTTTCATGAGGAAAAGCACTTTGAAAAAAAATAAACTGGATATAAATCGAGTAGTGAAACTTCCAAAACAAAAAAAAAAATATTTTAAATTTTAAAAGCAATTGTTGTTGTCAATTGTTTTGATTATTTTCCAAGCAAATTGTTGTTGTCAAGAATTTTGAATTTTTTTTTATTTGTTTATGTTTACTATGTTACATTCAGTGACTTTTTGAAATGGAGTAGATACGTTGATATATTTGATGTGTGAGTAAGTTGAAATATAGGGGTGATTGAGATGACGAGGACAATGATAACAGGCAACAGGAGTAGTTGTTGAACGTTTTGAGTGTTCACAATCATGGTACTCTGCTCATTCGTGAGTATGATTATGGGGAGGACAACTCAAAGATACCATAACACCTTCGGTACTGGTGTGGAGAGAGAAGGGAGAAGGCTTACCAACCAAGTTGATAGGTGTGGTTAGTTTTTTTTCTTGGCTATTAAAGTTACAAATATTTTGTATAGAGTTAATCCTTTCCCAATTTTCTTCCTATCCCTTTAATGCCAATGCATGTAAAAGTACGGTAGTCCGCAAGCGAAGCAGAAGATCCCACTCCAACGACGAGCTAAGCACAGGCTTAAACAAGCATGCCTGTCTTGCTTTGTTGACCCTGCTACAACCCTTTCACCGAAGTCAAAATTGAGATTCCTGTGTCTCTAAATGTAGAAGGAAATAGATTTGAAAGATTTTTTTTTTTTGTTCGTCTTGAATCAGAGATGGTTTATAAAAAATCATAAAATTCTCAACAGGTGGCGCTGTAGGTACACGTTTCGTTCTTAACTTAAATTCAATTAACTTCTAAAATGTAATAATACAATAATAATAATAATAATAGTTGGCGCAACAGGTCTGTAGGGACCCAGGGCCTAGCTTCTCGCAACCATTCGTTTGGTGCCGTGAAATAACGCCGAGCGGAATAACGCCGAATTCTAAAATTTCACTTTGTGAAAGCGAAATAACACCGAATCTAAATGTTCGGTCTTATTTCCCTTTGCTAAAGTGAAATAAAGCCGAGTCGGCCTTATTTCCCTTTGCATTTATAAATACATTCTTAAATTAATATTCATTTTTGAGATAATGGTAATTTGCGCAAATTATGAAATGTGTATGGGGGGGGGGCATGTTGCCCCCCTGCAACCCCCCTGCTTGGATTTACTGTTGGATTACGGGGTGGGTGCGAGGTTTTTTACTTATATTTTTTGTTTTTTCAAATTGTTGGGTGGGACATAAGGCCAAAAATCTCGAATTTGCTTATTATTTTCGAGATTTTTTCGAGATATAGTCTTTCGTAATTTTTGTACATTCGAGATTTTCGTACATTCGAGATTTTTGCATTCGAGTTTAAAAAAAAAATTTCGAGATTTTTAGCCTTCGAGATTTTTGTCATTTGAGATTACGTCATGATCCCCATTTGCTTCGGCTTTATTTCACAAACAATGTTCGGCGTTATTTCAATTTGTGAAAGCGCAATAACGCCGAGTTTTCCAATTCGGCGTTATTTCACGGCACCCATTCGTTTTGTGTGAGTTTTTAATTTTTGGAACGAATGGAAGGGATCTACAATTTTATGCCGGTTCCAAATGGGCCGATTGAGAAGCTCCTTCATGACAGTTATACTCTCGGATGTTTGTCAGACGTTCGCGAGAGGTGGCGCAGTGAAAAAAACCCTGAGTTGGAATTTTGGGTTTTTGCGGGATTCGAACCTGGACCCCTCGCTTAGTAGTCCAACACACTAACCACTAAGCCACTGCGACCACAATAATACAATAACAATAATTTATAAATATTATTCCTTCAGTGTGAAACTCGATGACTTTATATCTCTATAACTGATGGGCCAATTTTCATGAAACTTTTTGGTTTTGTTCGTATTGACATATTTAAGGTTTAGCAAGACTTAAAAGATAACATTCTTTAGACTCAATAGGTAAAGTTTTCGATCTCCAAAGCCACTCACGCGATTTCCATGAAAATTTGTGGATGCGTATGGTTGGTTCCAGTTTGAAGGATAGGATACTTTTGGATCCGATAGGTGGCACTTTAATCATTGCGGTTTGATTGACACACATCGATATTGATATACTTCAGTTATTGCTATTGGCCCTTAGCAATAAAACATTTTAGACGCGACTTTTGGCAACAAATTAACTTTTAGTCTAAATTAGAAGAAATAAAGCATTAAATTTGACTTTAAGTTGAGAAATAGTTAGATTGGAGTCACCGTCAGTGATGCAAAGCCGGATTTATGTTTTCATGTCTGAACCCTTAAAAAATTATGCCTTTTTCGAAACATCATGCCTTTTTGGTAAAAAAGATAAAAATTGCATATCTTACAAAGGAACTGCAACTAACCTACAAGGTGATTCAAGAAATTGTTGTCAGAATGTTGGTCGATTTATCTCCAAGGTTTTGATTTGGTGAGTAAGTCGAGTAGGTTATTGGAAAATAAGCACGACGCACAGTTGTAAATTAAAAATTTTAATGCTACTTTGATTAAAGAATGTACCAGATTTACCAACTTCAAAATGTATTTGTGTCAATTGATTCTAAAAAAAAATTCACAAAAAATTGATTGTAAAACAGTTCACAAAAAAATTATGATTTTTTCTAAAAACTATTCCTCAAGTATCGGAATCAACATAAGTCAAATATAAAGTCTCATTTGTCACAAGCGTTTTTTTCGAATTTCCTCTTGCTTTATCTGTTAAATCATAATATTTTTTTTTTATTTAGTTCACATCATTAACAACTTGAAGTTCGCCTCAAGTGAAACAACAAAATTCAGTCACAATAGCTAGCAGAAGTTGATTTTTGTTAATTTAGAGAAAAAGTGTACTCAAGGATGCCATAGTATTTAATATAACTTTTGAATAAAGAATTTGAACTGACCGAATTGCAATAATTGTGGATTTTGCATGCTCGGAATTATTATTTTCAATACATTAAAGAATTTTTGCGGAAAGAAGTTCGCCGGGCCAGCTAGTTTGAAATAAAAAAAAGATGCCTTTTTGGAAATAAAAAAGCCTTAAAGCCTTAGCTAATGAAATAATGCCTAAAAGGCATGAAAAAGCATAGGTTGGCATCGCTGTGCGGACACGTTTATCAATTTTTTTTTCTTCTCTCTTCTTTCTTTGTACTAGAGTTAGAGACTAGACTACTAGCTATTGTGTAGGTATAGTGTAAGTGTCTGGTTAATATTTTTTTAGTTTTTTGAAGTTATTACTTCTTTAGCGTTGGGCACTTTAAGATGGGAAGAAATTAATGAATTCGCGTTACCTTTAAAACGACACCGCGTCATCGTCACCGAGAAATCGACACCCGATATGTGGCGCTTTTGTCGATTTTCTGAGAAACTCAACCGATCTCAATGAAACTTTGTATGAGTGTATGTTTGTATGCAGCTAGAAAGATAGGATAGTTATGGACCCGACAGGTGGCGCTGTTGTAATTTTTTTTGAGAAACTCTACCGATTTCAATGAAACTTTGTATGTGTGCATGTTTGTATGCAGCTAGAAAGATAGGATAGTTTTGGACCCGATAGGTGGCGCTGTTGTCGATTTTTTTGAGAAACACAACCGATCTCAATGAAACTTTGTATGTGTGCATTTTGTATGCAGCTAGAAAGATAGGATAGTTTTGGACCCGATAGGTGGCGCTGTTGTCGATTTTTTTGAGAAACACAACCGATCTCAATGAAACTTTTTATGTGTGCATGTTTGTATGCAACCAGAAAGATAGGATAGTTTTGGACCCGATAGGTGGCGCTGTTGTCAATTTTTTTGAGAAACTTAACCGATTTCAATGAAACTTTGTATGTGTGCATGTTTGTATGCAGCTAGAAAGATAGGATAGTTTTGGACCCGATAGGTGGCGCTGTTGTCAATTTTTTTGAGAAACACAACCGATTTCAATGAAACTTTGTATGTATGCATGTTTGTATGCAACCAGAAAGATAGGATAGTTTTGGACCCTATAGGTGGCGCTGTTATCAATTTTTTGAGAAACTCAACCGATTTCAATGAAACTTTGTATGTGTGCATGTTTGTATGCAGCTAGAAAGATAGGATAGTTTTGGACCCGATAGGTGGCGCTGTTGTCGATTTTTTTAGAACACAACCGATCTCAATGAAACTTTGTATGTGTGCATGTTTGTATGCAACCAGAAAGATAGGATAGTTTTGGACCCGATAGGTGGCGCTGTTGTCAATTTTTTTGAGAAACTCAACCGATTTCAATGAAACTTTGTATGTGTTCATGTTTGTATGCAGCTAGAAAGATAGGATAGTTTTGGACCCGATAGGTGGCGCTGTTGTCGATTTTTTTGAGAAACTCAACCGATCTCAATGAAACTTTGTATGTGTGCATGTTTGTATGCAGCTAGAAAGGTAGGATAGTTTTGGACCCGATAGGCGCTGTTGTCCGTTTTCCTAGAAACTCAACCGATCGCAATGAAACTTTGTTTATATGCATGGTTGGGCTAAGGTTTCCAATATGCGCACTGAGCAAATTCATTTTTTTTATTTTTTTTTATTTAAATTGAGTTATTCTAAGATGTACTGTAGAAGAATTTTTCTGCGGAATCTTTTTTTCCTATTTTTTTTTTTTATTTTTAAAGTTTTAAATTTTCACTGAAAAGTGCATGTAAACAAACTGCACAAATGGACACGTTCACTTTGCATAACGTTTGTGGTGCAGTGGAGGGGGATGTGTGTGTGGGGGGGGGTGAATTTTGGAAAATATTATAGGTAGGTATTGCCATATATCAAAAAGTTAAAACAATTTTGTCTTTTTTGATTTTTTTTTTACTGAATATATTATACTGCTAAATATATATATATAAACTTTAGCTCCAGGCGCCTGCCTGACAGTTGTTGGAATACCCTTAGCGGAGCGTCAAAACCCTGCGAAAAAAAGGGTTAAAATCCTGTTAGCGAGCGAAGCGAGCCACGCACCCAATACTTTAAATACACCAGACTTTCTTAAAGGCGCCTGCCTGATAGTTGTTGACATACCCTTAGCGGAGCAGTTGTGCATGTGTATTGAGATTTCGGAAAAAAGGTTTCAAATCTTTGTGCATAAATCACATAAACATGGTTTCATTAAAAAAAAAAATATTCAAATTTAATATAAAAAAAAGTAAAAAATAAATAAAAAAATTTAAAAAAAAAAAAATCATTTCCTCAAAAAAACATATTATGTTTATATTTTAGCCCATTTTAAGCTATAAAAAAATAAAAAAAAATGTTTGCTTAGTGCGCATATTGGAAACCCGCCCCTCTCAATAATATAATATAGCAATCGATTTGTCGTGAGTAGCGGTATTACATAGGATGGTTTTTAGTATCCTCACTTCATGTTCACATGTATGCATTTATTAAAGGACCCAGCAAAGCGGGTACATCCACCTAGTTTATTCTAAAATGAATGAGCCAGCTATCCCCTCTATATTATCCCCTCTATATTATTTCTGTAATTTCTGTATAGTGTGTTTCTCCCTTTTGCAGTTCACACGGTCAACCAATCTTAACAAAATAAGTTTTAATAAAAAGATATTTTTAGGGTACTTATCTTTGCATTTTTATTTTTTTAAAATATTAACAATTAAAAAAAATGTATTTTACTGCATTAAATTTCAACTACGCAGTTGTGTACAAACTATGATTCCGGAAAATACTTTTCTTTCGTTCTTCATGCACATAAACTACAAACGACGTCACGAAAGAGAGTCGACGGTAGAAGAGAGTTACAGTAAAGATTTATGTAAAACCTTCTGCCTACGCCTGAGTGATGAAGGGCACGTCGACCTATAAGATCTATTGTACCATAGGGCCAGAATAATATTTAGGTGAGCATATTCTCCACTTTTCTAACAAAGTTAATCAAGCTGCTGGCAGATGACTTCTTCATCTCTTCAGGGCTCAGAAGCTCCCTGTAGAAGATAGTTCTCCTGATTCCACATAGGACTGGACACTCACATATTATGTGCCCAAGCTGTTTCGTCTTCTTCAAGACACAACCGACAAAGTGAGGAGTCGGTTAAATTAATTTTATTTAATTGATATCGTAGGTTGTGAATTGTGATGTCCTGTGAGGAAACCAGCCAGATTTTCGATATCATGCCTTTTTAGATTTAAATTTCTGTTGGCATCTTTTTTGAACGGCTGAATAGCACGCTTGGCCTGTCTTAGACCCAGCGATGCCAGATGTTAGGATTTTTCCCCATTTTGGGGAATTTTTGACTCAATGGGGAAAATGGGGAAAAGTACTCTTAAAATGGGGAAAAAAGGAAATCCATGCATGTTTATTAATTTTGCATAATTTAAAAATAAAACTCGTGTATTTGACTTTCAAATATCTCCCGAACATAAAAACATCACAGCGTTTATAGAATCTAAGCGACTTAGCTCGAAGCTGAAACACTTTACGGAATTTTACAGACGAAATTATGCTGCAAAAATGATCAAAAAGTTGCTTTGATCTTTGCACCGATAAAAATGCTTGGTTTTGCACAATAAAAATAAGTACCAGTCCAATGACGATTAGTGTACCTATCGTTATATAATAACTTGTATTAATATAATTTATAACTTAAATACCTAATATATTTTTTTATTTATAATTTTTTGTATTTATGTACCTTTCAAAATTATAATTTACTTTCAACCTGCCTCGTTATTTGTGAATTACCTATGCCTTTTAAATCTATTCAACCTCTACCTCCAATATTTGCTTTTAATTTTACTTATTTTGTATTAGTTTAAACTGCAAGACTTTGAATATATTTTTTTTTTTTGCAACACCTTTTTAAATGGCTAAAAAAAAGAAAACAAATTTTTATTATATTAAAAATGCGTCTTTACTTTAATGAATTGAAATGGGGAAAAAACGGATATGAAATGGGAAAATTGCCTAAATTCCCCATTATGTATATGTGGTTAGGTCCGTGGAACCCAGCATCCACTCCTGTTTACATTTTGGAACCATCCGTAAACCACTTTCGACCATTTTGGCAAGTAGGTGGGCTATTGTACGCCCATGCTTCTCTACTAGGGATCTCCGTAGAGAACCGTTTTTTGAAACATAAAGTCTTTGGAAAGCGGTCTGTTACCGCACAGATTATGCCAAGTACTGTAAATTCAGAGAAAAAATCCTTTAACTCAGGATGGTCGCTGAGAATTGTCTCTTTCAATTCGATTAAACTTGCCGAGCTGCGAATTGCCCTTTGTTTATGTATATGTGTAGAGGTGTTAGTCCTATTAAGGCTTCTATAGTCGCAGTAGGATAGGTACGCCTACGCATGGCTCCGGATATACCGAGACATGCAAGTCGCTTTACCCTTTGAAGCTTAGCAATTGCGTTATTTTTTTGTTTTGTTTTAGTCCGCCATACTAAAGAAGCGTATGTTATGATGGGCCTGATCATCATTGTGTAGATCTTAACACAAATAGGAAATCTAAGAAAGAATTTTATTTTCAAAATTTTGCGTGGGAATTGGGTAGGTGCGCTGACGGTCTATTCGATACGTGGCGCTGTTGTCCATCTCCGAAACCACTCAACCGATTTCAATGAAATTTTGTGGATGGGTATGGTTGGTTCCAGTTTTAAAGAAAGGATAGTTTTGGATCCAATAGGTATATAAAAGAGACTGCCGTCTGTGTGTGCACTCATAACTAGAGAATGGATCGTTAAATTTTTACAATTTTGGGCTTGGGGGATTCGTATTGAAATGGCATTTATGCTACTTTTTGTCGTGAAAATAAAAGTTAAAGTGGATGAGATTGGGAAGGGAACTTAGTATGGGAACCGAACTTTGAAACAAATTAGACTGGATAGATAAACGGTTAGTGCTACTTCCAACCAAACTTATTTCAAATGTTTAATTTTTAAATTCGTTGGATGTTCGCGGCTCATCGCTACACAATTTGAATTATCGTATGATTTAGATTTTTTAATGATGGAAAATTCGTTTTGAAGATTGGAGAATTTCGGATAATTCTGAAATGTGCATGCTCACGTGCGGCAGTCTGCTGTCGAAATCGGGAATGCCAGCGCCAAATCGGTCGATGCACGATCCATTCAATCGCGAATCGCAACGGGAACAAAACTAATATCGAGATGAGCTGGTCGAAAGAGTTCGTACAAATGCGCCGCTGTTTAGTGCCGAGCAGAAGAACATGTACGATTCGCTGATGGAGGTTGTTGACCATGCAACTGGAGGCATTTACATTCTTACATTTCAAAGTGTTCCCCACCTCTGCCCAAATTTATAAAAATTTCGATTGGATTAGTGAACGTGCAATACTATGAGCGAAGAATAAGGGCGTTGATAGTTTGACTTTCATTATCCAAAGATGAAAATGAAGCGACCAACTATCCGACGGAATTTTCGAACTTGCTTGATGTGTCAGGAACTCCGCCGCTATTTACAGCTGAAGGTGTTCGCGTGTTGGCAAAGCGTAGTTTGTTTTTGCGATGGAAAACAAATCGAAAAACATTGTTTATCATATCGCTCTCTACTGATTTCAATTCCCTTCAAATTAATCACATTGAAATTTGAACTTTGTATCTGTGTTTTATTATCACTCTGGAGCTTATTGAAGGCGTTCAACTGGGGCGAGACGAAGTTCGCCGGGTCCGCTAGTTTCTGTAGTTTCTGTAGTGTCTAGTGTGTTTCTCCCTTTTGCGGTTCACACGCTCAACCAATCTTAACAAATCAAGTGTCAAAAAAAACATATTTTCAGGGTGCTTATCTTTGCATTTTTACTTTTTTTAAAATATTAACAATTGAAAAAGTTGAATTTTACTACACTAACTTTCAACTACGCAGTTGTGTACATACTTTGATTCGGGATACACTTTTCTTTCGTTCTTCATGCCTGTACAAATTACAAACGACGCACGTCACGAAAGAGAGTCGTAGTCTTCAGATGACGACGAAAACTATGAAGATAATAGTTCCTCCTAAATTATATCCATGGCTATTAATGTTATTTCGGTATTTTGGTTTTCACGAAACCCATTTGTCTTCAAAGCAAACGTAAAACGGCTGTGCCAAGTATGTTGGTATTGTGGTAGTGTGTGTAGATCTATAAAAATAACGAGATCTGCAAAAAGTGCTCCGAATCGAAAAAAAGATTGATTTTTTGTCCCAATGGAACATGAAAAGTGATTTAGTTCAAAAAAAAGATTGATTTTTGGTCCCAATGGAAAACGACATAAGTTAATCTTAATTTCAAAATCGACGGAGGAATTGGTTAGGTGTTGTCGATCTCCGAAACCACTCAACCGATTTCAATGAAATTTTGTGGATACCCATCCAGTTGGTTTCAGTTTTAAAGATAGGATAGTTTTGGACCCGATAGTTCCACCGCACTTTGTAAAAAAAATTTACTGGATAGGAAAACGGGTTGTGTCACTACCAATACAACAAAACTTATTTCAAAAGTTTGATTTTTAAATTCTTTAGATGTTCCGGGCTCACCGCTAAACAATTTTAATTCGAAAGTCGGCTCAGTTATAATTTTGTTGAGCAACCCCAATCAACCGAAACTTTTTTACCGGATTGGGTTTGATTTGAATGTGAAGAATCTCAAATCAAATGTCTTGGAAGCGAAGATTTTGATTTAAAAATTCAAGCAACGGATTCCGTTGATTTGCAATTATTGGTTTCCGAGCGCCTTCAATTTCCCATGCATATCGCTTTCATTATGACAAAAAATAATAAGTCAAAAGACCAATCGCTGGATATTTGTGACATCAATTATTGAATTCCCATGTTTTTCAATCGTATCAATCAATCGTATGTGGCGTGCTCACGTGTGAACAAAATCTTCCGCTTTGTACGTCGTGTAGGTACCGTAAATCACTTTAGTGAAAAAAATTAAGGTTGGCTGACACGTCAATCATTGCGGTTTGATTTAAACACATCAACAATGCTATACTTTTGTTATTTGTATTGTTTTTAATATTACTTTTGAATACAGAATTTGAATTGACCGAATTACATAAAGCAGCATGTTCATTGTTCGTTCTCGGAATTATAATTTTTATTACATTAACGAATTTGGGCGGAACGAAGTTCGCCGGGTCAGCTAGTTATTTATATTTTCAAAAATATTCACTTGCTAACGACGCAATTGTGATGTTTAGACCACACTAATTCAAATAAACTGTGCTCCGTTTATTGAAAAATTTGAAAGAGAATTTATTACGGCACAAATGCACTCATAAAGAAATCGCGAGGTAGGTAGTATTAGAAAACAATGGAAAGCGTACCATAAAAGTACTGAAAATTGTGTCCGATCGAACAATAGGGCATTACTGATTTGCATATGATATTTGACAGATCAGCGGATATTTTATGCATTTCCTATTTTGTGTTTTGTTTTTTGCTTATAATAAGTCTTAAAGAGGATTGGAAAGATATGTGTTGGGCAAATTTAATTGCAATTTATGTATTCCTTCTTTTAGAATAAAATTCTCCTTGTGAAAGAGACCATTGACCTTGTTTTTCACGAAAACAAATTATGAAATTTGAATTCTGCAATGACAACAAATGTAATAGATTCTAAGAAAGTTGTCGGACTAGTAAATGTGGATGTCTAATTGTTTATTGGTAACATTTAACAAATGCTGTACATTTTTACTAATGCTGACATCTAACTAGTTGTCGACATAAGTGATTGATTATTAGTGAGGCCGAATGTCATTAACCTCGGGTGGTACGGAAGGCGTAGTCGTTTCGTTTAGATTAAATATCCAATTACTGATGTTAGCACTCGGAATGAATGAATTGTTAATTGTGTTGTTAAATGTTATACGTCCATCGATAATGGTGTTTGGCATTTTTAGCACGCGGGATCTCTGAAACTCCATTAGCCCGTTTCCACTTATAGCTATACTTCCGGTGTTGCCTTCGCACACGAGGTGACCGGTAGTACTGGATACTATGGAATGAATCCAGCCACTAGAGGTTTTTTTTAGAGATCTGCATTGGTCTTGAATAGCATTTGGCTTCAATACGCATTCCGATAAGGCGTTTTGCGCATGATTTAGGAGATCCATCGCACATCCGTTTAACTTTCCTCGCTGCGTATTGGTTGGATGTGGCTGAGTGCATAAATAGTTTCGAGGCGGTACCAGTTTGCACGATGCTAAGTCTATTTCCGTTAATGAGAAGAACTTATCTCTGGCTAACGAAACTGCCAGATATGGTGACGATATCTCCACTAAGTAGCTAACATTTTCATGTAGTATTGGCACTTCAATCAAATTAAACACTTGAAATTCCTCGTTGTTTGTTAATGGTAGCCGCATTTCGAATATGAGAGATTCGTTTAGACTGCGACCTTTGACAGAGGACATTCTGTACATGTCTACAATAGTTCCCTGTGGCAACCTTAAAGTCGAAGGTAAGTTGTTTCCAATCAACTGTAACTGCTCATTGAATTGTTTCGGTGTTATAAGTAGGGGATTAATCTTAGAATAATGTAAATCTAACATCACATTTAAAAACACATCTTGGACTTTTTCTTTTTGTTACAATCAAACTCGAGTAAGAAGTCAGCGATGCCAAATTGTGTCTCAGTCATACGACGTGAAGGTTAAAACAAGGAACTTTGAAATCAAAGAAAAATAGTAAAAAAACGAAAAAGAAGAATTTTAATTTTAATTTTAATTTATTTATTTATTTATATATTTATTTATTTATTTACTTGTTTATTTATTTATGTACTTATTTATTTATTTATTGATATAATTATTTATTAACATCTTATGGTCTAAGTTCTTCTCTAACAAGCACGTGGATCCCGTTTCCAAATTTAGGGTTTTCAACGCCACAATAAATAGTTGTTTTTGCTACGCGAACGAAATTTATGGTTATCGACAGCGCGATGAGATCGAAGGCATACAGAGATATTTTTTCAAACGAATTTTTAGGCTTCCACAATCTACACCTAGCTATGCAATTCATGTTGAATCTGGCCTACCTTACGTTTTTATAAAGAACCTAAAAGCAAATGCTGATTACATCAGCAAAGTTATACTAAGATCTAGGAATAACCTGCAAAAAAAAGTTCTTCTTGTAGCTGTCAGATGTAACTACTCTCCGTTTAAAGACTGGTACGATCTAGCCACAGCAAACAATATACCTATTCAGCTGAATGAGAACAACGTTTGGGAGTGGAGAAGTATACTCCACAATTGCATCTCTGCTATTGACAGCAATCTCTTTAAGTCTTGCTTGGATAGAGCTAAAGAATCATCGACCTGGGCCCATGTTCTGTAATTATCACATCGATATATTTATCACTAAACCGATATAAATTGAAAAACATGTTACTATGTTTTCGATGCGAAAATTTATCGCATGAGTTACAGAACATGGGCCCAGATCAGTTTATAGGCAGCTTAATCTCACCTTGGGAAAAAACAATTATTTTAGCAATAAGCTATCAGTTCAGGAAATGAGCGTGGTTTTTAAATTCGTACAGAAATGATAGAGCTGAACTACAGACCGCATAGAAGTGATTTAAACCCCAGGTGTCCACTATGCAACCTTGATCAAGACGAGAATGTCTTTCACTTCCTCGCATCATGCCCAATTCTGCAGGAAATCCGAAGACTGTACTTTGATAAAAGCTTTTTATCGTTTGAAGAAAGTTTTCAAATTCTTAATGGAGGTAGTGGGTGGAGATTGCTTGCTCGATTTGTCGTCCATGCTATGAATTATCGAAATGCTTTTGAAGCACTGTAATTCCCGTTTTAGTTTTTGCTTTTTATTTTTTGTTTTAGCCAAACTAAGAGCCTAAAATCCAATTAAAATTGTGCTTTCGCCTTTTAAATTTTTGTTTTAGCTAAACTAAAAGCCCATGTTCATACATTTACACGACTTTTATCACCTCTCAATATATTTGTTTAATTGCAATCCTTTTCTCTTCCATAGTTAATATGTTTATTCCATTTTGAAAAATTTAAATTAGTTTTCTTGTTAATTATGTTATAGCACACTTTATGTAATTTTTTTTTTTTTTTTCTCTACATTTACATTGCTTAATTTGTTATGTTTCGAGCTTAGATTTGATATTAATTTGTAATAACTGCATTCTCTCTTTTATATTTGTATAATGTTAACGTATTTGAAGTTTAAAACGGCAGACGGCTAATAAAGCCAAGCTGAATAACACACTTTATATGGCACAATGTTTGTAAATTCCAGAACGTGAAAATAAAGAATATATGTATCTATCTATCTAATTTTTTTTAATAATTATTTATTTATATATTCACTTACTTGTGTATTTATTTACTTAATTATTTGTCCTTATTTATATACTTATCAAATACCTTTTCATTAACCTGTTAATACAAACCCGTTTTGTGTATATGTCATTTAATACTATTTCTCATTTTTGATCTTCTTTTCTTTTCTTTTTTTCATTCATATTGAAGGTTTTTTTTCGTATTTTCCTTCAAGTTCTCTCTCTTTTTCTTCCTTACCTAACGAGTATCTTACATAAATAATATTTCAGTAGAAAGATAAAATCCAATCTATCAAATCTCTGTAAAATGTGCAATAACAATAGTCCTATAACATTATTTTTATACGAATTAAAAATATCTATCTATCTATCTAAAAAACTAAATGCAATTCAGAAAAACAAAAATTCCGTTGTTAGGTTGGATGTTGGAAATCGAAAGAGACATTTTAAGCCTCCGTCAAAAATGAAGGAACATTTTTAACTAGAAGTGCATTTTATCTATAGCATTTTCTTATAGTTTTAGAGTGGAAGAGTTATCTGGGTCAATTTATATCAAATCAAATAGACCTTGTTTACATCTTTTTACTTATTTTTCACAGTCAGTGGAATTTTTTTTCTTAAATTAACTTTCTTATTACCTAATTACAATATCTAGATTCAATCAATTAGTACTACCAATGCAACAACGAAGCCACCAAACGATTGAAGACGCCCTTGTCTTACATACGCATAGTGACATTCACCATAAAAACTTGCACCAGCGCAGCGGCTGGGGTGAAGTGTGAATCCAACTTCCAGTTCAAACTAATTAGTATGCGACGCACACAATAGCCGTGTTTTATTATCAGCCATGATCTATATAGATCATCGATTTACATGCACTTACAACAACAGCATATGATCCTGCTTCTCATCGAGATCATGAACCATGATCTGAAAATTATTTCTACTATTGCTCGCAGCGCTGTTTGGCGCTGTTTGTTTCTTTCTTGAATGTTGGTGTACCTGTAAAAGATAGCCACACAGTCACGTTGCCAGACTAAAAAATTCAAAATAGCAAATTCATAGCACAAAAAATCAATAAGCATTTTTTTACATCCAATAAATTTCGCGCCCTTGGAGATTTTGCTTTTTAATTCTGTAAAGGTATGACAAGCCCAGCGAAATATTCCATAATTTTTTAAGTAAATGTTTAACAAAAAATGTTTATGAAATGTGTCGCTGTCGCAGTTCGTAAATAATTATTGTTTCACAAGTTTTCCGGCAGAAAGGTGAGAGTTGTTTTTTGTTTTTACATAAAGTACAAATCAGGTACAAATGTCCAGAAAATCTCGGAATATCTAATGCAAAATGTAAACTAGCATGCTGCATAAATTTAAACTCTTTTATAACTGCAACTGTTTTCGCCGAGTTTTTTGGACATACAGCTTTAAATTTACGTGAAGTGACGATTTTATTTTAACAATCAAACGTATTTTGTGTGTGTACAGAGAGAGAATTATGGTATTATTATGAAAAGTATAATGCTTTGTCTAAGAATTATTCCAATCTAAGCGGACCAGATGTGTAAACTGCGGCATTCATTATATTTCGAACTGATTGTAAATTTAAATAAGTTCTTAAAAAACTCTCGCCTTCAAAAATACAAAATTATTAATTTGACTGATATGGCAACACCCCCGACAAGCAACTGAAATGTCGTTGTACAGAATGTTTGCAATATGGCTGGTGGCATGGTCGTCTTTTGAAAGCAACTGTTGCCACAACCACAACTCGTCTATGATCCGTATTGTTTTATTTTCGTGATCTGATTCGGATCAGATCACGCTGATAATAAAACACGGCTAATGTAAACAAACGTTGCTTTAAGAAAATTGACATTGAAAATGCCTCCAGTGAGTAGGGTAAAGGTGTCAACAGTGAATCAGAGTACACAGTGAATCACTTGCTCTCATAACGTCTCTTTTTATTTTAAAATAAATCTGAAAAAGAGAAAAGAACACATTTTCACTTCCCCTCGCAACAGACTATCAGTCTGCGCGATTGCGATGTCGTAGATGTCTATACTCGTGTATTTGTGTTTTCTGCATAGGTAAGTAATTTTTTTTTCTGTTTTATTTTTGATCTTATTCAAAAAGTGTGTATTGTAACTTCATTTGAGTATATTATTTGTACTTTTGCTTATATATCCTTACCAATTCTTTTCGATTTGACTACTTTGGTGAAATATTTTATAAATTATTAACATGTTTTTGTGAAATGAGAGCAGTGTACACAGTGAATCAGTTGGAAGTGTTACACAGTAAATCCTTCGATGCTTCAAAATTTTCCATTCCATGTTAATTTTTAAAATATGGTTGTTCGATAGAAGCTTATAGCAATAATTTTTGGCAACTGTTAAGTTTTTTTTATTTATTTGTTTATTATATTTGAAGAGTTTTTATTTTCCTATATATGTTATGAAAAAAACTTGTGTTTTTACTGAATAAATTGATTTTAAATATCCCTGTTTCACTGTGTACCATGCACTGATTCACTGTGTACACCCATAGTACACAGTGGATCACATGCGAAGGGTAATTTTAAATATTTTTTTTATTATCTCAGCATAAATAAAGCTTCGGGTTCTTATGGTTAAAATGAGGATAAAACATTGAAAAAGCTGTGGAAAAAAATTAATAGCTATACTACTATAAATGCGAGCTCTACGGCGCAAGAAGTAAAAAATGATCCACTGTTGACACCTTTACCGTACGCACATTAAGTCCATAGCTCGTGCTTTTGACCATTTGGCCATTTCAAGCTGTACCCCGAAATGCGTTTTTTGATTTCGAATAAAATGCAGGGAACTCCCGCCTAACCTAATATACGAGTACATAATACGGATTGCCTCATGTGTGATTAAACTGTACTCCATTGTTGGCGTTTATTGCTGTCAACAGCAGGGTAAATAAAAATCAATTTACTTATAAATTTCGTGCACACACAAACCTATACCTACGGAAGCCAGGTGACCCATTTATTTTGGTGGCGCAGCGTAGAAAAAGAAATATAACGCTCGCTGAATGTGAATTTGGCATATACGCATATCTAGCTACAGTATAGCAACGTGTCGCTGATGGCTGCAATTTAAAATGCATTTGGAAATCGGTATCTGTGTGCTGGCGCGCGAGTGCTTGCGATATGGTTTTGTTGGACACGTTTGTGAACTGCAATTGGAGGAGATACGTGTCCTCATTTCGCTTTCATGGATATAATATAGGTACGTACAGCGTGGAATGGATTTTTTTTTTTTGGTTTAAATTAAATTTTAAGTGAAGTAGTTGAGAGATGTACACACTTAGGTATGGGTGGGTGGGCGTTGAGGGTGGAAACCTATTAAATGTGAATTTTCTTAAGAAGTCACATATCATCTGAGGGATGTGCTCCGTCTCCGTCTGGGGTAATGTTCAGATTCAAAGAGAAGAGAAGATTGGATTTCGAGAATGCATAGAGATGAATCTAGTTTATGGTGGATTGGAACGTGATAATTTTGGAATTTGAGCGGGCTTTGAGGAGGATGCCTGTGACGGAAGGTATATATTCTTCCAAAATATTGGATAATAATATGACAGAATGATTTTCATGGGATATTATATTCGTAGGAGTATAAACTTGTTGACATGCAGTCTTAAATGTATATAATCTACCTATTTGGTTGTGTTCGCGACCAATTGTCTCTACCTGTAATCGGCTGACAAAAGCTGTCATCTTTTTTCTGCGCCATTAATTTTTTTACTCAGTCAAGGAACACGTGAATCGTATACACATCTTCTGTTCGCAAATTAATTTTAATAAAGTAGATATTATACCTATCCTATATATAAACTTTTATTAATATTTTTTAATTTTGAACATATCAAATATAGAGAAATGTACTGGTTACTCGGAAAACATTCCCAGCGCAGTACTGAGAACAAACTGCTTTTATACAAGAAAGTGCTGAAGCCGGTGTGGACCTACGGTATACAACTTTGGGGTTGCACCAAGAAAACAAATGCCAATATTCTACAAACTTTTCAAAATAAAGTGCTTCGAGAAATTATACAAGCACCATGGTATATTAAAAACGACGATATCCATAGGGATCTCGGAATTCCAACAATCGAAGCTGAAACTAGAAGCTTCGCGTGAAAGCATAGAAACCGACTAATCGGACATATCAACAATACAGTTCGACAAATCTTGGACGAGAGCAATTTATTGCACCGCCTACAAAGAACGAAACCGTTCGACTTGCCAAGATAAGATTAACCGCGTCTAATTTGCGGAACACGAAGGATCTTTCACTGGAAAGTAACCTGTCAAAAGTTGTTATTTCATGATAGAAAAATTGCTTGATAAGTTATATCTTAGTTGCAGTATCTAACAATCTTTAGAAGGGTGGTGTTTTTAGTCAGTAAAAATCTGACACTACTATGAGAACGTGCTTGCTATTCTAATAGTGCCTTTGGAAGATTTTCACCTACCCTCGGATAAAAAAAAAAAAAAAAAAAAATACGATCGACAACAGCGATTGGGTTTCACCTATCATCAAATCAAATATGAGGATATGCTTTGACTACAAGGTTGCTGTGAACAAACAACTAACAGATGCACATTATTATATTTCGCGGATCGACGAATTGGTAAATAATCTCAGAAACTCCAGATTTTTCTTAAAGCTAGAAATGAGTGCGTCTATACGAACAATTTTACCGCGCAAAGGCACATTCAAAATGAACCGTCTGAGTTTTGGCATTAAATCAGCACCAAGTGAGTTTCACAGAATATACTTGATCAAGTTCGAAACGGCCTCAACGGTGTTGTTTCCTATTTTGACGACGTTGTCAAATATCCTTCAAGGCAATTGACAAGGACCCTATGGAAAGTTCAAGCTATACTGGAAGCACCGAGACCGACAAATGAGAAGGACGATAAGGAATTTCTCGGTCTCTTTACTTGATATAGAATGTTCATCCTAAACCATTCAACACTCACAGCGGCGATTCGCGAGCATTCGTCAGACTTAAGAACCATAATTTTTTTTTTTTTTTTTATTCATGTGCATCAAATGAGAACATTCACTACTCTCGCTAGATTACTCGCTACAAATTTTAAATACATTAAATAGGTACTACCACCAAAGCCTAACATTAAAATCAATTTATTCTTAAATGAGTCCCTACTCAGATCAAACTCAAACAAACTACAATAATTATTAGATTCTCTTAGGCATCTGGTAATTGTTTCATTATAACCATAGTTAACTCTATGATATGGAACATAAAATAAAAAGCGATTTCTAAGCATTCTAGAAGGAGCATAAAAACCAATTAATGATAAAAGAAAAGGGCAGTCGATATGGTTGTTTATCAAGTCCCGAATGAACATAAGTGAAAAATATTGTCTACGCTTAAAAAGAGGTAAGATACCGAATAATTTACATCTTGTCTCATACGATGGCATTTCGATATTCCATCGTAATCTACGAACGGAAACTCTAGTAAAACGTTTTTGGATCTTCTCAATTCTATTGGAATGTACTTCATAAAATGGATTCCATACTATACTACAGTATTCAAGATAAGACCTGACAAAAGAAAAGAATAGACATTTAAGAGTATGCGGTTCACGAAAGAGCGAACAGACTCTAGTACCTACTACCTACCTGCTTGTGATGCCAGCCCGGTGGGAGTAGCCGCAGTACTCTCTCACGTCATTGATGACGTCGAGAAATCAATATGTTTCGTGTCGTGGTCAGACGTCAGAGAAGAATTACAGCCATATTGATCGCGAGGCCCTGGCAATTGCTTTGCGCTTGACCGACTGTGCACTTACCTGTATGGCAGGAAGTTTAATATTTTTACAGACAATGAACCTTTGGCACGAATATTTCATCATCAAAGTAAACTACTTCCTATAACAACTGCTAGGTTACTCAGATATGTAGCGTACTTAGCTAAATACTTCTCAAGGAATCCTGTCAATGAAGTATCTCCAGCTGACATTCATAATTGATGAAGAAATCAGATCCAGTATCAAACAATAAGTTTCATATCTACAGTTCAGGTAACCAGTGAAATGATCGAGCAATATACACCCCAAGATCCAGCCCTGTTACAGGTTTTGGGGTGTTTTGGGATAAATTAGAACACAATCACTCCCTTATTCACCACATTTAAACTATTTATTTAACAACTTAACAAATCTTAAAGTAAGTACAATTAGTCACTTAATTAGTCACTTATTACCGCGAAGCCACACGTCCACCACCGTCGCTGCCAGTCGAGAGAAGAGAACGAGAAAAAAATCGGAAACCGGAAATGCCCCGAACCGAAGATCGAGTTGCGAGAGTTGTGGATGAGCGATGTCATCGATTAAAGCACGGACTGTTTGTTTTATTTACGATGTACGGCCAGAGCGGCTGTGTTGGATGACGATCATGACGCCACAAGGTCACCAAAGAAGTCAACGCCGGCAAGAGTCATTTGGAGGACTATACATTATACAACTTCAAGGAAATATTTTGTTTCGAGATTCCAGAGTGTACAGCACATCCCCAAAGCCCTGCAACGAAAGATATTGGAGGAACTTCATGTTACACACCCGGGCATTTTCTGAATTAAGCAGCTAGCGAGGCGATATTGCTGTACTGGCCGAACTTCGAACGGGACATCGAGCAAGTCGCACGTTCTTGTCAATCCTGCGCAGTTCACCAAAGGTCCCCTGCTAAGGCCCCCGCACACCATTGGGAAGAGCTCAAAGAAATTTTTTGAAGAGTGCATATTGATTATGCTGGTCCCAAAGACGGAAAATTTTATTTTGTATTAGTTGATACCAAATCTAAATGGCCCGAGATCAAAGTAATTCCGAGAGCCCCGGGCACATCAATAACTCTGAAGTTGATGGAAGAAATATTTTCCTTTGACGGATACCCACAGTTAATAGTTTCTGACAACGCAACTATATTCAAAAATTAAGTGTTTGAGAAATTCTGCAAAGAACGAGGGATTTTCCAAATCTTTACTGCACCAGGAAACCCTATGTATGACTAATGGCCTTGCATAGCGATAGGGTAAGTTCGGGCATTATGGCGCACCGGGCATTATGGCGCACCTCGCAAATACCATACTTGCCAAACTCTAATTAAAATTAAAATAATACAGAAACTTCAATCTTTGCCGAACACGTGCGCAGTAAACATAGACAGTCGGTACGACGAGTTTCGCTGAACAAAAAAATAAAAACAAAAAAAAATTTGTTTGATTTTGGTTTTTTATAATTTCGCTTTGTTTGGATTCGTTTTTCTCGGTAAGTATACAACGCAGGTTTTCGGTGTGAAGAGTGGAATGCAGAATCCAGTTTCAGTTTTGTTGTGTAACGGCAAAAATTTGAAATGAAAAGAGAACTACGTTTTTTTTTTAATGTGTTTAGAATAAGTGATTTTTGTGTAATATGGCGCAGGTGCTGTAAGGGCATTATGGCGCAATCGCGCCTTATGAAGTTTTCATGTAAATTATAGTTTCATACCGATGTCCATCGTCTCTTCCTGTTTTTTTTTTGTGTTCTGTTTTGCAAAGTTATATTTTGTTATGCATACTATATAATTCTCTAAAAATTCTTGAGATCCAGCTAGCCAACGAGTCGGGTGTGGTCGAAGATTTTGGGGAGAACATTTGCGCTGGATGTGGTGAAGATTACACCACTATAACCAAAAGGGACGAGTGGATGCAGCGTGTCCTTCGTGGACAGTGGTCCCACGACTCCTGCGCTGTTTTCAGAAACCCCTGCGATGGATGTGGGCGTTTAAATAAAAAAATAATAGCTAGTCGCCATATTGCCCGCATGTAGGGCAATATGGCTTTTTTATAAACTATTTTTAAATTAATTTATTTTTAGTTAATGAATGTGATTTATTATTTTTATTTAATTTATTTATGTTACTGTTTTGTCTAGTTTATTTAAAAAAAAAATTATTAAACAATGTTGTTCATAGAAAAGTTATTTCAGATTGAAATTTTGTGGGCCATAATGCCCGAAGTTACCCTATGTAAAAACTCTTAAGCTGAAGTTAGAGAAGATGCACAATGATCCAGGCCACAGGGAAAAAGTTCATTAGATACTGAAAATGTTTAGAGCGACACCCTTGGATGCTATCCGGTCTACCAAGGAGTTACCAAAAGCTGTTCCACAAGGTGAGCGAACGTGTAACAGCTCGTTTTTTTTTATATTATATTTTTTTTTTTTTTATCCGAGGGTAGGTGAAAATCTTCCAAAGACACTATGAGAATAGCAAACGCGTTCTCATAGTAGTGTCAGATTTTTACCTTCTAAATATTGTTAGATACTGCAACGAAGATATAACTTATCAAGCAATTTTTTCTATCATTAAATAACAACTTTTGACAGGTTACTTTCCAATGAAAGATCCTGCGTGTTCCGCAAATTGGACGCGGTTAATCTTATCTTGCCAAGTCGAACGGTTTCGTTCTTTGTAGTCGGCGCAATAAATTGCTCTCGTCCAAGATTTGTCGGACTGTATTGTTGATATGTCCGATTAGTCGGTTTCTATGCTTTCTCGCGAAGCTTCTAGTTTCAGCTTCGATTGTTGGAATTCCGAGATCCCTATGGATATCGTCGTTTCTCATATACCATGGTACTTGTACCATTTCTCTAAGCAGTTTGTAGAATATTGGCATTTGTTTTCTTGGTACAACCCCAAAGTTGTATACCGTAGGTCCACACCGGCTTTAGCACTTGCTTGTATAAATGCAGTTTGTTCTCAGTACTGAGCTGGGAATGTTTTCCGAGTAACCAGTACATTTCTCTATATTTGATATCGAGTTCTTTACGTTTCATTTTCCATTTCTAACACGGAAGAATCTATTCCCGAGATATGATTCTAGAATATCATATACCTAGACTTGCGGGGAGAACTTGTCGTAATTTAAATTTCAAGGCGTCGTGCCACACCTTATCAAAGGCTTGTGAGACGTCAAGGAATACGCTTGAGCAAATCTTTTTTTCTTCAAATGCTTTCTCGATTCTCGATTACGTCAGTAGTTCTATGTACTTGGTCAATCGTCGAATTCTTGGTTCTGAACCCAAACTGGTGGTCAGGGATAAGATTATTGTCTTCAATAACCGGACGGACAGACCGAACAGAATTTTGCGACCCACTTTTTTGAGTTTCTCTATCATCGTAATATTCTGTGGCCACAAGCCATAACCGCCTAAGTCGGTTTTTTGTACTTTTCAGGAGAGCAGTTTGAAGTTTAAAATGAATGCTACCAATCAGAAAATATTTTTTTAGCATAATTGTTTCACAAAATTAAAGGTATTATAAGTCTTCATAAATTGGATTTTAACATTATGTCTCAAAATTGCCTATTCAATAGTTATTAACAAAAAGAACACCTAAGCTATTATGCCTTATTCAATTTTGTAAATTCCAAAAACCTAAGTCAACGTAGGCGGTTATTCTTTGCGATTAAAATGAAACACAAATAACCTAACTGAACTTAGGTTGTTTTGCCCTGTATTATAATTTAAATAAAGTGCACGACTGGGTCGAACGAAACTTTCTCGATACTAGACCAAAGAAAACAAAATCCTCTTTTACATATTCATCTCATATGGCAGAGTGATATAAAATAACAATATAAGTTTTAAAAGGTTAAAGCTCTCAGTAACTGGCAATGTCGCAAGCGTCTACTGTACTATTTTATAAGGTCTTACTCCTCACTCGATTTTTGAGTACAGGACAAGCGTACCCAGTAGCAGTTTCTGTTTTTGAGTGCTTCGAATTGAAAATTAAGGACACAATAGTTGTGAAAACATCCATTTGACTCTAAGTTTGCATTTTGGTGAAAATCGTTATTGCCGTTTAAGTTAACTAGACAAAACTATATTTTTAAAAAATTTCTCTCTTCATAAATCCATTGTACGATAATATAGAGAAAAACTGAGGTTGCTATTAAGTTATAAATGACCACATTACCTTAGAAATTAATTTTTGATACAATCGTATAGACCGTTTTCGAGATATGTCGAAATTTCAAAAGTTCCGTTGCTCGAATTTTTAGCCAAAAACTGGGTACGCAGTCATGGTAACCTCACCTACTTAAGCTTAAATATCGATTTTGGTTGAAATCGTTAGAGCCGTTTTCGATCAAATCAAACTGGTACGAAAATGTTGTATGGGAAGTACCATTAATATTGAGGTTACATTGAAAAAAAAAACACCTCCCGAACTGTAAGCCCAAAAACTCCAAATCCGAGGTTTGAACGTAATCCGGGAAGCCGTTTAGGCTGTAGGCCCGTGGAAGGACGGACAGACCGGACAGAATTTTGCGACCCACTTTTTTGAGTTCCTCTATCATCGTAATATCAGAAATGATTAAAATCTCGAATTTTTTTACGAAACCAATATCTTTCTCTTACTACGTAATGGAGAAAGTTAAAAATATAGCTCCTAAGTTGAGTTAGGTCGTTATTCCTAACCGAAATTTTTTTTTCTTGAAATACGTATTGACTTAGGCTGTTATCTACCGTTTTAATTACTACCATGTTTAACACAAAAATAGTCTAGATGAGTGGTAAAATGTAGATTTTAAAAATACTATGTACTTATACACTATAACGGAATTGAATTTTGTCGTTTCATTCTAAGTTGACCGGTGATCCTGTCCTGAGCGATATTTTTTTCGATTTTTTTTTTTTTTTTTTTTTTCTCCGAGGTAGGTGGAAATCTTCTGGAAGACACTATGAGAACACACGGGGCGTGCTCATAGTAGTGTGAGATTTTTACTCACTAAAACCACCTCCATAAATTTTCTTTTGTACTGCAACTAAGTTATGACTTATCAAGCAATTTTTTTATCACGAAGTTTTACACGTTTGGCAGTCAACATTCCGGCGAGAGTTCCTGCTCGTTCCGCAATTTTAACGCGGTTGAAAATTATCGGGCTAAGTCCGAAGGTTTAGTTCGTTGTAGACGCCGCAATAAATTTGTTTCATCGAGAATTTCACGGACCGAGCTATTAATATGTCCTAATAATCGATTTCTATGCTTTCGAGCGCATACTCTCTATGAAGATCTTCATTTCTAATGTACCACGGTGCACTGACGAATGATCTTAGCACTTTGTTTTGAAAAGTTTGTAAAAAGTTTAGATTTGTTTCGCTGGTACAGCCCCATAACTGTATACCATATGTCCATACAGGCTTCATCACTTGCTTATATAATAAAAGCTTGTTCTCGAGGGTAAGCTTGGAATGTTTTCCGAGTAACCAATAAAGTTCTCTATATTTGATTTTAAGTTCTTCGCATTTTTTCCTTACATGCGGTTTCCATTTTAATTTGGTGTCGAGAGTCATTCCGAGATATTTGGCCTCGTTTGCGAACGGAACTTGTACCGTATTTATAAATACAGGCAAGTTATTTGTTCTTTTGTATGTAAAATCAACGTGGACCGATTTCGTTTCGTTAAGAGCGATCCTCCATGATTTTGTCCATTCATAGACATTAAGCGCGCCTTGTAATACTTTGTTTGTTTCTTTGGTCGTTGTACCCACTGCTAGTATAGCAGTGTCATCGGCAAAAGTAGCTACGGTAGTACCTTCTATTTGCGGAATATCACGCGTAAATAGCAGATACAGGAGAGGCCCAAGGACGCTTCTAAATCCGAACTGGTGGTCGGGTATAAGACGGTTTTCTTCTATAATTGGTTTTAAGCGTCTGAGTAATATGCTCTCAAAAACTATGAAAATAATTGGAAGAAGCGAGATGGGTCTGTAAGACTTTTTTTCATTCGGTGGTTTGCCTGGTTTTAGAACCATTATGACTTCCGCGACTTTCCATTGACTCGGGATGTATTGTAGTCTGATCGCGGCGTTTATAATGTGGAGAAGCTTAGATAATGCTTTCCGAGGTAGCATTTTTAGGAGTTCACCCGTGATCAGATCATAACCCGGGGCTTTTTTGGGCTTAAGTTCCTTTATTACTTGTCCGAGCTCGGTGTGTGTAGCGTTTATTACTATATTATTTTCAGATGTTCGTCTGTCTGACGCATAAATATTTCCATCAAGCGCTTGACCATCGAACGGCTTAAAAGTTCCTTCTAAATGAGCGGCGAAAATATCCGCCTTCTCTTTGTCGCTTTTTGCCCAAACATCTTGGGTTATCTTAATAGGTGGCCCTGCGATCTTCGGCCTTTTTGTAGCTTTAATAGCCTTCCAGAGCGAGTAATTGGACTCTTTTTCAGCTGTTAGGCTTTCGAGGTAATTTCTAGCCTCGTCATTTTTAAAATCTTTAATCGACTTTGTTAGCAAGTTAGTAAGACGATTTAAGTTCGCTTTAATTTTTTATAAATGTCTCAGTCGTTGTTAAAATTACCGGAGAATGATCAGAAGAAAGGTCAAAACATTCTTCAACTTTAATACGATTGGCGGGTAGTCCTTTTGTAATAAAGAAATCAATCAAATCAGGTATTTTAGCGACATCAGTCGGCCAGTATGTTGGTTTGCCTGTCGAATGCGAATCGCAATTGTTCTGCATACACACTTCGTAGAGTATTTTTCCCTTTCGCGATATGCATCTAGATCCCCAGAAACTATGTTTGGCGTTCAAATCACCTCCAATTATAAAATGTTGTCCGAGGGAATTGATTAGGTTCAGATAATCATTTTTCTCTAGCTTGCATCGTGGTGGGCAATAGATAGAAGATATTTTTAAAAATGCATTTCGATATTGGACCTGTACAGAACTCACTTGCATTGTTTCGAGTTCTAATTGTAAATCGATTGAGTGGCCGATACACTCCTTTATATACAATGATGCTCCACCTCTAGCCTTATTCGACGGGTGAACGGCGTGGTAGTCAATGTAACCTTTGATCTATAGATTTGATTTCTCCTTTATATGGGTTTCTGATATCAAACATATATCGATGTCTTTTTCCCTTAAGAACAATTCTAGCTCTCCGAGTTTTTGCCAAAGACCGTTGGCATTCCACGTAAGTATTTTAAACATTCGCTTCATATTTGGTTGTTTTTCTGTCTCGAAATATTACTTTCGAGCTTAACTAGCCTGTTGACAATTAGTTTATTCGTTTTGCTTTGTTCCTCAAGTCTCGACAGAATAATCGAAAAGACATTGGAAACAGCGTCTGGTGGATTATTAGTTTGTCCACTACACGATGCTGCAGCTTGCGCGTATGTTGGGATATCTGTTTTTTGATGTACGATGTCCGATGGCGTTTCTGTTGCCCGTTTTCCTTTTTTATTGTTGGGCTTATCTAACTTTGCCGGTTTCGAGGTACTGATTGGCACGGTTTTAAGCCTTGGGTTGTTTCGTTGCTTCTGTGGCTTCATGGATTGCATCCGTCTTTTTTGGAGCTCCTTAGCTACTTCGCAGCCCCGATAATTTGCCGGATGGTTACCATTACAGTTAATACACTGCGCGGGAGCTTAATTATTTGAATTGCAGTCAGTCGTCAGATGACTACCGGCGCATTTTACACACCGTGGCTCTTTCTGGCAGTAGGTTTGCGTGTGGTTATATCCTTGGCACCGTTTGC
Organism: Cheilosia vernalis; assembly: GCA_949126925.1. NCBI lineage: Eukaryota > Metazoa > Arthropoda > Insecta > Diptera > Syrphidae > Cheilosia > Cheilosia vernalis. The sequence continues at coordinate 43,309,662 of OX421359.1, forward strand.
ACTGTGGAACCAATTTTTTGTTCTTACGCATAGGTTCAATTTTAACTACAATTAAGGATTGTTTTTATATCATAAACTTTTTTTAAGTCCTCAGTCTTATCGAAGGTTAGTATAAAGAGCGGAAGACCATGGTTTACCATAGTTTCATTTCCCTCTTTATTCTGTTTTTCTCTTTTTACGATATTAACGGCATCCATAATTTTAAAGTGCCTGTCTCTTAAGTCATTTACTACATCATTTTTCGAACATGACGGGTGTAACCCTCTTGCCACGACGCGTATAGGTCTTTCTGACTTATTCTCATAAGAATACCATTCTACTTTGTCTGTATTTAATTTACGAGACAGTAGACGGTAACTTTCGGGGTCCTTGACGTTGACTTTCCACGCATTGTTTCTAAGTGACGTTACTTTGTAGTGTGTAGGCAACAAATTCTTTAACATGGTATGCAACTTGTTATAGTCCGCTATACCGATTACATTAATTGGCGGTGGTGGCCGCTGTTTTGGTTTTATGACTTCAATATTTGATAATTTCTCCCGATTCATTATTTCAGGAGAGGATACAGCTTTCCTTTTTTTGCCCGGTCTTTTTTTTTAGCAACCAATCGGTTTCGTGACGAAGTTCTTCTTCATCCGTTTGGTATTCAGTTTTTTTGGGATTGCTTGAGTTAGGGTTGGACTCATCCCGTACTTTCGTTGAGTTCTTAATAGCCATATTTTCGGCTTTAAGATGACTAATTTCTTTCCGAAGCTCGTCGCATAGCCGTTCCATGTTTGAAAGCCTTGTTTTAAGCTCGTCGTTTTCGTCCTTAAGGCTTTTATTTTGCACTGGGTCTCTATCTTCTGGAGTAGGCACTTTTGTTGCCGTTGAGCTCCTAGAGACGCACGGATAAGTTTGAGATGCCGATGGTGGTGATCTCGTTACCCTTCGGCTTTTTCCGAAAGGGTTACCTGAACGCAATAAATGGCTCTCCCCAGAATCCGTAGAGCCGACCTCCGAAGAGAGTGGATTTTCCAGTAAATCTGGAGTACCACCTGGGGTATTATTTCCTCTAGTTTTGTTCATTGCATTAGTTTCATAAAATAACTTTTTTGTAGAAAGTTAAGGAAAACTATTCTTTGGTGATTTCAGCCGCCCCTCTGGAGTCAGACGCTGACCGGTGTGCCGCACAATATGCATCAGACGCTCCTGGATTTAAGATTTAGTTTCATCTTACAGTTATGAACTTACTGCCAAGGGTGGCCCTACCAGGAGTACAAAACTCCAGACAGTATCGCTCATACCGTCATTAAGACTACTTCTTCAGCTGGATTTTAGTCGCCTTCTACGACAGGCAAGCCTTACCTCAGGGCTATTCTATCCCCGTCCCTGATTTTTTCGATTTAATCTACTTTAAAAAAATCAAGCTCTAGTTTAATTATTCTTCCAAATCCAATAAAAATTTATAAATTTAAGGTTATTCAGTTCAGCTCTAGAATTAAAAATTATGAAAAAGAAACGCAGCATATCAAAGTTTAGCGCATAGAAACCATTTTAATTGGAATTTAATAGAAAAGAAATTATTATGATATAGTGGATTATAGCCGCTGTACCGGTCTCTGAGTTGTATAAGGAATGGCAGCCAACTTCATGTTGGGCGCGGTCATTATCACTATCTCTCTTTATGTACATCCTATCTGCATGCTTAAGATATTCTTTCAGTCTATAATTGTAAACGTTTGGAGTAGGCCATCTTTCTTGAGTTGGTGACAAATAAAAATAATTATCGACAGACTAGAATCGGCCTTTTATTTTGGACTACAATAATGATGTATTATTACAAATTCGGAAGTTCAATTTATAGCCAGTAGTAAAATTAAAATCACATTCGCTTTTATTCTAATACCATGTTCCCACCAACGTGATTTAGCTCATATGATTTATAAATCACGAAAGGCGTCTCCACCGAATTTTACGTGATTTAGTTTGACATCCAGCAGAAAGAATTCGTCCACTTCGGAGAGGGTAGTTTTTTATTTTCGTTGTTTTTCTTTTGTTATCACACCTCTGCCAAAAATAAAACAATTTATGATTGTTGTACTTAATAAAAATACCAAAATATACCGAAACAAAAAGAAAATTGAATTTGGGATAATATTTTTGACATTTGTGTTGTTTTTTTTTTTTGTTTGTTGAATAACATTGAATTGAATTGAAAGCGCTGCAGGTATGTTCGATTTTATTTTGTGTGGATTTGCGATGACAGATACGTAATTAAGAATTAAACACGTCTAAATCACGTAATTAGTAATCACGAAAATGTATGGTAAATCACGTAATTTATGAGATGATTTAGCTAAATCAAGTGGATTTAGCTAAATCACGTTGGTGGGAACATGGTATAAGCCTCACATCTAAACATCTTCTTCGTTATCCGTTTCTGTCAGGATGAGTATTCAGTTCATCCATATTGGTGCGAAGGTTGTCGTAAAAGGTATGGAACTCGGAGTTGATGAACTGCTTCAGGAAAACTAAATCTCTTTTCTTTTCCAGCGAGATACACGGAACTTCATCAATTTTTTTAATTTCAGATTCGGGAATAAAGGAAACGCTTCTTTTCCCAATCTTAAGAATTTTAAAAGGAGCAGTACTAACTATCCAAAGACGTTTTGTAAAATACCTTATTAAGGTATTTTGTGTAGCGTAGCCATCTTACGGTATTCCACGTGAACCTTTCACCGTCTTCATTAAAACGTTTCCAGTTAAATTTTTGTTTGGAGAGATCAGAAAAATTAAGAAAATCATCCGATTTCATTTCTACAACTTCAATATTATGGCCCACCGTGTTAACGAATTGGTACCAGTCTCTCGGCACTTGGATTTCCACATTTGTTTTTTTTTTTCCTTTCAATTAATGCATGGTCACTGTCACATTCCATGTGTGGTGTGTGTGTCCTGGCTCGAGAAATTTGTGGTCAATGTAGTCCAGATTTTGAGTGTTGAATACCTTAGTCAGAAACATGGCAGCGACAAATGAATTCTTGTTCTGGCCAGTACACGAATCGCTATAAAAAGTAATTCGATTTGTATCTGCAGGTATCGTGTTTAGAAGTTTATACAGACAGGACGATATTTCGTTTCCACCCCGACGAGCCATACCCTCATGCCACATAAAACATTGAGCTTTATTAGTTTCTAGATCGTGGACGGTCAAATTAAAAGTCCATAGTTGCCTTTTATAGAAACTTATAGAGTTTCTTAAGAACGGGGTTGGTAGGCATTATACTGCAAATCGAAAGCAAACACCTTCATATCTCTGGAAGACATCGCTTCCATTTTGTCATCTCTCTTAGCTGCATAAGCCATTTCAGCCTTGTCTAAATGCATTGATTTCTTAACCACGAAAACAGTATTTTCTTCTTCATTTTGCGATACTTTAATTTTTAGGACAAATCCATCACAAGTATACATGTATCCACTTTTGGGGCCTTAAATTAAAGACCCATAGTCTTAAATATTTGGGAGTATTTTGAAAGGCTTAATGGATTGTCGAATTTTTCTTTATACAAAGCGTGCATAGAAGACAGACTAAGGCTAGCATGTAAATATTTTTTTGATGTATCGCGTCGGCTGTAATGGCTTTCGTAGGCAGGGAATTCTGAAATATGTAGCTTAACCTCTTCTTCTTTTTTTGAGCAGGTTTTATTAATAGGAGTGTGTTCACCTCGATGATCTCTGAATGACACTATGGGACAGCCTATCTTTTTACGTGTAACTGATTTAGCGAAACTATCGGTCTCATCGAAACACTGTAAGAAATGTTTTCTGCATACACCTATAACTTTACCGTCAAATTCTAATAGTATTTTCTCTTTTTCGTTTTCACTCATTAGAGTTAACCAGGGTATCACATTTCTTACTTTCCACTCTTATTAGAGACCCGATATACAAAATTCGTCTATCATAAGACCCTAGCGACCAATAGTGCTTAAAAAGTGATTGGATTTTATGAAATGCAATTTTTTCTTTGCATTTGTTTCTGCACATGCCAAACGGTATACATTTTCTTGGGTTAATCTTTTTGCCAGATATCGTATCATAGGACTTTCCATTATTTCGTAACTAAGACCGAAGTAACTTATTTTTTTTTTTTTTTTTTGTGTGACCAGCGCGTTCTCTAATTGAGTTCCTAGTCGATTAAGTTCCTCATTTTCACGAGAAACATTCAACGAAGACTGACTATCATCATCATCACTACTCAAAGATTCATTGAAATCCGGATCTTTAACAGAATCATCCGAGTTTTCCCAGTCAGGTTGTTCATAGAAATTATCTGCAGATTCACCAATTTCTTCAATTAATTTTGGCTCAACTAGAAAACCCAAATTTATTACACCTGGACCTAAAACGTTTAAATATTATGTTGAGATTTGGTTAACATACGTAAAAGTTTAAAAACCAATATTACTTTTAAGAAATTCGGGATCAGAGTAACTTGTTTGGGTTTCATTTCGTACATTAGGCTCATAATTATTTGGCAATATATCATATGAACGACAGTCTTCTTTCAAGTCAATATTATTTGTGTGTTTTTTTTCTCCATTGTTGATGTTAGCTTAATATAAGTAAATCTTTAATTAGAAACAGCATTGCAAAATACTTAAAAGATATTTCATACCGGTATCAATGTTTTCATTTTGAGTCGGTTCTATTTCATAACCCCTGACATTTTCTAGAATAACGTAAAAATTAAGGTTTAATTGTTATTTTTTTTTTTTTTTTTGTAAAGTTAATTTATTTTATTTCCAGTAGAATTTATCCATAATGGATATATAAAATATAAATATAAAATAAATAAATATAAAAAATATATTTTATTAAATTCAGTTATTTGAAACATGAAATTAGACTAAACCAGAAATTTGTAAGAGAATCTGAAAACTGAAACAGAAGCATTGTCTTAGAAGCAACTCTATTGTTTTGAAACATGACATTTAACTAGAGCCTTAGATATGTACCTTGTATAACGATCATTTTAGAGTAATACATTTATTGAAGGCACAGAGTTTTCAATTGTCAAAAAAAAATGTATGTCTATTATGATAATTCGTGAGCTTCCAATATATTTTTTGCTTTGGATTTCTTTATTGTTATAAAGACGAATATTAAATATTAATATTAACAAACCTTTGGCTTTGGCGCGTTCTGTTAAGATTTTGGCCAATTTTAAAATTTTTTCAGCACGAGACGACATTTTTATCACTTTAACTTCACTTCACTTTATTTCACTTGCAACTACACTCAACGGCCAGACTGAAGTTATGAGCCACGTTTTCCAATATTTTTTCTGCAATTTATTTAGGAATAACAGCCTAAGTCGACCTTGGCAGTAAAATTTCAATATATAAATTCGGAATAAAAGCCTAACTGCAAATAAGTCGTTCGGATTTAATTTTTCAAATTTGGAACAACGACCTAACTCGACTTTAGATGGTCGTCAAATAAAACGTTATTTTGGAATAACAGCCTAAGTCGAGTTAGGAAAATTAAATAATTGATTTTGATATGGAATAACAACCAAACTTAACTTTGCTTTTTTGAAATAAATTTAGATTTCGATATTCTTCTCAATAAAAATTCCTTATGTCGACTTAGGCTGTTATTCCAAACTACAAATTTTAAAAATAGAAAATGAAGGGCAGACAAACTCAATTTAGGAAATTAACGTTATAAAAATCTTAAATTTACTCGTGTTAGGCTTTTATGGTAAAATTAAGCTGAAGTAAAAGTGACTTAGGCTGTTAGGTTTTAAGTGGATAACGTCTTTAATAAGCATGATAAAAATATGAAAAAAAATTGTACTAGTACACTTAAGCATTCTTAACACGATGGCATCAATAACTCAAATTCGTCCTAGCTCGAGTTAAGTGGTTATGGTTTGTGGCCACAAATATCAGAATTGTTCGAAATTTTGTAGGTACCTAGTAACATAATGTCATCTATACAGACAATCTACGTATTTCCTACAACAGGAACTGGAAAACGCAAAATTCTTTTTTTCGTTATCCTACTTTATTTATTAACAGGGAAGAAACCCCAACAGTTGTCAGTTTAAATGTTATTGATCCTACCTAATAGGGTACCTATTAATTAATTAATTAATTATATTCAAAAGAAAATTATATAAGTCTAAAATTTGACATACAATTTCGATACAATTATGAAAACCCTAAAAATAATGTGAATGCATAGGCATACCTACCCCAACAAGAACATTAAAATTGTATCCCCATATTGAAATGTTTATATCGCAAAGAGGTACCTTTTCAGCAAAACGAATCCAAAACCAAATCGGCTGCTCTTCCCAACAAAAACCATCATGCATTACATCACCGAATATTTCCTCACTGCACATCCCCCCGCCGGCGCACAATCATAAGGCATTGACAATACGAAAGAACGAAAGACGACATTTGTCCTTCCGCTTTCCTTTTACCTTGTATCCTTTCTTTCCTTACCCTTTAACCCACTGTTCAGTGTGGAATTAAAATATACCTGCCCCATAAAGCATCACGCTGCGCACATGCCTTTCTGCGTGCGGTCATAATTCAACTAAGGGCCGATTTTTCAATAGTCAGATAGGCAACCAGATAGGGGTTAACTGTCAGATAAGACATAAATCCATTTTTCAATAGTCGAATAGCAGCTTTTCGAAGAATATAATAGCTAACTGTCTCATAAAGATATCTGCCCCTTTGTGAGACGGATAAAATATAAATAAAAGTCGGCGAACTGTCAAATTGGAAAATCTTATTTTACAAAGTTTTTTTTTTTGGGGGGATTTGTTCCTATTGTAGAAATGGATTTGTTCGAGATTATTGACGATATTGTTATCGAAGAAGAGGACCTAGAAACAATTACTCCAACCCAACGAGGAAACAAAGAGTAGTGAGAAAGAGACCTAACCATTATGTACAATGGGAAGATGCAGGTTTCAAACGAAGATTCAGGCTCCAAAAAGATACTAGCCAGTACGTACTTTCCATGATAATAACTAAAATCGTACACAAAACAGAAAGGTTGGCTATAAACACTTGAATTATTTTGATTCTTATGACGTTCACACCTTTATTTATTTTAGAAACCAATGTGTTCCACCTATGATACAGTTGTTGATTGCTCTGAGGTTTTATGCTACAGGAAGCTTTTATATTACTATAGGAGACTTTGCGGGTGTTAATACTTCAACAGCATGCAGAATCGCAAATTTAGAATATTTGCCACTGAAACTAAAACTGCTAATGATTATATAGAAGTAAACTCCTGCAGAAGGAAATGGAATAAAGCATCTATTCGAAATGCTGACTAGCAGGTATGCTAGAAACCAATAAAAAAAGGACAAGGATCATAAACACTTGTAGATCCTTTTACAAGTGTCATAAAAGGAAGAAAAAATAACTAAAAAGATGAACTATTCTAGATCCTTTTACAAGCACCACAAACATAAAAACTACTGGAAGTATGCAAAAAGGATAATAAACTATTATATATCCTTTTTCGGACATGCAAATATATAAGACAAAGGGTGATTAGCAAAAACATACAAATTTTTAAATCCTTTCAGAATGATCGTTACTTATTACCTATATATAGCATAGACAACTACTCTTACATTCATTATTCTTAACAGACGTCAAGCTTTGAACATGACTATCTTCTATGCTTTAACACAGCATATAGTCAATCCATCTGTCTCACTCACACAACTTTACCTTCGAATAGTTTTCTAGCTTTTATTTTATGATTGAAAAACTCAAAGTTTATATCTAGCAGATAAAGAGTGAAGTAAATTTAATCGTTAGTTAACAATCAGGCGATTTATCTGACCCTAAAAGTAGCATTCATTGAAACAAAAAATCAACCACTTTTCGAATGAGGTGTGGTGGGTTTTTGTTTTCACCATCGATTTGTTGGACGATCTTTGTTGGACCAACGCAAAAAGTACAGCATTTTACTTATCTGTGGTTATACATTTTAGTTTTAGTTTTAGAATACAATATAGACTGTAAATAGATCACTCTCTCACAACGTTTCTAAATAAACACAAAACAACCAAATCACATTGGAGAATTAGATGTCTTTAAGGTTGTTCTGCGGGGAAGCTAGAGAGTATTGTTTATAAATTATATCAACTCATTTTTGTATCTAGTTTTAAGATCTCGTTCAAAATGTGCCTTTTTCTACAGCTACTACGTAAACTTTGTATTTTCTCTCGATATTTAACAAGTATAAGCCGGCTTTACACTATGATGTGTTGTTGGGGAACCGCGTTATATTTTAAACATGTTCATTTTAAAATCACAGTTTCTTTAAGACTATTCACATGAGCGCGAATTGCGAACAAATGTATTTGATTGTATTTATGAATTGAAAATTGATTTTTATACTACCACCAAGCATTAAATTAAATTAACCTAAAGTTTAACCTAAAAAAAAATCGGATTCTCAATCCATTGAAATAGCTCAATTTACAATAACAGGAATTGAAAATTCTTGCAGCGAACTGTCACACTTTATTCTCAATCCACATAAAACATTCGCGGATCCACAAACCCACGAATGAAAAAATTCTATCGAAGTTAACATTGAATAATGATTACAGTGATTGAAGCCAAAAATATTCGCTTGTTCGCAGCTCGTTCGCAATTGGTTCTCATGTGAATAGTCCTAAAATGTGAATTTTCCAACTAATTAAAAGGAACAACAAATTGTAGTGTCCTCGAAAAAGGTTCCAAATTGTCGCACAACGGTCACGAAGGAATTTTGTTTTCATCCGACATCCTTCACGCTACTTAAAAAGGTTGCGTGCGGGAAAGCTCACATGGAATTTCCAGGAACAAAGCGATATAAGAATAGGAAACATTGGAAGTTGTCAGTTCGCGATATCCCTCACAAATTTTTATAATCCGCCTATATGTGAACCCTTTCCGACACCGCCATTGCGGAAAAAACCGCACAAAATCAAGGAACTGTTTTATTGCCTGTGCTTATCTTAGGGCCACTTGCACCAAACTCATTTGACAACTGTTTAGTCCTATTCGGCAGATTAGGTTAAAATTGCGTTGCACGACGACACTTATTCATCTATCCATGGATAAACTATTAAATATTTTTCCATTTTCAAAAGGCTGGATAGTCGTGCCCAAACGTCAAATAGTAAAATTAAAAAAATAATATCGACAGTGGATTTGTTTGAAGAATTTATAAATTTCATTTGTATTGATATTTATAACGAAGCAACATTGGAAAACAAAATCATTTTGAAAGTTAAATTTTTGTATTGATTTTTTATTGTTGCTTGAATTTTTTTTATCAATTACATATACCGATTTTGTTACGTTCAAATTCCAATTCATTTCACAATTCAAAATATTTTTCCGTTAGTAGTGTACAAATTAATAGTTATAATCTAAGGTTACTTATCCAGAAGGAATCTTGATCTTGTGCAACGCAAAGCAGGGGATTATCTATTTATTTGTTTATCTTGGGTTAGCTATTCAGAAGTTTATTAAGTTATCCAGTAACTTGGTGAAAGTGGCCCTTAAACCAAAAAAAAAATTATAAACAATAAACGTAACTTAATTGCCTCTCAGGCAGACGACATTAATATGTCATGCTTATATAATTGTTTATTATTAGTAAAAACATTCAATTGTATACTTATAAATAATATGAACTAAACATAAACACTATGGCGCAAAATTATAGTAGGATAAAGCCCACTTTATGATTATTTTAGTACGTGACAATGTCCGTATTAGTATTTTTCTAATTATAGTCGACAAAATACCCACTTTATAGTTATAACCTGGTAATAAGTTTAAAACCAACAAAAGTACATAGGCGAAAAATTATAGTCGGATAAAGCCCACTTTATGATTATTTTAGTACGTGACAATGTCCGTATTAGTATTTTTCTAATTATAGTCGACTAAATACCCACTTTATAGTTATAACCTGGTAATAAGTTTAAAACCAACAAAAGTACATATTATCCCTTAGTATAGACTCTGAATCCTCTCCCATCTGTCATTTCTATTGAAAAATTTGAATTTGAAATTTTTTTTTTCCAAAATTTTGAAAGAAATGTTCCCAGGACATTTATACTTTTTAAGATCTCGAAATGTTTAAATATTTTGTGTTTCGAAGAAAAGCAAAATAAAATCCGAGCAAATCCTTTTTAAGATTTTGATTAGGAAGATTGCCTTCCAGCTACAGATTCAATAAAAAAGTTTTCATTCCATTCCTGTATTTTTAGTTTTTTTTTGTTTTTTTTTTTCTCTTTTGCTGTCATTTCATTAAAAATTGCTTAAGGAGAATTCCCCAAACTGTGTTTAGTTTCTCAAACTGTAAATTTTTCGGTCTGTCTGACAAAAATTTGCGTCGCGCCCGCTCTAAAGTTGGAACTAGTTGTAGGCAGGTTACATAGCGTTTATAATTTTCTAGAAAGTTAGGAATGGGCTTTGAAGTTGGAGTGGTGCTAGTTAGTATCTACTAATCTCTCCTAATACACGATGTCTATAATTTTGCGCCTATCTGTCTATCTATCTACTATTATTATTATTATTTTAAAAATATTAAATTTGTCAACGATTTAATTGTGATCCTAAAACCAACAACAAATTTTGACTCGAATCATCAGCCAACCCATAATTAATATTAAAGATATTCTAATAATATAACAACACTGTCTATGTCTATTCCATCAAAAGCTACATTTACAGTCTACATACTCTATACACTGATGTTAAGCGGCCTCTAGAGTCTAGACGCTCAATATTATTGTGAAATATGATGCACAATATTATTGGCTGGGCGCCCCAGAGGCCCAGACAGTGCAATCTTTTCCCAATAATTTAGTTGACCGCTGATATTTGTGTGGACAACATGTTGACTTATAGATACTGAAGTTTTACATTTTCACTCGCGGCAGTGGCGTAGCGAGGTGGGTGCACAAGGCCCGGGCGGCATTTTGCTAGGGGCGGCAATTTGGAGCTGCTACAATTTTTAAATATATAAAATCTATGAAACGGATTCTTTTTCCTGCCCAACAAATTTATTTACAAGGTTTAACAGCATTAACACTGCTTCACAGTAAGTAATGTGACATTCCTTGCTTAGCAACAACGCTTCTCTCTAGTAAGCAACTACATTTTACTACATTGCAGATATATACCTACTTCTCTGTTGAGTTCATGTTATTTTGTTTTATTTTGCTGAAACGTATTTGTGCGTACGTAGGTTTGTACCTACATACGTATTACCAAAAAATACCCAATTGTTTGTGCACCCTCTAAATAAGAAACAAATAATACGTTTTCAACTGGGCCCTTCCTGTCTTTTTAAAAAAAGCATAGCACTGCAAAAAGAAATTCAGTAGAAACTTGGTAAATTGTATCTAGAAATGTTACCAAGTTTATTGACATACATAATATGCGTACGAAAAACTGGTTGAAACCACGCGGCACTAACCCACGCTACGCCACTGACTCGCGGAGATGTTTCTTTATCGACACTTGAAATATAAATGAACAAATATGGTGCAATATTACCCACAGACGATACAATTTTTCTAAATTGCGCAAAAAATTTCAAAGCATTTTGATTTTCTACAATATATTGCACAACCTTGCAATATTATCTACAGACCAACAATAATATTGTGCAATATCAAATTTTGCACAATAATATTGAGCGTCTAGAGGCGCCTTTTAGCACGAAATCGTGGGATTTTTAGGAATCTAACAAAAAACATTCGAACTATAAACTTTTGCAGCAATTTCATTGAAAAATTTACATTTTACCACGAAAAAGTGTCTATAAAAAATTGACAATGTTAATTGTCTCTCATGAAAATTTTCTAATATACCAAAAATAGTCATAGTAATCTTAAAAATCTGCGATTTTAATACTTAAGGTTAATTTAATATAATTGTATTTCCGTGTAATACTAATTTTACTTCAAAAATTCGATAAATGAAGAGAGAATCCTAACAACACTGCCTATGCCTAATGATATTATTGCTTTGCTATTTATGTATTACACGGTGTCTCCAGCGTTGCCAAGTCATTTTGGCGTTTCAAAATTTTCAGCGTTAATTTTGACCCCTTGGGCACTGAAACAGCTCGAAAGTAGAGAAAATTAATAGAATTAAAAAAACCAACAACAACAAAATCATATTCATATTCAGTCATATGGCGAGTGCACTGTCAAATAAAAAAAATATTTCAATAAAACTTCAAAAATAATAGGTAGGTACATTTGATACTTTTAATTTGTTTTTCTTAATTGCCCCTGTGGTATATGGCTGCAAAGTATACAAAAATGCGGCGTGCAGCGGCAGCGTTAAAAAAGCACTAAAATATTTTGTTAAGCACTGAAAAAACGCCCAAGCGCTAAGTCAACTTTTTCGGCACTGAAATGGTATTTTAGGCACTAGATTTAACGCTGAAAGCACTGACTTGGCAACGCTGGGGGTCTCCACCTGCAAATTTTCTTTCATGAAATCTGTCAAATTTGGTCGCGTTGAAAGAACAATATGAAATGAAATGTAGGGTGGGCATTTCGTCTCATGAAATTTCATTCGTTGAAATCAAAGAGGATCTATAACTAGAGAGCCAACTGAGAGCAGAAACGGTACATTTGCCTACAAGCTGTTGTTTGGCTGCTGTCCTGCATAGGAATTTCTAAGTATTAGTGCCTGTACAAATCAAAGGAGCGCCATTGCTGCCGCACGCATACTTAGGAAATCCTATGTAGGGACTTTATGTCATTCGGGCGGCCATTATTATGGCGTGGGCGACTGTGTTCGGCATTTTTGGTGCCCATTAGTTACACGACGTTCACATCTCAGTTCAGTTTAAAAGTTTTTAAGTTTTATGAAATTGTTTTTACCAAATTTAATTTCTGATATAATTTTGTCAAAATGCCAAATACCTCAATAAAATCATGTTTTTTTTTTCGATATCTATCAGAAATCGATCTCATGACATTAATCAGAGAAAAATCAACTCAAACGATTTTTGCACTCTTATTAAAAGAGATTTTTTTGTAACTTCAAGTATCTATTGTAGGTATATTTTAAAGAAAACAAATTGTTTTCGTCGATTTTAATGCTTTTCATTTTGAAGTCATATTGAAACAAAATAGGTATTTTAACACAGTTTGGGGAAAGCGTTTGTTTTAATAGGTATGTTGTGGGGAAAAAGCTATTTTAGTTTCAGCATAATTTTTAATCTGTAAATGGTACATGAAATGGATAAATAATTTCAGTTTTTGTCCGTTTATAATACCTACCTACCTGATTATAACTATATGCGCATTTCATTTTTTCAGGTAAATTCCATAATAAAAGAAATCCTATATAGATCGCCTTTTACTTATGTGTTTTTTTAGCTTCGAACTCTGCAAAGAAAAGTAAAGTAAGATTTTCAGCACGCAATTAGAACAATTACTGAAAAACATACTTTGCTGAGTTCGAAGCTCAAAAAAACACGCCTATACTTAGAACAACATTACTTTTTATATTTCAAAAACACACACAAGTGTACTTGTTTTTGTTAATTAATAATTAAGAGGGACTTACAAAAACATCAGTGGACATTTTAAAATACAACATTATAAAATTTACAAAAGAATATCTATAGACACGATGGAACACGCAAGAACTTAAAATTAACAAAACCATTTGGATTGATACGTTCGATTGAATAATCCAATTAAACACCACATTATATTGTATTTTTGTTAGGATTTTAATCTTTAATCATTATTATATCCGAGAATATCTTTTTCATAAATTAGCATTTTTCTGTTCCTAAGTAACAACAACACATTTCAGTATTCACTCTAATTAAACCACAGAATTCCTAATCACATTTTGATTTTGTACAAAAATGGTGCTAAAAAAAAGAAGTTGAAAATACCCACCAAGTAATAGAAATTTATGCAATGTTTAGGAATATTTAAAACTAATGTGGTATTCGTTTGGGCTTCATCAGATTTGCCATCAGATTTCAGATTTCGTGTGCCTAATCGAACATAAAAACGTCACTTGCTCATTTTTGTGTTGATATTTGTGCGATTTGAATATGTGTAGTCTTGGAAACTTTTCTAAGCGATTTTTATTCACTACTTAAATTTTGTATTAAAACATAAGAAATATCCGTCCCAATTGATTTCTAAATATTAATACATAAATAATTTAGAAAAATAGATTCACCCGATGCAACGCCTTTCTTTGCTGTAGAAAAAATTCCTAAAAATGTAAACAAACTCCATCAGTTGTCAAACTCAAACGCACTTGTATTGGTAGATCTGAGAAAATATCTAGATTCGCAAAAGTGCTCTGAAATCTAAAAAAGATTGCTTTTGTTGTGTACCAAACGAACATAGAAATTGCTCTGAGAGTGCCCAATCGAATACCACATAAATCACTTTTGCTCTAGTGAAAACTTGGGTTTAACTTGCATGGTAATAACCTATTTTTGGAACAACTCCAAAAGGTAGCTGCATGAATTTTGCTGTCAAAAATATTTTTCATGTAAAGAACACTAAAAAAACCTGAAATGTGAATGGATGAACATTATTGTTGGCACCTAAAATGGATAGAGCACAAGTAAAGCTATCTAAAAAGACATACTCAACATATATTCCTTTTTTTTACATTTATTGTTATAAATTCATTTACAAATTGTTTGTTATTGAAAAAGTGCCACCCGGCGGCCATTAATAACACGTATTCACAACTCAGGGTTTTTTCACCGCGCCACCTCTCGCGAACGTCTGACAAACATCCGAGAGTATAACTGTCATGAAAGAGCTTCTCAATCGGCCCGTTTGGAATCGGCATAAAATTGTAGATCCCTTCCATTCGTTCCAAAAATTAAAAACTCACACAAAACGAATGGTTGCGAGAAGCTAGGCCCTGGGTCCCTACAGACCTGTTGCGCCAAAAATTATTATTATTATTATTATTATTATTCACAGACAGGAAAAATAAGAGAGCGCCAGAGAGGGCTCTCATTCAAAATTTGCGGGGTAAATCCGGGAGACGTAGGAAAGCTGTCAGTGGTCAGTCTATTTAATAGTTAGTTTATGGTTTCAGCGCTACGACCATTCGCCACTCAGCCATCGTGAAAATGAAAAACAAGTGTCAAACTGCACAGAAATTTCAGCCCCTTTCATGAAATCAATACCATGAAAGGAGATGTGAAATACTTTTCATGAAATTGGTTTTTTTCATGAAATTTGTGGTCTCCACGTGCAATCTGTCATTTCATGAAAATTTTCATGCTAAGAAAATTGCAGGTGGAGACACCGTGTAATGTGCGCCTGTGCGGTGTTGTTTTTGTTTCTACTTTATTTTGTTTTTCTTCTTACCGCCTCAGCACAATAGTTTGGATTTGTGTGTATTGTAGTGTTCCTTAAACATCGATAGTTTAATATTTCGATAGTATCGATAGTTTCGGAGTAAAACTATCGATAGTATCGATACTATCGATAGTTTTATATACATACGTTTTCTAAACACGGGGTTGTAAATTTGTTCATAATTTATTAATAAAAAAACATTTAAAAACAAACATATTTTATTAAACGAAGAAGACAAACCATCTTGATCATGAGAAGTTCTAGCGAGCATTCCCGACTGATGCTTAGGTACGCTTCAAGTGGTCGGAGAGATTACTCGTGTTACCAGAGTGCTTGTACTCCTTTTGGCACAAAGTACACTTAACAAATTTATTGTCACCTTCAACATACTTTCCACACAACCGATTTTTTACCTCGATTCATTTTTCACTACAAGTTTTCACTTTAAATTTCAAGAAATAACTTTACTATTTTATTATTATTGGTCAGTAAACTTGAACTCAACCCTAAGAACATCCACCTTCAAGTAATTTGCATCTACAAAGTTAGAAAACACGCAGCACTTGCAGCACTACCTACGATTGCAAATGCTACCATAGGATATGCACATATGTATATGCAAAAATGTTTTATTTGTTGACACAAGAAAAAACATAAAACCTATGTACAAAAAACAAATTTCCAAATCACTTTCACCAGCGTCAGCGGCCACTTGTTGTTTCGTGGAAGGGTTAAAAGAAGGTCATACTCCCATATGCACATTGCGCACAAATAGTCGCACAAACGCAATTTGCAATAAAGAGGCTACCTCTCTTTTGCAAAGTTTTGTTATATTTGGTTCTTTTTTTATTACAGCATCATAAACCAGATGCATACCTAGACCGATGTCTAGACACTGCAAAATATTACCGAAGCAGCTGTGGTCAAGAAATGTTTTAAAAGGACTCGCATTTTGTAATTCATTATAGTTTAACTAAAGTCGCTTACCTTTTTTTCAGTACAAAAGAAGTACTTCTTTATTCGTAGAAAAGTAGTTCTCCTACTAACGAAGTACTTCTCTTCCGTACATGTTTCACATGTTTTATTAGTACTTCTACTTTTGCTACGAAAATGTGCTCATATATGCATTTCGATAGTATCGATAGTTTTTTTGACTATCGATGTTTAAGGAACACTGGTATTGTTTACCCAGCAGCAGCGTTGCCACAAAGATACAATTGTATCAAAAAGATACATTTTTGCTTCCTTGCAAAGGATTTGATACTCAGATATTCAATTAGATACATTTTTCAATTTTCAAATAAGTCTGCAAAATCTCCCCTTTTCATATGTTTTAATTTTTTTTCAGACTTATTTTGAATCTGTACCAATATCAATATCAATATACATCAAAATATTGATTATTGGTCCCAATGGAACATGAAAAGTGATTTAGAAAACGATATTCTCTTTTGATACATTTGATACATTTTTGAGTCTCGAATTTAGATACTTTTGATACATTTTTTTAAAAAAATAGATACATTTTTCAAAAAGTCAACGGCAACGCTGCCCAGCAGCCACGCGCCGCACGCCCGCACGCTCGCACCAACTCAATTCAATACTTCATGAATAAAAAAGGCTTTAAAATCACCATCGCCAAGCCGCACCCGCAGCACTTGCCGTCAGTGTTGCCAGATGAAAAATCTGAATATCTTGTTTTTCCGAGATCAAATATCTTTTTTTCAAGATTTTTTCAAAAAACAAAAAAAGTTGCTTTAAATAAAGCTGACATTTATTTTTTCGAAAATATTGTACCCAGTAGGTATAACATAAATATCTATAAACAAATTATTTCTAGCCGAAAGCCTCTGTAGCTAGTGCTGAAAATTTATATTAATATTGTAAATTCATTTTACTTATTAATAAATAATAATAATAATAAATTATTTCTCATAAATTATTGTTTTTGCTTTTTAAAATGTTGGAATGTATATAATTATACATATTTGAATTAAAAAGACTTCATTGGTGACATCAAGATCATGGCAATTCACTTCATTAAAGCGCAACAAATCCTTTGTTAATATTTAAATTTCAACTGTTTTAGTATTCAAACGATTACGAATTTTAGTTTATTTAAACTTACAGCTGGAAAAATTCTCTCTATATTTGCAGACGAATGTGGGAAGGATAAAATATTGAAAATAAACACTTTTCAGGTTGGATATGCGAACGTTCCATCCTCTGTTCTTACTCCTAAAACATTTTTCCTAAAACATACTACATCATACTACATCCGTTATTTCATCAAATTTTGTCTAGTTTAGTCGAGTATCGTTCGTAAATGTCAATTAATCACTTAAAACTGAAACTGAAACAGAAACATAATCCTATACATTTGCAACAGAAACAGAATAAGGAACAACATTTTTTTCAGCAACAGAATTTAGCGACAGAAAAATGGCTGTCAGACAGAACGTAAACAAGTCTATATTGATTGTTTCTGTTGCTGCCAGCAAGCCGCAATTCGACAATTACCTTCATGTATAATTTCCTTACTTTAGAGTTGATGGCAACGTAAGTAAAACCGAAGTTGTGCATGTACTTTGTTCAAATCACATTATACCTACTTAATAATGGAATTAATAGAAAACATTTTCTTGAATAGAAAAATTGTTTTAATTTATTAGATTTAAAAAAATTATCGATTTTGAAAAATCTTGAAATTTGATGAATTTGAGGTCAAAAGTCTTGTACATATTTTGGAGCTCAAAAATCTTGAAAAAAAAGATATATCTTGTAATCTGGCATCGCTGCTTGCCGTATCGCCGTCGCCGTATGCCGTTGCCCTTCCTTCTTCCTTGTCGCAATACACGAAAAGGAAAACAAAAGCAAACAAGAAATCTCTCCAATCTCCACACGCCGGCGACCGACAAAACCAAATGTGTTGACCTCGTCGCCGTCGCGTCGACAACCCCGAATTTTGGTTTTTAGGACACTTAACGAAACGACACGCCATAATTTTACAATTAATTTTTTCTCGATCTGCTTCTCATTAAATTTTAAATCAGTCATTTTGCACTTCTTAGGTGAACAGGTTGCAGTTGCTCACAGCTTTAATTTCAAAAACTGGCAGAAACATACTAATTTTAGAAGGACAAGCAAGATGAGCTTCGTCGAACTTATTCATGGCAGCTTTTTCGAAACGTACCAGCAGAACGGTACGAAGTTTTTAAGGAATAACCGTTCTCTGCCACAGAATATTCTCCAGGATTTATTCAAGTGCGCTGGAGAGGTCAGTTGTTTTCTCGTCCATACAAACGGGGCTTGTCGTCTATATTAATTTTTCAGATTTTCCTAAGCGGAATTAGCGAAAACTGCACAGCAGAACAAATTGTGGACGTTGCTTGCGAGTTAGGCGAGTTGTATTTACTACGTTTTAAGGTGAATTTTGCCGGGCAGTCTAGAGGATTTGCCTATATGCAGTACACAAATCACGCCTTGATGAGCACGGCCATTCGAAAGTAAGACTAACAGAAACAGTGGTGGATGTATATACTGATTTTTTTACTTGCAGTCTTCCCGGATTATTTGCACTCAATGGATTGGGACAAATTCGTGTAAGGGAATCAAAGAACTCATCGAAGCTTGTCTTGAGGAATGTGTCCACTATGATGCCGTACCAGGTGGAGCATGCGTTGCTAAATTACGGTGGCTTTCGCCAATTGAACGTAATTTGTTTAGATAGTGGATATGATTACCAAATCGTGTTTGGATCCAACGAAGATGCCGTACGTGCTAGGAGGTCTATTATTAGCGACATATACACCTTTGGACCATCTGCAAGGATTGTTTGGGATCGATGTTCCGGCAAGTATTGACGGAGCGCAGTGTTTTTTTTTTTTTTTAAGTGATGAGTTTTCCACAGCAATAATTGTGAAAATTATTTTTTTAGGGTAGATAGTATGCTTGCATGACGAGTGCATTTGTTTTAATAAAGTGGTTGTTTCTTAAGGAGTATGTTCTGTGTTGGTTTTGCTTTCTCTTAAGTAGGTACCGTGTGAAGTGTTTTCTGTGCAATGGTGCGGTTGTGTAGTTTAGATTATGCAGTGCCGCTGCCGCTGATACTGGAAACGAAAATAGTTAAATAATATATTATTTGATTGGGCGCTTTCAAGCACTCATTTTGCTCTTAGATTTGTATGTTCATTTGGTACAAAAAAGAAACAATCTTCTTCAGATTTCAGAGCATTTTTACAAATCTAGAATTTTTTCTCAGATTTACCAATGCAAGTGCGTTCGAGTTTGACAACTAATAGAGTGGGTTTAGTTTTCGTGAATTTTTTTCTACAGCAAAGAAAGTCATGATACATCGGGTGAATCTACTTTTGTTAATTATTTATGTGTAAATAAGTATTTAGAAATCAATCGGGAAGGAAATTTCGAATGTTTTTATGCAAAATTTAACCAGTGAATGGAAATCGCTTAGAAAAGTGTCGAAGACTACGCAATAATATTTAAATCGCACGAATACCTATTAATGCAAGTGCATTTGAGTTTGACAACTGATAGAGTTGGTTTAGCTTTCCGTGAATTTTTGTGTCTACAGCTAAGAAAGGCATTGCATGGGGTGAATCTTTTGAATTTTGTATGTAGAATGAAGGGTACCTATAGCTATAGTCCTATACCCGTAGTGTACCGCAACCATAAACTAACTATTAAATAGACCGTCAGCTCCGCCCACTTAAGAGAATTTGCCTACAAGCTGCATTTGTTCTTGAGTGTAGCCCAGTTTGAATTCATGTGTTTGTGCCATGTTAATCAAAGGGGGCACACACATACTTGAAAAAAAACCAGCCTACACGTCTGGTTTCAACCAGATGTCAGGTAGCCTAAGGTGGATTCTCATTTCCATGTCGAGTGCGGGGCTGTGTTTGTAAATAATGGGTTTTCTTAGTTCCAGGTTGTAATTTATTCGCTACATTTTTATATGAAAAGTTGTTCGATTTTCTTATTTCCTGGTATCAAGTGAAATTTGTTATGTAATTGAAGTGTAATGAATGTTTAAAATGTACGATATAAAGAACAGCAATACTTTTATGACATCGATATCAACAAATTTTTGGCATGTTCGCGATAGAATTTCAATAATAGCCCTGTTTTTTTGAGCTTCTATCTCAGCAAAGCAAAGTAAAGTAGGATTTTCAGCACGTAATTACAACAAATATTTCGAGTCTCGAAGTGTCAAGTCTATCGTAGTTGTTGTAACTTGCGTGTTGAAAATCCTACTTTACTTTGCTTTGCTGAGTTCGAAGCTCAAAAAAACTGGCCTAATGTTTCGCAACCTATTTCTCTCCACCTAGCAAAAACCGACAACCTAAGTAAGGCTCTAGTTATAGCCATACGTAAAATGCAAAATGTCAGCAAAATTTGTTCCTACGAAAACAATTACAACAAATCAACCACGAACCACCCCTGATTGAATTCCATCTGAAAAAAATTCCTGCCAGATGGAACAGTAAAGAAATGAAATATTTCAGTGGAATGATTTGGCTTTTTGTTGTAGAATTGACTGAGAAGTAGATGAATGAATGAATAAATTATTATTCTAGAAAATTTAAAGGATATTTGTTTATATTTTTTTTTGTTGATAATCTAGCTTTATAATTCATAAGCAACATTTAACGACCAAGATTTAATTCAACAGTTAGGTTTAAGTCTTCAAAACTAACAAAAGAACTGAGCCTAATACAAAAATGTAAGAACAATTATATGCGAATTTAGTTTTTTTCGGGTATATTCCATAATAAAAAAAATCCTATGTATGTAGATCGCCTTTTATTTATGTGAAGTAAGGCGTGTTTTTTTAGCTTCGAACTTAGCAAAGAAAAGTAAAGTAATATTTTCAGCACGCAATTACAATAACTACGCTCTACTTGACACTTCGAGGACTCGCAGTAGTTGTTCTAATAAGGTTGTAATTTCGAGCTGAAAAACCTACTTTGCTGAGTTCGAAGCTCAAAAAAACACGAATATACTTAGAACAACATCACTTTTTGTATTTCAAAAACACATAAAGTGTACCTACTTTTTTTGTTAATTAATAAATTAGAGACGCTTACAAAAACATCAGTGGACATTTTAAAATACAACGTTATAAAACTAAAAATTAACAAAACAACTTGGATTCTTACGTTCGATTGAATACGCAAAATCTGAAATCGGGTCGAATCGCAGAATCCAATTAAATGCAACATTATATTGTCTTTTTGTTATAATTTTATTCTTTAATCATTGTTATATCCGAGAATACTATATATATTTTTATAGATATATATATTTTTACTGTTCCTAAGTAACAACAACACATTTCAGTGTTCACTCTTAGTATTAAACTACAGAATTCCAAATCGTATTTTGATTTTGTACAAATACCTATGGTGCGTAAAAAAAAAAGAAGTTGAAAACACCCACCAATTAATGTAAATTTATGCAAAGTTCAGGAATATTTATAAAATAAATCACTTTTGCCTAGTGAAAACTTGGGCTTAACTCACATGGTATTAACCTATTTTTTAAACAAATCCCAAAAGTAATTGCATGAATTTCTCTGTCAAAAATATTTTTCATGTAAAGAAAATGAAAAAAAACTGAAATGTGAATGGATGAACATTTGTTGGCACCTAAGATGGATAGAGAACAAGTAAAGCTATCTAAAAAACCATACTCAACATGTATTCCTTTTACATTTATTGTTATAAATTCATTTACAAATTGTTTGTTATTCAAAAAGTGCCACCCGGCGGCCATTAATAACACGTATTCACAGACAGGAAAAATAAGAGAGCGCGAGAGAGGGCTCTCAATCAAAATTTGCGGGGTAAATCCGGGAGACGTAGGAAAGCTGTCAGTCTATTTAATAGTTAGTTTATGACCGCAACTCTCGTTACCAGTGTGAGTAAAACGTTGGAAATTTACCTTTTCATGGGAATTTCGATATTTAAAAAGTAAACTTCCCATGAATTACTAACACTGTCTATCACCAGTACTATCATATCATATCTTGTAAGATAAATAAAGTTATTTTTCACATCAACATTTGAATTGATTGCTTTTTATTTTATGAGTTTAAAATTCCGGAGCTCCTACGTACTAGGTACCTATATATAGATAAAATAAACCGTACTACATAAGCAAATCTATCTATAAATATAATAAAACTGTAGCCGTTTTCTATGTTCGCGGTTGACGTGAAAACTACTGTACAGATTTTGATGAAACTTTTTTTGAAATGTTAGTTAAGATTTTGAGCAACACATAGGCTATTCCTTTCATTGTCAAGCCTATTTTTTGGGAGCGTTTTTGACCAAAATGTGTTTTTTTTACTAACTTTACTGCCTTCATCTCGCCATTACTCAAACAATTCTTAATCAATGCAAACAAAATAAAATCCTTAGGAGAGCCAACACTTTCACAGTTATTTCAAGCCATCAATCAGCTTTCTATGTTCTCTAGAAGCTGAGCTACAACCTAAAATCTAACACGAAAAAAATAAATTTATTGTCTCAAATCGAACTTTATCAGCAGCCGCGGTTCTTGATCGTTGTTCTGCTTTGGGGTGGTTGGGTGGCGCACATCGCACAAGCACGTTCATGTAAAAAAAAAACTGTGTGGTGTTTTCTCCGAAGTAAGTGAAACGAAAGAGATAGAGAAGTATGCGACGTGAATGTGAATGTGTATGTAATCAACAGCGACAATGGGCCTTACCAATAATCATTTTTAACCTTCACACTAAATATTTCCTAGGTCACAATATGCAATTTTGTATGGAAAATTTCGCCATTGTGAGTTCGAAAAACTTAACCTGGACACTAAAAATGATTATTGGTACCGCGGAATATGTTTCTGAGGAAATGCGCAGGTGGCTGATGACGTACATTATGGTGGTGTGGTGTATATGGAAATTGAGTTTAAGGTTTTTGGTTTAATGGTTTATATAGTACCTACGGTGATACCTACAGTAAAGAATTGAAGAATTAAGACGATATAACTAGGTAAATTGAAACTTTGGATGTGTGCATGGTTGGATGCAGCTAGAAAGATAGGATACTTTTGGACCCGATAGGTGGCGCTGTTGTCGATTTTTTTGAGACACTAGAAATATAGGATAGTTTTGGACCCGATAGGTGGCGCTGTTGCCGATTTTTTTGAGAAACGCCACCGATCTCAATGAAATTTTGTTTGTGTCCATGGTTGTATGCAGCTAGAAAGATAGGATAGTTTTGGACCCGATAGGTGGCGCTGTTGTCGATTTTTTTGAGACACTCAACCAATCTCAATGAAACTTTGTTTGTGTGCATGGTTGGACGCAGCTAGAAAGATAGGATAGTTTTGGACCCGATAGGTGGCGCTGTTGTCCATTTTCTGAGAAACTCAGCCGATCTCAATGAAACTTTGTATGTGAGCATGGTTGGATGCAGCTAGAAAGATAGGATATTTTTGAATCCGATAGGTGGCGCTGTTGTCGATTTTTTCGAGAAACTCTGCCGATCTCAATGAAAATTTGTTTGTGTGCATGGTTGTATGCAGCTAGAAAGATAGGATAATTTTGGACCCGATAGGTGGCGCAGTTGTCGCTTTTTTTGAGAAACTCAACCGATTTCAATGAAACTTTGTATTTGAGCATGGTTGAATGCAGCAAGAAAGATAGGATCGTTTTGGATCCGATAGATGGCGCTGTTGTCCATTTTCTGAGAAACTCAGCCGATCTCAATGAAACTTTGTATGTGTGCATGGTTGGATGCAGCAAGAAAGTTAGGATAGTTTTGGACCCGATAGGTGGCGCTGTTGTCCATTTTCTGAGAAACTCAGCCGATCTCAATGAAACTTTGTATGTGAGCATGGTTGGATGCAGCTGGAAAGATAGGATATTTTTGGACCGGATAGGTGGCGCTGTTGTCGATTTTTTGAGAAACTCAGCCGCTCTCAATGAAACTTTGTTTGTGGTCATGGTTGTATGCAGCTAGAAAGATATGATATTTTTGGACCCGATAGGTGGCGATGTTGTCGATTTTTTTGAGAAACTCAGCCGCTCTCAATGAAACTTTGTTTGTGTGCATGGTTCTATGCAGCTAGAAAGATAGGATAGTTTTCGACCCGATAGGTGGCGCTGTTGTCGATTTTTTTTGAGAAACTCAGCCGATCTCAATGAAACTTTGTTTGTGTGCATGGTTGTATGCAGCTAGAAAGATATGATATTTTTGGACCCGATAGGTGGCGCTGTTGTCCATTTTCTGAGAAACTCAGCCGATCTCAATGAAACTTTGTATGTGAGCATGGTTGGATGCAGCTAGAAAGATAGGATAGTTTTGGACCCGATAGGTGGCGCTGTTGTCCATTTTCTGAGAAACTCAGCCGATCTCAATGAAACTTTGTTTGTGGTCATGGTTGTATGCAGCTAGAAAGATATGATATTTTTGGACCCGATAGGTGGCGATGTTGTCGATTTTTTTGAGAAACTCAGCCGCTCTCAATGAAACTTTGTTTGTGTGCATGGTTCTATGCAGCTAGAAAGATAGGATATTTTTGGACCGGATAGGTGGCGCTGTTGTCGATTTTTTTGAGAAACTCAGCCGCTCTCAATGAAACTTTGTTTGTGTGCATGGTTCTATGCAGCTAGAAAGATAGGATAGTTTTCGACCCGATAGGTGGCGCTGTTGTCGATTTTTTTTGAGAAACTCAGCCGATCTCAATGAAACTTTTTTTTGTGTGCATGGTTGTATGCAGCTAGAAAGATAGAATAGTTGTTGAAGCCAACAAAAACACCTAATCGACAAAACACTTACCTAATAAAACACTTAAAAAAAAAAAAAAAAAAAAAAACAATATATTCTAAAAATATGTTTTTTATATTGTCATTGAATTTTATTCTAAAAGGAAAAAAATAGTTAAAAAGGAAAAAATATAGAGAATAAAAAAAAAGGATTTATTGGAATTATTATTAGTTACAAGTTACCAAGTAAGTATACAGTCCACAGCCAGAAACTGGTTAACGAACATGGTCCATCGAGCCATGGATTTTGAATTCAGTGTTGTGAAGTATTTTTATTTTTTGTGCTTTTTCCAGTGTCCTGCTTCTCTTAATGTGATGCAAGCAGTGGCGTAGCTATCATAGGGGCAGGTGGTGCAGTGCACCAGGGCCCCGGAGCTCAGGGGGCCCTCTAGCCTCAGCTTTGACGAAAAAAAAAAAATAAGGTTTAAAAAAATTAAAAAAATTGAGCCTCCAACCTCGAGCCTGCTTACAAGATTTTCTTTTTTTTTTTTTTTCAATTTCTATTTTTTTTTATTCAATCAACATCACCAATGATAAAACTCCTTATTTGACATTTTCAACACATGCGCCAAGCGTCCTTGAATTGTTTGTTTGTCTGTTATCGTTATTTCAGTTATATGGTAGTTTTGATGAGTACGCCTGTAGCACATTGGATCAGCTCACGTGCTTGACAGTCGTGAGATCAATTCGTCAATTCCGCCCATCAACTTTTTAAAGAAGTTTTCATTCGCTCTTGCCTTGCATCAATTCTTATTTACTATATTTGTGACGATGTTTTCATATTTCTGGGGTCTGGGACATACTACAGTAGTTGATGCTAGGTGTGTCGCTGACTTTTGTAATTTGTAATTCGTAATTCCCTACTACCAGCCTTATTTCATCAAGTATCACCATCACCACTAATGCTATGATTTCTATTCCGCACATCCATCCATCTGGCACCAAATTCTGGTAAAACTCATTTTCGCAAAAAAATGCGATGACAATATATGTATGATACAGGTTGCAGCACAATGCTAACCGTAAGGTATAATCTATGATAGCTCTCAACCTGATCGGCAATAAAAAATAACCAACATTTTTCTAAACTCAATTTCAAATTGTCAAACGAGCTACTATAGAAACTATAATATCTTCTTATGAGTTAATATTGATTTAACCGCATCATTACCAAACAAGCTGTTTTATGGTTCTTTTTTGTTGAGCTTCCTGCAATCTATACTAAACATTGACAAGCAATATAGGAAAATCTCAGTAAGTAGGTACTCCGAATTTCTAAAATTTCGATAGTTAACAATTGAAAACTATGGAAAGAAAAAAGAAACGTAGCGGTGCCGCAATGCGGAAACAACGTCAAGAAAGAGAAGAAAGTAAAAAAAAATTGCCCAAGCTAGATACTTTTTTACGAAACCGATTCAACAGCCGAAATATCGGTCAAAAGTGACAACGGCTTATTTATTGATAGCGCCGACGCAGCTGTGTTAATTAATAAAGTGACTCGAGTAGATCAGGATCCAATAACTACCAATACTACCATCAATGCCCCTGCTGAAAATGACTACCTCGACGCGCTAACGTGCTACCTACAGTAGAGGAATCATCCGTTTCTACATCTTCAAAAGTTCTTGAAATTTCAAATGACTTGGGAAAGTACATGAACAAGAAACTGAGTGATAACGAAAAACGCCTGATTCTTGACAAGGGACCTTTGAAACCTCCGGGACCTTTTCCGAAGGACCCCCACCAAGACAACAGGAGCTTTTCAGAAATCTATTACGTTTCTACGACACAATACGGTGTCTTAATTAATAAATATTCTATATTGTCATGTGCGTCGTTGTTTATTCACTCGCTTTTTCTTCCGTTGAACACATGAAGATTTTAATAGAGACGACGTATGGATTTAGCCTACTAGGGATGATTCAACTCACTGTTTCCTATTCTTATTCCCTATCAATAATTTTGAAGGCCAATATAAGTTCAAACTACGCGGAAAGAGGGGAGGAGGGCCCGATTCTCTCCCCTGCACCAGGGCCCTTGTCCCCCTAGCTACGCCACTGGATGCAAGCAGGATACTGGGAATATGAATTATTTACAAATAAAAAAAATTAAGTTATTTCTTTCTTAGAAAACAGAAAAATTTTATAAATTCAAATGAGCGATTTTGGATGCATAATCAGTAACACGGAAATGATGGAGGCCGGTGAGTTGAACTCCAGTAAATTTTGGATTAAGAGTTAAGTGGTTCAATGTACGACGTTTTCATTTGTAAGATTTTTGAGAATCTTTCGTTTTGTGCGACAAGGAGCAATGCACAAAATTGAAGGATTTGGATGCGATTTGTGGAGCAATTCGGCAGCGCGTCCGTTTGCAAAACATTTCGTTAGTGCATATATTTTAATTGTAGATCTTTCGTTTTGTGCGACAAGGAGCAATGCACAAAATTGAAGGATTTGGATGCGATTTGTGGAGCAATTTGGCAGCGCGTCCGTTTGCAAAACATTTCGTTAGTGCATATATTTTAATTGTAGATCTTTCGTTTTGTGCGACAAGGAGCAATGCACAAAATTGAAGGATTTGAAAGGATTTGTGCGCGTCCGTTTGCAAACAGTGTATTTAATAAAATTGCAGAATTCCTTATTTTATGCCATAGGGCGCAGGGTACAAAATTAAAAGCAAATTGTTCAGTTGGTAACGAATTCCGACTTATAAGTCTGTATTTGATTTCAAGAGTGCATTGAATCATCGGAGTTAACTAAGTACAATCCATCGAAAAGGAAACGCGTTGCTTACATCCCTTTCCGAAAAAACACTTTCTCTGACACAATTATTTCTTACAGCTGATGTACCGATACAATCACCAGGAGCGGGCGTACGCATTAGCGTAGAGCACCAGGCGGAAGTAGATCGCGACAATGTCCAGGCGAGCTCTCTCATTTCAAGCGCATTGCGAGCAGATTTTCGAGAGCTTCAACACTTCGCGATAATAAATGCGTCAAGTGCCGTGTTGCAATTGTCATCACATGCCGCAGAAGTGCGTCTTGAGCATCTAGAAACACTTTGGTCGGCAATTGAAAACAAATGGAGCAAAATCGACAATGGTTTGGTATCACAATACGAGGTGGAGCAACTTGATGCTTCCCACTTGCAGCATTTGAATAATTACCTGCGAATTAAAACTGATCTGCGCGAGCGCTTGGCAAATGTACAGCTAGCTTTATAGTTGGCACACAAGGCCAAGTTATTCAGATTCAACTAGCCGAATCGGCCATCGTGCCACGGTTTTCAGGTCGCGATGAAGACTGGGCCAATTTTCGTGACGCATTTACATCGGAAGTGATCAGCAGTACTTGGTACACAGATAAGCAGAAGCTGCAACGTCTATTGAACGCAGTGGATGGCAGAGCGCGTGACATTCTAGGAAATTGGTCAGTCACGAGCGGGGACTACGAAACAGCTTGGATTGCGCTTTGTGATTCATACGACAATGAGTTTAACACAGTGCAGGCACACCTACGTAAAATGCATTCTCTAAGAATGCAGCAGCAGCCAACGCGCTCTGGTATTCGAGAAGTCTTGGATACAATAGCGTAGCGTTCATCGCCAGTTGAGATTGCTAATATCTGCAGAACAAGTATCCGAATTTTTGCTGCTACATCACATCGAAAGTCTATTGGATGAAGAAAGTCAATCACAGTGGGCGCTGCGTCGAACACCGAGAGCGCTGCCGACCTTAAAGCAAATGTATGAATACTTAGAGCTGCGCGCAAGCACTTTACCCGATCACAAACAAGCATCAAAATCAGACGTTGGCATTTTAGAACTGACATCGACAGTAAAACATGATAGCCTTCGTGTACAGAATTTCGGAAGAAGAGGTGTGGGATTTCCGTCGTCTGGCCGCCGTGATGAGCAACCACCAGCATGTGATTTGTGTCCAGGAAAATTTCACTGGCCTTTCAAATGTTTTAAATTCAGAGGGAAGTCTTTTTTTGAACGTCAAAAATACACAAACGATCACAGAATGTGCGGAAATTGCTTCAGCCTGAAACATACTGCAAAGCAGTGTCCGGATCGTAAATGCCCACGCTGTACAAAACCGCACAACAGCACTCTTTGTCCAGCAATAGTTTTGGACCCGGTAGGTGGCGCTGTTGTCGATTTTTTGAGAAACTCAATCGATCTCAATGAAACTTTGTTTGTGGTCATGGTTGTATGCAGCTAGAAAGATATGATATTTTTGGACCCGATAGGTGGCGCTGTTGTCGATTTTTTCGAGAAACTCTGCCGATCTCAATGAAAATTTGTTTGTGTGCATGGTTGTATGCAGCTAGAAAGATAGAATAGTTTTGGACCCGGTAGGTGGCGCTGTTGTCGATTTTTTTGAGAAACTCAACCGATTTCAATGAAACTTTGGATGTGAGTATAGTTGGATGAAGCTAGAAAGATAGGATAGTTTTGGACCCGATAGGTGGCACTGTTGTCCATTTTCTGAGAAACTCAGCCGATCTCAATGAAACTTTGTTTGTGGTCATGGTTGTATGCAGCTAGAAAGATAGAATAGTTTTGGACCCGGTAGGTGGCGCTGTTGTCGACTTTTTGAGAAACTCAATCGATCTCAATGAAACTTTGTTTGTATGCATGGTTTAATGCAGCTAGAAAGATAGGATATTTTTGGATCCGATAGGTGGCGCTGTTGTCAATTTTTTTGTTAGCTGTTTTCACTCCCAAAACAGTTTTAAATATTTCCTTTGCAGTAAAATTCCTGACAATTCGAAAAATACACACGTAAATGTTCAAGTAATAACTTCTGTCTGCACTCCCGGAGTGGCTGATATTTTTGTTTTTTGTTTTAACGGTTGTTATAGTACCTACGGTGAAGGTGATACCTACCTTACAGTAAAGAATTGAAGAATTCAAGAAGTAAAGACGATATAGGTGAATTATGTTGTTTGATTTATTGTTGGTGTGGGTACAAATTTGTGTATGATCCAGGCAACAGAACTTCAAATACATATTGTATTTCAAGAAGCTTTGTAAAAAAATTATCATAAAAAGTATAATTATCTCATGTAGGTATTGAAACTTAACTATTAGTATCTCTTTTATTGGAAATTACACAGTCTCACGTCGCGTACGAAGTTGCGGGCACAGCTAGTACTTAAATAAAGTGAACTTTCGGTTCAAACATATTCATTTCATATGGCAGAGGCAGTACATATCAACAATATAATGTGAGGGTTAAGCTCTCAGTAAAAAAACATTTTTCGCAAGTTCTGACAATACAAGTAATGACAATACAATATTTTTGAGTAAAAGGGAAAGAGTGAAGTAAGAGTTTCTGTTCTGTTACTCCAAGTGCTTGTTTTTGACTGGAGATAGGGTTGGTGATGCTGGTTTTGCGTTACTATAGTTGGAAGTATACTAGTTATTAACAGGCCGATGAATTCTAGTTAAGTATGTTTAATACTCATCTAAGTTTATTTTGTATTTACCTACCTACAATTAATTTTATGATCCACTCATTTGTCATCCTATGTATCATTCCTATTTCCTTGTTGTTAAAACCTCAATTGAGATTTCACCGTTTTTTATACAAAATTTTGTATGTTCAATAAAAATTCATTTAATGGAGTTTAATATTCAACTTAACCCCTTTTCTTTTGTTCTCTTTGGAACTGTTCTTTTTGAAGCAAATATTAGATCGGTAGACTAGTTCAAAACAGAGCACAAATACATACAATGTTTTCAATCTTGTTTGATCTAGGTTAGGTTATTTGATGGTGTATGTTTAGAAAAAGAGCTAAATTGAAGGACAGTTACTAAACTGAAGTTTATAGGATACTTTTGGACCCTATAGGTGGCAATGTTGTCGATCTCCAATGGAATGGGTATTGTTGGTTCCAGTTATAGGATAGTTTTGGACCTGATATGTAGGTGGCACTTTGCGAAAAATAAGCGAGATTAAGAAAACGGGTTGTGGCACGTCCCATTCAAAAAAAGAAGAAAAAAATGAAAAGCCAAAGCTGTATAATTTAAATTATTAGTGGATTTAATACAGAAGTCACGAGAAAAACCAGCTAAATATATTAAAGAGACTTATGGCTACCTATTATGTGTACCTATACTCATAACTCGGGAACGGATCTTTCGATTTTTACGGTGGATTCGTATTCGTAAGGAAGGAGATAGGTAGGTATGCTACTTTTTGTCGTGCAATCTTTACGGAAATGAAATTGGGGATAAAAGTTTGTATGGAGTTAAACACTTTGAAAAAAATAGAATGGATAGAAAAACTTTTTTCGAAATTGAGTTTTTTAATTCCTTGTATGTTTCGGGCTTACCGCTACACAATTTGAAATTAAGAGTCGACTCAGTTCAAATTTTTATTGTAAAAATCAATTCACATAAAATTATGCCTATTTTCTAAAAACTATTCCTCAAGTATCGGAATTATGCCTAGAAGGCATAATAGTGCTGCAGCTAGCATCATCTGATCATCGCTGACTCAAATATAGATATTTGTCTCAAGCGTTTTTACTTCTTCGAATTTCTTCTTGCTTTATCTGTCAAATTATAACAATTTTTGTTTATTTAGTTCACATCATCGAAAACTACAAGTTCGCCAAAGGTGAAACAGCAAAATTCAGTCACAATAGCTAGCAGAAGTTGAGTTTTGTTAATTTGCTTAGAGGATCGAACTTTGTTCTTTTTCTTTTTTTTAAGTGCCATAGTATTTAATAGAACTTTTGAATAAAGAATTTAATTGACCGAAATGCATAGGTAAAGAAGCATGTGCAATTGTGCAATGTGCAATTGTGCAATGTGCATGCTCGGAATTATTATTTTCATTACAATAACGAATTTGGGCGAAAAGAAGTTCGCCGGGCCAGCTAGTATAAAATAAAAAAAAAAACCGGCCAAGTGCGAGTGTCACTCGCGCACCGAAGGTTCCGTATTTGGCTAAAGTCCAACACATCAGATATTATTTGAAATCTATAATATCATTCAATCTTTCCCCTCTTCATGAATTCATCAAAATTTAGTTTAATTTAATCACTAAATATTTTTACTCTCAAAAATTACTCGCACATGAATCTCATTTTCTAATTATTACCTAGTACCCAACCCACGCCAATTTTCCATTCTGTATGCGACCTGTCCCAATTAAAAACTATTGACTAAAAACATATTACTTTTATTTTGTTCTGTACTCCCCAAAAAAATGTATTATACTTTATACTCCCCAACGAAATTAGCAAGCGGGAACCCTGGTGGTATACCACCAGTGACTCTCTTCTGTCTTTGATGGGGTCAATTGTGCACAACTGCGGTGCGTAGTAGAGATTAAAACTTATGAGAGCAACGTACCTATTTAATTATCTTTTTTAAAAATATCTTGTAAACTATTAACTTTTCGGCAAAACAGTATTCAGCACATATATAGCTAAGAATATGATCTACAAAAAAGGAATTTATGTATTTTTTTGTGAATCAAGAAATAAACCGTTTTTTGGGCGAATGAAAATATTTTTTTCACCAGATTACTAATTACTCGAAAACCAATCGATGTATTGCTTCCATTGGTATTTTTCGTTTAACTAGAGGTTATACCGGATGTTGTGTGTAAATTTTAGCCTCCTATGTCAATCGGTTCTTGAGATAGACCTGGTAACAAAATTGGCTTAGTGGGTTCGGACAGACAGACAGACAGACGGAGAAACATCCGAGCGAAACTAATAAGGTTACGTTTTTTCCCTTTGGGTACGGAACCTTAAAAAGACTGTCCGCGGTACTAATAATCATTTTTAGTGTCCAGGTTATGTTTTTCGAACTCACAATGGCGAAATTTTCCATACAAAATTGCATATTGTGACCTAGGAAATATTTAGTGTGGAGGTTAAAAATGATTATTGGTAAGGCCCTGTGTTTTCATGATGCCACTTCTTAGGAAACGAAAGGTATATTAAAGTTGTAACAACCTTACAGCACAGATAATAAATTATACAGATGGCTTATGCCTGTACAAAATGTTGGTCCCTATTTTTTCCTTACCAGACAACATTTTTCATCGCCTTACCAGACAAGGAGCTTTCAAAATAAGCGTTGAGTATAAAGCTCTTTCTTTTTCCTTGCACCTTTCTCTTCGCTCCATTCTTTGGGCCTTACCAATAATCATTTTTAACCTTCACACTAAATATTTCCTAGATAACAATATGCAGTTTTGTATAGAAAATTTCGCCATTGTGAGCTCGAAAAATTTAGTCTGGACACTAAAAATGATTATTAGTACCGCGGTTTGTGTTCAATCCATTCTGTGATTGAAATTAAAAGTGGGCTACCTAGGTACGTGTTATTTGAAGCAAAATATAAAAGTGCGGGATTTAATGTTGTCGTTTTAGATTTGGCTTTTCAGATTTTGATCTGAGATTTCAGATTTCTGCTGCCAAATCGAATATGAAATCTGAATTAAATTGGTTTTTGTGTGTATTTTGGCGGAAAAAAAAACATTTTTGCACTTGCACTCGAGTTCCATTTGAATTGATTTCCACACATTTATAGTAGGTAATGCATTTCAAAATAATTTAATACCTACAAAAACACGATCCCATACGCGTAAAAATTGAGATTTCTCAAAAGTGATCTGAGATAAAAAAAAAGATAGATTTTTGTGGCAAATCGAACATGAAAACGATATGTGTGTGGTTCTGTTTAACAGGGTTTTTTTTTCGGTTGTTAGGTAGAAATTTATTATTGGGTAAATTTCAAATTAACTGGTTCTGACGTATATTTCATCCTTGATTAACAGAATCCTGTTTTATACGTTTTTGTGTTTGTAGTTAGTAGTTTTTATCTATTCGTTTCGTTAAATACATGTCGTAGATAAATAAGTATTTTGATAAATTATGTAAGATAATAAGCGTGCACACGAATTAAGAGCAATAAACTTATTTAAATCTGGAATAATCTTTGTTTCATATTTAAGAGGCATGTAAAGAGAGCGGGGCAGAGAACTTGTTTCTCTGTCGAGTAGGTCTCGTTGAGGTGGTATTCTGCGAAGAACATGGAAAAGAAGAAAAGCGAAGAAAGAAGATGATGGAGGTGTTGAAGAGGACCGTGGGTCCGTGGCAGTCAGTTTTTGGTGAAATGTTCACGCGGAACGCACAACGAGCTCTACTGCGCGATCAAGGCAAAATGTCCAAAAATAACCCTTCTCCGTTATCAGAAGTGGGATCGGCCCCGCCGAACGAAAATAGTGACGCGATGACATTACGTGAAATATTAGATCAACAACATCGTAATTTTCAAAGTCTGATAAGTGCAATGCAAGTGACAAACTCGGTATCGCGAAGTGCAACAGTGAAGTTACCTAAGTTTGACCCGGCGAATAGTGCAGACGCAGTCGCTTGGTGCAAGACTGCTAATCTAATCTTGACCAGCAATCCACTGGAAGGCCCTAATCTAATCATGGCACTGAGTTCGTCATTGGAAGGAGACGCTTTACAGTGGCTGTCACAGATTAGCCACGGAGAGCTTACTTGGAAGCAGTTCGAGGAATTGTTTCTGCAACAATTTGCCGGCAGCGAGACGCCAGCGGCCATTGTGTTTGATCTTCTAAATAGTCGACCGCATGCTGGAGAGTCAATGCCAGTATATACGAATCGACTAACAACATCATTGCTAAACAGATGGGAAGGCATAAGCAAAGAAGAGATTGCCGTGTCGATTGTGCTGGCACACGCTGCGCAGATTGATAACCGTTTGCGCCAAACCCTATATACTACAAGAGTAAGAACGCGCGGAGAGCTACAACAACAATTGCAAGCATATGCCTACGGAAAGCGAAATGAACAAACACCGTTGTACGATGAACATACAAAACGACAGAAGACATCACACCACACACAAATAAAATGTCATTATTGCGGACGTCTTGGGCATAAGGTAATAGCGTGTCAGAAGAGGAGAAACGATGAGGCGAGCAATCGAAGAAATGGAAACAATGGAAGAGAGCGACAACCAGTATCATGCTTCAAGTGTGGCAAAGTCGGCCACATAGCATCGTCGTGCATGATGGGGATAACGGCGACAAACAGTGCAGGCAGCAGCAGCAGCGGCAGATGTGTCGAGAAGCGAATCGATTTGTGCACGATTGTGCAGCCGGGCGGAACATTCTATCAATCGGGTGAGAGCTTTCCATTTGTATTTGACTCGGGAGCTGAATGCTCATTAATAAGCGAAACCCAAGCAGCAAAATTAAAGGGTAGACGATTTGACAATTTAGTAATTTTGAAGGGCATTGGGCAGGATGCCGTGCACAGCACAGTTCAGATTCTATCAATTGTTGAATGCTCTCAATTTTCGGTAGAAATATTATTTCATATTGTTATGAATAAATTTTTAAAACACAATGTAATCATAGGTCGTGAGATATTGAGCCAGGGACTAGGTGTTGCCATGGACGCTGACAGTTTCAAAATTTTTAAAGTTAAGACAGTCGATGTTTTTACTGCCAAATTAAACTGTAATTATCTTGATCATCTGAATAATGATGATAAATTGAATGACTCTGATAGGGTAACATTGATAAAGATTCTAGAACCGTACGCGGATAGTTTTATTGATGGCATACCTCTTAACCGAGTCACGACAGGTGAATTAGAAATCCGCTTGATTGATCCAAACAAAACGGTCCAGCGAAAACCATACAAACTGAGCGATGAAGAAAAAAAAATTGTCCGAGATAAAATTCAGAAAATGTTAGATGCACAGGTCATACGCAGAAGTTGTTCTCCGTTTGCGAGTCCGATGCTGTTAGTTAAAAAAAAGGATGGTACTGATAGATTATGCATCGATTTCCGTGAATTAAATTCAAACACTATTTCTGATAGGTTCCCTTTACCGCTTATTTCTGATCAGATTGATAGAATGCGAAACAGCAGATATTTTTCCAGTTTAGATATGGCAAGTGGTTTCTACCAGATCCCGATACATCCGGATTCCATAGAACGAACAGCATTTGTGAGTCCAGAAGGACAATTCGAATTTCTTTCAATGCCTTTTGGCTTGAAAAATGCGTCCTCCGTATTTCAACGAGCCATCACTAGAGCGCTCGGCGATTTGGCCTACTCATACGCTATTGTCTATGTTGACGACGTCATGATAGTCGCCAGCACAAAGGAAGAGGCCTGCGCACGATTGAGGATTGTCTTAGAAACATTATCCAAGGCGGGATTTTCGTTCAATATTAGAAAGTGTTCATTCCTTAAAACTAGCATAGAGTATCTTGGTTACCAGGTGGGAGGAGGTGAAATTAAACCGAATCCACGAAAAATACAAGCACTGGTGGCAATGCCTCCACCACAGTCCGTCGCGCAATTGAGGCAGTTTATAGGGTTAGCAACATATTTCAGACAATTTGTACCAAGATTTTCAGAGAAAATGAAACCACCCAAGTAGAAATCGTTGGTTGTAGTATGCACGCTGTTACCACATTTCAGACATGTTACCGTAACAGTAATGTGTGTATAATGTATCAAAGTGCGTAATGTTTGCACTGCAGGATGTAACGTTGACCAAAGTGGGGAATAAGTTTTACCTCATAAAATTACTATTTCGGGAAACACACATAATGGGATTTTGGCTATGACTTGTAACCGAAATGTGTCCGAATTTTAGTTAGTTGTCAAATTTGTTTTCATGTGTTTGTAAGTTGGTTCGCACGAAACAGAAAATGTGAAATAGAAATACTGATACCAATATAAAACGTAAACACATAACCTTCCCTCTCTAATGGGGATGCTAAAATACCTAAACGAACAAAATGTCATGAAAATGGTAAAGCAGGTATAATATTATGCGAATTTAATAATTGCATATCTTCGTACCCGAATGCAAAATATTCAAACGAAAATCAGTTTTACCACAAATATCAATAAGTTGTAGTGGCAAAAACTCACGCGCTCAAGAAATATTGAGTATTTATAATATTCGATTTTATTTTCAAGCTTCTTTTCTTTTCCCAGGGACTATTTTTTTCCTTTTTCTGATAATGGATCCCAATTAGAATCAGAAGACGGCCATTTGCCTGCCATATGGATTTTTTAGGAAGAATCACAGGGTGCATGCACAATGTACATTCATTCAGGAAATGTTGTTTTGTGTGCGTTTATTATTATTGTGTCGTAATATTTAAATAATTCATTATTTTAAATTCTATCTTTTAATGAATGAGAACATGTAAAAAAAAGGTTGGTGAAAATAATAAAAAAGGGATTTGCAAATGTTATGATGTTTCCGCCTCTAACTTTTGGTAATGCTATTTTGGTTTGCTAAAATCTATATAATAAAGTGAACATTTTTACATGTAGGTATGTTACTGACATATAACTTTAATAAATATAGGTAACGTTTGTAGTTCATTTGGGACATTTTTGTTGCCAAAGAAAATTTGTGTAATAAATCTTTGTAGAAGGTTTATGATATTTGTAGCATTATTACAATTACATAATGTATGTAACATGCTATTTATTAAAATATATTGATAACATTTAATACAAGTTGGAATATTTTTTTTATGTACACATTTCCATTTTTGTCCTACTAAAATACTGAAACGTCGAAAAGCAGCGCGGTGCACATAGTAAAAGTAAATTTAAAATTTTATTCGACGTCGTGCTACAACGGCAAACAATTTTCAGTACACTGTTTATAGTGAAAATTAATTCCTTAGGAGGAAAACTCATTAAAAGATATTAGTATTCTTAAATAATGAAGTCTCCATATTACAATATTTCGATTCTTTTTAGATAAATTCATTGTTCATCATTTGACTATTCACGATATTTTTATATTTTTATGCCACCCTATATTCCCTCTTACGATTGGTGCTCAATGTCATAATAATATTCTCCGTGCACACCGCTCGCCTACATTCAAAGGAGCATGTTACGTGTGTGAGTATAAATGCTCTACCTACTTCGTCTGTGTACACCTACAGGCTACAGCAGACATTAGTTTGTTGTATGTGTGAAGATTGTTTGCAAATAAAAGCGCCAAAATTCTATGGTAACTCTCGGTGGACACAAATTAGACTTTGCGCTGTCAGTTCGCCTAGTTGTTAGGTGGAAACATAAAACAGCAACCTCGTAGGTTTTGTGTGTATTGAAATGTAACTTTAAAGGACATTTGTAGCTTTGATGCCATTAATGGTAACACAAATGTCAAATAGTTACCATCTTATTGGAATGGGGCTTATCGACACAAAACTGAGTCCAATATCCCGTTTGGCGACTATAATTCAAGATAATAGTCACAAATTTCTACTTGGGCATTATATCATTTGACTTCTAAAAATGCCAATTTTGATTGGAAGCCAAGACATGAGGAAATACGCCGTTACATTATTGACACGTTAGCAAGTGATGTAGTGTTGATAATCTTTGATCCGAAGTACCCAATAGAGTTACATACAGATGCGAGTGCCGATGGCTACGGAGCAATGCTGATGCATCGAGTGGATGGGAAAAGACAGTGGACAAAGTATACGAACAGTATTGGTTCGAAAATCTATCAAAGTACGTCCGAAAATTTGTCGGGAACTGCATCACATGCAAACTCTCAAAACCAACAACTGGAAAGCCTCAGATGGAACTGCATCCTATTCCCAAGGTAGACATACCTTGGCATACGATTCACATAGACATTAGTGGAAAGCTCAGTGGTAAGAACGAATTGAAGGAATATGTAATAGTGCAAATTGATGCCTTTACTAAATTCGTTCATTTATATCATACGTTGAATTTGGACGCAAAAAATTGTATCAAGTCTGTGAAAGCGGCAATTTCTATTTTTGGTGTTCCTCAGCGAATTATTGCTGATCAGGGTAGGAGCTTTGCTTGCAATGCCTTTCGTGAATTTTGTGTGGCTCAGGGTGTAGATTTACATTTAATTGCGACTGGAGCTAGTAGGGCAAACGGACAGGTGGAGCGCGTGATGAGCACGCTTAAGGGTATGTTAACGGCAGTAGAAACTAGTCAGCGCTCCTGGCAAGACGCACTCAGCGATGTCCAATTGGCTATGAACTGTACGACGAATAGGGTAACAAAAGCTTCTCCCCTAGAATTGTTGATAGGAAAAGTGGCTAGGCCAATGAATCTGTTACCAATAATAAATGAAGAGAAAGTTGATATTGTACAGACTAGATCTCAAGCTAAATTGTTAATTAATAAAAATGCGATTTATGAAAAGAAACGTTATGATCAAGGGAAAGCAAAAATTGTAAAACATAGTGTTGGGGACCACGTCTTGCTCAAAGGGGAAGAACGACACCAGACTAAATTGGATCCGAAGTTTAAAGGGCCATTTGAAGTAATAGAAATTCTGGATGGTGATCGTTACAGACTGAAATCATTGTCTGGTAACAGAACATACAAGTATGCGCATGATGCTTTGAGAGCAATGCCGAATAGGGAAGTTTCGCTGGAAAACGATTTAATCTTTGCTGAAGGTGAAGAGAGTAATAGAGATGGTCTTAATGATGAAGAGATGATAGAAGAAAATATTGAATAGATGAGATAGATGGTTTTGTGGTGGCTTGTTGAGTGGCCAGTGTAAAATGTCTCAAAATTGGCACCAAGAGTGTGGCCAGGTGGCTTGTTGAGTGGCCAGTGTAAAATGTTTCAAAATTGGCACCAAGAGTGTGGCCAGGTGGCTTGTTGAGTGGCCAGTGTAAAATGTCTCAAAATTGGCACCAAGAGTGTGGCCAGGTGGCTTGTTGAGAGCCAGTGTGAAATGTCTCAAAGAACAGTCGGTGAAGGAACTGTTTATATGATTTCATTAAGTGGATTGTCGAATTATTTTATTGAGTCTGAATTAAAAATTTATTTATTTTTATTTGATTTATTTTTTTTTTTTTTTTTTTACCTAATTTTTGAATTCTGAGCAAGACGAGGTACTAACGTTATGTTATGATTTGCACAAACACACTGGGACGTGCGTTTATCAGGATTGGCCGTGTCGTAGATAAATAAGTATTTTGATAAATTATGTAAGATAATAAGCGTGCACACGAATTAAGAGCAATAAACTTATTTAAATCTGGAATAATCTTTGTTTCATATTTAAGAGGCATGTAAAGAGAGCGGGGCAGAGAACTTGTTTCTCTGTCGAGTAGGTCTCGTTGAGGTGGTATTCTGCGAAGAACATGGAAAAGAAGAAAAGCGAAGAAAGAAGATGATGGAGGTGTTGAAGAGGACCGTGGGTCCGTGGCAGTCAGTTTTTGGTGAAATGTTCACGCGGAACGCACAACGAGCTCTACTGCGCGATCAAGGCAAAATGTCCAAAAATAACCCTTCTCCGTTATCAGAAGTGGGATCGGCCCCGCCGAACGAAAATAGTGACGCGATGACATTACGTGAAATATTAGATCAACAACATCGTAATTTTCAAAGTCTGATAAGTGCAATGCAAGTGACAAACTCGGTATCGCGAAGTGCAACAGTGAAGTTACCTAAGTTTGACCCGGCGAATAGTGCAGACGCAGTCGCTTGGTGCAAGACTGCTAATCTAATCTTGACCAGCAATCCACTGGAAGGCCCTAATCTAATCATGGCACTGAGTTCGTCATTGGAAGGAGACGCTTTACAGTGGCTGT
The DNA here is from genome assembly GCA_949126925.1 of Cheilosia vernalis. Lineage (NCBI taxonomy): Eukaryota > Metazoa > Arthropoda > Insecta > Diptera > Syrphidae > Cheilosia > Cheilosia vernalis. Next base: position 43,350,546 of record OX421359.1, read on the forward strand.
CACAGATTAGCCACGGAGAGCTTACTTGGAAGCAGTTCGAGGAATTGTTTCTGCAACAATTTGCCGGCAGCGAGACGCCAGCGGCCATTGTGTTTGATCTTCTAAATAGTCGACCGCATGCTGGAGAGTCAATGCCAGTATATACGAATCGACTAACAACATCATTGCTAAACAGATGGGAAGGCATAAGCAAAGAAGAGATTGCCGTGTCGATTGTGCTGGCACACGCTGCGCAGATTGATAACCGTTTGCGCCAAACCCTATATACTACAAGAGTAAGAACGCGCGGAGAGCTACAACAACAATTGCAAGCATATGCCTACGGAAAGCGAAATGAACAAACACCGTTGTACGATGAACATACAAAACGACAGAAGACATCACACCACACACAAATAAAATGTCATTATTGCGGACGTCTTGGGCATAAGGTAATAGCGTGTCAGAAGAGGAGAAACGATGAGGCGAGCAATCGAAGAAATGGAAACAATGGAAGAGAGCGACAACCAGTATCATGCTTCAAGTGTGGCAAAGTCGGCCACATAGCATCGTCGTGCATGATGGGGATAACGGCGACAAACAGTGCAGGCAGCAGCAGCAGCGGCAGATGTGTCGAGAAGCGAATCGATTTGTGCACGATTGTGCAGCCGGGCGGAACATTCTATCAATCGGGTGAGAGCTTTCCATTTGTATTTGACTCGGGAGCTGAATGCTCATTAATAAGCGAAACCCAAGCAGCAAAATTAAAGGGTAGACGATTTGACAATTTAGTAATTTTGAAGGGCATTGGGCAGGATGCCGTGCACAGCACAGTTCAGATTCTATCAATTGTTGAATGCTCTCAATTTTCGGTAGAAATATTATTTCATATTGTTATGAATAAATTTTTAAAACACAATGTAATCATAGGTCGTGAGATATTGAGCCAGGGACTAGGTGTTGCCATGGACGCTGACAGTTTCAAAATTTTTAAAGTTAAGACAGTCGATGTTTTTACTGCCAAATTAAACTGTAATTATCTTGATCATCTGAATAATGATGATAAATTGAATGACTCTGATAGGGTAACATTGATAAAGATTCTAGAACCGTACGCGGATAGTTTTATTGATGGCATACCTCTTAACCGAGTCACGACAGGTGAATTAGAAATCCGCTTGATTGATCCAAACAAAACGGTCCAGCGAAAACCATACAAACTGAGCGATGAAGAAAAAAAAATTGTCCGAGATAAAATTCAGAAAATGTTAGATGCACAGGTCATACGCAGAAGTTGTTCTCCGTTTGCGAGTCCGATGCTGTTAGTTAAAAAAAAGGATGGTACTGATAGATTATGCATCGATTTCCGTGAATTAAATTCAAACACTATTTCTGATAGGTTCCCTTTACCGCTTATTTCTGATCAGATTGATAGAATGCGAAACAGCAGATATTTTTCCAGTTTAGATATGGCAAGTGGTTTCTACCAGATCCCGATACATCCGGATTCCATAGAACGAACAGCATTTGTGAGTCCAGAAGGACAATTCGAATTTCTTTCAATGCCTTTTGGCTTGAAAAATGCGTCCTCCGTATTTCAACGAGCCATCACTAGAGCGCTCGGCGATTTGGCCTACTCATACGCTATTGTCTATGTTGACGACGTCATGATAGTCGCCAGCACAAAGGAAGAGGCCTGCGCACGATTGAGGATTGTCTTAGAAACATTATCCAAGGCGGGATTTTCGTTCAATATTAGAAAGTGTTCATTCCTTAAAACTAGCATAGAGTATCTTGGTTACCAGGTGGGAGGAGGTGAAATTAAACCGAATCCACGAAAAATACAAGCACTGGTGGCAATGCCTCCACCACAGTCCGTCGCGCAATTGAGGCAGTTTATAGGGTTAGCAACATATTTCAGACAATTTGTACCAAGATTTTCAGAGAAAATGAAACCATTATATCATTTGACTTCTAAAAATGCCAATTTTGATTGGAAGCCAAGACATGAGGAAATACGCCGTTACATTATTGACACGTTAGCAAGTGATGTAGTGTTGATAATCTTTGATCCGAAGTACCCAATAGAGTTACATACAGATGCGAGTGCCGATGGCTACGGAGCAATGCTGATGCATCGAGTGGATGGGAAAAGACAGTGGACAAAGTATACGAACAGTATTGGTTCGAAAATCTATCAAAGTACGTCCGAAAATTTGTCGGGAACTGCATCACATGCAAACTATCAAAACCAACAACTGGAAAGCCTCAGATGGAACTGCATCCTATTCCCAAGGTAGACATACCTTGGCATACGATTCACATAGACATTAGTGGAAAGCTCAGTGGTAAGAACGAATTGAAGGAATATGTAATAGTGCAAATTGATGCCTTTACTAAATTCGTTCATTTATATCATACGTTGAATTTGGACGCAAAAAATTGTATCAAGTCTGTGAAAGCGGCAATTTCTATTTTTGGTGTTCCTCAGCGAATTATTGCTGATCAGGGTAGGAGCTTTGCTTGCAATGCCTTTCGTGAATTTTGTGTGGCTCAGGGTGTAGATTTACATTTAATTGCGACTGGAGCTAGTAGGGCAAACGGACAGGTGGAGCGCGTGATGAGCACGCTTAAGGGTATGTTAACGGCAGTAGAAACTAGTCAGCGCTCCTGGCAAGACGCACTCAGCGATGTCCAATTGGCTATGAACTGTACGACGAATAGGGTAACAAAAGCTTCTCCCCTAGAATTGTTGATAGGAAAAGTGGCTAGGCCAATGAATCTGTTACCAATAATAAATGAAGAGAAAGTTGATATTGTACAGACTAGATCTCAAGCTAAATTGTTAATTAATAAAAATGCGATTTATGAAAAGAAACGTTATGATCAAGGGAAAGCAAAAATTGTAAAACATAGTGTTGGGGACCACGTCTTGCTCAAAGGGGAAGAACGACACCAGACTAAATTGGATCCGAAGTTTAAAGGGCCATTTGAAGTAATAGAAATTCTGGATGGTGATCGTTACAGACTGAAATCATTGTCTGGTAACAGAACATACAAGTATGCGCATGATGCTTTGAGAGCAATGCCGAATAGGGAAGTTTCGCTGGAAAACGATTTAATCTTTGCTGAAGGTGAAGAGAGTAATAGAGATGGTCTTAATGATGAAGAGATGATAGAAGAAAATATTGAATAGATGAGATAGATGGTTTTGTGGTGGCTTGTTGAGTGGCCAGTGTAAAATGTCTCAAAATTGGCACCAAGAGTGTGGCCAGGTGGCTTGTTGAGTGGCCAGTGTAAAATGTTTCAAAATTGGCACCAAGAGTGTGGCCAGGTGGCTTGTTGAGTGGCCAGTGTAAAATGTCTCAAAATTGGCACCAAGAGTGTGGCCAGGTGGCTTGTTGAGAGCCAGTGTGAAATGTCTCAAAGAACAGTCGGTGAAGGAACTGTTTATATGATTTCATTAAGTGGATTGTCGAATTATTTTATTGAGTCTGAATTAAAAATTTATTTATTTTTATTTGATTTATTTTTTTTTTTTTTTTTTTACCTAATTTTTGAATTCTGAGCAAGACGAGGTACTAACGTTATGTTATGATTTGCACAAACACACTGGGACGTGCGTTTATCAGGATTGGCCGTGTCGTAGATAAATAAGTATTTTGATAAATTATGTAAGATAATAAGCGTGCACACGAATTAAGAGCAATAAACTTATTTAAATCTGGAATAATCTTTGTTTCATATTTAAGAGGCATGTAAAGAGAGCGGGGCAGAGAACTTGTTTCTCTGTCGAGTAGGTCTCGTTGAGGTGGTATTCTGCGAAGAACATGGAAAAGAAGAAAAGCGAAGAAAGAAGATGATGGAGGTGTTGAAGAGGACCGTGGGTCCGTGGCAGTCAGTTTTTGGTGAAATGTTCACGCGGAACGCACAACGAGCTCTACTGCGCGATCAAGGCAAAATGTCCAAAAATAACCCTTCTCCGTTATCAGAAGTGGGATCGGCCCCGCCGAACGAAAATAGTGACGCGATGACATTACGTGAAATATTAGATCAACAACATCGTAATTTTCAAAGTCTGATAAGTGCAATGCAAGTGACAAACTCGGTATCGCGAAGTGCAACAGTGAAGTTACCTAAGTTTGACCCGGCGAATAGTGCAGACGCAGTCGCTTGGTGCAAGACTGCTAATCTAATCTTGACCAGCAATCCACTGGAAGGCCCTAATCTAATCATGGCACTGAGTTCGTCATTGGAAGGAGACGCTTTACAGTGGCTGTCACAGATTAGCCACGGAGAGCTTACTTGGAAGCAGTTCGAGGAATTGTTTCTGCAACAATTTGCCGGCAGCGAGACGCCAGCGGCCATTGTGTTTGATCTTCTAAATAGTCGACCGCATGCTGGAGAGTCAATGCCAGTATATACGAATCGACTAACAACATCATTGCTAAACAGATGGGAAGGCATAAGCAAAGAAGAGATTGCCGTGTCGATTGTGCTGGCACACGCTGCGCAGATTGATAACCGTTTGCGCCAAACCCTATATACTACAAGAGTAAGAACGCGCGGAGAGCTACAACAACAATTGCAAGCATATGCCTACGGAAAGCGAAATGAACAAACACCGTTGTACGATGAACATACAAAACGACAGAAGACATCACACCACACACAAATAAAATGTCATTATTGCGGACGTCTTGGGCATAAGGTAATAGCGTGTCAGAAGAGGAGAAACGATGAGGCGAGCAATCGAAGAAATGGAAACAATGGAAGAGAGCGACAACCAGTATCATGCTTCAAGTGTGGCAAAGTCGGCCACATAGCATCGTCGTGCATGATGGGGATAACGGCGACAAACAGTGCAGGCAGCAGCAGCAGCGGCAGATGTGTCGAGAAGCGAATCGATTTGTGCACGATTGTGCAGCCGGGCGGAACATTCTATCAATCGGGTGAGAGCTTTCCATTTGTATTTGACTCGGGAGCTGAATGCTCATTAATAAGCGAAACCCAAGCAGCAAAATTAAAGGGTAGACGATTTGACAATTTAGTAATTTTGAAGGGCATTGGGCAGGATGCCGTGCACAGCACAGTTCAGATTCTATCAATTGTTGAATGCTCTCAATTTTCGGTAGAAATATTATTTCATATTGTTATGAATAAATTTTTAAAACACAATGTAATCATAGGTCGTGAGATATTGAGCCAGGGACTAGGTGTTGCCATGGACGCTGACAGTTTCAAAATTTTTAAAGTTAAGACAGTCGATGTTTTTACTGCCAAATTAAACTGTAATTATCTTGATCATCTGAATAATGATGATAAATTGAATGACTCTGATAGGGTAACATTGATAAAGATTCTAGAACCGTACGCGGATAGTTTTATTGATGGCATACCTCTTAACCGAGTCACGACAGGTGAATTAGAAATCCGCTTGATTGATCCAAACAAAACGGTCCAGCGAAAACCATACAAACTGAGCGATGAAGAAAAAAAAATTGTCCGAGATAAAATTCAGAAAATGTTAGATGCACAGGTCATACGCAGAAGTTGTTCTCCGTTTGCGAGTCCGATGCTGTTAGTTAAAAAAAAGGATGGTACTGATAGATTATGCATCGATTTCCGTGAATTAAATTCAAACACTATTTCTGATAGGTTCCCTTTACCGCTTATTTCTGATCAGATTGATAGAATGCGAAACAGCAGATATTTTTCCAGTTTAGATATGGCAAGTGGTTTCTACCAGATCCCGATACATCCGGATTCCATAGAACGAACAGCATTTGTGAGTCCAGAAGGACAATTCGAATTTCTTTCAATGCCTTTTGGCTTGAAAAATGCGTCCTCCGTATTTCAACGAGCCATCACTAGAGCGCTCGGCGATTTGGCCTACTCATACGCTATTGTCTATGTTGACGACGTCATGATAGTCGCCAGCACAAAGGAAGAGGCCTGCGCACGATTGAGGATTGTCTTAGAAACATTATCCAAGGCGGGATTTTCGTTCAATATTAGAAAGTGTTCATTCCTTAAAACTAGCATAGAGTATCTTGGTTACCAGGTGGGAGGAGGTGAAATTAAACCGAATCCACGAAAAATACAAGCACTGGTGGCAATGCCTCCACCACAGTCCGTCGCGCAATTGAGGCAGTTTATAGGGTTAGCAACATATTTCAGACAATTTGTACCAAGATTTTCAGAGAAAATGAAACCATTATATCATTTGACTTCTAAAAATGCCAATTTTGATTGGAAGCCAAGACATGAGGAAATACGCCGTTACATTATTGACACGTTAGCAAGTGATGTAGTGTTGATAATCTTTGATCCGAAGTACCCAATAGAGTTACATACAGATGCGAGTGCCGATGGCTACGGAGCAATGCTGATGCATCGAGTGGATGGGAAAAGACAGTGGACAAAGTATACGAACAGTATTGGTTCGAAAATCTATCAAAGTACGTCCGAAAATTTGTCGGGAACTGCATCACATGCAAACTATCAAAACCAACAACTGGAAAGCCTCAGATGGAACTGCATCCTATTCCCAAGGTAGACATACCTTGGCATACGATTCACATAGACATTAGTGGAAAGCTCAGTGGTAAGAACGAATTGAAGGAATATGTAATAGTGCAAATTGATGCCTTTACTAAATTCGTTCATTTATATCATACGTTGAATTTGGACGCAAAAAATTGTATCAAGTCTGTGAAAGCGGCAATTTCTATTTTTGGTGTTCCTCAGCGAATTATTGCTGATCAGGGTAGGAGCTTTGCTTGCAATGCCTTTCGTGAATTTTGTGTGGCTCAGGGTGTAGATTTACATTTAATTGCGACTGGAGCTAGTAGGGCAAACGGACAGGTGGAGCGCGTGATGAGCACGCTTAAGGGTATGTTAACGGCAGTAGAAACTAGTCAGCGCTCCTGGCAAGACGCACTCAGCGATGTCCAATTGGCTATGAACTGTACGACGAATAGGGTAACAAAAGCTTCTCCCCTAGAATTGTTGATAGGAAAAGTGGCTAGGCCAATGAATCTGTTACCAATAATAAATGAAGAGAAAGTTGATATTGTACAGACTAGATCTCAAGCTAAATTGTTAATTAATAAAAATGCGATTTATGAAAAGAAACGTTATGATCAAGGGAAAGCAAAAATTGTAAAACATAGTGTTGGGGACCACGTCTTGCTCAAAGGGGAAGAACGACACCAGACTAAATTGGATCCGAAGTTTAAAGGGCCATTTGAAGTAATAGAAATTCTGGATGGTGATCGTTACAGACTGAAATCATTGTCTGGTAACAGAACATACAAGTATGCGCATGATGCTTTGAGAGCAATGCCGAATAGGGAAGTTTCGCTGGAAAACGATTTAATCTTTGCTGAAGGTGAAGAGAGTAATAGAGATGGTCTTAATGATGAAGAGATGATAGAAGAAAATATTGAATAGATGAGATAGATGGTTTTGTGGTGGCTTGTTGAGTGGCCAGTGTAAAATGTCTCAAAATTGGCACCAAGAGTGTGGCCAGGTGGCTTGTTGAGTGGCCAGTGTAAAATGTTTCAAAATTGGCACCAAGAGTGTGGCCAGGTGGCTTGTTGAGTGGCCAGTGTAAAATGTCTCAAAATTGGCACCAAGAGTGTGGCCAGGTGGCTTGTTGAGAGCCAGTGTGAAATGTCTCAAAGAACAGTCGGTGAAGGAACTGTTTATATGATTTCATTAAGTGGATTGTCGAATTATTTTATTGAGTCTGAATTAAAAATTTATTTATTTTTATTTGATTTATTTTTTTTTTTTTTTTTTTACCTAATTTTTGAATTCTGAGCAAGACGAGGTACTAACGTTATGTTATGATTTGCACAAACACACTGGGACGTGCGTTTATCAGGATTGGCCGTGTCGTAGATAAATAAGTATTTTGATAAATTATGTAAGATAATAAGCGTGCACACGAATTAAGAGCAATAAACTTATTTAAATCTGGAATAATCTTTGTTTCATATTTAAGAGGCATGTAAAGAGAGCGGGGCAGAGAACTTGTTTCTCTGTCGAGTAGGTCTCGTTGAGGTGGTATTCTGCGAAGAACATGGAAAAGAAGAAAAGCGAAGAAAGAAGATGATGGAGGTGTTGAAGAGGACCGTGGGTCCGTGGCAGTCAGTTTTTGGTGAAATGTTCACGCGGAACGCACAACGAGCTCTACTGCGCGATCAAGGCAAAATGTCCAAAAATAACCCTTCTCCGTTATACATATAAGCATTTTTAACTTTCTCCATTTCATGATATAACGATGATAGAGGAACTCAAAAAAGTGGGTCGCAAAATTCTATCCGTCATCTGTTTGTTCGATTTCGATTTTTTTACGATTTCAACAAAAATTGTTATTTAAGCTTAGGTAGGTGCGGTTACCATGACTGCGTTCCCAGTTTTTGGTTAAAAATTGGAATAACCGCACTTTCGAAATTTCGGCATAGGTATCTCGAAAACAGTCCATACGATTAGAACGAAATTTAATTTCAAAACTAATGCGGTCATTTATAACTTAATGACAAAATCAGTTTTTCTCTATATTAGCCGTGTTTTTTTTGAGCTCCAATCTCAGCAAAGCAAAGTAAAGTAGGATTTTCAGCACGCAATTACAACAACTATTGCGAGTCTCGAAGTGTCAAGTATAGCGTAGTTGTTGTAATTAGCGTGCTGAAAATCCTACCTTACTTTGCTTTGCTGAGATCGAAGCTTAAAAAGCAGGCCTATTATCGTACAATAATTTGAAAATAGTAATTTTTTTAAATTTTGTTTTGTTTAGTTTACCTAAAAACGGCAATAACGATTTGACCAAAATGCAAACTTAGAGTCGAATTGATGTTTTCAAAATTATTGTGTTCTTAATTTTAAGTTCGAAGAACCGAAAACAATAATTTTAAAAACTGCTCACATCTCGAAAACCCCTTTTTCGAAAAAACGAAATAATGCATGTTGAATGCTGATTTCAAAATTGCAAACAAAGACATTGAATTTGTTTCTAGTATTTACTGCCCTAGTAATTCTTAATCGAACACTGAAAACCAATTTCATTCATGAATAACATTCCACATGATGTTGACTATCTGAGTTCAAATAGCCTACCTAAACCTAAAATACGGACTGCACATCGTCGGCTGAGTTCTTAAGTGTTCAATCTGCCAAACTTTAAAATGTTCAGGAGACGACTTTTTGTCCTAATTTTGCTTGTAAGTTTTTTCCTAAATATGCAATCGTCTCCAAACAAAAAAAAAAAAAGAAACTATATATTTGTTAGTCCTAATAGTAGCAGAAAGAATGTTTAAATGCCTTACACTTATTTTAAAAAAATACATTTTTATAGATCATCCAAAAAGGAGATTGAACAAGCCCCCATACATATACTAAACCTTTGAGAAAATTAGTGGAGATTGAACATTTTTTTGGATATTGAACAAACAAGAACACAGAGCACTCTTCCTGCAGCAACATGAATATGTATGGACTTACACCTTAGAAAAGAAAACTCGAGAATTTGTTTTATTATTTGAATAATTCAGTCTTTTCAAATTCAGGTACGGAGGTAGTTCAGTTTTAAAAAGTAAATAACAAAATTCAATCAACTTAAAAAACTTAAAAAGAGGATAAATAAAGAAACTCTTAAAGTTATTCTAATAAGTTAATAATGTAGAATTCAAGGTCACATAATGGCATATCCAAGGGAGCATTGATTTTATATCAGTATATTTCTCTTTAGAAAGTAAGTTAAACACTTTCGTTGTGTTTTGCACTTTTGGCAGATCACGTTTTATATCATTTGATGTATTTAGGCCCATTTTATTCACTCGAAGTTGAACACAACTCGGGGAGTTTTCCATATTAAAATCCCGAAGTTGTGTTCAACTTCGAGTGAATAAAATGGGCCTTAATCTCTCTTTCTGTTTATTAAGTTGTGGCATAATTGAAACACTAATGTCGTTTTCAGTTGGGCAAACAGATCAATCTTTTTTTTGCATACATGCCACAAAAATCTTCTTTTTTTGTATCTCAGATCACTTGAGAAATCTCAATTTTTTCTCAGATTTTACATAAACGTTCACCAACACCAATGTTTATGACTCACGGCGTCGGTTACGAATTGTTAATCGGTATGGGATCGAGTTTTTATTATTTCGCAATGCATTACTATAAATGTGTGAAAGTCAATTGAAATGGATTTCGAGTGCAAGTGCAACAATGTTTTATTTTTGCTGACAATTTAATGCCACAAAAACCAATAAAATTAAGATTTCATGTTCGGTTTGCCTGCAGAAATCTGAAATCTCAGATCAAAATCTGAAAAGCCAAATCGAAAACGACGTAAGTATATTAGCTTCTTCACCGTAACTAATTTTCCTAGATGACAACTGGGATGAATTGTAGGCCGTTAGTAGCTGCGCTATAGTTAAAAAAAACTTTTACCGCGCACTGCATAATTTTTAAGGACACATTTGCGTAATTCATGTCCTTGAGTTCACGAATAAGTAACAAAGGGTGTGAATGTCGGTACGGAAAAGCGTTGTTCAATGTGGATTTTCTTTCGGGAATTTGAATATTGCCAATGATGTTATTCGATTTATGTTTTTACGGAATACAGGAGTCCGACCAGTAAAAAATACCAGTTATATCTGGCTTGACCACCACTACAGCTTTCAGTATTTTGTTTAGTGCACTAGCTACGTCGTTACCACTACATCTGCTTTGAAATTCATACGAAGCACCACAGTAAGTTATTTTGTATGGAGATTGAACAAATGTGAATTATTTAGACGTTTTGTTATTTTCCCCATGTGAATTTGTTCAAACGGACACGAAAGTGGCACTTTGAACATTTAAGAACTAATCGGTGGACTAAAAAACGCGTATTTTTGGTATATTGAACAAAATGTGAAAAAATTATTTCCCAAACTATTAACGATAGACAATTTCTGATTGCACCAATTGAGCGTCCCCAAAAACCTAAGAATCAATAATAATCTCAATTTCGGAAAAATTGGAGATTGAACAGTTAAGAACTCAGCCGACGACATATCAATCCATGAGCATAAATTTGATTATCTGTACATCAAAATACAAAAACGATCCACTAACATTTTCGCATGGGTGCGATACCATTCGTGCTGAAAAATGATGACAAATCCACCCCTAGTTAACGAGCCAGCCGCACAGACGCATAGCCATGCAAACGCAAAGCGCAACAAAACGATTTTCCTTGTTTTGCACCACACGAGCACGTATAGAAAGTAGGTAATAAAGGCAGACAAAAAAAGTATTTTACGGTTTCTGTTTTTTTCATGTTTTGATGGAGTAAAGAGAGAGAAAAAAAACAGGGGATTCATTAATATCTCTTGTAAAATTATGAAGCTTTTAATAAAGCTTTTTCTTGAACTAAATTTCATTTTCATATCCCACTTCTTCCCATATGGATAAGACATCTGTATCTGTATATTTATTGTATGTGCTTACAGTTTATTTTCTTTACCAGCTTAACTTTCGATGCATATACAATATTTTAGCACTTTTTTATGGTATTGCGTATGGTATTGCGTATAAGCAAAAGTCGACAGTAATGTCCAGCCAACCAATTGGGAACCCTATAAACCTGCAAGCAAATTGCGATCTGCCTTTCATGAATAAACTTATTGCTTGTCTGACCGAATAGGAAAACTCCGCATTACTTAAAGCCCGTATGACACTAAATTTTTTTCTGCATTTTTCAGACTTTAAAAATGAAACTAGAGCAGGACGAAAAATTACTACGCAAATTCCCGATAGGAGTGAGTGCGTACACACCAGCCTAATTAATGTGGATATGTCAAAAAAAATGCATTGAAAATGTATTCAATTTAAATTTTTTTAAGCTGCTGGCAGCTTTTTTTTTTGACATTTCCACATTTGCCTCCAGCAGTGATCCCAGATTGGAGGGAAAGTCGGAAATTTTGTCGATTTTTTCTAACAAAAGGGTTTTTTTTTGGGGAAAACAATATATATAATTCCTATTAGTATTATTCCTAAGTTCTAATAGGTATATTTAAATTAAACATAAAATGTTAATGAAAAGACACGGCGCGAATCTTGGGAATAAAATAGCGTTGATGTAAAACCACGTTATAAAATTCATTTTATTGCAGAGGAAGATGTCTGCTTAATGGCTGTCGACAGCAAAAAAGCGGTTCAATTTTTCGAATGCACTGGTTGCATGAAGACAACGGCAACAAACAGTCATTACATATGTCGTTTTCCATTGGTTTCACTCGGGGATCCACTCATTCTGTAGTCCAATGGAACAAGAAAACTGCTTCTGATTGAATCCACAAGAGTATTGGTGAAATGCCAAAAAATAATCTACGGCTGCTGTCAGTCGACTTGTATAAAATACACAAACTACACTTGTGTGAGTGCTTCTTGAGTGGATTCTGACTTCAAATCCAGAAGCGAAATTCTCTCCTCAGAATCACCAGAAGAGTATTTTTTGTGCCAATGGAACGGTTTCAGAATTCAGAAGTGATTTTTTCGATTCCGGACTCTCCCGGATGCTTCTTTTTGCCCAATGGAAAACGACAATAGAGAGAGAGTGTGGCCCATAGGCCGTTATGGCGAATTCAATATATTATAAGATTATAAGTTTAGAGAAAAATACAATTTTAATATAGGGTATAGTGGGTAATGTTTGTAAGCTGCAATACATTTCACAACAGTTAAAATGAAACTTAAATAAGGGTTTTTGTTTTTCGGGAAAATTTATTTTTGGAAAAGGGAAAAAAAATATCGTTTCGTGTTAAACAACGGGGATGTTTTTTTTCTTTAATCTGGGATCCCTGGCCTCCCGTCACTTTAAGTTTGCGGTTATAAATTCGTTTGAAAATTTGTGGTTGCTTTGCAAAACAATTGTTACCCCTTTCATAATACACATTTTGTCTCTTTTACAAGAAACTGACATTTGAACATGATTTAATGCTATAAAAATGAGGAAAAAATGTAGTGTCATACGGGCTTTAGGAGTAGCTCAAAAAGTCTAATTGTGCGTTGAGAAAAGTTTAAACAAATTGTATGTCACATTTATAGTTCTAAATCACACTTTTAAGCTTGCAGACCGCATTATGTATGTACGACCTGAATTATGTGGACTAAACGGAAATGGGACCCCAATAGTGTTTTTCTAACTCGAATCACTTGTTATTTACAACGAAAATCGAATGATTTCTGGAATTCCTAATATTTATTTTGGCGACTCTTCAATTCAGGGTGCGCCAAGGCCTTAACTTGAAAGCCTCTAACATCTATAACAAGTTGGTTTTTAGGTGTGCGCACAGCGCACTACCTTAGGTTAGGTCTGCCTTTACTGCTTTAACCCTCTGGCCCTCTGGGTTAGAATCTATAATCTATAAATATAATAAAACTGTGGCCGTTTTCATATGTTCGCGGTTGGCGTGAAAACTAATGTACAGATTTTGATGAAACTTTTTTTGAAATGTTAGTTAAGATTCTGAGAAGGACATAGGCTATTCCTTTCATTGTCAAGCCTATTTTTTGGGAGCGTTTTTGACCAAAATGTATTTTTTTTTCCTGACTTTACTGCCTTTAACTCGCCATTACTCAAAAAATTCTTAATCAATGCAAACAAAATAAAATCCTTAGGAGAACCAACACTTTCACAATTATTTCAAGCCATCAATCAGCTTTCTATGTACTCTAGAAGCTGAGCTACAACCTAAAATCTAACACGAAAAAAATAAATTTATTTTCTCAAATCGAACTTTATCAGCAACCGCGGTTCTTGATCGTTGTTCTGCTTTGGGGTGGTTGGGTGGCGCACATCGCACAAGCACGTTCATGTAAAAAAAAAACTGCGTGGTGTTTTCTCCGAATTAAGTGAAACGAAAGAGAAGTATGCGACGTGAATGTGTATGTAATAAAATGTAATCAACAACGACAATGTGTTTCTGAGGAAATGCGCAGGTGGCTGATGACGTGCGCTGATGGACGTACAATCGTACATATGGTGGTGTATATAGAAATTGAGTTCAAGGTTTTTTTTTTGAAGTTATTACAGCTTTAGGCGCGTTGGGCACTTTTAGATGGGAAGAAATCAATGAATTCGAGTTACTTCTAAAATGACACCGCGTCATCGACACCGAGAAACCGACACCCGGTTGGATGCAGCAAGAAAGTTAGGATAGTTTTGGACCCGATAGGTGGCGCTGTTGTCGATTTTTTTTGAGAAACTCAACCGATCTCAATGAAACTTTGTGTGTGTGCATGTGTGTATGCAGCTAGAAAGATAGGATAGTTTTGGACCCGATAGGTGGCACTGTTGTCGACTTTTTTGAGAAACTCAACCGATCTCAATGAAACTTTGTGTGTGTGCATGTGTGTATGCAGCTAGAAAGATAGGATAGTTTTGGACCCGATAGGTGGCACTGTTGTCGACTTTTTTGAGAAACTCAACCGATCTCAATGAAACTTTGTGTGTGTGCATGTGTGTATGCAGCTAGAAAGATAGGATAGTTTTGGACCCGATAGGTGGCACTGTTGTCGATTTTTTTGAGAAACTCAACCGATCTCAATGAAACTTTGTGTGTGTGCATGTGTGTATGCAGCTAGAAAGATAGGATAGTTTTGGATCCGATAGGTGGCGCTGTTGTCGATTTTTTGTTCACTGTTTTTACTCCCAAAACAGTTTTAAATATTTCCTGCGCAGTAAAATTCCTGACGATTCGAAAAATACACACGTAAATGTTCAAGTAATAACTTCTGTCGGCACTCCCATAGTGCCTGATATATTTTTTTTTGTTTTAACGGTTTTTATAGTACCTACGGTGATACCTACCTTACAGTAAAGAATTGAAGAATTCAAGAAGTAAAGACGATATAGGTGAATTAAGTTGTTTGATTTATTGTTGGTGTGGGTACAAATTTGTGTATGCTCCAGGCAACAGAACCTCAAATACATATTGTATTTCAAGAAGCTTTGTAAAAAAATTATCATAAACAATATACCTAGTTATCTCATGTATTGAAACTTAACTATTAGTACCTATCTCTTTTATTGGAAATTACTCACGTCGCGTACGAAGTTGCGGGCACAGCTAGTCAACAATAAGTGTGCACATATGTACCACCAATCAGAAATCGTTGAATTGCAATTGGAAACTGTTGGAAGGTTACGATGAATTTTGTTTAATAAATGGCAAACAATATCCTAACCGCTTTTGTAAAGGGATGATGATTAAGGTCGCATATCTTGTATTAAGACTCCCTACATACCCATATGTCTAAAACTCATTTGAGCTCTCGGGCGAATTTTGTAATTTTATATTACTGATCTAACGTTTCAGCATTTAACGATTTTTTTTTGCATAGAACAATTATTGGCACAACAGTTGGATAATTGTGCATTGTGCAACCGATACCATCTGTGAGCACATCATATCGTTGAAACAATAACTTGCCCCTAAACTAAAAATAAAATTTACCACATTTTTAACATTATCCGGTTATATTTCCCATAAACATGTAACTTTTACAACAGGAGTGGAGCCGAAGCGTAGCTCAGTGCAGGAGCATATCCCAAGGGTGCAGCAGCCAATGAAGCAGAGTAAGCCAAAGGAGAGGCCAATGGAGCGGAGTAAGCCAAAGGAGAGGCCAAAGATGCGGAGTAAGCCAATGGTGAGGCTACATACCTAGCCGCCAATGGAGCAGCAGCAATTCCGTTGTAGTTTCTGGCGATCACTTGACTGCTGGTGGCAGTAACAACTCCTGGAGCGGCCACCACTGGGGCAGAGTATGCGAGTGGGGCGAGTAATCCTGGCTTGGCAGCGGCGCAGGCAATGACGGCGAATATAACAATGGTCTAAGAGGAAAGAAGAAATGATCTTATTAGATAATGGCTCCCTTTAAAATATACTTCAATTTAACTCACATATTTGAGCATGTTGAATTGGTTTTGTGGCTTGGAGAGGTATGTATTCCAAGAGGTGTTTGTTTGAAGTTTGTTTTGGCTATCGCCACAGTACTTCTTTTATATCAAAGGTGGTAGCTCATTAAAATGCTTTAAGCGAAAAAAATGCAATGCGAACACATGAAAAATTGTCATTGGACATACCAAACATTGTTTGTTTCTTGAGGTGATATATCTTTGGCCTTAGCTCTGTTTTATTACAACACAATGTTAATGGAGTCTAATTCATGGTATAAACGAGTGGTCTAAAAATGTAGATATGTACAGATTATGCAGGCTGTGGTTCGAAAATGAAAGAGTGTCCCACTCCTCACGGAAAATCTAAGTAGTAATAAGTTCACGCCAAAGCACATTTATTAAACGACATCTCAGTAAGTTTCGTATACCCTCATCGTATACCCCACCTAAGAAGCCGTTACTGTCGACGACCACATCGAACAAAGTAATTGATAAAATCTAGTCTTTGAAGGCCAATCCACCACTTACTCACTTTCAACGCAACGAAAACAGTAGCTGAATATTTAATGCGCATCCATATCACGTATTGTCGGCCAACTATATAAGGTGGCGGCAAATGGTACCGAAAATATAACTCACCTCAAGCCTTCTTGGTATACATCAGTTCCAAAAAACGACAAACCAAACTTCAACATGCTGAAATACGTAAGTAAAACTAACGCATATTATCTGTAAAGGACGTCGTATCAAGTATAGATTTCTTCTTTAACAGACAGTTGTCATCTTCGCCGTTATTGCCTGCACTGTTGCTAAGCCAGGAGTAATCGCCCCACTAGCATACTCTGCCCCAGTGGTGGCCGCTCCAGGAGTTGTTACTGCGACCAGCAGTCAAGTGATCGCCAGAAACTACAACGGAATTGCTTCTGCTCCAGTTCTAGCTGCTCCATTGGCGGCTAGGTATGTAGCCTCACCATTGGCTTATTCCGCACCATTGGTCTCTCCTTTGGCTTACTCTGCTCCATTGGCTGCTGCACCTTTGGGATATGCTTCCCCACTTAGCTACGCTTCGACTTCATTTCTGTTGTAAAAGTTTCATGTTTATGGCAAATATAAATGGATGTTGTTGAAAATGTGATAACTTGTGTGTTTGTTTTAGGGCAACTTTATCCCTTACAGCTCTGCAAGCAGAAAAATTGACAAAAATGTCAACTCTGCTCGCAGTTATCGTTCGAAGAATCATTCCTGCTTCAAAGGGAGTTGCAAAATGGGTTTTATGCAGACATCTTTTTCTCCCCACATTCAAAAAGACTTGAGGCAATATAAGAAAATTACAAAATTAGTTTTATCTGAGCTCCTATACCAGCTGTGACCAGTGTACTTCATGAACCATACAGAAAATCTTGTAAGAAAATCTGACAAATTAAAAATCGAATATGTAGGATGTATTAATTTTTTTTTTCAAGCTTCCCTGGAAGGGAAAGTCATCGAAAGAAATTTGAGCGAATTTGACCCATCTAAAAAATATCACTACGTGGATCGAGTTTCGTCATCCCGAATGGGATTGCACCTACATTGTTTATTTATTTTTGAATTAATTGAAAAACATATAAAATTTTGAACTATAAATTAAACACATTTTTTCCGCCTTAATATACTGATTACACTGCTTGTATTTATAAATTCGGTTGTTTTTAAGCTAACGTGGTTGAGAAGCGTTGTGCATTTAAGGAACTTGTTCGACTTCTTTCTATAGCTAAGTCAATATATTTTCTAACAAAAAAGTTCAGAAATTCAACAAACGAGGGATCTTTCGATTAGTCGAATGGATAGGCACATTCACATTCGGTTGGCAAAAGTCATTGCTCTCGGGAGGTGTTTTAGATCGGCTGAAAGGCCTTCCCTATTGTCGAAGCATTTCTCGCGTACCTACTAGTTCTCGAATGACATACGATGATTTTCCCTTCCAGCGAACCTCCAAAAACAGAAAAAAAAAAAAAAAAAAAAAATGGTTCGTATTTTGTTCATGACAATTTTAATAGTTTTCAATTTGGCAAATAATGTCTGATTTGTAAAATAGACAGGACAGTCATCAAATTTAAATAATTGACAGTGCATGGAAATTACACATATTTTCAAAGATCATCTGCTGGTATTGCTTGCTTGAACAAAAGTGGGTAGAAAAATATTCTTGAGGCACCCTGTTTATGGAAAAGGTCAGCCATGCCACCAAATATTTGTACAGCTAACATTATCGCACTATATTCAATGAAAAAACATTTGTATAAGTGCGAAACACTTATTATTCTCTTAAGGCAACATCTGAAATTCCAATACATTTCTAAACCGCATCCTACAAATCATTTTTCACGCTTAAATGTCAAAAAATTAATGCGACGGACAATAAAAACCAAGTGAGATAGCTGCGGAGAGATTTTAATATCGCCACCTACGACTCAGTTTTGGAAGCGATATTTTCCACTCGAACTGCATACCGCCTAGTGAAATTTTCATTTGGAAAATTCATTTTGACATTTCGCAGTGAAAAATTTGTATGAAAAATTGGATTTCACTTGAACTGCGTACCAGCCTTACGCATAAAAATGTATAAAAAAATCACTCAACAATTAACATTTTTTTGGTTTCTGTTTAAAATATATATTTTCATTATATTTTCAAGGCAAATTATTTGTTTACCTACTTTATATTTATTATACTAATGAAATTTAATGATTTTTTTTTTTCTTTTCCATTTTGTTATAAATAAAAATCATATGTAATTGAAAATAATAAAAATTTGGTCATTTATTTTGTCGCCACTTGATTGCGTACGTACCTACTCCATTGTTGACAAGTATGCATTGTTTACCCACATAAAACATAATTCCGACGCTCGGCGCTCAAATTCACTCTACTCTCTTGTGTGGGTTTTTATGGCAATACCAACAGTAGATTATAGGTATGCACCTTTAGTGAGCATACATCAGTGCCATCTGCAAAGGTGGCCATAGTGGTTTCTTCATTTATATATTAATATACCAGTGGACCTTAGACACTTCCTTGGGGTATACGTTGTATACCTAACGCTCGTATCTTTACTGCTGCTCTTCGCTACTAAAACAAAGCCGGTATTGCTTCGTTTAATTGCTTTAAAGGACGAATACAAAAAAACAATCAGAGAAGGAGATATATAAATAGAAAACGAAGACTTTTCAGATGATGGAACTGAATTGATCGGTATGGTTAATTTCCTAACTTTGCCAATTTTCATTGGTATTCACGGCGCAGAATACTGGGGTTGAATTACCGCATCCATGGTCGAGTAATACTTGACTGAATTTGTTACCTTTTTTTTTTGTTTGTAAAATCACTCTTTTCTTTTAAATCAATTTACTCCTATTTTACAGTTTTTGGCCCGAAAAAAGATACGAGCGTTAGATAACCACCAGACTAACCACTATTGTTCAGTTATGATTAGTGTTCCAGGAACTTTTCCACGTTCTGTCATATGAATTGTTTATAACTTGTTAAAGACAAGAGTTTCAGCTCAAAACTATTTTCAAGCATGAGTTTGAAAAGTAGGTATTCCTTAGTGTTTCTTAAGTCTGATGAATTCGGCTTCACAACTTGTGGACCAGAAAATTCAGAGCCTGTACAGAGGAGTTCACGAATTCAAACTTTCACTTTGATAATATGACGCTCATCCTCTTGGGAGTCCTTAGAGGCATCTCTACTAACTAACTTGGTGATTATTTAATTCAAACGGAACAGTTTAAATGTGCCTTTACCAAAACAAAAAAAATCATAAAACAACTACTGTAAAAATAATATTTTGGGTTAGAAAAGTCATCCAACATTATAAGCTCACCATTTCATGTCTGTATTTACGATTTATCAATTCGAAAAAGATAATATCTATAATTAAATGCAGAATCTGTTTCCTAATTTTATAAATATTAAAATATTAAATCAATATTCTTATAATTATATTTCCTCATGAAAACAATAAAAATTAAAAAAAAAATCGCGTTTTCAACTACCAATATGCTAATAAAAATATGGAATCAATATATTAAAAATTACTTTTTTTTCTGCTGTTAATGTAACATTTAGTATACCTACTGAATTTATATTAAAAGAACAAAATTTAATATCAAAATGATAACGCAAATATTAAATTAATATAGGTATATTTTTTCAATAGCTTTTTCCTAATGTCAATGTAACATTGAAAATATTGAATAATTATTTTTAATGGAATACTTGCATGGTACCTACCAAGTTAATATCGACAATTTTGAATAATTTGTTTTTAACTACTCAATAATTTTAATGAAACATTCAAAATATTGAATCGATATTTATAAATACTTATAATAGATATTTCAAATGTTAAAGAGTGATGTAAATGCAATTTTCGAAATTGTATGTTCAACGAGAATTGAACATGGCTGTATTGAAGCTTTTTCTTGGATTTCAACTTAGTTTGGTGGTTAAATAAATTTTGTTAGTTTTTCAAATTAATGTAATTAAAGTAGATAATAATTTCGAGCATGCACAATGCAAATGCTATTTTATGTAGACGCTGAAATACCAATGGCAAGCCGTTCTCAATAAGCGGATTCCACTGAGGTTTGCAAAGTGCTCTATTTGGACAATGTCCATTATAATTTTATTTTTGCAACTTCAGAAATAGCGCTTGATTTTATTTTTGAATGGGAGGTTCCACAAATCGTTTCCCTATACCGCTTATGATTTGCAAAGTACCACCTATAGTGTGGTATCCTATCTTTCAGCGGCACCTTTCGGGTCCAGAACCCAAGTAGAAATTAATGGTTATAGTGTAAGCACTGTTCCTACATTTCAGACATATTTCCCTAACAGTAACAGTGTGTATAATGTATTTGGGAATGACTTGTAACCGAAATGTGATCGAATTTTAGTGAGCTGTTAAATTGGTTTCCATGTGTTTGTAAGTTGGTTCGCACCAAACACAAAATGTGAAGTAAAAATACTGATACCATTTTCCAACCTTCCCATGAATCATGTTTGTAATTATGACATCATGCAGGTCTGGATCGGTTTCGGGATCTGAAACCTCGGCACATATGATGTCATCAACTTGGTCTGGTTGCATTCTTTCAACTTACCGAATGAGAATGTGCGCATGAGGCAAGTATCTTTTTTACCAGTCAATCGAATACATCCAACATCGAGTATAACCAAAGACACGATGCTTAACAATAGTCCATCAGCGAACGACGAAATACTTGTAACTTTAACAGCCATGAAGAAAACCGCACCTATCAACTTGGTTGGTTGGTTCACCGGTACCGAAGGTGTTATGGTACCTTTGAGTTGCGCTCCCCATAACCCTATTCACTAATGAGCAGAATACCACAATAAATTGTTACTCGCTCATTTTTCGTAACAACCCCTACGTGCAAACTCAAAACGCTCCACAATTCCTGTTGCCTTTCATCATTGTCCACGTCATCTTAATCACCCCTACATTTCAACTTACTCACACATACTTATGCAAGGATCCTGAAAATACATGTCAAACAAAAATGATGGATTCAAAAACCATGAAATAAATCAAAGTATCTACTCCATTTCAAAAAGTTACTTAATGTAACATAGTAAGCATAAGCAAACTTATTAGGTAGGTATATTTAAAAAAAAAATTTTGACAACAACAATTTGCTTTGAAAATAATTAAAATAATTGACAACAACAATTGCTTTGAAAATATAAAATATTTTTTTTTGTATTTGAAGTGTCACTACTCGATTTTTATCCAGTTTATTTTTTTTCAAAGTGCTTTTCCCCATGAAAAACGAAATGTGTGCCTTCAACGCCGCCTGTTGAGAATTTTCCAACTTTTCTTTTTTCATAAACCATCCCTGATTCAAGCCGAATAAAACACACCAAAAATCATTGAAATCGGCTGAGCCGTTCATGAGTTATAAAGTCACAACGCACTTGGCACTTGCAACAATTTTATATAACATAATATATTCTATTATTATATAGAAAAGATATGATATTAACATTCAATGCAAAGCTTTGTAATAAAGAATTGCAGTCGTTTGAATTCGAATGGTAAGTCCGTTGGAATCATCGGGATGCGTGGAATCAAAACAACCTCTCCTCTTAATTCCCCTTGATAATCGTCGCCTCGATGACGTTGTTCATAAGCTTTTCCACAACTGAGTCTACTTTTAATTGCAAATTGTGAGGTGGTTAGGTTAGGTTAGGTTAGGTTGAGTGGGGTTGTGAGTTCATCACAAAAAGACCAGGCACCATAGTGGGCCCATCGCCATCCCCAGGGAACCGTTACGGTTAAAAAAACCTAAACCAAATCGCCCAAACAATCAATTTCCCTGCAGAATTTAATAATGGTCCCAATATTGTTTGAGGAACCAACCTCCTCTAAGTGATTAAAGAAGTACCTGCCAAGGTGCTTCCTTCTACTCCGAGCGATTGCTTGACACTCACATAAAATGTGGTAGATGTCTTCCGTGACTTGTAGGTCCTCACAATATCTGCATATGTCCGAGTTAGCTAGTCCTAGTCTCATGGCATGCTTCCTTAGAAGGCAGTGTCCAGAGAGTATTCCTACCGTTAACCTAAGTTTGGTTCTACTGAAGTTGAGTAATTCTTCAGACTTTTTCCGGTTTAAAATGGGCCACAGTGCCTTTGAGACCCTGTGACCATCTAGCTGTGACCATCTTGTGGCTGCTAAATGGGAAGTTTTTACGAAAACAACCCTTCTAGTCACGGCCATTGGTGGTCTTATGCCCTCAATCATTGTGTTAGGTGGGAGCTCCGCTCCTTCCTTGGCCAGAGCGTCGGCCTTTTCATTACCTTCAATATTAACGGGTGATTTTTTAAAAGGTTTAGAATTTTAAAAAAAAAAAACACAAAAAATTCGAAAAAATGAATGAAATATTTATTTGAATCGATAGTTTGAACCTTGCAATTTAATGTTTAAAGATAATTTCATGCAAATGTTGACCGCGGCTGCGTCTCAGGTAGCCCATCCGCTGAGTCCAATTTTGGCATACTCTTTTACACATATCGGCCGGTATCTCACGAATGAATGCATGGATGTTGGCTTCCAGAGCGTCAATCGAAGCGGGCTTGTCCCTATACACATTAGCCTTGACATACCCCCACAAAAAATAATCTAATGGTGTCAAATCGCACGATCTAGGCGGCCAATTGACCGGCCCGAAACGTGAAATTAACTGTTCACCAAACTCGCCTCGCAATTGCGCCATTGTTTCGCGTGCTGTGTGGCATGTGGCACCGTCTTGTTGAAACCACATATCATGCAAGTCAAGAACTTCCATTTCGGGCAAAAAAAAGTTTGTTATCATCGCTCGGTAGCGTCCACCATTGACAGTAACGCTGCGATTCGCATCATCTTTGAAGAAATATGGCCCAATAATGCCGCCGGCCCATAAACCGCACCAAACAGTGGCTTTTTCGGGATGCATTGGTAGCTGTTGCAATGCTTCTGGCTGATCTTCACTCCAAATGCGGCAATTTTGCTTATTTACGTACCCATTCAACCAAAAATGAGCCGATCATAAAATGGAAGCAGCGCGCGATGAACATTTCGAACCGAGCACGAATTTTGATAGTAAAATTCAATAATTTGCAAGCGTTGTTCATTTGTAAGACGATCCATGGTTAAATTGCAAACCAAACTGAAGCTGTTTGACAGTGACATAAGGTACTAAACACACGTCAGCTGTCAAAACCAGTGTTGCCAAAACCAAACCAGCTAAAAAATCACCCGTTACAATGCCCAGGTACCCAACATAATCTGACACGGTTCTGCGAACATAATGCCTTGAGCATTGTGCGGCAGTTCCTTACTAGTTTAGATTTAGTGGTATGTGACTCTAGCGCTTTAAGCGCATCGTGACTATCAATGTAGATGGCGATATTCTTATTGGATATCGATCTCATCTCAAGTACCTCCGCAGCTTTGAGTACTGCCAGAATCTCCGCCTTGAACACACTGCATGTGTCCGGAATTCTCAGGGCCAGATGTAAGTCCAGTTCATTGGAGAATACACCAGACCCTGTGCCCTCACTGGTTTTGGAGCCGTCAGTATATATCGAGGTCTCATTTACCCTCGACACCAAGTTCCTATACCAATCCTCTCGGTCAGGGTACAACACATCATACGGTGTGTCAAAATCCAGTGTACCATGACCCTCATCCGCCTTTTCGGGTATTTCGGAGAATGATTCCTTCAAAATACTGCTATGTCCTATCCTACTGTTCTTAAAGAGCCCAATGTTAGTGAGCCGTAGCGCACTATTTCCTGCAATTGATTTTATTTGTAAGTCCAGTGGCAAAAGATGCAAGAACGCTTCCAGTGCAGCCGTTGGTGTGGTACGTAAGGCACCTGTAACGGCAATGCAGGCTGTTCTTTGTAACTTGGACAACATATCCCGTACATACTTCTTGTTTGTGGCTTTCCACCAGACAAGAGCCCCATGTAATTATGGGTCTTACTACCATTATGTATAGCCAATATAACATTGACGGCTTCATGCCCCATTTCTTTCCCGCTGTTCTCCTGCAAATGAAGAGAGCATTATAAGCCTTGCGGACTCTTTCCTGTACGTTAAGTTTCCAATTTTGTTTCCGATTGTGAGGTGGTAATCCGGATACAATTTAAAGGAATTCAAAAATTCTGTGGGCTAGTTGACTACTTTATCCTGGTTGATAACTCTGTCAACCGATTTGAAGCAAAACAAATGTCCCGGAATGAAATTTTTAATAGTGTTTTTCGCCGCCAATATGGCTCATTCGTTCAGCCAACTGTTGTTTTTGAAGTTCTGCGGTATACGCGGAAAAACACGTCGAATGATCTCTTCCTTAGAATCAGTCACGTGGCAGAAATCAGTGGGCAATGTGATAAGTCCGGTCAAGATATCAACTGCAATCTTTCCATTACAAATGTCCAACAATTGCTTCGAAAACACATCTGCAGTTTAATCTCGTCAATCGGAGTTTCTTGACATGCCGCCACAATTTTGATGTTTTCAAGCACGCAGTTCCGAACTGCAACCCGTCGCGAACACACGTGTGTGCAGCCGTAGCATTCTCCCCTTAGTCGCGCAAACAACACCCAAAAACAAAAAACAACAAACAAAAAAAAGCGAAGATCAACTATTATTAATTCATTATTATAACACCGATCTTCTGCCGCGCAATTAAATCAATTCTGAGTGCAGTGCCAGTGAAGTGTTGTGGAAAAGAAAAAAAAAAAAAAGAGGAAAAAAAAAACATTAGCGTGGGCGATTCCCTCCTCCCCCATTCCAACTCGTTTGCTGTTGCACTTTCTTGGTCTTTGCAATCGCCGGCCGCCAACGTACAAGCGATTGTGCTTGTACTGTTGTACATAAGGCAATTGCTATGAGTGGGTGAGAGCAACATCTGGCGGATAGCGGGTTGTGTGTGAAAGTTTTTGTTGGTGGACCAAAGCAAATTGTCATACGGGCATAACACCTATGACAGTTTGATTTGAGAATCTAACATTGGATTTTCACTTCACAGCCCTGCTTAGAAGCGTCGGAGTTGTGTTTTTTGGTGTCTGCTTTTTGTATTGATGGGGAATTTTAGGGTTGACATGTGCAACATTCGTGGGCTACGATCGAATCTCTTCTCGGTGTACGTCCACGTTGCTAAATATAAACCAGCTGTTTTGGCGCTGAGCGAGACTCAGGTGGGTGTAAATTCTGATAAATCGGAGTTTGATCTACCTGGGTATCGTTTAGTGCCTTTATTCTTTCTTCACCGCGGTCTCGCCATCTACGTACGTGATGATATTGCCTACCAAACTCCAGGTTCTTATGGCCAATGTTCCAATTCGGAATTTAATTTCATATGGCTGAAATTCCACATCCGTAGGCAAATCATTCATTATTGTTTCATCTACAGAAGCCCTAATCTAGATAGCAATTCGACTTTTAACGAGTTTGATGCGCTGTCTGACTCCATTACAAGAATTGTCTCCCTGTATCCTAATACTGAAATTGTCATTGCGGGCGATTTCAATATTCACAATTCTAACTGGCTTCGACATACTGGACAGACAACACCCGAAGGAATTTATGTTCAGATCTTCGCTGAGGTAAATCAATTAACCCAGCTTGTAAATGAGCCAACACGCGTACCTGATATTGACGGTCAGAATGCCAACACTCTGGACTTGTTTCTTACCTCCCACCCTGATAAATACTCTTTAGAAGTATTATCGCCGTTAGGCTCGTCGGACCACTGCATCATATCAGCTAATTTCTCGTACTCCAACCACACAGTTAAAGAAAAATCTCCGAAAAGAACCGTATGGCAATACGAGAAAGCCAACTGGAGCGGACTTAACAACTTCTTTAAGAGTTTTAACTGGTCGTTATGCTTCCTCGATAACGACGTGGATGCCGCCGCTGATATGGTGTCCAGTATTATCACCTTAGGTATGAAATCCTTTATTCCTAACAGGATAAAGAGTATCATACCGAAAGAAAATGCGTGGTACGACTCGAGCTGTAAAGAGGCTATCAGACAAAAGGAGTTAAGTTTTCGGTCATATAAGGCCAACCCATCTGAGGAAAACCGAAAAAAGTTCAAGCGAGCCAGAAATGACTGCAATACCACTATCAAGCGTGTTAAATTCTCGTATGACCAAAAGTTGAGGCAAAAAATACTACAATGTCCCAAGGGTAGTAAAAACTTTTGGTCTTTTGTAAAAAATATAAAGAACTCGGTCTCATCTTCGATCCCAACGCTCATTTACAATGACATTCCAGCTGTCAACTCTTTAGACAAAGCGAATCTGCTTGCTGCACATTTTGCAGCCAGCTCAATGCTCCCAGATTGCGCTTTGCCTCTACCTGTACTTGAGAGCGTCGAATGCACCATGGGACAAATCCATTTTCGCACTCGTACAGTGGCAAGAGTACTTCATGATCTCAACATAAATAAATCCGCTGGTCCAGATTGTATTTCCCCAATCGTTCTGAAGAGGTGTTCTTCCACGCTGGCAAAACCACTGCGTAAGCTTTTCCATCTGTCCTATTCTTCTGGACTCTTCCCGAGAAGGTGGAAAACAGCATTTGTCCAGCCCGTCCCCAAAAAAGGCGAATCTTCTTCTCCCACCAACTACCGACCCATAGCACTTACATCCATTCTTTCTAAGGTCATGGAAACGCTGATAAATCGTCAGCTCATGAAATATCTTGAATCACGAAAACTCATTAATGACCGGCAGTACGGTTTTCGTGGCAACAGATCCACTGGTGATTTGATGGCTTATCTCACCGAAAAGTGGAACCAATCTCTACATCACTCTGGTGAAACGAAGATTGTTGCGCTTGATATTTCAAAGGCATTTGACAAAGTTTGGCACCAAGCTCTTTTGTCGAAAATGCGTGCATATGGGATCGATGCGTCTCTTCTTCAATGGATTAGAAACTACCTCTCTGGCCGTTCAATTCAAGTTGTATTGGATGGCTTCAAGTCTGAAATTCACCATATAAATGTGTTCCCCAAGGCTCCGTTTTGTCTCCGACTCTCTTTCTCATTTTCATAAATGATCTCCTGTCTGCAACATCTAATCCAATCCACTCCTTCGCCGATGACAGCACCCTCAGCTTCTCATATTCATTCCAGGACTCACGTCCCTGCTCTTCGGCCGTAGAACTGGAACGGCAACGTATGTTAAGCTCATTAAATTCCGATCTCGACAGCATTATAAAATGGGGTTTAGCCAATAGAGTGGAATTTAATGCTTCCAAAACACAATGCTGTCTGCTGTCATTAAAGCGAAACCAGAATCCTCAGTCATTATCCATGAATGGCACTTGCATCGCCGAAACCGAAAGACTTTCCATTCTCGGTATGTGTGTCCATGACAAACTCCGTTGGAATGACCACATACACGAAGTCGCCAAGAACGCTGCGAAATGTCTAGGTTTCCTCAAACGGTGCAAGAAATATTTTACCCCTTCTGATCTGGCTGCCATATACAAGGCCCAAACTTGAGTATAACTCTCATATCTGGTCTGGTGCGCCCAAAACCTCACTGCACCTGCTGGATAGGATACAGAATCGTGCTTTAAAACTCATTGGACCTGGGGGGTGGTTCCCTACCAGGCGCGACCACAGGTGGCGGATAGTGGAGCCTAGGTACGATTCGTTCGCGATCCTAGGACTTAGGGTTATAGCAGAGATGTGGGGTAGTGAGGTCTGTATGGGTTCAGGCCCCTATTGACAGCTAACGCTCTACTAGCTGTGAAAGCCCTATCGCAGACCAAACCACTTGTCATCTTTTCTTTTCTTTACCGGAAGACTTACCGAGAGAGAAAACTACATCTAGTCTGTGTTCAGCTAGATGTTTTCCCATGTAGCGGTTTGTCGAACGGGGATTTTAGAAAAGGGATGACCCCAAGGCAAGGAACGACGCGCCGAGGCCTGCATGGCTGGGGGGGTGCTCAGTCGCAAGCGCAAACTCTGAATAACTGGGGGCCTTCAGTTTTAATTAAATTCCTCTTACCTGCATACAGGGGGTGAGTGCAGGCGGACATCTTCTTCCCCCTTACTCGTGGGACCCAAATAAATGTCAAATAAAAATAATAAAAACGAACAAATTCAAAAAGCGAAGAGTGCGGACCGGCCAGGTGCTCATAGCTCAAATAAAACTGACCGGCATATGGTAGGAAGTGCGGAAGATGCACTTCTACCCTTTTCGGACGGAGAAAGCGTTGGAGCGATTGACGCAAATCTGGAAAAACTTCTTCTGGATTCTAGCGACACTTGCTCCATCGCTAGCTCATCGTTCTCTTGCAGCTCCACCAGCTCGAAGCATGCAAAAAACTGTAAGACGTATCTAAAATGGAAACCGGGGTTGGGTCAGGTGTCTTCTCCGAGTCATTGGGTATCTCAAAATCGATACGCCTTCCCGACCACAGCAGTGTCTTCCAAGCAGAGGTCCTTGCAGTGACTACAGCGGCCCGTGAGTCTGTGGTAAGGGCAATACCGCCTGAAGGTATTACCTTCTTTATCGACAGCCAGGCAGCAATAAAAGCATTAACTGCAACTTTAATTAAATCAAAGCTTGTGAAATGCTGTCGAGAAGAGCTCAAGGCTCTTGGCGCTCAGCATAAGGTATTGCTCTGCTGGGTTCCGGGACATGAAGGTATTCCAGGCAACGAGAAAGCAGACGAATTAGCCAGACAAGGTTCAGCAGCTGTACTAGAACAAGCCGATCCCTCTGTGAATATCCCGCCTTGCTCACTCAAGCTTGAAGCAGGGAGAAAAGCCACAAGGGAGGCGAACGCTAGGTGGACCACACTAGAAACTTGTCATACTACAAGAATGTTATGGCCAAGCTTCAATGAAGCAAGAACCGAGAGTATAATACGAAAGGATAGGAAATCCCTCTCCATCCTCGTAGGAGTCCTAACGGGGCACAACACTCTGCGGTATCACATGAAGAAACTACGCTTGACGGAAGAAGAACTCTGTAGAGGCTGCGGTGATGAGGAAGCTCTTGAGGACACAACCCACTTCCTATGCCACTGCCCGAGCCTCCAACACAATAGGCACAGATTCCTAGGGAGACACTTCTTTCACGACATAGACGAGCTATCTAGCACGCCAGTAGACAAGATAATGAGCTTCATCAAATCCACAGGATGGTTTGTATCCAACGGCACAGTGAGTAATTGATCACAAATATTTATGGATAGGGTCAACATGGGTAAGGGACAACCCTTGCCCCCAATGGGCATCACAATGGGTCAACATTGACCTGAGTGTGGCACGGAGTACTCCACGCCAACCCGCCTACCTAACCTAACCTAACCTAAAACTCATTGGAGACACAAATATAGCGAATTCTATAAATTCGCTCGAACATCGCAGAAATGTAACATGTCTTTCATTGTTTTATCGCTATTTCTACAAACAGTGCTCAAGTGAAATCGCCAGCTGCATTCCACCCCTTCAACAATTCAACCGCAATACTCGCCAAGCCAGGAATGCCCATCAGTTTACCCTTCAGCCTATTTTCGGTCGTACTATGAAATATAGAGATTCCTTCATAAGCCGTACCACGCGAATGTGGAACGCCTTGCCCGGCTCTGTCTTTCCCCCTCGGTTCAATTTGCAGACATTTAAAACCAATGTGCATCGGAATCTCCTATCTTCTCTATCCCAATTTCCCTAACGCCCGCGCTGTGTACTTCAAACTACCTACACCATAAGAGTAGTCATAACCTCTTTAGCGCGTGTTTATTATAAAAAAAAAAAAAAAAAAAAAATCGGCAGCTGCAGTTGATCGTGGGAATAACTGGAAGAGTCTCCCGAAAATCACCGGATAATACAACCATGGCTATTCCAAACATGTTTTGATTGTCACGAAGATCTTTCAACGTCCTGTCCACCGCCATCATTGACCATTTGTGGGCCATCGTGCATTCGACCTAAACGATCAATTTACATCATTGTAAAATCTTCTTCTTTTCGATTTTTCAAGATGGTGTCTGGTTGATTTGCATGTTCAGTGGCAATATCAATGCTGAATGTGCAGTTTCGTAGCCTTCTAACAAAGTTGCTGTTATACCAGATTAATGCTAGTGCAACTCATGCTGCGATAAATTCGTGCCAAAAGCAATGAAATTAGGAACGTTTTGGCAGTACTTCCAGGAGCACCCAGAAACTAAATACTACCAGTTCCTTTGTTCACAGCTTCCATCAAAGAGTCAAACGCATTCAGATAAAAAGATTTAATTTTTGACAACAGCAATTTGCTTGGAAAATGATTTAAACAATTGACAACAACAATTATTGCTTTTAAACTTTGAAATATTTTTTTTTTGTTTTTTGAAACTAGGTATGTACCTACTCGATTTCTATCCAGATCATGTTTCTTTTCAAAGTGATTTGCCCATGAAATTCCACCTGTTGAGAATTTTCGACTTTTCTTTTTTCCTAAACCATCCCTGATTCAAGACGAATAAAACACAACAAAAATCATTGAAATCGGTTGAGCCTTTCGTGAGTTAAAAAGTCACAACGCACTTGCATACATTTTTTATATACCATAGGTAAGGTGTCATCGCAGCGCATACCCCGACTACTCATACCCCGAACCCAGCGACATATACATCCCAACTTTACAACTGGACACTTACCTTCTTACTACTCACCCTTATCGTTCGAGTTGTAGTTTATGGCATTTAGTGTCAAAAATAAGTGTTACCATATTACAAATCAATTTGTGTTCGAAGTTTGGTGGTGGCTTGTGAACCATTTTGTGAAATAAAGGTTATATTCAGTTATGAACACGCGACACACTTGTATGGATGAATAATTTTGCGAATATTTGTCGTTTATTTTCTCATATTTTCTAAAGTTAAAATAATAAGTTTTTGAGAAAAGAAATTGACTAAGTAATAAATTCGCGCTAAAAGTCAATTTCTTTTCTCAAACATTTTTTTTTAGGTTGATAGAAATTAATTTATAATATATTTACCGTCTTGGAATCGTATAACTCTATTCCAGTTACAACAGACATAAAATATTTCCCACCGTTTTACCTTCTACTTAGCATAACATATACTTTTTACCTACCTTCTTCCCCCATATTATATCTTTCCAAATTCCACAAACATAATTATTAAAGAAATTTTAACCAAGCACTCAACATAATTCTCGATTGATATGGTAACACCATATTCTAAAGGTGAGTGATGCGATTATTGGTTGTTAGTTGTAAAGTTGCGATGTAGATGGCGCTAGGTGGCAAATTTGGCAGGGGATGATTCGTCTGGGTATGAGTTGCACCCGACCCATAGGTAAAACTATCTATCTATCAATCAATCCAATAATAGAATAGATATGTAATTTTAAATCTGCATACATGATTAAAGTCAAAATATCAACAAAACACCAAAACTTAGATAAAAAAATTTTCTTATTACAAATAAATCTGTTTGATGAAAACGTTCAATCGTTTTCTTTTGTTCGAACGTTTTGCTTCATGTAAACGAAAGAATGCAATGCAATGAAGTCACTGAGACAGTGTCCTTTGTTATAATATTTATAGATCGATTTTGCAAGGAATGAATAGTCTACACCTGAAATTAATTTTAATTACATGCCGATTCCACTAGAGATATTTCTCTCGAAATAGATGTCTGATATACATATCAAACAATTTCCTTTCTATTGCAACGGCAAGAGAGGTTACCTATAGCTTATAGTTGACATTTGTGCTGTGATAACTATTCGGCTGTTTGTTTTGTCCACAATTTGTAAGTGCGTATCATAATTTGACAAAATTATTATTTATTTTAGTTTTTTCCTAGAAATGAATTCATAAGAATTGATAATTGAATTGATACTACTAAATTAAATTGATATTTTAACAAATTTATTTTGCAACTCTTAGATGTAAAATGACGCAAAGAATTGGTGGAAGGGAGTTGACTGCTATTCAACAAATTAAAGCTCTTAGTTAGAGTTAGAAAAACTGGAGGAGTTGGAGAACGAACAGCAAACACCGAAGCGGAAACATCGCTTCTGGGTTCATCCTTTCTTTATGCTAAGGGAGGCGCATGAGCTTGAGCAACATTTGCTCAAAGACATTTTGTGGGATGACACGGTGTCTCCACCTGCAATTTTCTTAGCATGAAAATTTTCATGAAATGACAGATTGCACGTGGAGACCACAAATTTCATAAAAAAAACAATTTCATGAAAAGTATTTCACAGCTCCTTTCATGGTATTGATTTCATGAAAGGGGCTGAAATTTCTGTGCAGTTTGACACTTGTTTTTCATTTTCACGATGGCTGAGTGGCGAATGGTCGCTTGTAGGTTGTAGCGCTGAAACTAGGTATTTGAATAAAAACGAGACAAGTATAGTCATTACAAGGATATGGTAAATGGGAACAGAGAATGGATGTAGGTAGGATGTAGTCACATGGGCATTATAGTTTTGCAGTTCGATCAAGACAGATCGTATTTGCTCTTGGAAATAGTTGGTTATTATTTCTTGTTTTTTCCCGCGATGGCTGAGTGGCGAGTAGAAGATGTGCTCAAATTTATAAACAATTATGAAAAATTCGAGTGTTTATGGAACTATAAAAGTAGAGACTATAAAAGGTTGGACCTTAAAAGAAATGCATGGTTGCAATTGTCCAAGACTCCAAGGAAAGTGGCAAGGACACCGAAAAGCTAAAAAAAAAATAGAAACCTTCGAACAACCTACGTTGTGGAGAAAAAATTGCGAAACTCGTCATCTTCCCACAAAACATCTTTGAATAAATGTTCCTCTAAATTGTGCATTTCCCTTTTTTCCAGAATTGGATTTATACCCAAAACCTACGTTTTCCTTTCTCAGTTCGTTTCCGCAATTCTTCTAATTCTTTCATGGCCTTTAATGCGAGAACGCAACGATGTGCTCTGCTCAAAGACATTTCAAGGAATGAAATTTCATGATACGAAATGCCCACCCTACATTTCATTTCATATTGTCGTTCTTTCAACGCGACCAAATTTGACAGATTTTATGAAAGAAAATTTGCAGGTGGAGACACCGTGTGAAGGGCAAGACTATACAAACTTTTGTAGGATGTCTGTTGAAAAATTCACTGCTCTTCTTGTCTTGGTAAATAAATCGGAAACATTTTTTAGCAAAGGGCTTGCAATCACGCTGAGGTATATTGCTACGGGTGATTCATATAGATCGATGCAATTTATGTCAAGAATATCTCGAAGAACTATTGCAAAGTTTGTCCCGTAATGCTATTTGCTATATGTAATGCACTTCATAAAAACGGTATGAAAGTGTGTTTTAAATTGAGTACATTGAACGCGAAATCTTGTTTTAATTCGAACAATCATTTTTTTATTTTAGACCCTTAACACCGAAAGTGAGTGGCTGAAAGTTGCCAAAGATTTCGAACAGTATTGGGATTTCCCACATATACAATTGGGTCGATTGATGGGAAGCACATATGTATTACAGCGCCACCAAATTCAGGATCGGATTTCTATAATTACAAAGGCTTTTTTTTTTTGCTTGCCGTTGTAGATGCGCATAGTAAATTTATTTATATTGATGTTGGAGGAAATGGAAGAGCCTAGGATGCAATTGCAATGAGCTCACCACAGGTCGTCTTAATATACCACAAGCCATTCCACTGAAAGGTCAAGAAAGTTCAATACCATACTTTTTTGTTGGGGACGACATATTTGCACTCGACAAACATTTAATGAAAGGAAGCATTTGGGCGACTGGCCTCGAGGCTTCGAATTTTTCATTGGCCCATTGACTTGGGCTTGGAAACTTGTGAAACTGTGGTAAAAGCTTGTTGTATCTTACATAACTTTCTTTCACCTATTCTGAATGATTGCCCAAATGTAGAACTGGAAAATGCCCACATTCTTCCACAAACGATGGATGGTGAAGGTGATGTTCCATACCAGTGGAAAAAAATAATCAATAAAAAGTTGTTTTTAACGTATTGAATAAACGAAAACAAGTCTATTATAATAAATAATAATAAAATAGATATAGGTACCTAAATAAAATTCTTCATCAAATATTTCTGAGTTTTGCATTGCGTTTTGGAGAATATCACCTACTTCGTTTGAGCTGGATAGCGAAGATGATAGAGGAGTAAAATAATTTCTTTGCAGCGACCGAATAACGTGCCTAGAGAGCACTTGCTGCAATTCAGCTGCCCTGCAGATGCTTCTATAGGCATCAACTCCTCTTGCTGACTAGCAACGCTAATCCCAAAATTAGAGTACTTGCTTCTGGTTTCTGAAAAAAATCTCATTAATTACATAAAAAGTTTAAGAGGATTTATCAATACCAATAGGATAATAAGAAAAATAGGTTGAGAGGGTGTAGTTCGGATAAAAACAAAAAAAATCATTCTGGATGAGGTTATAGGACGGGAGGGGCAAACATTTATTTAAAATGGCAACAAAAATATTATAAATATAAACGAAAGTCATGACAGACGTATTTATGCAATGAGATAAATTTAAAGGTTTCGTATTTATTATATAAAATTACCTTTCATGAGTACCCCTGCTATGAATTACCTGACGAAGAATTAGATTTTTCAATAATAGCAGCTATGGCGTCCTCATACCTTGCACTTCTCGAGCTGAATGATGCTACAGGTCTTTTTGGAACTCCTTGGATAGAGAATCCCAAGCTTTATTATTTTTTAGGTCAATTCTTTTGTACAGGCTGCTTTTGTAGTTCCAAAGGCATTCTTTTTCCCTGTACAAATTTATTAAGTGTTTGGTTTCATGTTGGGGTAATCTCCACTCGCCCGTTTTTATTCTGTTTAGAAACACAATAACAGTTTTAGCAAAAAGTAAATTCAATAGTTGTTGTAAGCCATGGATATAAATGGTCTATATAGGTACCTACCCAGTTCGTGTGAGTATAAAAATAACGCATGATATACTCGTACATCTGTACCACAGCAGTTATATTTTGTTCATAAATGGCAGAACCAATAAACTATTTACTTACCTTCATTAGGTACTGAAAATAATCCACGAAAAATGAAGAATTGTATTTTGTATTTATTAATTGTGTCTATTATTCTACATTTTATTCACAATTCACGAAACAATAAAATGATAAAAAAAAATTACATTTTCAGACGAAAAGCAATAAAAAAAACAGATATCTGTTAAATTCATGTCAGACATCCATGCCAAGGAATAATCGCAGAGAGCGATCGCTGACATCCAATCATACTATGAAATAGAGTCACTCCACATGATATGCATATGTGAGAGAAATTATCTCCTGTCGAGTCGAGGTGTTACAAAAAACTTAAAAAAACATAACTAATAGCTATTTATGTTCATACTGACTAAATGTAAAATGAAAACATATGATATTTAGTGCGTTTATTTTTGTATTAAAATAAAAACAAAAAAAAAACATTACAACTTTACCCGC
Organism: Cheilosia vernalis; assembly: GCA_949126925.1. Taxonomy (NCBI): domain Eukaryota; kingdom Metazoa; phylum Arthropoda; class Insecta; order Diptera; family Syrphidae; genus Cheilosia; species Cheilosia vernalis. The sequence goes on from OX421359.1 coordinate 43,386,512, forward strand.
TTAAAAAAAAAAAAAAAAACTAAAACGAATTGGCTGGAAATTGTAAAACCACCGTTGTATCTTAATCTCTATTGCACGAAGATATTTCTTATAGAAATGATTTTTAGTATATAAATGCAATATTAAATAGTCGCAATTATCACTTTGATATTAAAATGTGGATAACCTCATTTTCCTTATCAATTAAATATTAAAAATATTTAATCTTGCCTTACAACATAACATTACTATTTGATATTCTTATCTTAACAGCAAAATATATCATTAAAATTTTTATACTAAAAATTGATAGATATTACAATGCTAAAATACATTTTTGTAATTTAACATTTTTAATTTCAAGTAAGTAACAATGTTATTAGCACAACATTTATTACATTTGATTGATATCAAAATAGCAAAATTTAAATTAACTATTATACATATTTCATCATGATATGGCATATCTGGAGCTTCTGAGATTGTTCACCAATTCGTTGATCCGGGGAGTGGGATAAAGTGCGTCAATTAGTTGTTTGTTAACAGTAACTTTATAGTCAAAGCCTCATATTTCCACCAGCTTTGGTGGCAACGATAGGTTAACCCCAATCGCTTTTGTCGATCGGTGTTATTATTCCATATTGTTGCAACTCACCGGTACATTCACAACTCCTAGAGAGAGATGCCACGATCAATATACATCGTAAGTTCTGAACTTCATAAAACATTTTTTGAGTTTAGTATTCAACTTTAAGCGGTGAACTCTTTTGCTGGGGAGTAATGTGTAACCTGATCCAGAGTCTACTTGTATTCATTTGTGGCTAGGGCTGTAGCAAATAAATCAATTATTGTCACCTTGTTTAGAGCGTACTGATCAAAAGTTAACGTTGACTGGAAATCTTGAAAATCTCTCACATTTGAGATGTTTCTGGAACTTGATTATCTAGCTTGAGGTTAGCATATCACTAGATTTGAAACGTACGCTTTCGACATAGGTATGTCGTTGCTTCCGACACGAGGAACACTTAAGTTTGTGAGAAGCAACTTTGCACTTTGAAGACACATGATCGCTGATGCCGAATTCTATGAAATCCACACGGAAACGAGGCTTCCTGACTTCTTTCTCGTCAATATGCGCGGCCTACGAGCCGCTTCTTAGCGTCTGCATTATATCAGGATCTTGTAATTAGATTTTTTGACTGTCGCCTAATGCGGTCCTATGATTGCTTTTGAGATACAATTAAAACTTTCAAAGTAAAGACATACACAAAATTATCGTTGACGTCACAATACCCACTATGGTGAAATATATTACACGGATTCGAGTTAATAACGCCAAGCGCGTTTTCCCCAAAAAGAGTATTTACGACAGGTACAAGACAAGGTAACTGAACCCATAAGACTTTAGCAAATTACATTTAAAGCCACTTATAAAGGTCAACTGAAATTCCATACCTCACTCAAAGTAAGATTTGTACGCAGTGCATTTTAATGAGCCTTCGCAAGTTGGTTTGGGCAAGCACGTACTCTACCCGTATAAAAGTCTCGAAGTTTTGGTGAGACTAAAACAGACTTCAAAACAACACCTCTTGGAATACAACACAAAACCAAATCAACATGTTCAAATACGTGAGTTAAGGATACATTTATATCAAAAGGATATTTTTCTAAATAGGATTTTGCATTTTTTTTCTCCTTAGACCGTTGTCATCTTCGCACTCATTGCCTGCTCTGCTGCCAAGCCAGGAGTTCTCGCCCCACTCGCATACTCTTCCCCAGTGGTTGCTGCTCCAGGAGTTGTCACCGCTACCAGCAGTCAGGTGATAGCAAGGAATTACAATGGAATTGCTGCCGCTCCAGTGTTAGCTGCTGCCCCAATTGCCAAATTTGTTGCTGCTCCAGTTGCTGCCCCATTGGCGGCTGCTCCTTTGGCCGCCAATTACATAACCTCATCATTTGCAGCTCCTCTAGCATACTCTGCTCCCTTGGGATATGCTTCTCCATTGAACTATGCCTCAGCTCCACTTTTGTGGTAAGATGTTTTGGATGTGATAATGGCAATAAACGCACTTGACTGAAAAGAATTTAGATAGTGTTTCGATTTCTTTTTATGAAATATGTAAAAATTATTGAATGCCCTGAAGGGGTATAGAGTACTGCTTTGCGGGCTTTGATTAGGTGCATATTGTACTGTTGTCACCAAGGGGATTGTATTTGGATTTGGGAATAATTGAATTAAAGTCGGAAAAGTTGGACTATCAAATCAGTCGGGTTCAAAATGCGCCACCTCAATTTTAGTAGTCAGGCTCAAGCTTCTTCTATTTAGAAGGAAGGCACTTAGGCAGAGTTCCAAAATCCAATGAAATAGTTTAGAAGCGGTATCACTACACTTGTCATACGCATCTGCAATGCATCGATTATGTTCAGAATCCATTTAACTTTCGTTATATTGACGTTTTTGCTCGTTCATTTTAAAAGAAGCCTGCTCATGATTCCATATTTTTTGACTGAAAAACAGAACAGCAACTCAAAATCAAATAATATTTAAAAAAAACAAAGCGTACTTCCCTCTGCCTTGTTCAAATCGATATTGTCACATCCTATTGTAAGCGGCACCCCGTAATGCATACTAGTACTAGGCACATTCCGAGTTAAATTTCGAGTTTGTTTACTTGAAATCGGATTCAGAATTCTCGTCCTGATCGTTGTACGAAGATCGGGATATGAAAAACTGAATTTCGCATTAGATTTAAGTATTGAGTTCAGTTTCAATAAAGATCTGAAAGAGAATGGAGCGTTTGGATTTAGTTGGCTTACTATATAGCGAACTACTGTCCATGTACCGATGCGCTAAGTGACTCAGAAAATATCCTCCTATACTACCCCATAACCACAAGTACGTACCACTACGCGCAACTCTAGCCAATGTATAGAATTGACTGTGGGTTGCTAAGACGAAAGGACTTTGTACGCAACTTAATCTAAACAACAAGCCTACATAGCATTATTATAAGACTATTTAGCCGTCATTCTCTATAGGTACGTGCATACCGACATCAATGCAACCAATTAAATTACAATGATTGCAACATTACAAGCCTACATTAAAGATCACTAAACACAACTAGGTACTTAAACCTAATGTAAATTAAACTAGAACGAATCTGAACTACAGCCACGCAAGCTCGAATCGTTTCATGATACGACCACATACATGTCTACCTACTCAAAGAATTTTTGGAACAAAGCACAAATAATTTCAGCGCCAGCTCCTTCGTTGAAGTGGGTACACAATAGATCGACTCACCAACAACACTATCCCCTATCCCCAACATCTCTTACTCGTATTTCCAGCGGCAAGCAACAGCAGGCACCTCACACAAAATTATATTTATTACACATTCGCTTAATGTCTACATTACCTCGGATCAGCCTCATTCCTGCGCCATCTTCATCTTCAGGAGGGACTCCTTCGAGTCGAGGATAAATGGCGAAACAATAGCACACTCATCATACCGGCGGTGGTGTCGTCGTCTTCCTCAAAAGGATGCTATATTCATGAATTAAGAAAATATGGCGTTCGTGTCAAAACAGTGCACACTCCCTCACCTGGCGCTGGCAGCAGTGGTGGGCTTTTATAACTAACTATAAAGACGTTGGATTGAGGGATCTCTTTCTTTTTTCATTCCTTGAAGGATATTGCTGGATTATGATGCTAGTTGTTGTTGATGATAATGACGATGTTGTTCGCCCCATATGGTCCTTCAATAAACACAGAAGCACACACCTTTAGCGTTATTTTGACGAACAGTTTTTTAGAGAACGCAAAAGCTACCGCTTGCTGATATCTTATACGTGTTTCTTTACACCCGCAACAGATTTCGATGGAAAATCTAATGAGGACGAATCTAGGGATTTAATTGAGCGAACGTGTTTGCGTTCGTGAATCCAATTAATCCCAGTGCTAAGCGATTGGTAAGGCTGTTTTATTTTCGAAAAATTGTCACCAACGCACACTACTATCGTTGGGTATTAATATTCTACATACATAGTTACCTATACGTGATAGCCTAGCGTGCACGTGCACGTGCAGAATATGCTTGTGTTTTTCTGCCGTTCAATTGGGAGTAATGATCACCGTTGTGTACTGTGCACTTTACTAGGGGTGCCAGCTGCCAACACACAACAATTTAATTCTCAAATGCACCCAGATGAGTGAGAATGATTTGAGGTAGGTATGTTATGGTGTTTAGAAATTCTATTAACAAATCAGTTGTGAGATAATTAGAATGGGGGCAGAGACTTTGGGTCTACGTCTACTTGGCCCGTTACAAAATACCGTAATCAAAACCAAACTTAAGTTGAAAGTTCAAATATATATTAATTCTTCGTCATTTTTAACTGCCTACCAAACAAGTGGAGCTGAGGCATAATTCAGCGCCGGAGATGCATATCCCAATGGGGCAGCGCCCAATCGAGCAGCAGCAGCCAATGGAGCGGAGTAAGCCAGAGGGGCTGCAAATGATGAGGTTATGTAATTGGCGGCCAAAGGAGCAGCCGCCAATGGGGCAGCAACTGGAGCAGCAACCAATTTGGCAAATGGGGCAGCAGCTAACACTGGAGATGCAGCGATTCCATTGTAGTTCCTTGCGATCACCTGACTGCTGGTAGCAGTGACAACTGGAGCGGCAACCACTGGGGAAGAGTATGCGAGTGGAGCGAGAACTCCTGGCTTGGCAGCAGAGCAAGCAATGAATGCGAAGATGACGACGGACTAAGGAGAAAAAAAAATGCAAAATCCTATTTAGAAAAATATCCTTTTTATATAAATGTATCCTTAACTCACGTATTTGAACATATTGTTTTTATTTTGTGGTGTATTCCAAGAGGTCTGGCTTTGAAGTCTACTTTGGCCACCACAAATTCGCGACTTTTATACAAACGACGTACGTGATGGTTGCTGGCGCGGTCTCATTAAAATTCTTAATGGAGTACGTGCGGCTTGCGACCGTTAGCTCGCATGGTGTGTTGTGTGATGTAGTTAGTGTCCTTGGCCTTGTCATTAGTTTATTTTTTACGGAAAGCCCCTAAATACTTCATGATGTAGTTGTTGGTAAAACCTAAGCTTCTAAACTTTTTGCAAATTTATAAGTCAAACGTATTCTCTTCGGACTTTCGATGAACAAGCCCCAGCAGGGCAATACGGTAAACAAGTGCCAAGAGGTTATAAATACCTAACAGAGCAGAATGTTGGCTTAGTAATTTTGTTCTTTGTTTTGTTATTTTTTGCAGTTATTGTTTAGACACAATAGGCGTTTTCTTCTTCATTCAGAGTAGGAGCTTACCCACGTCTGGCATGCAATTGCTGCGCTACACCAAAAGTCTAGAGAAAAGCTTCGGGAAGAATTAAAACCACAAATTAATAAAGTTGTTCAATCTCAATAAATAAAACACATCATGGACACGGACAGGTTTACACTTACTAATTACAAACATTTCAACACTGCATCTGCATCAGTGGTTGTGTGCACCTGCCTCAAGTCTTGGGCATTCATTTTGATTCCATCCAGCTCGGAGGGTTGCCAAATCAAAATATTTGTTCCTCCGATCATATCGTTTATAGAATTCGTTGTATTTGTTGCGTCAACGCTAAAATTTTCAAGGGAAATTAATGATGAGAAAATAGATCTTCTCTATAAGAAGAGGACACATCTAAAGTTTCGACCCTTAACACTTTTCGGATCCGAACTAACAACGACCAAGATGGTTAAGTATCTGGGAGTCTATCTAGATACAAGACTTACTTGGAACTACCATGTTGAGGAGAAGGTCAGGAAGGCAAAAAGGTTACTTTATCATAGTGTTAAAATACTTATCATTCATTCACACGACACCTTACTAAATTACTTCACGTGAATTGATCTAAGTTTTCTGTACATATTTCTGTTATTGAAAAATATGTTTTTTCAATCATTCTTTCTAAAACTCGAATACGCTATTGACTAAAATAAATTATTTATAAATAAAGGGTTTAACTTTTATTTTATCAGAACAGGACTGGATACTGGATACAGGTTATGGGCCCAGACCCTCATACTTGAAAAATAAATAAGAAATTGTATTATGTCAAACAACTTTATTTTAGTTCATTTATCTTTTATTAATCCATTTATTAAATATCTTAATGCTATACAATAATGCGTCTAACTATTAATACGGTCTGAGAGAGAATGACAACCCTTGTCAAATTATGATTGACTTCCACTATGCATAGGGTTACCAGCAATACATAACACCTTCCCGGGCTTATAATTATTCTCATAATACTACTTTTAATTCAAGAGGTAGGTAACCATTATTCAAAAGCAATTGATAACCAATCGCTTTAATTTCAATACTTAGGTTAAATTTCCTCAAATACAAGTTTACATAAAAAATTCATTATACCCAAAATTAAATTGAACTCATTTGAAAGTATCTTACTCTGGGTAAAAATCCACTAGAATCGCAGTATATTAACAATACTTTACCGTTTTCTTTTTTCGTGCACTTCTACGCAGAGGTATGAGTTCTTGCCTTACAATTTCCTTCTTAGGTATTTCACGTTTTATATGTGATTTAGGAATACATGAATAGTAATAATTATACTTAGGCTTTGTTATAATTTTCTTTAGTTGATTTACATGTACTATTTTATTCTGTGTACCAATCTTAATTATATATCGCATAGTGCTAATTATCTTAATAACTTTACATGGTAGCCATCTCCTATGCTCTTTCATGTGATTCCTGTACATACACTCCTCCCCCACCCTATAAAGAACTTTTAAGTTATTGGCATAGGAAACAGCTTTACACTTTTTATTTTTTATATTAGTATCTTGCCCGTAATATTTATTTTGCCCTTCTTCGTTAAATTGTAACTGTTTCTTATTATTAATTAAATCTAAAAGAATTCTTGGCTTGTATGAAAATATCAGTTCCGATGGAGTTATTTCAGCTATGGCATTCGCAGAATTGCGGTGGTTGATTAAGAATAAGTCTATCTTTTCTTGAAGTGGCAGGTTGAATTCGGAGCTAATCAAAAACTTTCTCATAACATCTTTTACAGTGCGTACATGTCGCTCTGCAACCCCATTCGATTGTGGATGATAGGCTGGACTATGGGATAATGTAATTTTATTACTGATGCAAAAACGTTTAAATTCGAACGATGAGAATGGGGGTCCATTATCCGTTACTATCTCTGACGGGTATCCAAATATTGAAAACACGTCACGATTAAGCTTATTAATCAGGCTTTTAGCCGAAGTACTATTCATAATTATTATGTGTAAAAATCTACTATATACATCAACTGAGAGCAGTAACGTTTTTCCTGAGAAGTGAAAAAAATCTAGATGTATTCTTTCAAATGGATATGAGCATGTCTTCCACGTCGACAGGACCTTTTCTTTTGGTACAACCGACGTAGTTAAGCAAATATTGCAACTCTTTACAAACTCTTGTATATCGTTATCTATTTTAGGCCACCAAACATACGACCGACACATTTTTTTCATAATCACCATTCCGTTGTGATTGCTATGCACCGCCTCTAGTACCTTTTGTCTCAAACTTGGGGGAATTATTACTCTATTTCTGTAGAAAATGCACTCCTCATCTATACTTAACTCGTTTTTAACCTTAAAAAACTGTGACAATTCTTTTGGAACATGTTTTGGCCACCCACATCTAATAAATGAGTACAACTTGGATAAAGAAGTATCCTTAGTGGTTTCATTTCCAACTAATGCACTGTCAACAGGCAGTTCTTTGTAAAAATTAATTGAGTTAATACAAATATTCTCGATATTTGTTCCGCTCTTAATTGGTAATCTGGATAAAGCGTCAACATACGTTAAATCTTTTGCAGGCTTATGCTTAATTGTATAGTTAAACATAGAAAGGGTTATTGCCCACCTCTGAAGTCTGGCAACAGCAACCGTCGGTGTCCCCTTTTTTGGATTAAAAATCTCTCTTAGCGCCTGGTTATCTGTGTAAATTACAAATTGTTTACCATAAATATACTTAAAAAATTTTTTAACAGCAAACATTATTGCCAACGCTTCCCTATGCAGTTGTGAGTAGTTCCTTTCAGCAGGTGATAAGGTACTACTTGCAAATAAAACAGGCTTTTCAGCACCATCAACAACATGCAACAATACAGCAGCAACACCATAAGGACTAGCATCAGTACTTATAATTATAGGCTTATCCTTGTCATATAACTCCAAAACATTGTTTTGCAAAATAAGATCTTTCGATCTTTCGAACTCTGCTTGGCAATTTTCGTCCCAAACAAATTTACTTTGTTTGTTCAAGAGACTATACATATTTGTTAAGTTGCCTGACAGATTCGGTATAAACCTCCTATAATAGTTTATAAGCCCTAAATATGACTGAAGCTCCTTAATATTTGAAGGACACGGTGCCTTCGAAACTGCTTCGACTTTCTTTGGATTCGGTCTCACTTCGTTATGGGAAATTATGTGTCCCAAATATTCTACAGAGGATTCTAAAAATGAACACTTCGAGAAATTTGTTTTAACTCTGTGTCTATTTAACCTTTCTAAAACTTCATCAAGTTTATTTCGGCAATTATCAACCGAATTTCCGCCCACAATTATGTCATCCAGGTATCCGAATACCCCCTCCATTCCCGTTAAAATCTGATCAATAATCGATTGGAATATAGATGGAGCACTGGAAACTCCAAAGGGCAACCGGCGGTATTGAAAAAGACCTTTGCTAGTGTTAATGGTTAGAAGTTCTCTCGACTCGGGTGTTAACTCAAGCTGTTGATAGGCACCTGCTAAGTCCAATACACAAAAAAAATTACAATTAGCTAAACTCGCAAATATGTCCTCAATATTTGGAATGGGATATGGGATTCTCCCTCTTCTTGTCTGGCCTTTTGGAACTTAAAGCGTTCTGCTCTTTTATTGTGTTTTGGTGCATAGTGTTGCTCCAGCAGAGTGATTAGTTCCTTAAAGGTCTTACTACTAGGTAAGGCTGGTGCGGACAGTGATTTAAGTACTTTGTAAACCTCTGACCCAATGAGAGTGATGAAAACAGGAGTCTGCAGCTCAACTGCGACGTTGTTTGCAATAAAATATTGCTGCACTCTGTCCTTATAACCAGCAAAGTCTTCACCTGGCACAAATTCATTTATGTTTCCGACAAATGACATTTTTTTTTCTGATTTTTCTGATACGTTAACTATACACTTTGTTTTCTCCTCTAAGGTAACTTTAAAATCAGATTGTAGCTCTTCGGAATCAGATTCTTCACTCATAACCTTGATGAATTAACACAAGTAACACGTGTGTGGTTGAATCTTTAATTATTACTTTAATCACTGGATATATTTTTGAAACACGCTTTGTCTCTTAATCCTCGTCGCCATTTATTATGTCAAACAACTTTATTTTAGTTCATTTATCTTTTATTAATCCATTTATTTAATATCTTAATGCTATACAATAATGCGTCTAACTATTAATACGGTCTGAGAGAGAATGACAACCCTTGTCAAATTATGATTGACTTCCACTATGCATAGGGTTACCAGCAATACATAACAAATTGGAAAATAAGTTTCGAGAAATGGCGGACGGACTGAAATTTTCGGTAGCCAAACTGAACAGTCAAAACTACCATATTTGGAAGTATCAGATGCTGCTTCTTTTAATGAAGGAAGGAGGGTGTTGTGCGATTACTGAATCTAAGCCTGATTCAGTAACTGGAAAACAGCCAATGATATAGCCACTGTTCCTATTGGTTTGTCGGTAGAAGACAAGCAACTCATTCATATCAGAAGGACTTCAACAGCTAAAGAAGCATGGGAAAAATAGTTACAGTCGTATCATGAAAAGTCAGCACTAAGTAATAAGGAATAGTTAATGCCACAAATATGCAATCTGAAACTTAGCATTGGTGGAAATATGGAGATCCACATTCAGAAAATTACGGAGCTTTTTGATAAATTAGTGGCTCTTGGTGATCAGTTGTCAGAGAATTGGACTATTGATATGTTGTTACGTAGTCTTCCCAGAGCGTATGATACACTCGTCACAGCATTGGAGACAAGAAACGAGTCGGATCTTACATTAGATCTTGTTCAATCGAAATTGATTGAGGAGTGGAAACGGCAGAAGCACTCTGACGGGAACAGTCATTCATCTGAAATGGCATTGAAGGCAATATCATGGACATCACAAAACATTCGGAAATGTAAGAAACTAGAAGAAGGATTGTCATGAGTTCAAGTAATGGAAATCTAAACAAGAGACGGCCGATAAGGTAACAGGAGGGACTTGTTTTAATGTCAATGGAAACCTAGATGTAGACCACTGGGTGGTTGACTCTGGAGCGTCGAGTAATATTTGTTGCAACGCCAAACAATTCTCTCAGCTAGATCATACATTTAGGATGAAGTTGTATGTCGCTAATGGAGAAGAGGTTGAAGTCATTGGCAAAGGAACTTGCAAAATAAGCATTCAGAACAGCAATAACCAAAAGGACATTGCTCGTGTTGAGGATGTCTTATATGTACCAACTATTCAGGGAAACCTGCTTTCGGTTAAGAAGCTGGTGCAGAAGGGGCTAACTGCAAAATTTTCAAATTTGCAAAATGGAGTGGCTGAGCGTAAAAACCGATCGCTCGTCGAAATGACAGGATGTTTGTTGCTAGATGCAGGACTAAACCACGAAATCTGGGGGGAAGCCGTAATGACTTGCAATTATTTGCAGAATCGCTTACCATCATACGTAACGAAGAATACTCCGTTTAAGCTATGGGAAGGACTAAAATCATCCATGAATCATCTTCGTTTGTTTGGGTCAAAAGCATATGTTCATATTCCTAAAGAAAAGCGAAAAAAGTTTGATAAAAAGGCTGAACTAAGAAAATGTATCGGATATGATAGACCTATAGATAGAGAGGTTATCGTATGCTTGATATTCGAACAAATGAGATCATCGTGAGTCGTGATGTAAAGTTAATTGAGCCAGTGAATGCAAAACAAAATCTAGATGAAGTAGTTTCGATGAATTTAAATAACAAGAAAAAAGTAGAAGAATCAATGAACAATAAATCTATACTGAAAGAGAAATGTTCTATTTTGAATTAAAATCCGCTGGCAATAATGACTACATAAATGATGAAAAACAATCATATGAAGATGAAGACACAACACAACAGCCAGATGAAGACATTGTACCAGAGATTAGACGTTCAAGCCGTATAAATAACGGCAAGCCACCGAATCGATACCACACTCTAAAGGTTACTCAGCAAATTGAACCCAAGAATCTAGCAGATGCATTAAATAGTATTCAGAAGGATCAATGCATAGAGGCAATGGAAGAAGAAATGAGATCACTTAAAGATAATTCTACATGGGAATTAGTGGAATTACCTCAAGGACGAAAACCAGTTGGCTCAAAATGGACATTCAAGTTAAAAAAAAGATGCTAATGGAAACATCAAGCGATACAAAGCTCGTCTAGTTGCTCAAGGTTTCAGTCAAATTTTTATGATGAAGTATTTGCACCTGTGGTTCGTCAGGCAACATTTCGATCATTATTAGCAAGAGCTGGAGACGAGAATATGATTGTGAAACATTTTGATGCAAAAACAGCCTTCCTTAATGGTGATCTGGAGGAGGAGATATACATGAAGCAACCACCAGGTTTCGAGCAAGGAGGAAGAAATACAGTCTGTTTGTTTCATATATTTAGAACACACTGAAGGATTTTGGACTGGACTGTGCTAAATCATCTGCATACCCATTGGATCAAGGGTATGGAAAAGAGTCAGAACAAGAGCATTCATTAGTTGACGGCAAGAAGTATCAACGGCTTATCGGAAGCTTATTGTATATAGCTGTAAATACTCGTCCAGACATTGCAGCTGCAATTTCTATCTTGGGACGGAAAGTAAGCAATCCAAGTGTTAATGACTGGAACGAATGTAAGCGAGTTGCAAGATATCTAAAAGGCTCATCGGAATCGAAACTCAAACTTAGCGGCATTCCAGAAACAGTCATGCATGGGTACGCCGACGCAAATTGGGCTGATGGAAGCACAGATAGGAAGTCAAATAGTGGCTACGTATTCTTTCTAAATGGAGGGGCGATTAGCTCGTCATGTCGACAGCCGAGTTCATCGCTTTATCGGAAGCATGTCAAGAGGCATTATGGTTACGAAAGTTATTGAGAGATCTTAAAACTGACGTAAATAATCCCACCCTAATATGATTGAGGAGGAGAAACTCAGCAAAAGGACAAAACACATCGATACCAAAATTCATTTTGTAAAGGACAATGTTGACAAACGATTGGTGCAGTGCAAATATATCCAAAGTAAAAACATGATAGCAGACCTAATGACGAAGCCCTTAACAGGCCAGAAAACTAAGGCGATAAGAGAGATGTGCAAACTCAATCTTCCATATAATCGTGAGAATCAGGAGGAGTGTTAAAATATTTATCTTTCATTCACACGACACCTTACTAAATTACTTTACGTAAAATGATCTAACCTGGGATAGGGTTCAATGTTTAGATTGTATAAGAATTACAGGTGCAATACGTACATAACATACCCAACATACGCATTATTGGAAGTGATCATATGGATCTTACGGCTAGACTTATTTATTAAGAAAAAGCGACCCAAAGATCACATCGTTTGCATCGAGATGCGAAATGGCACAATCGTGGTAGCCATCTATGGAAATAGGGAGATTCTGGAACTTTGAACATGCCTATAAGGATGGAATAGCAAGGTTCAGTATTATGGAAAGGAATCACAAAACTCGTATTGAGAATGGATTACTTCCAGAAAAAGGTTGTGGTGAAATAGTGATTTTCACAGATGTATCTATGATGGATGGCGGGGTGGGTACGGGTAGCTATTCAGAAGAACTGGAACTAGCCCATCACATAGGGATCGAAGGCCACGAAAAGGCGGACTCCATTGCAAAACTGGGGTCAACTGAAAAGTTTCTGGAACCAGAACCATTCTCTTTAATTGGCAGAGGAATGGTTGAACAGCTGATTCACAAATAGATCACGGCAGAACACATTATAGAAGATGGTCAACCGTTTAACAATGTAGACAGGCTAAAATGGCAATTAAGTGGCCGACCTGCTCCACTCAAAGAAGGGTTATAAGGAGGAACACTGAAATTGGGGATGACTTTGTCTACAGGACATGGTGATTTAATAAAGATGGGATGAAACCTGAAAAACAATGCATGGAGGAATCGGAGATAGCGCCTCATATACCTACTGTCAATGTCCGGCGTTGGCTGGCAGAAAAATGATTATCTTTTGGGACATCATTGAGTGGAGACCCAGTCGATAAAACAGATCTCCTATAAAAAGGTGCTAGCGTTAACACTAGGAATCGAGCCCAGGGAAGAACTCTGGAGAGATACAGACAGTCTCTCTGATGGATTTATAGAGGTAGAGAGACGAAAAGAGCCCCGACAATGATGGTCTGATTCTGATATAACATTTTCACTGAAAGGAACTTCTCATAAGATTTTTTAATATTTGTCGCATAAAATATTTCTTGCTTGTTAAGCCTTAATTCGTGAAAACTGACAATTTTTATTTACTTATTTATTTGTTTGTTTATTTATTTATTCATTTATTTATTTATCTATTTGTTCCTGATTTAGTTATATAAGATAGCCATTAATTTTATTATTTTGGTTTTATTTATTTTTAAATTGAAGGCTTTTTCGTATTTTCCTTCAGAACTTATATTACTTGCCTAATGAAATTCCTAAAATTAAAAACAATCTTTCAGAACAATGTTACAAAACAAATTTTTTACATTTCTATTCTGTTACCTACTGCACCTCGTTTGTTCAATATACTGCCAGAAAACCTTAGATATGCGAGAGAGTGAAAACAGTATTTCTAAATAATATTGAAAGATGGCTTCTCTCTTTGAACCATTCTCATATTGATTTGTTTTTTACTCCAATTACATAATTGAATAGATAATTTATAAATATAAAATACAATGTTTGTATGTTTGTCCTCTATAGACTCTAAAACTATCCAACCGATTTGGCCCAAACCGGTTTCATTTAAAAGGGTTCTATATTAGCTACAAGCTGTTAACTACCCAATAGAGTTTCTTAACTCTCTGGAACCTTCCGGAATGCCACCACACAGCTTAACTTTAAAAGTTGGTTCACCAGTGATGCTCATTCAACTTAGATTCACCGAAATTGTGCAACGGAACAAGCCTTGCTGTTAAAAAACTATCTCCAAATTTAATCGAAGCCACAATCATCAGCTGCAAATGTAAAGGAGAAGAAGTGCTGATACCACAAATTCCAAGATTTCAACTGATTTACACTTCGATTTCAAACGATTACAGTTTCCAGTGCGTCTTGCTTTCGCCATAACCATCAATAAGGCTCAAGGCCAATCGCTAAGTGTTGCTGGTTTCAACTTAGAAAATTCCTGTTTTTCGCACGGCCAATTATGTTGCTTGCTCTAGAGTTGGAACGCCAAAAAATCTTCATGTTTACACAATACACACCTTCCGAAAAAAACTCAAAATATTGTTAACCGCTAGCATTAAGATGAAGAAGTTAATAAATAAACAAAATTTTCTTTTTTGACAAACACACTCATTTAATTTTATTAGCGTAGTAGCACACGCAGGGTATCTAGAATCTAGTAGATTATAAATCGTCTAAATTTTTTATCTTATTTTTTTTAATTTCTTATTTTCTAACTTAAAAATTTTAATTTTTATCTGAATTTGTATTATATTTTCCCCATCAATAGTTTTATTCACTGTTTTAAAAATTAATTTTGTAATAATAGATAGCTATATTCGCTTCTTGTCTTCCACAACAGATTGTATCTTAATATTTCATGCAATGCTAAAAAAAAAAAAAAAGTTTTTTCCTATTGTATCAATCTTATCTATCTATCTAAAACTAGGTACCTAACTGTCAATGGACTCAACGGATGAAGATGGGGAAAGTAAACCTATGTACGTACCTACTTTATGCATTATGCGTCACATCAGGAATATGCATTGCTTATGGGTCCGCTTACAATAGTTGGCCTGCGTATATTCTGTCCACCAAAAGCTCCTCCCTTCACATCAATTGAATTATTTTGAAGAAAAGCGATCGTGCATTCTTTTCCCATCTTCAGGTAATTTGTGGCACCGTCACAAAGTTGTTGCGCTATTGCAAAATGATTGCTTATTATCATCGCTTCAAAAAACAAATCTCTTAAAGGCGACCGACAGTGCTGCAATTGTTATAAAGAACTTTTTGCAAGTAAGGTTTTCTTGACGGGGTTTGCTGATAAAGAGTATCAAACCAAGGGAGAGTGATTCGTCTGACGCTAGCTGCAATCAGGTTGTTGATTGAGATCCGCTTTCTACCAAATAGAGAAAATATGGAAAATGGTTCGACTAAGTTATAATGACTGCAACTTTATTTGCAAAGGGTTATTATTTGTTGAAATTTATGGTTGGTCGACGGGGGTTCTTACCGAACTTAAGTATTTGTTAGATTTTTAAAGTGTGGGTTAAAACTAATTTAAATAGAAATCAGCTCACACTACAGTCAAGTACATTTATTACGGTTATTATTTGCTCACAACAGGAGAGGTGCTGAGGCATAGTTAATTGGAGAAGCAAATCCATAAGATGCCGCATATCCCAAAGGAGCTGTAGCTAATGGGGAGGAATAAGCAAGCGGAGCAGCCAATGGCGAGCTTACATAATTGGCATAGTTAAAGGCCGAAGGAGCGGCTTCTAATGGGGCAGCAAAAGGTGATGCCACATACCTAGCGGCCAATGGAGCAGCAGCTATAACCGGAGCGGTGGCAATTCCATTGTTATTCCTTGCTATCACCTGACTGCTGGTAGCAGTGAAAACTCCTGGAGCGGAAACTATTGGAGCGCCAAATGCGATTGGAGCGATTACTCCAGGCTTGGCAGCAACACAGGTTGTCATTGCGAAGATCAAAAGCGTCTAAAGGAATAAATTATGTAAGTCAACACTTCAAAATATTTCGAAAAGTATACACTTACATATTTGAACATGATGGCTTGTTTTGAATTTGTGGTGGCTCGGAGTACAAGATTTGGAATGCTTCACTGTGCTCCAGTTTAAATCGTTTAATACCACACACGCAGCTCACTGAAGTAACACTTCGACGCAAAATTAGTTATTCAAAACAGCACCCGCCAGCCGCTATGGCCACATTACTCGCCTTTTGCCGGTTGCACGATTTTTGTGATATTCATTGGAATTCCGAATTACTTGCTCTTGACCATTGATTACAATTATACGATCCACAGCTGTTAAAGGTAGGGACGTCGTCACGTCATCACCATACAATCAACACGGACTTGTTATTTTAAGTTCCTATAGCTGAATTTTATTTATGTAGGTACCTAATCCGCATCCATTTACGGTCTATCTTATCCTTTGGTGGTCGTTCAACTGAATTGAGTACGTTTAAGAGCGTGCTACCATTTTACTGGTAGCAGATTTGTTGGTAGAGGCGGAAAGTATCTGAATTCCTTGGATATATATGCAGCTGCTGATTTGCCCCGGTGTTAAGTGGAATGTATAATGTCCTTTGAACTATCCAAATTGCAATGGGATAGGCTCAGGCAATGGCTCAATTTAATGAACAGCTTAAGTGACTGTTGAATTATCGCCATTATTGGAATAAATATATTCTGCACCAACCTATATAATATTGGTATTTTTTTGGAGTAAATATAAAACATTAATGATCAAAACAATGGTGAAATTTTTCTAAAAGGGAACGCAAAAATTTTAACATTAACCGAGTGGAATTTTTGCTTGGCTAAAAAAAATGGGTTAAAATTAACAAGCTAATATTAGACGATATGTTGAATCGGCATAAGTATGATGAAAAATGTGTTCCCATCACAACATATCGAGTAATAACGAAATTTCTGTCATTATATGTATGCTTAAAGGTGTTTGTTGGCAAATTTGTTGGCTAGTCAGCATATGTATGTTGGCGACCTAAACATATCCGTGTAATACCCCTTTTGGGACCGTATGCTAACATTCGGACACAATTTTCGGCGTATGCTGACTCGTTTGATATAATTATGCTGACGAGCTAAAGTAGGCTCATCAGCATACAACACATTTTTCAGCATACGACTTTGACATTTCTGAAGTTTCGATAAATTTTGAACTCGCCGCACTAGTTTTTTTTTTTTTTTCTTTCTATTGTCTTGATTTTTGTTGTTAGAACAAAGACGGGTGAATTGGTTAGTTCGCAGCTTATCATCGAGGACGAAGATAAGAGTAATAAATGTCCAAGGCTTTCTGATGATTCGCAGGAGTTAGATTGTTGCAAAAGAAGAAAAAAGTACATATTGAAGGTGTTCTATATCCGAACATTAAAGAAATCTTTTTTTGTGCGTGTTAAAATAAAACGATTCGATCAAAAAAGAAGTGTAATTTTATTACTCCATAGATCTGACGTTTTACATGGGTGTTATATAGCTTAGCTTGCGGCTTAAGTTCAGACTAGGGTTACATGAGTATTTGGTCAGATGTGCTATAAAGTCATTACAGAAGGAAATATTAGAGAGTTTTGGCCAACATACGTTAGAGGATTGTAAGGCAAAGTGGACCAATCTGCGGGTGTCCTTTAAAACGAAAACTGCGCCATCGATATTGTTTTTTTTTATATTTTTTCAGCTAAACCAAACAAAAACGATAAATACAATTTAATCAATGAAATGATAACATTAATATATGTTGTTAAAAACAGCGTACTATACACTACAATGTTATACACTACATGTACATTTCACCAGAATCGCAGCAAATCGATAAACACAACACGCACGTATGCTAAAATCGCGATCCGGAAATTGTTCTGCATATAATCATACGAGTCTTCATATTTGTCAGCATACCGAATTCAACATATCGTGTAATAGAGGTTCATATGTGCAAATCCCAATTTGCTACTTTGGGACAAATTCAACATATCGTGTAACGTGTAATAGGTCAACATACGCCAGTTCGCCTGGCATGTTTGCATGTTTGCTGAAAATTATTAGCAAACGAATGTTCAATAAACGAGTATTTGTTGTTAAAAACTAGCGAGTTCAAAGGGTTAAATCATACTGTTAAAAATAAAACAATTTAGCAGTTGGTATCAACCATGTTACTCTAGCCGTGTTTTTTTTTTTTCTTCGATCTTAGCAAAGCAAAGTAAAGTAGGATTCTCAGCATACAATTACAACAACTATTGCGAGTCTCGAAGTGTCAAGTATAGCGTAGTTGTTGTAGTTAGCATGCTGAAAATCCTACTTTACTATGCTTTGCTGAGATCGAAGCTCGAAAAACAGGCCTTCTGTTGTTATTAGTTAGTTTGAACGAGAAAATTTGGAGAGGAAATTGATAAATTGGTTATTTTTAACCGAGTTTCGTTAAACAAGTTGACTCGGTAATCCACTAACTCTGTAGGAGTTATATTAACAGTATTATTTGGTTGTTTTTAACCGAAAGTTGATTGCTTTAAATAAGTGAATTTTCTGCGTGGGAGAATGTGGGAAGACCCTGTCCCGAAACCCTTCTCTTAGTCCTAGGAAAGATCTTAGAAGAATAATATTACAATAGAGATTCCACACCCAAATGCCAATATAAGTATCCAGAGGAGATTTATTAGCATTAACCATACAAACAATTTTATTTTAAACTAGCTGACCCGTGCTCGCCTTGCTTCGCCAGAGTTCCACTTTTCAAATTTAAAACAAAATAATAAGAGCTATACAAACCCACTTCGGTGCTGTAAGTGACGTGTAGCAAGAAACAAAGGAAAGAATGACTTAGTTTTATAATAGTAGGGATTTTTTAATTATGTAGTTGTCGCACATAAAAACGTCACCTGCTCTTTTTTGTGTTGATACCTATTCGTGCGATTTGAATATGTACAGTCTTCGACACTTTTCTAAGCGATTTCCATTCACTGGTTAAATTTTGTATTAAAACATTAGAAATATCCGTCCCGATTGATTATTAAATATTTATACATAAACTAGCTGACCCGTGCTCGCCTTGCTTCGCCAGAGTTCCACTTTTCAAATTTAAAACAAAATAATAAGAGCTATACAAACCCACTTCGGTGCTGTAAGTGACGTGTAGCAAGAAACAAAGGAAAGAATGACTTAGTTTTATAATAGTAGGGATTTTTTAATTATGTAGTTGTCGCACATAAAAACGTCACCTGCTCTTTTTTGTGTTGATACCTATTCGTGCGATTTGAATATGTACAGTCTTCGACACTTTTCTAAGCGATTTCCATTCACTGGTTAAATTTTGTATTAAAACATTAGAAATATCCGTCCCGATTGATTATTAAATATTTATACATAAATAATTTACAAAAATTGATTCACTCGATGCAATGCCTTTCTTTGCTGGAGAAAAAAATCACTAAAATGTAAACAAACTCTACCAGTTGTCAAATTCAAACACACTTGTTATTGGTAAATCTGAAAAAATATCTTGGTTCGCAAAAGTGCTCTGAAATTTGAAAAAGATTGCTTTATTTGTACCAAGCGAACATATAAATTGCTCTGAGAGAAAAAAAAGTGCTCTCAGAGCGCCCAATCGAATACCACATTACATTCAAATTATTAAATTTCCCTAGCGAACAAAAAAATCGACAACAGCGCCACCTATCGGGTCCAAAACTATCCTATCTTTCTAGCTGCATACAACCATGCACACATACAAAGTTTCATTGAGATCGGTTGAGTTTCTCAGAAAACGGACAACAGCGCCACCTATCGGGTCCAAAACTATCCTGTCTTTCTAGCTGCATACAACCATGCACACATACTAAGTTTCATTGAGATCGGTTGAGTTTCTCAGAAAAATCGACAACAGCGCCACCTATCGGGTCCAAAACTATCCTGTCTTTCTAGCTGCATACAACCATGCACACATACAAAGTTTCATTGAGATCGGTTGAGTTTCTCAAAAAAATCGACAACAGCGCCACCTATCGGGTCCAAAACTATCCTATCTTTCTAGCGGCACACAACCACAAACACAAACAAAGTTTCATTGAGATCGGTTGAGTTTCTCAAAAAAATCGACAACAGCGCCACCTATCGGGTCCAAAACTATCCTATCTTTCGAGCGGCACACAACCACGCACACAAACAAAGTTTCATTGAGATCGGTTGAGTTTCTCAAAAAAAATCGACAACAGCGCCACCTATCGGGTCCAAAACTATCCTATTTTTCTAGCTGCATCCAACCATGCACACAAACAAAGTTTCATTGAGATCGGTTGAGTTTCTCAAAAAAATCGACAACAGCGCCACCTATCGGGTCCAAAACTATCCTATTTTTCTAGCTGCATCCAACCATGCACACAAACAAAATTTCATTGAGATCGGTTGAGTTTCTCAAAAATAGCGACAACAGCGCCACCTATCGGGTCCAAAACTATCCTATCTTTCTAGCTGCATACAAAGATGCACACGAACAAAGTTTCATTGAGATCGGTTGAGCTTCTCAAAAAAAAAAACGACAAAAGCGCCACATATCGGGTGTCGGTCGCTCGGTGTCGATGACGCGGTTTCGTTTTCAAAGTAACCCAAATTCATTAATTTCTTCTTATCTAAAAGTGCCCAACGCGCCTAAAGAAATAATAACCTCAAAAAAACATAAGGCAGAAAAGGTGCAGTTGCATATGCATGCATACGAAAAAAAACAATACCGAGCACAAACGGGATTCGTTCGTGGCATGCATCATCAGATCACAATCAATATAGCGCATTTTAAATCACAATTGAGTGTGACTCCCTGCCAATCTCAATTACATTACATACCTGCCTGACCTATCTCCCTCCCACCCATGCACCACATTAATACTCCACCCATAAGGCCACAACTCCACTCTCTCCACTATCACCAGTTCAATTTCAATTTAAAAGAAGTGAGAAAAAAAAAAAACAACACAAAGCACAAAAGGTGTATGAAAAAAAAGAGAAACAAAAAGCATACAGCATTCAACAGAGAGAGAAACAGGTTTTGCCGCACACACACACAAAATTTCCTCCACTGAATGCCGGGCAAATCCAACGATCTAGCTTCAATCGAACATTTTACTTTTTTGAGCTGTATAAAATTTATAGTTTAATGCTTATTGTACAGCTTCAGGACTACGTACAAAGATGATTTATATCTTAAAATCTTTGTACATAATTGAACTTTATATTAAAAAAAAAACTATTTTATTCGGTTGAGTCATTCCAAAGCTAGGAGCTAGAAGGCATTCGAGAATTACAACTTTTGGTAGATATCAGCTTAAATCTCCGCTTCCGGACAGCGGATAATGATTAAACATTATCCTAAATTCTAATATCGACAATTTCCAATGCAATTGTGAAAACCGAAATCAATTTCGTGCAGTACTTCTTGTGCCTTTAGCACACAAACTATTTAAAGCCTGAAAAAAGTTACAGTTTTATTATTAGTAAGGATAAGGATAAGGATAAGGATAAGGATAAGGATAAGGATAAGGATAAGGATAAGGATAAGGATAAGGATAAGGATAAGGATAAGGATAAGGATGTCTCTCTTTCTTACTACCAAGCACTTTGCACCTAAACGCAAACACCACGGGCATCGCAAAAAGCATAGTATATATGAGTTGGGTGTACCTACCTATAATTTCCAGGCCAACAATATTGTTGCTGTTCCCAAACGGGAGAGTTGCACTTATTTCGATTGTGTACATATTATGATTTTAAATAAAAGATTTTGGTTGCTTTGTGCAGTACTTGATTATTCTAAGTTGAAATTGGCTTTTTAGTTGCATATTTGTATAAAAGAATAATAAATCGTAACATTTTTACAATATACAGATATTAGTCCCTCAATTCCATCAGGAAGTTGATTAAAAACGCTCCCGAGTCCCGATGATCTTACAGGGGAGAGCGTAGGAAGTTTGCTACGGCACTTTCTCTTTTCGGATGGCAATTGTGGAGTTCAGACGTATGTGGTCTCCAAAGTATTAACAAATTGATTCTTAAATTTTTATACGCTATATATTTGGTAATTTAAAATCTAATAAAAGTAATAAATTAAGAACATAACAGTTGATGCGACATTAATTACAAATCATTTGGTTGTAAATACAAAAATAATAAACAGTGGCACGAGAGTGCCGACAGAAGTGAGAACTTGTGTATTTTTCGAATCGTCACGAAATACTTTTCTTCATTATTATAAACTACTAGGTACCACAAAAATTGTAGGTACTACTCGTACAATTTTCATTTTCATTTAATGCTGTACCTTCATGAAAAATTATGCATATTATTTTACATACCTACATATTGTAATCTATTGCTTAAAAGGTAAATTTACAAATACATGAGAATAATAAACAAAAGTGGTTTTTAATTACAGTTTTCCACTATAATTGTCTTGTCTTTTTATTTGTCTGATGGTTCCATATTTTTACCTCGGATTGTGACGGGTAATATTTCTTGTGAGTATAATTTCGCTGAGCTACGATGCAGGTAGTACAATGGAACGGTATCGAGTCTGAGTGCTTCCGGGACTTGGAATACCCTTTAAAAAAAATGAAACAAATCATTTAAATGTAAAGACTGCATCAATTGTAGACTTATATCTCGTTGTGCTAAGACTGCTATCATTGGTCATCATAAATCAAATTTTTTTTTCATTAAATTGATAATTTCAATAGAAATTTTCTGAACTATAAACTCGAAGGATTAAAATACAATATTTTTGTTCTGAAATCTAATCCGTTCTATATTAAAATTATATATCAATGAAGAATTTATGAAAATTAAGTTATGTTTGACCTGAAACATAAGATCTACTCTGATTACATTTTAATACGAACTTATTAAAGCCATCAACTTCAATACATTTGTATTTGGTTTTAATACAGGATCTGAATCAAAGTGATTTAGCAATGCAAAGTGAAAAGTGATATGACAGAAATGCAAAGATGATTAAATGCTTTGTGGAACACTTTGCAGGAGATCGCAAAGACTTTGCAAACATTTTCTAGTGCAAAGTGGGATTTACAAAGAATATTGTGGAACAGAAAAAATTGTCACTTTGCCAAAAAAATGTAATTTGCAAAGTGCAAAGTTGATAAGTTGTTTTGTGGAATAGGGCCCAGATGCTTAGTTTAGGTAGTTAAAAAAATGTTTTTTTGATTATTTACCTTTGCTTTTAGATTGTTTTAAGATCACTTTCATTATGAAGGTGCGAGTGCTGTCATGTCGTTGTCTTTGACAAATAGGGAGGGAACAAGTGCACCAAGCAGCATCGTAAGCGAATCATATAATCGGGTTAGTTCAGAAAGACATTGATTGTTTTTTTTTTTTTGTTAATAAACCTGAGTGATCTTCTGTTGTTGTGTTGAGTTGGTAGGGTTGAGAGCCACGCCCAATATCCGTCGAGCTTATCTTAGCTGAGCCATGCCTCCAGCATGTCAAGGAATACCCTAGATAATTAAACGGAAAAATAAGGGCCAAAATTTACCATAATTTTTAGAATTTGCCCAAAACAACGAATATTTGTACAAACATTTGTGCAATCTACAAATTCTCGCTGCATTTCATTTTTTTTTGCATTTTTATAACAAATATTTGAGTGGATGGTTGCTGCCCTATATGGTACTTGTCAAACAGTTGTAACGATGCGCCGTGTAATTTCCTCTCTAACGGGTGACCTTTTAATGTCCTCGTTTGAAATTGAGTTTGCAGAGTCACGCTCTGAAATTCACTTAGTTATTCACATCAATTTCTTCATCTGTCAACTGAATAGTCTCACTTGTTCAATAGCTCCACTTGAATACTTCATCTCGCTGTAAGCCCTGACAATCTATATATGATATATGTAGGTACGCAGGAGTACTGCATTTCAAGTCCATATATACATATTCACTCCAAGTAGAAAAATAAGTCCCACTCGTCCATGATTAAATGGCTGTGCCGGCAAATGGCATCCCATCCGGTGTAATGGCAATTGAAAATTTCAAACACGTTCGCAAAACGTCTCTCCGCAACGTCCAACCATCCAGTTGCATTGTACTCAGTATTTCGACTTGATATATATTCTTTTTTTTTTTTTGTAAATCTGTCGTCTGTTTGAACCAACATCTGCTATTCGATTAAGGTCTAAAGCTTTGGCTCTTCACTTTTCCATCTGCATTGGGTGAGTGCCATGTTTTCTCAGACTTGAACCTTCTTCTGGTTCGCTCAACAGGTACAAATGCTACTACGACGAGACGTGCCAAAGAAAGGATATGACGACAAGAACTACAGCAACAAATCACAGGTCGTTGAGTACTGTGTGCTGAAATACGACAAAAGTAATCAAAAAGACTGTGTTCACACAGCATAGCTGGCTGCTGGGCAACCGCATAAAAAAGAATCCCGCACGGGTAAGTCTTTAATTGCATGTGCACCATGGCACCGCACCTCGGGGGTTGGCTGCTTAGGTTAGCGCCTACACTACTCCATCTCTGTCGTCTTTGGTGTGCGATTAGATTTCGTAATAATTTGAAAATAATAAAACGACGGCATTTCGATTAAAATTGTTTTCACATGAATATTCAGCGATACAATCGATGATGGCGACATGGGCCGTTCTCGAGAGCCTTCTGTTTGGACTTTAATTTATTCGCTGCGATCCCACTGGTTGGTACCTGCAGAAGGAGTTCAAGTCTAATGCGAAGTAAGAACTTAAACATTAGAAGGAGTATGATGGGAACTCATAAGTAAGTTCCAACTTAGGTGTGTGATTCACATAATATTTTTTTTTATTCATTCCACGACACATTTTCTATAATGGGGTAAGGCTACAGGGTTGACCGATACTTGATACGAGAACTGATTTGGAAAACCAAAATGCGGAAGGTAGGACAGTGAAAAAAGCCATAAGTTGTGATTTATGTTTTTCCGAGGACCCTCGCTTAATAGCCCGCGACTTAGCCGCTGAACAAGCATGGCTTACGTTTTAAGTTAAGAACTCTCAACGAACCGTCGGCGTCGCAACTAGCACTATCGTGTATACCTACGTCTACTGATTAATTATTGTATTTTCAATTCCGAAGAAATAACTTTTTGTTCAAGTCTTTAATGGATTATGTTGATGAAGTTAAATAATCTATTTTGCCTGCAAGACTTGTGGCAATTAGAAGTTGGTCCAGCCATATTTCGAAGATAGCCGTTTACTGACAGACAGACAGATGGACGAAATTTTGTGACCCGCTTTTTTTGAGTTCCTCTATCATCATAACAATTCGGGTTCGAAATTTAAATTATAAATGGATCAAAATTTATCATTTATTTATTTATCAAAATAATTTACAAAAATCGATTAATAAATTATTTATATTCTAAGGCTTCAGGGCATCAAGACCATTTGAAGCCGTTTTTATGATAATTTATCTTTAATAAAGTCATAGTGTATTACGAGAGATTAATATATTTACTAACAAAAGAACGATAACTTTAATGCCAGTGCCTAACTTTTTAGTCTATTATAAACGCTTGTGACCTACCTACAAGCTACAACTAGTCCCCAGAATTTGTAGACGAACTGTTTGGGAAATTCTCTTTAAGAGTCGGTGTCCCTCAGCTATGCTATAAACTCCGAGCTCATATAAACATGTTTACATGTGTTAGTGCACAGAGTTCCAAATAGTCGAGCAAACCCACACCCTACTCCATCAAGATCACAATTATGACTATCTATTACAATACAGACACAGAGTACAGATAGTATGTATCTATCAGAAACAGAAACAAAATGAAATAAACGAATTTTTGTCATTTCCTGTTCAAACTTCAAAGTTCTTCAAACAGCTCTAGCGATCGAAAATCTGCAAACTATAGAATCTCGATAGAGAGTAAGTTTAGAGAAAAATCGAAGAACGACAATGTCGGATATTTTGTGAACTACATTGCATATGTGTGCGTGAACTCTGAAACAAAATTGAGAATGCAGTTAAATAGTAAACTTTTCAAAATTCGAATTTAACTATTTTATGAACTAAACGTCTAATTTTTATTCATTGAGCAGACATACAAATATAAATAGGGTGGCAGGGCTGGCAAAATGCCACAGGCCCCCGACCCAAGAGGCCGCGAGTTCAAAATTTTTTTTTTTTTACATTGTACCTGAGTATTCATTTTATTTGAAAAGAATATTTTATATAAGTTTTATGTTAAGAAGCTAGAATGTATATTGTATAATATACTAGCGGACCCGGCGAACTTCGCCTCGCCCCAATGTAACGCCTTCAGATAAACTCCAGAGTGATAATAAATTTTCAAATTTCAATGTGATTTATTTGAATGGAATCGAAATCAGTAGAGAGCGATATGGTAAACAATGTTTTTCGGCGCAAAAAAAAAAAAAACGAAGACGGTTTGCCAACACGCGAACAGGCAACGTACAGATGATCGTGCGAAAAACAGGAAGATCCGGGAGAACTGAATCCGCTTGAATTGGATTGGAATGGAGGATCAGGCAGAATAAACCGAGTTCGTGGGAATAAGGACTTCCTTCCCTTTAATTTTCCCCTTGATGATCGTCACTTGAATCCCATTGTTAATCAGTTCGACTTTTCAGAAACGAATACGAATACTACATAATAAGGTTTTCATATTATTATATCATGCAATGTGAAAATGACACTTACAATTAATGGGATATCTGTTTAAAATTTTTAAGAAAACACTTATAGATTTAAGAAGATTTCCTTTGTGACGTTTTTTAATAAGATAGACTTCTTAAAGCCAAATAGTAAGAAGATTTTCCTATTACTTGTATTATTTAACATGATTTTACAAGTAAAAATTATACAAAAAAATTTAAAAAAGAGTTATAAGATTTGCTTCATTAAACCATTGAGAATTCTCTGTGCAAATATCATAGGTATTATTCATTCATTTTAAATAGATTTCATAGTAAAGTAGTCCAATAAGGCAATCTCACTTATTTTATTTAGTCATTTTTCACTCTGTGAGAAGATAAGCTCCCAACTAGAAATTTGTAACTACACTCAGAGTTTTCTCTAGTCATTAATCACTATTTTTGATGTGTAAACATTTATGCGCGAGTTACGAGCGGCCACGACCGACCGAACAAAAACAAACAAAACATTTAACAAAACAATGATGTGTTGTATTTGAATTCTATTTTAACACTGTTTTTGGCATCTTGTGCTGTCTAGTGCTCTCACTGGATTAAGCAAATTCAGCTCAAGAGTGCCGCTCTGCTCTCGTTCTCGGATTTCCGTTAAGATGATGTTGATCGCTGTCGCTGATGATAACGTAACTCCTCCCTCATTAGTGTGGACCAAACGATGTGAAGAGTTTGCGTCCATGGATAATGGATTGGTATAAAATAAATGCTAATATCATTCTGTATATACATTTATACATCTTATACAAAGAATCATATTCAGCGTTTGCTTAGTCATATTATCACTTATCGTTATCACTATCAGGATCAGTTATATGTTTGCGATACAGTGCTAAATTTATGTATAACTACGCTTAGCTATATATTAATACATTTTTTTCTTTTTGTAAATTCACTTACTAGTTATTTATTAGTTACCTACTGGAAGAGTTTTTGAAACCAAGTTTTGCATAATAGAGTCGAGAAAAAAACAATTTAACAATTCTTTTTTACAAACACGAAAATAGTTTTGACAAAGGACTTACAAGAAGGAGAAAAAATATCAAAGACCTATATACATTAATATGCAAATGATTCTAATATAGCGGATGTGTGCGAACGGTACATTTTCTTAAGTGAGAAGTTTGTTTATAAAACTTCAACAAAGATTTCTATTTTATCAATATTTTTATTAATATATACACATATTTTTGTTTACTTAATTCCTTTCTTGTTAAGAAGAGGAGTAAGAGAAATATTGTACAATTTAACAATGCATTTTTAAACACTACACTTTTTTCTTCTTTTAATTGGTATTATATTTAGGTTTTAGTTTTGATTACATATATATATATATATATTTTTATTTATTTTTTACACACAATACAGGTATCATATACATATCTATTCCTTCGACTAACTAGTTTTGTTGGCATTAATTTTTCTTTTTGTTTTTTTTTTTATATCTATTATATGTAGGTATATTTGGTTTATTTCGAAAATATTATTCACAACCGATATTCCTTCGATTCACTATAGTTATCTTATATTATTTAGCCTATACTTAATAATTGCGAGATTTATTAGGGGCATTTAAAGGATTAAAATCACTACTTATGCTTTCGTAACTTGTTGCTTGTACGTATGGCACATTCATCTCCTTTAACTACTGAAGCTTTCGTTATCCGATGATGTATATAGGTACATAAAAAATCCTTTATTATTAATGCTAAAACTAATACTCGCGTGATTCGTTTATGCAACTAAAGGATTAAAATCCACCATCACAATGTTCCTTCGTAATGTGTTGCCAAGTACAAAAATCATTTTTTAGCTACTTAATGTTTCACTACTTGATTATACAAATGTACCACGAATCCTACCGACTGCGCCAGTTACGAGCGGCCACGACCGACCGAACAAAAACAAACAAAACATTTAACAAAACAATGATGTGTTGTATTTGAATTCTATTTTAACACTGTTTTTGGCATCTTGTGCTGTTTACTCTTGCTGCTGGTTGCATTAGTCTAGTCCTCTCACTGGATTAAGCAAATTCAGCTCAAGAGTGCCGCTCTGCTCTCGTTCTCGGATTTCCGTTAAGATGATGTTGATCGCTGTCGCTGATGATAACGTAACTCGCGCGGTATTGGATTCTGGTAGAGTAATTCCAAACATAGGACTTGATGCAACGGATATTGTGTAACGGATATACTTATGCATCCGTATTGCGCGCTGTTGGAATCTGTTAGAGTAATTCCAAACATTTAACTTTCTGTAACGGAAATGCGCCATTGCATATATTTTATCATTGCATATGTTTTTTGCATATGTTTTTATCATTGCATACGTTTTTATAATTGCATACATTTATGAGCTGAAATAAAGCATGTTTTTGAAGTTATTACTTCTTTAGGCGCGGCGCGTTGGGCACTTTGGATGGAAAAAAACCAATAAACTCGCGTCACTGTTACCATCACCGTCACTGTTACCGTTACCGTCACCGTCACCGATCCCAATGAAACGTTGTATGTGTGCATGGTTGCATGCAGCTAGAAAGATAGGATAGTTTTCGACCCGATAGGTGGCGCTGTTGTCGATTTTTCTGAGAAACTCAACCGATCTCAATGAAACGTTGTATGTGTGCATGGTTGTATGCAGCTAGAAAGATAGGATAGTTTTGGACCCGATAGGTGGCACTGTTGTCGATTATTCTGAGAAACTCAACCGATCTCAATGAAACTTTGTATGTGTGCATGTTTGGATGCAGCTAGAAATATAGGATATTTTTGGACCCGATAGGTGGCGCTGTTGTCGATTTTTTTGAGAAACTCAACCGATCTCAATGAAACTTTGTATGTGTGCATGGTTGTACGCAGCTAGAAAGATAAGATAGTTTTGGATCCGATAGGTGGCGCTGTTATCGATTTTTTGTTGTTTCATAATATATTAAGAATACGGTTATTACAATTCCCTCTTTTCTCAATGACGTGTATCAAGCCACACACATACCGCACGCACGATGTTCACACATACATATTTCGGGACTGTTGGATACAGTCGCACAGTTTTTTTTTTTGACTATTTTCATAGTCCGAATCGTGACAACTATTTCCAACAGTTAAAAGAGGTTACTTGTGACTATTAGTGCATTGATTTCTCAAAATCAACTTTTCTATAATCAATTTTAGCTGTAATAATAGTTATATAACTTTAACTTTAATTGTTGTTTTTAACTATGCGCATAGTTGTTAAATAACTATTACAATAGCTCCTTCTAACTGTCCAAATAGTAGTTAAATTAATTTTACAACAGCTGTTTTCAACAATGCATTTAGTAGTTACATAGCTATTACATTAGCTGTTTCTAACTATGCACGTAGTAAAATTTAACTTTATCAATTTTACTTTTAAGCAGCTAATAAATATATATGTACTTATACTCTCTTCGAGTGTAAATAAAATTATCCATCTAAAAGTACGGATAAAGAATGACCGCCAAATCATCTAGTTCCTAGTATGTAAATGTACTTACCTTAAAGTATTTCACTTTAATAAAAATTGTGTAGAGCTTTACAACGAAAGTAATGCATATTTTTTTTTCAAATCATTTTAATTCATATTCCCTAGGTATAAAGTTAAACAAATTGTTGCAGCTCCTTCGGATTGCGCCGACCACTTTCCACTTTACCAATAAAATAAAACAATTAAAACAAGAAACCTTTTGTTTCTATTGGGTAACATTTATTAGGTACTTTACATATTACTTTACGTTACACTTTCCTCTTTCCTAGGTCATTCGCTAGTTGACTGTTTACTAAGACTGACTCGCAAGTGGCAGGTCATAAATCAGTAATGCTTTCCTGCTTCGAGTACTTTAGTTGTCTATTTCTAACCACGACTGCGATAGCAATATAAGGTAAAAATGAATAGAAACACTAGCATTATCGTGTTACAAAACATACGAACGAACTACATATTTTGGCAGAGAAAAAACTAACGTGAAGCCGAAGCCCGAGGCTAACGTGCCGGGCTAGTTCCAGCTCTTCTGAATAGATACCGGCCCCCGCTCTGCCATCCATCATGGATCCATCTGTGAAAATCACTATTTAACCACTCCTTTTTTCTGGAAGTAATCCGTCCTCAATACGAGTTTTGTGATTCCTTTCCATAATACGCACCCTTGTGATCCCATCCATAGGCATGTTCAGCTCCCTAATCTCGTTTTTGGCGAGTTCCAGGATCTTCCTATGTCCATAGATGGTACCACGATTGTGCCATTTCGCATCTCGATGCAAACGAAGTGCCGTTAGGGCCGCTGTTTTCTTAATAAATAAGTCTAGCGGTAAGATCCCCAGGATCACTTCCAATGCGCTTGTTGGTGTTGTCCGTATTGCACCTGTAATTCCTATACATACATGCCAAGCGTTGAACCCTATCCAGGTGCTTCCTCACAGTTTTCTTCCTGCCTTGTAGGCATGCTGTCTACTATTTAAAGGATATATCTTAAGCGCAGTAATCTCCATATAGTCCACCACCACCCTTTCCATTGTTTTTAACAGGAAATATGTCAGGCTAACTGGTCTGAATGACTTTGCCTCCGTGTAATCCTTTTTCCCGGCTTTGGAAGAAAGACCACATTTGTCTCCCTCCATGTAATCGGGATGCAGCCTATTGCTAGGCATGCAACGTATATATTCCTGAGCCTTGGTGCAATTACGTCTACTCCCCATTGCATTAGATCTGGAAATATACCATCCGGCCCCGCGGTTTTGAAGGGTGAAAATGTTGCTGTCGCACCCTTGACCGCCCCTGGTGTTACAATAAATTCTGCTTCCGTCCTATCCATCCTGTGTACCTCCATTAGGACCTCATTTGTGTGATCCAATGTTTCCACCATCTCCCCCTCTCTATTACCAATGAGTCCGATCTTGGAAACTGGATCTCTCGAGAAAACCTTTTGAAGTAGGTATACTGACTTCAGAGGTACTCCTCATACTCGAGCAAAAGCCCCTCCATGACTCCCTTTATACTAAGAGATAATATGTACCTACTCTTGATGGTTTTAAATTTAATTGAAAATGATACCCCCTTCGGGTAGGGGTTAGAATTTACCTGAGGTAGGCATGCCTGTCTTAAAATCCAACCTCCGTATACCGAGCGTGTAGTGTATACAAAAAATGCAATGAACAAAGCGAAAAGTCCAGCTTTACTGGAAAATCCACCCTCTTCGGAGGTCGGCTCTACGGATTCTGGAGAGAGCCGCTTATTGCAATCCATTGACCCGTTCAAGGGTATCTCGATCGCCTCCATCAAGATTGAACAACCCCGGGAAAAGAAGTCCGCCGGGAGGGCCAGCGCGTGAAAAACGGGACTCAGTGAAAGATATAAGCTCTGAGAAATTAAAACACTCCGAATCAAGCTTAAGGAAATGGATCTACTCTATCAAACTCTGAAGAAAGAGATAGAACTGTTAAAAGAAGAAAATAATGTTCTAAGGAACACTCATATTCAGAAAGAACGCGAATGCACTCCACCACGCTTGCGTAGTCAGGAATACCACACTGACGAAGAAGAGCTAGCACGCGAAACGAATCGGGTCCCTCAGAAAATACGTATTAAGAAAAGGGGAGCCGGCTCTTCGCCTGATGTCGAGCATCTAAGAGAACAAACGCGTAAAGTACCGCAAGAAAAACAACTCCGAGGGCAAATTCGTCCACCGCCTCCAATAAACGTCGTTGGGGTAACGGAGTATAATAAGTTACACAGCCTCCTTAAAGGAGCGATAACATCGGAATTTAAGGTAACATCTTTGAGGAATAATGCGTGGAAAATTAACGTCGTTAACCACGAAGACTACCGGGCAGTGTCCCAAAAGCTAAATACCGAGAAGATCCAGTGGTATACTTTTGAAATAAAGTCAGAAAGGCCACATCGTGTTGTAGCGAGGGGACTCCACCCCTCATGCACCAAAGAAGAGGTTATAAACGACCTCCGCTCCAAAGGGTTTAAAATTCTTGATGCCGTAAATATCATCAAGAAAGAGAAGCAAAAAACGGAAGAAGATAAGGACATCCTGATAAGGCGTGGACTTCCGCTCTTTATGCTTACCTTCAATAGGTCTGATAATATCGAAGATATCTACCGAATTAAAACCATACTTAATATTGTGGTAAAAATCGAGCCCATGCGCAGAAATTTGAAAACGATTCCACAGTGCAAACGTTGCCAAGAATTCAATCATACGCAAATGTATTGCAAAAAAGAGCCGCGATGTGTAAAATGCGCCGGAAGTCATTTCTCCCAAGACTGTGGAGCAAACAAACAATCCTCCGCTACCTGTGCTAACTGTAAGGGAAAGCACCCGGCAAATTATAGAGGCTGTGAAGTAGCTAAGGAGTTGCAAAAACGGAGAGATGCGCTACTCAAAAGCCAAAATAAAAAAACAAAGCCGCTTACCAAGGTAAAGCGTAGGACCGCCCAGGAGGTTGTAGGCAATATAAAACCTCCGGTTCAAAAGCGTAGCATTGTCAGAGAAAGAGAGACAATTGAAAGGCCCTCGACCTCTGTTGTCAAAAAAAACGCTGCTGAAAAGTTACCACGAGGAAAGCCATCGAATAGTGGCCCTCGGACAGCCAGAGTACAGACCTACGCTCAGGCCGCGGCATTCGAAGGAGCGAAAAACGTTGAAACTTCGCCGGACCCTGTTTCTCATGTTTTCTCAGTTATTCTCGAGAAACTTGAAGAACAAAGCAAAATAAATAAAATTATTCTCGATCGCTTGGTTAAGCTCGAAAATAATTCACGGAAAACGCGTGCTTCAAAAATAACATGAATGAAAAACCAATGTTAAAAATATGCACTTGGAATGCAAACGGGCTTTTACAAAAACTCGGCGAATTGGAAATATTCATACGCGAGAAAGATATTGACATTTGCTTGATTTCTGAAACTCACGTGAAAAAGGGATCGAATTTAAAAATAAAAGGATATAATGATTTCCACGCTTGTCACCCATCGGGGAACGCCAGAGGTGGATCATCATTGCTTATTAAAGACTGCATTGAACAATACGAAGACCTGAAGATAGAGCTTGAAACTATGCAACTGTGCACGATTCGAGTTAAAAATAGTCGGCGTAGGTACTCTTAGAATTTCATCTATCTACTGTCCACCGCGTTCCGCGCTTGAAAAAAGTGATTATACTAACCTGCTTAAATCGCTCAAACCAAATTTCATTATTGGTGGCGATTTTAACGCGAAGCACACGTTCTGGGGCTCCAGATACATCTCGCGAAAAGGTAGAATGCTCTATGGGGCAGGTATGGAATGCATACTGGCCAACTGATACTTCAAAACTACCTGACCTGATAGATTTTTTCGTTGTGAAAGGAATACCTACCAACCACATTAAAGTTGAAGAGAGCTTTGATCTATCTTCTGACCACTCACCGGTTATTTTAACATTGAGTGTAAAACTAGCCAATAACCTAGAGCCAGCGAGATTAACTGGTAGAAAAACTAACTGGGAAGGCTTTAGGAACGAAATTGAAGAGAAAGTTGAATTGAGCGTTGAGATCGTACAGGGTACAGTTCGCCTCATGGAATAATACGTCTATAATCCAAGGAAAACGCCGGCCGATATCCTCCCGAAATAAAAGAATTGGTCAACGGAAAAAGGAAGGCGCGTAAGAAATGGCAACAGAGTCGAGCTCCGCAACATAAAGAGCATTTGAATTATTTGCAATTTGTTGAAGACAGTTATTGAGGATTTTAAAAATCGTGCGATAGGTTCTTACCTTGAAAGCGTAACAGCGAAAAAAGATTCCAATTACTCACTTTGGAAAGCTGTAAAGGGCACCAAAAGGCCCAAAATCCCCGCGCCGGCAATTAGAATAAATCGAAACGAATGGGCAAGGGAAGATAAGCAAGATAAGGAAAAAGCGGACGGAGTCACAATCTGACGATTCAACACTCACTAGTGCAACGCTAAGTGAACTAAAACGTGAAATCGAATCCCTAAAACCCAAGAAAGCTCCTGGTTATGATTTGATCACCGGAGAAGTTCTGAAAGTTCTACCAAGGAAAGCATTAATTAAGCTTCTTCATATTATAAATGCCGCGCTCAGACTAAAACACGTGCCGAGTCAATGGAAAGTCGCGGAGGTCATAACGGTTTTAAAACCAGGAAAACCGCCAAATGAAGTAAAATCGTATAGGCCGATTTCCCTTCTTCCAGTAATTTCCAAAGTCTTCGAGAGAATATTGCTTAGGCGCCTACAACCGGTTATTGAAGACAATAATCTTATCCCTGACCACCAGTTTGGGTTCAGAACCAAGCATTCGACGATTGACCAAGTACATAGAACTACTGACGTAATCGAGAAAGCATTTGAAGAAAAAAAGATTTGCTCAAGCGTATTCCTTGACGTCTCACAAGCCTTTGATAAGGTGTGGCACGACGGCTTGAAATTAAATTATTAAATTACGACAAGTTCTCCCCGCAAGTCTATATGATATTCTAGAATCATATCTCGGGACTCTTCCGTGTTAGAAATGGAAGCGAATACTCAGAGCTAAAAGAAATTTCGGCCGGGGTACCGCAAGGAAGCGTCCTTGGTCCGCTTCTCTATTTGTTATATACTCGCGATATTCCAATGGAAGATGGCACTACCCTTGCTACGTTCGCCGACGACACAGCTATCCTAGCAGTAGGTAATACAATCGAAGAAGCGACTACAAAACAGCAAGCCGCAGTGAATAAGGTAAATGAATGGACAAGGAACTGGCGGATCGCCCTCAACGAAACTAAATCTGTGAATTTCACTTATAAGAATACCTACAAACTGCTTTTATACAAGCAAGTGCTAAAGCCGGTGTGGACCTACGGTATACAACTTTGGGGTTGTACCAAGAAAACAAATGCCAATATTCTTCAAACTTTTCAAAATAAAGTGCTTAGAGAAATTGCACAAGTTACATGGTATGTATATTAGAAACGACGATATCCATAGGGATCTCGGAATTCCAACAATCGAAGCTGAAACTAGAAGCTTCGCGAGAAAGCATAGAAACCGACTAATCGGACATATCAACAATACAGTCCGACAAATCTTGGACGAGAGCAATTTATTGCGCCGACTACAAAAAACGAAACCGTTCGACTTGGCAAGATAAGATCAACCGCGTCTAATTTGCGGAACACGCAGGATCTTTCATTGGAAAGTAACCTGTCAAAAGTTGTCATTTAATGATAGAAAAATTGCTTGATAAGTTATATCTTAGTTGCAGTATCTAAAAATATTTAGAAGGGTGGTGTTTTTAGTCAGTAAAAATCGGACACTACTATGAGAACGCGTTTCACCTACCCTGGGATAAAAAAAAAGGTTAAAATGTTAAAGTGAATTGTATGTCGATTTTAATTAAAAAATTTAAGGACATTGTCACTGTGAATTTTAATATTCGTTCTATTTGCTTATGGAAACATTTTTCTTTTAAATGTAAAATTTCGTATTATTTGGGAAGAAATTCACATTAAATCAACCTTCAGTATTATAAGAATCGCAGTTCGTTGACATTATAATGATTACTAGTATCGCTTTTGGTCGAAAATCGACCATACCTATTATAAGAATGTATACTAAAAAACGTACTTCTGTTATTCTCGTTATTCTTGTTATTTATTTACGTTTTTTATAAACGAAAAGAAAAGAGCGACATCTATAATACATGGAAAAATAAAGTGCACGACTGGGTCGAACGAAACTTTCTCGATAAGAGTGTCCATATGGACATAGAATCCCTTATTTCTGAGTATGTTTAGCAGTTCATTTACTTTGATGCACCATAGCAGTGCGATAGAACACCACTCTTGCCCCCAGAGTTTTAACAGAATCATATTAAGAATGCTTATTATCTTTTAAATGTATTTTGGTCAAAATGGTTATAGCGGTTTTTTGTAAAATTTGCCAGACAAAACAGTACCAAATTATAAGTAATTGTTCGGGATGTAAGCATTGCTTCGTTTTTTAAGTTTTATCGAAATCAAGATGGGATTTTCGATATATGAGTTTTGAAAACATCCATTTGACTCTAAGTTTGCATTTTGGTCAAAATCGTTATTGCCGTTTAACGGTAAACATAAAAAAAAAACTAAATTAAAAAAAAAAGACAGGCACTCCGGGAGTGCCGACAGAAGTTATTACTTGAACAATTACGTGTGCGTTTTTCGAATCGTCAGGAAATACTTTCAAATGAAGTGTTTCTTTATTGATTATTATTAACTACTACTTCAAGTCTTATATTACAATTTTCACTTTTATTGAGATCGATTGAATTTCTCAAAAAAATGGACAACAGCGCCACCTATCGGGTCCAAAACTATTGAATCTTTCTAGCTGAATCCAACCATGCTCACATACAAAGTTTCATTGAGATCGGATGAGTTTCGCAGAAATTGGACAACAGCGCCACCTATCGGGTCCAAAACTATTGTACCTTTCTAGCTGAATCCAACCATGCTCACATACAAAGTTTCATTGAGATCGGCTGAGTTTCGCAGAAAATGGACAACAGCGCCACCTATCGGGTCCAAAACTATTGTATCTTTCTAGCTGCAACCAACCATGCTCACATACAAAGTTTCATTGAGATCGGTTGAGTTTCTCAGAAAATGGACAACAGCTCCATCGGGTGTCGGTTTCTCGGTGACGATGACGCGGTGTCGTTTTACATAAAGGTAACGCGAATTCATTAATTTCTTCCCATCTAAAAGTGCCCAACGCGCCTAAAGAACGCTATTTTCAAAAATCCATTGTACGATAATATAGAGAAAAACTGAGTTTTATTAAGTTATGAATGACCACATTACCTTAGAAATTATTTTTTGTTACAATCGTATGGAGCGTTTTCGAGATATGTCGAAATTTCTAAAGTACCGTTGTTCGAATTTTTAGCCAAAAACTGGGTACGCAGTCATGGTGACCTCACCTATTTAAGTTTAAATATCAATTTTGGTTGAAATCGTTAGAGCCGTTTTCGATCAAATCAGACTGGTACGAAAATTGAATATAGGAAGTACCATTATTATTATTGAGTTTACCTTGCAAAAAAAAACACCCCCCGAACTGTAAGCCCAAAAACTCCAAATTCGAGGTTTGAACGTAATCCGTGAAGCCGTTAAGGCTGTAAGCCTGTGGAAGGACGGACAGACCGACAGACCGGACAGAATTTTGCAATCCAATTTTTTGATTTCCTCTATCATCGTTAATCGTTATATCAGAATTGATTAATATCTCGAGTCCGAAATTTTGCACAAAAATAATAGATATCTTTCTCTTACTATCTACGTAATGGAGAAAGTTAAAAAATACGTAAATGAGCTGCTCCATCGGAAACAGATTCTAATCTAAAATGATTTATGTTTTTAATAGGTACGTTACTATGGTAATATAGTGGCGACAAATAATTTCCCTTAATAAATTTCTTACAATTATTGCTTATTTTTAGGGGCAGGTAAATTGCATACCTTTATGGGTAAATGATTCTCTTCAACAGGTTCTAATCTTAGATGATTAAATACGTTACTATGGAAACAGGACAGCGAAAACTTGATTGTCACCAAAATCCTTTTAGTACCTGTTTTGTATGGGAAAGTCTTAACTTAATTTTACCAGTCTTAATGGCGACATATACCCACGATTTTGTGTTTGTGCACATCTATGGCATAGCACCTTTCAAATAAGATAAGTTTCATTCTCCTCATTTCATATTAAATGCCAAAAAAGCGTACGGAAAGCTTGGATGTTCACGTATTAATATAATGATTTCTTGGTACTAGACATTTTTTGCTAAAAAGGAAGTCTCTTTTTTTACCCGACTGGTTTAATGTTTTCGTCGTCAGATTCCTGATATTTCCACAATTTTGATGCTTTATTCCTGGCATCAATATTTCTACAAAAAGGTAGAAATAGCACCATATAGGACTACTGATAAGTGTCAGTATTTCATTATAAACCATTCCATTTATAATTATTCTTATTTTTTTGCTGCCTCACACGTTTCCATAGATAAGAAATTTGAGAGAAAATTTTCTTTTAAAAATTTTGCGAGATAATCGAGCGGGTACGCGGGAGCTGACGATTTATTTAATAGTAGGCTTATGGTTTGTACACATCAAACGTCAAAAAAAACTTGTATCTTGTAGGATAACTAAGTCAGTTTGTAATGGCCGGAGTAGTGTTTTGTTCAAATATTGTTGAAAAGCGCACACTTCCCATTACTTCAACTTCACGACTTTTACCTAATACTCTTGAGAAACATAACTTTTCTATTATTCTACAATGTTTTTATTCTGTTTTATGCACTTGTTACATCGTAATGCGGAGCTGTAAATAGTTCTGCTGTAGAGACTGTGAGTCAGTCGATTCGTAGCCGTTGAAGAGGCAAATCAATAAATAACAACTAGAACTAACCAAACGGTGTCGTGTTTTACTTTGCTTTTGGTTTCAGTGGTTTTTGCTATTTGGGTTGTCGCTCTACTCGGTCGTTTCTAATAGATCAGAAGTGGGATAAAGAAAAAGAAAAATCTTATCGCCCAATAGTTTTGTTCTTCGTGAATATCGCATTTGCTTGCCTAGTGGCCGCGAGAATTTCGAGCATAGAGAAACGGGAAAACAAAAAAAAACCCAATATACATAGCAACGATCAGCACGGGGACTTGTTTTGGTTGAGCGTACGGTTCGGTGACGAGACGAATTCTGAGTTGATTGCTCGGTGCCGTTGGTTTTTTTTTCTACTGATTTACAGTGACCGTGGATAAAAGCGATCGCGTAAGGAAAAAAGCATGGGGATTTGTTTTGGTTGAGCGTACGGTTCGGTGACGAATTCTGAGTTGATTGCTCGGTGCCGTTGGTTTTTTTTTTCTACTGATTTACAGTGACCGTGCATAAAAACGATCGAGTAAGAAAAAAACTTGAACAGTGGCCGCGACAGGTGCGCGTCGGTCGTTTTTATTTTGTTTGAAACAAAATTAATTTTTTTTTGGGGTTTTGCTTGCGATTCGGTGGGCCGCCGTCGGTTGCTTTGAGTATTGCTTCCTTTATCTGCGAATAGAGCGATGGACAGCGGGAAGAGGAGTATGGAGCAATGACCAGGGATCAGTTACGCGAGGAGCTTAGGAAGCGCGGTTTGGAACAGGGCGG
This sequence comes from Cheilosia vernalis, assembly GCA_949126925.1. Lineage (NCBI taxonomy): Eukaryota > Metazoa > Arthropoda > Insecta > Diptera > Syrphidae > Cheilosia > Cheilosia vernalis. Next base: position 43,426,490 of record OX421359.1, read on the forward strand.
CCTTAAAGAAGAGTTGCTGGAGCGGCTTTTAAATGCAACGGATTCCGAACCTGTCGACGACGAGTTCGAGGAGATGCGTAATGAGCTTCGGAGGCTGAGGGCTAAATTTGTGGAACGCAGCACAGACGACTCGTGAGACGGAAGGGCCGCCAGTTGTCGGTACACCGAGGGGAGATGCGTGTTCCTCCCGGAACGCTGTTGTCGAAACGAGGGCAGATGTGTGCCGCTCACGTAACGTATACACCGTCCGAGAAGTTGCGGATATGTTGCCGCAGTTCGACCCCAAGTCCATTGCGGGACTGTCGTCCAAAGCTTGGATAAAGAAGGTGAGGGACATCCAACGCATCTATGGGGTCGATGAGAAGTTGGTTCTGATGGCAGCAACAACCAAATTGGTAGGTGCGGCTAAGCTATGGAGCTGTGGTACGACGTTGGAATCTCTAGAGCAGTTTTTCAGTGAGCTGTGTCAGAACTTTCCTACAGAACTTTCCTGCGTGAGCGTAGGCAGAAACTCGGTGAGGACGTGGAGGAATACGTATTCGAGATGAAAATGATTGCGTCGAGAGGACATGTTCAGAGTACCTCTCTGGTGAAATATATCACACAGGGAATCACGGACGGAGAGTGCTTAGAAGCATTCCGAGCGGTGAGGCCAGCGTCAGTGGACGAAATTCTGGAGAGAGTACGTTGGGTTGTGGGTTTTGAGGTGTAAGAGTTGGCGTGCGACGGAGAACTCTCGGCGGCGTGAAGTGGGGCGTTGCGAAGCGGATCGACGTGGAGCTGAGCGGCAAGACATTGTGCCGACAGGAAGCGAGGTAAGATGTTTTCAATGCCAACAGGTGGGGCACCTCCGTAAGGATTGTCCGGCACGACGGGGCCAAGCGGCTGAGGGCGGACGAGATACGGGCTCAGGGAGAGGCGAAAACCCACGTCAAATGCTGATAACGGCGGACAGGACCGAATACGTTAAAGAAGCGAGGGTAAACGGGCGCGGCATGTTAGCGTTTATTGATCTGGGCAGCGATTACGTAACATTGCGGGTATCGGAAGCAGAGGAGGGCAAGCTGAACTTCTCCCCATACGAACTGACTCTGAATGGGTTTGGTGGTGGGATATGCACCACGATAGGGCGCATAAATGCAGAGATTTCCGTGGACCAACTGACATCGTGGTGCGAGGTGTTAGTGGTACCTGACGATAGTCAAGCTTATCCCGTGATAATAGGTCGGGAGCTACTGGACCAACCGCAGGTCAGGATTGTAAAATCATTTAAGAAGCTCTCTATCTTCGATGGCTTGCGAAACGAGGCGCACCAAGTGGCGGACGCAGAATTTCAAAGGGTTCCGAGGAAGAGACTAGAGGTAGCTGACCTGGATGTTGGGGACGTCGGAGAAGCCAACAGGCGGATGCTGCAGGAGATTGTCGACAACCATCGGGACTGTTTTGCGTTGAGCATCGAGGAGTTGGGAGAGGCTAAACTGGGTGAGTGCATAATTCAGCTGTCTTCAGCGCATCCAGTCTGTGTACAACCGTATAGGCTCCCTTTTGCTAAACGAGCAGTTGTAAAGGAGAAAGTTGAGGAATTGCTGAAACTGGGGGTAATTCGGCCGTCATCATCGGACTATTGTTCACCGATTGTGTTGACGAAGAAGAAGGATGGGACAGATCGGTTCTGTATAGACTTCCGTGCGCTCAACAAGGTCACTCAGAAGCGGAAATTCCCGATGCCGGTAATAGACGAAGTGCTGGCATCACTGAGCGGGAATGCGTTCTTTACTGTGCTGGACTTGGCGTCAGGCTATCATCAAATTCGTATGGAGGAAGGCAGCAAGAAGTACACCGCGTTCACGACCGATGATGGATGCTTCGAGTTTAATAGGATGCCTTTTGGTCTCTTAAACGCTCCGGCGCATTTCCAAGCCTGTATGAATTCGGTAAAGTCACGGTTGCAGAAAGGCGATGTAGCGGTGTACCTGGACGACACCATCATTGCCAGCACAACGGTCGAAGAAGGTTTGGATAAGCTGCGGAGGGTCCTGAGGGCGCTAAAGGAGTGCGGATTAACTCTGAACGTCAACAAGTGTGTGTTCTTCAAAACACGTATCGAGTTCCTTGGGTACGAGGTGGATAAAGATGCAAGAAAACAACAGCGATCACCGAGTTCCCAGCACCCCGGAACGTCCATGAGGTGCGACAGTTCTTAGGACTTACCGGGTTCTTTAGGAAGTTCGTGAAGGACTATGCGCAGCTGGCAGTACCTCTGACTGATTTGACCAAGGGAGATCAAGATTTCGTATGGGCAAACCAACAAGAGGAGGCATTCCAGGGTCTTAAAGGGATCTTAAGTAACCCGCCAGTGCTAGTGCTGTTTGATCCAAGCTGCGAGCATGAGGTACACACTGATGCGTCAGCAGTGGGCCTGGCAGGAATCTTGTTCCAGAGGGCGAAGGTGGACTCGGTCTTGCGTCCGGTTCTGTTCTACAGTCGCAAGCTCTCGGAAGAGGAAAGGAAGTACCGCTCCTACGAATTGGAGGTGCTTGCGATTGTGGACAGTCTTGACCGTTTTAGAGTCTACCTGCTAGGAAGAGACTTCAAGGTGGTAACAGATTGCGAGGCGATCATCGCAACAAAGAACAAGCCGAAGGTAATTCCGCGAGTGGGTAGGTGGTGGCTTAAGCTACAGGAATTCACATTCGAAACCGTGCATCAACCAGGGAGGAAAGCAGCTTACGTGGACGCTTTGAGTCGAAACCCGGCGGACGAGGGGAAGAAGATGGAAGAAGCATCTTTGTTTGTACTCAACGTGCACATCACGGAAGACGATTGGCTAGCGACCATGCAGTGGCAGGACACCAAATTGCGGGAGATCATAAAGGAACTTAAGTCGTCCGAATCATCAGTCAGGAAAAAACAGCTGCAAAAGGAATTCCAACTGAAGGGGCTCAGGTTATTTCGACTATTGGAAGGTGCTGGAAGGTGGGTTGTGCCTCACGCGATAAGGTGGAGAATTTTAAAGCTCTGTCACGACGATGTGGGTCACTTGGCTGAGGAGAAGACGCTGATACGGGTACGTGAAACCTTTTGGTTCCCCAAAATGCGGAGTTTCATCCGGGAATACATCAAGGCTTGCGTGGACTGCGCGTACTCCAAAAAAAAAGGCGGTGTGGCTGAAGGAGAGCTGCACAGCGCGGATCGAGTACCTTTACCATTCGACACCATCCATCTCGACCACCTTGATGGGCCGTTCTCTCGAGGGAAAGGGGGAACTAGGTATGTACTAGCGATGGTGGATAGTTTCACGAAGTACGTGGTATTGCGTGCTGTAAAGACTGCAAACACGAAAGGAGTGCTCAACATGCTGACTGAGGTTTCGGGATATTTTGGCGTGCCGAGACGGATAGTCACCGACCGTGGGACAGCATTTACATCCAATATGTTTGAGCAGTATTGCGAAGGCAACGGGGTGGAGCACATCAGAACTGCTGTGAGGACCCCGCGAGCGAATGGCCAGGTGGAACGCTGTAATAGGACTATCCTCGCAGCATTAAAGTGTGCACAATCTGCCGAAATGGACTGGGCGGGTAAGCTGCGAACAATTCAATGGGGGTTAAATACTGCAAGGAACTCCACTACAAAGGCGAGTCCACACGAGTTATTGTTTGTGTATACCCCGAGGGATATCCTTGGTAACAAACTGCTGCTGGAGTTAGGGCAACCCGGACCAATCGGGGCGGACGATGTGGGTCTAAGGAGAGAGAGAGAGCGTTGCAGTATATCGAGAAGAGCCAGGCGGAGCAGAAACGGCGCTACGATCTGCGACACCGCAAGCCATCCAAGTACGAGGTGGATGACCTCGTGTTAGTTGAGCATGAAGCGGCAGCAACAGGTGAGTCCCGTAAGCTAGAGCCGCTTTACCGTGGACCTTACATCATAGGACGAGTATTGCCGAACGACCGTTACGTTGTAGCGGACATACCCGGAATGCAGCGGAATCAGCGTAAGTTTAACACCGTAATGAGCTCGGACAAAATCAAACCGTGGTGCGAGCTGCCGGATGAGGGGCTTGTCGACGCAGCAGCTGAGCCGAGAACCTCGGACGACGACGACGATACCGATAACGATGAGTTGATGGAGAACACAGGCGTAGATGAGGAGACTCGCGCAATAAACCCTGAGGACGTCGATCGTGAGGACACGAACGATGATAGGATGGCCGAACTGTTACATCGTAATGCGGAGCTGTAAATAGTTCTGCTGTAGAGACTGTGAGTCAGTCGATTCGTAGCCGTTGAAGAGGCAAATCAATAAATAACAACTAGAACTAACCAAACGGTGTCGTGTTTTACTTTGCTTTTGGTTTCAGTGGTTTCTGCTTTTGGGTTGTCGCTCTACTCGGTCGTTTCTAATACACTTTATTTTAAACTTTTCAGTAATTTATTAAATACCTATAAAATCTGTTTTGTTTTCCTACAAGTTATTTAGCTGTCACTTCTTCTTTGTGACACTATAACACCAGTTCAATAAAAAGCGCATTGTTGTGAACATCGACATTGTTTATTCAGTTTTACTTTGAAATAAGGAACTTGAATTGACCGAGTTACATAAAGCAGCATGATCATGCTCGGAATTATTAGTTCGGCATGTCAGCTACTATCTAATGTACGTTTTCCAGTGGTGCATAAAATCGCTGTACAATGTCAGGTCGTATTAGCGACAACACATGAACGCCGAAAGTTCTTACAAAGTAGCATACCACCAGCAGAACCAAACAGTGTTATGCTTGCATTTCAATGCATCGGACAATCACCCCGCATATGCTGAGTAGACAGCATGAGTGCACTATTCTGTCATGTATTTAAAAAAGACCATTAATTCAAATAGAATATATCTTCCACACGCTAAATCGGTTGAGAAACACATTGCACACATTTACAATTCCGCTGATCGGTTGACCAAAATCCTGCATTCAAAAAACCCTTCAAATGCAAGTAAATATCCCAGGGTTAAGCTCGTCCTCCCTTTCGTCAGTTTAGGAAAGCGCCACGTTGACAATGACCAAGTTTTAATTGATTCTGTGGCAAATATAGCATCAAACTCTCATATATAACCCCTGCAGACAAATTCATAAATCATAAGTGATATCAAACAATTTATAAATATGTCAACACTTTGAAGTTTTGATATTTAAACTCTGTAGTTTGCCCTCGGGAATTATGTCTGCAAAAATTTACAATATAACAACACAACCAAAAGGCATCCGCTCGTCCCATCCTTTATTTATATCCACCCTGGAATACCCTTCCATTCTGTGCATCATACCTCAGCTCAATGTTGACAAATTTCGTCTCAAGGGTATACAATATACTTAATGGTATGTGTGTGTTGCAACGTTGCAGAAGCAACATCAACCTCATCTACCGGCGCGCACCGGTTTGAAACAAATTTCATAAATGCAACATCAAAGCATGCACAAAGTTTCCATGTTGCGTGAAGCACTAAAGAAAATAAATTACCAAAAGCCAGCCCACCACTTTCGCTCAAAGGTTTGTCTGTGTGTAAGAGTAAAGAATTTATTCGAAAACAAAAAAAAAAAATACAAGCAGTTCAAAAAGTTCCTTTGACACCTTTTTGCGACACAAAATTCTTTTATTTTCTTTTTTTAAGGAATGGGCTGCACTAAAAAACATCGAGAATGCTGCGTATCAGAAAATATCACCTACGGTTTATTTTCAAAGTCAAAGTGAGTTGCAAGCATAAAAGTGTATGGTGTTACATTAGAAGCATCTACAGTACTTGCTTTGCCCCAAAACCACCATTACCACGGCAGTGTTCAGAACTGTCAATGCAAATGGATTTGAAGTGTGTATCTGATACTCTGGCAACATGGGACGGTCCTTGTAAGTGCATTTCGTAATTTTACCTTTTTAATGTGCATTTTCTCTATAAGCGGTGGTGGTTTTGACTTTTAAAATTCTTCAACGAATATGGAGAGCAGCACTTCCTTTGAAGGTGATGTGCTTTTTTTCAGTATTTGTTGTTAACAGGAAAAGTGTTTTCTCATCAAAGGATTAATAGAAGTTAAAAGACTTTCGAGAGTTGATCTTAAGATTAAGGGAGGACCTTATGCATTTCTGTGTAAGGAATATGATTTTTGAAGTGGCAACTCTGTACCTAAGATGGATCTCAGCATATTGAGAAGTTTTAAGCAATATCGTTATGGTGTTTTTCCTAGGTGCGGGTGATATTTTCACCTCCTCAGGTCAAAAGCTGGGAATGTTCGAATTATAGGATGTAAGGTTTTAGGTATGTAATACCTACAAAAGGATACAACAATTTAACAAAAGTCTTTTGTGTTTTGTCTCTTTTATCTTGTCTATTTCGATCTTATATCTCGTGTTTTGCCTCTTGTCTTCTGTCTTTTGTTTTATGGCGCCGTTGAAAAAGTCTTAGAATAAAGTGGATACAGTAAAACTTCTTTATAACGAACTACCTACCTATGTTATTTTCCTGTTTTGCGGTCTGACTGGTAATATCAACTCCACATTTGTTCTCAAGTAATGGCCCGTCAATAACCTGAAGAGGGAATTTAATAAGTACAATCATGTGATTGACTTCAATCTATCAAAATATAATTATTTTAAGCTTTTTAAATCTGTTTCATTGTTGATTAACTGTGACATTATGTATAATAATAATAATTTTTGGCGCAACAGGTCTGTAGGGACCGGACCCTAGGCCTATAGCTTCTCACAACCATTCGTTTTGTGTGAGATTTCATTTTTGGAACGAATGGAAGGGATCTACAATCTTATGCCGATTCCAAACGTCTAATTGAGAAGCTCTTACAGTTATACTCTCGTCTCGGATGTTTGTTAGACGTTCGCGAGAGGTGGCGCAGTGAAAAACCCCTGAGTTGGAATTTGGCATTTTGCGGGATTCGAACCTGGACCCCTCCCCTAAGCCACTGCGCCTACGACATTATGTATAGTAGTTAAATAAATAAATAAAGTGTTTTACCTGATAACGTAGTTCTCTGTTGTTGTTCCCCTTCTCTTTCAAAAATATCCCATGAATAAGGTTCTCTTTGTCAATTTCGGAAATAAATCGTAGGTACTATGATTTTTTTTCTGCTTCCTACCAGTTTTGTTTCTTGCTCTTTTCATATTTTCTTTGTCACAATGTAATAGATTTGTAGTAGAATACACGTTAGACTCGGGTCTAATTAAGCAGAGTTGCCAAATTATTTATGAATAGCAGTTGTGTTTTACCTATGGGTGAGCTTTAGGCTCGAGTTTAGTTAGACCCAGGTTTGTATTATAACTATGAATATGCCCCATTGTATGTATACGGATGGACAAGTGTACATGTGGAGTATAAGTTTTTTAGTTTGCATTTTAATTTCGTGAAAAGTTTATACCTACAAAAATGTCGAAGCGCAAGGCTTTCAGAGAAAAACCCAGAAAAACGCAAGTTCAAACTGAAGTAGGGATGCCATACGCCCCCCTTTAGGGGGGACAGTCCCCCCTTTTCATACAAAAATGCTGTTTGTCCCCCCTAACACAAACAACTGTCCCCCTTAATAAGTCAAAATTCAATAAAAGAAAACATTCAATTGAAAATTTTTAAAATACTTTCTTTTAATATTTTTAATAAGATTCTTTCTGAACACATCCATTTGAAGTGCAAGAAAACTTTCAAAGCTATTTTTATTTCATATTTTTTTGACTCTGGTGATCAATCATAAAAAAAAATATTTGTCCACCATTTTAAACACTTGTCCTACCTAGAATACTCACGTTGTCCCCCTTTTCGTATTTTTTAATCTGCCATCCCTAAACTGAAGCCAACCAAAAAATAAAAAGTAAGAAAAACAAGATACACGTGAATAAAAAGATATAAATTTCTTTACAATGAGCGTTTTTTTGTACCAAATTTCTTTGAAAATATAAAGGACTGAGTTTAAAAAAATGTTTATATACATAGGTATAACGAATTTTGTATAAAACTTCTTTATAACGAAGCCATTTTTTGTTCACTTGAAGGTTCGTTATAAAGAAGTTTAAATGCACTTGCTATTCCGGGGCTTGAACCTCATGCTCTTCGCTCAGCAATCCATTGACCCATTGCGCCTAAGTGCACAGTTACAAGAAATCGTTTGCAAAAAAAAATCCGTTCACAAATCCCTTCCAACTGATTACAAAAAAAAAAAAACTCTCATACAATAATAACAAAGTTTACAACAATTACACTTCTAGATCCACAAAACAGACAACACGTTATATTTTATGGCATTTCATTTAGGTTAAGGTGCGTCCACTTAACAACTTCATGAAGTTGTTCTACGACAATAAAAAAAAAACCGTCCGACAAAAACCAAAAAGGATGTGCTGGAAACTGGGAGACTGCGACTGGTCATGCGGAATACGAAATTACCATAAATAGAAAACTATTTCCATTCACTTCCATACCTACGTATTTTATTTCATCCTACGTAACCGACAGGACGTACTAGAACTCCCGTCAGTATCGCTATACTTGGTTTGGTCTCTAGAAGACTTATCCAACCGACATAACAATTCCAATAAATATGTTCGCCTTGACTAAAAGTGGTTTCGACTTCGGTTAACTACAGTCGTCTCGTAAAATCTTCCAAATAAAGGACGACATCAATATATCGATCCGAACGATATACAACGACAACGACAGCGACGGCGAAGGCAATGATGCTGTGGACCCCATGGTATGTTCTTCTGATTGAGGCAGCCAGAGGGCGAGAAAAGGCCAATGTATTGTGACTGACATGCTTTTGTGTGCCGTCATCGTGTCGTCCGTGTGTCGTTGTGTTCTTGTTACCACCGGAGTTCCATTTCAATCACCAAGAATGATAATAAATTCCAATCGAATATTGAGGTATGCGTTATGAAATTGAACGGTAGAGTAAGTGAACGGAAATTTATATGAAATAGCTAAGTCAGGAGTCGCTGTTAAAAGGAAGAATATGAGGTTAGGACCTAGAAAGCTCCTGCACGCGCTCCTGAATCGATATCAGAATCAAACGAATGGTGTGCCGTTAAGGAATGTCGGAGCTACAAATGAGAATTCCCTTCGAATCAACGCGATACCTAGCGAAAGGCACACGAACACACTTAATACATCAACCTGCTGATACGGATGAGAGAAGAAGGACAGGTTGACTAGCAGCCGGCAGTGTGACATTACCTTTTTGTAGTGTCCATGTCTAGAATGTGAAAAAGTTCGAATTTCTGCCATATTTGCCAGAAATTCCGAAGTGTACTGGTGAGGAATGTGTGTGGCATTCCACTCGACGTAATTAATTGCTATGGCGGCATCCAGTGGATCCTTAATGAGAAATTAATAGTAGGTTACTCGGTATGTGGATGTATTTTGACCACACCAATCGTTGAAGCTCAATGACGTCGAGTTTCGACGATGCAGTTGATGAGTGAAGTAGGTGAGGAATTTATTACATAAGCCTATGAGAATGGAAAAGAATGGATCCTATGAGTATTTTCGAGTTTCAGAAAATCATTAAAACTAATAACAATCAGAGCTAGTTTACTATTTTTTAGGACGTATAGATGGCTTAATCGAGAACATTTTTCATACATACAGTTATACTAGTGGATGTTTTTAGGCGTTTTCAAGATGTAGCTCAGTTGGATATACCTATCCTAAGATGCTACTTTTGTTTTTCCACTTACCAATCTTGAAAACACTCGCTCAGTAGATCAGATAGTGAATCGGACTGATCCCGTTGGTTATCGCATATAGCATTCGATAAAATAGTTTTGTCAGACGACTTGCATAGATTCAAAAAACCGCACATGGTTCGGTTCTGTGACCTCTAGGTACAGTGGGAAATAATGTTTAATAGGTCGCGTCCATTTGTAAAACATAAAAAACCTCAACATACAGGGCACCAATTGCTCTATTGCTATTGGTCTTAAGTTCCACCTGCATGTAGTACTGCTACGGTTGTGACCCTTAATTTATTTGTCACTGTGCTTTGTAATACTGCTGCAAGATTGATTTACCTGCACGAGTTACGCTCTCAGCACCAAAGCAGATTCAGCTTCAGCATCAACGATGGTTTCACTATCAACAACCGGAGCACCTAGCAACAACATGTGCCCATGGCTTGCAAACAAACCAGCACAGCATCAAAGATTCCGCTATCACATACATGAAGGGAAACCATCGACACAGCAACACCAACAACAACGATGGTCCCGCTATCAAATACTTGAAGGGAAACCATCGGCACACCAATGGTAACATGAAGAGCATCTCCAGCATCGAACCGGGAGTAAAACAGAAACCCTGTACTGTACTACCAGAATGCATTTTCATTTGAAACCATATAATTATCATAAGTTAGTCTTAAAGCTTAGTACGCTGCTCGAGCTAAATTTTCGCTGCCATACAAAATTCTCTCCAAAATTTAGCTCAACTAAATTTTAGCGAACTTATTTAGCTGAGTGGTACGCTGCACGAGCTAAATAATCAAACTTTTGTTTCAGAATGTACTTCATGTATCTGTCAAAATTTAGCGCGCCTATTTAATGGGTCTGCTCGAGCTAAATAATCAAACTTTTGTTTCAGAATGTACTTCATGTATCTGTCAAAATTTAGCGCGCCTATTTAATGGGTCGGGACGGGACAATTTTTTCGAGCTAAATTTTGACAGATCGCTGTGCTCTGTTGTTTGTTGTGTTATATATATATATATGGACGAGGAGTATCTGCAGCTGGAGTCATTTATCGAATTGGAAGAGAAATTCATTAAGAAAAAAAGAAAGCGAACAAATAAAACAATTTTTAGTGTGGAGGAGAAAAAAAAATTGGCGATGCTGGAATCCCTATAAAAGGAACAAAAGAAACTTTAAAAATAGAACATGTTGACATTTTATGGCAACATGCTTCCCATCAATTGCCCGTACGCAATTCGGAAGATTCCACTGAGCATTGAATTCATTGGAAATTTTTTAGCATTTCAGCTGTATTGAATTGTTGAAGAAACTTATAAGATCAGCTGTTTTTTTGTGACATATATCCACAGCTCTCCGTACGTCAAAATTTAGCTAGGACTTTAGCTGAGAGAGAAAAGTTGGATATCAGATAAAATTTAGTTTAGCTCGAGCAGCGTACTAAGCTTAAGCAAGTAGTTCAATAAAGTAGACGTAGAATTTTACTGTCAAAGATTCATAATTCACGCGCATCTACAATTTGCTGAAGTTGCGTCTGCGACATCGTGAGCATGAGAAAAACATTCGCGATAGGGTAACTGAACAGCACTTGTGAGAATGAACGAGTCGTTTAGATAATGCGTTTGGAAAACTGAGTCTTAAGTTCTTAATCAAATTAAAGAGGTTCTCCTCAATAAAATTATTTTGTTTGAATAGTTTTTATTTACTAAAATCTAACTTGCATACCGTTGTCGCGTGGCGCTTTGAATGGTTATGACTTATGATCCTGAAATTGTTTGTGACTTTGTACTGATATTATGATTCTGCGGATTGATACATAATTATTTAATGACGTAACTCAACTCGCACAATCAATGTTAGCGCTATGGGAAACGTAGCTTGAGCGACATTGGCCTTAGATATTGCTATATATATGCTACTTTTTCTTCTTAGACTTACAGATTCTAATAATTCATATTCTTGTGCCATTCTGTATGTAGTTCTGCTAGCCACTTAGCACGGACCCTATATCTTGCGATCTAATTATAAATTTTCAGTCGAACAAAGACACTGTTTTTCAAACAGGTCTTTGTTTGTGTTCCTCACAAATAAGCTCACTTCACATTAAAATCTTTCTACTCAATTTCACTGTATTCAGTTGCCCAATTAATATACATCCTGACTTCGCATTGAAGACAGCCCCTTGCCCAGGATCGCCCTAGCTCGTTTCGCATTTTTCCACTCCACCACTCTGTTTATTCAGCTCTTCATTAATTCACTTCTCGCGAAATAAATTGCTGCAAATTGCAAACAGTGGAAGTTGTAGTAGGAGAAAAAACGAACACCACCAACAGCAGGATTGCGCAAAAGAAAGGGCGACTGAAAGCTTCCACAAAAAACCCTTCATCGTCAATTTAAATTTTCAATTAATTTTCGACACCCTCTACAAATTGCTTGCCCCCATCTGCTGCAACTGGCATTCTGCGATTCTGATTCCGAATCTGATTCGCACTATGTCCTCTGTGTTCATTTGCAAAGTTAACTTTCTATGTACACTACTAATGTTGTCTCTCACTCCAAACGCATTAAATGAAACTGAAGAAACAAAACGATATTTTTCTCACAAATTAAGGACGTACAAGCAGAAAAAAGTCATTTCCTTAAGCATTACCAAATGAATTCGAGATAGTGGTAGTGGCAAAAGGAGCTGGCAAACTAGGATAACTTCTTATTTCCCATTCGTTTTAAGAAGAACATCAAGGAGAGCTTAAGAAGCGAGTATTCCGCTTGGTGTGCTGCATGCGACTTAATTAGTGTAAACTACCAAGGCAAGCCCCATTCCATTTCGTATATATCCCTTTTTTCGTTGAAAGCACAAATTAAATAGAGTTGGCAGAGAGCGCTGAAACCGGCGAGTAGTTTTTATGCACATTTTGCCTAGAGCTACACGCAAGAGCGAAATAGCAAAATCTGGACGTGCTTTTTATTCTGTGGAATATCTGGAATAATGGAGTCGAAAAGTTTACAGGGCTTGAGAAAATCTGTATTCATTTTCCGGCAGTCTTAATGTTTTTCTTCTGCTAAGGAAAAGTTCTGAAGAATGGTGTATTTAATGAGAAAAACTTAAGTTTTACTGCTTCCTGCTGGATCATAAGTACAGTCAGTCTAATGTTTAATCGCATTTATGCATGTGAAGGAGATCAGTCGTAGTATTATTTTATGCTCAAGGTGATTCTACAAGGGCAAGGGAGTGTGGACAGCAGGTCCTTGCATAAGAATCGTGCAATAGAAATATTCACTAACACAGATGTCTGCCCATCCTTCTTTGTTTTTTTCAAGAAGGCGTACGTTCGTCGACGGAATGTTAAGTGACAGGGGGTAGACAAAATAGATTCGCTCTCTTTTCGATCTGTCAAAGTAACCCCAACCAATCCAACTCAATCAAGATGCTCATATTTAAAAGTTCAGACATTCATTACAGTCATCGCACAAGCCGCGGCTTAACCAGAAATTGTTACTCCGTTTTGTTACTCTTACACTTGCTGGTTGCTACCCCACTGATAACAGATCAATTCGCTTATGCTGGCAATGCGCTCTTCCCCTCTTCTAAGCAAGTAAAACGTGACATTTACAAAACATAAGAAAATGGAAATCTTAAAAAATATGTTGAGGACATTACTGATAGTAGAAAATGATTGTTTCTTAAAAGAGGAAAAACATTAACTTTTGCTTGAGTAAAAACAATATCATGAAAAGCTTACTTACTTTTGGCAGTTGTTTTATTAATCCTGTCAAAGGATGAGAACGGTCTCGAAATCGTTCTTGTTTCGGTTGCGCCATGCCGACCTAATGAGCCTTTCCTTTCCGCCCGCTTCGAGGCATTTTTCCGAACAGATAATTTTGATACTTGATAGCTTCATAAGAATTGTTTTTTAGATAGCCTCCGACAACAATCAGTCACGGAATTTACTTGTGATTTTGCAGTGAAGTGCAATGACTGTGTGCAATAAATCGGACAAATAGGACAATATAGCAACACAGTTTTGTATTTATTGCTTCAATTCGTGTTTTCAGGACAGGATCAAGCTAAAAAAGAACACCAAACAATATGAGGAGCCAAATACTAAAAATCTGTCAAACTAAAAAAAATCAGCGAAACTCTCTCATTGAGCTGAAAGCCCAAAGTATGTGGATATGAAAGACTTCCAGCTACTGAGCCACCTTCATCTTTGACATCTAATCCATGTCAAAAATAAGTAGGTAGGTTATAGGTAACTTATCTTTTTGCATCTTTCTAAGACAACATTCGACCACCATAATTTTTATTTTTTTTTCATCGGTTTTATTTTTTGGTTGTAGTTCGTAATTTGATTCTCCGACAGAGTATGCACACGCACAGTAGGTACCCTACGTGACACCCCATAATTAACCGGATTTAAGTAAATGACTATAGAAACTGTGGAAAGCAAAGGTCGTACTTCACTTTAGACGAAGGCATTTCTGTTGCGAATTTTTTTTAAGTGATTTGCTATAGACGATAATAGTCACAATCACATTTTTTGCTCTACGTAAGGTGATTATCACTGTAACTATCGCTTTTTTACCCGACTGGACACAATCCGACTAGTCATATGAACCAGACACTAAAGGTATAGTCTCCGATTTTCAATCAGTTGGGTATAGTGTCTTGTTCACATTTTTTTATATTTTTAACTTTCTTCATTACGTAGTTAGAGCAAGATATTGGTTTCGTACAAAATTTCGAACTCGAGATATCAATCAATTCTAATATTACGATGATAGAGGAACTCAAAAAAGTGGGTCGCAAAATTCTGTCCGGTCTGTCCGTCCTTCCACAGGCCTACAGCCTAAACTGCTTCGCGGATTACGTTCAAACCTCGGATTTGGAGTTTTTGGGCTTACAGTTCGGGAGGTGTTTCTTTTTTCAAGATAACCTCAATATTAGTGGTAGGTAGGTACTTCCCATATAACATTTTTGTACCAGTTTGATTTGATCGAAAACAGCTCTAACGATTTCAACCAAAATTAATATTTAAGCTTAAGTAGGTGAGGTTACCATGGCTGCGTACCCAGTTTTTGGCTAAATTCGAACAACGGTACTTTCGAAATTTTGACATACCTCGAAAACGCTCTAAACGATTGTAAACAAAAATTAATTTCTAAGGTAATGGTATTTATAACTTAATAGCAAACTCAGTTTTTAACTTTATTATCGTACATTGTTTTTTTAAAAAAAGTAATTTCTTAAAATTAAGTTTTTTGTTTCACTTTACCGGAAAACGGCAATAACGATTTTGACCAAAATGGCAAGCTTTCAAAACTATTGTGTCCTCAATTTTCGATTTGCTGAACACTCTGAAAGTCAGTCAGACTCGCACTAAACGAGAAAGTTTCGTGCGACCCAGTCGTGCACTTTATTTTTCTTTAGTCAGTCGGGTATTTTGTTTTTGTAAATTAACTTTTTTTATTGCTAAAGTTTTCGTGTGACAGCTATTAACGTTTCATCTATATTAATCTATCTCTATATATTTATACAGTAACGAATATCCGATAGGGCGAATTTGCGATATATCGAACCCTTTTCAGAAATAAACTAGTTTCTCCGAACAGCGAATACCAACGATTTCCTATCTGATATAAGAAACGTAGGTATAAACGAATTTTTTTTACATACTATAAAAAGTCGATCGATATAATTTTTGTTTTGTAAATTTTAATTTTTATTTAATTTCAATCAAATAAGTACATCTACTGTTCTCGCTAGATTACTTAATACAAAAATATACTTAAAAACGACCACCAAAGCCTAACATAAGAATTAATTTATTTCTAAATGAATCCCTACCAAGATGAAAATCTAATATACTATCATATCTATTGGATTCCCTAAGACATCTAGAAATTGGTTCATTGTATCCATAATTAACTCTATGATAAGGTACATAAAATAAAAGACGATTACTAAGAGCTCTCGAAGGAGCATAAAATCCAATTAATGATAATAGGAAAGGGCAATCGATATGACCATTTATCAAATCACGAATAAACATAATTAAAAAATATTGCCTACGTTTAAAAAGAGGCAATATACCAAATAAATGGCACCTCGTCTCGTAAGTCGTAAGATGGCATTTCAATATTCCATCTCAGTCTACGAAAGGCTTCCCTAGTAAGACGCTTTTGGATTTTCTCTATTCTATTAGAATGTACTTCAAACTATACTGCAGTACTCAAGATGAGATCGGACAAATGCAAAAAATAAACATTTAAGAGTATATGGATCTTGAAAGTCTTTCGAGTTCCGCAATATGAAACCTAACATCTGATTACCTTTCGCAACCAAAGACTCAATGTACTTGCAAAAGCTAAGTTTTAGGTCACAAATTACTCCAAGATCTTTTTTGGATGAAATAATGGACAGTGGGGTATTAAGGATTACGTACGTAAAGTGTATTGGAGAGAGGTTACGATAAAAAGAAAGGCTTTGACATTTAGAGACATTGAGATGAAGATCGTTATTGTGACACCACATGGAAAGTCGTTCGAGATCCTCTTGTAAAAGAACACAATTGTTCAAATCGTCGGCAAACATAAGACATTGGGAACTCAAAAATAATTCAGGAATGTCATTTATAAATAAAAGGGAAAGCAGAGGTCCTAAATGACTACCTTGAGGTACTCCAGAGGTAACATAAATTGGTGACGAGAACGTGTCATTTATACGAACATACTGGATACGATTCGTTAAGTAGGAATAAATCAACTTTAGGAAATTGGAGTGGAGCCTAAATCAGTTTGTTTGGAAATCAATATACTGTGGTTAACGCGATCAAATGCTTTAGCAAAGTCCGTATATATTACATCACATTGTAAGCCATTCTCGAGCAAGTTCAAGGCAGAATTACAGAAAATTGAGAGATTTGTGGTAGTAGATCTTTCTGCGACAAAGCCGTGTTGAAACGGGAAGATAAATCTCTTTAAGAGAGGTGTAAGTTTGTTACAAACTAGTTTTTCGAACAACTTAGGAATAGTAGAAATCTTACAGATTAGGCGATAGTTAATAATATCATGTCTCGATCCAGATTTATATATGGGCGTTAAAAATGAGATCTTCCAATTTTTCAAAAAAATTCCAGACCGGAGAGACAAATTAAAAACTAAACACTATTTTAACTGGCGCGCACTATGTAAATTTTTTAATAAACAAAAATTCACTTAAACTGACTGTTTGGTGTGCTTTATGGGTAGGTGGTGTAATTGGTCCGTACTTCTTTAAAAACGATGCTGGCCAGAACGTTAGTCAATGGTGACCACTATAGAGCCATGATTGAGCAACCATGATGTGCAGGAGCTATGGTTTCAACAAGAGGGCGCAACATGTCATACAGCTCTTGCCACAATTGATTGAAGGAAATGTCGTATAGTTTCACGTTGCGGACCCGTGAATTTGCCTCAAAGATCGTGCAATCGCCCCTTGACTATATTCTGTGGGGTTATGTGAATTCGCTAGTCTACGCCGATAAGCCCGAAACGATTTACCACTTGGAGTACAACACTCGCCGCGTTTTTGCCGGCATACGGCCACAAATGTTGGAAAGTCATCGAAAATTGGACCTCGAGATTAGACTATGTCCGAGCCAGTGCTGGATTACCCATTAGGCCGGACTAGGCCAAGGCCTGGGGCCCTTGCCGAGCAAAGGCCCCCAAGAAAATTTGTCATGATATTTTTTGTTATTTATTTTCAATTTTAATTTAATTTTTTTATATTTTTTGGAATTTTGTAAACAAGAATTTTTTAAAGACAATTCATTAATCGTATGTAATTGATTGTATAAATGTATTTTCAAACAAAAATATTTTAAAATCTTAATTGATATTCTTGCGATTGTTATTTTAAGCTAAGATTTGAATTTCAAATCGCGAGCTAAAAAACCGAAGCATCGCTTGCAAACCATAAACTAACTATTAAATAGACTGACAGCAAATTCTAAATGGCGGGAAGTGTAATAAACTACTCAGACTCAGTAGTGTTCCTAGATCGTGGGAGCTCTACCTTTTTGTGAGAAGTTCAATTTCCGAAAAACTTTCCATGCGTAAGAGAAAAAAGCATAAAATTGTGGGAATATCAATAACCTGGCAAAAAAAACATTCAAACTACATTTCCCCACGATTAGACATGCTAAGTCTGATGTCCATTGAATCGGACAGTCTTCGTTAAATTGATTTTGAAGAAATCATCGATGAGTTTGTTGATCAAAAATGTAGAAAAAAAGTTTTTTTGAAAACGGTTGTCGCTTTCATCTTCCAAAGATTATTTTATAATTTAATAATTTATACTGTTAATTATTTTTAATCGAAAAATATATAATTCACCTGATAAAATGATTTCCTTTGTTTTATTGTCTTTGAAAACCTTAAAATGATAATGAATTAGTTGTTTTAATTATACAAATGCATCAATAACGATTAATTTTACGATTATTAAAAAAAGAGGGCCCAAATTTGATTGGCCTATGGCCCGTGATTCGCTTAATCCGGCACTGGTCCGAGCCAGCCGTGGCGCTCATATGTCAGAAATAATATTTAAATTATAATGCCAGAAGATGTTCTTTAGAAAAAAAAAATCATCTTTGTTTTATTCCAGTTCTATACCTAAAAAAAAACACCCTCTATTAAAATAAGTTTTTTCTGTTGTGTTGGACTCCACCAAGGAAAACTACATACGGCGAGAAAATTAAAAAAAAAAATGTTGAAGTCGATTTTCCAAAAATTTTGTTTTTGGACGTTACCTTTTTAACTTTCTTGATTAAGTAGAAAGAGGAATATATTGTATTCGTACAAAATTTTGAACTCGAGATGTTAATCAATTCTAACATTAACGAGATGTTAATAAATTCTAACATTACTATGATAGAGGAACTAAAAAAAAGGTTAGCAAAATTCTGTCCGTCTGTCTGTCTGCCTGGCAGTATGCTCCCGAAGACTACAGCGTAAACGGTTGCCATGATTTGGTTGAAACTTCGAATTTGGTGTTTGTGGGCCCACAGTTTAATATTAATTGTAAGTACCTACTTCCCATTAAAAATTGTCATACCATTTTAATTTTATCGAAAACGGCTCTAACGATTGCAACCAAAACTGATATTTGATCTTAGGTGAGGTTAACATGAATGCATACTCAGTTTTAAGCTGAAATATCAATTAACGGTAAGAACCTTTGAAATTTGGACATATGCATGTATCTCGAAAACGTTGCAAAATTCAATTCCAAGTTAATTTGGTCATTTCTAACTTAATATCAAACTCACTTAATGGATTTTTGAAAAATTTAGTTAGAAAACTTCAGTAACAATTTTGACAAAAATTCATAGTTATAGTAAAGGTTATAATAATAGTTGGCGCAACAGGTCTGTAGGGACCCTGGGCCTAGCTTTTCGCAACTATTCGTTTTGTGTGAGTTTTTAATTTTTTGGAACGAATGGAAGGGATCTACAATTTTATGCCGATTCCAAGCGGCCGATTGAGAAGCTCTTTCAAGACAGTTACGAATCACCAAAAATGCTAATTTAAAAAACTGCTCATATCTCGTACACTCCCCTTATTTAGATAAAACTTTAAGAGTCAAGTAATGCTTACATTTCAAATAATATCAAATGTTCAGTTTTCAGCTAAATAGTTAAGCAATTGCGCTTTCCAAACTAAACATTGCAATAAATTGTTACGGTTTTGTCTGCCAAATTATACAAAAAACTGCTCTAAATTTGATTTTGATCAAAATACATACCACAGATAACATAAGTATTCTCAATAAGATCCGTTTCCTAGCTTTTCTAAAAAAAAATAGAAAATATCAGTTTTTTAATTATTTCTCATAATAATTATTAGTACCCAAAATCCGATCCATGTTCACATATTTTTTTAAAACTCAATAGCTACCACACTTCCATTACAAATGCAAGAATGCAAATATTTCTCACTTCTTCTTTGCACATAAAAATAATTCCAACCACTTGGAGTTTACACAATCAGAAACTTCCACTTCATTTGTCCCCACACTCGTCCATCGGGATATTCAGTTTATAACCAAGAATGATAGAATACAAGATTACGCCGTCTGCTCGTCCGTCATATTGGTTTTTATTTTTTGAATTAGCGGTTTTGTGTTTATGTATTCAAAATGAGGTGTGCTGGTTTATAATTGCAATTCAAATAATAAAAATTATGAACATAGTATTTGGTTTTATTGCTTCCCTAAAGATAAAAATGTTAGGAAGTAATGGGTTCATTTTTGTCGAAGGAAAGACCGATTTAATGGCGAATTTGTTGTTTACATTTCGCTCCGGATGCTATTCAAAAAAATCTTCAATTTGAAATAGGTATGTTACAATATGTAAGTATAATTTTATACAATTAGCAATGGACATATTTCAGGACTTTGTGTAAGAAATCAACATAAGTTGAAAATGGGAACAATTCCCACATTACACCCAGAAACAAACGCAGTTTCCGTCTCCGTTCGGTTCGCTCTAACCGAATGCAAGCTCGGGCAACAAAGGAAATGATAACGACCCGACTTGAGCAAGCTCCACAAACAATGGAAACTGAAGATAGCAATGGAAATGATGCAGAGGGCATGGCTTCAATAGAAAACTAACTTAAAAAAGCGTATCGCATCTTTGGAAAAGGAAGCGTGAGTTAATTTCCATCCTTATGTAAAAAGAGTAGGTACTCTAAAAGTGTTGAATTTACAAGCAAAAAATATAACACAATTCATGCAACACTTGACTCCAACAACAAATTGCTTAAAGCACTCACAAAGGAATCGATTATTGTAAATCTTGAAAAAAAAGTTAATTATCTTGAACAACAAATGATAGATAACAATATTGAAATTAAAAATATTCCCTTTCAAAACACAGAAGATCTGTTAGACATTGTTAAGAGCATTTACGAAACCATCGGCCATACAATCATAGACACCGATATTAACAACATCTATCGCACAAACACAAAGAACAAACGAAATGATTCCAAATTTATAGTTTCATTTGCAAGCAAAATTAACAAACACAATAATATTTATACACGAAAGACTTGAACAAAAACCTAACTCCACGTGCTCAGCAAACCGGCAGCCCACAATTTAGCCAAAATAAGATTATTTACATTAACAACTTGCTCACTGCTACCAACAAGCATATTCTATGGATGTCAAAAATCAAGCTAAAGAAACTGGATTGAAATTTGTATGGTCGCGAGACGGTAAAATACTTGCAAGGAAAAACGAGACAACTAGTATCATTCGTATCGACACTATTGCCGATGTAACAAAAATTGCATAAGTTGAAATTTGATTGGTAAACAATGTATTGAACAGATGTCAATGTCAATGAATAACAACAACGAAACAAGCTCGGATTCTTAAAATATTAATGACAACAACAAGCTGGCAACTCTCTCCAAACAACCGAAACATGTACGCTGAACTGGGAATCTTAAATATAAAACAACTTTTTCGTCTCAGTATACTTGAAGAATACTACAACGATCATCAGTAGATATATAAACAAACAATTCAGCACAATGTAAATACCAGGAGAAGAGCCCACGGATTCCTACAGATTCCACGATTCAATAATTCCTATGGAAGACAACAAATATCTGTTATCGTACCCGAGGTTTTTAATGCGGTGCCTAGAGGGCTACTTAACATTTCTCCGGATGGGTAAAAAAGGAAACTACTTAAAAAACATATTTTGCAAGATTAATTAATTCTATGTTCAAAAAAAAATTGTTAAATGTAAATATGCATAGTACTGAATTTATATGTCTTTAGTATATGTAATATGCTTGCAGTCAAAAGAAAACTACACTTTATACTTAATAATATATCAGATTTAAACCACCTTCTGCAGAAAAGCCTACGAAAGGTTTCGCAGATACTTTCCTGTAAACGATGTATTAACAATAGATAAATAAATAAAAATCAATAAAAATCAATCTATCAATCAACATAAAGTGGACATTACGCCAGGAATTATTGTAAAATTTTTGTCAGCAGCAACACAGCTTGATGAAGCCCAGAAAGTTTGCGTTCTCAGTTTTGACGAGATGAAAATACGAAAAACTTTCTGTTACGGCAGATCATCTGACTCAACATAAGCTCCTGCTAACTAAATATGTCATAATTCGAATTTGTTTAACTATTTTGAATAGGATTAATGGCCAAATGAAAGCAGCCAGTGTTCTGAAAGTGATCTAGAAAGATTGGATTGTACCCTAACAGGTTATTTTTCTTTGTTTAATTTCCATGGCATACAGATTGCTTATATTATATTTTATAAAGGTACAATTCTAAAGAGCATAACAATTAGGCCAGAAAATGATATTGCTCAGACTGCGGGTTACAAGGAGCTCGAATTCACAGCTCCCGATGGATTGGAAAATCTGGGTGGATATATTTGCCACAGATTATATTGTTACATTCAGGCTGGGATTCGTAAAGATAAAACACTATTCCGTTTAACTTCTCCAATAACATTCACTTTTATTACACTTTTATCGACTATTCTAATATTTCACTTTATTAAGTACCAGAACACTATTACTTAAACAATTCTTCAACGTTTCAAACCAATCACTTTATTTACTCTATTACTTTTCACTTATTTATCTTCACAAACTATTACTATCTCGAACTTTAACCAATCACTGTTATAAATCAACTGTCTCGCCCTCTTCTAAAAGCTGTCCTTTTATACCTGCTCCGCCATCTGACGAGAACTTTCTAGCTAATTCTAATGGGTTCTAGAACTAGCTCAGTGGTGAAATACATTTACTTGACAGGTTCCAGTCTCCAATTGGAAGTGACACTTGGGTGGAACTTGTTTGGTGACTAAGGGACCTACGTGAAGTTAGCCCGCACTTTTTCTAGAATGAAAAACGTGAAATGCAGTTCGATAGACATTCGTTTGTTGTTGTTTGTAGTGAATTTTTTTTCGTTTGTAGTTAAACCGTTAGAAAGTTAGAAGACCTACGTGAAGTTAGCCCGCACTTTTTCTAGAATGAAAAACGTGAAATGCAGTTCGATAGACATTCGTTTGTAGTTGTTTGTAGTGAATTTTTTTTCGTTTGTAGTTCAACCGTTAGAAAGTTAGAAGCATTAGAAAAAAATTTCAGACCGCACTTTTGGCTTTTTGAAATAAAAACTAGCCAGTTGCATTTGAAATCGTTTGTAGTTGTTTGTAGTGAAATTCTTTTTTAACAGAAATGTCTTATTTCCGAGATATAAGGACATTTGTGTTTGCACCTGTAACTCCGAATTTACAAAAGAGAGAAAAAATTTAAAACCACTGTTGCATAAAGCATATCCTAACTTAAATAACTGCATTTAAAATTTCTGAATTCACTTTAGAGTTACTTAATAAAAAGCAATCAAAGTCAAAAAACGCATCCCTTTAGAGTTGCATCCATATATGGGCTTCCAAACAACAACAAAACAACGGTAAACACATTTTCGCAAAGCACTCATCTGTGCCCAACCACATGAGTCACTACTTGTCAATTAGCAACAACAACCAATCAATAAACCCCGATTTTATCCAACAATTTTTTCTATTCCTTCGAATAACATTAAAACCTAACACCTTTGAAACAATTTATAACAACAGAAATGCAATTTCTGCAAAGCCTGTATTCCTGACTATCTAATCCAATTCAAATTTTGTGATTTTATTACAAAAAAAAAAAAAAAATTAAATGAAACTTAAGCGAACACTACTTCGTCATATAAACTCATATCCATATTTCAGTTATTAAGCAAATCAAAATAGTGAAATCTATTTTTTTCTAATGCTTTCTATTAGATGTATCTAATGGAGCAAAAAAAAATTACCTCTTATCAATAGATAACGATTTATTGAACATTTAAGAAAATGGTTGAAATCGTCGTTGCAAACTGATTTAAGGGGACGGATATGTCAAATGCTGGACAACTACAAACGACAAAAACTAGTTGGTTGTTAGAAAGCATGTGTGCTCATCTAATAAAACCTTAAATGTCGAAATTGACCAAACCAAAAAGAATTTATAAGCAATTTAAGCAGGCGATATAAGACCGCGTTATCTTCGAAACGGTACATTGCCGAGTGATGAAATTTCCTATTTCAACAGTTTTCCACCTCACCAATCTAATAAAAAAAAAATTGTATCAATCGGCCTAACGGTTTGGGATTTATATGGAATTTAAGCGAAATTGCAGCTTAATTTTTTTTGTGAAGTTAGCCCGCACTTTTTCTAGAATGGAAAACTGAGTTTGCAGTTCGATAGCCATTCGTTTGTAGTTGTTTGTAGTGAAATTTTTTTCGTTTGTAGTTCAACCGTTAGAAAGTTAGAACCATTTGAAAAAAAAAATTTCAATCCCTTAAAACCTTGTTATCTCCGAAACCGTGACAAGCAGAGCGATGAAATTTTCTGTGTCGAAAGTGTTTGTCATTACTAATCTAATAGAATTCAAATTATACCAATCGGCCTAACGGTTTATGATTTATTTGAAATTTAAGCAAAATTTGGGTTTCTAACTTAAGGTCCCCATAACTCAAAAACTGTTGAACTATAAACGATGAAACTTTGCATTTCTATTCTCTGAACCCTTTTCTAACTATGATATCAAATAGCAGACAGCCCGCATTACTGGACACTTTTTATTCGCAATTTAAGGGGAGCCTATAATGGTCTAAATCGACCCATTTTTAAGCGATCCGATATTTCCATTGCAGTTCAGTGGAAAACGATTATGGATCACTTTTTTAGAAGAGGGTGGGTTGTTGCATTAGAAAAAAAACATATTTCACCCTTCATAACTCGTTAGGAGTGGAAATATCGGATCGCTTAAAAATGGGTCGATTTAGACCATTATAGGCTCCCCTTAAATTGCGAATAAAAAGTGTCCAGTAATGCGGGCTGTCTTCTATTTGATATCATAGTTAGAAAAGGGTTCAGAGAATAGAAATGCAAAGTTTCATCGTTTATAGTTCAACAGTTTTTGAGTTATGGGGACCTTAAGTTAGAAACCCAAATTTTGCTTAAATTTCAAGTAAATCATAAACCGTTAGGCCGATTGGTATAATTTGAATTCTATTAGATTAGTAATGACAAACACTTTCGACACAGAAAATTTCATCGCTCTGCTTGCCACGGTTTCGGAGATAACAAGGTTTTAAGGGATTGAAATTTTTTTTTTCAAATGGTTCTAACTTTCTAACGGTTGAACTACAAACGAAAAAAATTTCACTACAAACAACTACAAACGAATGGCTATCGAACTGCAAACTCAGTTTTCCATTCTAGAAAAAGTGCGGGCTAACTTCACAAAAAAAATTAAGCTGCAATTTCGCTTAAATTCCATATAAATCCCAAACCGTTAGGCCGATTGATACAATTTTTTTTTTATTAGATTGGTGAGGTGGAAAACTGTTGAAATAGGAAATTTCATCACTCGGCAATGTACCGTTTCGAAGATAACGCGGTCTTATATCGCCTGCTTAAATTGCTTATAAATTCTTTTTGGTTTGGTCAATTTCGACATTTAAGGTTTTATTAGATGAGCACACATGCTTTCTAACAACCAACTAGTTTTTGTCGTTTGTAGTTGTCCAGCATTTGACATATCCGTCCCCTTAAATCAGTTTGCAACGACGATTTCAACCATTTTCTTAAATGTTCAATAAATCGTTATCTATTGATAAGAGGTAATTTTTTTTTGCTCCATTAGATACATCTAATAGAAAGCATTAGAAAAAAATAGATTTCACTATTTTGATTTGCTTAATAACTGAAATATGGATATGAGTTTATATGACGAAGTAGTGTTCGCTTAAGTTTCATTTAATTTTTTTTTTTTTTTTGTAATAAAATCACAAAATTTGAATTGGATTAGATAGTCAGGAATACAGGCTTTGCAGAAATTGCATTTCTGTTGTTATAAATTGTTTCAAAGGTGTTAGGTTTTAATGTTATTCGAAGGAATAGAAAAAATTGTTGGATAAAATCGGGGTTTATTGATTGGTTGTTGTTGCTAATTGACAAGTAGTGACTCATGTGGTTGGGCACAGATGAGTGCTTTGCGAAAATGTGTTTACCGTTGTTTTGTTGTTGTTTGGAAGCCCATATATGGATGCAACTCTAAAGGGATGCGTTTTTTGACTTTGATTGCTTTTTATTAAGTAACTCTAAAGTGAATTCAGAAATTTTAAATGCAGTTATTTAAGTTAGGATATGCTTTATGCAACAGTGGTTTTAAATTTTTTCTCTCTTTTGTAAATTCGGAGTTACAGGTGCAAACACAAATGTCCTTATATCTCGGAAATAAGACATTTCTGTTAAAAAAGAATTTCACTACAAACAACTACAAACGATTTCAAATGCAACTGGCTAGTTTTTATTTCAAAAAGCCAAAAGTGCGGGCTGAAATTTTTTTCTAATGCTTCTAACTTTCTAACGGTTGAACTACAAACGAAAAAAAATTCACTACAAACAACTACAAACGAATGTCTATCGAACTGCATTTCACGTTTTTCATTCTAGAAAAAGTGCGGGCTAACTTCACGTAGGTTAGCATTAACACATAAATTTTTAATAAAAGGCCATACACAAAATGAGGGTGACTCAGTTCATTCTGCTATTGAGCGTGCCATTAAGAAGACCCTAAGATCAGGATCTATATAGGTACACTGCTGACCAATACAAAACGATAATTCGGACAGCTAAAAAAACGGGAAAGGCATATCATGTTCACGAGCTGGATAAGACAACATTTTCAGATTTGAAAGACTTATCTGCCAACATCGGGTCTAATTATGGCACTGATGACAAAAAAAATATAATAAATATAATAAAAATGATAGATATAAAAATAATCAAATTTGAAAAGGATTCAGCTGGAATTTTTTACGTCAAGAACTCGTACGCCCAAAAAGATTTCCATCGCATTCAGATAAGGAAGAACACCACGTCTATCGAGACAATTTCAAATATATATTCTTAAAACCACTCCAAGATGCCGACAAGGGCATATCAGTAAGAAAGAAAGATGGTTTTTTGAAACTTTTCGAAAAGAACCAAATTCCTGGTTTTTATAACGGCTTTTATTTAAAACTAAAAAGCTTTTAAACTGAAGACGAAAAATAAAATTTTGTTTAATTTAAACTCATTATCTCTTAGTCATCAAATTTACTAGTACTAATTACATAATAATCTTTAAAGTTCCTTAAAGAATTGATTTAAAAAGTGATATCTACAGAAAAGACTTTTAATTTAATTTAAATTTAATGTATTTAATGTATCGTAATCTTGATTAAATATTGTATAACAAAAACATGTGTACAGAGAAATAGGCTGCCGAACAGCGCTATTTAAGTTTAACTTACCTATATCTTATGTTTTTTATTGTTCTCTTAATATAAATTAATTTAATTTTGTTCGAAAGAGATTTGAGTAACATACAAATGCTAAACAGTTACTTAAGTTTGAATACTTATTACGTTTCTTCTCTTTTTATTAACATAAGTCAATATTTTTATATGATAATACGCGTACCTATTTGTTTATATTCTAAACAAAACGACACTTTTTCGTAGCTTTATCAAAAATAATTACAAAATTTTTATATTTTTTTGGCTAAATGACACAAGTTCATATTACTATTTTTTAAATGGTACTAGTATCGCTTGTGGTCGAAAATCGACCATACCTTTTGTAAGTACGTATACTAAAAAAGGTACAACAATTATTCCCTTTATTTATTTATGTTTTTTATAAACGAAACGAAAAGAGCGACATCATTTTTGAAATATTATATATTGTTATTGTTTTGTTATTAATTCTCTTATATATATGTAAGTTCCCAATTAAATTACATGTAGTATGTCCTCATCTATCTAATGTTAAATTTGTTCTTGAACTCTAAATCTTTTAAAATTTAAAGCATTCACTAACTATAAGATTTAATCTTACTGTGAACTTATTGTTAGAAATAAATAAATATGAAATATCGATAATACATATATGGAAAAATAAAGTGCACGACTGGGTCGAATGACACTTTCTCGTTAAGAGTAGACATATGGACATAGAATCCCTTATTTCTGAATATGTTTAGCAGTTAACTTACTACGATGGACCAAAGCAGGGCGATAGAATACCACTCTAGGGGCAACATTTGAGTTTTACCAGAATCATGTTAAGAGTGCTTATACATATTATCTTTTATATGTATTTGAGTCAAAATCGTTATAGCAGTTTTTGTAAAATTTGCAAATTAAAAATTAAGGACACAATAATTTTGACTCTGAGTTTGCACTTTGGTCAAAATCGTTATTGCCGTTTTCAGGTAAACTAAACAAAACATCATTTTTAAAAAAATACTATTTTTAAAAGTGCATTGTAGGATAATATAGAGTAAATCTGAGCTTAGTTTTAAATGACCACGTTACCTCAGAAATTAATTTTTGTTACAATCGTATAAACCGTTGTCGAGATATGTCGAAATTTCAAAAGTATCGTTGTTCGAATTTTTAGCCAAAAACTGGGTACGCAGTCATGGTGGCCTCATCTACTTAAGCTTAAATATCACTTTTTGTTGAAATCATTAGAGGAGTTTTCAATCAAATCAAACAAACATTTTCTATGGGAAGTACCGTTAATATTGAGGTTGGCTTGCAAAAAAAAAAAAAAAACTGTGCGACTGTATCCAACAGTCCCGAAATATGTATGTGTAAACATCATGCGTGCGGTATGTGTGTGGCTTGATACACGTCATTGAGAAAAGAGGAAATTGTAATAACCGTATTCCTTATATATTATGAACAAAAAATCGACACCAGCGCCACCTATCGGGTCCAAAACTATCCTGTCTTTCTAGCTGCATACAACCATGCACACATACAAAGTTTCATTGAGATCGGTCGAGTTTCTCAGAAAAATCGACAACAGCGCCACCTATCGGGTCCAAAACTATCCTGTCTTTCTAGCTGCATACAACCATGCGCACATACAAAGTTTCATTGAGATCGGTTGAGTTTCTCAAAAAAATCAACAACAGCGCCACCTATCGGCTCCAAAACTATCCTATCTTTCTAGCTGCATACAACCATGCACACATACAAAGTTTCATTGAGATCGGTTGAGTTTCTCAGAAAAATCGACAACAGCGCCACCTATCGGGTCCAAAACTATCCTATCTTTCTAGCTGCATACAACCATGCACACATACAACGTTTCATTGGGATCGGTGACGGTGACGGTAACGGTAACAGTGACGGTGATGGTAACAGTGACGCGAGTTTATTGGTTTCTTTCCATCCAAAGTGCCCAACGCGCCGCGCCTAAAGAAGTAATAACTTCAAAAACATGCTTTATTTCAGCTCATAAATGTATGCAATTATAAAAACGTATGCAATGATAAAAACATATGCAAAAAACATATGCAATGATAAAATATATGCAATGGCGCATTTCCGTTACAGAAAGTTAAATGTTTGGAATTACTCCAACAGATTCCAACAGCGCGCAATATATATATGTATAAGTATATCCGTTACGCATATCCGTTGCATCAAGTCCTATGTTTGGAATTACTCTACCAGAATCCAATAACGCGCGCATAAATGTTTACACATCAAAAACCTCCCGAACTGTACCTAAGCCCAAAAACTTCAAATCCGAGGTTTGAACGTAATCCGGGAAGCCGTTTAGGCTGTCGGCCAGTGGAAGGACGGACAGACCATGAGTGGAAGCGACGTATAAAAGTTGTCGGAATACAAGATATGGTTCTTAAAGTTCGTATAACAGTTTGTGTTAAGCGGATAACAACATTTCCGGTTGCTCCTAAATCGGGAGCATTCGGAAGTACCACATTAGGCGTTTTTCTTTTTTAGTTCAGAGCACAACCTGAACCTGAACTCGAATTTGTGTTTCTTTTTTCGCTCAGAGCATGATCAAAGCGCGCTCTATGAGCTCAGAATAAATTGACTGAGCATCCTGAGTAAAAAGCTGAGTACACATGTGCATGCACACTTCCAGTCACATTTAAAGGACAAAAAAACAGGAAAAACATCCTCTGAACGCTCTGAGCACGCATGGTTCAGAGCGCGCTCATAATGCTCGAACTCTGTTCAGTGCTCAGCTCTGAATTAAAAAAGAAAAACGCCTATTGCCTCATCGATGCACAACCGCGCTGGCTTAGGAACCGAATCAAACACTTTGTTCAGATGATTGTAGACCGGTCTGATTTTGAAGAGTGGATCGTGGTCGGGCTCTATCCGATCTTCCATAAGCGAAAAGTCGTTGAAGCGGATGTACTTTAGAATATCATAAAACTGCTTTGAAGTCATAGTTAACCGATTGGCTTCAAACGAATGTTCTGCCCATCAGTATGCTTCTACGCTTGGTTAGCGATACACTGCCATATTATACACTAGTTAGTATGCCAATGTACTGCGTAATGTTATTGAATGATGCGATGCGATTGATTGATGACAGTGTTCTCTTGTTGTTTGCATGCGTACTCGATGAATCTCGTATGAATCCTTAACACGATTGCGTGGTGTTTGAGTTGTAATTATCATTTGATCAAGTCGTTCAATTCGGTGTGCATCACTTTCTAATGCACGGGTGGTTGCATTGCGCAATCGTGTGTCCTCTCTTGCCGCTTCTTCTTGTTGTGGTGTTAACTGCCTTCTTTTTTGTTGCCTATTGCGAATTTGTCGGTCACTACGACCAATATTCAAACTTCGTCGTCCAGACATTGCATTATTTTTTTCTGTATTGTATCACTGCGATTTGTACACTTATGTATGCTAAAAAGAACATTTTCCTTGGTTATGTTATTTGTGCCAGAAATGGAGTGGAAATGTTATTTACCACTTTAAAATTGATTATAAAATAATTTGGAGTTTTTGTCAAACAATTGTACAGCTAAATGAAATGTGAATTACTGAAATGTCAAATTCAAAAAAGTATAGAATACGCCAA
This sequence comes from Cheilosia vernalis, assembly GCA_949126925.1. Taxonomy (NCBI): domain Eukaryota; kingdom Metazoa; phylum Arthropoda; class Insecta; order Diptera; family Syrphidae; genus Cheilosia; species Cheilosia vernalis. Next base: position 43,457,248 of record OX421359.1, read on the forward strand.
CTATTTTATTACAGTTAAATTTAATGTTGTTGATACAAAATTGATATGCAGGGAAATCTAACTTGTCGTAAATATCACCCAGCGCCACATCGGGTTCAAATTTTGGCAAAAAAAAGGGTTATAGGTATGGTGTTAATTTAAGCCAAATCGGTCCATAAATAATAATTTTCAAAAAGCGACCCCAGCGCCCCCTATAGGGTCTAAAATAAACATAAACCATCCGGAGCACCACACAAACATATGGTGTATATATAAGGGGGATGGGATTGCTTCTGTGGTTTAGCTGTGATTGTCAGTCATACACACGCACGAACGTTTTTATATATTAAGACAAAATAAAAATTCGTCGCCATCGACGCTTCCCTTTCTTTTTGTCTTTCTTTCGAAAGTTAATTTATGGTATCTCCGATTTCCCCAAACGATTTGCTTATTTGGTTCCAATATTCTATATTTGCGTTGCAAAGAAATACTTCTTAAATTTTATTTTCCTTCTTTAAAGCATCATCTTCCGCTACATAACGAAGTTGAAATGCTATGGAGATCGTGTCACCCTGCAGGCGTTTTCTAGGTACATCCAAAGTGAGATGGTTAGATCAAGTCAACCATTCTTCTTTAACATAGCAATTGGCTTAAATTCTGTAACGGAGTATCGAGTGATATAGAGGGTCTTGAATCTGTCCATATAAGTACAAATATTCAGTTTCGCTTTTGTTCAATTAAATCTACGCTCATACAATATGAATATCGCATTCTAAATATGTAATTGTAGATGCCCTTTGGACTTTCCGTTCATGCTGTGTATTATAGTTTGCAGATAAGACTTTTTATAGCCCCTCCTCTCTCTATGGGAGATTGAAAAAAAAAAAAATTAAACCGTATTCGACAACTTATCACAAGTTATACAATGCTCATACTATCCCCTTAAGAGTGTCACATCTTTTCCGCAGGAAATACTTGCAACACTATTGGAACATCACATCGTCTCCACTTGTGTCCTTAAACTATCTTATGAACACTGCGCACCATCTCAACATTGTCTTTTGGGAGATGAGAGAACGAAAATCCGTCAACTTGCGACTAACTATTCAATTCAATTGTAAACTTATATCCTTCGTCGAGCCAGTATGAGGGATGGCAAACTTTTGCCGAACCATCTTATGGCACAATTTTTTTTTATTACACTCTTGTTGACGTGGAATCATGGCTTTATGTCCTTAATGGAGAAGCGTTTCACTTGAGGTGTTAGTGTTGCATCCGCATACATACATAATATGGATGAGGATGAAACTTTATTGTCTCGTTCAGATGGGAGACGATAAAGTATGTACTTGGAACAAGTTATCAAGATAGATTTGGTGTAGGTACCTACTTTGTTTCGGATTAGTTTGTGCTCTGCGATTTTATTATCCACAAGGAGAATACAATACAATTTAAGATGCAAATTTTTGATTCGAAAACTTGCGAACCACAATAATATATCTTCAGTAGATTAAAAATAATAAACGACACTAAAAAATTATTGTTATCTATACCTACACAACAGGCCCGTTTCGTTGAACAAGGTTAACAAATTGTCACTTCCGCAAAAAAAAAAGTTTTAATGAAAAAAGTTTTGTGGTTTTTATTGTTTTTATCTTTTTTCTTTTTCGATGGTCATTTAGTTAAAATTCAAGGACACTGATACAGCAGTACAATGACAGTTTACGGAGTTATTCACTGCAGATATAGCAGTTATTGGTGGTTTATATACACTCTTGTTATAAAGTTTAGCAATTGAAGATGAAAGAAAGTGCGATTCTCCTGGCGCCAGGATAACTTTTGTAATATTTTCGTGACTTAAATAGGACATTTGCGTGATTGAGTGGATATATTTGTGTGAATATAAATAGGAATTACCAAGTATGAATGGTATTAAACAATATCTCGGCGTGTTTGCAATAAGAAAACATTTCTAGGGATCAACATTCAAAAGAATATTGCATAAATTACTTCGTAGAGAGAAAACATTGCTTTGCAGAGTTTAAACTACTTACCTATAAGTATATAGATCTGATTTTTTTTCGATGACGAATACCAACAAACAATTTGGGTGATTTTCATTTTTAGCTCTATAGGGTCAAAGGGGATAATTGTAGGTAAACGATTTTGCATCCAGCTTAACTTTTGCGGTATTGGAAATTGGTGGTGGTTGAACTTACATTTAAATTCTTTCATATTATTTCGTATTTACATTTTTAGGAAAAAGAGAAATATGGGATAAATGAAAACAAGGAACTCAGCCTCTTAAGGCTGTAGAGTAAAAACATTTTGGATGAATATAATAAATTGAAAATGCAATGTGCACAATTATCTCATAAAAAGGTTTTGTAATTATGAAATTAAAAAGAAAATTCTTGTAAATTTAAGTTTAAGTTATAACATTACAATTGAAAAATTGGACATTTTACATTAAACTCTACAGTAATCTTTCCTTCGACAAGTTTTTATTGGATCAGGAAAAAATCTAAGAACTTGTTTAATACAAACAAATGCTTTCAACTACTACTTGAATCCTTGTTTTTGAGGAACCAATAGATACTTACATTCCCCACTGCTTTCACCTTTTCTTCTTCGTCCAAGACACTGCAAACCTCACAAACGTACTTGTACGTGGTAGCAACAAGTTTTCCACCCTTGACGCGCTTTTTGCAAGTGCAGTTATATAATTATAATTATTATAAAACAAAATCGAAACGAAGTTTACTGCAAGTTATTTGTGCGCCAAAGGTTTCAATGGCCTAGCCTGTATATTACAAAAAGTCGGAAATGTAACGGGTGATTTTTTAGCTGGTTTGGTTTTGGCAACACTGGTTTTGACAGCTGACGTGTGTTTAGTACCTTGTGTCACTGTCAAACAGCTTCAGTTTGGTTTGCAATTTAGCCATGGATCGTCTTACAAATGAACAACGCTTGCAAATTATTGAATTTTACTATCAAAATTCGTGCTCGGTTCGAAATGTTCATCGCGCGCTGCTTCCGCTTTTTTATCGAAAAATTGTGTTTAGCGATGAGGCTCATTTTTTAGTTGAATGGGTACGTAAATAAGCAAAATTGCCGCATTTGGAGTGAAGATCAGCCAGAAGCATTGCAACAGCTACCAATGCATCCCGAAAAAGCCACTGTTTGGTGCGGTTTATGGGCCGGCGGCATTATTGGGCCATATTTCTTCAAAGATGATGCGAATCGCAGCGTTACTGTCAATGGTGAACGCTACCGAGCGATGATAACAAACTTTTTTCTGCCCGAAATGGAAGTTCTTGACTTGCATGATATGTGGTTTCAACAAGACGGTGCCACATGCCACACAGCACGCGAAACAATGGCGCAATTGCGAGGCGAGTTTGGTGAACAGTTAATTTCACGTTTCGGGCCGGTCAATTGGCCGCCTAGATCGTACGATTTGACACCATTAGATTATTTTTTGTGGGGGTATGTTAAGGCTAATGTGTATAGGGACAAGCCCGCTTCGATTGACGCACTGGAAGCCAACATCCATGCATTCATTCGTGAGATACCGGCCGATATGTGTGAAAGAGTATGCCAAAATTGGACTCAGCGGATGGGCTACCTGAGACGCAGCCGCGGTCAACATTTGCATGAAATTATCTTTAAACATTAAATTGCAAGGTTCAAACTATCGATTCAAATAAATATTTCATTCATTTTTTCGAATTTTTTGTGTTTTTTTTTTAAAAAAAAGTTCTAAACCTCTTAAAAAATCACCCGTTAGAAATCGATAAAAGTGGTCGATAATAAAGGATATCTATATCTGCGTAGCTGCGTAGCTGCTGTTTGTCTGTCGTTAAACTAGACAAGGTTATTGCTATACTAATACAGTACTCCCCGGATAAAAGCACATGCTCTTGAAAAAAAAAATTGTATATTGCTTATAGCCGGGTTTTCAATGAAATTCCTTTTAAGCGGGGACATTATTTTTTGTAATGCACATAGGATGACGGTTTTGAGTCCCAACACTGACTAATTTGTTGCTTTTAAAATGGTTTTGCTATTAAGAGGGTTGCTTATATCCGGGGAGTACTGTATTGCACCATGTTCCAAGCTCTGTGCTTACATAGTATATTTATGAACTGAACTAACGTTAGCCCTTTTTTATTATCAGCCATGATCTATATAGATCATCGATTCACATGCACTTACAACAACAGCATATGATCCTGCTTCTCATCGAGATCATGAACCATGATCTGAAAACTATTATTTCTATTATTGCTCGCAGCGCTGTTTGGCGTTGTTTGTTTCATTCTTGAATGTTGGTGTGCCTGTAAACGATAGCCACACAGTCACGTTGCCAGACTAAAAAATAGCCAGACTACTCTTCGCCGAGTTTCTTGGACAAATATCTTTAAATTTATGTGAAGTGACGATTTTATTTTAATAATCAAACTTATTTTGTGTGTGTGCAGAGAGAGAGCTATGGTGCGATCACAACATGAGCATTATTATGAAAAGTATAATGCTTTGTTTATTAATTCCAATCTAAGCGGACCAGATGTGCAAATTGCGGTTTTCATTATATTTCGAACTGATACTAAACACTTTAAATTAGTTCTTAAAAAATTCCACCTTCAAAAATAAAAATTATTAATTTGATTCATAGGGCATGACCCCCGACAAGCAACTGAAATGTCACATCATATTGTGGCGTCACGTTGTACAGAATGGTTGGCATGGTCGTCTTTTGAAAGCAACTCTTGCCACAACTCGAAAATAAAATTTGTCCATGATCCATGAGGTAAAATAATCCAATAGCCGTATTTTATTATCAGCGTGATTTGATCCGAATTAGATCACGAAAATAAAACAACACGGCTATTGGATTATTTTACCTCACCGTAGTACGACTGGTGGCAGTCTTAGGTTGGACTCGACTTGTTGATTGGGAAGCAATGCAGGAGATGCGTTAGAGATACCTGAACCAGATTGTTTTGTTCGTTTTCTTCACTAAAAGTACTTCTTATTTTATTAGGGTTACAATGCAATTTCGGTAAGGATATGCATTATTATGTGACTTTTTTATTCGTATTTTCCTTTTCCTTAGGCCAACAAGTTTAAGTAAATTCATCCGAGGCATCTTGATTGATTGGATCAAATCTGTTAGATCGAAAATGAGTATTGGAACGTCTGTTTTAGAAATACTTATGTTGCCGATGTTTTGTTAAGAAAACCATGTTTTAAAGTTTAATATAAATTTATTAAAAGTTGAATCATCTTGCTTCGACTTCCATTTACAAGTGGCTTATTGTTCTCTATTAGTAGTTCCACAGGCAACTGATTTTTGTGTCTCATATACTAGTATATGGCCAATATACCAACTGTTGGAACTATACTTGTTAGGTTAGCTTTATACAACAGTCGACCTTGGGACTTCAATCAACTCGGTTTGTATGTGTTTTCCATGTGCCACCGTTGTTACTATTTGATGAAGATGAACTTATTGTCACCATCGATATTTGTGTAATCTGACTAAATAAACGGTTATCTCTACTCTGAAACGTGCATTTATGCGGTACGTCTCGTGATTTTAGTGGTCCCACAAAATACTTTAAAATAGAACATACTACATACGGCAGCGGATAAACCGAAATTATAGTTTGTTTCCAAACTGTTGGCAATGACATATTATAATTAGCTCTTAGGATGAAGTTCCGTTTCCAGACCGAAAAGGTATAACTTTACATGTTAACGACGTAGATAAGTTATCCATTAAATGATGAATGTCGTCTTGAATTCTTGATGACACATATCACTTTAAGTCACGAACTCGCAGCGCTGTTCTGGCTCCTTTCAACTTGGCTTTAATTATTAATTGTGTGGACTGATGTCAGCATATTTTATGCAACATACTTCACACCAGAACAACAGTAAATATCCGCATCGGCATATTCAGTTATAATGTAATCCCGCCGATATTGTTGTTAACTTTGGCTTAAACATTGCGTTTTTTTTTTTTCAAGCTGCATCAATGCAGATTTTTCAACTCCAGGGATAGGTATACATGGTTGAAGAAATTTCAGTAGCAGGTGTCCCTTGAGTTTGAAGTATATTTTCGCAGACGAGAAGGAAAACGTACTCTCTAGTTAATTTACTTTCTTAAAGGAATAATTACATCCCTTCTTTCCGGAATGGACGGTGATGTGGAAAAAAGTTTTTGCCGGAGCAATTCTTATTTATTCGCTCACCTACATCCTTGCTTGCCGCGAAGTTGTACAGTTAAAAACATTTTCATGTCAACAAGAGCTTTACCTTTAACGTCTTTTTTTTTAGATTTCTTCCAAAGTTGGCTGCAGTATAAAGTTTGTCGTTGCCTTTGAAATAAGGAAAAATAACTTCGCAACGAACAGGATGGGTTCAGGGAAAATTCTGCACCCCCATGCATCAGGAGGAGGTAAATGGTTTTCCGATGAAGAAGGCGGAAAACTTTGTCGTGCGGTTGCATTGATTATTTCCTTTTGATGAGATGGGCGGTTAAGTGAAATTTCCGGCCAATGATGGTGGTTAGCGTAAGAAATTGATTGAAAATATTTCCGTGCTGAGGTCGGATATGGGGTAGCTTGTTGCCAAGTCAATGTGTGTTTTGGGTTAGGTCGGTGCTGGGAATAAACTTTCAGAATGGGTACCGACACCTGATTGACCTTCATTGGAGAGGATTGACATAGCTCCAAAGTAACTTTGCCTAGTAAGAGCTCACGTCCTTCATCAGTTGAAGCACATCAAGTATATCGAGGTATACACGGGAAAACTTATATGGAGTTAGAATTATACATATTTGCAGCCTGTATCTTATTGCGCGTACATCAAAAAGTTGGTCAAAACGTGTCGAAGAATCCGAACTAACCCTGAAATATAATGCCCTGAGGTATCCGTCGGAACAGAAAATTCTCCGCAGCGCATACTCTGTCGGAACACATTCGAGGTATCCGTTTTCGAAAAAAAAAACTTATAATGAATACTTAACGAGCCTTAAATTATCATAATTCAATACAGATAGTTTAACTTCATAGTTTTTAACAAGGAAGGAGTCACTTTGCCAATTAGAACACAAATAAATTTAAAATATACCGATTCAGTAAAGTTATAACGAGTTGTCAAAAGATGAAAACAATTCAATTCAATTCAAAATTCATTTTCTAAATTCTTGAGTAGATCTTATGTAAATTTACTAAAAAATACTTAATTTTATAATAAAAAAAAAACTTACATATGGACAGTGTGGCCTTATTTTTGGAAGCCGATTCTAGAGAAAAAAGGACACAAAACAAAGAAAAAAGGAGGATTTTAAGAAACGAGAGCAAATTAAACGATTTCTCTTTCTGAATGGCAAGGGACATTTCAGTCTTAACGTTATGATTGTAAAGCTAATAAAGGGTTTTCGAATGAGAGGTGTTATTGTGAATTACCCGCTATTTCGGTAGCTGTCCCTTTTGAAGCTTTTATTCTTTGATATTTGACAAGTAGAAACTACGCCATCAACAATGTTTCAACAACGCATTGAAATTATTAAAATTCACTACAAAAATGGTTAAAATCTTGCAGTCACAGTTCGCAAAACTAAAGCATTTTTTGGTCATCGTGAAGCACCTTGTCGGACCGCAATACGAGCTGTTGGGACAAGTGCACTTCGCTCAAGAACAACTGAGAGTATTGCTGCTGTCGCCCAAAGTGTTTAAAGAAAACCCAGGTTTGTCCATTATTCGTTGTCTTTTGGAATTGGGCATTCCACAAACGTCATTACACCGTATTTTGCATAAAGACTTGAGTCTTAAGGCTTATAAAGTTCAGTTAACACAAGCGGCCTTACCAATAATCAACTTGAGTCTGGCAGTTTACGAAAAGACTCCACACTTTCCAAAATCCCTTTACCAATAAACAAATATAGTTGCCAGACTATCGCTTACTGTAGGGTTAAATGTTAGTGTTGAGAAAGCCATTTTTATCTCGGGCAATAGCGAAATAAATCCTCCCTTATGTAATTTTGAAGACAAGTGTTGCCCAACCATCCAAAATCACGGTATTAAATTTCGTTATCGGAGAGAATTTAATACGATGTTGTTCAACCAAGCTTTTGCAATTATTAATTAATTTGAGTAAATTTTGAATGTTTTTTAATTTCATTTCAATGCAAATAGTTTTTAAGTCTAACAAACACAAATTTGTACGAATGTATGCAAAAATTTAAAAATATTGCATTTTTGTTTTATTTCTAAACACTTTAAGCATATATTTCTTTGTTTTTCTCTGTTTTACCTGCTTTAGCCGCTAGTTTTTGCTTTTTGATTGGTTCTCCTTTTAAATAGTTTGCAAGCAACGAATGTATGCTTGCTAAAAAACGAATTTTATTTAAATTTTTTTACAAGACTTTGTTGACAGTTATCAAACAGCAAACAGAATAAAATATCTGCTTACCTAAATTTGGGCGGTTCATACTTCTTTTCAGCAATTCTCAGTACCTTAGGCGACTCAGGTGGATATTTTGTTGCAACTCTTTGCTAAAGGAGTTTATTTATTAGACGATATGTTGAATCAGCATACGTATGATGAAAAATGTGTCCCAATAATAACGAAATTTCTGTCATTATATATATGCTTAAAGGTGTTTGTTGGCTAGTCAGCATACGTATGTTGGCGACCTTAACATATCGTGTATGCTAACATTCGGACACAATTTTCGGCGTATGCTGACTCGTATGATACATATATGCTGACGAGCTAAAGTAGGCTCATCAGCATACAACACATTTTTCAGCATACACTGAGAAAACTACATTTTAAAATATGGGTAACAAACCCGAATATCTGTTTCCTACACCCATAATCTTGGATGTCATTTCCAAATCGAGGCTATTGTAGCCAACAAAGACTTACCATATAGCTCTCCATTGTTAAGGAACTTCATTTTTATCTTGTATGAACACCGTACACCCATGTCCTGTTACCTGTTAGGCCAGCTATGCTTGTTTACAATAACCTTTTATCAGCTGCGTTAACTAGTCGTTACGGTACAAGAACTGTCATACGGCTATGATAGCTCTTATATGTACAGTCCTGCTTAGGGTATGAGGTATGAGAATACTTCCTAAGCTTCGCCTTTGGGTTCACAACATGACTATGAGGTTCTGACAGCCTTGTCTATGGGTATAACTAGTTGAGAGGCTATGACAATGCTTTCACATTACCTCTGTAAGGAGGTCTTAACAGCTCTGTATGCGGGTCTCATAGCTAATTGCTCAAATATTTTTTTTTTCACCGCAGCTCTGTTAATGTGCTGTACCACTTTACCGGAAGGCATCACACCTTACTTTTGGTTCTAGCAGATACACGGAAAAAATTGAAAATCACCAATTGCAACATTATGAGTTGCAATTCACGAAATATATATTTTTCGCAAATCACAACGATTTTTTCTTGAATTGATACAAAAGTTTGTGTAATGAAAACGGCCAAGAATATCAAATACCTTTTGATAAATTTTGCGATTAAAAGTCCTTATTAATTGGAGCTTCTTTTATTTGTGGTGATTTGCGACATTGATTTTCGCAATTTATTACTTCAGTTCAATAGGCCAATTTCTTAAAATATTTGGTGATAAATTTGGTGTACTGAATCGATGTAAAAATATTATTATATTTCTACTTTCTAGCATTATTTCAATTTAATATTAAAGTAACATGTTATTTAATAAAATAAATTGATAACATTTGATATTACGTTAATGATAGAAGTTGAAATATTTTATTTTTTTTCTATATTTCCACTTTCTTTACAATCAAATTTAATTATTTCGTACTTCATTATTTGTTTCTAATTTAATCTGCATCAGTTGTGAGTACCTACATAACTATATCATTTTTCTCCTACTAACATATTGTAACGTCGGAAAGCAGCGTGCACACAGTAAAAGTACAATTAAAAGTTTATTCGATGTTGCACTACAACGAAGAAAACTTTTTAATTTTGATTTGTTTAGTTAATAAAACTACTGTTTTACATACAAGAAATATTTTAGCACAAACATGTTTACGTATTTATGCCTTTTCGATATCATTAACATCGATTTCAAGTGTACATTTTATTTAAATAAGAACCATTCTGAGTTGACTATTTTTCATAAATATTTTAAGTAAATGTAAATAATAATAATAATATAATTTTTGGCGCAACAGGTCCTTAGGTTCCAGGCCTAGCTTCTCACAACCATTCGTTTTGTGTGAGATTTCAATTTTGGAACGAATGGAAGGGATCTACATTCTACAATTTTATGCCGATTCCAAACGGCTTATTATTTAGAAGATCTTTCAAGACAGTTATACTCTCGGATGTTTGTCAGACGTTCGCGAGAGGTGGCGCAGTGAAAAAACCCTGAGCTGGAATTTGGGTTTTTGCGGGATTCGAACCTGGACCGCTCGCTTAGTAGTCAACACACTAACAACTAAGCCACTGCGCCTACAATTGGTGGTTTAAAGATCCCAAATTAATCGTTCGCTAATGAATATTTTTGAAAATAGATATAATAGCCAGTTAATTAATTCATTCCAGAATAAATTAAAATTTGCGTTTTAAGAACCAATCGATTGATTTTTTGAAAATAAATACATATTATTATTTCATATATATACATATTATTTATTATTGAGTTTGACAGGGGTATAGTTGCAGCCAAATATATCTACCTGAACGCTGAACCGCCTTATGTACTGAAGTTGGTATTAGCCGACGAAACTTAAGTGAACACAAATCTATTATATTCTTTTTGCGACAAATTATCTTGGAAAGATCCCATACTTATATAAAACTAGCTGGCCCGACGAACTTCGTTTCGCAAAAATTCGTTAATGTAGTTAATGAAATAATTAATTCCTAGCTTTCGCTTCCGGTCAATTTAAATTCTTTATTCAAAATTTATATTAAAATAAATACCATTGCAATAACCGCATCGATTTACTTGTCGGCCAACCTACCGCTTTTTCACTAAAGTGCTTTATGGTACATAGCATTTTTCGTTCCATTTACGGGTGCGTAAACGTACAAAGCGAGAGGTTTGCCGACACGTGAGCACGCCACATACAACTGACCATGTGAGAAACATGGAACGCTATGCTGATGACGATTGTGCTGTTGTCTATCTCGATCTCCAGTATGGATGACTGCATGATATTCTTTCCCGAAGTTCCGACATATTCTATCGATTGTTAATATTCCGATCTGACTGTTCGTCCTGATTTTCTGCGGCGTGAAACGTTTGACCTTCTCACTGGCGGCATTATCAAATTTGTCTTGGAATCGCCGAATCCCGCACAAACTTTCATTACCTATATCATCCTGTCAAAGTTTTGTTTTCGAGACATAAAGTAGCCTATGGCCTTCCTTGGGTCCAATCGAAACCATCAAGCTCAAAATCTTTAAAAACTACCCATACTGTCTCGAGTTATGCGCGTAAAAACTCAAAACGCTCAACAACTCATGTGTTGCCTATCATCATCGTCATCTCAAACATTTCAACTTACTCTACTCCATTTCAAAAAGCTACTTAATGTAACAATACATAGCAAACATAAGCAAACTTATTGTATTTAAAAAAAAAGAAATTTAAAAATTGTTTGCAACAACAATTTGCTTGCAAAATAATTAAAATAATTGACAACAACAATTGGCATTAAAATTAAAAATATTTTTTTTTTATATGAAGTATCACTACTCGATTTTCAGCCCGTTTATTTTTTTTTTCAAAGCGCATTTCCCCATATAAACTTTCATAACCTTTTTCATCCCCTCAAAGTTTTGTTTTCGCGACAAAAAGTAGCCTATAACCAGTGGCGTAGCGTGGGTTGGGGCCGCCCGGGGCAGACCCAATCTATGCCGCCCCTAGTAGTTTTTTTACACACAAAAAAAGGTTACAAGTCTTACCTACACACATGTATGTCAATAAACTTGGAAATTTTTTTACAAAGATTATACTTTAAGAGTTAACAGCCGACATTTTCTAGCCCTGACAACAGTATATACAACGCACTACACATTATTTGAATTACATGTTTTTGTTAGTTAGTAGAGGTTTAATTTCATTGCAATACGTATCGCGCCAGTAGGATATTCCATACCATTCGAAGACCAGTTAGATGACAATAGAGACTTAGATGATGAAGTTGCCTCTCCACTCTATTGAGATATTGTTTCGGATAGAAATCAGGTTCCTTCCAGCCGAGCTTACAATCTAATATAATAGCTACATCCAAACCACAGATAAATAATATACAGATGTCTCACGCCAATGTAAAAAAATGCTGTACTTTTTGCGTTCGTCCAACAAAGATCGTCCAACAAATCGATGGTGAAAACAAAAACCCACCACACCTCATTCGAAAAGTGGTTGATTTTTTGTTTCAATGAATGTTACTTTTAGTTTTAGTTGAATTATGACCGCACGCAGAAAGGTATGTGCGCAGCGTGATGCTTTATTTATTTCCACACTGAACAGTGGGTTAAAGGGTAAGGAAAGAAAGGATACAAGGTAAAAGGAAAGCGGAAGAACAAAAAATGTCGTCTTTCGTTCTTTCGTATTGTCAATGCCTTATGATTGTGCGCCGGCGGGGGGATGTGCAGTGAGGAAATATTCGGTGATGTAATGCATAATGGTTTTTGTTGGGAAGAGCAGCCGATTTGGTTTTGGATTCGTTTTGCTGAAAAGGTACCTCTTTGCGATATAAACATTTCAATTTGGGGATACAATTTTAATGTTCTTGTTGGGGTAGGTATGCCTATGCATTCACATTATTTTTAGGGTTTTCATTATATTCGATACAATTGTATGTCAAATTTTAGACTTATATAATTTTCTTTTGAATATAATTAATTAATTAATTAATAGGTACCCTATTAGGTAGGATCAATAACATTTAAACTGACAACTGTTGGGGTTTCTTCCCTGTTAATAAATAAAGTAGGTAGGATAAAAAAAAAAAGAATTCTGCGTTTTCAAGTTCCTGTTGTAGGAAATACCTACGATGTGCTGATGACATTATGTAACTAGGTACCTACAAAATTTCGAACTCGAGATATTAATCAATTCTGATATTACGATGATAGAGAAACTCAAAAAAGTGGGTCGTAAAATTCTCTTCGGTCTGTCCGTCCTTTCACAGGCATACAGCCTATACGGCTTCCCGGATTACGTTTAAATCTCGGATTTGGAGTTTCTGGGCTTATCTAAGTTCGGGAGGTTTTTTTTTGCATGGTAATCTTAATATTAATGGTAGGTAGGTACTTCCCGTATAAAATGTTCGTACCAGTTTGATTTGATCGAAAACGCCTCCAAACGATTTCAACCAAAATTGATATTTAGTTAAGCTTAGGTAGGTGAGGTTACCATGACTGCGTACCCAGTTTTTGGCTAAAAATTCGAACAACGGTACTTTTGAAATTTCAACATAGGTACATATCTCGAAAACGGTCGATCCGATTGTAACACAAATTCATTCCTAATTACATCATAAGAGTAGTCATAACTCATAACCTCTTTAGCGCGTGTCAATTATGTGTCCAAACTACATTAGATATTTTACTCTCTTAGCGACACACAAAAATAAATCAAGCAAAAAAAAAAAAAAAAATGTGCGTGCAATTCTCACAATTAATATGCCCCTGCTTACGAAGATTTCAACACAGCATCGTCGGTGGCGTGTGCGAAGCAGTGATCCCAGATTGTGGGGAAAATTTTGGCGTATGGCATAGTTGACTTAGCTTAACAAAGAAGTACGCTCCCTGCTGAATTCTGCATATGAGTTTGTAACCACACGCAGTTTGGTCCGACAGATCGAATATACACCGAATTTTCGCACTGAAGCAAATCTTGGAAAAGACGAACGAATTACAAGTCGGCACTCAATGTCTTAAACTTAAAAAAAAATGCTTTTATTACTCTTCTATCTATGGAAAAAAACATTCCTTATTCCAGATATATCGGGTAGAGATTTCAACCCCTTGTAGATATTACAAAAGCTTTTGTAGTACCTAATCTATGAAAAATGACAGTTACATAATTCAAATATTCAAAAAAAGTGTTACGAAAAGTCTGATAAACCCGAGGAATCTGCTTATTTACGAAGAAAATTAATTACATCATCTTAATAGAGGAAAGTGATTTGAAAGTAAAAATTCGAAAGAGTCTCGGTGGATGGGTTATATTTGGCTCTTTCGACGACGCTCTCTTTTACAGAGTTGAGTAAAAATTCGTAAGAATTCATAAAAAACCGTAAGATTTAAAAGTATTATGCAAGAAAACGCGAAAGATTTTGTTTCTTCTTAGGTACCTGGGTAAATAATAAATAATAAAGACCACGGCAATAAGATAATACTGCAAACTTTGTCAACTAGAATTTTTGTGTATGTTTGCAAACTTCACTTCATTTTTGAGCAAAATAAAACAAAATTACACGAACCCGACAGAGAAGTATTCCTGCAATGTAATAAAATGTAGTTCTATGTATACTAGGGAGCAGCGTTCATTGGATTTTGTTGCTAAGCAACACAAGGAATGTTTCATTACTTACTGCGTGAAGCAGTGCTAATGCTGTTGAACCTTGTAAATAAATTCGCTGAACAAGAATAAGAATCCGTTTTATATAGGTATTTTATATATTTTAAAATTGTAGCAGCTCCAAATTGCCGCCCCTAGCAAAGTGCCGCCCGGGGCCTGTGCCCCCCTGGCCCCCCCTCGCTACGCCAGTGCCTATAACCTTCCTTGGTCCAAAACGAAACCGTCAAGCGCAAAATCGTTGAAATCCAACAATCCTTTATCGAGTTATGCGCGCACACACGGACTTCATTGCCTTTTATATAATACTAGAAAACCCGGCGAACTCCGTTTCGCCACCAGATGGCTTCGTTTTTTGTAACATTTCGGTTGAGGAATAAAAGATGAAGAAAAATTATTATTTTTTTTTATATTTGAAAAGGAAAAACTTTATTTCATTTCGCAACAGTAATGAATTCATTTCGATTACAAAAATGAATCGTAATTTAGTTGAACTTCTCTAAGTAAAAAATGTAAGTGAATCCAAAGGAAATACTGAATCGATGAGTTATACGTGTCCGAAAGTTATCCGTTTCATTGAAGTGCTCTTTGGTAAACCAAATTTTTTGTTTTTTGGTCTGACGTTAACACAAACAAAGCGGATGGTTTCCCAACTCGTGAACACGCAACGTATAGCTGCCCATGTGAAAAACAATCATTTTCTAAATGAAAAAATGCTTGCAACTGTTCAATAATTCGTCTCTTTAACTTATGTGTTCCCTGTACATTGCACCGCACATTCAGCTGATCCACCATCGACGAAATGAAATATATTTGCAGAAATTGATGCGGTCATCTGCTGTTGGCTGACCTGGTGAACTTCGTACCACCTAATTTTTATCTATTTGAATATTTTTTTGGATTCAAACTTAGTTTGGTGATTAAATAAATTTTGTTAGTAATTCAAATTAATTCAATGCCTTTCATTTTTCTGTAAAATAGATGATATTAACATTCAATGCAAAGATTTGTAGTAAAAAATTGCAATCGTTTGAATTCGAATGGTAAGTCCGTTGGAATCATCGGGATGCGTGGAATCAACACATCTTCTCCTCTATATTCTGCGGTATGCCCGGAGAAACACGTCGAATGAGCTCTTCCTTAGAATCGGTCATGTGGCAGAAATCAGTGGCCAATGTGATAAGTCCGGTCGATATATCAACAACAATCTTTCCATTATCAATGTACAACAATTGCTTCGAAAACACATCTGCAGTTTGATCTCGTCAATCGGCGTGCCTTGACATGCCGCCACAAATTTGATGTTTTCAAGCACGCATTTAGTTCGTGAGCTGCGGTTGATCGTGGGAATAACTGGAAGAGTCTCCCCAAAAATCACCGGATAATACAACCATGGCTATTCCAAAAATGTTTTTATTGTCACGAAGATCTTTCAACGTCCTGTCCACCGCCACCATTGACCTTTTGTGGGCCATCGTGCATTCGACCCAAACGATCAATTTGCATCATTGTAAGATCTTCGCATTTTTTTTTCGATTTTTCAAGATGGTGTCTGGTTGATTTGTATGTTCAGCGGCAATATCAATGCTGAATGTGAGAATGTGAAATTTCGTAGCCTTCTAACAAAGTTGCTGTTATACCAGATGAATGCTAGGGCAACTCATGCTGCGATCAAATCCATGCCAAAAGCAATGAAATTAAGAACGTTTTGGCAGTACCTCCGGGAGCACCCAGAAAGTAAATGCTACCAGTTCTTTTGTTCACAGCTTCCATTAAAGAGTCATACGCAATCATTTGTTGTCGATTCAATTGCAGAACATTTTTACGAACTGCTTCGGCTTATGCTTCAGTATAGTATTGTTTTGTTGTCCTCTTTGCAAATTGGTGGTTGAATGCATCGTGTATTGGACGATTAGGTGATATCATGTCCAACTGCGCACTTTATTCGCCATCAATAAACACTAACTCTAAAAGAAATATTTGTAACTTTAACAGCCTAGAAGAAATCTAACCACACCTATCAACTTGGTTGGTAAGCCTTCTCCCTTCACTCTCCACACCGGTACCGAAGGTGTTATGGTAGCTTTGAGCTGCCCTCCCCATAACCCTACTCACGAATGAGCATAGTACCATGAATTTTACTCATTCATTTTTCGTAACAACCCCTTCGTGCACACTCAAAACGCTCAGCAACTCCTGTTGCCTGTCATCATTGTCCTCGTCATCTCAATCACCCCTCCATTTGAACTTACCCACATATTCAAATGCAAGGATATTGAAAATAGGTAGGTACTTCCCAAACAAAAATGATGGATACAAACAAATCAAAGTATCTACTTCATTTCAAAAAGGTACTTAATGTAACATAGTAAACATAAACAAACTTGTTAGGTAGCTAGCTATATCGTATATTAAAAAAGAAATTTCAAAATTTTTGACAACAACAATTTGCTTGGAAAATCATTAAAATAATTGACAACAACAATTGCTTTTAAAATTTAAAATATTTTTTTTTTGCATTTGAAACTACTCGATTTCTATCCAGTTTATATTATTTTCAAAGTGCATTTCCACATGAAAAACGAAATATGTGCCTACAACGCCAACTGTTAAGAATTTTCCGACTTTTCTTTTTTTTTATAAACCATCCCTGATTTAAGACGAACAAAACAAATCAAAAATCATTCAAATCGGTTGAGCCGTTCTGGAGTTATATCGTCAGGAAGGAAAACCCGACTTATTTTTATATAGTAGATAGATAGATAGAAGATAGATAGATGTGTTTTTTAGTAAGCATCTATTCGTTGCTTGCAAACTATAGGAAAACAACCAATCATAAAGCAAGCACTAGCTGCTAAATAAGATAAAGCAGAGAAAATCATTAACCAATTCATTTACTCAAAATTGCGTAAAAAGAAAATATATATTCACAGAGGTATATAGTTTTACGTATTTAGATATAAAACAAATAATATGCAATATTTTTCGTTTCCTTCCGTGCTAACTTGTTTGGCTAACTTGATTTATTGTTGTACCTATTCCAACGAATAAAATCGGAAACATTTACAATTTACTA
Organism: Cheilosia vernalis; assembly: GCA_949126925.1. Lineage (NCBI taxonomy): Eukaryota > Metazoa > Arthropoda > Insecta > Diptera > Syrphidae > Cheilosia > Cheilosia vernalis. The sequence continues at coordinate 43,474,911 of OX421359.1, forward strand.
AAATTAATTTAAACATAATTATATTAACACGTGAACATCCGAGCTTTCGGTACGCTTTTTTGGTATTTAATATGAAATGAGGAGAACGAAACTTATGTTATTTGAAAGGATGTGTACAAACACAAAATCGTGGTTTATGTCGCCATTAAAACTTGTGAAATTAAGTTATGACTTCCTCATACAAAACAGATAATAAAAGGATTTTGGTGACAATTAATTTGTCGCCATCATATTACCATAGTAACGTACCTATTTAAATATAAATCATCTTAGATTAGAGTCTGTTTCCGTTGGAGGAGCTCATTTAAGTATTTTTCGATATATAGATGTCACTCTTTTCGTTTCGTTTATAAAAAACATAAATAAATACGAAAATAATTGTAGTAGGTACGTTTTATAGTATAGGTATATAGGTATGGTCACTCCTTTTCCAAAATTTAATACCTTCATTTAGGATGGTTGGGCAAGACTCCTCCTCAAAATAATTTAGCAATTCCCGAGATAAATATTGCTTTCACAACATTAATATTTGACCCTACAGTTAGCGATATTCTGGCAAGTGGCAACTTTGTTTATTGGTACCTAAATGGATTTTGGGAAGTGTGGAGTATTTGCGTAGCTGCTTAACTAAAGTTGATAATTGGAAAAGCCGCTTTGTTTTACAGTTTGAAAGCAACTTCCAAGACTATTAACAGAAACCAATTGATTTAAAAACAACATAAAATACCAGATTTCTTCTATCAACTGATCTTGACTGTCACGCCATTTTTTTAATTTTAAGTATTTTTTTGTTGAATTGCCCCTGCCTAATGATAGAAATTGAGAATACTTTTTAAGTGGCCAGTCCACTGAAATACATCAAATAAAAAAAAAAACTTCAGCTCAAAATATTTGGTTGAAGCGGCGCGAGTACAGATTACAGAATAAATGACAAATCTTTCCTTTTCAATTTTTTATTATCTTTTATGAATTGACCTCAGTCCTTCGACTGTTACTTTTCACTTCAAGAGCAGAGAAGCTGGGGCAGCATAAGCGGATGGAGCGAATGCTGGAGCGGCATATGCAGCTGATGCAAAAGCTGGAGCGCTATACGCAGTTGGGGCGAAAGCAGGAGCAGCATAAGCAGCTGGTGCAGCAATCAGTGGAGCAGCGACTGGAGCAGCAGCATAGGCAGCTGGGAAGGCAGCAGAGTGAGCAACGGAGTGAGCGTTATAGCTTGAGGCGTACGGTGCAATGTAGTTGGCATACGCAGCAACTGGGGCTGCAACTAAAGGTGATGAGTATGCCAATGGGGCAACAACTCCTGGCTTAGCGGCAGTGAGGGCAACGACGGCCATGAAGCAGACAGCAACCTAAGAATAAAACACGAAGGTGATTTTTAATAAGTCCTTTTCTATTGGCATAATCCTTTAGCTTGCACTTACGAATTTGAACATCTTGAGTGTGTTGGATTGATTTGTTTAACTTCGATTGACCGAAAAGTGAACTGTGATACCAATTCGCCGTTGACTTTCGTTTTTATACCAATTTCCATTATGGTCACTTAGTATTCCGCCAGCGTATGCCAGTTGAAATCGAAAGTGTAACTCGGGTGTAGCACGTTCGCTACCAATGAGCATGCTGTTGCGCTATAGATTTGCGTACGCTTGTCTTTCTTCTTCTTCGTATTCTCCTTCGGGTTTTTTTCTTCGATGTCTTTACATAATTCTATTATTTTGCATTTGAGTCATGAAACGCAAATTGGCCCATTTGTGAACGACGCGCCGATGTCACAAATGTAAACGCGTCGAAAAATAGTACACCTCAAAGGCGACGAGGCCAACATAATTGATATGGGTCACGGCATGGGTGTTGAGCTTTGGCGAGAGGTGATTACTCGGAAAACACCTTCCAATCATTTTAATGGGCCGAACTGCAATCAATCCTTGGGCAAAGTGAAAACACTTTCATTGACTATTAATTCGGGTATCGCCATTGATGATGATGGATTACTGTGAGGGGATACCAATGAAAGGGTTCTCCTTCTCTACCCCTCGCTCGTCGCATGCCGATAGATACGGGGAAATAATAACAAATATTATAAGGACGAGAGAACGGTTTATCATTTGAATATTTTGGCAATGTGGTGGGTGGTGTGTCTGTGTATGTCCACGGCGCACAGAAAGCAATTAAGGAAATTGCAAAGCGTTGACTCGATGCGAATGAGCCGCTGAAGCGATTTATTATGCAAATTTATCGGAAGTGCTGCTGTCGCGATTTTTCTTTAAAAAAAAACAAACACTGCAGAGCCTCTCAATTTGGTTGAAGGAAATTAGAAAAGATTTAATGGTGGAACGGCAGTGATTTTAATAAAAATAAGTGATTTTGGGAGAGGATGGGAAGGGCGCAGTGGAATAGTTTTTTTTGGTTTTTGTATCTCTGCTAATTAGGTGTGTTATTCTATGTGGAAGTATGGAAGCAAATAGAATAATCATCACTATGAAGTTGTTATAAGTTTGAAGTTAAATCGATTCAGTTAGCCTTGTTTCTGTGCATGCGGACCAACGGAAAATGATTTTCCACGCCATGATAGCAGCACTAGCAACTTATTTTAACTTGCTCTGAAAATCCAACGCATTTCGAAATAATTTAATGTATAATTCAGCAAAAAGCAATCCTTCCAACGATAAACAATTCATAGCTGCAAGCTATTTTTCATAAACTTTGAGTTTTAGTACCTATGTGTAAATCTTAAAAAAAAAATTAGATTTCTCAAAATTGCCCCGGATCAAAAGAAAAAAATAAATATTTTAATGTTTATTTCAATAGCTACATAACACAAAATAATGGAATACCGCGATGCAAATAAAAGCAAGATGACTGGCCCGCCATTAGGAAACATGTTTTTTAGAAGATCTCTCGTATTTACAGGCATTGATTGAATTTATAATAATAACTAGCTGATCCCGCGAACTTCGTTCCGCCCAAATTCGTTAATGTAATGAAAGTAATAATTTCGAGCATGCATAATGCACATGCTATTTTATGTATACGCTTAAATACTATTTTTCGAAGGCGTTGACAGCTGTCAATCGCAATTAATTCAATTATAATTTAGGATCATATTTGAGGAGATTTTGGCAATATATTGTTTTTAATAGAAAATTGTGTGAATGTTAAATCAGTAATATGCACAGCTTAGCATTTAGATTGCTAGCCGAAGAACAAGCCAGGCAAGAAAAAAATGAACAACGAATTATCCGAAGGAATTTAAAAGATAACTCCAATCCCTTAGAGTTACCACAGACGCTGTAAGTAGAAGTTAAATTGTAATTGTAATTTTAGTATAAATATTTCTTATTTATTAGATTTCACCAGTACTACAGGGTCAACAAGGAGATGTTCAGATATTTGCTGGACATTCTTTCGGACAGTCTTTTACAAACAAAAAAACCATTCCGAACCGAAACGGTGAAAGAAATTCGTGGCTTTTAGGTACCTACATGAATAGTTAGTTTATTTATATGGGATATCCATTGGAGCCATGGCTTTTGACTCCTCGCTCATAGGATAGCTAAAGAAAATACAAATGAACTTAAATTTAACCAAGCACATACGCGATGTCGTAATATAATTGAAAGAACCAACGGTGTACTTAAAGGTAGATGGAGATGTTTGCTTGGTGCAAGAGAACTGCACTAGTATCGTCCGCACAAAGCAGTGCAAATTGTTAATGTGTGCTGTGCTTTGCATAATATTTGCATACACTTCAAAAGTAATATTCCTGCAACAATGCAGTGTCTTGACGATACCTAACTTCAGTAATACTATCACTGAAAACGAGATGGAAATCATAAGCGATACGGTATTGATGGCTGAAGCACAAAGAATCAGACGAGATATAGGTAGTAGTCTTTAATTTTTGCAATCAATTTATGAGTATTTAAATGAGCATTTTCATCTGCATTTAACTTCCTCTTCTTTTCACAGGACGGTAAGCCAAATCTCGACGTGTTCGATAGTCCTTCAACCGATTCATTCATTGAGCATATTTTTATAATGGCTTCTTCCAAAGAGGTTAATATTTTTTTTTGTCTCCCCATACCTAAATGAACTAGATTCAGAAATGACTTTAATGTTAAAGCTATAAAGATACCTTTTTCCACTCAAATATCGATTTCATTGGAGGTTCTATGCTGTTTAGTTCCTTCTTTTAGAGCTTCCAAAATTTCTTCACATCGTCTTTGCTCCTATTGGTAGTGAAACCATTGGCAATGTCGCGGCTTCCGTCACATAAGTTTACCATCATCTCCAATATTGTCTTTGATTAGTTGAATTAGACCTATATGTTTATTTTTAATATATAAAATTCTCGTGTCACGGGGTGCGTAATTGAACTCCTCCGAAACGGCTCGACCGATTTTCGTGAATCTTTGCAAGGATATCGGCTAGGGTGGAGAATCGAACAACATCTATTTTTCATTCCCCTAAATGTTAAGGGTGGTCCACCCTTAAATTTTTTTTTTATGTATGGGGAAATGCACTTTGAAAAAAAATAAACGGGGTGGAAATCGAGTGATACTTCACATAATACAAAAAAAAAAAAATTTAATTTTAATGCCAATTGTTGTTGTCAATTATTTTAATTATTTTGCACGCAAATTGTTGTTGCAAACAATTTTGAAATTTCTTTTTTTTAAATACACCTAATAAGATTGCTTATATTTACTATGTCACATTAAGTAGCTTTTTGAAATGGAGTAGATACTTCGATTTGTTTGATGGTGTTTGAATGCATCATTTTTGTTTGCCAATTAGTTTCAGGATCATTGCATTAGTATGAGTGAGTAAGTTGAAATGTTTGAGATGACGATGATGATAGTCAACAGGAGTTGTTGAGTGTTTTGAGTTTTTACGCGCATAACTCGAGACAGGATGGTTAGTTTTTAAAGATTTTTAGCTTGATAGTTTCGATTGGGCCCAAGGAAGGACATATGCTACTTTATGTCTCGAAAACAAAGCTTTGACATGATGATATAGGGGATGAAAGTTTGTGTGGGACTCGGCGATTCCAAGACAAATTTGATCGTGCCGCCAGTAAGAAGGTCAAACGTTTCACGTCGCAGAAAATCAGGACGAACAGTCAGATCGGAATATTAACAATCGATAGAATATTTCGGAGCTTCAGGAAAGAATACCATGCAGTCGTCCATACTGGAGACCGAAATAGACAACAACACAATCGTCATCAGCATAGCGTTCCATGTTTCTCACATGGTCAATTGTATGTGGCGTGCTCACGTCTCGGCAAACCTCTCGCTTTGTACGTGCAGAAGTAAATGGAACGAAAAATGTTATGTACCATAAAGCACTTCAGTAAAAAAGCGGTAGGTTGGCCGACAAGTATAAATCGCTGCGGTTATTGTATTTCGCCGGGCCAGCTGAATCTGAGTCCTGAATATTTCTTTGGCGCGTGGTATTTGTAGTTAAACAGATTTTCATTAAAGTATTTTGCACTCGGGTACGGAGATATGATATTATTAAATTCACATTATATTACCTCAATTACCATTTTCATGTTCGTTTAAGTACTTTAGCATCCCCATTAAAGAGGGAAGGTTGTGTGCTTTCGTTTCATATTGGTACCAGTATTTCTATTTCACATTTTCTTTTTCGTGCGAACCAACTTGCAAACACATGAAAACTAATTTGACAGCTCACTAAAATTCGGGAACATTCCGGTAACAAGTCATATCCAAAATACCGTTATGTATATTGTTATACGATGACTCAAAAAGAATAATACTCTGTCTCGTAGTCACGAGTTAAGACGTTTATTCAAGTCTAATGACAAAATGTGACTGCCTACTTAATACTAACTAAAGTAAGTAGGTATAGTCTAACAGTTATGGAATATATATAAGAGAGAGAGAGTATATAAAGAAGGGAGAGAATCAGTACTTCATACAATATCTCCCAATATAAGTTAAATTAATAAAGTGAATTCATAAAAGAAAAATATGATTTATAATTGGCTTAAGTAACTAAATAGATTAACGTAAGTAAATAATAAATATTTAAATATTTTATTTCAAAAAGGAGAGCAGCAAAACAATAAAAAACTACTTAATGTGATCCTTTGGATAGGTAAATCTTGAAGGTGGTACTATTTTTCTACCAAACCGACTAACATTTTCAAAAACCGATGGCGATTTGTTATTATCTTTTTCTGGACTTAAGTGTGGTGAAGTTGAGGCTTCTTCTGAGTGCGTATCCAATATGTGTTGTCTATTTCTTCTGTATGTATTTCCATCTCGATCTTTTAAAACGTATGAATTCGGTTCTTGGCATTTTTCTATAATTATTCCTGGTGACCAATAAGATGTAGGATTCTTCTTATACATTATTTTTTGTCCTGTAACTAAAGATTTTAGTGGTTTAGCTGTTCTATTGTAATATAATTTAGTTTTTTCAATATTATTTTGTATGTCTTTCTCATGTCGTTTGTAATCAATTGATTTGGGTAAATAATTTGTTGACATAGCCGGTAATTTGGTGCGAAGTCTTCTAGACATAAGAAGTTCTGAAGGCGAAGGAAGGTTGCCTTTCGATATAGTTCTATAATGCAATAAGGAAATGTAGGGATCTGATCCAGATTCCTTACTTTTAAGTAATAGTTTTTTGATAGTTTGAATAGAACGTTCTGCCAAACCGTTCGATCTAGGAAGATACGGACTTGAGGTTTTATGTTCGATATCCCAATCTCGGCAAAACTTTTTAAAAACGTCAGAGTTAAATGGGGGGCCATTGTCAGATACCATTATCTGAGGTATCCCATGACGAGCGAAAATAGATTTCAACTTACTGACAACAAATTGACTACTATACCCAGAGGCAAGTAATTCGATTTCGATATATTTAGACCAATAATCCACGACTAATATATACATTTTCTTATTGAATTCAAATAAATCAGTACCTACTTTATACCATGGAATTGGATCAATTTTATGTGGATGTAAAGGTTCTTTTGGCTGTGAAGATCTATGACGCATGCAAATTTCACAATCGGTGACAATATTGTAAATATCGTTGTTTATGTTTGGCCAGAAGACTATATCTTTTGCAAGACTTTGACATCTTTGGATGCCTAAATGTCCTTCATGCAGAAAATGCAAAATTTCTTGGCGTAGAGAAGAAGGGATAACTATTCGGTTAGATTTAAATAAAATATCATTAATCACATGCAATTCATCTCTTATTTTATAATAAGGCATGCATGATTTTAAAACAGATTTTTTATTGTAGGGCCAACCAAATTTAGTATATTTTTTCACGTTTGTTATCACCTCGTCGTTATTACCAGCGAGCTTAATTTGTTCGAATCTTTCAGAAGACACAGACAAATTCGCAATTAATAAATTGCAATGAATGTCTAAGTCACTTTCAAATGTTGTCATGGCACTTTCTGGCAATGCTGCCCTTGAAAGCGTGTCAGCTGTATACATGTACTTGCCAGGTTTGTATATAACATCCAATTCGTAAGACTGTAATCGAAGCATAAACCTTTGAAGACGAGCGGGGACTTTATATAGTGGTTTCGTGAACAGCGGAACTAGCGGTTTATGATCAGTCTCTACTAGGATTCGCTTACCATAGACGTATTGATGGAATTTAATACACCCAAAGAGAATAGCGAAGAGCTCTTTCTCAATCTGAGCATAATTTTGTTGACTAGAAGTCAACGTTGCAGAAGCATAAGCAATTGGACTGTTTTCATGCGCGATAACTGCACCGACAGCGCTTTTGGAAGCGTCAACCGAAAGGGTTATTATTCTATTTGGGTCATAAAATGTTAATACTGGGGCATTGGATATAAGCGATTTCAATTTTTGAAATTCATTTTCATGAGTTTCACTCCACAGCCACGCTATATCCTTTTTTAAAAGTTGACGAAGATTATTGTTATTGACAGATAAATTTTTAACGAAGCTTCCTAAATAATTAATCATTCCCAGAAATCTTTGTAACTCACTGACAGAAGTAGGGCGAGGCATATCACAAATAGCTTTAACTTTGGAATCATCTGGTCGGATACCATGCTTATTAAAAATATGCCCAATGAATTTAATTTCATTCAAACAAATCTTTGATTTGTCCTTATTGAACTTCAGACCAATTTGTTGTGCCCGTGTTAAAACTTTTTCCAAGATCTCATTATGTTCCTTTATAGTTGACGCGTGTATTAAGAAATCGTCAATATATATTATGAGACCATTAATATCACCAAATTGTTTCACCATTTCAGCGTGAAATATTTCTGGTGCTGCATTTATTCCGAAAGGAAGACGCAGAAAACGATATCTACCGAAAGGTGTAATGAATGTACACAATCTGGACGAGTCGTCATCCAACGGAATAATCCAAAACCCAGAATTCGCGTCTAATGTGCTAAAAATTGTTGAACCATTTAGTTTTGACTTGCACTCATCGAGATTTGGAAAAGGATAGTGCGATCTAAGAATAGCTTTATTTAGATTTCTCGGATCTAGACATAGTCTAATTTTTCCATTCGGTTTTTTAACTAGCACTATTGAATTTACCCACTCAGTAGGCTCCTCTACTTTCACTATCACTTTTAAATTTTCCATGCGTTCTAGTTCTTCTTTTAATAATTTTTCTAAAGAAAACGGTATTTTGCGCGGTAAATCTATTGTTGGCGTTGTACCAGGAATCAGTTTTAAATGGCATTTGTTTTTTAATAGCCCTAGACCTTGAAAAATGTTGCTATATTTAGTTAAAATTGCTTTGCAACTCTTTACATCTGTGATATTGTTAATATTTGAATTATTTAAGTTATTAGCACTAGATTTATTAATGCATGCAATTTTTATTTGATCTACCTTATTTATAAGTTTAAGTTGAACGCATGTTGATAGCCCAAGTACTGCATGACAATATAAATCCAATATTTGAAACTCGATCGAAAAATTGTGTCCATTATACTCGCATTCCATGGAACAGCATCCGACAACGGGTAACCTCTCTCCACTGAACGTCATAATGCGCGTTGATGACTTTATTAACTGATTAGATGAGCATCTCAGGTGATTAAACTGCTTCAGCGACATAACGTTTGCCTGTGCTCCCGTATCAATTTGACAGTCGACTACCTGACCCTTTATTTTCAGCGATATTATCCAACTGTTTCTTGGCATTGGTTTGGTTTGCTTCAGAATACCCAAGAATAAAGAATCCGAATCACTTTCCGGTTGAGAATCGCAATCAGCTTCGACATTTCGCACATATGCGCTCTTTGCCTTAGCGTTTTTGTTGTAATGGCACATTTTTGAAAAGTGATTATTTTTTTTACATGTGTTGCATGTAACTCCAATCGCTGGGCATCGATATCGGTGAATTTCTCCGCAACGGGAGCAAGTGCTGCTGGTTGATGGTGTTTTAGACAAGTGTAGCTTAGATTTGTTGTTGCGTTGAGAAAATGATTTTGATTTGTTTGTATTGTGTTTTTCTGTATGGTAATTTTTTTGACTTTGTGCATGCTTATTAAAATGGCGGTTAATGACATTGATAGTTTCGGTTGGACTTTGTATTTGTAACTGTTTTGCATGATCTTTCGTAAGTTCGATCGATTTAGCTATTTCAAGTGCTCTTTCGAGTTTTATAGAACCTTCATTTAATAGCCGCTCTTTTATGATTGACCAATTATTATGTAAGCCACACACAAAAATATCTCTTACTAAATCCTCTCGTAATATACTAAAGTCACATGAGAGGCTTAGATTCTTAAGAGATGTGACGTATTCATCTATAGACTCACCAGCATGTTGAATTCTTGTGAAGAATTTATGCCTTTCCATGACTATGTTGACTTTTGGCAAGAAATACGTTTTCAGTCTAGACACCAAATCATCAAATTTGACAGTATCCAGGTCCATATTGAACGAGTTAAATACGTCTAGTGAATCAGGACCCATGTGATGCAGCAGAAGTGCCACTTTCCTTTGATCAGTCTGCGAATCTAGGCTGGATGCACGGAGAAATATTTTAAATTGTGTATGCCAATTTTTCCATGTCAGTGGCATGTTGGAAGACTTTAAGTCTAACGGCAAAATTGTCGGCGTGAATGTTGGAGTCACCATCGTTGTAGATGAAACACTGCCACTTGGTTTCGGTTCTATTGTTTGGTCAAGCATTTTTAATTGACTTTGACTTTAGGATTTCAGCACATCTGACACCATGTTATACGATGACTCAAAAAGAATAATACTCTGTCTCGTAGTCACGAGTTAAGACGTTTATATTCAAGTCTAATGACAAAATGTGACTGCCTACTTAATACTAACTAAAGTAAGTAGGTATAGTCTAACAGTTATGGAATATATATAAGAGAGAGAGAGTATATAAAGAAGGGAGAGAATCAGTACTTCATACAATATATATGTGTTTCCCGAAATAGTAATTTGATAAGCTAAAACTTTTTTCTCACTTTGGCCAACGTTCCATTCTTCACTGGAAATAGTAAGCACTCTGATACACTATTCACACTGTTATCTACTAGGAACACCGCTTACACTATAACCAACAATTTCCACTTGGGTTATGGACCCGATAGGTGGTGCTGTCGTCGATCTGCGAAAACACACAACTTTTTTCAATGAAATATTGTGCATGTTTATGGCTGGTTCCGGGTTGAAGGTGATACCTTGCAAACCATAAGCGGAAAACGGGTTGTGGCACCTTTCATTCAAGTTTTTTTCTAAAGTTGTATAATTGGGTAAAATCATAAATGGACCTGGTCCAAATAAAGCACTTTAAGAAATCTGAGCAAGACTTAAAACGAAATGTACGTTCAAAGCCGTGTGGGTACAGCTATATATAAAAAAGACTGACGTCCGTATGTGCACTCATAACTCGGGAACAAATAGTTTGATTTTTATGATTTTTGGTTTAAATTCTCATTTGCGCAAAAAAGAACATATTGTGCTACTTTTTGTCTAGAAAACAAAATTCGTTATGGATATTAGATTGGGGATAGAATTTAGTATGGAGAATCGCATTTTGAAAAAAAAAAATACTGGATAGTGTCACTTCCAATAGGTACAACAAAAGATATGTAAAATTTAAAATTTTTGAATTCTTTAGATATTCCGTGCTTACCGCTACACAATTTGAAATTGTGAGTCGGCCCAGTAATAATTTTGTTGTGAAACATCAATGCACCGCAAGTTTGCGAATGAAACACATCCACATTGCTATACTTCAGTTATTTCTATTGCATAACTTTAAGTTTTGAAAAAAAGAATTTGAATTGACCGAATTGCATAAAGTAGCATTAGCATTGTGCACGCTCGAAATTATTACTTTTATTACATTAAAGAAATTGGGCGGAACAAAGTTCGCCGGGTCAGCTAGTTTTTATATAAAATTATCGAAATAAACTTGAACGAAAAATACTTGCATAGCATAATAAATAAGCTCAAGTATATTTTTATCTGACCACAATGCAACTTTTATTTCACTTTTTTGGTTTTAAATACAAACTAAAAGCAACAGACTACTTATCCACATACAAACTGCTTAGATTTTAAATTTCCACCAGCATATTTTCGAAGGAAATATTCCGGAGGGAATTCCTCGAAATTCCGGGGGGAATTTTGTCTACGATACCAATTTATTCCGGGGGGAATTTTTTTCCCTTTTTCGAACTTCAAGCCGATAACTGTTTTTGAAAAATGAGGAATATTTCGGGGGAATTTTGTTCACGATAACCCTGATTAGGTCGGTTATATTTAAAAAAAAATCCAAAATGGTTGACAACAACAATTTGCTTGGAAAATAATTAAAATAATTGACAACAACAATTGCTTTAAAAATATAAAATATTTTTTATTGTATTTGAAGTGTCACTACTCGATTTCTATCCAATTTATTTTTTTTTTTAAAGAGCTTTTCCCCATAAAAAAAACGAAATGTGTGCCTTCAGCGCCACCTGTTGAGAATTTTCCGACTTTCCTTTTTTCATAACCTACTGCAGAGTCAATTGGGCTACTGCACTATGGCTAATTATTTAATGAGAACAACAACAACTTTGTCTCAACCACTGGGAAAATGTTCTCGGCCTTAGACAATCCCAATGATTATAAGCCTTACTATTTCCTACAAGCAGATCCTTAGGCTCAATAAAGATAACATAAGCAAGGTAATGAGCTTCCTCACAGGCCATTGTGGTTTGAGGTATTACCTGAGTAAAATTAACTTGTGTTCGGAGAGAGAAAGCAGATTTTTCCTGGAGGCCCGGCTTTTCATTGGTTAATAAAACTTGACTTCAACAGAGAGACTGGTACACCAGCAGACCTAATTAACTCTGCTACTAAAGACTTATTGACCTTCAGTAGGGAAGTCAGCCGTCTCTTAGGTATAGATTAACCTTTCCCCTTTTTTTTCGCGTTTTTGAGGGTGCAGCGCCATATATGTGCTAAAAGTTGTAACTTTGACAACTTTGACATAAAAATAACGCTAATACCACGTGTTTAGGCAGTAAATGTGCGCGAAAAGAAAGTGGAGAATTGTACCAAGCAATCTACCATAATTACCGAATTTTCGCCATAATTTCGCAGCATCAGCCCAACAGCTCTCTGCAATCTGCAAAACGAAAAGGAGAGCGAAATTTGTCGTTCATAATCGTGAAATGAAGCGGAACATTGTTCTGATGACCAACTATACTTGAAATTTTTTCCGCATGAAAACTTAAGGGAAAATCCTACTCCGGATAAGGTCCCGAAGAAAAGGCTATTATAGCCTTTATGGGCAAGCTCATAGCTTATCACTTTGCATTTACGATAATGGATCGCTTAACAATCGAACAACGCGTTGAAATAATTAGAACTTAAGTAGGTACTAAAAAATAATTGATTCAAACGTAGCAACTTTCCGCGTATTACGCGATGATTATGGTCGTCATATTCGATCGGCTACGCAAGCAATCGGTAAAATTGTGAAGAAATTTGCAGAGAGTGGAAGCTGTCGTAAGGCCTGTGCATAATTGTAATGCACGCTCAGTTGAAAACATTGCTGCAAGTGCAAGTGATGCTGATGATCCGAATTTATCGTTTTATCAATCCAGAGCAATATGGTCGAAACACCGGCGATTGAAGATCATGACGGAGCAATAAGCCACACAACACGATCAATTATGTCTTTATTTCGTAAGAAGTTTCCTGGTCGCTTAATTTCAAGTGGCGACGTCAACTGGCAATCAAGATCATGTTACATTTTTTTCTATACACGCATTAAGACCAACATTACTCATGTTATGGCCGAGATATCGCCCGTAATGTGCGAAAAAGTGGTTAAAGACTACCTCAAAACAATCGCATGCTGCCAATATTCCCGAGACGGTCATTTGAATGAAAAACAATTCACACTAATGCATAAGTCCAAGCTTAATAGTGATATAAAATTTTCATCAAAAATGTATCGCTGTGTGTGTTTTATTTAGATTTACTTTCGAGACCGGAAAATTAATTACCCTTTACCTACCAATATAGAGTGTGGGCCATTCAATTTAAAATTTTAACAAAAACTTTGGTCTTCGGATGCAAGTACAGCACAAAGTCTATAAACAGAAACATTACTTAGATGATTCCATTCAAACAAGTTCAATATCTTCTAACTCAACATCCGTAAAGCGATATTTTTTCCATTTTTACTTCCTTAAAATTTTACTTCAAAAGCAGAGGAGATGGAGCAAAAGCTGGAGCGGCATAAGCGGGCTGCTAATGGCACAGACAGCTGAAGCGGCAACCAATGGAGCAGTAACTGGCGCAACAGCGTAGGCAGCGGGTAAGGCAGCAGAGTGAGCATTATTGCTTGAAGCGCATGCAACCCTTCGACCGTCAAAGTGATTGCCATCCTTAAGCGCTTTTGCCGCTGACAATATAGCGTTTTCTATTGGTCTGCTATCAAGGCGTAATATTTCAAAGCCCAACAAAAAGTAAGTACAATGATAAAAAAAGCTAATCAAGTGTAATTCTGTCATTGACGTTTCTTTAACGGAGAGAGGTGGCCTTCAACTCTGACAGAAGAAAAAAACATGTTGAGAACATCTATCTAAAGGTTAAAATAAGGCATGTTTAGGAAAAATTAGATTTTTGGTATGTATTTTTCATAATCCAGAGTCCATATAATTCAGCAGTGTATTTCAACTTCTTACTTGAAAAGAAGAGGAGCTGGAGCAGCATATGCGCCTGGGGCAAAAGCAGGAACAGCATAAGCAGCTGATGCGGGATAGCCTGCATATGCCAAAGCGGGAGCAGCATAAGCAGCTCGATTGGCATAGGCAGCTGAAGCGGCAACCAAAGGAGCAGCAACGGGCGCAGCAGCGTAGGCAGCTGGGAAGGCAGCAGAGTGAGCAACGGAGTGAGCGTTATAGCTTGACGCGTATGGTGCAACATAGTTGGCGTATGCAGCAACTGGTGCAGCAATCAATGGTGATGAGTAGGCCAAGGGGGCAACAACTCCTGGCTTAGCGGCAGCGAGGGCAACGGCGGCCATGAAGCAGACAGCCACCTAAAAATAGGAGAAAATCAGGTTAGTCCTTTTCTACTTGTATACGGATAATACATCCGTTCTTTTGCTTGTACTCACGAATTTGAACATCTTGAGGTAGTTGGATTTGGATTTTGTTTACTTTGATTGACCGAAAGGTGAAGTGTGATACCGATTCGTCAGTGAGTTCCGTTTTTATATCATTTGCCGGCGGCAGCTACTTAGTATTCCGATTGAGCACATAGCAGTTGAAACCGAAAGTGCAGCTCGCGTGCACCGAACGAAAAAAAAAGCTACGACAACGCGGTGACCTAGAAAATTATAGTTCCCGCACATTTAATAGCAAAGCATGTTGGCGTTTGCTTGTCAATTAATTCAGTTTTCGGTTGCGTTCCAATTCCAACCTTAAAGTGTTGAATAACCGATATCCATTTCACACCAATTGACAAATACCTACTCACCTCTCACAGAATCATATAACAAATCAGTAACAACACTGGGAGATGATTTCTCTATCTCAATCTTGACAACACTGTGAGGTTGAAGTCTGACATAAATTCCGCTATTATATAGTAACATGATATTTTCCGAGCACTGCTATCGAGGCAAGTATTCAAGAAATCTCTGGAAAATACAACAATTTGAAGTAGTCCCTGACCTGCAACTATAAATACATTTGAACTAGCTCTGTCCGTAACAAATCGGTTTGCAAAGAAGTTGAAATTTATAAAGGATAATATTCAGTATTCAAAGAAGCACTATACGATAAGCTTTCGTAAGAATCCAGCCAGGATAAATTCAAATAGACTATGTCGCAGTGGGAGGATGAGAAAAAACGGAAGAGAAGGAAACCAGAAACGATAAAGGTAAAACGATGTTACCCAGTCAGTTAGTTGAGTTGTTAGACGAAGAAGTGTAGCTTCAAAGAAAGCTAAAGAACTTCTTTCAAACTTTATCTCCTGCAGATACAGGAATTCTTTTTCAGAATACCCTCTTTTGGATTTGTTTGTAGTGTGTGTGACTATTTTTTTGATTAGTTTTAACGAGAGAAGTTTAGGAATACATTTTTTTTTTTGAGATTTCTTCTATTCCGCAAGGATACGCAAATCCAATCAACTAATCTGATTTGTTGCGCATACAAACACAACTCTTTGAGTCATGTTTTCCATGGGATGAATGTTCCCCAAAGGATTGTATTGTATATGGAATATGATGAATCGTCTAACCTTGTTGTGGATAAAGTTTCTTCATAGAGACCGGGGACGATTTCCGTTTGGATTGCTAGCTTTGTAAGTGTATATCTGTATCTGTCCTTTAGGAGGCATTGGGCTTATAGATCTATATTCTTATCGAGTTCATTTTAATTACTTGATTGGCAAAAGAGATAATTGCAATGCAAGAGGAGGACCCCAAGAGCAAACTTTGATTTCAGAGAGGAAAAATATGTGGCTTGGCAGGAATAATTTGAACCTCTCTTACACGGTGACGTGAAATAACGCCGAGCGAAATAGCGCCGAATTCCAAAAATCGAATTTCAGAACTCGGCATTATTTCACATTGACAAAGTGAAATAACGCCGAAGATTGCTTGTGAAATAAAGCCGAATGTTTCCACAATTAGGAAATGAATTTCGAACTATTATTTTTTCAAATTCTAAATGCTGAAATAAATAGAACGGTCGAGAGTTTTTTCTTATAATAGGTACATAGTTAAAATACTGGTTAAGATTCGACCATTCTATTTATTTCAGAATTCGGCGTTATTTCGCTCGGCGTTATTTCACGGCACCCTCTTGCACATTGTGTATGCCGTATGCGGTATATTTCTTGTGTTAAGCTGTGTATTCTGTGTTGAAAGTGGATGACATCAAAGTATGTTGTGGTGGTAAACGAATTAGAAGACGGATCCAAAAAAACACTGGCATACACCGAGGACTGTAAGTTGGTTAGGTTAGATGAAGGACTGTGAAAAGAACCGTCATAAGACACTAAGGGACACGTGGGCCCATCGCGATTTCTGTCAGAACCATTGCTTAAAAGACTAAAAAAACCTACGCGCTTTTGTACCAAATTTAAATACTTTGCGCTAAGGAGATAAACTCTATGGGCCTTACCAATAAACATTTTTAGTATCTACTCTAAATTTAAGTAGTTCACAGTGGCTACATCTATTTTCAATACAAATTTCGCAAATTGTGAGCTTCTCTAATTTAAAGTAGAAACTAAATTTTGGGCTCCCTGAAATGACGCCAAAAAATGGAAATGAAAAAAAAAAACATAAATTTCCATACATAGCTAGTCGCGGACGGCGCGGGCGGCGTGGGCGGCAACTCTTTAGTTTTATTTCAGAAGAACTATGGCTAAATAAGTCCCCAACGAGTTTTGGGCCTAATTTCCATAATAAATTGTGGAAATTAAGCCAGAAATGAATCAGCTTTTTGGGTCTTATTTTCAAATCAAATTTGGAAACTATGCCAAATGAATACATTTTTTCTGGCGTAATTTACATTTTTTTGGTTATTTTTCCAAAAACATCACCTGGCATCTGGCGAATTTTCACTTTTAGTTTTTGGCAAAATTATTACGCCCCAATTTAAATATACTATTTAATACTACATATTTTAATTCTTTTTCCTTCTTATGTTGCAACCAAATTCTATCAATAAAGCTAAGTGAGTCCGATTTTGACTCTTATGGATAAAAGATATATATTCTTTCGTTCCGTTCGGTCGATAAATTGCACAGGGTATTAGTACTATGCTATCACTTCTATGCTATTAGAGAAGTAGTTTTCCTAATTTTAGTTTCGCGTGTGTGCTAGGTGCTACGCAATTATACATTCGCAGAGTATGTGTATGATGTGTTCCTCGGCAGAATACTGGTTCCAGAAAAGAAAAGGTATCTACCTATCTATCTATCGCTATTTATGTTATGCTTAAATAATATATTTCACTAACGTAAACTGTTGCCACCAAACTAACTATTGGCAAACACATCAGTTAAGCTCAAATTGCTATTAATAAGCATTTTTATAAGATAGTTATCTTCGTAACGCTTCGTAACTTTCATATAACTAACTAACGGCAGGAGGTCTGTTAGCTCTTAAAAATGAAGCGTCCTAACAACGTGGTTTTAAAAGAAAATTATGACAGGCTATGCAAAGAAATCAGGTATTAAATTCCTAAATGCAAAGAAAATTATTATATAAACAAATTTCATTGCGCCACTGGAAATCTGAAAGAAGAATGGGGTATTATAAACGAGCTTTGCAATAGAAATGTGCCTCAAACTGCACCTTCTCTTATAAAACATGAAGATGGAGAAACTGAAGACCCTGCCAACATGGTGAAGGTCTTCAACAACGTTTTTTTCCAAGATTGCTGCTAAAACCTTAAAAAATGCAGGGTTTTTGAATGTTCCCAACTGTTCTTCACATAGTTGTTTAAATACGGTAAGAAGTCAGCCAAACAGCTTTTTCTTTGAACCCATATTCTTCCTTAGAGATACATTATGCTCCTGAACAAATCAACCTGAACTGGATTTTCAAATGATTTTGTTAAAAAGATTGCATTTAATATTGTTGATGTGCTCGCCCATTTATTTAATGAGAGTATAATGGAATCTTTCCTAACAACATAAAAATTGCTGATGTGATTCTAATTTATAAAAAAGGCGATCAGTCTAACCTCAACAATTATAGGCCTATCTCTTTGCTATCGGTGTTCTCCATGATTTTTGAGAAAGTAGTGAAGCGTCGGATCGTTTCTTTTCTGGATAATAAATCCTTTTTCAGTAGTTATCAATTTGGATTCCGAACTGGGAAATCTACCGAGGATGCGCTTCTTAATTTTTGTACACATGTTTATGAGAGCATTGATAATAAGAGAATGACCGCTTCACTCTTTATAGATATAACTAAGGCATTCGATACTGTGGACCATGAATTATTGCTGATTAAGCTTGAAAACGCAGGCTTCAGAGGTTTTATAATAAACTGGTTCGCATCATATCTAAGAAATAGGAAGCAATTGGTAAAAATAGGTGATAATTTTAGTGATTCCCTTGCTATCAACACTGGTGTCCCACGGGGCTCAGTGCTTGGACCAACTTTATTCTTGATCTTTATAAATTCTATATTTGACCAAAATCTAAAGGGTAAACAAATTGGTTTTGCTGACGATGTAGTTGATGTAGTAGCAGTAGTATGCACGTACTCCAGTCGTTTTTTGCTAGATTTGGTTGCAGATATTAACCACGACTTGGAAGTTCTAAGGCAGTGGTTTGGTATGCACAGGTTAGTAATCAGTGACAAAACCAAGCTTATGCTTTTTAACCTTACCTGTCGATTGTGAGAAATTATGTGTCAGCAATGCTACCTGTCCTAATGTGGCTAATGGCTCTCAATCCTTCCTTGCAGATAAAATATGCACAAGAAAATGCTTCGATATTGAAGTAGTATCCATGTTTAAATACTTGGGACTGCTTATCGACAATAAAATGGAATGGAGTTGCCATACTTCCGTCATGAAAAAGTATCTCCTGTATTATACACATATAATGTACCAGCTTAAACCCGTTTGTTCAAGAAACCTCTTGGTTACTGTGTACTATGCCTTAGTGCAGTCAAAATTGCAATATGCGGTGGTTTGTTGGGGAGGTGCGTTTGCTAATAAGCTGCATCCGTTGATTGTTGCCCAAAAGCTAATTTTAAGGATTATCTGGAAAATGAAGAGACGTGATCATAGCTTTCCGTTGTTCAGGAACTCGAAGATTCTTCCGTTAAAGCATCTTTACTTTTATAAAGTTTTAAAGAAATGTTTTTATAAGAAGTGGTTATCTCATAAATTTTTTTTCAACCGCTTATTCTCTACTACAGAACACTTCTATACTTTGTTTTAATTTATGCATACCTAAGCACCATCTATTTCTTATAGTCCACTATTACGTGTATTAATAATAAAATTGTTAGATATTGTATTTGTATTATATCTTCTACTAGCTGGATGTACCCGCTTTGCTGGGTCCTTTAATAAATGCATACATGTGAACATGAAGTAGGGATGCTAAAAACCATCCTATATAATACCGCTACTCACGACAAATCGATTGCTATATATATTGAGGTGGGGCGGGTTTCCAATATGCGCACTAAGCAAACATTTTTTTTCATTTTTTTATAGCTTAATATGGGCTAAAAAACATAAATATAATATTTTTTTTGAGGAAATGAATTTTTTTTTAATTTTTTTATTCATTTTTTACTTTTTTTTATATTAAATTTTAATTTTTTTTTTTTAATGAAACCATGTTTATGTGATTTATGCACAAAGATTTGAAAACCTTTTTCCCGAAATCTCAATACACATGCACAACTGCTCCGCTAAGGGTATGTCAACAACTATCAGGCAGGCGCCTTTAAGAAAGTCTGGTGTATTTAAAGTATGGGGTGCGTGGCTCGCTTCGCTCGCTAACAGGATTTTAACCCTTTTTTTCGCAGGGTTTAGACGCTCACGCGACTTCGTCACTCCGCTAAGGGTATGCCAACAACTGTCAGGCATGCGCCTGGAGCTAGAGTTTATATATGTATATATATATTTAGCAGTATAATATATTCAGTAAAAAAAAAATTTTAAAAAGACAAAATTGTTTTAACTTTTTGACATATGGCAATACCTACCTATAATATTTTCCAAAATTCACCCCCCCCCCCCCCACACATCCCCCTCCACTGCAACACAAACGTTATGCAAAGTGAACGTGTCCATTTGTGCAGTTTGTTTACATGCACTTTTCAGTGAAAATTTAAAACATTAAAAATAAAAAAAAATAGGAAAAAAAGTTTCCGCAGAAAAATTCTTCTACAGTACACCTTAGAATAACTCAATTTAAATAAAAAAAATAAAAAAAATTAATTTGCTCAGTGCGCATATTGGAAACCTCAGCCCAACCATGCATAGGTATAAACAAAGTTTCATTGCGATCGGTTGAGTTTCTAAAAAAACGGACAACAGCGCCGCCTATCGGGTCCAAAACTATCCTACCTTTCTAGCTGCATACAAACATGCACACATACAAAGTTTCATTGAGATCGGTTGTGTTTCTCACAAAAATCGACAACAGCGCCACCTATCGGGTCCAAAACTATCCTATCTTTCTAGCTGCATACAAACATGCACACATACAAAGTTTCATTGAAATCGGTTGAGTTTCTCAAAAAAATTGACAACAGCGCCACCTATCGGGTCCAAAACTATCCTATCTTTCTAGCTGCATACAAACATGCACACATACAAAGTTTCATTGAGATCGGTTGAGTTTCTCAGAAAATCGACAACAGCGCCACCTATCGGGTCCAAAACTATCCTATCTTTCTAGCTGCATACAAACATGCACACATACAAAGTTTCATTGCGATCGGTTGAGTTTCTAAGAAAACGGACAACAGCACCGCCTATCGGGTCCAAAACTATCCTACCTTTCTAGCTGCATACAAACATGCACACATACAAAATTTCATTGAGATCAGTTGAGTTTCTCAAAAAAGTTGACAACAGCGCCATCTATCGGGTCCAAAACTATCCTATCTTTCTAGCTGCATACAAACATGCACACATACAAAGTTTCATTGAGATCGGTTGTGTTTAAAAAAAATCGACAACAGCGCCACCTGTCGGGTCCAAAACTATGATATCTTTCTAGTTGCATACAAACATGCACACATACAAAGTTTCATTGAGATCGGTTGTGTTTCTCAAAAAAATCGACAACAGCGCCACCTATCGGGTCCAAAACTATCCTATCTTTCTAGCTGCATACAAACATGCACACATACAAAGTTTCATTGAGATCGGTTGTGTTTAAAAAAAATCGACAACAGCGCCACCTGTCGGGTCCAAAACTATGATATCTTTCTAGTTGCATACAAACATGCACACATACAAAGTCTCATTGAGATCGGTTGAGTTTCTCAAAAAAATCGACAACAGCGCCACCTATGGGGTCCAAAACTATGATATCTTTCTAGCTGCATACAAACATGCACACGTACAAAGTTTCATTGAGATCGGTTGAGTTTCTCAAAAAAATCGACAACAGCGCCACCTATCGGGTCCAAAACTATCCTATCTTTCTAGCTGCATACAAACATGCACACATACAAAGTTTCATTGAAATCGGTTGAGTTTCCAAAAAAATCTACAACAGCGCCACCTATCGGGTCCAAAACTATCCTATCTTTCTAGCTGCATATAACCATGCACACATACAAAGTTTCATTGAAATCGGTTGAGTTTCCAAAAAAATCTACAACAGCGCCACCTATCGGGTCCAAAACTATCTTATCTTTCTAGCTGCATACAAACATGCACACATACAAAGTTTCATTGAGATCGGTTGAGTTTCTCAAAAAAATCGACAACAGCGCCACCTATCGGGTCCAAAACTATCCTTTCTTTCTGGTTGCATACAAACATGCACACACACAAAGTTTCATTGAGATCGGTTGAGTTTCTCAAAAAAATCGACAACAGCGCCACCTATCGGGTCCAAAACTATGATATCTTTCTAGCTGCATACAAACATGCACACATACAAAGTTTCATTGAGATCGGTTGAGTTTCTCAAAAAAATCGACAACAGCGCCACCTATCGGGTCCAAAACTATGATATCTTTCTAGCTGCATGCAAACATGCACACATACAAAGTTTCATTGAGATCGGTTGAGTTTCTCAAAAAAATCGACAACAGCGCCACCTATCGGGTCCAAAATTATCCTATCTTTCTAGCTGCATACAAACATGCACACATACAAAGTTTCATTGAAATCGGTTGAGTTTCTCAAAAAAATTGACAACAGCGCCACCTATCGGGTCCAAAACTATCCTATCTTTCTAGCTGCATACAAACATGCACACATACAAAGTTTCATTGAGATCGGTTGAGTTTCTCAGAAAATCGACAACAGCGCCACCTATCTGGTTCGGTTTCTCGGTGACGATGACGCGGTGTCGTTTTAAAGGTAACGCGAATTCATTAATTATTTCTTCCCATCTTAAAGTGCCCAACGCTAAAGAAGTAATAACTTCAAAAAACTAAAAAAATATTAACCAGACACTCACACTATACCTACACAATAGCTAGTAGTCTAGTACAAAGAAAGAAGAGAGAAGAAAAAAAAAAAAATTGATAAACGTGTCCGCACAGCGATGCCAACCTATGCTTTTTCATGCCTTTTAGGCATTATTTCATTAGCTAAGGCTTTAAGGCTTTTTTATTTCCAAAAAGGCATCTTTTTTTTATTTCAAATATAGGTATGTATATATTTTTTTGATTCAACGTATACTGACTTTTTATTTTTTTAAATATTCTTAAAAAATCTTGGCAAAAAGAATACCTCGGTGCTCGGTCTTAAAGAATGTGTTTCCAAACGAAAAAAAAGTTTTTGTTATTTTTTTTATATTTGTGTTTAATTTTTGATTTATTGTTCCAATTTACATAAAAAAATATTTTATGCACTGTTTTATTGAAAAAGGCATCTTTTTTTTCAAGTTAGGCTTTTTTTCGTCAAAATTGGTTGGCAACGCTGTCCGCACTCCACTGGTAGGCTGTTGATTGCAATGACCTACGCATATCTGTGAAATATGTAAGTCTTAAATAATTACATTTTTGCTTATAACTTCTGTTATACAATTCAGAGAATAATGATTGATACATCAATCTCTTCACCGGGAAGTGTACTAACCGAAGAATAAATTCATATTCAAATTTGTTTGGCCATTTCGTAGTAATATATGTTTAAACCATAAAAAATGGTCTTTATTTTAGTTAAAAACTCATATAAAATGGGTTTGAAGGACCAATAACGGACTTTAGGATACTAAAAACCATCCTATGTAATACCGCTACTCACAACAAATCGATTAATATTTATATATTGTTGAGGTTTCGTTACGAACCTACTCCCTCTTCGCGGACAAACAGAAAAATGTGTTCTCGTTTATAGAGGTAGAGAAGATTATATAAAAATCAATCGTTGTGTGTTAGTCGGGTAAAGGCTCGAGAACTGCTAAACCGATTTGAATGATTTTTGTTTCATTTTGTTCGTCTTGATTCAGGGATGGTTTAGGAAAAAAGAAAAGTCGGAAAATTCTCAACAGGTGGCGTTGCAGGCACACATTTCGATTTTCATGGGGAAAAGCACTTTGAAAAAAAAAAATAAACTGGATATAAATCGAGTAGTGAAATTTTTAAATTTTAAAAGCAATTGTTGTTGTCAAATATTTTAATTATTTTCTAAGCAAATTGTTGTTGTCAACAATTTTGAATTATTCATCTTAAATATACCTAATAAGTAGTTTACTATGTTACATTAAGTGACTTTTTGAAATGGAGTAGATACGTTGATTTGTTTGATGGTGTTGCAATCCATCATTTTTGTCAAGCATTTTCAGGGTCCTTGCATTAGGATGTGTGAGTAAGTTGAAATGTATGTGTGATTGAGATGACGAAAACAATGATGACATGCAACAGGAGTAGTTGAGCGTTTTGAGTGTTCACGTACATGATACTCTGCTCATTCGTGTGTAGGGTTATGGGGAGGGCAGCTCGAAGGTACCATAACACCTTCGGTACTGGTGTGGATACAGAAGGGAGGCTTACCAACGAAGTTGATAGGTTTGGTTAGTTTTCTTCTTAGCTATTAAAGTAGCAAATATTTCTTTTAGAGTTAATCCTTTCCCTATTTTCTTCATATCCCTTTAATGCCAACAAATTTTAAAATTTTCGCATTAAAATTCAGGCATGTAAAAGTACGGTAGTCCGCAAGCCAAGCAGAAGATCCCACTCCACCGACGAGCTAAGCACAGGCTTAAACAAGCATGCCTGCCTTGCTTTGTTGACCCTACAACCCTTTCACCGAAGTCAAAATTGAGATTCCTGTGTCTCTAAATGTAGAAGGAAATAGATATGTGCGTTAGTTAGATTTGAATGATTTTTGTATTGTTTTGTTCGTCTTGAATCAGAGATGGTTTATAAAAAATCATAAAATTCTCAACAGGTGGTGCTGTAAGCACACGTTTCGTTTTTAACTTAAATTCAATTAACTTCAAAAATATAATAATACAATAACAATAATTTATAAATATAATTCCTTCGGTGTGAAACTCGATGACTTTATATCTCAATAACTGATGGGCCAATTTTCATGAAACTTTTTGGTTTTGTTCGTATTGACGTATTTAAGGTTTAGCAAGACTTAAAAGATAACATTCTTTTAGACTCAATAGGTAATGTTTTCGATCTCCAAAGCCACTCAGGCGATTTCCATGTAAATTTGTTGTTGCGTATGGTTAGTTCCAGTTTGAAGGATAGGATACTTTTGGACCCGATAGGTGGCACGTCAATCATTGCGGTTTGATTGACACACATCGGTATTGATATACTTCAGTTATTTCTATTGGCCCTTAGCAATAAAACATTTTAGACGCGACTTTTGACAACAAATTGACTTTTAGTCTAAATTAGAAGAAATAAAGAATTAAATTTGACTTTAAGCTGAGAATTGGAGTCACCGCCAGTGATGCAAAGCCGGATCTAAGTTTTCATGTCTGAACTCTGAAGCCTTAAAAAATTATGCCTTTTTGGTAAAAAAGATAAAAATTGCATATCTTACAAAGGAACTGCAACTAACCTACAAGATGATTCAAGAAATTGTTATCAGAATTTTGGTCGATTGATAGGCAATTCTATCTTTTTTTATCTCTATAATCCAAGGTTTTGATTTGGTGAGTAAGTCAAGTAGGTAGGTTGTTGGAAAATAAGCACGGCGCACAGTTGGTAATTAAAATGTTTAATGCGACTTTGATTAAAGAATGTACCAGATTTACCAAATTCAAAATGTATTTGTGTGAATTGATTCTAAAACAGTTCACAAAAAATTATGCCTATTTTCTAAAAACTATTCCTCAAGTATCAAAGTCAACATCACTGACTAAGTCAAATATAAAGTTTCATTTGTCACAAACGTTTTTTTCGAATTTCCTCTTGCTTTATCTGTTAAATCATAACATTTTTTTTTATTTAGTTCACATCATCAACAACTTGAAGTTCGCCTCAAGTGAAACAACAAAATTCAGTCACAATAGCTAGCAGAAGTTGATTTTTGTTAATTTAGAGCAAAAGTGGACTTAAGGACCGAACTTTGTTATTTTTCTTTTCTTTTTAAGTGTCATACCTAGAGTACTTAATATAACTTTTGAATAAGGAATTTGAATTGACCGAATTGCATAAAGAGGCATGTGCAATGTGCATGCTCGGAATTATTATTTTCATTACATTAACGAATTGGGGCGGAACTAAGTTCGCCGGGCCAGCTAGTTTGAAATAAAGAATTGAATTGAATTAAAATTTTTACTAATACGGCTGCAGGTGTATATGTATTTTATTAGGTATAGTAGTAACTCAGGAAAATATTTTTGCTTGTTTAAAGAATACTGTATTGTCTTATGGAAACCCATATTAAATTCCATATCGAATCTAAACCTATCTAAATAAAACCTTGATTATTTAATTTCTTTTTTGTCTATTTTGTTCATTCCATCGCTCTTTCTTACCCTTCTTAGGTTAGGTTAGGTTAGGTTGAGTGGGGTTGTGAGTTCATCACAAAAAGACCAGGCACCATAGTGGGCCCATCGCCATCCCCAGGGAACCGTTACGGTTAAAAACCTAAACCAAATCGCCCAAACAATCAATTTCCCTGCAGAATATAATAATGGTCCCAATATTGTTTGAGGAACCAACCTCCTCTAAGTGATTAAAGAAGTACCTGCCAAGGTGCTTCCTTCTACTCCGAGCGATTGCTTGACACTCACATAAAATGTGGTAGATGTCTTCCGTGACTTGTAGGTCCTCACAATACCTGCATATGTCCGAGTTAGCTAGTCCTAGTCTCATGGCATGCTTCCTTAGAAGGCAATGTCCAGAGAGTATTCCTACTGTTAACCTAAGTTTGGTTCTACTGAAGTTGAGTAATTCTTCAGATTTTTTCCGGTTTAAAGTGGGCCACAGTGCCTTTGAGACCCTGTGACCATCTAGCTGTGACCATCTTGTGGCTGCTAAATGGGAAGTTTTTTCAAAAGCAACCCTTCTAGCCACGGCCATTGGTGGTCTTATGTCCTCAATCATGGTGTTAGGTGGGAGCTCTGCTCCTTCCTTGGCCAGAGCGTCGGCCTTTTCATTACCTTCAATATTACGATGCCCAGGTACCCAACATAATCTGACACGGTTCTGCGAACATAATGCCTTGAGCATTGTGCGGCAATTCCTTACTAGTTCAGATTTAGCGGTATGTGACTCTAGCGCTTTAAGCGCAGCCTGACTATCAATATAGATGGCGATATTCTTATTGGTTATCGATCTCATCTCAAGTACCTCCGCAGCTTTGAGTACTGCTAGAATCTCCGCCTGGAACACACTGCATGTGTCCGGAAGTCTCAGGGCCAGATGTAAGTCCAGTTCATTGGAGAATACACCAGACCCTGTGCCCTCACTGGTTTTGGAGCCGTCAGTATATATCGAGGTCTCATTTACCCTCGACACCAAGTTCCTATACCAATCCTCTCTGTCAGGGTACAACACATCATACGGTGTGTCAAAATCTAGTGTACCAAGACCTTCATCCGACTTTTCCGGTATTTCGGAGAATGATTCCTTCAAAATACTGCTATGTCCTATCCTACTGTTCTTAAAGAGCCCAATATTAGTGAGCCGTAGCGCACTATTTCCTGCAATTGATTTTATTTGTCGGTCCAGTGGCAAAAGATTCATAAACGCCTCCAGTGCAGCCGTTGGTGTGGTACGTAAAGCACCCGTAACGGCAATGCAGGCTGTTCTTTGTACCCTGGTCAACATATCCCGTACATACTTCTTGTTTGTGGCTTTCCACCAGACAAGAGCCCAGTAGGTATTGGGACGGTTGAGACTGGGAATTCTGTGCTAGAGCGAGAGGGAAGATATTAGAGCGAGAGGTAAGATATGGCCTTGGAGTGAGTGTGGTTGCTTTGGCTGAAGTATGTTATCTAGATTGTTGTGTGTTTGAGGTGCCGGCCGGCCGCCGCTGGTGGTTGATAGTTTTTGTTATTGTTATCAGTTTTATGTGTTTTGAGAGTGAATTGCTTTGAGATGAGGTAATTATTGGTATTCGTGTTATGTTTTGATGTTGGAGTTATGGGGGGCGGTTGTTATGTTGTGAGTTGATCTTTGTATGGTTGGTGCCGCGACGGTTGTCGTAGTTGTGAGTTGTGCGGTATGTTATTGTTAGCAGTAGGTGGTGGTGTTGTTGTTGTTTGTGGCAGTGGATGGGTTAGCAGGTGTCGTTGCCGTATGGTCGTTGTGTATGTTAATTAGATGTGGTTTTGATATGGTTTATTTGATCGAAGGGAAATGGTCTTTTTATCATATTTAATGTATAAGTAGGAATATTAAGATGGGATTGTTATAATTGGTAATCTTATTCATTGTATAAAAGAAGATAAGTAAATGAGGAGAGGTCATACATTAATAGTAATGTTGTATGAGAATAGAACACGGGAAGTTCATGTGAAAATATCAGGCGATAGTTCAGTTCATCGATCAAAGAGACATTTTAAGGAGCACTTAGTAAGGTTCAGATTGACAACGAAACCAATAAGAAGGGGTCTTCAGATATTATTGAATATACTTGCAAAAGCGAAATGTTTTGGTGCGAATCATAGAGAGAAGGTGATAATCTATGTAGTTGTGAAGTAGGATGGACGGAGATAAATATCTCATACATACAATTTCATAGAACGACTTGTGAGCTTTTTGGGTGTATCACAATGAACCAATCTGTATATTATAGTCGTAGAATGCTGACACGACAATCAAAGAAGCAATAACGAATCAACCCATAATGTAGTAAAGAACATAATTAAGTTTATCTTACTGACCATATTGTTATGGATGTGTATATCAATCGGTATAATAAACGAATTTGTATCATGATGAACCAATCTGTATATTATAGTCGTAGAATGCTGACACGACATTCAAAGAAGCAATAACGAATCAACCCACCTACAAAGTTGATGCGATAAGTGCTTCACTGATGATATAACAAAATGTTATCAAAACCAAAACACATAAATCCCAACGAACGATCTGCAAAAGATGCTGCGACAAACAACTCCGAGATCGTATGAACAGCGCAAGAAGGAACAATAACAAACGCCTCGAATTGTTATTGTTAGACGTCCTGGGTATAGTATGTATCGACGATTGATATCACACATGCATGGCTCATCCCCAAAAGTTAACCTTGGTGTTACTTTTATCTTACTGACCACACTGTTTGAAAAAAAAAAAAAAATTGTGATATTTTCATGTATAAAAGGCGAGTGTTGAAGGCACTACGTAACAGTTTGCTTTCAAATTAAACGTAGCAAAGAACATGGATTTCCTGAACCAACTGGGTAAAGTAAAGCCCCTAGAGGGTCTAAAAACGGTCGAATTGGGAAAACGGAACCGTATCTTAAAGGCTATGCGGTGCCAGACCAAGTATGGACCAAGGGTCCTGGTAGAGCTGGAGGCGAAAAAGGTATTTTTGCCTCTGCGATTCAACGCAATGGAGGAGGATACCATTACACAACTCCCCTTATACGAGATGGAAGTCATCAAGGCGATTGGAAACTCCTTTGAGCTGAAGTTCCATCCTGTTGCAGAGGAAGACGATGAGGTGCAAGTTCTTTACTCACAACCATTTTTATAAAATAAAAAAAAATAAATTAAAAAGTGAAACAAAGAAATTAACTGTTCTTTTTCTTTTTTATTGGTTTATTTGACTTTTAAGTGCTTTGAGGTGGTTAAAGATTACCCAACCTTTGTGAAAAGATTCAATTTGCGTGGTCGTAAAATTGAATTCCGGATTAGGGATGTAGCAGACAACGTTGAACCATCTAGCTGGATTCAGAATGCAGTGAAAGGGATATTTAGAAAAGTGACTGACGATTTGGATCCTTCTGATATGGTGGGTATAACATTTACAGGGAAGAATTTCGATCACTATGGTCCTGGTTGGATTAGCTATAGAAAGCCATCCGATTTAAAGTGGAGCGAGGTATGGGATTTAATCACTAAAATTTTCCAAAGCAATTCCGAGGGCTTAAGCACGGATACTTTCCGTATAAATCTTACATCGATAAGACCTGTTAAAGGACAAGGAAATGTTCGAAATAAGAAATACAATTCTTTCGATGAAGAATGCAAAAAGCGGAGGGGAATCATTGCAATAAGAAACAAAGACAACCTATGTTTACCTCGTGCTTTAGTTGTTGCAATTGCCTTTATTGCTAAAGACTCAGAATTTGTAAAAATTCGGCGCAATATTGGTAAATCTCAAGATCTTCGAACGGCTGATCTAATAACTTTGACCGGTGTTAGTACCTTCCGAAGGTTGTGGTATTGTAGAGCTTTGCACTTTTCAAAGTTATTTGAAGAATTATAAGATCACAGTCTACGAATATGAGCAAAAAGGACGAAGTATTATATTCGAAGACGATACATATAACAGTGATAAGAGAATAAATTTACTGTATTACAAAGGTCACTTCAATGTTATAACATCCTTGACAGCGGCATTTTGTTGTGGTTATTTTTGCGAAATTTGTAGTGTACCATTCAATAATAAAACCGATCATAGATGTGTAAAGTCATGCCCTCAATGTCAGCAATCACCTATATGTCCTCAAAATCTATCCGAAATTGTATGCAAAGATTGCAATAGAAGTTTTAGAGGACAGGAATGTTTTGATAACCATAAGGCTTCGGGGTCAACAGGAAAACGAGCAATTTGTGAAACAGTTAAAAAATGTGTTGAATGTCTGAAAACATATAAAAGAGATAGAGAGCATACTTGCAATGAATACTATTGTAAAAATTGTGATAAACACGTTTCCCAAGAACACTTGTGTTATATTCGATGCGACACTAGAAGACCAAAATTAGACAATGTTCTCTATGTGTTTTATGATTTGGAGAGTCGTCAAGAAACGATTATTGATGAAAAAGTGATAAAAGACTATGTTGTTCCAGTAAAACTTCATGAACCGAATTTATGTGTTTTCCAGCAAAGATGTGACCTTTGTTTGGGTGAGAATAATCTACACTTCTGTCAGAAATGTAAATTCAGACTTAATATAAAAAAGGGTCAGAATGTTATATCCGAGTTCTTAGAGCACATTTTGAACGCCCGAAAAAGTTTCGCAAAAGTTATTGTTTTGGCTCATAATGGACAGGCATATGATCACCAATTTATTTTAAACTATATCTTGCAAAATACAAAATTTCAACCCGAATTGATTATGAGAGGAACTAAAATAATACTCATGGGATTGGGGAATGTGAAATTCATAGACTCATTGAACTATTTTCCCATGGCACTATCAGTTCTTCCAAAAGCTTTCGATTTACCGCAAGAGTTAAAAAAGGGGTATTTTCCGCATTTCTTTAATACCATCGAAAATGAAAACTATATTGGTCCATTGCCGCCTGCAGAATATTACAATCCGGATGCCATGAAGATAAATGATCGGGATGTATTCTTTAAATGGTATGAAGAAAATAAACAAAGTGAATTTAATATGCAGCGTGACCTTGTTGCATACTGTGAAAGCGATGTACAGATCTTATCTGAAGCATGTATAAAATTCAGAAATATTTTCCTTGAGCAGTGTAATGTGGAACCGTTTTTGGAAGCTGTGACTATAGCATCAGCATGCAACTTGGTGTACCGTCGTAATTTTCTTAAACCAAGCACTATAGGCTTAATACCTAGAAATGGATATAGACAAACTGATAATCAGTCGATCCAGGCAATTCAATGGCTTATTTTGGAAGAAAGGAGACGGAATTGTTACATTCAACATGCAGCTAAGCAGCGAGAAGCGGTAGTATGTGGTGTGAAAGTAGACGGTTTTTGCAAGGAAACCAAAGAGGTGTTTGAGTTCCACGGTTGTTATTATCATGGCCACTCATGTTTGAAAACGATTCGCGACATGCCTTTAAGCAAAGATCCGTGCGACACGTTAAATCTACGCTATGAACAAACCATGGCTAAATCTACACGACTAAGGCAGTTCGGGTACGAGGTAATTGAAATGTGGGCTTGTGAATTCGAGAAACAGTTGAGTACTGATGATGTCAAATATTTAAAAACACATCCTTTAATGCAACAAAGTCCATTAAATCCTCGCGACGCATTTTACGGGGGCCGTACGGGGAACACATATAATTATTATAAATGTAAGGAAGGTGAAAAAATCAAGTACATAGATGTATGTTCCCTATACCCATGGGTTTGCAAATACGGGAAATATCCAGTGGATCACCCTAAAGTTCACACCACCGATTGTTCTCAAATCGACTTAAAAAACACGAATGGGGTTATAAAATGTAAAATAATACCTCCAGAGCAATTGTTACATCCGGTATTGCCTATTAAACAAAATAATAAGCTTATGTTTACATTGTGTAGAACATGCAGCAAACAAATGTCTCAAGACGAACGCTGCGCTCATACTGATGATGAAAGAGCTATACACGGAACCTGGATTATTGATGAGGTCTTAAAAGCAATGGAGAAAGGGTATAAGATAGTAGATATTTTCGAAATATGGGAATATTCTATGGTTCAATATAATAAAATGGAAAAATCAGATGGCCTTTTCAGTCAAATGATGAATAGGTTCATTAAAATGAAACAGGAAGCATCAGGGTGGCCAGATAAATGTGCTACAATGGAAGAGAAAAAGAAATATGTAGCTGACTTTTTGGGTAATGAAGATGTTAAACTCGATTTTGCAAAAATTTGTGATAACCCTGGGAAGAGATCTTTTGCTAAGCTCATACTTAATTCATTTTGGGGTAAATTTGGACAAAGAGAAAATCAACAGAAAACATGTATAATTAATAGTCCATCAGAATTATTCCAAATGCTTACAAATCCAACTATTGAAGTCTGTCACATTCTACCTATAAATGAGGAAAATGTTATAGTAAGTTGGTTGTATAAAGAAGAAGAAGCGGAGACCTTATCAACTGTTAATGTGTGTATTGCAGCTTATACTACCGCACAAGCTCGTCTGAAATTGTATAGTTACCTGGAAATATTAGGAGGTAGAGTTTTGTACTACGACACCGATTCCGTAATCTATGTAAGTCGTGAAGGAGAACCTGATCCACAGACTGGTGACTTTATAGGGGATATGACTGACGAATTACAATGCTATGGGTATGGAAGTTATATTACCGAATTCGTAAGTGGAGGCCCCAAAAATTATTCCTACAAAGTCTTTAGTACAAAAGATGGCACTGAAAAAATAGTGTGTAAAGTAAAAGGAATCAATTTGAATTATTCAGCATCGAAGAAAGTAAATTTTGAGACAATCAAAGAAGCTGTACTTAATGCCGCGAATGCCGATGATATCCAAATTTTATCAAATAATATTCGCCGGACACGAGAGCACGAGGTCATAACAATTGCTGAAACAAAAACATACAAACCCAGGTTAGAAAAACGTAGATTTCTCGAAGACAATAGTTCCCTTCCATATGGTTATAAAAGACATAAATAAATAAAGAAAAAGAAGAATTTGTTTTTATTTAATTTCCAGATAAGAATTTGTCCAATAGGTATACATTTTGTAGGGCACAGCATTTGCTATGGAGCGAACATTTTATTTCACAAGGATAGAGTCGCTTCAATTCGTTGAAATTAGGACAGCCAGCTTCTTCGATATTCATCACTTCAACATTGTCATCACAAAGTAACTCCTTCATCCATTGAACTTTTTCAACTCCTTTGACGTACAAAATTGTATTTTTTATTTTCATGCGAAGGTATTTCCGAACTTTCTTAAATTCAGTGAAACCTCCATCCCACACTAGGCCATGATGATTTTGGTAAAGCCATTGAACTTGTCTTCTTAATGCAGATGATAATTGGTCAGAGTTGAATGGTGGTTTGATGATGAAATGATGATGATGGCCATTGTGTAGTATTGCTATTTCTTTAGCGATAAACTTATTATTAGGTCCTTTGAAACCTTGTACGTCAATTATAAAATACATGGTTTATGCACGCGTGTCTTTTCCCAACAAGAGCTAACTTTGAACTAAGAAATTAGATTTCTCGCGAAACTATTTGACTGAGTGGATTATAATTTACGACGCGATCGTGTAACATTAAACAGTAGGCTGACGTATTTGCTGGGATTGGTTTTGTTCCTGTTGTTTTGAATTCAATGCGAATATCAACTGGACCATTTTTGATTATTTCACTCTGATGTCTGCAATCTATAACGAAAATTGTCGCTTGAGATTTAAATGTATCTCTTGATAAGAGTGGTTCAGCAACTAGTCGGTTGTAGTAGGTTTTTTGAAAGTCGCAGTACATATTGTATAGTAAACTGTAATTATTTTTATCAAAGGATAAATTTAAATCTTCACAAGGGTAAGCATCAGAATTTAAATATGCCTTCACGTTTGTAATATCACAATGATCGAAATAAGTTGGATTTCCTTTTAGTAGATTACGTTTGTTATAGTGTTGGGGACTATCGAATAAAAACTATCGACTTATTCGATAGTTGCTCAAAATTCGTTCATTCGATAGTAGTTGAAAATTCGTTCATTCGATAGTAGTTGAAAAAATCATTCACTCTGCTATCGAATGAAAATAGTAATGAACGAAAAGTTATTCAACTACTACTTTTTTTTCACTCGATAGCAGGTTTGAACGAATCCATTCGTTCATTCAGCTTTTCGTTCATCTGCTATTTTCATTCGATAGTAGGTTTGAGTGAATGATTTCATTTCTTCAACTTTTCGTTCAATTACTATTTTCTTCTTCTTTCGTCGATAATGGGGTGTGCTTGCTTGCTTGAACGATTTACTTTTTCCGGTCGATATGGACTATGAAGCTTTTTGTAGGTAACAGTAACAAAGTTTTGTGTGCTTTTACTTTAAACGCGATTTTTCATGATTGGATGAGTTATAAACTGGTTGATGAATTACGTTCAAATTTTACTTGGATTTAGTGGATGTCTGATTTTTTTATTTTGATTTTTCTATTGCCATTTGTGATGCTTCTCAAAATAAATAAAATATAATAAACAAATTTGGATATTGTACCGACACGATTCGAAATTCACATAACATGTAAGTTCAAAATCCAACGAAATTCATCAAGGGTGTGTGCGTTTTACTTTCTATTTTCTAGATACTAAGTTAAAAGGCTTAATTTGTAGGAATTTCATTATTAAAACAAATACTTCCTTACACGTTTTCTTTTTAAATTTGTTACTTACGGTAAGTACTAATTTAGTGTACATATCTATTATTGTTCACGCAGAGCTGGGACAATGTAAAGAAATTTAAAAATTTTATTTTGCGTGGGTAGATATTTGTATTTGGTTTAGTAGGTAATTAAATGAATGGAATCTGTATGTATGTTGTTTTTTGTGGTGGTTATAATTAATGTTCTTAGAAAACAAAACAAAACAAAACAAAACAAAACAAACCAAAGCAAAAAAAAAAAAAAAAAACAAAACAAAGTGAAACAAAACGTAACAATAGAATTTGACTTCCGCAACAATGTTGATTCCACTTCAGTAACAAACAATGAAAATGTTATCCTCCATGCACCAAAAAATGTATA
This sequence comes from Cheilosia vernalis, assembly GCA_949126925.1. Classification (NCBI taxonomy): domain Eukaryota; kingdom Metazoa; phylum Arthropoda; class Insecta; order Diptera; family Syrphidae; genus Cheilosia; species Cheilosia vernalis. The sequence goes on from OX421359.1 coordinate 43,510,186, forward strand.
CCTAACTTAAAAAAATATTTTGTTAACTTAGTGTAACGTAGTGTATTTTTGCGCCTTTTTTATTTATGAATAAATTTGGTTTTTAATTGAACCATAAGCACGTACGGAAATATAAATGATATTGGGGATTATGCTTTTGTAGGGATCCATATGTTTAAGAAGCAGAATTATAGCGAGGTGTTTGGCATCGTTTTCAAATGCTGTTGTAAATGCTGGTTCAATCAAGTCACGCTGATTCTGATGTTGACTTGTCGATCAATACAAACAAAATAATTACAAATTCAAATACAAATACCTACCTACCAATTATGATATTAACATTTCCCACCTTTGCCTTCATCTTCATATGCGTCATATCGCTTATATACCTATACATTTTATTAGAAAACACATCCAAGAAAATGCGTCCGAGCCTGAAACGATCCCACGTGTGGGAATTTTTCAAGAAAACTGGAGACTTTGTGTTCTGCAATATATGCAAGAAGCAATTCAAATATTCGGGCAATACTTCAAATTTAAATGACCATTTGCGCCGTAGGCATCCAAGTTATCTGCATGATGGAGTCTCAAGGTCTCATAGTGAATCTCGTTCAGATGTGGGGTCTTCTTTTTTAGCTCAACGTAATATACAAATGGAAAGTGAAACTAATAATGTTGAAGTGCCTGTGGGTTCTCTGCAATTAGTTGAGCTTGGAGCTGCACAAGGTGCAGTGCCAAAAAGAAAACCTTTACAGACCAAACTGGTGATAGCAGATAAACGCTCAGAGCTATCGGAATTTGAAAGAAATGACATTGACGATTCAATAATAAAAATGATAACGAAAGATCTTCAACCTCTTGCTATTGTTGAAAACGAAGGATTTTTGGAATATTCTAAAAAGCTTCAGCCGTTATACAAAGTTCCAAACAGAAAACTGCTATCAAATACAATGCTGCCGGGTAAATACGGGGACGTTTTGAATAAGCTAAAAATCCTAATTCAAAATGTCGCTCATGTTGCTGTAACGACTGACATGTGGACTTCTGATAGCAACAGAGCATTTTTAACCGTTACAAGCCATTTTATTATTGACAACAAAATACATTCAGCAGTTTTGACCACAAAGGAAGTTCCTGAAAAGCATACAGCTGAAAATATTGCAAGTGTCTTAACAAAAATTTTTGAAGAATGGTCGATTTTAAGTAAAGTTGTTACAATAGTTAGTGACAATGGATCAAACATCAAAAAAGCTATAAGCGATAATCTGAAAAAACATCACCATCCATGTGTTGCCCATACCCTGAACTTGTGTGTCGTCGATGCAATTAAAATAAATCATGAGATTGCAAAATTGCTCTTTAAATGCAGGACAATTGTATCGCACTTTAGTCATAGCACATTGGCAACAGAAAAGCTTAAGAGTATGCAGAGACAAATGGGCAAACAGGAGTTGAAGCTTAAGCAGGATGTACCGACGAGATGGAATTCTTCGCTTATAATGTTAGAGCGCATTCTTCTGGTGAAGGAACCACTGTCTGCTATAATCACGTCTTTGGCAACCGCCCCTACCTTTTTAAATGCGTTAGAGTGGGAGCTAATACCGGATTGCATAGCAATTCTTAAACCAATCGAGTCTATGACAATCGAGTTATCCGCCGAAAAATATCCAACCATGTCCCTTGTAATTCCATTGGTAAGAGGTCTCCAGTTTACGATTAAAAATCAACAACTATCATCGTCTGGAGATTTGTTAAAAAATTCCTTACTGGATGTGATACAAAGGCGACTTGGGCAATTGGAAACCGATAAAACGTGCGCAAAGGCAACATTTCTGGACCCGAGGTTTAAGAAGATTGCTTTCGGAAATGAGACAAATGCCACAAATACCCAAAAACTGATCACTGAAGAGGTAACATTTCTTTTAAATAAGAAAAGCAGTTCACCATCACCAGTTGTTGTTTACCCACATGTGGCTTTATACAACATAGAAGACAATTCAGAAGACCTTGATGACCCAGGAGACCCAGTCCAGGAAATAACACCACTTCCAAAAGCAATCTCATTATGGTCAATGCTCGATCAAAAGATTAGTGAGGTAAAAACAACCTACAGTAATGCACCTAGTGTTGTGGCTAATCTTGCAGTGCAGCAGTACTTACGAGCAAATTATGTAAACCGATCGCAAGATCCATTAGCGTTTTGGAAGGAGTACAAAACCATAAGTCCAGAACTCTTTCAGCTCTCACAAAAATATTTATGTATTCCTGCAACATCGGTTCCTTCAGAAAGGGTTTTTTCAAAAGCAGGTCAAATAATAAATGATAGACGAAATCGCTTAAAAGGAGAAAAATTAAACCAGATTATATTTTTGAATAGCAACTATGATTTATAAATGGTTTTATTAACAAATATGTACCATCATACTGTAAATAATAGTTTAACTAAACATAATAATCTTAAAATCAATTGCTATTTAATCCCCAATTTTAATTCTTTTTTTGCTACATAACATATCTGCCTGTATGAAAATAATATCTAATCCGTCAACTGCGATTTACATTTAAATTAAAAAACATTATTCATGCAACCATTTTTTTATTATTAGCCTCGAAAGCTTTTTATTAACCAAATATATAAGTATCAAACGCTAACCCGACACGGTGAATATTATTTTAATTAATAAATCAAATCTATATTATTATTTTGTATTTACTTACTTTAAAATATCTACTATTTTAACTTAAAATATAAATCTTCTTTTCTTTATTAACTTGTCAGGTTTTTAACCAATGCTCTAAAAAAAAATCTTGGTGAATGTGCAAATTAACACTAAATATAAAATCGTTATATTTTTGTAGTAATATCCTTTTTCCTATCCTGGTGCTATTGAAAAACATACTGTGTTTTCTTATTATTAAAATTTTTTTTTTTAAATTTACTTGTTTTAAAGAGATTCGAAAAAAGGTAAGTGGGTTGTATTCATTTTATTTATTTGTTTGAAATTCCAACGAGATCAAAAAAAAGAAGCTAAATCGGCTTAATTTTTTTTTTAACTGAATGAATGAATGAATGAAAAAAATCATTCGATAGTCCAAATCATTCAGTTACTAACTATCGATAGTCGCATTCATTCGATAGTTCCCATCACTAGTTTGTTAGTTTGCAATGCAAGGAGAATGTAGCGTGGCTTCTCCATTTGTGAGGTTGTCTTCACATTCCAAATATGATGATTGGTGCTGGGCAAAGCAGGATATTCATACAGATCCCAGTTACGAAAGGCAATCTTCATAGTTTGACCATTATTAATAGGTTTGTAAAGTTTTAATTTGTAAGAATCAGACAGTGTAATATGAGGAATTTTCCATTGTACTTTAAGTAATTTTATCTTTGCTTTTTCATCATCATCACCAATTAATGAATTATCATCTGTGCGTGATCGTGTTAGAATCAAATCATGGCGTCCATTGGGTATTATTCTCTTATAGTCTTCAGCAAAACCCAGTAATTTATTTAGAGGTATACAAAAATTAAAGTAGAAACTATCCAGATTAATTGAAGAGTTGGGCGACCAAGATGCATTCAATAGCATATCGCTTTCGTTTTTGTTTAAAGAAATGTAGTTTTTAATAGTTGATGTTATGCCGACACTACGATTGCTATCAATTTCCACGCCATTTAATTCATAACGTATTTCGTCAAATAAGAAAGCTATTCCGTTGCTTACAAGTTTTGTTTTCGTAACTGCCGATCCATCAGATTTCGATACAGTACCTTCAATATAAATGTAACTTTCTGAAGGCAAAATATTAAGATTTTGATGTTGGACACAAATTTGTATAATGTCATTTTTCTCAAAGTTATTCAGATATGGTGAATAGGTGTGATAATCCAGTTTTGAGATACTCTCCTCAAATTTTGGTTCTTCGAAAATATTCAGCATGTTGTTAGGATTGATTTAATGTTTTAATTTATATCCCAGTGATAATAGAAATTGTTGATTTTCTATAGTAAGTTTTGATGTTCTCTTATCAGAAGATGATAGTATATTGCTAGAGTTAGTAGTGTTACCTGCTCTTTTATAACTTGAGGGGTAATTATATACTATCATTATTGTGGTTTCAAATGCAAGCGAATTGTTATGATTTCGTTTCGAAAGTTTATACGATTTCCGTCCTGATCCAAGAGATTCAATGTTATAGAACTTATCCTCTTAGCGTTCACTGGCAAATAGATGACATTGTGTGGAACTTCAACTATTTTATATCCTGGACTAACGTTGACTGAAAATTCATGTAGTATATGAGCAGGTTGACTATTGATATATGTTTCGTCAATTAAATTACATTCAACTCGTACAATATTCACTCTATTGATATTAACATACTGATCAGATACATGCAGAATATTAGGAGCTAGTTTCTTCTTACTGAATCCTAAAAGAGAACCAATAGATCGGTCTTGTGTAAAATCGATTTCCACATTGCTGTACAGTTCACATTTCAAAGTATTATTATTGGCTTTTAATTTGATTATAACTTTTTCAACGCTATTCTCATTGTGTGTGTTCAGAACCTTCTGAATTATTTTATTAATATCCTCAATTTCATAAGAGCCCACTGTAAATTCAGTCTTGATTTTTCCATCACCACCACCACCACCACCACCACAATGAAATAAATTATAACATATAAATGTATTGAAATTTTGACATCTGTTATAATTATAGTGAATATTTTCACCTAAATATCGTACAACCTCTATGGGTGGTCTTAAGTTACCAAAACTATCGAAATATTTAACAATATTTTTATTCTTAATGTATGCTACCCAATGTGTCCCAGGCCCACTCTCATTGTCCAAATTAATTACACCACATTCCTTGTTATCAGATCTTACTGGTAATTTATCTCTCATGTAAACACCCCTGAAGCATGGTATATTCAATTTTCCAAATTTCATAATATCAATATTGGTGAGTGGACGATTAGGTAGCGAATTTAAAAGTTTTTTGAATCGTGTGGTTTAAGGAAAAGTCCAAATCCTTTTTTATATGGCTGTAGATAAAGTCCACTACCATGCTTAATTTTAATTCCTTCCATAGTCTGATTGTGACGTTTATTCTCTTCCAATTGTTTCTTGGCTACCTTTGATTCATTTATAGCTTTAACTACGCCCGCAGCTCCTCCAGCTACTGATCCAATAGCCGATAGCCCAGCTAAAATAGGTAACAATGGTAAGAAACCACCAATTTTCGGTAGAGGTATAACTCGAGGAATTGTAATGCTCTTTCGTTTATTTTTAATTATCTTTTTAGCTGCTTGTAGAGCAGTTGTTGCAATTACGTTAGGTAGGATCTTCGTTTCTAGTGTCTCGAATAGCATTTCTAGCCTCCATAATGGCTTTTTTAAATAAATTATTCTTTTTGCGTGGGTTTCTTTTCCTTCTCTTGGCTTTGCAACCCATACCAAGTTTCGTTTTAGCTTTCATCATATTCGTTACTAATATACTGTTTATTTTCTCTGCTATCGATGAGTCTTTTGCCTTTACTCTCTGCCAAGCCTTTTCAGTTAAAATTTTGTCTGCAATATGTCGTTCAGGTAGATTTTTATTGTTAGCATATGCAATATCGTGTTCGCGACAAGCTTCATCCAACTGATTAACTCCCCTATCTCCTCTAGCAAGGCGTTCTTTCAATTTAGTCCCTGGCCCACAGAAGTTATATGAGGGAAGATGTAATTCAAATGGTAATTTTTCGATTAAGGAATTCACTAATCCGTACCCTTTGAATGTATCTTTCCAACTGTTGGCTTTCACACTATAATCTATCATTTTATACGACTTTCTTGTTGTATATGTTGAACAATTATGAATTTCTCAACTATAAAACATGATCTTTTATATTGATTAGTTTCATTCAATAGCAGAATGAGGTTCATAAAACAACAACAACGAGATTTTATTAATGTCAAGAACTTTGATAGTAAAATTAAAGTACGCAGGAAACATGGAGCAATATTTCCTAATAGTATTAGAGGAATAATTGTGGGTCCATCAAATTGTGGAAAAACCAATGTCATGTTGAGCATTCTCCTCGATCCAAATGGTTTAAAATTTGAAAATCTCTACATATACTCAAAGTCTCTGCATCAACCGAAGTATACATACCTGAGAAAGCTAATAGAGTCCATCACGGGTATGGGATATAACGAATTTTCAAATAATTGTGAAATTATTACGCCTTCTGAGGCAAATCGAAACTCAGTTTTTATATTCGATGATGTGGCTTGTGATAAGCAAAACAATATTCGAGAATATTTCTGCATGGGTCGACATAATGACGTGGATAGTTTCTACTTGTGTCAATCTTATACACATATACCAAAACACTTGATTCGAGACAATGCAAACTATTTAGTTATTTTTAAGCAAGACGAACTTAACCTGAAGCATATATACAACGATCATGTCAACTCTGACATGACATTCAATCAATTCAAGGAATTGTGTAAAAAATGCTGTAAAGATACATATGGGTTCTTGGTTATTAATAAAGATTTTAGATTGAATAAAGGCCGATATAATAATTCATTTAAAGAAACTGTATCTATATAAATCTATTCAGTCATAAATCAACGGTTTAAATGATTACATACAATTAGAGCATTCGTCCCTGTATTCGACAATTATGGATGTTGATGAAAATTTACTTAAAGATTTAGTAAAAACTAAAAAAGCTTTAAAGAGAAAATATATGTTTCTTCAGGCTGGAAAAACTACGAAGGATGCGGAACTTGAGACTACTTTTAAACCAATAGTTGAACCCTTAAAAGAAATCGTGAAAAATGTCAAAAGTGGTCATACTCAAAATGATACTGCTGCTGCTGCTGCAGATGTTGCTTACAATAATATAGATATGAAAATAAAGAATCAACAACTACTACGACGACGTTTACAATACCCAGAAGAAGAAGAAAAAAAATCCATTTCTAATGCAAGTTTTGACTTCTCATCTCCAGAATCAAATCAGACAACGAACAATGATAATTCATTTAGGACACCCTACGACAATAGCCTTGATCAAAGCACTCCAGTTAATCGATCATCCCCATCAGATTCGAATCGTGACAAAATCTATGGTCCACATTTCGACTTGGAATCAAATTCAACGAAATTAGGTAGATCAAGTTTTGTAATTAACGAACACAAGAATTTCGTCATTGATGATGAAATCTTCCATGGAACGAATGGCCTTTATGAATTAATATTTCGAAAAAAACCTAGAAAAGATCGATATACCAATGAAGACATGGATCAATATCTAAAGATATTACAAAAAACAAAAACACACTTTAAAAACTATGATAGTAACTTACAAGTTAAAGGCAACAGAGGTTATAAGTATAAACATATAATCCAACCTTTACTTCAAAACCTAACGCAGAGAGCCATAAAGAAAATTGGAAAAGCATACAATAGTAATTCATCTGATATGAGTTATTCGAATAAACCCATCGAATATGTGTATTGGGATAGCCCCAATGAACTCGTCAATAGATTAAGGCTTTTAATTGCATCTCAAAGAGCCGGCAATAATAATCTTCAAAATGAGGTTAACTCAATTGTAGAAGAATTACGTGAATCAAATATCATACACTAATAATCAATTCAATCCATAATGCAAGCAAATCAGTATGGTCCCACACTTGAACCGATCGGATAGAAACCGACCGGATAGGAATCGACCGGATAGGAATCGATCGGATAGGAACCGACCGGATAGGAACCGACCGGATAGGAATCGACCGGATAGAAACCAACCGGATTTGACCTCAACACTTGGTTCAGGAATTGGCCTATATAAAACAATTCGCGTTGAAAACGAACATTATCTATATATTAGACATCGTTTAGAGAATAATCTTAATTATTAATAAAATGAGTGTTGACAAGTTCGGACGAAGCTCCAACCAATTTCGTAAAACAACCGAGAGTTCGCGAGGACCTGCTGGCGTAGGATTTAGACTACTACCTAATGGTGATTTCGATATTCAGGGAAAATGTCTAAACAATGTTGGAGCACCTACCACCTCGCACCAGGCAACCAATAAGGAATACGTAGATAGCAGCATAGATGTTCAAGACAAAAACATGCTAAATCATCGACGGTACGTAGACAACAATTTCAACGCACTCATGGGAACTATAAATGATGATGCACTGAAGCTACAAATCATCGAAGACAAACTAGACCAAATGGATACGGCTTTGCGGTCATACACTGATGAGCAAAATTTGAAGACTCTTGAATTATTAAACAAAATTAGAAAGTATATGTTGGATATTTTCGAGAAGTATAAAAATAGTGGTGAACCTATTCGCGGGACAACAACTAGTTTTTCACCAATTTAGTACGCATTCGGAATTCGATTTGAAATCATGTCTGCAGTAAATACGTCTACGATCCTCGATGAGGTGATAAAATTTCTAAAAACAAATAACCAAACTCTTCTTGAGGAACATTTCAATGAGTTTATTGATTGCATTTGTTTTCTGAGGAACTTTGAAAACGTATCTTCCACCACCTCTGTTCATGGGTGTCATTTTATAAACTGCCCCTGGTCTGCAAATCTCTGTCAAGAAGGACCAGATACTTGCGCATGCTATATGGTTGAAAGCAGATTGATTAGAATTAAGAAATTGATGTTACTTTATCGACGATTGGTCAAATAAAATATCTAATAAAATACAAACTCTCCTTGTTTCTATTCATTCGTTTTTATAATGAGTAAAAGAGAAGTTGTTGATGAGCTGCACAAGCCAGCCCGAAAGAATTTCAAAAGGCGTAGAGTTATTATTAAGGGTTTTGATGATCTGTGGCAAGCAGACTTGGTTGAAATGATACCATACAGTGACGAGAATGACGGGTTCAACTATTTACTAACCGTAATTGATACTTTTTCAAAGTATGCTTGGGTCGTTCCTTTGAAACATAAGACTGCATCAGCTACAACACAAGCTATGAGAACAATTTTTACCAATTCAAATCGAGCACCTAAAAATTTGCAAACCGACGATGGTAAAGAATTCTTCAACAAGGTCTTCCAAAATTTGATGAATAACTACAAAATTAATCACTACTCAACGTACAGTACATTAAAAGCATCAATTGTTGAACGCTTTAACCGCACCCTTAAGGAGAAAATGTGGAAAGAATTCAGTTTCAATGGGAACTACAAATGGCTACCCATTTATAAGGATTTGGTGCATTCATATAATCACTCGATACATAGAACAATAAAAAGACGTCCCGTTGATATAAATAAAAACAATGCCAAAGAATTACTATCAATTTATAAACGAATAAAAATTGCTGAGAAGGGAAAATACGAAGTTGGCAATAGCGTTCGAATAAGCAAGTTTAAACATGCTTTCGAAAAAGGATACACACCAAATTGGACAACTGAAATATTCAAAATAAGAAAAGTTCAGATAACAAACCCTATTACATATCTAGTTGAAGATTTTCAAGGTCAGCCTATTAGAGGGAGTTTCTATGCACACGAATTACAAAAGACGAATTTCCCCAACATATTTCTCGTGGAAAAGATTCTTGCAACAAAAGGCGAAAAAGTATATGTCAAATGGTTGGGTTTCCCATCCACTAACAATTCATGGATTAATAAAAAACAATTAATTTAATGGTTTTATTTTTTTTATTTTACTAAAAATTAATAACAATTTTATGAAATGGTCATTCTATATATGCTTGTTTCATCGATTTGAGATTCATTAGTTCCACGTTGGGCTCATGCCTCAATTCCTGATTTGTAAAGAACTCGATTTCACCATTACTTAAAATATTTTTTTGTTCATATTCTCGATACTCGAAGCATGAAATACCCAAAGATCGTAGCTTATAATTGCTATCATATGTGCAGCGAATAGCTAATTCCTTGTTGTCATCGAACTGCAGTTTAAAATGTCTATAAAAAACTTCTTTGAAATCTGTGAAGTTTTATTCACTTCACAACTACATAGATTATCACCTTCTCTCTCTCTCTCTCTCTCTATGATTCGCACCAAAACATTTCGCTTTTGCAAGTATATTCAATAATATCTGAAGACCCCTTCTTATTGGTTTCGTTGTCAATCTGAACCTTACTAAGTGCTCCTTAAAATGTCTCTTTGATCGATGAACTGAACTATCGCCTGATATTTTCACATGAACTTCCCGTGTTCTATTCTCATACAACATTACTATTAATGTATGACCTCTCCTCATTTACTTATCTTCTTTTATACAATGAATAAGATTACCAATTATAACAATCCCATCTTAATATTCCTACTTATACATTAAATATGATAAAAAGACCATTTCCCTTCGATCAAATAAACCATATCAAAACCACATCTAATTAACATACACAACGACCATACGGCAACGACACCTGCTAACCCATCCACTGCCACAAACAACAACAACACCACCACCTACTGCTAACAATAACATACCGCACAACTCACAACTACGACAACCGTCGCGGCACCAACCATACAAAGATCAACTCACAACATAACAACCGCCCCCCATAACTCCAACATCAAAACATAACACGAATACCAATAATTACCTCATCTCAAAGCAATTCACTCTCAAAACACATAAAACTGATAACAATAACAAAAACTATCAACCACCAGCGGCGGCCGGCCGGCACCTCAAACACACAACAATCTAGATAACATACTTCAGCCAAAGCAACCACACTCACTCCAAGGCCATATCTTACCTCTCGCTCTAATATCTTCCCTCTCGCTCTAGCACAGAATTCCCAGTCTCAACCGTCCCAATACCTACTGAGCCCCATATGTAATTATGGGTCTTACTACCATTTTGTATAGCCAATATAAGATTGACGGCTTCATGCCCCATTTCTTTCCTGCTGTTCTCCTGCATATGAAGAGAGCATTATAAGCTTTGCGGACTCTTTCCTGAACGTTAAGTTTCCAATTTAGTTTCCTGTCTAATATCGTGCCAAGATATTTTGCGCTCTCCGAGAGGGAGAGCTCCACTCCATCAAGTCTGGGCAGGTTGAAGGGTGGTATCTTGTATTTTGTACTAAATAGTACGAGTTCGGTTTTCTCCGGGTTGACTCGTAGTCCACACCCTTCGGCCCATAATCTAAGCCTATTGAGGGCTGTTTCCATAAGTTCACTCATCGTGTTCAGGAATTTTCCTTGAACAATGATAACTACGTCATCAGCATATGCGATGACTTTGAAACCTGCATTGTTTAATTCTTTAAGTATGTCATCCATCACCAGCACCCAAAGGAGGGGAGAGATAACCCCTCCTTGTGGGGTGCCTCTGGTAACAGATTTTCTTATCGAACTGTTTCCGAGAGTGGAATTGATATTTCTCGTCGAGAGCATTTCGCATAGCCAGTTGGTGATGCGTTGCTCGACATTTATCTTTTCCAAGGCACTTTTGATTGCCTCTTTCCTGACGTTATTAAAGGCACCCTCAATGTCCAAAAAGGCAGCTAATGCGAATTCTTTCTGGTGAAGGCTGCCTTCTATTTTGCCTATTACCTCGTGTAGAGCCGTTTCTACCGATTTACCTTTCAAGTATGCATGCTGAGCATTACATAGAGTTCCGTTGCAACACTTGCTCCTTATGTGGATGTCGATAAGTCTTTCAAGTGTTTTGAGGAGAAATGACGACAGACTAATAGGTCTGAAGTCTTTCGCTGAAGTATGACTTGGTTTACCAGCTTTGGGTATAAATACCACTCGTACTTCTCTCCACGCCCTGGGTACATAGCCTAATCGCAGGCAGTGTGTAAACAGATTTCCGATCATATTCGTTACTATTTCTGGCGCCCTTTGAAGCATAGCCGGTAGGATGCCATCGGGGCCAGGTGCTTTGAAAGGAGCGAAGGACTTAATGGCCCATCGCAGTTTCTTCCCAGTGATGACATTGTCAACAACCCTTACGTCTAGTCCCGAACCAATGCCATATCCATTAGGTAATGGAGTTATTGGCGCGCTACTTCCTGGAAAGTGTGCTTCCACTAGTGATTCCAGAACTTCCTCGCTGCTCTCGGCCCACGAACCGTCCGATTTCTTAATAAAACCAGGGACGGCCGCGTCCTTAGCTAACATTTTGCGAAGTCTGGATGCCTCGCTAGTATCTGTGATCGCCTCACAGAAAAGCTTCCAAGATTTTCTTTTGGATTGCCTGATCAAGTATTTAAACTCTCTCTTACTTTCTATGTACAGATCCCATGTAACGTCGTCCCCCACAACTTTGGCCCTATTGTAGAAATGTCTAACTTGCCTTCTTTTGGAGCTTAACTCTTTGTTCCACCACTGAGGCTGGGACCTTTTGGTTGTCTTTTTGAGCGGGCAAACTTGTTCGTAAGCCTTGTTCATTATCCTTTCTAAGTTATCAACTTCCTTGTCTAAGTCTAGCGACGTTTCAATGAATGGTATTTCATTTCCTAGCTGATGCCTAACTATAGATTCGTACCTATTCCAGTCAGCTTTCCTGGGGTTACGATAGGTGTTCGTAGCCTTACTGTGGAAGCCTATCTGAAAGCGAATCCATCTTACCCTTCTTAGTTATAGGCTTTTTTAACAATAAAGCAACTTTCTCGAAAATAATACTCTTGAAACTGGTACTCTTACCACAAAGTGTAGGTATAAGATAAATAATTTCAAAAAGTTCAGCGAAGGCACGATTTCATGTTGTGTTGTTATTGAACTGTCATTATAAAATCCGCCCATGATTATGCAAGTAAGCAAGGCTGGAAAGCCATTGTTGCTCTTTAGCTCCTGCAAATCCCCCAAATGAATTGAGTTTGACGACTTCGACTTTCGACAAGTCAATTTGAAGCGTTCTAGCAAGTGCACTTCATAATTGTACCAATTATTCAGAAAATGCACTCCCATTTTGCCAAACTCATTTTCAAGTGTGCCATGCGAGCGAACACAAAACTCGTTCTCTTTCCAAGTCAAATGCAAAACTCAAAACAATTCGACAAAATCCAACGCCTAAATGACTCCTCAGTCAGAACTTCACGTGTGCCCTATTTCGTTCGCAATTAGTCCTTCTGGTTGGTTGCGAAATAGGCTGAATATCCTTTGAAACAAAGCAGAAAAAAGCTCCCAACAACCCCATTTAGATACTAATGGGTTCCGATGTCACATCGCTGTCAAATGGAAGCCTGAAAAAAAACGAATAAATCCGTACCCATTGAATTGTGTCCTTTATTGTATGGAATCGGCAACAGATTCTATCTCGTACGCGAATGAAATCTACATATACTCGTCCCACTTGACACTCCCATAGGTAATAAGTGTAAGTGATGTTCGCTTCATGCGAATTGATCCAACAAGCGCAAGCATCAATTCTACAACCCCACTATGACACACATGAAGAGATGACATGGCGTCCACATGTAACTAGGCTGTGGCACCACTGGAACCAATTTAGCTCAGCACAAAAGTGCTCTCTAAATCCAACCGAAGCCGAAAATTACCTAAGACCCCCACCCACAAATGAAAGTCGATGCGCTACACGATAGAGTAGAGAGACAGCGAAAATGAATACGCTCGTCACGACAGGCGTCAGGGGAGCCCGAATAGAGCTGAATGGATAAGATCCTTTTCATGGCGTGGAACTGCCGAGAATCGTCCTCTGATAAGGCGCGTTCGTTATTTGAAGTGTGTGTTCTTTTATTTTTGTTCGCAATGCGACCCCGCAAAGTGGGATGGGTGTATAGGTGTTTTGTGCTGGTGGAGCGCATTTTTTTGTTCTAATATGCTTTGTGGTATATGGATGGGGAAGGGGTTAAGATATGAAATCGTGGCTTTTTTTGTGTTGGTCCTCTTTGTTCGCTGAAATTACCATGAATATCTTTATGTGAAAAGCATCAAAAGCCACAATGAGATGTTTGTGCGATATGAAAAGTAGCTACCGAGCAAATACGGGAAGCTGTGGCTTAGTTAACATGGGCAACTGTGTACCTGATCTAAATGTGTGTCGTCAGATAAACCTTTTTTCAGTAACATGTACCATTCGGTGTAAAATAGCTCCGGTCGTTTAAGGTCTTCTCGGAAGTTCTGTCGCTTTCTGAATGAAGTTTGGCAGCAAAGCCGCACGTCCCCATCAAGGTGTTAAGAGCTGCAATCTGCCCAAAATTGTGATTGGTGTCAACCATATTCAATTGGACGTTTGTACCTACACTCAGAAAAAAATACTATAATATCAATAGGAAAAGCCATCCAATCAATGCTTTTTTACTATTAAAATTGGTCAATGGTGTTTATCCGATTGATATAATAATTTCAAAACTATAATAGTAATGGTACGGTTTTCCTTATTTATTAATGTGTTTACCTCTTTGATTCAATATTTCGTCTTATTAATTAATAATAGTATGCACTTTTGTTTCCGAAAGTTTTTAATAGGAAAAGACAACTAGTTATCAAAAGTAAATACCATTAAAATGAATAGAAAATACGATAAAAATAATTGCAACATACTATTATTTCTATAGTATTTAACTTCTTAAATTAATAGTGTTTATTATTACCATAATAGGACTATACTGTTAAAATAATAATCCAATACTACTGTTTCAATGGGGCCCCTAGAGATGTTAAGTTGCGTATCCTTTTGGAACTAATGGTATTTACTGTAAATGTAACAGTATTGTACTGTTAAAACAATAACACAATACGACTGTTTCAATGGGGCCCCTATAGATGTTAAGTTGCGTATCCTATTGGAACTAATGGTATTTACTGTAACAATAAAAGGACTGTACGGTTAAAACAATACCCAATACTATTGCTTTCATCAGACTCCTATAAATTATAAATGGGTACCCTTTCGTAGTTGAAAGTATTTACTATTGTAATATTGCTGGAACAATAACACAATACCATTGTTGCAATGGGGCTCCGGCAAGCCTAAAATGGCACATCCTATTGAAATCAATAGTAGAATGTAATAACACATTGAATTCTTATTGATTAATAAATAATCGTTTGTAGCTCAATTCTTCAAATGCTGTAGGTTCTCTTTCTGTAAAAATGAAAATAATGATTGAAACAACAAATTATTTTTATACAGGTATCACATTTTATTACTTTTGTGTTTAATGTTTATGTGCTAGCCATATAATGGTTTGCTCAGCTCCTGGACTATTTATAGGGCTTGCTTCATACGTGCGTCGGAAGATTAGAGATGATAGTTTCTAGGATCATACATAATTACTAAACATCAAGTTGAAACCGATTTAATTTATTACCTTTGTCCTTATTTCCAATAGTCAGTGGTCTTTTCAAACCTCTTAACTTGATTCACGCATTTACAGCAATATCATGCAGCTTTCCAGTCGGGTTGAGACCACGCCCTCTCTTATGCAAATAATATTCCTAAAAATGTTAAACAAAACGCAGTAGAAGTATCTATTTCATTTAATAATAATGGCAAAATTGGACAAGAAAAACTTTGTAATATACTATGCCTACTGTTCTTTACCAATGGGGTATACTATTAATATAATGAAGTAATCAGATGCACCATAAGAATTGTGAAAAAAAAAACTTTTTAATATGACATACCATTACTCTGAATATAAATCCCTTTATAGTTATGGTATTTATACTATTAAAATATTTTTTTACATCATTTTGTACAGTTACTCTAACGGAACTTTTATTGAATGACGCTCATATTAATGTGAAATACTATTAACCTTAAGAATGTATCCCATTAAAATTAACCAACTATTTTTAACGTGCAAACGAGAAATTGTTTTCTTTAACTTTTCATTTTATGATTTTAATTTTAATTATTTAAATATGCTACAAGATATTTTGGGAACACAGCAAAACAAGTTCAAAATGCTTACCTATTATCACAAAAATAGGTCTTCGATTTCGCAATTCGTAACTGTTTGGGACAAAAAAATATTTCATTTATATTATTATGACCACAGAAAATTCACTAGGATCTCATAAGTTTCACATTAAAACACAATATTAAATGCATGTATAACATACAAAATTTCGGATTATTTTATGCTCCCTTCTCCTGTTGATTTAAAGTGGGAGCATATTTTTTTCACTATGAACTGCACTTAATCACGACAACGATAGTAATGGTAGTAATGGCAAAATTGGACAAGAGAAACTCTGTAATATACTATGGCTACTGTTCTTTACCAACGGGGTATACTATTAATATAATGAAGTAATCAGATGTACCATAAGAATTGTGAAAAAATATACTTTTTAATATGATATACCATTACTCTGAATATAAATCCCTTTAAAGTTATGGTATTTATACTATTAAAATATTTTTTACATCATTTTGTACAGTTACTCTAACGGAACTTTTATTGAATGACGCCCATATTAATGTGAAATACTATTAGCCTTAAGAATGTATCCCATTAAAATTAACCAACTATTTTTAAGGTGCAAAAGAGAAATTGTTTTCTTTAACTTTTCGTTTTATGATTTTGTCACATTATGTTAGGATATGTCAAAAGTGATTTTAAACAATATCTCTTAAACTAGACAAAAAATTAAAATAAGGATAAATATTTCATCATTTCTACATACTTATTTCTAATAACTTATGATAGAAAGGAGGAATATTGGAAAATATTTCCGCGACATAAACCTTTTATTTCTCGAACTAATTCTTTTTCTATAATAACAGAAATAAGATTTCGGAAACTCGATTACATGATTACATTTCCTTTGCAGAAAAGAAGCATGGATAAATTTTGTATTTAAATATGCTACAAGATATTTTGGAAACACAGCAAAAAAAAGTTCAAAATACTTACCTATTCTCACAATTTTTGTTTCTTTTTTCACTTAGTTTTAGTTTTTTTCACAATCACAGAACGCTACCGAATTGCTCGCATTCAACGTCTAATTCAAACATGTTAAGGACTAAAACATGTTACCTATCTCCCACTTTAATTTCTTGTAGAATTTCTTACTCTTTGGAGTAAGACTCCTTACAATAACTCTCTTTTAATTTCATGTTGTAGATAATTAAAATTACTGTAGAAAATGTTTAGTAAGTATGTTATATGAGACCAATCTATTTCCTTTTTTTCACAACAAAAAACAATTAAATCTAGAAAAATATCGAATAACGAATATTAATGTCTTTATAACTTGAGCTTTAATATACGTAGCTTTTAAACATTTTTGATGAACGCTATCAAAACTCTCAAAGTTAAGTCGTTTTTGACTGGGCACTTCAGATTTCTCAATCTCAATCGAACATAAAATCCATATTTCCATATTGTATTTGTATTATATTGACATATCTGCCAAAACCGTTTTTATTTCTCGTAGTCGAGAATGGGGATAGTGAGAATAAAAATTAAAGATAACGCTTTTGGAATTATTAAGATTATTTGGACCAGTATTAATCAGCTTTAAGTAACCAATAAATCGAGTAAAGAATCAAATAAGGTAAAAGCGTAAACAAAGCATCACACTTAGTTTTTATATATAAATATTTCGTTATATAAAACGATATGTGTTTGATATTTAGCAATATGGAACCAAAAAGAATTGCATTAAATCACATTGTCACATTAATTGAATAGGATATGGTATTAATAAAATATTATTTTTGTCATTCAAAATATTTAACTACATGGCACTATTAAAACAATATTGATATAGATTGATATTCGGAAAGGCATATCCTATTAAACTAATAGTTTTACCTGGCTAAACTCAAGCTGGGTTCCTAATTTTGAACAATGGTATCAATGCTATTACAAAAAAAATAAAAACTATTAAATTAATGGTCTGCCCATTGAAATAATAGGACAGCACAATTAATACGAATATTTTTCAATAGTATCTCATTTATTAATAAATAATAGTATTTTTTAATGGGACAATAGTATGCGTTTTAAAATACTAATGGTAAAAGACTATACTTTCAATAGTGTTTCCCATTCTATGAATAACATGTACCTTATTAATAATAATATTTTTAATACCATTGAATTAATAACACGAAAACCTTTAATTTCATTAGAAAACTATTGTTTTAATAGGCAAATCTTATTAAAACAAGTCTTATAAAACCAATGGTCGTACCATTGACAATTTAATGGGACATTTTTCTCTGAGTGTACTTGCAGAATGTTATGGAATCGGTTGCATAGTAAAATGCAGTATCAGGGCGCACGGATTACTTTCGAAGAATCAATAATTTGTTTTAGTATTTGCAGCGCCGTGTCAAAGTGTATCCAAAAACGTATGTACAATTTTCTGTTAGAAGATTTAGATTGGGACTTGTTAATGGTAGTTAATAACAAATTTGCTAACCAATGCCATATCAATGCGAGTCAGTAGCATAGCGTTGCCGTGTGTGACGTGAGTACCAGTAGGTGAAAAAACAGCTTTGAGAAGAATTTGTGAATAATTATAATTTTCTTGTGGGCGTTATAACTACAAAGTAACTCTGTAGAATTTAGCCAACTGGTTAAAATTAATCTAGAAACTAGCACCCGTATTAATCATAAGCCCGCAACTACTCTTCAACTCGCAGGTTACCTAGCACCTAGCCAAATAAATAACGTACCTATTAATTAAATATTCTTATTTATAAATGAAAATAACTCATATAATAACAAGCTGATGTTTACTCTAAAATAGCTACATAGAGCTGGCATCACCTAACCAAATTGTACTGAAAACTGCTGAAAACGGCTGGCATTAAAATTTCAGTTGTGACAAATGAAAAAGAACAAAAAAAAAAAAAAAACAGAAAATAAAGCAAAACAACAGAACATTTTCATTTATTTTTCAATATTTTATTATTGTAAGCATTGTCATAGGGTTTTTTCTTTTTTTCTACACTTTTTTTTCAAGTTATTGCGATGGTAGCCGAATCCACCCCATACATATTCATCAAATATTTACACTATTTAAAAACACTGAAAATCGGTCAGCCGCATGTTGTTCCATAATTTTTAAAATTTAAATTTAATTTATTTGTCATTTTGACGGGAACGATGTTTTTTTAAGAGTTATTGGGGACGTTCGGTTTCCTAGTTTAGTAAGTCTGACAGCTGTCTGACTAGATGCGTCTCAGTTTTTATTGGCCCAGAGTGTTCACGTGTCTAGTTTTTGCAGTTGACGTTTATGGAGGGGAAGCCGACCAATCTATTCAAGAAAATCCTGCCTGCGTACTCAGTTGACATTTCGAAGAGTCAAATTTAAAATAAACAAAGTGGCCGTTGCAGAATTTTGAAGAGTCGCAAAAAGGGGCGATGAGAGAAAAAGGTCTAATTTCTAAGGCCACTCTGGTAATTTAGAATTTTCACACGATATTTAACAACCATTGGCATAAGACTATATTACTGTTTTGATAGGCAACCGTGTTACATTTTAAATGTACTTATTTGAAAACAAAATTTTTTTAAAGATATATGAAGGGCATTTTCAAAATAAAAACGGGCAAAATCAAACAATGGTAACGCTGACCGCAAGAATATCAATTTGCTTAGTCAAACGCGTTCGGATTCATAGTCCCGACCAATCTAGTTGACGTCTTACATAAACTATGTATCCGAACGTCCCCATTGACTCGCTAACAAACCTCCTACTGTTAGTTAGTTATATGAAAGTTACGAACCGTTAGTTGTCTTTTAAAAATGTTTATTAATATTAATTTGAGCTTAACTAATGTGTATGCCAATAGTTAGGCCTAACATGTAGTTACGCGACAATTATTAATACGGCTGTAGGTGTTTTTTTTTTTTTTTTTTGACAGTATAACCTTTTCATTTTGGTAGTTCTTAACAACGAATACTCGTTTTTCCCAACTGAGACTTACTAACTAGTTCTTACCGAAGCAAAAATCCCACTCGGTTAAAACCAAAATTTATATTTAGCTCATTCAGTTCATTGTTCTTGACAACAAATGTTAATTGAACTTCTAAATGCCTTCTAAATACAGGCAACTCACAGGCCACCCTATGTTAGTTGTTATAATAAAAAAACATTAAGGAACGATCACTGTCATTTGGCTTTTAGCCCCATGTCATATTGCTAAAAGCCAATAGATGTGCCAGTGCATACATTTAGCCGATTTACTTGTATGTACGCATAAGTGATTCGCTGTCACCACATTTACCTCACTATCATATTATGTTTTCCATACAGTCGGATGCTGAAAGGAAAATAATGTCAAAACGTGAAAAGACGCAGCTTGAAAGGATGGCAATCGTATAGTGAAATCATTGCGATATTTTTCATTTCTTTACAATTTGTTCCTACTTCTGGGGTTTCCATCTACATTTTGAATGGGAATTAAAACTTCACAGAAAGAACTCAAAAAATACACACATACATCCTTTTGGATTTCACTCCTTTTCAATAGAAAAAAAATCTCTTGTCCTACCCAAGTACCATCTCGACTTAGTTGCCTCAAAACAATATCACAGAAGGACATGCTTAAATGTGGCGGTGCGGGAAGCGCTGCCCGAAAATCAATTCACTGAACAATGAATTTACCATAAATCAAATGCCATCAGAATACATTTATTGTGAAATCGGATTTATGCTATACCTACGTGTGTGTATCCTGCTCTTCCAAGTTAACGCTTTCCTTTGGAAAACATTGTTGAACCTTGGCGGTGGGTGCGAAGAGCGAAGATGTTCGCATCGGTAACTATTTTGGCGAACGAGTGTAAGCACAAAATCTCTGGGCAATGAATAAAAGATGAGAATGGAGATGAGAGCGGGGCGAAATGAAGAGGATTTGCAGGACGAAAGAAGAAGAATATAAGATGTTTTCCACTAACCGGGTAGATGTATATTATGTTGTTGAGCTGTGTAGTGCAAGGAGGGTGCCATATGTTTTTCATTTTCCCTGTCCTTATTTGTGGGTTATTTAGGATTTCAAAAGTGAATGCACTCGATTTTTATCGACCTTAATCTTGGGAAATAAAAATAATTCAAGGGTTGATTTAGAGTTGGCTGCATCAAGAGTCATGAGTAGGTAGGTACATTAGCTCTTAAGGAAGGTTAGGGTTGACTATCTGATTTGATCGGATATTTATGGAGAAAATATGTAAAGCCCTAATATATGTTTGAAGTCAATAGACCTGAAGTGTAATTGAGGACTGTGAAAATAGCTAATGATCGAGATATATAGTAAGCCTTTTGGGCTATAAGGCGATTTCATTCTCGCCCAGTAAAACTCCAATTTGCTTTGCTTTATATTAAACATCTATACCTTTTCAACCGGTCAGTGCTTCAGTTATTGGCCTATTGTTGTCTTGAATATGTATAGGTGAAGGGTATATATAAATAACGAAGGCACACTTCGAACACCTCCTTAAATTCTGTGGCTTACTGGATAAATGCTGGCTATAACTTGGATGCAAGCAGACCACTATAAGTTCTCCAGAACCTTCTAGCATCAGCTTCTATTGCAACGTGTTTGTCTCTTCAGCCTTCGTCATTTCAGTAGTAGACAGCAGCGACTATACGAGCAGGAGAACTAGACGCGAGGAACGGCTATAAAACACATGTACCTACATATGCGTATACTCACCGAGCCGCAGAGTTTCAATACGCATATCGGGAACTGACATTAGCTTTTCCGGTCCCTACCATTCGTCGTAGTCGTAAGAATAAAACTTACTTAAACGAGTTGTTGAGAGAAACTGTCGGTCCTACACAACACTCCTTTTCAATTGAATAGCACATTTCATATATTATGCTTATCAATAAATATTCTTCTTCCTCTTTGTTATTGTGTTTGTTCGTTTTGTCTTCATCTTCATTTCAAATTTCGTAAACAAAATTTGGTGCACTGGAAATATACCGTTATATGTTTTCTACTGTTTTCTTTTAGTGTTGTGTATAATTGATGCTAATTTCGTGTTTCACTTGAATAGCACATCGTGGTTGAAAGTTAATTTACTCAGTGCAAGTTTTGAATTATTGATCAAAGCAAAATTAAATTATTATTTTTATAACATTGTGTTAATTCAATATTATAATGGGACGCGGTAAAGCTTTAACGGGAGAGGAACAAGGCAAAATAAAAGCCTATAGAGATTGTGGCCTTTCTGAAAGTGATATAGCGAAAAAAATCGGAAGAAGCAGAAAAGTAATATACAATTTCATTAAAAATGAACTTAAGTACGGAAAAAATATGAAAGGTCGTACGCAAAGTGTGCTTTCTGCTGCAGATAAGCGCGCAATTCTGCGCAACGCTTCGAATTCGCATGATTCTTTAGCCAAAGTTAGAGAAAAATCAGGAGTCAAAGCAAGTAAAACAACTGTTTGGCGGGTCATTTCGAAAGCAGAACACATCAAACATCTTAAACTAAAAAAAAAACCACCACTTACCCCTCAACGTAAAGAAATGCGATTAACATTTTGCCGATCGAACATGTTATGGAACGATGAATGGCACCGAGTTGTTTTTTCAGATGAGAACAAATTTGGAGGGTCCTGATGGCTTCCATTATTATTTTCATGATTTAAGGAAGGAAACTCATCAGTTGGATCGCTTACACAGTCGAGAGGGTGGTGTTATGGTTTGGGGGGCCATATCATATTATGGAGTCTGTGAGCTTCAAATATTAACAACAAACATGAACGCTAAAACGTAACGTTCTAGAGAAAGCTTTTCCGTCATTGGACGATCTCTTTGGGCCTCTGTCGTGGACGTTTCAACACGATAATGCTCCTATACACACTGCCCGTGTGGTAAAATCGTGGATCGAGTCCAAAAATGTCACACTTTTGAGCTGGCCGCCATACTCACCGGACCTTAGTATTATAGAAAATGTTTGGGGATGGCTGGTCCGGAAGGTTTATGAGTCGGGAAAGCAGTTTTCAACCAAAACTGAGCTAATCGAAGCAATTCAACGAGCCTGAACTTTAATTTCCCTTGAAAATATAAAAAGTTTGTATGATTCAATACCAAACAGGATCTATGAGACAATATTAAACAAGGGAGGCTCCACCCATTATTAAATATTTTTAAATTTTCTTTAAAATTCATATATATTATTAAGTGTACATAATAAAAAAATACCATGAAGTGTGCTATTCATGTGAAATAAGAAACAAGTCGTATTTTTTTAGTATTTTTCTTTTCTAACTTTGCTTTGAGAACGTGTTGGGCATTTGAAAAAAATTTAGCTTTTATCTATAAGATTAACTTATATACTTGCAGCTAAAAATTAAAAACAAATCCTGGCTTTATTATTAAAGATAATAACTATAAAAAGAATAATCGCAGTTTGCATGGTGTGCTATTCAAGTGAAACGGAGAAACTTTTCACTGACCTCTTTCTTCTGTCGTTATACACTCATACTCATACACGATCCAAGTTCTTGATGGTTGTTCCCCACCGCAGCAGATGCAGTTTCTCTTTTTGAAACATACGCCTATGTTTGGTTGTCAGCTTTAGTAGAAATGTACAGCATTTGTGTAACGGTACCAATGAACAATTAGACCTCAAAATTTACTACTCATTACAGAATTCAAATTTCCTAATTTGTTTTCGTGAAAAACAAGGTCAAAGGTCTCTTTCGCAACGAGGATTTTATTCTAAAAAAAAAAGGAATACGATACATCGAGCTGGAAAATATAAAGCGCACATTTTTATGCATACATATTTTCTTACACCTATACCTTATGCCCCTCCAGAAGTTAATAAACTTGTTATTTTGCATGTATTTTGCTGAGTGCTGATATTTATTTTCTTATAACTATATTTTCCGTGAAGTGAACCTTTTCACACCAACCATTGTTTCATTAGAGATCCTCATTCTCGCTCAAACTCCTTTTGCATAGAGTTTGGAAAAGGTTTGGTTGCAACTAAATATCTACATGTGTCGCCCAAGGTACTGAGAATTGTTGAGAAAAGGTATGAGCCGTCCAAACTTAGGTAAGAAGATATTTTATTCTGTTTGCGAAGTTGACAGTCGTCGAAAGTCTTCGAAATATCCCAATATCCCAATGATTGGAAAACCAATCACAAAGCTAGAACTATCGGTTAGACCACATTTGTACAAATTTGTGTTTGTTTGACTTAAAAACCATTTGCATTACTGTATTGCAACGAATAAAATTAGAAAGCATTCACAATTTACTAAAATTAATTTATAATTGTTGTTACGGGGCCATATATTATTTGCATCGTAGATTACCTACCTGTAAAAGAAAAAAAAAATATTTTTATTAGTACCACGGATGTAAACAAAAATCTCGATTGGAGTTTACCGAGGGAAATTTCCATGAAATTTACATCCTGACAGGCAAACTCCAATATTAAAATATTCTACGTACCTGATTAAATGTTTATACCACCCACCTGAAAGGAAAAATCGAATAAATATCCGATAATCAATAGAATAAAGTTCCTTACCAAAAATATGTCCATCCGATGTCCCCATGCTTTTTTTTGTTTGACGTTTTGCTTTTGCTAGGTTTGTCAAGTTTTGTTCCTCCTTTGGTAGTTGTTTCGTTCCAATTCCGTCCGTGCCGTTTCGCGCAGTTTTGTCTGTTGCACTCCATCAATGCAATATGTGATCGTTACATTTTGCTATTGTTATTTATTTATATATTTATTTATCTATGTATTTATTTAGTTATTTCTTTTTATGTAGTATTGAGTGTAGGTATTTGTTGAATAATTTAGGTAGAATGACAGAGGTAAAGACTGATTTGACGAATATGACAAAAAGGAAGACGGACAGCATTCTCTTAAACGCGATTTTCGACTCTCTCTCACAAGAAGAGGAAGGAAAACAGGAAACAGTAGTTACGACACAAATACAAAAACATCAATTTTAAAAGAAGGAAACAGACGATAAAAGAGAAAATTAGCAATTAGGAAGTATTGACAAAACAAAGACAGAACTAGGAAAGGCTTAAAAACAAAGGGAGGGGAATTTGTGCAACAGAGTTTGCGTTTTCTTTTGGTCGGCGAGCCCACAATCAGCATCTGATTATAGAGCGCGGTCGATGACCTATAGCGGCTGTAAGAATCATTTTCTTGGCTATCGCACAGTTGCGAAAAAAATTACGTTCCCAGCGTGAGGAAGTTCAAAAATAATTTTTTTATAAGGTAAGGGAGAAATTTGTGTTTTTTTTAAAGGCGATAATTACTTAATGGTAAATTCTTGTGTAGGAATAACCGTCGCCTAAGAAAAAGTGGGAATTAGAGGGAGAATAAGCAAATAGACTTTGCTACAGAGGTAGGTGGAATTCATTTTTTTTACGCGCATATGAAAATAAGTGTTTCCTCATAGAGAGAGATCCGTACGAAATCTTAAATTTTCCAAATTGTTGGCTGGCGTCCTAGCTCCCGTTGCTCGGCTTGGACATTATTAGTCCCAAGCCAAACGGAACCCAACGAGCGATACAAAAGGGCCAGCGGTCTCATAGCGGTCTCCCCCTCGGTTACCGGTCCGACAAGCATACCGGAATTTTTCTGCGGCGGCAGGTTTGACGCGGGAAAGCATTCCCCCCTAACGAAACATCAACAAAATACGACAAAACCGACACAATACATCTAAACCAACAAAAAACATCAATTGGACATAACCCCCCAACGGAATAGTGGTGGTGAAGGCAAGGTGCTCCGCCACCCTGCACAAAGCACAGTGTCCCACCAAAACGGGGAACCAACAATCCAACAGGAGGAGCAACAAGATTTTTTTTTGTGAAGTGCCAATTGTGTTTTTTTTTTAGTTTTAGCTTTGTATAGATTTTGTGAATTTGATTTTGAATATTAATTAGAGTAAGGTTAGGGATTAAGGTTAGGCATAGTTAATTTTAGTAGTAGTGGTTACAATTCTGCGTTTAGCATTTTTGCTCTTTTGTTCGCGGGTAGTTTTAAGCCATATTTGGAATTTTAGAATCAACGTTTCTTCTTGTGCTGGCGCCAGAACAACGGGGGACGATTTAGCAAACGTGAGTACATTTTTTTTATATATATTTTATTGAATTTTAGTAGTAAATAGTATTTAGTGTTAAGTGCAGAATTTTTTTTGTAGATTTAAGTTTTTTTTTATCCTTCTTTTGCCCTTTTATTCTTTTCTATTAGTTTTTTTTATTTTTTTTTGAGTTTTGATATTAATCTAATTGATAGTGATAATAAATTGGCACAATTTTCCCTCTGTATCCATAAATATTTTCTTTGTGGTGTAGAAACGATTCGGAATGATGTGCGGTTAAGCTCCAAATAGCATTCGGTGTGTGGAGTAATGGGAAGGCCGTCCTTCTATGGTTAGACGATGACGTAACGCGACGTTCACGAACTGCGACGACATGACGTGACGACTTACTTCGCTCATTCTTTCGGATGTAGGTTGTGACTGGCGGAAACATCGAGGGGCTATCACTCACATCATCGGCCGGAGTGATAGCGATTGGATTATGTCGCTGAACATAAAGGGTGGGCTGGCCATTCCGTGCCATCAACATCTGGCAAGTCTCGGGTTCATGATGAACCTTTACCCTGGAGGGACAATGGGAAGGAAAGTTGCGTTTAGGGTTAGATTAGCCTAGTTTTAAGTTAGTGTAGTAGTAGTATAGGGCCTAGCTTTAGAGTTAGGTTAGATTAGGTATAGTTTAGGATAGTTAGGATTAGTTTCGCGGTTCTTTCCCGTCCTCCCTCAGGGGTATTGGCGTAGGTCCTTGGAGCATTTTTGCTTCTTTTTCTTTCTTTCTTTTCTGTCCTATATTTTTTGAAGTCCGTCCGCAGTCTACTTAGAGTAGCTTTCTCTCTCTTTCTTCTTTTTCATTTCTTTTGGCATGGATAAAAGGTTTGTTGAGCAGGTGATATGTGGCAAGGGGGCAAGAACACCCCCGTCCGACGAGCTTTAGCCGAGCAACCACAAGCATGCCGCGCCCTCCTTGCCCATATCGAAGTTGCCCCTGTGGCTCGACCCTGGCCCACAACAATGGCGCCCAACGTTTTTACCGGCTAGACCGATTGCGACTCCAAGGGGATGATTTTCAATAAGAAAATCATTGCCTTGGACTTGCAATAGTCTTCGCGATTTTAGTTTTCAATTTTCTTAATTTTTTTTTACTTTACTATCCAATCAAATCTTCAAGGACTGTTTGAACTCCTCTTCCTAAAGCAGATAGAAGGCGGCTATCCAATCACTGGGCGAGTAGCCAAGCGATCTCGTGAGGTAGCCTGAAGTCTGTGGAAGGTCGAAGAGAAAATCTTGTTTCTGCAATGTGCTGATGACTGCTTGCCTATCCTCAGACGTGGAGTCAGTGGACGAGTGAGGCAGTTGGAAGTGGATTGTAGACTCGAGAACAAGGTCGAGGTGGAAAGGTTAATCACTGACTGCTATCCGTGGGTAGAGGGTCCACAACCTGACCCTATGTGAGGCGTGGTTATTGATCTGGAAGCTTTGATCGTGTTGGAGTGACTACTCGATACTCTGTCATCCTTGTATTTGGGATTGCCAGATAACAAGTTGTGGCGGAGCGGAGAGGATTTACTTCAGCACTCGTCATGGATCTGAGACACCAGTCACAATTCGTCTTTTCTGAGAAACGATCATACAACTTAGGACAGTACAGACTAACTGACAGTAAACCATAGATAGGTTTTGCGGAAAACCTGAACACAAGTCCACACACCAATGCACCATCATTATAAAAACCCAATACAAATTTAATTTCTACACCAAAAAGAATTTGAAGTTATAAATTAAGTCGATTTTGGAACCCATTATAAGATAGGTATATCCAAAACACATACGACATAAACTCATTGAAGATCAATCAATTTTTTTGAAAAGTTAAAAACTGAAGTCACCTACAACTTATAACAGGATACAACTGAATTTCATTTGAAATTTAAATATTTTTTTTATCAAAATGGAAAACCGATCAGGGGGTAATGGGTCAGACCACCAAACGACCTTGAATTGGGAACCCGCTTCAGGTCGCCCACCTCTGGCTAATAGTACGTCCCGAAATAGGGAAGTACATGGAAAAACTCCTGCAACAACATCGACCGGATACGACATAACGGACATGACCATGTACTCACATGATTTTATTCATTTCAGTACAGACGACAGCCAACAACAACGAACAGGAAAAGACTCGACATCTTCGACGTACAAGAAAATAGCGGTCCCAAGCTCGGTGATCCTAGAAGAATCGGAGTTGGAGCATCAAGCCCACCCGAAAGAACGGAACAAAAGCCTAGGACACCAGCCGCTATTGGCAGCATCTTCAACTCAACAACGAGTGCCAATGCCACGACAGAACGCAATGACAAAACTGCAGACAACGAGGACCTTTGACGAACAGGAAGCAGGAGCCGTTGGGGGAATTATACGAGACCAAACTACCTCCAACAAAGACGACGTATACGAACAAGGACAGAACCAAGTAGAGGACGATGAACGAACGATACACAACTTAGTCACCAGTGCTGCACAAGAGAGTCCAGGGGAAGTCATGGCTGCCTTCGCCGGCAGCATGAAAATGATGATGGTCACCTTCGAAAAAAACATGACGGCCATCAATCAAAGAATTGGAAACCTGGAACTCTCAATGGCAGCACGGCAGACCGACTGTCTTCACGACACGACTAGGCAACAACAACAACCACAACCTTCGAATGCTTTCTCGCGGCCAGAACAGCCGTTTTTCAGAGACCCTGGGCGGAAATTTGAGACGCCAGTCCACAAATGGGGCGTTAAATTCGATGGGACTTCAAAGACCATGTCCGTTGAAAGTTTCATCTTTCGAGTCGAAACACTCCAACGTCAAAATGGCTTATCAGAAAGCCAACTATTCTCCCAATTCCACCACCTTGTGTCAGGCCAAGCAGAACGATGGCTCTGGCAATATCTTGAAGAAAACCAGGCAGATGAAGGGCTCAACTACTATGACCTAAAAAAAGAATTAGTTAGGCAATTTGGGCAAAATAGGAGGGACCACGAAATATTGAGGTCGATCATGGACCGTAGGCAGCAACCCCATGAGACTTTCGACGAATTCTACAGTGACGTACGAGCAATGACACTACAGATGACGAACAGACCTCACGAGCGAGACTTAGTTGACATATTACGACAAAACATAAAGGACCGAGTAGCTACGCTCATCTTTGGATGCTCCATTAGGACCATCCAAGATCTTAGGGAAGAAGCCAGAAGAGCGGAACGACATTTGACGACTAGGGACCAAAAATACAGACGAACTGTTTCGGAAGTCGACGATTTCCTCGGGAATAATCCCTATCACGACCAGCAAGAGGACAAAGAAGACGATGACTTGGAGATTGGTGCCCTCCAACCAACAAGAACAAACAGACCAACAACCTACAATCGAACGGACAAGACACACCGAGCTGACCAGAACAAGGCTACGAGAGTAGACGCTGTAAGAACGCCAACGGCGATTCCACCGACGTGCCCGTCCAATTTTCATGCCCTGACCTGCTTCAGTTGCGGTCAGGGTAACATTAGCTTCCAATGTGAGAAGTGTCAGGGAAACATGAAGGTCAGCGGGACATCCGGGAGCAACCCGCTGATGGGACCATCTCTCCCGGAGAATTCAGATCTCCTCAACGGATTCAGATCTTGAAAAGAGATCCAGCATTGCGCGAGTCCCCTCGCATAAAAGATCTCCCACAAAAGAAGAGCCTCCATGAAAGGCTAATATTTTATAACGAAACTAGAAAGCGAATTTTTGGAGAGGAAGTGACGCGGCAAATACAAATGACTAGGAATTACAAGAAAATCAAAAAGCTTAGGGAACATTGTGCAATAAATAGACGACGAATGAAAAACATAATATCTTCCGTAATAACAATAACGGACGACAATAGGCCCTACGCAAAGGTTAAGGTAGAGAACGAAGAACTTCTGGGCCTATTGGATAGTGGAGCTTCTATAAGCTGTCTAGGAAAAGGAGCCTTAGAATTCCTTGACAGACACAATATTAAAATAAAGAACATGACAACAGATATAAAAACAGCTGACGGAAATCACCAGAGAATACTAGGACGATTCAAGACACTAGTCTCATGGGGGGGAAAGTCTCACCAATTAGAATTGTATGTGGTGCCCAGTCTACAGCAGGTGTTATATTTAGGCGTAGATTTTTGGAGGACATTTAAGGTCGCTCCGAACATTATAGACGAACTGGACGTCCCATCGCCGACGGAAGAACGAACACCGGTCCAGGCACTCTCACCAGCACAACAACATCAACTCGAGCAAATCAAGCAATTGTTCCCCTCATTCGCAACGATGGGATTGGGTAAAACCAACCTCGAAGAGCATATCATCGAGGTGGAAGACGAAAAGATTCCCATTAAACAAAGGCACTACCCAATCTCACCAGCGATTCAGAAGCTCCTATATGACGAGTTAGATCGGATGATTTCACTAGGAGTCATCGAGGAGAGCAATAGCGCTTGGAGCTCACCGGTGGTGTTGGTGAGAAAACCCGGCAAGAATAGACTGTGCCTGGACTCTAGGAAGGTAAACGCGGTAACAAAAAAGGACGCATATCCCCTTCCACACATCGAGGGACTTTTGAGTAGGCTTCAGGACACCAAATATATTTCAGGCATCGACCTCAAAGACGCGTTCTGGCAGATTCCTCTGGAGCGCAAATCGAGGGAGAAGACAGCTTTCACAGTCCCTGGGCGGCCGTTGTATCACTTCACCGTGATGCCGTTCGGATTGTGTAATGCCGCTCAGAGAATGTGTCGGCTAATGGACAAAGTCATACCCGCTCGGTTGAGAGAGTATGTCTTTGTCTATCTCGATGACCTCTTGGTTTGCTCTCCAGATTTTGAATCACACGCCAGATCGCTAGTCGAAGTAGCAAGCTGTCTTAGAAATGCGGGGCTCACAATAAATGTAGAGAAGAGTAAGTTCTGTTACCGCGAAATTAAGTATCTAGGGTATATCGTCGGCGATGGGTGCTTACGAACTGACCCGGACAAGGTATCGGCGGTCGAGGACTTTCCGGTTCCTAAGACTCCCAAGCAACTCCGGCGGTTTCTGGGAATGACAGGCTGGTACAGGCGATTTATACCAAACTTCTCAGGCCTATCTTCGCCAATGACCGACTGCCTTAAAAAAGGACTGACCTTCAAAATGACTGAGGAAGCGCTTCACGCGTTCGAAAAGCTTAAGGCGACTTTGGTGTCAGCACCCATTCTAACAAATCCAGATTTCACGAAACGCTTCTACATACAATGTGACGCATCAACAATGGGAGTAGGGAGTGTGTTGTTCCAGATGGATGAGGAAAATAATGAAAGACCCATAGCATTCATGTCCCAGAAGCTGAATTCCGCCCAGCGAAATTACAGCGTGACGGAACTTGAATGCTATGCGGCAGTTTTATCCGTTAAAAAGTTCAGGGCCTACGTGGAAGGACTACCTTTTACGATCATTACGGACCATGCCAGCTTAAAGTGGCTTATGACGCAGAAGGATCTGTCTGGTCGTTTGGCCAGATGGAGCCTGAAGCTTCAGGGTTTCGACTTTAATATAGAGCATCGGAAGGGTGTCCAAAACGTAGTCCCTGACACACTCTCCCGAGTCCATATGGAGGAACTCAATCCCGAAACTGACATACTGCAGGTGGACCTTAGCTCAGCGTTCTTTTCTTCGGAAGAGTATGACGAGTTAAGGAAAACCGTGACCGACAGACAAGACGAACTTCCCGACATTTGCGTTTCGGATGGATTTGTATATAAACGAACAGAAATACGAACAGGCGACGCTATACAAGAAGATAGAGCCTGGAAGCTGTGGATTCCAAAGGAGTTGCGTGGGAGCCTCGTGGAATCCGCACACAATTCGCCTTCAGCAGGACATGGAGGCATCCACAAAACTTTAGCCAAATTGAGGCAATTTTATTTCTGGCCCGGCATGGCTACCGACGTCCAGAAATGGGTAAAAAACTGTGATATATGTAAGTGCAATAAGCCTCTCAACGTAATATCTCGACCGCCGATGGGACAACAGACTATTACTGAGCGACCTTTTCAGCGGCTATATATAGATTTTTTAGGACCCTACCCTCGGACAAGAAACGGACATACGCATATTTTTATAGTACTTGACCACTTTAGCAAATTTGTATTTCTAAAACCTATTAGGAAGGCAACGGCAGCTGAGGTAGTTAAATACTTAGAAGAAAATGTGTTTCATGTCTTCGGTGTGCCAGAATTTATTCATTCAGACAACGGCAAACAATTCATCTCAGAACTGTTTGCCAGCTTTTTAGAGAAGTACGGAGTCAAACATGTTCGCACCGCGTTCTACTCGCCTCAGGCGAATGCGTCGGAAAGAGTTAACAGGTCAGTCCTAGCCAAGATCAGGTCCTACCTGAAAGATGACCAGAAGAACTGGGACCGACATGTTAGCGACGCAGCGTTTTCGTTGAGGAGTGTGGTGCATGATGCGATCATGTTTGAACCCTATTATGCGGTGTTCGGCACCCATATGATTCAGCACGCTAGTGCTTACGAAATTCTAAGACGACTGGATAACATCAAAGACATGAACGCAGATATAGTAAGTAAGAATGACAAACTTCAACTCATAAGGGATAAAATCTTCGAGAACTTAGGGATAGCCCATGAAAAATCCACAAAGATTTATAATACTCGAAGTAGGGACGTGCAATATAAAGTAGGTCAAATCATATACCGACGAAACTTTAAACAAAGTAACAAAGTGGATGATTACAACGCGAAATTAGGACCGAAATTCATACGAGGAATTATCCTCAAAACAATTGGCAACTCGCTGTACGAAGTTGGTAACGTCAATGGAGAAAAGGCAGGTGTATACCATGCCAAAGATCTACATTCGTAGGGAAAAATCTTGACGCACTCATGTCTGTCGTTGCCTACTAGATTAGCTGTGATATTTACACTTTGTGATGTCTTCTATGTTATTTATTTATTTATTTATTTATTTAGTTACAAAGCAGAGTTTATTTATTTATTTATCAGAGTTTATTTATTTATTATAGTCTATTTATTTATTATTTAACATAGTTATTTATTTATTTATTTTATCTGTTGTGTTCTTAAGTATGACATAGTGTACCTACTACCCTTCCCCCTATAGATCTGTGATAAACACACTGCACCCTATTCCTCAATCAAATACATTCACAAATGGATAGTAAACACACTTTATTATATGTTATCGCATACAAGAGGTACTTGCCAATTCTATTGCGGAGGCGCAAACACAGAATATTTTCAGGGTCGTGAGCCCTTACCCCACGTTGATATTTCAGCCAGGGTCGCGAAATCACACGCCAAATCCCGTGTATTGAATTGGTAACCTTCCAAAGGTAATAACCACCCCTATTTTTACGAGGCCGTTTGCCTCACGACCACTCAGCAAACGTCGTCGAGCCTGTTACGGGGCCATATATTATTTGCATCGTAGATTACCTACCTGTAAAAGAAAAAAA
This sequence comes from Cheilosia vernalis, assembly GCA_949126925.1. Classification (NCBI taxonomy): domain Eukaryota; kingdom Metazoa; phylum Arthropoda; class Insecta; order Diptera; family Syrphidae; genus Cheilosia; species Cheilosia vernalis. Next base: position 43,543,710 of record OX421359.1, read on the forward strand.
AAATATTTTTACTAGTACCACGGATGTAAACAAAAATCTCGATTGGAGTTTACCGAGGGAAATTTCCATGAAATTTACATCCTGACAGGCAAACTCCAATATTAAAATATTCTACGTACCTGATTAAATGTTTATACCACCCACCTGAAAGGAAAAATCGAATAAATATCCGATAATCAATAGAATAAAGTTCCTTACCAAAAATATGTCCATCCGATGTCCCCATGCTTTTTTTTGTTTGACGTTTTGCTTTTGCTAGGTTTGTCAAGTTTTGTTCCTCCTTTGGTAGTTGTTTCGTTCCAATTCCGTCCGTGCCGTTTCGCGCAGTTTTGTCTGTTGCACTCCATCAATGCAATATGTGATCGTTACATTTTGCTATTGTTATTTATTTATATATTTATTTATCTATGTATTTATTTAGTTATTTCTTTTTATGTAGTATTGAGTGTAGGTATTTGTTGAATAATTTAGGTAGAATGACAGAGGTAAAGACTGATTTGACGAATATGACAAAAAGGAAGACGGACAGCATTCTCTTAAACGCGATTTTCGACTCTCTCTCACAAGAAGAGGAAGGAAAACAGGAAACAGTAGTTACGACACAAATACAAAAACATCAATTTTAAAAGAAGGAAACAGACGATAAAAGAGAAAATTAGCAATTAGGAAGTATTGACAAAACAAAGACAGAACTAGGAAAGGCTTAAAAACAAAGGGAGGGGAATTTGTGCAACAGAGTTTGCGTTTTCTTTTGGTCGGCGAGCCCACAATCAGCATCTGATTATAGAGCGCGGTCGATGACCTATAGCGGCTGTAAGAATCATTTTCTTGGCTATCGCACAGTTGCGAAAAAAATTACGTTCCCAGCGTGAGGAAGTTCAAAAATAATTTTTTTATAAGGTAAGGGAGAAATTTGTGTTTTTTTTAAAGGCGATAATTACTTAATGGTAAATTCTTGTGTAGGAATAACCGTCGCCTAAGAAAAAGTGGGAATTAGAGGGAGAATAAGCAAATAGACTTTGCTACAGAGGTAGGTGGAATTCATTTTTTTTACGCGCATATGAAAATAAGTGTTTCCTCATAGAGAGAGATCCGTACGAAATCTTAAATTTTCCAAATTGTTGGCTGGCGTCCTAGCTCCCGTTGCTCGGCTTGGACATTATTAGTCCCAAGCCAAACGGAACCCAACGAGCGATACAAAAGGGCCAGCGGTCTCATAGCGGTCTCCCCCTCGGTTACCGGTCCGACAAGCATACCGGAATTTTTCTGCGGCGGCAGGTTTGACGCGGGAAAGCATTCCCCCCTAACGAAACATCAACAAAATACGACAAAACCGACACAATACATCTAAACCAACAAAAAACATCAATTGGACATAACCCCCCAACGGAATAGTGGTGGTGAAGGCAAGGTGCTCCGCCACCCTGCACAAAGCACAGTGTCCCACCAAAACGGGGAACCAACAATCCAACAGGAGGAGCAACAAGATTTTTTTTTGTGAAGTGCCAATTGTGTTTTTTTTTTAGTTTTAGCTTTGTATAGATTTTGTGAATTTGATTTTGAATATTAATTAGAGTAAGGTTAAGGATTAAGGTTAGGCATAGTTAATTTTAGTAGTAGTGGTTACAATTCTGCGTTTAGCATTTTTGCTCTTTTGTTCGCGGGTAGTTTTAAGCCATATTTGGAATTTTAGAATCAACGTTTCTTCTTGTGCTGGCGCCAGAACAACGGGGGACGATTTAGCAAACGTGAGTACATTTTTTTTATATATATTTTATTGAATTTTAGTAGTAAATAGTATTTAGTGTTAAGTGCAGAATTTTTTTTGTAGATTTAAGTTTTTTTTTATCCTTCTTTTGCCCTTTTATTCTTTTCTATTAGTTTTTTTATTTTTTTTTTGAGTTTTGATATTAATCTAATTGATAGTGATAATAAATTGGCACAATTTTCCCTCTGTATCCATAAATATTTTCTTTGTGGTGTAGAAACGATTCGGAATGATGTGCGGTTAAGCTCCAAATAGCATTCGGTGTGTGGAGTAATGGGAAGGCCGTCCTTCTATGGTTAGACGATGACGTAACGCGACGTTCACGAACTGCGACGACATGACGTGACGACTTACTTCGCTCATTCTTTCGGATGTAGGTTGTGACTGGCGGAAACATCGAGGGGCTATCACTCACATCATCGGCCGGAGTGATAGCGATTGGATTATGTCGCTGAACATAAAGGGTGGGCTGGCCATTCCGTGCCATCAACATCTGGCAAGTCTCGGGTTCATGATGAACCTTTACCCTGGAGGGACAATGGGAAGGAAAGTTGCGTTTAGGGTTAGATTAGCCTAGTTTTAAGTTAGTGTAGTAGTAGTATAGGGCCTAGCTTTAGAGTTAGGTTAGATTAGGTATAGTTTAGGATAGTTAGGATTAGTTTCGCGGTTCTTTCCCGTCCTCCCTCAGGGGTATTGGCGTAGGTCCTTGGAGCATTTTTGCTTCTTTTTCTTTCTTTCTTTTCTGTCCTATATTTTTTGAAGTCCGTCCGCAGTCTACTTAGAGTAGCTTTCTCTCTCTTTCTTCTTTTTCATTTCTTTTGGCATGGATAAAAGGTTTGTTGAGCAGGTGATATGTGGCAAGGGGGCAAGAACACCCCCGTCCGACGAGCTTTAGCCGAGCAACCACAAGCATGCCGCGCCCTCCTTGCCCATATCGAAGTTGCCCCTGTGGCTCGACCCTGGCCCACAACATTGTGAATGATCAGGCTGAACTACAGCGTATTAAATTCTTTCCTATTACGAAATGTAATACCGTGACTTTGGACCGCTGGGCAACACTTCTCTTCAAAATGACATTAAGGGAGGATTTATTGGCTTTTCGTAGACTGCCAGACTCAAGTTGATTATTGGTAAGGCCGAGTCTATTTAGCTACATGCACGTTTCGATAACCATCTTCAGACAGACATTCAAAGCAGTTTCCCTGTCAATCCAATGATAGAGTAGCAACCTTCGGAATTTTAATCCCCGTCCACAAGTAGGTATATCTGAATTGGAGTAGAGTTCTCCTCGGCTTTATTCGGTTTGATTGCACATTTTCTATCACCGAATTAACTAGTAATCCTGTAGTTTCTCTTTGGTAGATTTTCTGTCCTCGAAGTTAAGTGGCTCGTAGCAATACCCATTTTTCTCAGTATGGACCCCATTTCCCCTTGCTGTAGTTTACTATTGCAAACTCCTCCCTCTATGTCCAACACTAACATACGCCGCGCCGTCTTGAATTTACTCAACACGCAATCCAAAGGACGAAAACGCTGGAAACGGATGGGTAGAACGATGCAGAGAAAAAAAATTGAAATCGATTTCCCCTCCGAACAAAATCCAATCCGCCGATTAAGCTATATATGTCCCATCTACCTGTTGCACAATCGTCGTTATTGGGCATCAAGTGGGGGGACGCAATCCCCTCACCAGGTCACCATGTAGCGCTCTGTTGCGCTCGCTGTGTCATGCTGTTTCTCCGCCCTTACAATCGGCCCAGAATCTAGAATGAGAATCCGAATTATTGAAGGTACTTTGTCTTGTGATTTTATTCCAACATCTGGTTCGATTTTGGTATTCCTACCTAACTTCGTGCCTTTCTTGTTACAAAGATGGCTATACGTGAATGCAACTTTTATTCCTGGCAGGAAATCGCAGGAAAATCTTTTATTTTTATTTTCCATCCTATACGTATACATACTAGTAGAAGGTGAATCTGCAAATTGTATTAGGAAACTTTTGCTTGTTTTTTTTCGTACAATTTTCCCTTCCTTGGAGGAACCTGATCGAATCGGCTTTAAGTTGGATGGAAATGTGATCACAGCACATTCATGAAAATGGGAAGACAAATTTTTATAACCGTTCGATTATCGTCATGTCGTTTATTCCATCGTCTTTCAACTGTTTTTTTTTTTTTTGGACCTACTTCCGCTTTGTTTTTCTTTCCTTGTTCAGCATGTTCCGGTTGTCGAAGTCTTGGCCAAAGAAAGTGCAGCTAAAACGAGTAGAAGTGGAAGAGGAGACTGTGGGTGGGTGGGAGTGTGTGTGGGTTTATGGATGAGGTGAGATCGAAAGACAAGAAGTGAATTGATTTATTATGAGGATAAAAAGTTTTCTTATGATAATGGTAGACTGAATGCCAGTGCAGAAGAAGAACAACTTTGTGAAGTCGAGTTTGTTCCGAGAGAGAGACGTCCTTACGGAGACGTAACTTCAAAAGCAATTGTTGGAAATTTCTTTGAGTGAATTTGTCACGTCGGGGTTTAAATGTTCTCGAGGCTGGAGGAAGGCTCGTATATTTGGGTAAATAAATTTCTGAAATTGGGTTACCCACGAAAAATGTGGTGTGAGTGCAGGGCGGAGTATTAATGCGGGTATGTGCAAGAAGTTGGAATTTAAATTGATAATCACGGGAAAGTTTTTGTTTGGATTTAGCAATAATTATCAGCTCTTGGATAATCACTCTATCTTTGGAAAAGTTGCCAATGGAGGATAAATCATTTTTGCAAGATGCCTGGGCGATACCTATAGTGTGACGTTGCTGCAATAATAGACATTAAGCTGTCGAAAATGGAAATACAAAATAGCATAAGACAAATGGTATTTCTGTGAGGAGATCGACGCCCCGAATGGCTCTGAACCAGCAATGATTAATAAATACTCCTCTCAGTTTCCAAAGTCATCTAGATACACGTTCGTTCTGTGAATATTCGTACAAAATGAAAGTTATCTAAAAAGTTTTGAACGATCATATAGTTCATATTTTATACAGAGTTGAATTCTGTTTGTCCCTAAAGTAAGGACTTCCTCAAACATTTTGCACTTATTTACAACACGAATATACCTACAACATAGTTCGTTTTTAGTTATGGAAAGCAAAATATGCGAGAATGGTTTTTTAGATGTTATTTAAACTGAAACTGTTTTAATGTTGGCATGTGCACCTTTTAATAGTTACATATTTCGAAAACAATATTCTTGGTTATTTCGTTCACTGTGCTGGGTGAACGAATTCATTAACTTGCGTCTGCCATAGGTACTTTCTAAATTCAAAAATTTAATAAAATAGGCTCTACAAACCCAGTTCTTGAACATTTTCTGATACTTAAAAATATCAGTTTAGATGCACTGTACTTTAAGTAGAAACATTTGAGATCCCTATAATTTATTATTTACAGAATTTGTTTACAAACAACGATTTCAGTTTTTCTTTTTTCTGCGCTAGTAACCTGAGAAGAGGCAGCGGTATATTGTAAAAGTAATCAATAGTAGGTTAGGTATAGTAATGGCGCAGGGTCATAAGTCCACAGGCCAAAAGTCCACAAATCAATTGTGGACTTATAACCCACCCAGGTGAGCCAAAAGTTCACACAAATTTCTTGTGAATTTTTGACTCACTGATTGTGGACTTATGGCTCACGGATGAAGAAGTTGAAGAAGAGGACAACGAGCTTGAAAGCGAAGCTAAAAATTCTAGTAATGACCTCATTTGCGGTGTTTGCCTCCAAAACCCACAAGACACACTTCTCCAGCATTGCAATCATTTTAAGATTGCGCTTTCAAACTATGAATTCTGTATGGGGGGGGGGGCATGTTGCCCCCCCTGCAACCCCCCTGCTTAGGTTTACTGATGGATTACGGGGTGGGTGCAAGGTTCTTCTTATTACTCAAATTTTGTTGGCGTTATTGCACTTTGTGGGAGTGAAATAAGACCGACTGTTTGAATTTATCCTTATTACACTATTTAAGAGCGAAATAAGGTACATTTTTAGAAGTTGGTCTTATTTCACGGCATCTCTATCAAACATTCCCATACTTTTTGAGTTGTTAAAACAACTCTTATGACCTACTTCCATTTTAAAATTGTGAACCTATGGCCCAAATTATTGTGAACTTTTGGCCTGTGGACTTATGACCCTGCGCCATAGTAATACCTATTTTGATTCTAAAAAAAATTCAATTTCGCTAACCTCAATATAAATTCTAACAATAATTCATATAATAATTCATATAATGATCATCAGGATCATTTTTTTTTTTTTTTTTTTTTTTTTATCCGAGGGTAGGTGAAAATCTTCCAAAGACACTATGAGAATAGCAAGCGCGTTCTGATTGGAAGTGTCAGATTTTTACTGACTAAAAACACCACCCTTCTAAAGATTGTTAGATACTGCAACTAAGATATAACTTATCAATTAATATTTCTGTCATTAAATAACAACTTTTGACAGGTTACTTTCCAATGAAAGATCCTGCGTGTTCCGCAAATTAGATGCGGTTAATCTTATCTTGCCAAGTCGAACGGTTTCGTTCTTTGTAGTCGGCGCAATAAATTGTTCTCGTCCAAGATTTGTCGGACTGTAGGTATTGTTGATATGTCCGATTAGTCGGTTTCTATGTTTTCTCGCGAAGCTTCTAGTTTCAGCTTCGATTGTTGGAATTCCGAGATCCCTATGGATATCGTAGTTTCTAATATACCATGGTGCTTGTACAATTTCTCTAAGCACTTTATTTTGAAAAGTTTGTAGAATGTTGGCAAATTGTTTTCTTGGTACAACCCCAGAGTTGTATACCGTAGGTCCACACCGGCTTTAGCACTTGCTTGTATAAAAGCAGCTTGTTCTCAGTACTGAGCTGGAATGTTTTCCGAGTAACCAGTACATTTCTCTATATTTGATATGATCACTACTAAATGAGCTAGCGTCTTAAGCCTAGTATGCTGTTCCAGGAAAGCTAAAATTAAGCGCCTCTCCAATGTTTCTCTCCACCACTTCGCTTAATGTTTGCTTAATTTTGACAGTGTAAGTTCCGTCAAGAAAAAAAAATGTGTTAGATGATTGACTTACTCTGTTTAGTCATTTGGTACATGTTTTCCTTTGAAATATAAAAAAAAACAATGAATAGAAGACGGTTAGAAGAAGGCGTTGTAATAAGTGCAGCTGTGCAAATCATAGCAATAACAACAAACCGAAGAAAGAAAATGCCTTCTGTACGTGTGAATCCATATTTACAAATGAGAAACACAAAAGTACGTTTTTCCAAAGACGTAAGCCATTACGAATATTGTTTAAAACTTATTCCTGTTACAAATATACTTGAAACTTGTAGTTTTTGGACATGGTGTCAAATGTGAATGTGTTCAAGGAAAATTTTCACATGGAACCAGATGCATTTCAAAAGCTGTATGAACTATTGGAACCGCTATTAAGACCAAAGAGAAATACAAGACCAAATGATAACATTACTCCATTGGAAAAATTAGCCGTTATTATAGAGTATGCTTAATAACCTACTCCTGCAGCTTTTATGTAACTTACTAATTTCCCTTTCTTAGGTATCTGGCCAGTGGAACTATTCAACGACATATAGCTTCGGTATACGGAATCAGCAAACAATATTTCGGAGAAATATTAAATGAAGTTTGTTCTGTCATATGCGAGGCGTTAAGCGATGAGGTCCCCACTCTGAACGAAACCGAATTCATTGAAATTGCAAATGAATTCAATGCCGTATGGAATTTGCCTAACTGTTTGGGGGCTATTGACGGTAAGGATATAGCCGTAAAATGCCCTCCAAATGCAGCAAGCTTATTTTATAACTACAAGGCTTGTATCGCAAACAGATTTATTCGATATCATAATATCATATTTATAAACCATTTACTTATAGGGATTTCATAGCATTGTCTTGATGGCTATCTCCGATGCAAACTACAGGTTTGTTTACATTGATGTGGGGGCATTTGGTAGCGAAGCCATTGCAAATGTTTTTAGCTCATCTCCACCTGGAAATGACATTCTGCAAGATAGGCTGCCATTTCCAGAAGACATGCCAATTGGATCAGATATGATCCCGTACTTTTTTGTGGCAGATGATGCTTTTCCACTTAATAAGAGGATTATAAAGCCATATGCCCCAAGAAAGCCAAAGAAACTTAGTGATGATGAGCGCATTGCAAATAACAGGATAAGTAGGGCGAGACGGTGTGTAGAAAATGCGTTCGGAATTTTATGTACAAAATGGATTTGCTTAGGTAGAACAATTTTTTGCTCTCCAGACAAGGCGCAAAAAATTGGTAGTGCCTGCACAATTATCTAATAAGATACAATAGAGCTTCATATTGTCCAGCCAAATACGTAGACTATTATGATGAAGAAGGTTGTCTTGTGAAGGGTGACTGGAGGAAACAAATTTCCGAAGATGCTTTAAGCCAATCTACATTCCGGTCAAAGTTGGGTAGACAAAGTGACTGCGGCAAATTCGTAAGGGAAAAGTTGAAGGATTTCGTGAATTCCCCATCTGGTTCTATTCCATGGCAAAACAAAGCCGCATTCCTAGAATAAATACAGGTATATAAAATCAAATTGCTTGTTTTTGTGCACCTACAATAAAAAAGGAATTTCAAATAAAGAAAAAAAATATTCGCAATCGCACACTTTAATGTATTAGTTAAAGTTTATTGCATCACGATTTCAAGTTCCGCTAGATCCTGTTGTTGAAAACGAACCCCTAACTTTTCGACAGTATGCTCCGGAAGCTGTTTAAGAATCCTGTCAAGATTGGCAAGAAGCGAGTAATTTTCCAAACTTGGTTGAACGGATATTGGTTCTTCGCATTGTCTTTTTTCGACAAGCTCCTTAATTGTCTGAGTGAGACTTGTAACGTTTTCCAACATTGGATCTTTCCTCTGCGGCTTTGTTTGCTAAAATCAGATTAAGTTAAACTATAACAGTTTGGCCAACAAAGTGTTATTTACATACATAGCTATAAGAACTGGAAGGTGGATTAGCTTTTTTATTTATCCCTGTCTCTGTTGGTTCCTCAGTTGAAGAGCTGGTTAATGTTCTAAATTATTGAAAATATAATGAAATGTTTTATATGAGGAACATAAATACACATTGCTTAATGCTCTCACCGTCTTTTGTTTGAAACCGGTGTGAGGAATGCTAAACAACTGGCGTACTCCCAGAAGTCTGCATTATTTTCTTCAATTATGACGTGTTCATTAACGTCTACAGGCTCGTCACAAGCCGCCATACAAGATTTCCCTTTCTTTTTTGCTGAAACGTGATACCTTTTACAGTCACGGAGGGACTTCCAGTTTAATTTACAGTCCTCGGCTGCAATACATTGAGATTTTTATTTGAATGTACATTTAACAAAAATGACAATACCTGTTTTGTTCAAAAGTTCTGATATGCATCTCCATGCGGCATTAATTGCATCAAGATTGCTATGCAGTTTATCGCCAAGGTTCCAGATACAAGGACGTTCTTTCACTAATTCCGCCAGCAATTTTTTTTTCTCCGGAAGTAAAAATGGTTTTCTTTGTATTTTTTCTTCGTTTTTTTATTTCTATTTCTCTGGCTCCCTCCTCAAACACCTCTTCCAGGTACTCCTCGTTAAAATATTCCATTTCCAAATTAAATTAACAACATCTATTTTCTTTGTGTTGAACTTACCATTCGCCTCAGGTACTGTTATATCCATTTCCTTTGAAATAATCGAATACTAGGTAGGTACTGATATTTTCTGTGATCTGTCAAAATTTAAGCAGTGGGAAAATGTATTTTGCATTAATACGCTTACTTAAATTCTGTAGAGATTTTTCGTACAGTGGCTAACAAATTTAGCTTGAACTGCGTACTGCTTGGCTTAACTGCTTTGCTTAATTTTATCTTTGGAGACATTTTTGTATGGGAGCTTAATTTAAGCGCGAGCAGCATACTAGGCTTTACGCTCCATTTATACACTTTTTTGTATTAATTGGGATTTCTAAATATTGGTACCTTATATCATTTTCAGAGAAGCTGGATGGGGCTGTAAATTTTGAGGGATGTTGAACTAGACAACAACTAAATGGTCAAAAGCCTAGATTAAAATGTTATTGCAGGTGTATGTTGTTTCATTGAAGGAAAAAGAACTGTTTCTCAAGGAGCAGAAAGGATACAATTTTTGAAACAACAACGTTGACATTCTTTCGAAAATTCTTCAAAAAGTGAGTCAAATCGGTTCCGAGACGATTATAGAAAGTTATTGAGGCTCAGCCGAAAATATATATTTGCAGCTGCCCAGCGAACTTCGTTCCGCCCAAATTCGTTAATGTAATGAAAGTAATAATTCCGAGCATTGTGCAACACGCTGCTTTATGTAATTGTGAATTCAAATTCTGTACTCAAAACGTATACTTATACAATAGAAATAACTGAAGTACATATAGTAATATCGATGTATTTCAATCAAACGCGCAACCTGCCGCCTTTTCACTAAAGTGCTTTTTGGTACACGACGAACAAAGCCGAAGGTTTACGTTAGCACGCCACATACAATTGACTGTGTGAGTAATATAGGATTTCTAGATTGATGCCGCGAATTGCCAGCGCTTGTCCTTTCGACTTATTAATAATTGTCATAGCGAAAGCGAGATGCGGGCAAAAATTAAATACGCTTAAATACTAGTTGCAAATTGTTCTGAATAAGGGAGAAAGGTGTGGAGAGAGAAGAGAGTAGGCTTACCAACCAAGTTGATAGGTGTGGCTATTTTTCTTCTTGGCTATTTTCTTCCTATCCCTTTAATACTCTCAATTTTAAAACTTTCCCATCAACATTTTCAGGCATATAAAAGTACGGTTGTCCGCAAGATAAGCAGATGATCCCACCATACCGACGAGCTTTGCACTTTGCACAAACATGCCTGCCCTGCCCTCCCGTCGAGGTTAAAATTGAGATTCCTGTGTCTCTTCAGTAGTGATGGGAACTATCGAATGAATGCGACTATCGATAGTTAGTAACTGAATGATTTGGACTATCGAATGATTTTTTTCATTCATTCATTCATTCAGTTAAAAAAAAAATTAAGCCGATTTAGCTTCTTTTTTTTGATCTCGTTGGAATTTCAAACAAATAAATAAAATGAATACAACCCACTTACCTTTTTTCGAATCTCTTTAAAACAAGTAAATTTAAAAAAAAAAATTTTAATAATAAGAAAACACAGTATGTTTTTCAATAGCACCAGGATAGGAAAAAGGATATTACTACAAAAATATAACGATTTTATATTTAGTGTTAATTTGCACATTCACCAAGATTTTTTTTTAGAGCATTGGTTAAAAACCTGACAAGTTAATAAAGAAAAGAAGATTTATATTTTAAGTTAAAATAGTAGATATTTTAAAGTAAGTAAATACAAAATAATAATATAGATTTGATTTATTAATTAAAATAATATTCACCGTGTCGGGTTAGCGTTTGATACTTATATATTTGGTTAATAAAAAGCTTTCGAGGCTAATAATAAAAAAATGGTTGCATGAATAATGTTTTTTAATTTAAATGTAAATCGCAGTTGACGGATTAGATATTATTTTCATACAGGCAGATATGTTATGTAGCAAAAAAAGAATTAAAATTGGGGATTAAATAGCAATTGATTTTAAGATTATTATGTTTAGTTAAACTATTATTTACAGTATGATGGTACATATTTGTTAATAAAACCATTTATAAATCATAGTTGCTATTCAAAAATATAATCTGGTTTAATTTTTCTCCTTTTAAGCGATTTCGTCTATCATTTATTATTTGACCTGCTTTTGAAAAAACCCTTTCTGAAGGAACCGATGTTGCAGGAATACATAAATATTTTTGTGAGAGCTGAAAGAGTTCTGGACTTATGGTTTTGTACTCCTTCCAAAACGCTAATGGATCTTGCGATCGGTTTACATAATTTGCTCGTAAGTACTGCTGCACTGCAAGATTAGCCACAACACTAGGTGCATTACTGTAGGTTGTTTTTACCTCACTAATCTTTTGATCGAGCATTGACCATAATGAGATTGCTTTTGGAAGTGGTGTTATTTCCTGGACTGGGTCTCCTGGGTCATCAAGGTCTTCTGAATTGTCTTCTATGTTGTATAAAGCCACATGTGGGTAAACAACAACTGGTGATGGTGAACTGCTTTTCTTATTTAAAAGAAATGTTACCTCTTCAGTGATCAGTTTTTGGGTATTTGTGGCATTTGTCTCATTTCCGAAAGCAATCTTCTTAAACCTCGGGTCCAGAAATGTTGCCTTTGCGCACGTTTTATCGGTTTCCAATTGCCCAAGTCGCCTTTGTATCACATCCAGTAAGGAATTTTTTAACAAATCTCCAGACGATGATAGTTGTTGATTTTTAATCGTAAACTGGAGACCTCTTACCAATGGAATTACAAGGGACATGGTTGGATATTTTTCGGCGGATAACTCGATTGTCATAGACTCGATTGGTTTAAGAATTGCTATGCAATCCGGTATTAGCTCCCACTCTAACGCATTTAAAAAGGTAGGGGCGGTTGCCAAAGACGTGATTATAGCAGACAGTGGTTCCTTCACCAGAAGAATGCGCTCTAACATTATAAGCGAAGAATTCCATCTCGTCGGTACATCCTGCTTAAGCTTCAACTCCTGTTTGCCCATTTGTCTCTGCATACTCTTAAGCTTTTCTGTTGCCAATGTGCTATGACTAAAGTGCGATACAATTGTCCTGCATTTAAAGAGCAATTTTGCAATCTCATGATTTATTTTAATTGCATCGACGACACACAAGTTCAGGGTATGGGCAACACATGGATGGTGATGTTTTTTCAGATTATCGCTTATAGCTTTTTTGATGTTTGATCCATTGTCACTAACTATTGTAACAACTTTACTTAAAATCGACCATTCTTCAAAAATTTTTGTTAAGACACTTGCAATATTTTCAGCTGTATGCTTTTCAGGAACTTCCTTTGTGGTCAAAACTGCTGAATGTATTTTGTTGTCAATAATAAAATGGCTTGTAACGGTTAAAAATGCTCTGTTGCTATCAGAAGTCCACATGTCAGTCGTTACAGCAACATGAGCGACATTTTGAATTAGGATTTTTAGCTTATTCAAAACGTCCCCGTATTTACCCGGCAGCATTGTATTTGATAGCAGTTTTCTGTTTGGAACTTTGTATAACGGCTGAAGCTTTTTAGAATATTCCAAAAATCCTTCGTTTTCAACAATAGCAAGAGGTTGAAGATCTTTCGTTATCATTTTTATTATTGAATCGTCAATGTCATTTCTTTCAAATTCCGATAGCTCTGAGCGTTTATCTGCTATCACCAGTTTGGTCTGTAAAGGTTTTCTTTTTGGCACTGCACCTTGTGCAGCTCCAAGCTCAACTAATTGCAGAGAACCCACAGGCACTTCAACATTATTAGTTTCACTTTCCATTTGTATATTACGTTGAGCTAAAAAAGAAGACCCCACATCTGAACGAGATTCACTATGAGACCTTGAGACTCCATCATGCAGATAACTTGGATGCCTACGGCGCAAATGGTCATTTAAATTTGAAGTATTGCCCGAATATTTGAATTGCTTCTTGCATATATTGCAGAACACAAAGTCTCCAGTTTTCTTGAAAAATTCCCACACGTGGGATCGTTTCAGGCTCGGACGCATTTTCTTGGATGTGTTTTCTAATAAAATGTATAGGTATATAAGCGATATGACGCATATGAAGATGAAGGCAAAGGTGGGAAATGTTAATATCATAATTGGTAGGTAGGTATTTGTATTTGAATTTGTAATTATTTTGTTTGTATTGATCGACAAGTCAACATCAGAATCAGCGTGACTTGATTGAACCAGCATTTACAACAGCATTTGAAAACGATGCCAAACACCTCGCTATAATTCTGCTTCTTAAACATATGGATCCCTACAAAAGCATAATCCCCAATATCATTTATATTTCCGTACGTGCTTATGGTTCAATTAAAAACCAAATTTATTCATAAATAAAAAAGGCGCAAAAATACACTACGTTACACTAAGTTAACAAAATATTTTTTTAAGTTAGGTATACATTTTTTGGTGCATGGAGGATAACATTTTCATTGTTTGTTACTGAAGTGGAATCAACATTGTTGCGGAAGTCAAATTCTATTGTTACGTTTTGTTTCACTTTGTTTTGTTTTTTTTTTTTTTTTTTGCTTTGGTTTGTTTTGTTTTGTTTTGTTTTGTTTTGTTTTCTAAGAACATTAATTATAACCACCACAAAAAACAACATACATACAGATTCCATTCATTTAATTACCTACTAAACCAAATACAAATATCTACCCACGCAAAATAAAATTTTTAAATTTCTTTACATTGTCCCAGCTCTGCGTGAACAATAATAGATATGTACACTAAATTAGTACTTACCGTAAGTAACAAATTTAAAAAGAAAACGTGTAAGGAAGTATTTGTTTTAATAATGAAATTCCTACAAATTAAGCCTTTTAACTTAGTATCTAGAAAATAGAAAGTAAAACGCACACACCCTTGATGAATTTCGTTGGATTTTGAACTTACATGTTATGTGAATTTCGAATCGTGTCGGTACAATATCCAAATTTGTTTATTATATTTTATTTATTTTGAGAAGCATCACAAATGGCAATAGAAAAATCAAAATAAAAAAATCAGACATCCACTAAATCCAAGTAAAATTTGAACGTAATTCATCAACCAGTTTATAACTCATCCAATCATGAAAAATCGCGTTTAAAGTAAAAGCACACAAAACTTTGTTACTGTTACCTACAAAAAGCTTCATAGTCCATATCGACCGGAAAAAGTAAATCGTTCAAGCAAGCAAGCACACCCCATTATCGACGAAAGAAGAAGAAAATAGTAATTGAACGAAAAGTTGAAGAAATGAAATCATTCACTCAAACCTACTATCGAATGAAAATAGCAGATGAACGAAAAGCTGAATGAACGAATGGATTCGTTCAAACCTGCTATCGAGTGAAAAAAAAGTAGTAGTTGAATAACTTTTCGTTCATTACTATTTTCATTCGATAGCAGAGTGAATGATTTTTTCAACTACTATCGAATGAACGAATTTTCAACTACTATCGAATGAACGAATTTTGAGCAACTATCGAATAAGTCGATAGTTTTTATTCGATAGTCCCCAACACTACTCTTCAGCTGGAAGGAAATAGCTGTGCGTTAGTCAGGGAAAAGCTCGAGAACGGCTCGACCGAATAGTGATGCCAACTCAGGCATAATTATTGCTTTTATCCATAATTCCGATGCTTGAGGCATTGATATATAATTTCTAGAAAAAAAGCATAATTTTTTGTTACAATCAATTCTTAATAATACAGGACTATTGTTATTGCACATTTTACAGAGATTTGATAGATTGGATTTTATTTTTCTACTGTAATATTATTTTTTATGTAAGATACTCGTTAGGTAAGGAAGCAAAAGAGAGAGAACTTGAACTACGAAAAAAAACCTTCAATATGAATGAAAAAAAAAGAAAAGAAGAACAAAAATGAAAAAATAGTATTAAATGTATATACACCAAACGGGTTTGTATTAACAGGTTAATGAAAAGGTATTTGATAAGTATATAAATAAGGACAAATAATTAAGTAAATAAATAAACAAGTAAGTGAATATATAAATAAATAATTGTATCAATGAATAAATAAATAAATAAGTACATAAATAAATAAACAAATAAATAAATAAATAAATAAATAAATAAATTAAAAATGTATTTGTGTTAATTGATTGTAAAAAAGAATTCACTAAAAACTATGGCTATTTTCTAAAAACTATTCCTCAAGTATCGGAATTATGCCTAGAAGGCATAATAATGCTGGAGCATCACTGATCATCGCTGACTTAAATATAAAGTCTCATTTGTCACAAGCGTTTTTACTTTTTCAAAATTCCCCTTGCTTTATCTGTCAACCGATAGGTGGCGCTGTTGTCGATTTTTTTTGAGAAATTCAACCGATCTCAATGAAACTTTGTTTGTATGAATAGTTGTATGCAGCTAGAAAGATAGGATATTTCATTTACATATTAAAGTTGACAAAACATCAACGAAACGTCGGGAAATGAATAAGATAGTTTTATTTCTACTTTGATTCGGAAAACATAGACCAGTAAGCTCTAATACAATTACTTCAAATGGAAATTGTTATATGTATGTATAATTTTTGTAGATGAAAATTCATAAATTTCATTGGTATTCATTTCAAAGAATACCAATTAATTATTAAATTAAATATTTCATGAATGTATTTGGAAATTTACGTTTTAAAATAATATGCATTAATTTTCATGTACAATAGCGCTTTAAATGAAAGTGAAAATTGTAATATAATATTATTGTAGTAGTAGTTTAGAATCTATTATATAAAAATCAATCGTTGTGTGTTAGTCGGGTAAAGGCTCGAGAACTGCTAAACCGATTTGAATGAATTTTGTTTCATTTTGTTCGTCTTGAATCAGGGATGGTTTAGGAAAAAAGAAAAGTTGGAAAATTCTCAACAGGTGGCGTTGCAGGCACACATTTCGATTTTCATGGGGAAAAGCACTTTGAAAAAAAAATAAACTGGATATAAATCGAGTAGATAGTGAAACTTCCAAAACAAAAAAAAAAATTATTTTAAATTTTAAAAGCAATTGTTGTTGTCAAATATTTTAATTATTTTCTAAGCAAATTGTTGTTGTCAACAATTTTGAATTTTTTTTCTTAAATATACCTAATAAGTAGTTTACTATGTTACATTAAGTGACTTTTTGAAATGGAGTAGATACGTTGATTTGTTTGATGGTGTTGCAATCCATCATTTTTGTCAAGCATTTTCAGGATCCTTGCATTAGGATGTGTATGTGTAAGTAAGTTGAAATGTATGTGTGATTGAGATGACGAGGACAATGATGACAGGCAACATGAGTAGTTGAGCGTTTTGAGTGTTCACGTACATGATACTCTGCTCATTCGTGTGTAGGGTTATGGGGAGGGCAGCTCAAAGGTACCATAACACCTTCGGTACTGGTGTGGATACAGAAGGGAGAAGGCTTACCAACCAAGTTGATAGGTTTGGTTAGTTTTCTTCTTAGCTATTAAAGTAGCAAATATTTCTTTTAGAGTTAATCCTTTCCCTATTTTCTTCCTATCCCTTTAATGCCAACAAATTTTATAAATTTTCGCATCAAAAATCAGGTATGTAAAAGTACGGTAGTCCGCAAGCCAAGCAGAAGATCCCACTCCACCGACGAGCTAAGCACATGCTTAAACAAGCATGCCTGCCTTGCTTTGTTGACCCTACAACCCTTTCACCGAAGTCAAAATTGAGATTCCTGTGTCTCTAAATGTAGAAGGAAATAGATATGTGAGTTAGTTTTATTCGTCTTGAATCAGAGGTGGTTATAAAAAATCATAAAATTCTCAACAGGTGGCGCTGTAGCCACACGTTTCGTTTTTAGCTTAAATTCAATTAACTTTTAAAATGTAATAATACAATAGGTAATAATAATTTCTTCGGTGTGAAACTCGATGACTTTATATATCTCAATAACTGATGGGCCAATTTTCATGAAACTTTTTGGTTTTGTTCGTATTGACGTATTTAAGGTTTAGCAAGACTTAAAAGATAACATTCTTTAAGACTCAATAGGTAGCTAATGTTTTCGATCTCCAAAGCCACTCAGGCGATTTCTATGTAAATTTGTTGTTGCGTATGGTTGGTTCCAGTTTGAAGGATAGGTGGCACGTCAATCATTGCGGTTTGATTGACACACATCGATATTGATATACTTCAGTTATTTCTATTGGCCCTTAGCAATAAAACATTTTAGACGCGACTTTTGGCAACAAATTAACTTTTAGTCTAAATTAAAAGAAATAAAGCATTAAATTTGACTTTAAGTTGAGAAATAGTTAGATTGGAGTCACCGCCAGTGATGCAAAGCCGGATCTAAGTTTTCATGTCTGAACCCTTACGAAATTATGCCTTTTCCGAAAAATCATGCCTTTTTGGTAAAAAAGATAAAAATTGCATATCTTACAAAGGAACTGCAACTAACCTACAAGGTGATTCAAGAAATTGTTATCAGAATGTTGGTCGATTGATAGGCAATTCTATATATTTTTATCTCTATAATCCAAGGTTTTGATTTGGTGAGTAAGTCAAGTAGGTTGTTGGAAAATAAGCACGACGCACACTTGTAAAATTAAAATTTTTAATGCGACTTTGATTAAAGAATGCATCAGATTTACCAACTTCAAAATATATTTGTGTGAATTGATTCTAAAAAAAGAATTCACAAAAAATTTATTGTAAAACAGTTCAAACAGTTCACAAAAAAATGATGCCTATTTTCTAAAAACTATTCCTCAAGTATCGAAATCAACATCACTGACTACATAAGTCAAATATAAAGTCTCATTTGTCACAAGCGTTTTTTCGAATTTCCTCTTACTTTATCTGTTAAATCATAGCATTTTTTTTATTTAGTTCACATCATCAACAACTTGAAGTTCGCCTCAAGTGAAACAACAAAATTCAGTCACAAAAGCTAGCAGAAGTTGATTTTTGTTAATTTAGAGCAAAAGTGGACTTAAGGACCGAACTTTGTTATTTTTTTTCTTTTTAAGTGTCATACCTAGAGTATTTAATATAACTTTTGAATAAAGAATTTGAATTGACCGAATTGCATAAAGAGGCATGTGCAATGTGCATGCTCGGAATTATTATTTTCATTACATTAACGAAAGGTAGGATAGTTTTGGACCCGATAGGTGGCGCTGTTGTCCGTTTTCCTAGAAACTCAACCGATCGCAATGAAACTTTGTTTATATGCATGGTTGGGCTAAGGTTTCCAATATGCGCACTGAGCAAATTCATTTTTTTTTATTTTTTTTATTTAAATTGAGTTATTGTAAGATGTACTGTAGAAGAATTTTTCTGCGGAATCTTTTTTTCCTATTTTTTTTTTTTATTTTTAAAGTTTTAAATTTTCACTGAAAAGTGCATGTAAACAAACTTTCACTTTGCATAACGTTTTTGTTTCAGTGGAGGGGGGTGTGTGTGTGTGTGTGTGGGGGGGGGGGGGTGAATTTTGGAAAATATTATAGGTAGGTATTGCCATATGTCAAAAAGTTAAAACAATTTTGTCTTTTTTGTTAATATTTTTTTTACTGAATATATTATACTGCTAAATATATATATATAAACTTTAGCTCCAGGCGCCTGCCTGACAGTTGTTGGCATACCCTTAGCGGAGCGTCTAAACCCTGCGAAAAAAAGGGTTAAAATCCTGTTAGCGAGCGAAGCGAGCCACGCACCCAATACTTTAAATACACCAGACTTTCTTAAAGGCGCCTGCCTGATAGTTGTTGACATACCCTTAGCGGAGCAGTTGTGCATGTGTATTGAGATTTCGGAAAAAAGGTTTCAAATCTTTGTGCATAAATCACATAAACATGGTTTCATTAAAAAAAAAAAATATTAAAATTTAATATAAAAAAAAAGTAAAAAATGAATAAAAAAATTAAAAAAAAAATTCATTTCCTCAAAAAAACATATTATATTTATATTTTTTAGCCCATTTTAAGCTATAAAAAAATAAAAAAAATGCTTGCTTAGTGCGCATATTGGAAACCCGCCCCCTCTCTTCTCTACCTCTATAAAAGAGAACACATTTTTCTGTTTGTCCGCGAGTAGGGAGTAGGTACGTAACGATACCTCAATAATATAATTATATAGCAATCGATTTGTCGGGAGTAGCGGTATTACATAGGATGGTTTTTAGTATCCTCACTTCATGTTCACATGTATGCACTTATTAAAGGACCCAGCAAAGCGGGTACATCCAGCTAGTAATCAATAAAGAAACACTTCACTTAAAAGTATTTCCTGACGATTCGAAAAATGCACACGTAATTGTTTAAGTTATAACTTCTGTCGGCACTCCCGGAGTGCCTGTCTTTTTTTTTATCTCTGTTTTGCTTACAAAAAAAATGATCCATGAACGAAATGTCAATTAGATATAGATATTTTGCATTTTAAAAATTAAAAACATCTATTTTATTTGATTATTTGTATTGATTTTTGTGGCAAATCAAACATGAAAAGCAATTTCGATCAAAAAAGAATTGATTTTTTCTCAAAAAGATTGATCGTTTTGCCAAATCAAAAAACGACATAAGCCTACTTATCCATAGACCATTTTTTCTGCCGCCTTCGTCTTGCTCTTTGGCTCAGTTCCTATTTCACTCATAGGAAGGAGAGAGATGGCATCTCATTAAAGCCTAAAGTGGCCTATACACCTTATAGCTTATACACTTGCATGTGCAATACAATCATAGCTCTCAGTATGTATGCTCAGCACAATCAGTGATGTATAACTAACTTTTCAGATAGTACCTACTTTTCACACATTAAAATTGTAAATCTTAGGACTGAAGTGTAACTTTGCCATTATGGAAATTCGTAGGTATATAAATATTAAGTTAAATATGCCCACAATACAATTTATTGTATCCGCTTTTCAATTCCACTACAGGGGGTGCAGGTATGAGAAGACACTTTTACAATGTATTTGTCTTGCTCTCTTGGCGAGGAATTATTTAATACAGCGGTAAAAAATATCTCTTATTCGCCAACTCAAGCGTCGCAATAGAAATTGCGACAAAAAAAAAAAAAAATACCCCCGTACAAGATAACAAATTTCTTAGATTTTTTTTTTTTTCAACTGTGCTGAAACCACATTTTGAACGTCACGGGCGAAGCCGGGGGATACAGCTAGTAACACATATCCCTAGAGTCTGTTTTCTCTTCATACAGTTTGGTTCTTTTTAAATATAGCAAAACAATTTTTCTAACTGTCGCAAAAATATTTTCTTCATATATACAAAAGGGAAAATTATTTGTCATTCAAATTATAATACTATAGTTCCTATTTGTAACAGTATAGCCACTTACGATAAGTTTTAATTAAAATCTGTATAAACTGCAAAATTTATTTGTATTTGGTGAGGATAACCGGCACTGATCCGACAAAATTGAGTCTGAATAAATAATATCGAACAGTTTGTAGTTTTCAGCAGACGAACGCCTTTGTACAAATTACATGTGACTGTTTGTTCAATGTACAAACGCCAAAAAAAATATATTTTACAAACAAATTCGTCTAATCTACAAACAAACATTAATAAATACGACGAATGCTTTCTTAATATGTAGGAAATATTTACGAAATATTTAAGAATCCATTTGTTTATTGGAGAAATATATATTGTGCTATGTACCAATATATATTTGTAAATATTAGGAAAGCATTCGTAAAATGTAAAAATTCGTTAGTGAAATATTTACGAATCCATTTGTTTATTGGACAAATATATTTGTGCTATGTATATTTGTAAACATTACGAAAGCATTCGTAAAATGTAAAAATTCGTTCGTGAAATATTTACGAATTCATTTGTTTATTAGACAAATATATTTGTGCTATGTACCAATATATATTTGTAAATATTAGGAAAGCATTCGTAAAATGTAAAAATTCGTTCGTGAAATTTTTACGAATTCATTTGTTTATTAGACAAATATATTTGTGCTATGTACCAATATATATTTGTTTGAAATATTACGAATGCATTCGTAAAATGTCAAAATTCGTTCGTGAATTATTAACGAATCGATTTGTTTATTGGACAAATATATTTGTGCTATGTACCAATATATATTCGTAAATATTATAAACGCATTCGTAAAATGTAAAAATTCGTTCGTGAAATATTTACGAATCCATTTGTTTATTGGACAAATATATTTGTGCTATGTACCAATATATATTTGTAAATATTACGAAAGCATTCGTAAAATGTTCGTAATTTACGAACGCCATTCGTACTTTCTAACAAGCCTTTGTACAATCGACGAATGGCTGTATGTTCGTATTTTTACGAATATATTATTTGCGTTGTTAAAATTACCATCTTAACAATTTTGACAACATTCGTAAATTTACGAACGCCATTCGTACTTTTTAACAAGCCTTAGTACAGTCTACGAACGATGTTCGCACCTTCAACAATTGCGGCTTTGTACAATATTACAAAGGTGAATTCGTTGAATGTACAAAGTCAACGAATCCAATAATTTTTTGAATTTTTCCAAAACAACGAAAGTTGTATTATGTACCAAACATTCGTGCATTCTAAAAATTCTCTCTGTTCGTATTTCTACAAAGATTTCATTTGTATTTTTATACTAACTATTTTTGGAGTGAGCGAATCCTTATACCTAACCTAAACCAAAACCACTATTATTTACAAATTGAAGCGTCTAAGAGAATTGTTCAGTTCTTTTGACTTTAATTTGAGCTTTCTCCATCAGCCACTTTAAATCGATTCGAATGAAAATATAAATTCGACTTTTCAATTTGAGGCAGCATTCCAATTTATATCGAAAATATGCTTCTAAATTGCCTGCACAAATAATTAATGAGTTTCCTTTGCAATGGACGATTATTCCTGAAAACCGATTCCCCAATCTCACAGATTTTAATTTCTCATTTTTAATTAACTAGGTATTGCGCCTTGATTAAATACAGAATTACGAAACGAAAGCCGAAACCATTCTCCTCTCACTCTGATCTACGTATATGCAAATTGGTGTTGGTCTTCCTCAATGCCGAAGTAAGATTTACATTCGCAACTATCACTGTCGTAAAGTTGCAAATAATATTGAATCTGGCACCGTATAGTCTATCCGGTATGATATGAAGCATAATGATTTAAGCATAGGTAGTACCTTTTACTGTTGCACAAAAAATATTTTATAGCACAAAGTGTTTTATGGATAAAGTTATGGTACCTACACTTATGAGTAGTGGAGGTATACCTTAACCCACCCTGAGTGGGTTTCAAAAATATGTTCTGATAAGCTCCACCCATATATAATGGGAATAAGTTCATAGTCATTGACAATTATTGGTGATCTTTTCCACGGCTACAGTCGATTGTAATAAATATCCAGAAAGTGCGCAGTCACATTGAAAGAGTTGCACAAATACACTGGACCATGACATATGGTTATATAGGCAAATGTGGGATATATTTGGCGTGTGCGCAATAATTAATCATTTGCAACTCAAGGATGTCAAAATGTCATTTATCATTTCTCGTAAATGTGACGCAGAATGTTAAATAAGTTAAGTGCAATTGAACAACAGAAGATGCCAATCAAATAAATAAAAGTAATTCAAAGGGTATTACCGCCTCACTGATATTTGATACTTGATAACATCTATCAAATTAACGATAGTTTGGTATTATATTATGAGTAATAAATTGATAATTTTTACCACTTTGTGAATGCTAAACAAAATATCATTGAGAATGGGTTCTGTTTTTAAGTTTGACGTTTCTAGTTTTTATTTATTTATTTTTTTTTTTTTTTGTGGCTGACGGCTAATTTTGGTGAAATAATAGGTCTGTTCCCTTACTTTTGTAGTAAGAATGGAAAAGACAATTAAAATGGCAGTGGTGGGGATAAATTCTCTCACAGAGAGAGACACTTACGAAAAAGTTATGGAACGCTTTTATAGTAAACAATGAAAAATGACAGATATGACAGATAAATAATTCCATAAATTGCATTGGTAAAGAAAAGTCAAAAATGTCTGATAAACGAGAAGATTTATCTAATTTATTACCTATTAGTTGATTCATCTAGTGATGAAAGTGACTCGGAATTAATAGAACTTCTTTTTGATGAATCCGAATATGTGGAAGAGTTTGTACTGAGTGAACTACAAGCATTCGAGAAGAGGAAAAAGCGACACTGCATTAAAAATTACGTCGAGGAGATCGTGCCTTCGTACAGCGAGGAAGAATTTCGTCGTCACTTTCGTATATCAAGGAGTTTGTACAAAAGGCTAAGTGAACGATTCGAACTGTGTGAAACCTATAAGAATCTACGTCCTGACAAACGAATGACCAGTGAAAAGAATCTTTTGATTTTTCTGTGGTTTGCTGGGCACGAAGCTTGTAGCTTCCGCGATTTAGCAGATCGCTTTGATATTTCACTGTCTTCGGTATGTCGAGTAGTAAATAGGGTCACAATGTTTGTAAGCAGTTTGTCCACAGGGGTAATAAAACTTCCCAATGAAGAAAGAAAATCCGAAATTGCAAATTTCTTCAAAAACAAATCTGGAATTCCCAATGCCATTGGTATGTAACAACAAAGAAATATGTCACTTGCAGCTCTTCAGTTTTTTTTGTTTATTTACAGGCTGTATTGATGGCACTCATATCGTTATTGACCCTCCAGCAAAATGTAAAGATGATTACATAGATTGCAAAGGACTTACCAGCATATGTGTGCAAGGAATTTGCGATGAAAAACGAAAATTCTTAAATGTATTTATCGGATTTCCTGGTTCGTCGCATGATAGTTGGGTACTACAAAACTCTCCGATATAATGATAAGCTGCCAGCATTTTGTGGAAGTAAAGTAACAAATCTTAAAATGAATAGTAACTGAATAATTGTACCTTTTTCTTTGTAGATCATTATACTTTAGGCGACTCTGCCTATGCATGCTCGAAATATCTCGTCACCCCATATAGAGACATAGGCATTTGACAAGTGCTCAAAAAGATTTCAATATAAAGTTGAGCTCTTGTCGGGTCACCATTGAGCATACATTTGGGATTTTAAAGCAACGTTTTCGGCAGCTCTATTACTGTAAAATAAGGGGTGCTAAAAAGTTGTGTCATTCAATAAGAGCCTGCTGCGTTTTGCACAACCTAGCAAATGAAGACGACCTTCCTTTTCTTGACGAGCAGCCAACCGAAGATACATTTGAACCATCAACACAGTATGGAGAAATAACTAGAGGCAATATAATTCGGGATGCAATTTATCAAGAAATGTGCACTTAATTTAATTACATTCGATTGTATTAAGATGAGTAAAGGACAAATAAAAGTTTCATTCAATTATATTATGTAGGTACTTCAGTTTATAATTGCATATTCAGTTCAGTTTTGTTGATGATTGAGTCTTCAGGACTTATCACTGTAAGAAAATTATTTTTTAAAACTACGGACAAATTGGAACTTAATGTACACACTCGGTCTCTTCGTTCTCTTATTATTTTAAGCATGCTCTCCATGAGAACTAGTTTTTGTTTGCTCCTTTCTTCACGGGCCTTTTCACGGTCTTGCAAAAAGTTAAGAACTTTATTTTGATAGGTGTTGCGTTCCTTTTGCATTTCTTCAACTTTTTGCAAAATTCGTTCTTGCACGGAGCCGACTCTCCTTCTTTTTGGGATAGATTGTGATGATTCCTCCTCCGAATCATCAATCCTAAAACTTCCTGTAAAATATAGAATCGTTTTTGAATAATTATGATAACTTCTCCAATTTCATATATACTACTTGATGTAGACGGTAAAGTGGGATCGTCTTCGTCAAAAGAATTCGGCTTCTGCATCTCTTCTAAGTAGCTCTTCCCGGGAAGTACCATAATTTTCTTCGCTGTGAAGAGTGTATTCCGGGTTAATGCCTCTCCTTTCGCCTAGTACTTGGTCAAGTTCACTTAAAGTTGAAAAACGTTCGCGTAATCAAAAAGACAAAAAATACCAAAATCTTACTTTTTATATATGCAGGTTTTCCGATCCCGCCCTGTTTTAGAATTATGGAGTTTTGTTTTTTTATATTGCCGCGAGCCCACATTTTTTTTTTGGTTTTAAATTTTTGAGTTTTCCCCCTATTAATTCTTCGCAAAGGGAGAGAAGGAGTTTGGTGGGCGCTTCCAACCAATTAGTTTTTTGCTCTTCGTTTTCGTGGAAAATTTGTTTCTCGATTTCCGACGACTGCGACTGTGAGGCCGTGATTTCCTCAAAATCTTCTCCCTGACCCTGACTCTGCATAATCTCCTGTGTTATTTGATCTCTGTATTGTGGATCTTAAAGTAAAGCCCGAAATGATTTTTATTTCATATTCTCTAATGTCTACTTACCATTTTTAATACGATGGAATGTTCGGGGAGAACATTCAATATTTATTTTTCCGCCTGTTGATACCATTTTTAGAACGCAAGAAATCAAAATAAATTCAATCGAATGTCAAATATCACAAGAAATTCCAAATCAGCTGTTAATTGTTTGGTGACTGACAGCCCTTCAAATTTCTTACACCAAGAAATTTGTTGAGTAAAAATTCGTAAGATTCTCAGTGGAGGGGTAATATCTTGCTCTCTCGACAACGCTCTCTTTTACGAATTTTTCGAGTTAAGGAACAGCATTGAATAAAAATTCGTAAGAATTCGTAACAATTCGTAAGATTTAAAAGTAAAGGAACAGACCTAATAACGGGTGATTTTTTAGCTGGTTTGGTTTTGGCAACACTGGTTTTGACAGCTGACGTGTGTTTAGTACCTTGTGTCACTGTCAAACAGCTTCAGTTTGGTTTGCAATTTAACCATGGATCGTCTTACAAATGAACAACGCTTGCAAATTATTGAATTTTACTATCAAAATTCGTGCTCGGTTCGAAATGTTCATCGCGCGCTTTTATCGAAAAATTGTGTTCAGCGATGAGGCTCATTTTTGGTTGAATGGGTACGTAAATAAGCAAAATTGCCGCATTTGGAGTGAAGATCAGCCAGAAGCATTGCAACAGCTACTAATGCATCCCGAAAAAGCCACTGTTTGGTGCGGTTTATGGGCCGGCGGCATTATTGGGCCATATTTCTTCAAAGATGATGCGAATCGCAGCGTTACTGTCAATGGTGAACGCTACCGAGCGATGATAACAAACTTTTTTTTGCCCGAAATGGAAGTTCTTGACTTGCATGATATGTGGTTTCAACAAGACGGTGCCACATGCCACACAGCACGCGAAACAATGGCGCAATTGCGAGGCGAGTTTGGTGAACAGTTAATTTCACGTTTCGGGCCGGTCAATTGGCCGCCTAGATCGTGCGATTTGACACCATTAGATTATTTTTTGTGGGGGTATATCAAGGCTAATGTGTATAGGGACAAGCCCGCTTCGATTGACGCACTGGAAGCCAACATCCATGCATTCATTCGTGAGATACCGGCCGATATGTGTGAAAGAGTATGCCAAAATTGGACTCAGCGGATGGGCTACCTGAGACGCAGCCGCGGTCAACATTTGCATGAAATTATCTTTAAACAGTAGTAAGTAATAGGAAATTAATGGAAAGATCGACAGAACTGATGTAAGAAAGTCCAGTCTAGTTTTATTTAACAACAAAACAAAAAAAAAACAAGAAATTTTATGATTCGATTTTAATAGACATTTTTTAGCCGGCGGAATATTTGACACGTATCAACAAAAAATTTGTGATCGATAGAAAATTTGATGAATATCAATCGCAAATCATTAAGAACGTACACCTTCCAGCCGCAAAACAAAAAGTTCGAGTTTTAATGTACGTGTAAGTATGAGGATCATTGACTTATTTTAATATGGCTGCTAGTGGTCAACTGCGTCTTCCAAAAATACTGACGCGCTACTGTTTTACAGTGGAAAACACAGTAAAACTCAATCGAAACTGGGTATTTCATTACAATTGTGTCATGCCTATGCGTTGAGAGAGTGAGAACTAATAAAGGACTTGTTAGTGTTTTTTTATTATTTATTTGCCTATATATATTTCTTGTGTCTTTACCTATAGTCTTATAAAAATATTTACTATTTTTGTATTCAATTTAATGAAACCCTAAACACAAACCAAAAAAATTCAATACGAAAAACGAAACAAGTGATCAGCGATACATATGCTCATGAAAGCAACAGGAAATATGCTTTTTTGTAAATAGCTTACAAATATTTACAGATGGTGAATGAAATTACAAAAAAAAAAAACAATGTCAACATATGGGCTTTGGGGATGATTGACGTACAAAAGATATCTTCCTATTTTTTTAAATTCATATACCTATCTCTGTCCGAGAGTATAACTGTCCTCGAAGTGCTTCGAGAGCAATTCAGCCTTTTGGACTAAAATAAATAATATGCATAAAATAATTATAGTTCCGTTCCATTCGCCACAAAAATAACAATAACACACAAAAGGAATGGTTGTAAGGAGTTAGGCTGGATACCTACATGAATCTTTTGCACTAAATATTTATTTACATTTATTATCTTTGTATAGCTATAGTTGATGTGACGGTTTGATTCACCACAAAATTATGGATGTAGGCATTAACTACGTCATAAGAAAATACGCCCGTACAATTGACTACTGCACTAATCTAATTTCCACAGAAGATTTACCTCCGGCGATATAAGTATTAGTTTGCTTGAACTATACAAGGTAGAATTTTTTTGTTTTTCGTTTATGGGTCAATAAGTAAACAAATTTCTATTTTCGTATTTTTTTTTTTTTTTTTTTCAAATAATAAACACTAGCTTGTGGTCGAAAATCGACCATACCTTTTATAAGTAGGTAGGTGCCTAGCCTATACTAAAAAATGTACAACAATTATTTTCGTTTTTTATTTATGTTTTTTTTTTTATAAACGAAAGAAAACAGCGACATCTATATAATAATAAATTTTGGCGCAACAGGTCCGTAGGGACCCTAGGCCTAGCTTCTCCCAACCATTCGTTTTGTGTGAGATTTCATATTTGGAACGAATGGAAGGGATCTACAATTTTATGCCGATTCCAAACGGCTAATTGAGAAGAGCGACATCTATATATATAAAAGAAAAATACGTAAATGAGCTGCTCCATCGGAAACAGTCTCTAATCTAAGATGATTTATATTTAAATAGGTAGGTACGTTACTATGGTAATATGGTGGCAACAAATTGAATGTCACCAAAATCCTTTCAATTATAATGTTTAGTGTTATTTATTTTTTAATTTAATATTTTTTATTTTTTTTTTTAATTTAATATAACTTGGGATAGATGTGGGATTTTCGGATCACGCTTTAACACATAATTCCCTAAATAAATTTATAACAATTGCTTAAATTGCATACCTTTATTGGTAAATGATTCTCTCTAACAGGTACCTACTTCTAATTTAAGATGAATAAATACGTCACTATGGTAACTTGACGGCGACAAATTGATTGTCACCAAAATCCTTTTATTACCTGTTCTGTATGGGGAAGTCATAACTTAATTTTACCAGTCTTAATGGCCACATATACCCACGATTTTGTGTTTGTGCACATCTATGGCACAGCACCTTTCAAATAACATAAGTTTCATTCTCCTCATTTCATATTACTAAATACTAAAAAAGCGTGCGGAAAGTTCGAATGTTCACGTATTAATATAATGATAATGAGAATTATGTATACCTTGCTTGAAGTAATTGCCTCTAAAGACAGTGATTGCAAGAAAAAACCGCCAGATATCAATTATTATATACGACCGCTATCATTTTCATTTGCAATGGAATCTACGATGCCTACTAAAAAATGCATCTCATAATATTTACCAAGTAGACATTCTATAGGACATCTAACGACACCATTCAATACCATGCCGTTTTCCACTATAGGTAAATGACAAGTAATCACTTTGTTTGATATTTGCAACGATGACGATGGGGGTGATGGCTTATGCTGTTGCCTCATGATAGTCCGGAATGCATGATAGTTGCGAATCACCGCCATCGTCCTTTCCCCAACATGTTGTTTTGTTCCGTTTTTCGTCTCGCTGTTGGTGTACACTGTACACTGTACTATGTATTTGAATGTGTTTCGAAGATTAAAATCTTTTGTTTTTACTTTTTTGTTGTTCATCCATATTTTGCCGTTTGTTTCGCTTCAAACATTGTTGCACTAGATGTGGTTTTGCATATTTGGACGGATGGATGCGATGGCAGCAGTATTTGTTTATTGTGAGAGCTGAGAGCAGTATTTGCACTCCTTACTTGCATTCCACTCAGTGTTGTCCTCATTCCATCGTCGGTTAAGTGCTATCTTTTGGCAGTTTTTTTTTCCGTTTTTTTTGTTTGTTTTTTTCTCTTTTCGTTTAATTTCGATTTGAATAGAAAGCGGTGAAATTGCTTCATGCAATGGTAACGTCCCTAATGAGACATGTCGTGTATTCGTCGCCTTCGAGATAGGGAGGCGGATTGAAGATTTCTTTTGTTTCCATGCTTAATAGGTAGTTACATAGGTACTTTCAATAGATTTGAAATTTCCTGCTATGAGGACAATGTGGATGGAAATTTCCGCGTCTTTCCATTTTCGTTCAAAACAATAATACTTCAAATCAATAACTTGGGGTATTCTATGACTGAATGAGGTATTTTCTAATTAAGCAGGCAGCTACTTTTAATCTGTCAAAAACATTTACGAAGAGAGTACGAGTAGGTAATATCTAAATCTTAATTAATTTTCAGTTCTGAACAACCAGTCAAAAGCGTTTCAAAAATAAGATTCGGTTATGAAAAACGAGATCTGCTCATTTATATTATATACATACATACTTATACATGATGCGATGGTTATTCAAGTTTATCAGTTGGACTGACTCAATAGTTGAATGGAGTCAATTGTTTTCTAGAAAAGGGTTTCTTATGGAAATGGTATGTGATTATTACACTTCATGAGCCTTCAATGACGGTTATCGTCTCCTTGGGTCTAAACATCGTCTTGTGCAGGAACCACGACATGAGGGGACGCGAACAGAATAAACTGATGAGTGCACAATATCAACTATAAAAATAAAGAAATAATTACTTTACGCAACAAGTCCGTAGGGACCACTTGGCCTAGCTTCTCACAACCATTCGTTGTGTGTGTGAGTTTCTCAATTTCTCAATTTTTGGGAAGAATGGAAGGGATCTAAATTTCATGCCGAGTCCAAACGGCTAATTAATAAGCTCTTTCATATGGCAGTCATACTTTCGGATGTTTGTCCGAAGTTCGCGAGATGGAATTAGGATTTTTTTGGGAATCGAATCTGAGACAACTCGCTTAGTAGTCCAACAAATTAACTACTATAAGCCACTGCTCCTACCAATGTAATAATAATGTTGTGCGTTGCAGACATATCGTGTGGCTATTTAAAATTTCTGAATTCACTTAAGCGTTACTTAATTCCCAACAACAACAAAACAACGGTAAACACAGGAGTCACTACTTGTCAATTAGCAACGACAACCAATCAATAAACCCCGATTTTATCCAACAATTTTCTCTATTCCTTCTAATAGCATTAAAACCTAACCCCATGCAATTTCTGCAAAGCCTGTATTCCTGACTATCTAATCCAATTCAAATTTTGTGATTTTATTACCTACAAAGAAAAAAAAAATAAATGAAACTTAAGCGAACACTACTTCGTCACATAAACTCATATCCATATTTCAGTTACTAAGCAACTCAAAATGGTTAAATCTATTTTTTTCTAATGCTTTCTGTTAGATGTATCTAATGGAGCAAAAAAAAAAATTACCTCTTATCAATAGATAACGATTTATTGAACATTTAAGAAAATGGTTGAAATCGTCTTCGCAGACTGATTTATGGGGACGGATATTTCAAATGCTGGACAACTACAAACGACAAAAACTAAGTAGTTGGTTGTTAAGCAGGCGATATAAGACCGCGTTATCTTCGAAACGGTACATTGACGAGTGATGAAATTTCCTATTTCATATGTTTTCTACCTCACCAATCTAATAAATCAAAAATTGTATCAATCGGCCTAACGGTTTGTGATTTATATGCAACTAGTTGTGCCCGTAACTTCGTACGCGGCGTGAGACTGTGTAATTTTCAATAAAAGATTTTTACATTATAGCAGTCAGAATTTGGGATTAAAAATCGATATTGTTCTGCAATTTTTTTGGGCGATTTGTCCATACATTTGGGCTTTTTGACGTTTTCTTTCTCAATATTTTGGGCGATGTGACGGATTTTGGGCATTGTGACATTTATTTACTTGGGTTCTTTAACCTTGGGCGATAAGACCCAACGCTACTTTAAGCAAAAATAATGTCATTACGCCCAAAATCAATGTCATATCACCCACATTTACATAAATTTTCTACCAACAAATTGCCTAGTGATGTTTTGGGCGTTATGACATCTTTCAATTTAGGCGTTATAGTTTTGGGCGATAAGACCTAACGCCGTTAGAACCATTTGAAAAAAAAAAAAAATTTCAATCCCTTAAAACCTTGTTATCTCCGAAACCGTGGCAAGCAGAGCGATGAAATTTTCTGTGTCGAAAGTGTTTGCCATTACTAATCTAAAAGAATTCAAATTATACCAATCGGCCAAACCTTTTATGATATATTTGAAGTTTAAGCAACATTTGGGCTTCTAACTTAAAAACTGTTGACCTACAAACGATGAAACTTTGAATTTCTATTCTCTGAAACCTTTTCTACCTATGATATCAAATAGAAGTCAGCCCGCATTGCTGGACACTTTTTATTCGCAATTTAAGGGAAGCCTATATTGGTCTAAACTCTAAATTGACCCATTTTTAAGCGATCCTATATTTCCATTTTTTAGATAGAGCACACATGCTTTCTAACAACCAACTAGTTTTTGTCGTTTGTAGTTGTCCAGCATTTGAAATATCCGTCCCCATATATCAGTCTGCGAAGACGATTTCAACCATTTTCTTAAATTTTCAATAAATCGTTATCTATTGATAAGAGGTAATTTTTTTTTGCTCCATTAGATACATCTAACAGAAAGCATTAGAAAAAAATAAATTTAACCATTTTGAGTTTCTTAATAACTGAAATATGGATATGAGTTTATATGACGAAGTAGTGTTCGCTTAAGTTTCATTTAATTTTTTTTTTTTTTGTAATAAAATCACAAAATTTGAATTGGATTAGATAGTCAGGAATACAGGCTTTGCAGAAATTGCATGGGGTTAGGTTTTAATGTTATTCGAAGGAATAGAAAAAATTGTTGGATAAAATCGGGGTTTATTGATTGGTTGTCGTTGCTAATTGATAAGTAGTGACTCCTGTGGATGGGCGCTGATGAGTGCTTTGCGAAAATGTGTTTACCGTTGTTTTGTTGTTGTTGGGAAGCCCATATATAGATGCAACTCTAAAGGGATGCGTTTTTTGACTTTGATTGCTTTTTATTAAGTAACGCTTAAGTGAATTCAGAAATTTTAAATGCAGTTATTTAAGTTTGAATATGCCTTATGCACCAGTGGTTTTAAATTATTTCTCTCTTTTGTAAATTCGGAGTTACATGTGTAAAGAAAAATAAGACATTTCTTTTAAAAAAAAATTTCACTACAAACAACTACAAACGATTTCAAATGCAAATTGCTAGTTTTTGTTTCAAAAAGCCAAAAGTGCGGGCTGAATTTTTTTTTAATGCTTCTCTAACTTTCTAACCTTTGAACTACAAACGAAAAAAGTTTCACTACAAAAGCATATCTATCGAACTGAATTTCACGTTTTTCATTCTAGAAAAAGTGCGGGCTAACTTCACGTAGGTTAACCAAACATACTCTTAATGCCGCCATTAAATACCATCCCCACCAGTTCAATGGGGAGCAAAAAAACACATAAAAAATTTCATCCCTTTTTCTGTTGTTTATTTGTTTGCTTCTTTGGTATAAATAAAAACAAAACTCTGCCGAAGTTTTTAGAAACGACAAAAATGTCCACCCCTTTGGAAAAGTATGCACGGGACGAATGTTTTTGTTTGCCGCATTTAATGATCCTCAGAAACAATTTTCTCTCCCACTACCAGTCCAACAAATTACGGTATATTTTTGTCATCTTACGTCGAGCTTTTGTTTTCATCGGTCAACCTATTCATCAAAGAAATTAAATGAAAACATCACACGAGATGGGGTGTGAAATAAAGGGTAGGAAATACCTAAAACCAAGAATGAACGACCCAGTTATTTTCATAAAAGCCCGTTTGTTTCTTACAGTGAAATAACTTTTTTGCCTTTCATTCATAGACACAAGGGTTGGGTGGTGGAGTTCAAATAGTTTAATTGCATTTCATCGAAACATGCTTGGCAGCTGTAAGTAATGATTAGATTGATTCATCACCTGATGCGCAGCAGAAAATAGTAAATTCTGGGCGCTAAACTTGTTGTACTAATTTTCCACCTCGGCGAGAACTGACTACGTGAGTCGATTGAGCTCGTAGCACCCCTCGCGAGGATGGAATTTCGTGTTATTCGAAATAAATGGAAATCGAAATGGAAATACAAAAGTCAATCGAGAGAGAGAGTAGTAGGATTGAATTGTGCCCGGCTGTGGCGCGTTAATAAGTATTGATTTATACTAAACGCCCGTCAACCGTATTTTTAAGACTAATGGCAATTGAACGGATTGGGGCAGGAGAAAATCACCTCCCTGCAAACAGCTGAAAGCTGATACGAACGAAGGGATTATATCGTTCAACATTGGCTGAATATAATACAGTCGCGCAGCAGAATTACTTCAAACAATTTAGCACGGGGAGTTTTGTTTCGCGAACATGTGCCGCATTCCAATGGATCGTCTTTCCATGACAACAATACCAATCCATACCAAGGCTGTAACGTGATTTTGATTGATGGCATTGAGTGGTGTGGAATGATGGGTATTCTATGTTCTAACTACGAATGGGGGTGTATTCACAAGTTAAACAAACACACACTGTTGGGTAATCGATTTTCAAGCCACAAAGTGTTTTTTTTTTTTCAAATACCTACGCCATTTTGTTTTCTTATCGGTGTTTTGTCAATTTAGAATCCGTGTGACATGCAAAAATATACAAAAATTATAAAATAAATGCTGCCAACCGTGGCGGAATACCATATTTTAACATTACTGAATGCTATCGGTTATTTATTAAAAACTAGCTGACCCGGCTAACTTCGTTCCTCCCATATTCGTTAATGGAATAAAATAATAATTACGAGCATGCACAATGCATATTTATGCTTGTCTATACCTATAATTCGGTTAATTCAAATACTTTATTCTAAACTTATGTGTAAATACTTATATATTAGAAATAGATGAAGTATAGCAATGTCGATGTGTTTTAATCAAACCGCAATAATTGACTTATCGGCCAACCTTCCGCTTTTTCACTAAAGTGCTTTACGGTGCACCATCTAAAAAGCGGAAGGTTTGCTCACACGTGAGCACGACACTTACAACTGACCATGTGAGAAACCTAGGAATTCAATATTAATGCCACAAATATCCAGCACTGGAAATTGAAGACGTCTAAGACGCAATGGCAATAGTTCTGAATAAGCGGTTTTCCTTTGAATTTTTCACTCAAAATCGTCGCTTGCATGACATTTGATTTTAGATTCTTCACGATCAAATCAAACACGATCCTTTACAAAGTCTCGGTGCATTGAAGTTGCGTAACCAAATTATAACTGAGCCGACTTTCAATATAAAATTCTGTAAGCCCGGAACATCCAAAGAATTAACATTTCAAACAAATTTTGTTGTATTGGAAGTGACACTACCCGTTTTTTGTGCGGTTCTATCATGAGGTTTGAAGACAAATCTGCGATTGTCTGAGTTAATTTCCTCCATTGTCAGTCGTCTTAATCATCGTGATGAAATTGTCGAATGATGACAATGGAACCACAATTATGCCTTTTAGGCATAGTTCTGATGCTTGAGGCATTGAGGAATAATTTTGAGAAAAAGCTTAAATTTTGTGAAATTTTCCTATAGGTAATTAATCCATACAAATCAATTGAGTGTTTTGTAAATCTGGTACTTTGATCAAAGTTGCATCACTCATCATCATTCGTAACTGTGGGGCTCTGGGCTTCTTGAATTGCAGAGAACAAAAAAAAAAATTAATTAATTATCTATCAACCAACTCGCAAATTTAACAAATTTTAATCACATTGCACGATAGATTCGTTGTAGTAGGTACCATAGTAAAGAATGTAATTTTTTGAAAAAGGCATAATTGTTTTCATGTTTAGGCATAAAAACTTCGATTCAAGTTTTCATCACTGATCTGGTCTTATGAGATGTCTAGGGATGCCAGACGTTCCGCCAGGTGCAGGACTGTCCCGCAAAACGTATTTTTATCCCCAAGAGTCCCGTCGGGCAATTGTCCCGCGAAATATCCCGCAATTTATTTATATGTCCCGTTGGTCCCGTCAAAAGAATAATTATTTGTTCATTTTTTTTAGTAATACTATAAGTGTTATCTTTAATTTGTAAAATTGGCTGCACTGTTTTTGCATTTTTTTCATCTGAAGTATGTATGATGTACAATGTACATGTTCTTCGACACTCGAATACTAAACGAAAGGAAGTATCGAAATGGCCGCGTTCAATACGCTTTTGCCTAGCTAGTCTTATTCTATGATAAACAAATAATAGTAATAGTTAGCGCAACAGGTCTGCAGGGACCCTGGGCCTAGCTTCTCACAACCATTCGTTTTGTGTGAGTTTTTCATTTTTGGAACGAATGGAAGGGATCTACAATTTTATGCCGATTCCAAATGGCTAATTGGGAAGCTCTTTCAAGACAGTTATACTCTCGGATGTTTGTCAGACGTTCGCGAGAGGTGGCGCAGTGAAAAAACCCTGAATTGGAATTAAAGTTTTTGCGGAATTCGAACCTGGGACCCCTCGCTTAGTAGTCCAACACACTAACCACTAAGCCACTGCGCCTACACCTACGCTTACGATAAACTGTCACCTAAATATTTAGAGGTGCCTGAGCACATTGAGCAGGGCCGTTTTCATTTGCATTTCATTATTTCTTCGGGTCTGAATTGTTTCCAATTTGAATTGTCCCGCAAAGGAATTTTTAAAATCTAGCATCCATAGTGATGTCCCATTCCCATTCTGTCGACTTCTCTATTTGCTTCGCATTCTTCTTCAGTTTGGTTTTGATGACAATAATTTGTTGTTGACTTGCTTGCTTTGTTCGTCGGTACCTACCGCACATACGAAGTTTGCTAAGTCATTTTTGACATAGAAAAGTCAAAATAAGTCCTACTGTACTATTTTATAAATTGAATATCCCGATATGCTCGTGTGTGGTGTGCAAATGAAGTTTGAATTTGTGATTGTGTAATAACATTGTTGAAAAGAGAAGAAGTGGGTTGTAGATATTTGCTAAAAATAAGTTTTGCGTAGCTATGGTATGGGGCATTAAGTCTATTACAAAAATATACCGTAGATATATAAAAATACATACAGATCGTGATTTGTGTAGTATTTTTTGAGAAATAATTAAAAAACTGACGCCTTCGAATTTTTTTGAGG
The DNA here is from genome assembly GCA_949126925.1 of Cheilosia vernalis. Classification (NCBI taxonomy): domain Eukaryota; kingdom Metazoa; phylum Arthropoda; class Insecta; order Diptera; family Syrphidae; genus Cheilosia; species Cheilosia vernalis. The sequence continues at coordinate 43,580,828 of OX421359.1, forward strand.
AAACTAAGTACGGTATCTTATTTATAAAACTTATGTTATCTTCAATTTGGGTCGTTAGAACGGTTTTTGTAAGATTGTGCAGACAAAACAGTACCAAATATTGCAATGTTTAGTTAAAGAAATACTATTGCTTAACTATTGAGCGGAAAGCTGGTTATAAGTTATTGCTCGGGATGTAATCATTACTACGCTTTTAAAGCTGTATCGAAATCGAAGATGGGGTTTTCGAGATATGATCAGTTTTTAAAAATAGCGTTTCGGTGCTGCGAATTGAAAATTACGGACACAATTATTTTAAAAAACATCAATTTGATTTTAAGTTTGCACTAAGTTTACTATTAAGTTACAATCATATGGACCGTTTTCGAGATATGTCGAAATTTAAAATGTCCCGTTATTCGGATTTTAAGCCAATAACTGGGTATGCAGTTATGGTAAACTCACCTACTTGAAATATCAATTTGAGTTGAAATCGTTAGAGCCTTTTTCGATCAAATCAAACTGGTACGAAAATTTTATGTGGGAAATGCCATTAATATTGAGGTTACCTTGAAAAAAAACTCTCCCGAACTGTAAGCCCACAAACTCTAAATCCGCACTTTTTTGAGTTGGAAATCTTGTACGAAAACAATATCTTTTTTTTTTTTTTTGTCGGAGGTGTTACTATCCGATGGAGCACTCAGACACAACTACTGGTCCATTGTACTGCCAAAACGGACACCTTACATTACTGTACTTAGTTTTCCCGTCTTTCGAAGAAAGATTAAAAGGAGCTTCAGTGATGAAGAGCTTAGATGTTCGGCACTCACCACATCAGCCCCAAAGATAAGCCACCTGTTGCGAGCAAAGGCAGGACAATTACAGAGGAAGTGTTCCGCTGTATCGTCGTCCTCTCCACACGCACTACATATGGTGGTGTCGCTCAAGCCCAACACATTCAAATGTTTGGCAAAAGCTTGGTGGCCCGAAAGGACACCCACAAGCAGTCTGCAGTCAATTCTCCTGAGAGACAGAAGGAATGACGCAGACCTTTTACAGATGTCCGGACGCAGTCGTTTGGTCTGTCTACACCCCGCACAGTCACGCTACCGACGCTCGTGTTCACGAGAAACCCAAGTATCAATGGAAGACTTAACTGCAGATGCGGACAGACCCAACGCCGGTTCAGGTCCTGAGAGAGCTTCTTCTGATCCCAGCCTGGCAAGCTCATCAGCGATCTCATTTCCATGGATGCCAGTGTGACCTGGGACCCAAACAAGATTCACTGTGTTTAGCCTACCGACTAAGTTCAGAGATAGCTTGAGTTCAAGCACTAATTTAGACGAGGTAAGAGGGTTGAGCAGTGCTTTTAATGCAGCTTGGCTATCGCTGCAAACGCATATGCTTCTAGCCCTCCACCTGTTTGTCACAATATAGCGCATGGCCATAAGGATAGCGAAAATCTCCGCTTGGAAGACAGACGCATAGTTACCTAATGGGTAGTGTAGTCTAATGTTCTCGCTTTCCATAAAGATCCCAGAACCAGATCCTTGTTCGGTCCTGGAGCCGTCCGTGAATACACGATGGCATTCTTTTCCTGGCTCAGAGTCTGGCCGAAGCCATTCCGTCGCCTGAGGAAAGTTGAATTGGTTGTTTTGTCGCAGTAGGATTTCTGGTGTCATTGCGTCAGAGAGCATATCCATAAGACAGGGGTCAAAGGATAATTCTCGCACAAGTTCTTCAAAATTCTAATGCGTGTGGTATCAAAAACCACCTCTCTTTAATCGAGAGATGGTTTTCAGCGTACCTACACCCCATGATAAAAATATCAAGACGGGGGAGGTTCATCATAGCATCTAGAGCAGAGCCCGGAGTGCTAGGGAAGGCCCCTGTGCATCCAAGACAGACCGTTTTTTGAAGTTTGGTAGAAGAGGCAAGTTTCCGCGAAAGCCTGTTCCACCATACAACCGATGCATATGAGAGAAGTGGTCTTACCATTGCCGTATAGATATAAAGGACCCTTTTAGGAGATAAGCCCCATGTCTTGCCAAAAGCGCCTTTGCACTGCCAGAAAGTTGACAGTGCTTTATCGGTTTTTGATTCAACATGCTTACGTAATGGAGAAAGTTAAAGATACTATCCACGCGTAACGAATAATTTCCAATTTAACTGAACGCTGCCAGAAGCTTTGCCCACAGCGGAAGAGCAATTTTTTGTTGACAGTGTGTTGGTGCTGGTGAACTGGATTTTTTTAAGTTTCGTGACATTTGTCAATCCGAATTTCTATATATCAATACTAGCGCCCAAAATCGTGACGACCACCCCGTAAAAATATAGCTTGCAGGCCAAGTAGGTATCGTCTTAGTTCAAAACTGTTTATAAACTAAATTTTTGACATTTCACATAGGTGTGAAGTTGATGAATGTATTTTCGGTTTCAGTTGGCAACATCTTTCTAACAGCTTTATCGTTTTACATAATCGGTCTTTGTTGTGACTATCGTTTTCTTTATTATCGTTTATTTGCCGCTCGTTTCGTATTACATAATAGGGCCCCTGGAATCTGCCAAATAAGTGTATATCATTACTGTAGCTAGTTCTAGAACCATATAGATTAAACTAGAACTGGCTAGAAAGTTCTCGTTCAGATGGCGGAGCGGGTATAAAAGGACAGCTTTTAGAAGAGGACGAGACAGTTGATTTATAACAGTGATTGGTTAAAGTTCGAGATAGTAATAGTTTGTGAAGATAAATAAGTGAAAAGTAATAGAGTAAATTAAGTGATTGGCTTGAATCGTTGAAGAATTGTTTGTAATATTGTTCTGGTACTTAAGAAGTGAAATATTAGAATAGTCGATAAAAGTGTAATAAAAGTGAATTTTATTAGAAAAGTTTAACGGAATAGTGTTTTATCTTTTCGAATCCCAGCCTGAATGTAAAAATATTATATTGGATCCATCCGTGTAGATGAGAACATATAGTCGTTTCTATGGACGTCAGTTGATATTCCTGTTAACCATCTATGCTAGGGAAGCCAGTGAAAAATGGTTTTATGAAATCTAGGCGGGGGACGGTTAAGTCTGTGCATACATTATCGGACGTATATTTGGAAGGCACTGTTTGTTGCATATTCCTGTACAAAATGGTCAAAGGGTGTGAAATTAAGTATAGTGCCTGCCTTTCTATAGCTGTATAACGCACATTACTATTCAGGACTAGGACCCCACCTTCGGACAAAAATTTCTATTGCAGGCATAGAATGCTTTAATTTTTTTTTTTTTTGTTTATTTCTCTTATGTTCAGTAAGAGTTAAATTTTCTATCCAGGACAACTCCGAGGTATTTGGCGTTAACTGAAATTGTAAGTGGAATCCCTTGAATTGTAGACAGATTAAGATCCATAATTGTCCCAGGAATTTCTCAGTCACAACTAGAACTAGGTCAACTGCTTTGACCCTACATTGAAGAACAAACAAGAAAAATATACCTACAGAAAAAGAATAATAGAACAAAAGTATGCTTACAAAAAATGTAAAACAGCATACATAAATCGAAAAAAAACAGCATACTGCCAGGTAGCTTATAACAGCAGTAACCAGCTGTTAAACCGTAAGGGAATGGTAATGACTTAGTAACGGTGGATGTCCTCCCGCAAGCGCAGACACCTTGGCGAATGGCGTCATTTTGACGTCGGTGCGGGAGCTTAAGCCAACTCAACTGAACCCATCGACGGGATCAACACCACCAGCCATCGGAGCACCTTATTGTATACCGGTCACTGGTGAGGTTTCTTCGGTCGAAGGGGGATGAGGGTTGGTGAACTAAGTCTGCCACCCCTAATCCGAGAGAGTCATGCGACCCGTGCTTATCGGATACGGTTTGCAGTCAGGGGTAACCGACTGTATTATAACGGAGCCTCTCTGATACCGGGCCACCTCAGGGAGTAACTTTGGCCTTACCACGTTATACGGGGCTCTGGCGTGGCGGACGACCCTTTCCCGCGTTACTCGTGGGATATGAAACCAAAAAATAATAAAAATAAACAAAAACAAAAAAATGAACTGAACAGATTGCGGGGTGACACCGCATCTGGTTTGGTTTACCAAGTAGAGCAAAGGCTCAGTGACAACTTGGTTAACTGTCAACCTGGAACAAGCCGAGGAAGCAGTGTTAGGCAAGTGCAACCAAGCACCAGCCAAAATACTGCCAAATCCAATGTTCCAGTGTCGACACCTTTGTTGGCTAAACGCCTTGAAGCTGCCAGACTGGGAAGTGGGAGCCAAGCTCTAGCATCTCAGCCTTTGGCCAAGACTGTTGTGGGAAGTATGGGGACGGCAACGAGCCAAGCTCGTATACCTGAAGCTGTACAACCTGCGGCAGCTACGGCTAAAAGGAAAGGGCGCCTATGCCCACCGATGCCACCGCCGGGCCAGCCTGGTGGTAAGGATGACCCTCTTCGGAAGGGGCTGAGCGGTGCAGGCACTAGATGGTACCTTCGCTACCTCGAAAAGGGCTTTGCACCTGAGGAGGCAAGGAAGAAGGCCGAAGAACACAAGGCTAAGCCTGGTTCTGGTCCGACACCCGCGGCAAAGAGGTGCAGCAGCACCATCTCACCTTCTGTAGGTAATGCGCAGAAGAAGCCAAAGGTAGTTGAAAAACTGGAGAGGTCGCGGGCAAAGCCTGCTAAGCATGCTGCTGTCTCACACGGCAAAAGCTATGCAGCGGCTGCAAAATCAGCTGCAGCTGGTGGAAGTCGTGCCATGACGGTGACGGCCGAGCAAGTGGCGGTTATCCCTTGCGATTATCCTAGGGAGATGCTGAATACCGACGAGCTCAAGGATCTAGAGACTGCTCTAGTGGATGAAATGGCCCGTGGATGGGAGCATAAGCTCAAGTTCAAGGGCATACATTTCAAGATGGGGATGCTATTAGTCGACTGCGAGACTCCACAAACTGTGGAATGGCTGAAGACAGTGGCACCCAAACTTAGTAATTGGAAGGGAGTGGGCCTTACTGCAATGTGCGGGAAGGAAATACCACGCGCCCATTCAATTACAATATACTTCCCACGAAGCGCTGACCAGGAGCACCAAACCACATTGGCACTCCTCGAAGCGCAAAACGATGGCCTGAACATCAAAACGTGGAAGATATTGAATGGACGTAAAGAGGGAACCGGGCAAGTACTGGGCCTCGGTATCGACCAGCAGTCCTATGACACCATAAGGGCTCAAAACAATTCCCTCAGCTATAGGTTCGGCAAGGTTGCAGTGTCTGGACTTAAGAAGTCGGAGGAGAGTAAGGGGCAAATGACCCTCTCGAATCCAGCTTTGCAGAGTACAGAAGCCGCAGTGGAGCAACCTGATCCACAGCAGGCTGTATCACTTCCTCCTCCTGCTGAACAGGTAACTGAGGGAGAGACACTAGAGGAGTATATGTCCCTCTCGGAGAGCTCGCTCTCTGATGAGGAACATGACATGACGGTTGTAGAGATGGACGAGGACATCCTACTTCGGGAGGATGATGGGGCAACAGCCCCACCTAAGCAATGACCCCCAATCTGAAAATGGCCCAGGTGAACATCCATCATGCTATAGCGGCATCCGCCGTAATAGCACGGATGTTCACAGCTAACAGACTGGGCATTGTGTTGATTCAGGAGCCGTGGATCCTGAGAGGAGCAGTCAAAGGACTGGCATGCCAGAATGCGAAGGTAATTTGGGACACTCGTGTACTTAATCCAAGGGCCTGCATTCTTATTAATAAAAAATTTAGTTTTATTTTACTTGCAGAACATGCTACACGAGATTTGGTGCCACTTCAAGTAACCCTTGAACTGGGAGGAGTACTCCGCACCATCATCATCGCATCAGCCTACTGCGCTGGGGACGAACCAGCAGTATCAATGGCACTGCAACGCCTTGTGGAGCATGCAAACAAGCTCCAACTGCCGTTGCTGATAGGATGTGATGCTAATGCTCACAATACCATTTGGGGGAGTACCGACACTAATAATAGAGGTGAGTCATTATTGGAATTTATTTTAAGCTCATCTCTTGAAATATGCAATGTAGGTAATACCCCCACCTTTGTAACTCGAACTAGGCAAGAGGTATTAGACCTCACATTAGGCAGCCGTAGTATGAGTAGATTTGTTAGGGACTGGAGAGTATCTAGTGAGCCATCTATGTCTGATCATCGGATTATTACCTTTGATTTAGATAACACTCGCATCACATGTAACCCAGTTAGAAATCCAAGAAAGACAAACTGGGATCTCTTTGAATCGTCTCTCGAAAATAATTTGGAGCAGGTACATACTAGGAGAGCTCCAGCTTATCATCTAGAATTGGAACACACAGTAGAGGGCATAACATCAGCCATCACAAGTGCGTTCGAAACTAGCTGCCCAATAAGCAGAAGTGCAGAGAAGAATAAGGTACCATGGTGGAGCAACAATCTGTCAAGACTTCGGTCGAAAACACGTAAACTGTTTAACACAGCGAAACGGACTGGAGACTGGCAGGGCTACCGCATGGCACTGACTTCGTACAACAAAGAAATAAGGAAAGCTAAACGAGAAAACTTTAGGAAATTCTGCGATACAATTGTGCATACTCCTGTTGCGGCCAGAGTGCATAAAGCACTAGCAAAAACAGAAGGGATCTCAATGTCTCTCAGAAAACCGGATGGCAGCTTTACAGAAAATGAGCAACAGAGGGCACGACTTCTATTAGAAACTCATTTCCCTGGCAGTCATCCGAGCACAGACGAAAGGAGCACGACCAATATTCGAAGACCTCGGAAAGAGGATTGGAAAATAGCAACCGAAATCTTCTCCAGAGGGCGACTAGAATGGGCAATTGACTCCTTTCAGCCTTATAAATCACCGGGTGTGGACGGAATTCCGCCAGTCCTACTACAAAAAGGGCAAGGTAAATTGCTTCCACATTTGGCAAGAATTCTAAAAAGCAGTCTGGCACTGGGCTACATACCAAACCAGTGGAGACGAGCGAAAGTAGTGTTCATTCCGAAAGTGGGAAAAAAGGACCCAAGTCTACCGAAGTCCTATAGACCAATCAGTCTTACTTCGTTTCTTCTTAAAACGATGGAAAAGGCTGTGGACAACTACTTAAGAGAAGATGTACTAAGTACATCGCCTCTTCATCATCGTCAGCATGCCTACAGAGCGGGCAGATCTACGGAGACTGCTCTGTACCAGCTAACTGAGATTATTGAAAGCGCTTTTGAAGCGAAAGAGATAGTATTGTGTGCCTTCTTGGACATTGAGGGAGCATTCGATAACACATCGCATGATGCAATTATTCGAGCTCTTGATAGAAAAGGAGTAAATAACACAGTATCAAGATGGATGTATGAACTCCTGAGCACAAGATCAGCAGAGACTCACACATCAGAAGGTATTATCAAGGTTAACACAGCAAGAGGCTGTCCGCAAGGAGGAGTTCTATCCCCCCTAATGTGGAGTCTTGTAGTGGACGAGTTACTTGAGAAATTGACGAACCAGGGCATCAATTGTCAAGCATATGCTGATGACATAGTAATTATTGCCAGGGGTAAATTTGAGGGAACCCTATGTGACATTATACAAAGGGGACTCGAAATAACTCGAGATTGGTGCGTAACGGCTGGGCTTAGCCTTAATCCGGCAAAAACAACAATAGTACCATTCACGAGGAAAAGAAAACTTGAACGACTAAGGCCGATAAGGCTATCAGGTACAACACTGACAACAGTCAATGAAGTTAAATATCTGGGACTAAACCTAGACAGTAAACTCATCTGGAAAAAACACACAGAAGAGATAACCAGGAAAGCAACGCGTGCTTTAATGATTTGCCGGAGCCTAGCTAGCAAATCCTGGGGATGTAGCCCGACCATCCTCAGATGGATGTATATTGCTATTGTGAGACCAATGATCACGTATGGAGCGATTGCATGGGCAAAAAGAACCAGTCTTTCCACCACAAGGAAGACACTCAATAAAGTGCAAAGACTGGCGTGCCTGTGTATTACAGGGGCTATGAGAACTTGCCCAACCGCAGCTATGGAAGTGCTATTGGAATTAACTCCATTGCACCTTATGGTTGAGGAATGTGCAAGTAAAACGATCCTAAGAATGGCCAAAGAAGGAATAGGAAGAGGAAAGTGCATCACACTGAGACAGTTTGACGTACTACTCAAAAAACAACCACTATTGGCCTTTCCTAGAGACGATATCATCAAAAGATTTGATTTTCAAAAGAACTTTGTTACTAAGCTCAGCAATAAGAAGAACTGGAGCAATGAATCCACAATTCACTGACTGAGCAATCACACAACAAAGTGGTACACAGATGGGTCGAGAACTGATGAGGGAACTGGAGCGGGAGTATTTGGGCCTGGAACCAAATATTCTGAACCAATGGGCAAAAGTACCAGCATCTTTCAGGCTGAAATCTATGACAGGTGTGTCCAAATTAACCTCGACAGAAACAGAGTCAACTGTGATATAGCTATAATGTCAGACAGCCAAGCTGCTATTATGGCACTTAACTCCTACATCATTAAATCCAAACTTGTATGGGAATGCCTACAAAAACTTAATGAACTTGGTAGGAGAAACAAAATAACTCTCTGCTGGGTGCCTGGCCATCTAGGAATAGAGGGGAATGAAATGGCCGACTCCCTAGCAAGAAAGGGAGCATCAGAAACTTTCATAGGTCCTGAACCATTCTGCGGAATAGGGGATCACACCCTCAAAGAAGAATTTAGGAAACTAGAGAAAGAAAACAGGGCAAGAACCTGGCATAACACTCAGGGCATGAGGCAGGCCAAGAAACTTCTGGGGCAATACAACCGGAAGAGATTCCAAGCTTGCATCGGCATGAGCAAAAATAACCTTCGTATCCTAACGGGCTTCCTAACGGGGCACTGTAGACTCAAGGAACACCTCAGGAAACTGGGTATATCTGAAGAAGGTCTCTGCAGATTCTGCGATGAGTCCAGTGAAATCCCAGAACACTTGCTGGGATCATGTGGGGCACTGACCCACAAAAGACTGAAATACTTGGGCAAGTACCAACTATCTGATGAGGAAATACAGTCACTAGAGCCAGCTCTCATCCTTAGATTCTTAAAGGAAACTGGACTGGAGAGAGTGCTATAGGACGAATTTCTTCCGCCAAGGAGAAAGAAGAGTACTAAAACCTCTAGAATGATTTCGAAAGGAATTATACTATGAGGGGAACTCTTTTGAGGGAATAAACCACTCTGAGGCGTAAGCAGGGGGTACAATAGACCAAAAGGTCGCAGTACAATAACCCCTCTCAAATAATAATAATAACGGTGGATGTCCATTTAAAATGTTGAACATTTTATCCATTTTTTTAAAAAACAAATTAGTAGATTTGGCCTTACTCTCAACATTTTTATAGAAAACTGAAGCTTTAAGCATTGCCATTATTGCCACTGAAACACTGTGAGAAAATACTTAAATTTTTCTTCTTTATGTCCAAGTTTTGAAAATAATCTTCGGTTTGCTCAACATGTTAGTTCTCGCACAAATATTCCAAGTTTTGCAAAAACATCCAAGCATCTGTTTCCTTTCTTCGGTAGAAACTTCGTAAAAAATTAGTATTACATTTTTACTTATGTCAGGCAGTTTGTCAACATTTTCTTGGATTTTCTTAGAGCTTCTTCTTGCAAACTTGTGGACAATTTTTGATTTCCTTCCACTTGTATAAAGAAGTGGGGTGAAGGAGATGGAAGTAAGTCAAGAGTTTCTCTCATAAAATTTTATAGGGCGGCATTTCTAAAGTGGGTTTTATTTTTAGCTAAAAGCATCCTCACAAAAACGTTTACGTTATCGTTACCGCAAGGGAACGAATCGATTAAATCAGCAACGTTTTTCGAGGCTGTCTTTTTGTTAGATTTGTGTGAAAAACTTCCTACTTTTATTTTTTTCAGCCTGCGCCATAAGGCTATTTGTTTTAAATTATTTGATTAATAACCACAGGAGCGTTCGTTATTTTTTTATTTGTAAAATTGATATGAGTGGATTTTGACTCTCGTTGGGCCCAATCGCATATCCCGTTAACAGAATTTTGTAGCTTTTCTGTGGACTTAGTCACGCATCCATCAGTTGATAGAAGAGCAGTATCATCTACGAATGTAGCTATCATCACATCGTTTTTGTGTGGTATATCACTAGTGTACAATTAGTACAGGGTTGGTCCCAGAACACTTCCCTGTGGAACTCCTGCTTGTAATTCTTTGAGTTGAGAATACGATGAACCATGGCGAACTCTAAAGTATCTATTTGAAATATATAAATTTTATGTATCTTATAGTATTGTCTAGGTAGATCCCTATGAAGTTTACACTCTAAGCCCTTATGCCAGACCTTATCAAAAGCCTGAGCAACGTCTAAAAATAGCGTAGAACAAACTTGCTTTTCTTCTAATAATTTTTCTATAATATTTGCTATACGATGTACTTGATCTATTGTCGAGTGTTTACTTATAAACCCAAACTGGTGGGTGGGAATAAGCCTTCTTTGTTTTATTATTCTGTCTAGTCTTTTAAGAAGCAGTTTCTCAAAAAGTTTTGTTAATACAGGTAAAAGTGAGATTGGCCTGTATGAAGTGACTTCTGATGGAGGTTTACCTTGTTTAGGTATAACTATAATTTCAGCTATCTACCAATGATATGGAACATATTTAAGCATAGAACAAGCATTAATTAAAAGTTTAAGTTTAAACAATACTATGAAGGGTAGTTCCTTCAGAATTTGGGCAGTTATAAGATCATAACCTGGCGATTTTATATTAGAGAGCTTATGAATACATGTGCTGATCTCTTTAAGTGAAACGTAAGTGATTACGTCTTTATCTATCCTATCAAAGAATTCAAGGCGTTCATTTGCCACACTAGGTTGGAAAAGGTTTAAAAACATTTGTTAAATGTTCCGAAAATAGTTTGACCTTTTCTTCTGGGTCGCCGATCCATTTCTCATCAGGTGTTTTTAACGGGGGATCTTGCGTTTGAGGTCTTTTTAAATATTTGGCAGCCTTCCAAAGGGAGTAGTCTGTGACTTTGTCAGCAGGTTAATTGCAAAGATATTTAGTAAGAGTTGTATTTTTAAATTCAGGTTTATAAAACCTTCGAGTATTTTTTTAAAATTGCTGGTAGGTAAGTCTTTCATTGCTTATCTGCTCTACTGACATGCCATTGACCGTTAGGATTACAGGTGTATGATTCGACGACAAATCATCACTGTTTTCAACTCTTACTTCTTTTCTATTGATTCCTTTCGTTATGAAGAAGTCAATAAGGTCTGGTATTTTTGCTGGGTCGGATGGCCAATAAGTAGGCGATCCAGTCGAAACAAAGTTACAATTTCGCACTGCTTTGTAAAGCTTCCTGCCTTTCGTCGTTACTAATCTGGACCCCCAACAGGTGTGTTTTGCATTGAAGTCACCTCCAAGTTAGTACCTAGAGCTCGAAAAAGGTCGTTAAGATCTTCCTCTGTAGGCGAATGTCTATAGGTGGACAGTATATAGCAACTATGTTAAATTGCTTGCTTTTAGTCGCAATGTTTATTATCGCTACTTGCATGGTTTGTTTTCCTATTTTGGGCATTTCGTAGGGTTTTAGAATACTTTTTACAATTACAGCACTACCTCCCTGGCACTGTCAGAAGGATGGGGAGAGTGGTAACAGAGGTACCCATGTAGTGGGTTTCAGAAATCAGGCAGACGTAAATGTCTTCATTGCGTAGAAATACCTGAAATTCAGAGATGTGTTGCACAAAGAAAACAAATGTACAAATAATATAAACATTCCAAAACAAAGTCCTTCGGGGAATAGTAAATGCCCCGTGGTATATTAGAAATAATGACTTGCATCGTGATTTGCAGATTGATCTTGTAACGGAAGTAACTAAAAAGTACACAATTTATCACAATGACCGTCTGCAGATGCATATTAATCCTGAAATAATAGACGTCCTAAATGCACGATGTAATATTCGTAGATTAAGAAGAACCAAGCCTCACGAACTTATAATCTAAAAAATATGAGAACCCGTATTTAAATTGTAATACCTTCTCAAACGCAACTGAACGTTGAAAGTAAAATCATTTGTCGATCTTTCTTTGATTGATCATGATTAAGGAGGTGTTTTAAGTACGGTTAGAGTCCCAAACTACTCTGGGTTTCTAGCCCCATTGTGTCTTTCGAGATTTTCACCTACAATAACAAAAAAAAAAAAAAAAATATTTGATTTGCGTATAGTCGAATATTCTTTTCCAAATTATATTTTTTTCTTTTAATTTCAATATGTCTGACTTATAATCTTGAGTATCTTTGAAGCTCTCCAAACATGCATCTGAAAATTTTGTAAACTCCTCTAGACTTAAATCGACACCAGGCTCAAGTTTTTGACTAACATATGTTTTGTGACTTGAATCATCAACATTATCAAGATTCAATGCTGGAACAGACATTTTTTTCTGCATCATTACCAAATTTTTCTAGTTTTAAACATTATTTCGTTGATAGAGCTGAAAAATGTGAAAAAAATGTAGAAGACAAGTACACCCCAAATCATACGTTCTTAGGACAAAATTTGCACTGAAACCGAAGTGAATAAAGAAAATTCATCTTTTACAACGTATTTTTTTACCTAACTCAGCACCACACATGTCCATGGCCATGATGGTCACAGCACAGGCACAGCTAAAACCACTGCGGACAAAAAGAAAACAAAGTAATGTTGGGGTTGGCAAATGCAGGTTGCCTGCATGATGACAATAATCGAAAAAAAGAGTAGCTGGAGCCATCTACATTAAGAAAAAAAATTAAACAGGATGTGTACCATATTCTACATGTTGTTTATATTTCTCTTGTCTGTGCTTGAGGGGGAGGGGTACCTCTTGATGCGGATACCCCTGTGATCCCCACGCGATATTCAGTGTCACTTAAGACCTACAGTAATAGGTTGGACTCATTTTGTTAAATCTGCTGTATGTATTGTGTAACGCGAAATCACCAAACTATAATTACAAACAAGTAAATTAAATAAAAGGCCATCAGTAATTGCATTGAAAATACTCACAACCGGTCTTCTCTCTTAGCAACGCCAAGTAAATAATACCTAAGTAAGTAAGTGGAATTTATTTTATTAAATAAAAAGGCATAGTCTCTCGTTGGTGTGCCCGTCCTTGAGTTTGGCAAGCTAATTAAGGAACTTGTTTCAATTTAATTCTCGTCTCTTCTAACGGTACACAAACGCACATATCGCACTTCTCGGAAACGGCGTTCATTTAAAATGACAGCGCTCTACTCTACATTGCCGACAAACCATTGATACGAACAATTAAAAGGATCCTCTTCTGGTATAAAATTAGAGAAGAACTTTAGAAAAATCATATAGATGATAAATGTGTTGAATGGAAGAATTAAAAGCTAAATTTAAATATAATAATCTGTTTACAGTGGGTTGGGTGTATGAAAAGAAAATATGTGCTGCGAAGTTTATACTGACCTTAATCGGGGTTTTAATACAGGGTCATTGATTGTGTGGTTTTAAGCTTGTAGCGCTGGCATTTGACACATGTTAAACTCAGCTGTCATTTGAAGTGTCATAATATTAGTTGAATGATTGCCTTTTAAGATAATGGATCGCTTGACAATCGAACAACACGTTAAAAATGATTAAAAGTTAGGAACTGAAAATTAATTAATTGAAACGTAGTAATAATCGACCGACTATATTATATTATTATTATATTTCTGGAAGTGCAAGTGTTTCTGATGATCCGAATTTATCGATTTATCAATTCGAAGCGATATGGTCGAATGACAGTTTTTTTGCCGTCGATTGAAGGTCATGACTTGGACGATATGTGGTTCCAACAAGACGGGTCAACAATCCACACAACACGACCATTTATTTCTTTATTGTAAAAGAAGTTTATTTGTTGCCTAATTTTCCACGTTTTGGCGACGTCAATTGGCCAAGTTCATGAAATTTTATTGTATGGGCTACGCGAATGATTCCCGAACTCTAGACGCATTTAAAACCAACACTACTCAAGTTATAGCCGAGATACTGCCGAAAATGTGCGAAATAGTGTTTAACAAATAACTCAAGACAATCGAATGTTGGTAATCTTCCCGAGGTGGCCTTTTGAATTATATTATTTTTCACACTTAATGGCAAAGTCCAAACTTTATAATGAAATAAAATTTTCCTCTAAAATGTATTGCGGTGTTTGTTTTATTTAGCTTTACTTTCGAAGCCGAAAAATTAATAACCCTTCCTACTTAATAAGCAACTGAACAAGGAGTTCGGTTATAAAGCGAAGACTTTCTTTTAGGTACATGTAGAGGAAGGACCTAAATCATATTGACCTTTAGTTCGTTCTACAAAAAATGCTGCCAATTATGGAGAAGCTTTATATTGCACAAAAAAAAAGGAAAGTTCTCCGTTAGAGTGTGATGAAAGTTTCGTGAAAGTTTTAGCAGCACAAATTTACCTGAACATCGTAGCAAAAGAGCAGCCAACCTTTCTTGTGAAATATTAAATAAATGTTTTCGTCCTTTTGGCGTTCGCTCCGTAATCAAATTTAGAATTGTGCTCTAGGTTGTTGGTGGCCTACTTCGTTCAACTTGTTTGAGAAATTATTTTCATAATTCTTATAGTTACATAAGTCAAGACTTTAATTCCGCGTTGGTGGTGAAATATTTGGATGATTGTGGATGTGGATGTTTCTTCAGAGCGGATGATGATTACAGCAGTTTTTTAATCGGTCAATATTGTTGTTGTTCTTTTTGGAGTCAACGCAAAGTGCAATACAGAGCCTTCTTAACAAAAACAATTTATATATTGTAAAACGAAGAACATTAAATAACACATAGATTGGATTTATTGCAAGAAGTTAATGTACAATCAATTTTATATTATTCTAATAAAACCTTTGTGAACGTTCTCGTCCTTTTGTTTCGCTACGTTTCAACATCGATGGAACACCGAGTATTTATCGCAGCTTCAACAAAAACTCGCGACCTGTCTCAAAACCGGATAACAACCGCAAATCGGAGACTTAATTCTTATCAATAATATACGTCTTCCATACAAACCGGCTAAGTGCGAGTGTCACTCGCGCACCGAAGGTTCCGTATTTGGCTAAAGTAGGAAAGAACATTCCTAATCACAATTTAGTTTAATTTACCCTCTTAATATATTTACTCTCAAAAATTACTCGCGCATGAATCTCATTTTCTAATTACTACCTACCCAACCCACGCCAATTTTCCTTTCTGTATGTATGCTAATGCTACCAGTTTTTTTCTCTCAAAAATTACTCACACATGAACCTCATTGTGTGATTACCGCAGAAAAAAAACCCAAATGCAGAATTTGTTTCTTTAATTGCTACCTACACAATGCTCACCAATTTCCCTTTAGTATCTGTGTCCCTCAATTGGGTATTGTGCTGTATTTTCTCTTTCCTTTCCTTCTTAATGTATTATATTTATAATATACTAGCGGTACCCCACATTTCCAATGCATTAAACTCACTACGCTTGAGTTGTTCGTCAAAGTAAAAATCGTCTACAGAAGTATCATCCTTTTTATGTATCTCGCAGTATTAAGTTCCATAGCATCCGATGGTGGAACTTTCAGTTTTTCCGTTGTAACCGAACTCGAAGGTTTTTCCGTAGCAACCGACGGTGGAACATCTATTAGTGATAGAAATTATAAAACAATACAAATCTCGTTAGCATTCCTATAAACTTACCAACTTGAGTTTCTAGCTCGTTAACATGGTTACGCAAAGAATCCCGTTCGCTTTGCAAATCTTTAACGATTTCTATCATTCGGTCATGACACTGATTTTCGAGGTCAAGTAATTGTTTCAATGCTTCCAGAGCCATTTCTGAAACTTTAAAATTATTCGCATAGGTACCTACTTATGTAAACCGAACACAATTTGATGGTATCGATGATATCAACACTCACCTTAACTTTGCATAAGAAAATTGGTAAACTTCAACAGCACCACTATCTACCAAAACTTTGATCGTGTGTTGGACGCGTTGTTTTTCGAATCAACAAACAATGTCAATTCTATGAAAATTATAATATTTATTCAAATTTGGTCGCAGTGGCCTAGTGGTTAGTGTGTTGGACTACTAAGCGAGGGGTCCAGGTTCGAATCCCGCAAAAACCCAAATTCCAACTCAGGGTTTTTTTCACTGCGCCACCTCTCGCGAACGTCTGACAAACATCCGAGAGTATAACTGTCATGAAAGAGCTTCTCAATCGGCCCGTTTGGAACCGGCATAAAATTGTAGATCCCTTCCATTCGTTTCAAAAATTAAAAACTCACACAAAACGAATGGTTGCGAGAAGCTAGGCCCTGGGTCCCTACAGACCTGTTGCGCCAACTATTATTATTATTATTATTCAAATTTTAATGAATTTTCTCCGATTCAAATTTTTATTGTCCGTTAGCGCAACACAAACGAGGCACCTCATGTTTAAACTTCAATGCCATACAATGACTGCAAACAGTAGTCATTAATCCAATTGAAACCTTTCCATTAAAAACATAATCGAAATTTGCGTACAAAGTACATCGCACTTACGGACGTAGGGCTGGATTTCGAACAGTCCTACCACTTGCCATGACATTTCGATTAGCAAAATTATAATTTGCACGTATTTCGTTATTTTGGGAAGCTCTAGATGCCGCTCTAGATGACGTTTTTCGTGTTCGACGCCCAAAATTACAACGTCTACGTACCATTTTGTGTTAACAAAATGTGGCAACACCAACTAATAATTAATCAAATGAAATTTGATTTATTCGTTAAATTAAACTTAAAAACTTCCTACAACGTTTATTAGCAAAAAGCAATGCGATTCCAATAAAGAAAATTTCCAATAACAACTCAATGTAAAAGAACACTTATCTGAAATGAAATTGAATTTAATTTGATTGTACCTATTTTTGTTTTCTGTCCGTGGACTGATACTTAAGTGGTAATTAGGTAATAATAAAATCCAATTCTCTTTATTATTTTCTATATATTTTTATTATTTTTTTTCTCCGCGAGTTGATTTTCCTTTCGAATAAAATATTTGATTGACTTAATACATAAAGACCATTATTAGAGAAGTATATTGTCGGCTTCAACAAAAACCATAGATAAGAACCTCCACACATACCGGTAAATAACAAATTAAAAAAAAAAAAAAAACAATTTCAAATTCATTTTAATCAGAAATAACTTACATAATTGTAATGCTCTGTTGTGAGTGAATGAATGCTCTGTATGTAACACTTTCGAAATGTAAGATTTTAAATAATTTTTTTTGTATTAGATGTGTCACGCCCCTTTCACCAATTTTGACCAAATTTCACAGGTATACTCCTGGGCCAATACCTAAGTTTATCTGTAAATTTGAACTCAATCGATTCTGTGGATTTCGAAATATAAGACTTCTAATGTTTTTTTCTTTTCTATGGGCGGTGTCACGCCCCTTTGTCTGATTTTGACCAAACTTCACAGATATACTTACTCCTGGGCCAACACCTTAGATTGTGTGTAAATTTCAACTCAATTGATTTAGTGGTTTGTATGGGAGGTGCCAACGCCCCTATATCTCATGAACCAATCCACCTACAAAGACCGTATAATTACGAACCATGGTATTAACGTCACCTTCGATGGGTAATTTCCAGAAACAAAATCGGTTCACGCATTACAGAGAACATTGGCGACAAAAACAATACAACTTATTTTTATGTATATAGATGTTGTGTATACGGTATACAGTATACAGTGACTCTCTTCTGATGTTTTTTCCCTTTGGATACGGAAGACGGAACCTTCAAAAGGCACCATGGATCGGACGGACTAACTCGCTACTCAAAAAAAATGCTCACTTCAACGACCAATCTCGAAAATATGGATCCAACAAAAGTGACGAGGTAAATAAACTCAAATATTAAAAATGTAATTATCAATAATGCAACTTAAAATAAAAAGAACACAAATGTCAGCATCTAGGTATAAAGAAAAAAAAATATTTTTCTGAAAAATTGTCCTTATTTAAGGGCCATATTCCACTTTTGAGAAAGCCGCTGATGATGTTTTGCTTGCTAAATGATATTGGATATGCCTGTTTGGTGAGGCCAGCCTAATTGTACCGACACTTGAATGGCCCATAAACTAAGACGTCTAAAGATTGATATCTATCTACATGGCTCGAGAGCCGTGGGAAGGTTATTATTCCCGATGCCCAGCTGTTGCAACTGTTTCATACACATCAATTGTGCTTATTTTACCTCTCCGTGGTAGCCAACGGAAGTGTTGCCAGAATTTCAAAATGGAAAATGCTAGACTGCAAAAAAAATGCTAGAATGTATGAAGACAACAAAAAAAATGCTATACAAAACAAAATTTGTTTTCATCAGCTTTAAACAAAAAAAATTATAATTAGTTGTCTTTTATACTACACAATCATCTAAATGCCTGCGTACCTCTGTATGGAATCGAAATCACTCATTAAGTGGATAATACATATATGCGCCGAGCACTGAGAGTTAGAGGGACTTTCGACTTTAATATAAAAAAAAAAAACATGTAAACAAAAACATATCGAATTTTATTTTATTATTAAAGTATATCAGTCTTCAAACAAAATATCAATAGTACCAATTTTTAAAATTCTATATATCTACTCAAAAATAAAAGTCTTCGGTATTTCCTTGTTGTTCATAAACTTCAAGGGAGTCGTTATCAGATTATTTCGATGTGTAGCAGCCATCCTAACTCAATATATATATATATGTTTGAAATAATTATTTTGTAAAAAATTAATTGAAATACTTTAAAAAGCACATTTTTTGCCTTAAGCACATTTGATTTTCAACAAAGCACATTTCTGATAAATTTAAAAAGTGCTATGCACACACGCAGCTGTAAGCCTTTGCATACTCAGAATTAAATAAAGAAAATAATTTTACCGTACGAATCTGAGTATAAAAGGGCAGCGTGAATCCGTGAAATAAATTCAGTGACAGTCGTTCTTTGGTCAGCAGACGGATTGAACAATCTCTTTTGGTCATCTGGCTCTGGCTCTTGAATAATTTTGTATATCAAGAAATTCATCTTGTAAAAATTTTGTATTCCAACAACAATTTTCTACTACTTTAAATAAACATAAAAAAATATCTCGTTACAATATTTTTTTCCTTGTTACAGATGTATTTTAAAAGATATATAGAATAAATCATGTTTACCTTTTCATTATCAATGTAAAACCAAATAAACAATAAAGTTTTCAAAAAGTTAAATCACTGCACACAATATGACGAAACACAACATCTAAAAGACAAAACACACATCAGTTAATATGGAAACGATACTTACAAAAAATACTAGCTTTCAATTTAGGTAAGACACAAATCCTTCGATTCACGGCTTTCATATCTGAATTAGAGCATGTATCTATACCTCTTTGTACACGATAGACTGGATTCATCGCACTCACACTTCCCCGCTCACGTTTCACAATCATTCGGATGTATGGGAAAGTGAAGGAAAACATCCTGAAATTTCGTTGCAGTACAATCATATCAGCTTTGTACACTAACGGCCCTAATTCCAGTAAAAAAAAGGCAAAAATTTAAAAACACAAAAAATGATAGAAAAGCATTATTTGGTATTTTTCTGTTTTAAAAAAATGCTTTCTAGTTTTCGAAAATGCTAGATCTAGCATTCAAAATGCCAGAATGGCATTACTGCAACCGGATACTGGTCTCGTCCACCCGGGCTTGACTTGCTGTACTTATAAGCGCGTGTTGAGCACGAAGAAATAGCAAAAGCAGCGTCTATTTGGATGCAGATTTGTTGTAAGCGACAGACTTAGGCGAGAAGTCTTAAGCTTTCGATATCTTAGTGAACGCCATATAACAATCCGCATCAAGGATAAATTCACCAACATCAGCCTAATATGCGCTCACGCCCCCACAGAAGAAAAAGACGATGCTGCCAAAGAGTGTTTCTACGAGCTCCTCGACAAAACATATGAGCAATGTCCTAAGTATGACGTTAAGATTGTCTTAGGTGATTTTAACGCCAAAATAGGAAAGGAGGACATCATTGGTAGCTTAATCGGGAAGCACAGCCTACACGACATCACGTCTGGGAACGGACTTAGGATAATTGCTACGGGGCGTAATATTACTATAGCTAGCTCACGGTTTCCTCACCTCAATATCCACAAAGGAACATGGCGGTCGCCAGATCATTAAACCGTCAACCAAATTGATCATGTTGCGATCGACGTAAGGTTTTAGATGTCCGAACTTTCCGAGCGGCCAACATACACCCCTATTATGGTTATCAAATATCAACCGATTGATAAACGATAGCTTCTATCAATCGGTTGATAAATTGGTATTATGAGTGTCAATTGATAAATTTTACTCCAATTGTGAATACTGAACAAAATACAATTGTGAATGGCATTCAATTTGACGTTTGTCTTTTATTATTTGCTCTGTCGTCTTTTGTTGTGGTTTGTTTGAAAAATGTAAGTATTTTGTATTAAATAAATTTGGCTATTTTCTTAAGACTATTTTGTTCTTTTAGGACTAGAGTTGTTAGCAACAAACGACAAATAGGAAGATTGGTGGAGATAATGGAGGAAAATGCAGATTTCGCAAAAGGAATCTGCACAAAGGCGGTCCTAACCAAAAAATGGGAGGAAATCGCTGTGGAACTAAATACCTTAGGACCACCAAAGCGGGACTCAACTAAGTGGCAACGAGTGAGCATTTTATTGTATTATTGTATTGATTAATTTATTAAAATATGTAACTATTCAAAATGTAGGTATGGGCTGATTTCAAATGTAAAATAAAGAAGAAAGTTACTCAAAACAAAATTGAAATTACAGCAACTGGTGGCGGGCCAAATAGACTACAGCGACTGAGTGACGCCGAAGAAGCAGTAAGTCGTCTTATGCATTTCCCTGCATGTGTTGATCCGCCTGGAATTGAATTTGGGTTAGAGTTAGCAAATCGCATAACTGAAGAAAATGAAGATGATCCTGATCCTAGACAAGAAGTCACAGTGCAATCGCCGAGGCCAACTCGCACAAACATATCATGGAAAGAAAAAAATGAAAATCAACGAGTTGTCCTTTTGGAAAACCAGACGTCGGCGCAGGAAGAATTTTACAATAGTATGATTACTATCATGAGTGGTGTTCAACAAAATTTGTTAAATTTGCAAAAGAGTGCTCGTGAGACGGAATATTATGCCAAAAAAACATTCAATTTAAAAAAAGAAAAATCAAATGAAGTGCTTAAAATGAAAAAAGAAAAGTTGGAAATATATAAACAAACTGTAAAAAAACAAAGAAAACGATAGAAAAGTCAAACTTAAATTAAAAATCCAACTCTTGGAAATTGAACAAGCCAAACAAAAAGTTATGAATATATAACTTATTCCAGTTTGATTTTTTCATTTTCGCTTTTTATGTTTTGAAGTGATTTTTGTTTTTTTTTTTGAAGTTAACCTTTGTGATATGAATTTTGTTAAGTTCCTGTTTTTGTTCAAGTTAAAGAAAATAATTAAAAAGACTGCTATACCTACTTTTTATTTTTGTTCTAATTATTTTTCTTTGATAGTTAATCGTTTTACATAAACCTTGCAATTGCATCCCTAATTCGGCTGCCATCAGTGAATGATGTATTTGAGGAATCATCTAAAACATCATGGTTTCCAATAACATTGTCGGTTTCTCCTTCTTCGACTTCAAAACTTTCCAATCTGTATTTAACACAAATATTATGAAGAGCTGCACATACGTTTATTATTTGTGTGGCTTTTTTTGCAGTGTAATGTAGTTCTCGCGCTTGCAATAAGCATCTAAATCTGCTTTTTAGTAATCCTATAGTGCGTTCTATAATATTTCGGCCCTGTGCATGCTTTCTATTAAACGTTGATTGTAATGTACTTTCTGCAGCGTTCCTATATGGTGTCATCAAATATGGTGATAGAGGATATCCTCCGTCCCCTAAAATATTTGTTTATATTATATTTTATACAAACTAACTGAACTGTTGTTTTTTTTACCAAGAAAACGAAAGTCAGTTCTTCCGTTACGGTAGTCATCTTCTAACTTCACTTTTAATTGTGACACATTCCATATATTACCATCATGTGAGGATCCTGGATGTTTTGCATTTATATATCTGATGCACATTAAGTGATCACAAACCTTAAAAATACAATCGAAATAATAATTGGCTATTGCACCGGAGAAAAAACCTTACAAGCATTGCATTTATACTATAAAAACCTTTTCTGTTATAGTACACATGCCGAAGGTCTTTATTCGGACCGATTATTTTGATGTGTGTTCCATCTATAGCCCCTACTACATTTGGGATTCCACTCTTTTCGAAGAAGTATATTTTTGCCAGACGCTCTTCTTCTGGAGAATAGGTGAATTTTATCCATTTGGGACAAATGTGCCTTTCCAAAACATTGAGTACTTCTTTAAGAACAAGTGACACCGTTGGCTGCGCCATGCCTATGTTAAAATCATTCCCAACGCTCAGTTGATAACTTCCTTGAGCGAAGAATCTTAGTACTGCTGCTAATTTCAGTACATTTGGGATGGATTTTTGTCTTATCAGCGGTTTCAATTTGTCGTCGATATCGGTCAATACTTCCAAGAAGGCTTGTTTCGAAAGTCGGAAGTTTTGTATAAATCTAGAACCGAATCACATTATGTGCTTATAAATTTTGGAAAATGTATGACCTACATATGTTCCTCCAAATCGAGAGGGTTTGAAGCATCTCGTAATATCCTGCGTGTGATGGTTCGCTCAATTACATTTTCTTCATCAATCCCAAAAAATAATTCTACTGAAGACATTTCGTTTTTAAAATGGGTTAAAAAACAACAAAGAAATTATTTGTATTTTGTCAATGAAGAATTTATGACTGAAAGAAAATTTGTTAGATATCAAAATTTTTGACAACCATAATGCCAAGTTTGTGAGTAGAACTATTCACAATAGATCTTAAATATGCATTGAATTCACATTTTGTCAAATATTTTGGTAATTGATAATGGTAATACCGATTTATTAATTTTGTTGATACGTATCAATTATTATCAAATATCGTGTTGATATTTGATAACCATAATAGGGGTGATAGACTCGGACCACTACCTTGTAAACGTCACAACATCGGGGAAATACTGTGAGGAGATTTAACGTTGAACGGCTACAATCGCAACAACCTCTCGAGTCCTATGCAGCCAGCATCGAGTGCTCAAGACCAGTGGCATAGATGCCTAGAAGCCTTCAGAAACGCCGCAACCGATGTGCTGGTTTTCACTCGATGGAGAATGCCGGCAAGCACATGCAGCGCTGCACCAGAAGGACTAGAGCAGCTCGCTTACTCTACGAACAAAAGAGGAGGGAAGAACATCGGCTCCTCCGGAAGTAAAAGAAAGAGCATGAGAAGCGCGCGATCAATAAATTAGAGAGGTGCTACTCCAGGAACAATGTTCGGAAGTTTTACCAAAGGGTAAAAAGAACGTGTCATCGCAACAAGACACGAACAGAGACCTGTAGAGACGATCAAGGAAACCTTGTGGTAGAGTCACACTCGGTGCTGAGGATATGGAAAAACCATTTCTGCAAACTGTTAAACGGCGAAGACAACCCAAATTCCGGTGTCAGGCAGAACGAACCATTTAACTTAGATTATGAAAGCCAAGACTTCCGCCCACCCGACCAAAACGAAGTGAGGATAGCAATATCCAAGATTAATACCAACAAGGCTGCTGGACGAGATGGCTTGACTGTCGAGCTTTTTAAGGCAGCGGGAGAAGACTTGGTAGAGAGCATACACCAACTCGTCTCCAAGATTTTGTGGGAGGAAAGTATGCCTGATGAATGGAACCTCAGCATCATTTGCCCGATCTACAAGAAAGGAGACCCTCTAAACTGCGCCAACTAGAGGTATCAGTCTTCTTAACATTGCATACAAGATCCTGCCATACTGTGTGAACGCCTGAAACCTTTTGTCAACGATCTGGTTGGTCCCTACCAGTGCGGTTTTAGGCCCGGTAAGTCCACAACCGACCAAATAATCACACTACAGCAGATCCTGGAGAAAACCCAAGAAGTCCAGATCGATACTCACCATCTTTTCTTCGATTTTAAGGCCGCATACGACAGCATTCATAGAGACGAGCTATATAGAGCCATGTCTAGTTTTGATATCCCTGCCAAACTCGTCCGATTGTGCAGAATGACGATGGAGAATGCTCGCTGCTCCATAAAGGTCGGAAACAATCTCACCGAGACCTTTGATATCAAAAAAGGATTTAGACAAGGTGACGCGCTGTCGTGTGACTTCTTCGATATCATTCTTGAGAAAATTGTGCGAAACTCTCAAGCCAACACCAGAGACACAATCTTCCAGAAGTCTGTGCAACTACTTGCATACGCTGACGACATCGACATCATTGGCAGAATACAGCGAGCTATCACTGGTACGTTTGCAAGTATCAGTACTGAAGCGGCAAAAATGGGTTTAGCTGTGAATGAGGGCAAAACAAAATATATTCTGAAGTGACACAGGGCATCGACGAATCGGTCAGAACGTCACGGCAGACAGCTATAATTTTGAGGTAGTTAAGGACTTTGTCTACCTCGGCTCCGCTATAAATTCTGACAATGACATCACATCAGAAATCAAGCGAAGAATTACACTTACCAACGCTGTTTCTTTGGCCTAAGAAGGCAATTGGGAAGTAAGGCCTTGTCAAGAACCACTAAGGAGACTCTATATAAGACCCTCATCATCCCAGTCCTACTCTATGGCGCAGAAGCATGGATGCTATCAAAGGTGGATGAAGTTCTCCTTGGTCGTTTTGAACGCAAAATTCTTCGATTGATTTCCGGTCCCGTTTGCGTTGACGGGCTTTGGAGGAGGAGATTTAACAGCAAACTCTACGAGCTGTACAGCGACATCGACCTGGTCAGAAAAGTGCGCATCAGTCGACTAAGATGGGACATGTAGAGGACATGTAGAGCGAATGGACACCAACGCTCCGGGTCCGGCCCGAAGAGTCTTCGACTCCAACCCAGAACGACAACGCAGTAGAGGAAGACCACGCCTTAGGTGGCGCTCGGAAGTGGTAAAAACTTTTACCACCATGTACTGACTCCCTCTTGAACAAGAGATAATAAAGGCCAGGGAATATGAACGCCCCCCAAACATATAACAAACTTCTTAATCAAATTTCGTAGCCCCCATTCTAAGGTAAAGTGCTCGTCGTCACTCATCTCTCATCATTCCGGTAAAATTCATTATCCAAAAATTGCGGGCGCAAGGAATACAGGAGTACATACCCCACTCACAGGCTTGAGCAGTATTCTCTATGTCAGTACTTAAAACAACGAAATCTACACAAAAGCCACCTTCAACTCCAACCATCCTTCGGCGACAACGACAACGACGACAAAGTTCCATTCAGCTATCCCATTTATCTAGAACAGTGTTGACTCTATCTCTATCCTTTATCCAGACCATGGGGTAAGTTTGCGACATTACTAAATGAAAAAGCAAAAAAAAAAACAAAAAAAAATATAAGAAAGAAAAAATTCAAAAAAAGGAAGTATGTAATGTTAAAATCAAGAAAATTTCAAATAATAAAAAAAATATAATGAAGTGTAAAAAAAAACCCAAACGAAAGGATGAAGGGAGTGAACTTTTAATGAAGTTTATATTTCGCATTTTACTTCGTTCTTTTCCGTGAGTTTCCTGGACTCATTTATTCTTCAGGAAGAACAAAAGTCGACGACAACGAATGTAAAAAACGGTTTACATTATTTTTCTCGTTTTTGTTCTCATTATAAATAGAAATATAAAAAAAAACAGAAAAAAACGGAATATACTCCAAAAAGTACCTTTATACATACGAGAGAGATGAACAGAACATACTTCTACACATGTGTGGAAGGGATAAACAATGCGTTCACAATGCACAAACACGGTCTCCACGGTTTCCGTTTTGAAATTATTGCGAAAAACTTTAATAACAGAGCGCCGTGGAAAATATAATGCGAGGTTCATGGGTGCGCATTCAATTATAAATATACCCATACGCCATACAACTGGAGGGATAACGAGCGTCCTGATTGGAAAAGAATATGAGTGCTCGTATGTCGTATGGCTGTTTATTTTATTAAAAAAAAGAAGAAAAAGCTACACCTATAAACCCAAGATAGAGCTAAAGCAATATCTCCGATACCACATTGAAAAAAAAAAAACGGGATTTGTTTTGAATAGATTTTCCGAAAGGTGTTTTAACTGTCGCTATATCACCACTTTGTGTCGAAATTTAATACACTTCTTATAGATGAAAATTGCTGCGATAACCTATTAAACTATTCAAGCTTTGTAGCTCAGTTTTATCTTGAAAACTATATTTTCATCATGTATGTATATAAAACTAATTGGCGAAATGCGCGTGTTTCATTCATACGCAAACACAAACGTTCGAGTAGAAAGTTAGTTTTTTGAGCGACACTAAAAAGGAAGATTATAATTTCAAATAAGAAGATCATTTGTGATTTGAACAAAGTGAATATAATATTGTATGTGTTACATCGAACTGAGTTTCTTTGATTTTTAATGCTTGACAAAGCGGCGGGGCTTAAGCTGGTTTTACAGATAGGCATAGAAAATACCTTGCAACATATTTTGGATACAAAAATTCACAGATGCGAGCAATTTGTTTGAGCTGGGTGGCGTCATTAATGCTAATAGAAAGATAGGATAGTTTTGGATCTTAGTTGAGCTTTTCGAAGTACCTACTAATACGCAGACGAAATCGCGAATACGCAGTCAGTATTTGATGCATTTAGCATATAATATTATACGTGCAACCTGAAGTTTAGGTTAAAAAACGTAGGTATGTTTATTTTTATTCTGGAGAAGTATCATAAGATAACTTCCATCAAATTTAAAATTCTATTTATAATAGGCAATAATTCTATTATATTTATCCATAGTTTTGACCATGACTCGAGCACCAATCAGCGCCAAATGCACTGAACCAAATTTAGTAGTCATATTGATGAAAAAGCATGTAGATTTGAAGAAACGGTGATCAATATAAGGTCAACAACTCCTGTCCGTTGTTTTGAAGAAAATTTGTACTTTATAAGAAATATTGTCATTTTGATGAAATGCATAATATTTTTCGTTGTGGTGTTAAATCCACAAAAAATTGTCTAATTGAATAATTATTTCGTCAAATTCAATGGAATCCATTCTTCAAATTAACATAAATATTCCTTATTTTCAAAAATATTTTTCAAATTGAAAAAATAAATCTTCATTTTTACATAAACATTTCTTCAAATTGAAAAAAAATCTTCAATTCTACGGACAGTACTCTTTAATTTAATGAACGCTTTTTCAATATAACGAAATGTTTTCTTCAAATTGAAAAAAAATCTTCTTCGTATTTATTCAAGCTGAATAATTTTTCATCAATTCTACGCATCTTTTTCTTCAATATGAGGCATAGTTTTCTTTAAATTAACTATTTTTCTTCGGTTTCGTGCTAATTTTTTTTTTGTCAATCTGACAATTATTTTTTAAATTGATGAACTTTTTTTTTAAATTTCAAATATTCACGCCACATTATACAAATAAAACACAAATAAATATTTTCAATCTAAAAATATTTTTTATTGTTTATATTTAATAGATTTATAATAAGAGTATCTAAGATAATTGGAATAATCATAAATAATTATGAAACTTTAAGTTCACAATACGGATAAAAGATATAAATAATTAATTTATAATTTAAAGTTTTTAAATCAATTTAATAGGTAATAATAATAAGAATTAATAATAATAAAGTGATTAAGCTAAGTAAGCTGTTACCCGGTGGCCGTTCCACGCAGCACTATCTGAAATAAAAGAAAATCATATGGTATTGCACATATGTAGGTATATATTGTATTTATTGAATTGAATACGTTACCTAGTACGATACTATAACAGCGGCCAATGTGTGTCCGGAGAATGAGAATTTTTTTAATTTATTAATTATATTATAGTTCAACACGAACACGACAGGTACTATCCTCACTGCACCACTTCACTTACAAGAATAAAAGTTATCACTTCTAGGACAACAATAAACAAATACATTTTAATAAAACTTCTTCAAATTGATTAATTTTTTGCAATTTGAAGAAAATGTTTTCCTTCAGTTGAAGAAAATTATTCAAGTTGAAGATACTATAATGACAAATTTTAATAATTGTAAAAAAATGTCGGTACAAAGAAAATTTCGTCAAGTTGAAGAAAAAATTTCCATCATATAATGAAATTTATTCAATTAAAAGATATTACGAACAAATTTGTTTTAGATTGCAACGGTTTTGACCAATTTCGTCAATGTGAAGAACACTTTAGAGCATTTCAACAAATTTATTCAATTTGAAAAAAAAAGTAAGATGTGGTAATAATACAAATTTTGCTGGCAATTTAAGGAAATGTGGAGCTAGATTCAACTACTAGATAGAGTTTGTAAAACTCAAATTCTGTGAATGTGCATTGGTTGTCTTTATTGTAGGGCGTTTCGCTCATTACTTATGTAATAGATATAAGTTAGCGGTTAGTCTTCTGAGGGCGAACAGTTTTAGATTTAGCGTAGGACCTCCTGTTAGTCGAACTGTTTTGTAGGTAAAGGGAATGTGTTTAGGCCAAGCTCGATATATAAATGTAATGTTTGAGTCCTGATCTAACCTCCACATTATAGAAAAAGATTAGTCGCTTTTAGTTTTTTTTCTGTAAATAATCGTCGTTAGTGTATCTCATGCGCATTAATCGCAATCAACATTTCTTTTTATTGTATAATGTAATTAAAATAAAATATATTTATTAAAGAAGTTAAAGAAGACGAAAGCTTATTTTTTGGAAAATGGCTTCAATGATTTCAACTGATATTAGAATAAGTGATGTATGTCATTCTTATAGATTTCCTCTATAATATTCTTCAGGAAGTGTGTTATAAAGATTTTCGCAATACAAATATATTTTTTTTTAAATCTCGACTTTCTCATAACTGCTAAACTGTTTTAAAATATTTCTTTTAAATTTAAGAACTGTTTAATTGATTTCTTATAAGCTTTGTGTAAAGTCCTACATACCTACATCTTAAAAAAAACCCAAGAGCTTGTAAAACCAAGTAAGAAATACCATGATCGATTCTGGCTGCGAGTAAGATTTTTATTTGAGCAATCATAAATATAGTATATTTGCATTAATTGTAAACTGCTACAAGTGCAAAAAATTTAAAACAAATTATTAAAACAAAGAAGAAAATAACTTGCGTTTCAAGCAATAGGTACTTTTTTACAAAAAAACGTCCCCACTCTCCCCTTTTTTTATACCAAAAATAAATATTGTGTTTAATTTAAATGAAACAAAATCCGATGCGGGAAAAAGGCTTTTGAAGACATTTTATTTATCTTGAATATGTATCTAATCAATTAGACGAAATATTTGAAGAACAATTGTCAATTTGAATTGTTGATATATTTTGTCAATATGAAAATAAATTCATTCACTTGAATAATATAATAAATAGTGTAGCATTTGATGAAACTTTACTGATTCTGAATATTTAATTTTCAATATGAAGAAACATTTAATGGAAAATTGTTAATTTGAATAAATGGTTCTTCTAAAAATTATCAACAAATTTTTGTCAATATCACATACAAGATACCGGTTTGTTAACGACTTCAGTTTGTCAATATGACAAAATTTCATTGGTTTGAATAAAATATGAAATCGGACAGCAGTTGAAGATATGTTATTTATTTTGAATATTATATCTTCAATAAGACGAAAAATTTGACGATAAATTGTCGATCCGAATAATAAATTCTTCAAAGATTAACAAAATATTTCCGTCAATATGAATACGCGATTTGGTTCAGTGTGGGGTTTTTAAAGCAAAGTTTCCGAAAACGTTTAAGGTTTCATGCACTTAAAGAATCAAGCATCATTAAGAAGTGTTAGAAATATATCTTTTAATGAACACAAGCTTTTTTTAAAATTTGAAAAGTTTAATAGATACTATAATGAATATTATATTTACTAAGAGTTTCGTTGCATTTGTAAGCTCAATTATATTTGATTTTGTTAATTTAATAATTGGGTGTCACACGCGCTCTGTGATAACTAAGCGAACGAATAGAAGTTCAAGAAGCATGATATGAGCATGTGGTGCTTGTAGCTTTTCCTTGAGTAACCTTATAAGGCGATAAACACAGTTAGCAGTCTTCATAGCTTCCGCCCTACAAACTTTTTTTTGCATTTTTAGCAAATTTGAGTAAATTGTGACAAAGGTGCAGATAATAGTTGTGTCGACCGCTAGTTTACGACAATAAGTCTAACATTTGAATGCCTTATGTGAACTTTGGTGGAGCATCCCCTCTGCAAATCGATGTTTTCAAAATTGTATGCCCACGCAGTTTCACTATCGGTTGGAAACGAGCAATTCCCTAATGTTTGCTAATTAGGCACACTCTCTGCTCCACTTTTCAAAACTCTTTCTCTTACCTATCGTCGCAAAAAAGGAGAGCATTGCTTTTAAAGGAGGAAAATGCAAAAATCTCTGTCCCTGTGGCGTATGAGTAACATTTTTCATGATTCCACTCAGCGAATCGCACTCACAGTACTCCTCAACCGCCATCTAATGGTAGCATAAAATCGAGTGATGTGCTCCTTCGAAAAGTACCTGCGCCGGAGCAGGAGCCGGAGTCTGCAATCTCAATTCAGATGAATTCTCGTTTGCAGACTCCGTCTTCCAAGGTTTCATGCTGGAATATTCCCATCGTAGGAATATCCACCACCCATGTCATGTGTACGAACGATTTTCCAAACAGTTTCTCAGTCATAGTTCATCATCTCTCTCGGTCGGTAGTGGTAAACGGAAAAATCGGATACGGGTGTTTGAAGAAGGAAGGCCCACTTAGCCTCAGACATAGGACAGGAAACAAAAAAAAACTTAAAAAAAGGATAACGAAAAGTCCTGAAAGTCTACGGTTGTGTGTGTTTTCTTTGAGTGAAATACCAACAAGAGCAGTGAAAATACGAAAGTCAAGAAAAGATACATTTATATACAATTTACTCTTCATATGGTTAGTATTTGTCATTCTTGATAAGTTCGTAATGATTGAAAATGCATCAATTGCATTGTCTCATCTTCTATGTTTGCGAGTGTATGTGTGTCTGTGTCGGTAAAAACTGCAATCAAATCGAATTTGCCGGTATAAATTTTTTAGTCTTCCTGTCGAAACAAAAGTTTGAAAGAAGAGAAAATCCTTTCAATTAGTGCTTACCTGCAGGATATAATTTGGCTGGCAGGAAACGGTGAGGGTGCAAAATGCTAAATTCAAACTACAAACGAAATAAAAAAAATTGCGAAAAAGCAGAGCAAAAGGAACACAACAACAAAATCGATAAAGTCCTACGACTCTATAAGGCGCATAGTGTTTTGTGCATATCATCATCCTCAATCCTTATGGCGGCTCCCTCCTTCCGTGTGCATATTCATGTGCAATGATTTTTTGCAGCTTTTTTTTTTTGTCCCTTATTCTTTTGTTTCCATACTTTTCGTTGTCCCATTATCCGTGTGTTCATTTGTGATAAGAAGAATGTTTTTTTCTTTTTCAGTTTCAGCATGACACCAGACTGAGGTGCACATTTATGTTTTTATTTTCCGTTGTATGTGCGTGTCCTGCTCCTGCATATTTATATTCGTCTCTGTTAACGTGGTCGAATTTGGCTGGAGGTTTTTTTTTTAATGAAAGACAAATTTGGCCGCTGATTTTTGAATCCACTCACTCGGTTTTGGAATCGATTGTGTAGTAAAATACTCATGAGTGTTTAAGCAGCGTGTAGTAAATGTGTTCAGTTCAGAGGTCCTCCATCGTAATATGTGGACCAGCACAGTACAAACAATGAACTGTATATATATTTTGCTCTGTTTCTGTGTGTGAGTGATGAATGATGTGGGTAGGTATGGAAACTATGTGTTGTACTTTAATATACATATTTGCATGCATGAACCGACTACGATGGCCAACAACGTGGTGAATTGATGTGTACTACAAGGGCAGACGCAATTTTCGGTTGTGCAGTTGTGTTTGTGGAATTTAAAATTGTAATTCTATTCAGAATCACAGCGAATGCATGCGGATGTGTATAAAAAATATTTAAAGGATATCGTGATACGAATATAAATTCGTCGTCCGTGAGTTTGGAACGGTGTTATAGCTGCTAAAATCAGTGAAACTGTCAATGGAATTGAGTAAGATTTAATAATTTAATTTAAGTGACGTACCTAAGTAATTTCAGAAGGTAACCTAAGAGTTTGATCATAAAATGCATTAATTAAATTGGAACGAAAAAAAAAAAACAAAGTCAGGTGTACCTTTTTAATTTTGACAGTTCGCCAAATGGCAGTTTTAATGATTGTCCAAACCTTTGCTTTGTTGCTATAGAGATTAGAAAAAGTGTGCTCACAATCTGCTAGATTAAAATAAATTTTCAATTTTATTAGGTAAGCCTGTTCTGTTACAGCGAATCGTGAATATCCCTTAGTATTTTTGCATACGTGCTTTCGAAGTTCCAGTATCGATGGTTTTTAATATGCTCGCATTTGATTAACTAAGGTATGTTTCGGACTATTTGTGAAGCATGCAGCTTCTTGAGCAGAAAGATGATTTATAGCTGAAAAAGTGTTATTTTTAAGTCCGATGAGCTGTTAGTGAAATAGGTATGGTTTCTTTCAGAAGTGAAATACATTTATTGTAGTTCAGATATAAACGCAGTGTTGAGAGAATAATTGAAATTGATAGTAAAAATTGATAGTATAAAATATTGCAAACAAAAGTTGTTAGCTTCCGTGTCACTTAATTTGGACAATTTTACCGGCTTAACTAAATCTAAAAACTTTATTAATCTAATCGGTATCAAGTTTTGTTAGTTTCTATTTTGAATGTAACAATTTATTGGCATATTACTCAATTGATCTGAGTGTTAGTATCCCAGACTATCTACCGAGTCAGGTTCAAATAATGAAATACACTTATATCATCTGCGCCATTTATCGCACAACATTCAAGAATGTGAATTTCACAAGCAATTGTTTGTGTGAGTATATATTTTTTCGGAATAAATGACAGGGCCCCACAATTTTATTGGCACAGTAAAACCCGCTTAATAGAAACAGCAAAATGTCACAGTCTTTATGTCCCTTAAACGGGTTTTTCACTTAAACGAACCCCGCTTAGGGGAAACAAAATTTCACTTTAGCGTAGTCCGGATAACTCAAAACAAAATGTCACTTAAGCGGGTTTAAAAATTTCATTGCGTAAATTTAAAGCAATTAAAATTTATTTATCTTTTGGAGTGGCCTGGGAAAAATTTAAATTAAATACTTTGAATATCCAACAACGATTTAATACATAACACAAAAATAAGAGATTGAATAACAAATACAAGCTTTGTGTACCTATCCCTTCTATATTATTAGTGTAGTTTGTGTAGTGTGTTTTTACCTCTTGCAGTTCACACGTTCAATCGATCTTAACAAATGAAGTGTCAAAAAAAATGTATGTCACTACATTAATAGACCTATTATTGTTAGCGAGTCGAACAATTCGCGTAAGTCGAGTAGATTCATTGTCGAAACACTCGCCTTGTACGATTATGGTAGGCGAATGAATTAATTCGCCTAGAAATCAAAATGGATAAACACAGAAATGACCGAAAATAAAAACAATCCATGAGCTCCTTTCCTCATTTTTCGTTAAAACTAGATTTCCTGGGGTGGTTGGCTTAGCGGACGAAACACACATTGGAATGGCTATATTTGTTCCATGAGCTCAAATAGCTTCTGGATTTGGCTGGAATTGTTTTTTTTTTCTCGAAACTATCAGAGGCGACTTTCATTGAATATATATTTCTAAATGAATTGAATGGGTTTTACAATTTTTTCTTGAATTTCCATTCATTTTTCTGGATTGTAAATTCCATTCGCCTCTGGTTTCACCAAATAATTTTGTTCGCTAAAATTTGTCGTTTAAGGCGAATGAAATTTCACAAATTCGCCAATCGCAATAAGGCGACTTTACGTTCGCCAGCGGTTTGACAGTTCGGTCGGGCGAATGAATTTTGTTCAATTCGCTAACCATAATACAAATAAGTCACATTCGCAAGATTTTTTGTTCGACTCGCCAACGATAATAGGCCTATAAATTTCAACTACGCAGTTGTGTTCAAACGATTCCGGGAAGTACTTTTCTTCGTGCCCATACACAGCGTTGTTATGTGATCGTTTTATCGTAAGGCCAATACGACGTTCCGATTTTTGTTCTTTTTCGCCCTATTTTTTTCTGATATTGTCCAAACATAAATACGATGAAGCCGACATACGAGTCAATAGATGAAATCCAACCAGTTGTAGAAATATGTAGAACCTAAAAAAATTACAAAGGCTTATATGACTTTACTTTGCCAACATATCCCTTTGCAATTAGCCAGCGTCCATTATCGAACGTACTCCTGTGTTTTTGCGTTAGGCCCTAGTTATAGCTATACGTAGTATGGAACAGTATACAAATGTTTTTTTTTCTCTTTTTGACCTCTTAAGCCTAATGGTTTAACTCAATCTTGGCCTGAAAATGTTGCTTAGAAATAATTAAAAAAGTTAGTTTATCATAAAAAGCAAATAATATTTAAATTTTCTAGAAAAATAATTTATTAATTTTTCCGTACCGAAAACTTTTTCAGATCAACTTCTCAGTCAATTCCAAAATAAAAATCAAGTAGTTTTATTAAAATATTTTATTTCTTTATCTTTATGTTCCATCTCAGAGGTACGTCTTTCTGTTGTTATCCAACCCGACAGTTATTTTGTCCTAAGGCCCTAGTTATAGCCATACGTAAAACGAAACCGTAAAATGAATGCGTATATACACCAATTAATGTGGAATAGTAAAAAAACAAAAAAGCATTTAAAATGTATGCAAGTTATATTTTTAAGCTGCTGGCAGCTTTTTTTGACATTTAAACATTATTGGCATTTGCTGCCGTCTCTTTCAAGTTTGTGGTTATAAATTCGTTTCGAAATTTGTGGTTGCTTTGCAAACAATTGCTACTCCTTTCTTATTACACATTTTGTCTCTTTCCATGAAGCTGACATTTGAACATGATTTAATGTGACTCAATATTGGTCTTAAAATGTTGCTTATGAATTATAAAGTTAGTTTATCGAAAAAAAAAAAATAAAAAATAAACAAATAATCTTTAAATTTTCTAGAAAAGTAATTATTATATGTAACTAGCTGATCCGGTGAACTTCGTTCCGCCCAAATTCGTTAGGTAATGTAATGAAAGTAATAATTTCCAGCATGCACAATGCACATGCTCCTTTATGTAGACGCTTAAATACCTCTTTCGTTGGGACAAAATTGCAAAAATTCCGCGACAACGAAATCAATCCATTCGATGCGTCGACAGGAACATGACCATTACCGATAGTTAGCAGTTGATTGGAGAACACTTCGGCAGATGGATCATTTAGCAAACATGAGATGTCGTCAGCTGACGTTTCTTCAAAGCATTGATCTCATCGGCAGCGGTCGATCGTGGTATTACTGGTAGCGTTTGCCGGAAATCGCTTGAGAGCAAAATCAATGCACCCCCAAAACGTCTTGCGTCATTATACAGAGCTTTCATATTGCGATTCAGAGCTTCTAACGCAAGCTTATGCGACATTGTGCATTCGTCCCAGATAATAATTTTGCTTGCTACCAAAACTTTGGCCATTGCTGAACGTTTCGATATGTTACATATGGGTTCTTCAACCGCTTGAATCTTAAATGGCAATTTCAATGCCGAATGAGCGGTTCGGTAACCTTGCAGCAGCGTAGTCGCTATTCCAGAAGATACCATCG
Source organism: Cheilosia vernalis (assembly GCA_949126925.1). Lineage (NCBI taxonomy): Eukaryota > Metazoa > Arthropoda > Insecta > Diptera > Syrphidae > Cheilosia > Cheilosia vernalis. The sequence continues at coordinate 43,616,926 of OX421359.1, forward strand.
TTGCCAGTGATGGTCTCATTAGTCAAATTTCGTGGATAACGCTTGGAACACTTGTCGTCGACCATGCACGGTGATTGTATGTTAATGGCGCCACACGGTCCATGAATCATGTTTGTAATTATGACATCACGCAGGTCTGGATCGGTTTCGGGACCTGGAATCTCGGCACATATCTTTCGAATAACCAAATGAAAATGTGCGCCTCTTTTTTGCCATTCAATCGAATACATCCAACATTGAGTATAACCAAAGACACGATGCTTAACAAAATAGTCCATCACCGACCAAAGAAATATTTGTAACTTTAACAGCCAAGAAGAAAACTAACCGCACCTATCAACTTGGATGGTAAGCCTTTTCGCTGCTCTCTCTACATCGGTACCGAAGGTGTTATGCTTATGGTACCTTTGAGTTGCCCTCCCCATAACCCTACTCACGAATGAGCAGAATACGAAGATTGTTACTCGCTCATTTTTCGTAACAACCCCTACGTGCAAACTCAAAACGCTCCACAACTCCTGATCATTGTCCATGTCATCTCAATCACCCCTACATTTCAACTTACTCACACGTACTTATGCAAGGATCCTGACATGTCAAACAAAAATGATGGATTCAAAAACCGTGAAATAAAAAAGTATCTACTCCATTTCAAAAAGTTACTTAATGTAACATAGTAAACATAAACAAACTTATATTGGTTATATTTAAAAAAAATTTCAAAATTGTTGACAACAACAATTTGCTTGGAAAATAATTAAAATAATTGACAACAACAATTGCTTTGAAAATTTAAAATATTTTTTTTTTTGTATTTGAAGTGTCACTACTCGATTTGTATCCATTTTATTTTTTTTTTTCAAAGTGCTTTTCCCCATGAAAAACGAAGTTTGTGCCTACAACGCCACTGGTTGAGAATGTTCCGACTTTTCTTTTTTCATAAACCATCCCTGATTAAAGACGAATAAAACACAACAAAAATCATTGAAATCGGTTGAGCCGTTCGTGAGTTATAAAGTCACAACGCACTTGCAACAATTTTATATATATAGAGATTATTATTTTTTCCGTACAAAAAACTTTTTCCAAACTACTTCTCAGTCATTCCACAACAAATAAACAGATCATTCCACTGAAATATTTGATTTCCATCTGTTCCATCTGTTAGAAATTTTTTTTCTGGTGGAATCCAATCAGGGGTGGTTGATTTGTTGTTATTACTTTCGTAGGGAAAGCATTTCCTGGCAGAATTTTCGCTATGACCACCTAAACGTAAAAAAAAATCATTTTTACAATGTTCCAACATTTTTCGGTTGCATTTTACGTATGGCTATAACTGAGGCCTTAAATGCTTTCTTGTATTATGTTATTAAATTGCATGTTAAATAAAGCCGAAATACTGGGGCAAGATTCTGTAAGGCGAAACGATCAAACGTTTTCGTGTGCACGAATGATTTACCCAAATTTCTTCGTGCAAACGAAAACGTTTTAACGTTTCGCCTTACAGAATGCCGACTCTGGTATGACCCGAATAATAATTTTTAATTTTGTTTAGCATTGTTCTTAAATTATTATCTAGATTCTTAAATACCCTTTGGTTGCTCTTAACACATTCACATTTCACAGACAGGAAATCTAAAAAATAATTTTATTTTTGCTGGGGAATTGGGTAGGTGCACTGAAGGTCTATCCCAGTGTTTTTCAAACTGTGGGTCGCGACCCCCTAGGGGGTCGCCAAGAGTTCCAATGGGGGTCGCGGTTGAAAGCCGGTAAGATTAATAAACAAAAGTCCTGTGCTAAAAAAATAATATAAAACACAAACTTTTTTCGGGCGACATGTGCCTGTTTGTTTTTTAATAAACGTTGAAATCTTGGATTAATCTTTGACACTATCTTGTAAGATTAAATCAATTTCCAAATTTAGCCTGTTTCTCTTCTTAGTATTATGTAATGTCAAACATTGAAGAGAATGTGGCTTCACACAGGTATGAAGTGACGAATGTCAGTAACAACCTCAAAGCCTCGTTTACCAGCTCAAGGATACAATGCTCTTCTATTTATCTCAGCTCTGGATACTCTTCTCTTCTCTTTATCCAGAAATTATCAATAGTTTCTAAATATAATTTCATTCTTAGCATGCCATCTGCGGCTAAAACCATAAGGTTTTCTTTCATCTTTAACGATGGTAGATCGGCGAGTTTGAATGACATACATAGTCAAAAATAGATTTAATAATTATCTTTGTTCATTTCAACATTCAGAATCCAGTTCTGGAAAGTAGCTTAACAATCTCTTCTCTAAGTTATGTAAACTCTGTACCATAAGACGAATATGAGAGCTTACTGAAATCGATTCATCTGATGATAATCGAATTTTTTTTTGTTGTAAAAAGTCTGACCGCAAAGGAAGTTTTGCGTGGAATCCTCTGATTTTGTCTTTTGCAGTTATAATGGTTTCATCCCTCCCTTGGAGTCCTTTATTAAATATGTTTAAGTGGTTAAAAAGATCAGCGAGAAATGATAAGTTTAAAAGCCAGGTGGGGTCAGAAAAATGATTCGAATTTCCCGATTTTGGAACTTGTATAAGAACATCAATAATTCAGCTTTTAATTCCAGAACTCGTGTCAATACCTTTCCTTTTGACAGCCATCTGACCTCTGTGTGATAAAGGAGATTTTGATGGAGTGAACCCATTCATCGCATATGATCCTAAACAGCCGACTTAGCAAGGTCTTGCTTTTAATAGAGTTCACAAAGCATTACCACCATCGCTACAAATAGCAAAACAACATCGTCCAATCAATCTCGTAGTCGCGACAGCCTTCGTACAAACACTGGCCAGTAGTATTGTCAGGAAGAGCTTCGCAAAATAAAATTTCTTCTTCAATGTTTTCTTCTTCTTCAAAATGAACAAATGCCACAAACTGTGCACAGTCTGCAAAATCACTAGATTCATCTAGTTGCAACGCAAAATGTGGACTCTTCTTTAATTTTTCGATTAATTACTCTGCAAAACTTTTTCTCCGCTCAATTGTATTATCAGAAAGTGGTATATTTTTAAGCTCATCTGCCTCCTGTTTACCCAAAATAATTTCAACCATATCCAAGGACGCAGGCAAAATAAGATTCTCAACAACAGCTAAATTTTTTTTATTTTTTATTTTTGGCAATACGGGAAAAAATTTCATCACGTATTAAATTTTGTGTAATTAAACCGGGTTTGGAAAGGCTTCAGTGTAAAAGGTTTTTAAATAGCTAACACATTATAATGTGGGGGGTCGGCAAAAATTTGCTTCTTAACAAAGGGGCCGCATACTCAAAAAGTTTGAAAAACACTGGTCTATCCGATAGGTGGCGCTGTTGTCCATCTCCGAAACTACTTAACCGATTTCAATGAAATTTTGTGGATGGGTATGGTTTGTTCCAGTTTTAAAGATAGGATATTTTGGACCCGATAGCTCCATACGAAAGGCACAGACAAACGGGGTGGGTACCCCTATATATAAAAAAAAACTGTGTGTGCACTCATAACTCGAGAATGTATCTTTCGACTCTTATGAGTTTGGGCTTGGTGGATTCGTATTGGAAGGACATAGGTATGCTACCTTTTTGTCGTGAAAGTACAATTTTAAGGGGATGAGATTGGGAATAGAACTAAGTATGGGAACCGCACTTTGCCAAAAATACACTAGATAGGAAAACGGGTAGTGCTACTTCCAATACAACAAAACTTATTTCAAACTAGCTGATCCGTGCTCGCCTTGCTTCGGCAGAGTTCCACTTCTCAAATTTAAAACAAAATAATTAGCGTTATACAAACCTACTTCGCGACATTTTCTGATAGAAAAAGAACCATAATGGTTTAGCTTATAAGTTTTTAAGTAAAGAAACAGAAACAGACGCAAAGGAAACAATAACTTAGTTATATAATAGTAGTGAATTATTAATTATGTATTATTTATTATTATTAGTTATTAGTTATTTTATATGAAAATCAGTAAAGGAATGGAGACTATACAAAGTAGCATCACTATACTACAGCGCATTTTAGATCACAATTGAGTGTGACTCCCTCTCAATTGCATTTCATACCCTACCGCCTACCCTATTTCTCTCAATTCCATGCGCCACATTCACGGTGGTCATTTGTGACCAAATTTGTACATTAATTTTTCTCTTGGTCACATTGTCATTTCTTATGCCATTTGGCTTTAATTTTTACGCAACTTATAGCGCTTCGTCAGATTGTTCTGTGTTTACAAATATTTCGGACTTAAATTATTTTGGTAATTTTTATTTTCAATTTTGGATACAAACTTTATTTTGAAGTGGCAACCGTGGCCACATTCGCCCCACTACACAATTCATATTTTTAATACTCCAGTTCAATTTAAAAAAGAAAGCAACACAAAAGATGCATAAAAAAACCGGTCAAGTGCGAGTGTCACTCTGTACTCCCCAAAGAAATTAGCAAGCGGGAAACCTGGTGGTATACCACCAGTGACTCTCTTCTGTCTTTGATGGGGTCAATTGTGCACAACTGTGTAGTAGAGATTAAAACTTATGAGAGCAACGTATTTTACATGGTAAAATTATCTTTTTTGAAAATATCTTGTAAACTATTAACTTTTCGGCAAAACAGTATTCAGCACATATATTGCTAAGAATATGATCTACAAAAAAGGAATTTATGTATTTTTTTTGTGAATCAAGAAATAAACCGTTTTTTGGGCGAATGAAAATATTTTTTTCACCAGATTACTAATTACTCGAAAACCAATCGATGTATTGCTTCCATTGGTATTTGTCGTTTAACTAGAGGTTATACCGGATGTTGTGTGTAAATTTTATCCTCCTATGTCGATCGGTTCTTGAGATAGACGTAGTAACAAAATTGGCTTAGTGGGTTCGGACAGACAGACAGACAGACGGAGAGACATCCGAGCGAAACTAATAAGGTTACGTTTTTTTCCCTTTGGGTACGGAACCTTAAAAATAGAAAGAAAAAACAGTTTATTTAAAAACCAAAAAACCCGACTAACTGTAATAAAAAAATAAAAAATATTAACGCTATACCTATACAATACGTAGTCCAAAGAAAGAAGAGAGAAGAAAAAAAATTGTTTGATAAACGTGGATCGCGGATGTGTCCGCACTCCACTGGGCTGTTGATTGCAATGGCCTACGCATAACCGTGAAATATGTAAGTCTCAAATAATTACATTTCTGCTTATTACTTCCGTTAAACAAATCACAGAATAATGATTGATACATCAATTTCTTCACTAATCGAAGAATAAAGCCATATTCAAATATGTTCAGCCACTTCGTAGTAATATGTGTGTAAACCATAAAAAATGCCCTTTTTTAGTTAAAAAATCATATAAAATGGGTTTAAAGGACCAATAACGGACTTAGGATACTAAAAACCGTCCTATATAAAGGACCATTCACGTGAGCCCGAACTGCGAAAAGGCGAACTGCGAACCAATCAATTTATCTGTGTTTGTGAATTGAAAATTGCTATTTGTTTACCACAAAAGCATTATATTGAAGTAATATAACACCTAATCTAAAAACCGAGACTTGATTGATTCAAATACCGAAATTTACAATTACAGCAATTGTCCCGCGAATTGAAAATTCTTGCCGCGAACTGTCACACTTTATTCAAAATCCACATAAAACAGTCGCGATCCACAAACTTGCGAAAGAAAAATTCGTTCGAACTTAACCTTCAACAATACAAATGATTCGCGGGACGTGCGACCAAAAAATGTTTCATGTGAATAAAATGTCAGAACCTACAAATATTCGCCTGTTCGCAGTTCGCGCTCATGTGAATGGTCCTTAATACCGCTACTGAAATCGATTGATATAATATTGTTGAGGTTTCGTTACGCACCTACTCGCGGACAAACAGCAAAATGTTTTCTCTCTTATAGAGGTAGAGAAGGAGAAGATTACACAGTCTCACGCCGCGTACGAAGTTGCGGGCACAGCTAGTAATTAATAATTCCCTACTATTATATAACTAAGTTATTGTTTCCTTTGTTTCTGTTTCTGTTTCTTTACTTAAAATCTTATAAGCTAAACCATTATGGTTCTTTTTCTATCAGAAAATTTCGCGAAGTAGGTTTGTATAACGCTAATTATTTTGTTTTAAATTTGAGAAGTGGAACTCTGGCGAAGCAAGGCGAGCAAGTGTCAGCTAGTTTCCAATAAAAGAGATAATAATAGTTAGGTAAGTTTTAATATATGAGACAATTATACTTTTTATGATCACTTATTTTTTCAAATCTTCTTGACTCGGGAAAGAGACACGTATAATTGATCGTGTGAGAAACAGTCGTTGGTGAGGTCTACCCGCGGTGCACAACGTCACAAGCCTGAGTCATACCACCGATACCAGCAAAATCGGCATAATTAATTTCTTTGGTGTAATAAAATCCACTTCTGATTTAATTTATCCACGGAGTATATGTGTTTCTTTGTAACGATGGGGTCTAATATTTTTCATCCGTTTTCTGTGATCTAACTCGTCTCATTTTTCTAGATCTTGTTGAGCTTCGAGAAAGATTTGACCGTTTTCTCGACGGCATATTTGTTTAAAATCAACAGTCTAGCTAAAACAAAACGGTGAACATTGTCAACGTGAAACAATAAATCAAACAAATCTATTTACCTAAAACACAAATTTAAGAAAATTAAATTCAACAGCGTAACTATACTAAAGTTCCACTTCCTTACAGTAGGTACCAATGAAGGTAATATCAAAACAACCACTAAAACAAAAGCCTTAACGGAAATTTGTATCCACACCAACAATATGTAAATCAAACAACATAATTCACATATATATCGTCTTAACTTCATTAATTCTTCAATTCTTTACTGTATTTATCACAGTAGGTACTATAACAACCGTTAAAACAAAAACGTTGAACTCAATTTCTATATACACCACCATATGTACGACTCACTGTACATCCATCAGCGCACGTCATCAGCCTCCTGCGCATTTCCTCAGAAACACATTGTCGCTGTTGATTACATACACATTCACGTCGCATACTTCTCTTTCGTTTCACTTAATTCAACCACCCCAAAGCAGAACAACGATCAAGAACCGCGGCTGCTGATAATGTTCGAATAGAGAAAATAAATTTATTTTTTTCATGTTAGATTTTAGGTTGTAGCTCAGCTTCTAGAGGACATAGAAAGCTGATTGATGGCTTGATATGACTATGAAAGTGTTGGCTCTTCTAAGTATTTTATTGTGTTTGCATTGATCAAGAATTGTTTGAGTAATGGCGAGTTAAAGGCAGTAAAGTCAGAAAAAAAAAAAACAACACATTTTGGTCAAAAACGCTCCCTAAAATAGGCTTGACAATGCAAGGAATAGTCTATGTCCTTCTCAGAATCTTAACTAACATTTCAAAAAAAGTTTCATCGAAATCTGTGCAGTAGTTTTCACGCCAACCTCGAACATTTTAAAACGGCTACAATTTCATTGGGCCTTAGCAATAAACATTTTTAGTTTCGACTCTAAATTTAAGTAGTTTACAGTGGATACATTTTCCATACATTTCTCGCAATTGTGAGCTTCCGTAAATTTAGAGTCGAAACTAAAAATGTTTATTGCTAAGGCCCATTGTATGTATAGGATGTTTAATTTTTAATTTTTTGGATGTTCCGGGCTCACCGCTACACAATTTGAAACTGAAAGTTTGATTTGGAATTTCAAATCAAATGTCATGGAAACAAACATTTTGACTTAAAAATTCAAGGCAAACATTATACAATTAAGCGGATTCCGATGATTTTGCTATTGGTTTTCAAGCGCCTATAATATTTCCAATGCGTATCGCTTTCACTATAAAATATAACAAGTCGCAAGGACAATCGCTGGATATTTGTGAGATTAATTCTTGAATTCCCATGTTTTTCACATGGTCAATCGTAGGTATGTGGCGTGCTCACGTGTGAGCAAAGTGTTCCGCTTTATACTACTTTAGTGGAAAAGTGAAATCGACACATCGACAATGCTACACTTTAGTTATTTCTGTTTTATTTAATATAACTTTTGAATACAGAATCTGAATTGACCGAAATACATAAACATAAAGCAGTAAGTCCATCGTTCATTCTCGGAATTATTGTTACTTGAGCTATTAGATACATATAAGTACATACAGTCGTTGGCAAAATTATTTGCACAATTTGTTTTTTATGCTATATCTCTTCAACAAATTGGTACTTTAAAAGAAAGTAATTTTTAACAAATCGGTTTATTAACATTTTCTTGAAACGGTAAACACAAAATAAAAAAAAACAAGTTTCATAAATAGCGGTAAAAAACACGAAAAAGAATATTTCAAAATTATTGTTACATTGGAAAAATATGGTAGTATAAGTGGCTGCAGTTTCGTGCGGTGCTTTTTTTTTTTTCTAATTTGAATTTGAACAATGGAGTTTTTTTATAAAAAAAAAATCATGAAATTTGTTGTTTTTCTTTATTTTAATTAAGAAAACAATAAAGAAATCCGTATTTTAAAAAAAAAAATACATAATTTTCAAGAATTGTACACCCATCTAAGTAATTCACGCGACGCCGCTGCTATATAATATACCGTACCTATACCGTATACAAAATGAAAAGGATGCAATAAAAAAACTGGTATTTTCGTTGAACGGTGTGGACTTTTTATTGATAGAAAAAATGATTTGATCGGTGCCACCCAGAAAATTTGGTTGGTTATAGGGCCATTTGTTAAATCAAAAATGTTCTCCATCACCTAGAGACTTAACAATTATTGAAGTTGTAGAAAAGAAATTAAGTTCTGGAAAATAAATTATGGATATTTAGAGCTAAAAGAAACTCACAACTCTTTTTACCAAATTTAGGGGTAAGCCCATATTACCAAGATAATTTACCTTTTCAGTAATTGGGCCCTGTGATTTCTTGTATTTATGAAAATTAAAAGAAAATGCATTCTCAGAAATGTATAGGTATGTAAAATCCGAGAATTTCTAGGGCAAATGCAAGTATCGAAAAACAAAGTTCATAAGTAAATTTCTGCTTTAGAATAAATGCCCTGTTTGATTGTTCTTGTTTTTTGAATCTCCTTTTACGTTGTGCTGGTGTGAAGATGCTCTGTATGACTTTCTGATGTCAAACAAAAATTCACCTTATTCCTGTAAGCTGCCTGGTTAAAAAGCATATAAGCTTAAAAGTAGTACTAACACATCCCATTCTGTTTCTTTCCGCTCGACACTAGACTCTTAAAGAAAATCCGGTACATAATGTATCGGTAAGAGTGATATGGAACTGACTACATTATGTTAATCTAGTTTTTTTTGGTGATTTGAAGTTTTTAAATACGAGTATAAAAATAAGTAAGAGAAGCTCTGCTTCTCTATTTAGCAGACAGTAAAAGTGATTAACGTGCTTAGCATTAGCATGACTTAAATTAGACTGCAACACAAAATTCCACAGTTGATATTATAATACACATAATAACATATCGTTTTTATTTCCCAGAAATGTGTAGATCATCCATATCATTACATTTATGTAGTATTATTATGTATCCCCTTAGTAGTAAATAATACTGTTGGGAAGAATTTTGTTGAGCCGACAAATAAAAATAGACGAAAGTTATCAGATTAATATAATAACTATTTGAAGATAATTCATTTATTTTTAATGTGCTAAAGGCTACAAAATTAGTTTTTTCTTTATCTTATCTGCCTTGTAATCCAAGCGTCCAGTCGACGGTGAGGTTTGGCTCAAAAAGAAAGTTTCTTCATCGGTTGACACTCACCCGATTCAAGGAAAATGGCGGTGGTTTGGCGTTAAAAAATGCCGATTGAAAATGTTAAGCTGTTAAGTGAAGCTGTGCATGGGCAACACCCCCTCCTGGTATGTCCACTGGTGGTCCTACCTCTGTGTCCTTCCGAACGTCCAGAACGGCCAACTTAACAGCGGGCCTTTCGTAGATACCGGACTTAGTTAAAACAGTAGCACTTCTTACTTGTCCATCAGTAGAACGTTTCGTTTCAATGACCCGTCCCTTTGGCCAGCAATTACGTGGATTTCCTGGATCCACGATCAATACGATGTCATCCTTCTCTATAGGCTTAACTGGAGCAAACCACTTCGTGCGTCGAGTTATTATTGGAAGATACTCGTTGACCCATCGTCGCCAGAACCGTTGAGCGTAGCATTGAGAGACTAACCAATTTCTCCTGGGAACTTCGTTCTCATTGTCAAAAACAGCCCACGGCTTGCAACCATTGGATGAGCCCAAAAGAAAATGGTTGGGTGTAAGGGCTTCTTCATTTTCATTGTCGATAGGGATGTATGTCAGAGGTCGAGAGTTGACAATATTCTCAACCTCCAGAAGCATACTTTTCAGCAACTCGTCTGATGGGTTTCGGCTTGGAGCAATTCGGTTCAGAACTGTTTTTACGGAACGCACAAGGCGCTCCCAACTACCACCCATATGAGGAGATCCGGGCGGTATAAAGGTCCATTTGGTATTGGCTGATGTGAACGTTCGTAAAAGTTTGTCGTGGTCGATACTTTGGTACGCCTTCTTTAATTCAGTCTCAGCGCCTCTGAAATTCGTCCCATTATCACTGAAGAGCTGAATGGGGGTCCCTCGTCGCGCCATAAAATTGCGAATCGCAAGAATGCACGAGTCTGTGGTCAGGGAGTGAGCTATCTCGATATGAATAGCTCGTGTTGTGAGACAGGTGAGCAGAACTCCGTATCTCTTCTCATTCCTTCTTAAGTTGACGACAATCATAGGCCCAAAATAGTCCACGCCGGTGAACGAAAATGGGCGAGAAAATGCCTTGTAATCCAAGCGTCCAGTCGACGGTGAGGTTTGGCTCAAAAAGAAAGTTTCTTCATCGGTTGACACTCACCCGATTCAAGGAAAATGGCGGTGGTTTGGCGTTAAAAAATGCCGATTGAAAATGTTAAGCTGTTAAGTGAAGCTGTGCATGGGCAACACCCCCTCCTGGTATGTCCACTGGTGGTCCTACCTCTGTGTCCTTCCGAACGTCCAGAACGGCCAACTTAACAGCGGGCCTTTCGTAGATACCGGACTTAGTTAAAACAGTAGCACTTCTTACTTGTCCATCAGTAGAACGTTTCGTTTCAATGACCCGTCCCTTTGGCCAGCAATTACGTGGATTTCCTGGATCCACGATCAATACGATGTCATCCTTCTCTATAGGCTTAACTGGAGCAAACCACTTCGTGCGTCGAGTTATTATTGGAAGATACTCGTTGACCCATCGTCGCCAGAACCGTTGAGCGTAGCATTGAGAGACTAACCAATTTCTCCTGGGAACTTCGTTCTCATTGTCAAAAACAGCCCACGGCTTGCAACCATTGGATGAGCCCAAAAGAAAATGGTTGGGTGTAAGGGCTTCTTCATTTTCATTGTCGATAGGGATGTATGTCAGAGGTCGAGAGTTGACAATATTCTCAACCTCCAGAAGCATACTTTTCAGCAACTCGTCTGATGGGTTTCGGCTTGGAGCAATTCGGTTCAGAACTGTTTTTACGGAACGCACAAGGCGCTCCCAACTACCACCCATATGAGGAGATCCGGGCGGTATAAAGGTCCATTTGGTATTGGCTGATGTGAACGTTCGTAAAAGTTTGTCGTGGTCGATACTTTGGTACGCCTTCTTTAATTCAGTCTCAGCGCCTCTGAAATTCGTCCCATTATCACTGAAGAGCTGAATGGGGGTCCCTCGTCGCGCCATAAAATTGCGAATCGCAAGAATGCACGAGTCTGTGGTCAGGGAGTGAGCTATCTCGATATGAATAGCTCGTGTTGTGAGACAGGTGAGCAGAACTCCGTATCTCTTCTCATTCCTTCTTAAGTTGACGACAATCATAGGCCCAAAATAGTCCACGCCGGTGAACGAAAATGGGAGAGAAAATGCCGATATCCTGGCAACCGGGAGTTGAGCCATCATGGGTGGATGGGGTTGTGCTGTGATGTTTTTACAGGTCTGACAGTGCCTACGAACCTTAGAGAGCACTGTTCTCAATCTAGCGATGTAAAATTTCTGGCGCAGCTCATTCACTACAGTCTCGTGATTCGCATGGTAATAACGCGAGTGATATTCTTCCACAACGAGAGTCGTTATGCGATGTTGAGTCGGGAGAATAATAGGACATCTCAACCAAAGAGGATCTATAACTAGAGAGTCAACTGAGAGCAGAAACGGTACATTTGCCTACAAGCTGTTGTTTGGCTGCTGTCCTGCATAGGAATTTCTAAGTATTAGTGCCTGTACAAATCAAAGGAGCGCCATTGCTGCCGCACGCATACTTAGGAAATCCTATGTAGGCCTTTTATGTCATTCGGGCGGCCATTATTATGGTGTGGGCGACTGTGTTCGGTATTTTTGGTGCCCATTAGTTACACGGCGTTCACATCTCAGTTCAGTTTAAAAGTTTTTAAGGTTTATGAAATTGTTTTTACCGTATGTAATTTCTGATATAATTTTGTCACAATGCCAAATACCTTAATAAAATCATGTTTTTTTTTTTTCAATGTCTATCAGAAATCGATCTCATGACATCGATCAGAGAAAAATCAACTCAAACAATTTTTGCACTCTTATTAAAAGAGATTTATTTGTAACTTCAAGCATCTATTGCAGGTATATTTTAAAGAAAACAAATTGCTTTTCGTCGATTTTAATGCTTTTCATTTTGAAGTCATATTGAAACAAAATAGGTATTTTAACACAGTTTGGGGGAAAGCATTTGTTTTACGTTGTGGGGAAAAAGCTATTTTAGTTTCATTTTTAATCTGTAAATGGTACATAAAATGGATAAATAATTCTTGTTTTTGTCCGTTTATAATATCTACCTACCTGATTATAACTATATGCGCAATTGCGCATTTCATTTTTTCGGGTACATTCCAAAATAAAAATAAAAAATCCTTATAGATCGCCTTTTATTTACGTGTTTTTTTTTAGCTTCGAACTCAGCAAAGAAAAGTAAAGTAAGATTTTCAGCACGCAATTACAACAATTACCGAAAAACATACTTTGCTGAGTTCGAAGCTCAAAAAAACACGAATACACGTAGATAACAACAACACTTTTTGTGTTTCAAAAACACATAAAGTGTACTTGTTTTTGTTAATTAATAATTTAGGGAGGCTTACAAAAATATCAGTGGACATTTTAAAATACAACGTTATAAAATTTGCAAAAGAATATCCATAAAAATTAACAAAACAATTTGGATTCTCACATTCGATTGAATACGCGAAATCTGAAATCGGATCGAATCGCAGAATCCATTTAAATACCAAATTATTTTGTCTTTTTGTTAGGAGTATAATCTTTAATCATTATTATATCGGAGTATAATATTTTTTTTTTTAAATTATAATTTTTAGTGCTCCTCAGTAACAACAACACATTTCAGTGTTCACTCTAATTAAACCACAGAATTCCTATTCATACTTTGATTTTATACAAAAATGGTGCTAAAAAAAGAAGATGAAAATACCCACCAAGTAGCTAATAGATATTTATGGAATGTTTACGAATAATTAAAATCAAATCACTTTTGCCCTAGTGAAAACTCGGGTTTAGCTTGCATGGTAATAACCTATTTTTGGAACAACTCCCAATGGTAGCTGCATGAATCTTGCTGTCAAAATATTTTTCATGTAAAGAAAACTAAAAAAAAACTGAAATGTGAATGGATGAACATTTATTGGCACCTGAGATGGATAGAGCACAAGTAAAGCTATCTAAAAAACCATACTCAACATGTATTGCTTTTACATTTATTGCTATAAATTCATTTACAAATTGTGTGTTATTGAAAAAGTGCCACCCGGCGGCCATTAATTACACGTATTCACAGACAGGAAAAATAAGAGCGCGCGAGAGAGTGCTGTCATTCAAAAATTGAGGGGATAATCGGTTAGGGGCAAGTGAAGTTGGCTCTCTAGTTGTAGATCCTCTTTGATCTCAACGCTGCCACGAACGAATCTGCATGTCGCGGAATTCTGCTGTCCATACGAAGAATTCCGTACTCATCTAGATAAGGAGATAAGGAAACTATTGAGCTCGATTTGTTAATTTTACCTTTCAAAGACAAGCAGGTAATCTCTTCGGAAAATACATCGTATTGGGTCTGCCTGAATAAAATTCTTTCTGCATGCTGCAGCTCCTCAGTTGTTAGTGGCCCAGCTCTTCTTTGTTCACGCCTCTGAATCATCCTCCAGTTAAACGCGCAGCGAATTAATCGTCCAGCAGAGCGAAGAAGGCGAGACCATTGAGAAAAGAGCTCCGGCTGAAACAGGCGTCGATCTTCAAGGTAATGTACTCCAACGAACTGCGCCTTCAACTCTTCCTCGGTTTTGGTTTCCGTGTATTGCTCTTTCGGCCAGTATTCTTGAGGTGACATCAAAAAGGCAGGTCCTTTAAACCACGGGCTCGATGCTTCAAGATTCGGACCATTGTGCCATTTGGTGGCTTCGTCGGCCACATTTAGTTTGGTAGGAACCCACCTCCATTCATCGATTTTGGTAATATCGAGTACTTCACTGACTCGAAAGGCGACGAATTGACGGTACCGACGATGATCAGACCGCAGCCAACTCAGAACTGTCCTGGAGTCCGACCAAAAGTACCGCCCTTGGAACGTAATCGAGTGAGACTCCGACATCTTTTTAGCAAAACGAGCTCCGAGCACGGCAGCTTGCAACTCTAGCCTGGGGATTGAAAGACTCTTCAGCGGTGCGACTTTGGTCTTGGCCCCAATCAACGCACACTCAATGGTGCCACATGAGATCATCCTGGCATATGCTACCGCTGCGAAGCCATTCTCGCTGGCGTCCACGAAGACGTGTAGCTCAAAGTCTGGATAAGAAACAAAATTTGTTGAAACATAGCATCTAGGAATACGTACCTCCTCAATCTGCGGTAAAAAGCTTATCCAATGAAGCCATTTGCTGTATTCAGCTTCTTGAATTTGGTCATCCCAACCGATTCCACTACGCCAGATTTCTTGGAGAAGTATCTTTCCATACATTATAAAATTAGCCAACAGCCCTAGCGGATCAAAGACCTTCATCAGGATTCGCAGTACTTCGCGTTTTGTTGGGGCCCTTCTGCCATGGAACACATCTGCATTCGACGGAGTGATTATGATTTTGAAAGTGAGGTAATCTGCAGTCGTACACCACCACATCCCGAGAACTTTCTCAGGGGCAAGCTCCATCTTCGTGTTGAGGCTGATTTCAGTTGGAGGACTAGATTGAAATGTCTCACCGATTGCCTTGGAATTTGAGATCCAGTTTCGGATGTGGAACCCCCCCTGTTGATGAATAAAGGTTATTTCTTTAGCAAGTCTTACCGCCTCTTCTTCGGATTCCACACTGTCCATGAGGTCGTCCACATAGTGGTTTTCACGAATCGACCTAACAGCTCTGGGGTACTCGCTCTCGAACTCTTCAGCGTTTTTATTTTTGATGAACTGCGCCGAACAGGGGGAGCACGTAGCGCCAAACGTCATAACCAGCATAACGTACTCTTCCACTTCATTGGTGTTCCGATTGAACCACAGAAAACGTTGGTAGTTCTGGTCTGCCTTCCTTATCCAAATTCGGTGAAACATTTCTTGAATGTCGGCACATATTGCGAAAGGCCTTTCACGAAATTTGAGGATGACAGACATTAAGGATGTCAGTAAATCAGGTCCCTTAAGAAGCATCGAATTCAAGGACACTCCGCCAACTTTAGCCGCCGCATCCCATACCAGTCTTAACTTACCAGGTTTGTTCGGGTTTTGAACTGGGAAAACTGGTAAATACCAAGTATTTGACCGGTCTTCAGCGCATTCTTTAGGCGAAAGTTTCCTGGCATACCCTTTCGTAATATAACTTTCGATTTTGGTGTGCAATTCCTCTGCTAGCTGAAGATCTCGACTCATCCTTTGTTGAATGCATGACAAACGCCTCCTTGCCATTGGGTAACTGTCAGGAAGTTGAACCTGTTCGTACTTCCACAGCAGTCCCGTCTCGAATCGGCCATCCTTGCGTTGTGAGTAGTTCTGGAGTTGCTCTAGTGCTCGTTGATCATCTGCGGACTGTAAGATCTTGGAATCGGAAGAGCCAAATTTCTCGTTGCACAAGAAGTCGTTCACTAGATGTTCCAACTCGAATTCACTTTCCCGGCTACATTCACATACGTGGAAGTTGATGTGAGCATCTGCATTCGTGGTTGTTGGGAAGATCCCTGGGAGAGGGCAGCAGCCATAGATTGTCCATCCTAATCGGGTCTTGGCTGCTACAGGTTCTTCAGTGCTTCCTTCTTTAGACTTAAGAGTGAGCCCCAATTTCCAGTTGTTAAGTCCAATGAGAAGGCGAGGAGCGGCGTTGGAATATGACTCGATAGGTATATTTCTTAAATGTCTATACTGCCTTTGCATCTTAACTGCGTCCAACGATTGCAGTGGTAACTGTAGACTTTTTACGGTATGAACGTTAGTAAGTGGGAACTTCTTACCTTTATCACCGGTGCCGGAAATACTTAAGCTCATTACTCTTGAGTCATCTTCATATCGATGCGTGTTAGCGGTCCATTTAATGCAGAGAGGATCGGGAGTCCCTTCGATGTTAAGTTGAGCAGCAACGTCCAAGTCCATTAACGTCAACGATGAGCCATCATCCAGAAATGCGTACGTTCTAATTTCGACCTCGTTTCCATGTAGAATGACGGGAACTATGCGGTACATCACAGTTGTCGAATGTTGAAGATGTGCGTTACTAGGCTGTGCTATAATGGACGAAACGGGGTTACTAGCATTTTGTGATTTACCTGCGTCGGTTTGGTCATTATGGAGAAGTCGATGATGCTTAAAGGTGCAGTTATTTTTGCCACAAGTAGTGGCTGACCGGCAACGGTAGCCATTGTGTCTCCTTAAGCAACATCGGCATAACTTACGTTCTCGTACGATTTCCCATTTGGAGGTGATGGATAGTTCTTTGAACTTTGAACAGCTCTCCACGGAAGTACATTTTCCACCGCATGCTAAACACTTACGCTCCTTGATTTCTTGGGGTCCAGAACTAGTTGTTGCTTCTGTAGCCTCCAAATGCGCGTGCAAAAAGCCTCTCTCCTTTTATCCAATTGTTCCCACCTTATTTCCAGCAGCTGTTGTCGACGTTTTTATTGGCACCGGTATGATGCAGTTGGCAGCCTCTGCAATTCGATATATCCAAACGTTAAACTCTGAGAGAGTGCATACAGGCAGTGTTTGCATATATATTGCCCAATTCAGCTGTATTGGAACTGGCAGCTTCGCGACTAATTCCTGTAATAGTGAAGAGTTATTAAGATGTGACGACAGACCAGCGGCTTCTAGGGCGGCACAATGATTCTGCACTGCTACAGCAAACTGTACGAGGGTATCCAACTTCTCAGCCTTTGGTGAAGGGGTGGATTGGATCTTCAGTGTAAGAGAATTCAGTATCTTATCCGGTTTTCCAAACAGCATCTCCAGCACGGCAAGTATACGAGGCACACATTTTGGGTTATTCATTAAACTTTGCACGGCTTCAAATGCCTTATCCTTGAGCACTTTCTGAAGTCGAAGCAGGTTCTCCTCGTCATCAAAGCCGCATAGTCTCGTTGTCCTCTTGAAGTTGGCTATAAATGATGGCCATTCCTCTGGATTGCCATTAAAGCTGCGCAAATCCTTTAAAATCGAATGACGCGCAGCAATTTGGTTGCTTGTCACGATTTGCGTAGACGCATGTGGTTCAGCGAAGGCAGACGAACTCGGCTGATACTGATGAATGTTTGAGGGTGTAGGCTGGTTATTCAAAGTTGTTTCTGCTCGGTGGTGATGACGTGAATACGATTGCTGATGTGCGTTGGTTGTTTCTTCGCCCTGCCGTTGGCACCGGTTTGCCAGAAGAGATGAAGTCACAACCGGAACAAAAGATGATGACGCTCCTGCGGGTAAACCCGTGGTTGGAGGTAAAGCTGGTAAAACCGCTGAATGCACAAGTGTTTGATGAGATGGCATTATTGGCTGGTACCAGGGGTTAGTAGACAATTGGAGTGTTTGTTGTTGTTTTGAATCCTGCGAATACACATTTGCACCCAGCCATGTATAGCTCACATCTGGGCCATGACCTTTAGGGTGCGATGACAATTCTACAGCTGCTTTATGTTTACCTTCCATTTGCGCTGAATACGTGTCCTTTAACCAGTCTTGAACCTTACTATTGGTATCCGTGGAAACGTCGTCATCAACCTCGGTACCCGGCGCATCCTCAGCAATTTCGCCTAAAATCTTGTATTTACGGTTTAGAAATTCTTTTTCTAACGCCTTTTCCTCCTCCAACTTACGTAGTTCAATATTTAATCGCCTTACTGATGCAGAACTTTGAGAAGACTTTGAACTGCTTCGTTTTGAGGTTATGGATACTGCATGTGCTTTTGATGACTGATGGACTGTCAACGTTGCGTTGTGGGCCTCAGTGACAGCTGACGTTCGTAAATTACTATTTTTCCCTGAATATACACTTGTGGCACCCATTGGCAACGGAGTTTCCAAGGAAACAGATGTCTTGTCTGCAAATTCCGATAATTCAGTAGTGTGTGAATTTGCAACATTTTTTCCTTTGGATGGAGATACTTCGATGAAAACTGACGTGCGCTTAGACATATCTGTGGATCCCGCATATGTATGTGACGTTAGCGGTTGAGTTACACTCTGATGTACCACAGTTAGTGGGCTCGCCGTAGATGCTTCTACCCGCAGGCCCGATGCCCTTGTGGATCGATCGACTTTCAAGTTTGACAGCGACTGCGTAGCACCGGATAAGATTTCGGCCGTGGTGGCAGGCAAAGCTGTTGATTGACTTTGAGTCGTAGATGTTTTCGGCGACCTTGATGGCCCTACACACACGTTGAACAGTGGAGTGTTACCACCGCACGTAGTTGCTTGCATTGAAGTGGTAGAAAGGATGTTCGCAAGCGTAGAATGCCCTTTTGGATTTTGTTGAGCACTGGCACAGGCTTCACATGCGAAATCGTGGTTTGCTATAGAGCTGTCGACTCTAGCACACTTGAAGTGAAACCAGTTCTCACATATGTCACACGCCACCATATTATCTTCCGAATCGGGACGGCTACATAATTGGCAATTAGATTCTATTATGGAGTGCGTTGGATCCATCGATGATACTGGATTGGATGTATAAAGGTTAAGCGTCAAATAATTTTGTAGATTTGTTGGGAAGAATTTTGTTGAGCCGACAAATAAAAATAGACGAAAGTTATCAGATTAATATAATAACTATTTGAAGATAATTCATTTATTTTTAATGTGCTAAAGGCTACAAAATTAGTTTTTTCTTATCTGCCTTGTAATCCAAGCGTCCAGTCGACGGTGAGGTTTGGCTCAAAAAGAAAGTTTCTTCATCGGTTGACACTCACCCGATTCAAGGAAAATGGCGGTGGTTTGGCGTTAAAAAATGCCGATTGAAAATGTTAAGCTGTTAAGTGAAGCTGTGCATGGGCAACAAATACTAACAGCCATACACTTCGATTTACTCACACAGGCCGAAACGTACAGTTACAAATTGATACAACTTTCAGCTTGTTAAATAAAATTTAAGAAAAGGTCCACTAATATTAGCGGTAAGAAAGATTGTGCAACCCCTTGGTGTAGAATTCCGTGAAAGGATAATCATAAATACATAAATGAATAGTGTATTATCCTAGGCTAGGATCGATGGGCGTTTTGCATAGGTTTTAAGTTTAACTATACAAGAAACCCATCCCAGACCCGTAAGCAAAGCAAAAGCTAGAAACAAGCCAAAACCAATTTTACATAAAAATATAAATTATATAATGAATTATGGGTATCTACATACATATAAGTTCGATTTGTGCTCGCACTTGAAAATGTGTACGTAATTCGTAGAAAACTGGATACTGGATATCACACAACACACACAGTATCGGTTTCAGACAGAGTTTGCAGCTCAATACATTTATAGAATATCGCCCTAGGCAGCCATCAGCTTGTCCTTTTTGTTGTTTTTTGTTTTGTTTTTTAGTGCAACGATTTTTTTTATTATTTTTGTTTAGTGAACGTTGAGCGAGTTCTCACTTCGCAGACTCTGTAGTCACAACACAATTGTGATCTTGATGTGTGCGGCTATTTGAAATTCTGTGCACTAATACATGTAGACATGTTTACATGAGCTCGGACCTCGGAGTTCATATCTGAGGGACACCCACTATTAAGTGCTTTAGTGAAAAAACCTAAGGTTGGCCAACACGCCAATCATTGCGGTTTGATTGAAACACATCCACATTGATATATGTACTTCAGTTATTTCTATTGTCCCTTAGCAATAAAACATTTTAAACACGACCTTTGGCAACAAATAAACTCTTAGAAGAAATTAAGCATTTTATTTGACTGAGTTAGGAAATAGTAACATTGGAGTCACCTGCAGTGATGCTAACCTCGGATTTGGAGGTTTTGGGCCTACAGTCCGGGAGGGTTTTTTTTTGCAAGGTAACCTCAATATTAGTGGTAGGTACTCCCCATATAAAATGTTCGTGAGCTTACAATGACTGCATACCAAGCAACTGCAACTGCATTCGAACAACGGTAGGTACTTTTGAAATTTCGACATAGGTATGTATATCGAAAACGGTCTATACGATTGTATCAAAAATTTATTTCTAAGGTATTGTGGTCATTTATAACTTGAAAGCAAACACCAGTTTTTCTCTATGTTATCGTACAATGGACTTTTGAAAATAGTCATATTTTTAAAAAAAATTTTGTTTGTTTACCTACCCGAAAACGGCAATAGCGATTTTGACCAAAATGCAAACTTAGAGTCAAATTGATATTTTCAAAATTATTGTCTAATTACTTTTCAATTGAAATTGCCGAAAACGCTTATTTTAAAAACTGCTCATATCTCAAAAACCCCATTTTTGATTTCGATAAAACGTTAAAAACAAAGTATGGCTTTTATCATGAACAATATCATACACTCAGTTTTCAGCTTAATAGTTACGCAATAATATTTTTCAAATTAAACATTGCAATATTTGGTACTGTTTTGTCTGCCAAATTTTACAAAAGCCGCTCTAACGATTGACCAAAATACATATTGAAGGTAACATAAGTATTCTAAATAAGATTCCGTACTTAGATTTCCTTTTAAAAAATTCGAAGTCGTCATATATTATTTCTCAAGGAATACTGCAGAAATCACGATCTATGTATTTTCACATATCTACGGTATATTTTTCTCATACCTATCTACGGTTTATTTGACCCGTAGCTACGCAAAACTTATTTTTAGCAAACACAACCGACTTCTTCTGTATATGCATCTTAAAATAATTCCAACCATTTGGGGCTTACATAACTAGAAAATCAAACTTCATTTGCACCCCACACACGATATTCAATTTATAACTCCTAATGCAAAATTCACAAATGCCTGAATTCTTACATATATAGGTATATCTATGTAAAGATATCGGTCTATCCAATCATTAAAAACTTTAGTTGTATTCCAGTAAAAAATAAAAACATATCCTAGTAGCTTAAATACAGAAACTCCTACTAGGTAGGCTGTCCTGTTCTCAAAAATCTTGTGAAGTGTAAGACCTTATAAAAAAGTAAAGCAGGCGCTTATAACTCTCTAGCCAGAACTTTTGACAATTGCCTGTTACTGAGAGCTTTAACTTTTAAAAACTTATATTGTTATTTGATATAACTTCCATATGAGATAAAAATCCAAAATTTTTGTTTTGCTTTATCTAGCATCGAGAAAGTTTCGTTCGACCCAGTCGTGCACTTTATTTTTATTACATTAACGAATTTAGGCGGAGAAGAGTTCGCCGGGCCAGCTAGTATAACATATAACTGAAAATATATTTGGCGTAAGTGGAGTGTTTTATAGGTCGACAAATACTCGGGTATGAAAAAAGTGTTTCAGATAAGCAGGTTTACTGTATCTGAATAGCTGTTAGACTCTCAGATGCTTGACAGATGTAACGTGGTGCAGTGAAAGAAGGCCTACGATGAATTTATATTTGGCCAGCATACCAATTACTAAGCCAATTCTGTAATCGTATAGAAAATTGTTAGCCTCTAAAGATAGTCCATAGAAGTGAAACTTTGGGTTAGTGGTCTTGCAAAGAGTAGTCTGCCCCGTACTAAGTTCAGGCTTGACCCACTGTTATACCCGTCGGCCGAAAAGGTTTACCCCTTGCGCTTGCCGGTAGTACCCTAGAAGGCTTGTTCAGGTTATACACACTTATTATTGGTTTTATTGGCAATGACTTCTAACCGAAATGTGACCAAATTTTAGTGAACAGTAAAATTTGTTTTCATGTGTTTCTGAATCAGTTTTACCACAAATATCAATAAGTTGTAGTGGCAAAACCTCCCGTGGTCAAGAAATACTTAGGACTTATAATTTACAATTTTATTTACAATCTGCTTTTATTTTTCCAAAGACAATTCTGTTTAATAATCTTAATTTGAATTAGAAAACGGTCATATGCATTTTTTGAGCTAGGATATGGTGCATGTACTTCTACAGTTGCACATTGAGGAAATGTTTTTTTTTTTGCGATTAGTTTTATTATTTTATAATGAAATGATCCGTTCTATTGAACTCGAACTTATAAAGTATGAGAACATGCAAAAAAAAAGTTTGGCGAAAATAGTAAGAAACGTATATTTTTTTTTTCATCCGAGGGTAGGTGAAAATCTTCCAAAGACACTATGAGAATAGCAAGCGCGTTTTCATAGTAGTGTCAGATTTTTACTGACGTAAAAACACCACCCCCTGCAACTAAGATATAACTTATCAAGCAATTTTTCTATCATGAAATAACAACTTTTGACAGATTATTTTCCAATGAAAGATCCTGCGTGTTCCGCAAACTAGACGCGGTTAATCTTATCTTGCCAAGTCGAACGGTTTCGTTCTTTGTAGTCGGCGCAATAAATTGCTCTCGTCCAAGACTTGTCGCACATCGCACTGTATTGTTAATATCGGTTTCTATGCTTTCTCGCGAAGCTTCTAGTTTCAGCTTCGATTGTTGGAATTCCGAGATCCCTATGGATATCGTCGTTTCTAATATACCATGGTGCTTGTACAATTTCTCTAAGCACTTTATTTTGAAAAGTTTGTATAATATTGGCATTTGTTTTCTTGGTACAACCCCAAAGTTGTATACCGTAGGTCCACACCGGCTTTAGCACTTGCTTGTATAAAAGCAGTTTGTTCTCAGTACTGAGCTGGGAATGTTTTCCGTATCACCATTGAACTGTCAGATAGACATGAAACGTAACGCCATCTATTATCGATCAATCAAAAAGCCAATTTTGTTTCATGTGTGGTGGCGCTGTCCACGTTGACTGTGCCATTTGATTCAGTTGCGCAGTTTCTTCATTCGTTGCTGTTTCAACGTCCATATTGTACTTTGCGAATTCGTGTTTCGTTCGATCGAATAACGTTTGCAGGCCATTGCGCATTACAGATTCGGATTTCTTCAATGCGATTTTGTGAGTTTTTATAAATTAAAATTGATAATCTTATAAAGAAATTGGTGTAGTTCTGTTAGATTTAGAATGAATTTGACTGTCTGTCTTTAAATGCTTTGCGTTCGTAAATAAATATAGTAAATGCCACCTTATAGAGGACATCTGCAGGTACAACATAGGATATCCAATAACTCGATAACTTAAATGGTTTTTAAATAAATACTAGGAGAAATTTGAGACATTTCTACAATTTTCATTCTCAAATCACCTGGTACCGTAATGGTAATAAGAAGGGAAACGATTTATTCTGTGCAGGGGTAAGAACTATTTTCTACTCTCTGCACAAACGGAGGTTTGTATCTGTATCTGTATAGTCTATTAAATGGAAAGGAGAGAGATGGCATCTCATTAAAGCCTGAAGCGGCATATACATATACACTTCATATAGGTAGGTACTTGCATGGGCAATGCAATCATTACTCTCAGTATGCATGCACAAGTGATGTAAAATTATCTTTTCAGTACTTTTCACAAGAAGAAATTGTAACTTTTAGGACTGAAGTGTAACTTTGTCGTTATGAAAATTCGTAGGTATATAAATATTAAGTTAAATATGCCCACATACTTTTTACTACATATGAGCTTAGTAATCATGATTTTAAAAAACAAGTATGTTCCCTCCTTGGCCTTTAAATAAAATAAGTCGATATTTTGAAAACTTTATTGGTGACATATTATTATGACCATAATAAAAACTACATTGTTTTCGAAAACAAACGAATTTAGACTTTCAAAGGATAAAATAATAATAATAGTTGAGTCTCACCTCAGGATTTAGGCTTTTTAATCCGCCTTATCAATATTATTATTTGTGAGTTCTTTTGTAACGGAAAGCTTTCAATTTTAAAATTCTTAGTTTTAATACTTCATTGAACATGTATTAACTGATACAATTGTATCCGCTTTTGGCGTGTGGGGCGTGGGATTGAAAGAGATAGGGTGCGAAATGTATACGGGACTGAAAGAAAATGACTTAACATTTGAAACGAATGTCTGTTAAAATTACGGAAGAGGAAGACAAATTATTTTATGCAGTGGGAAGAAATATCTGTTATTAGCCAACTCAAGCGTTATGGGAATAGATATTTTTTTGCGAAAAAAATGGCCCCCTACAAGATAACAAATTTCGTAGATCTTTTTTCCATCAACTGTTCTGAAACCACATTTTGCACGGGCGAAGCCGGGGGTACAGCTAGTTTCTCTATATTTGATATCGAGTTCTTTACGTTTCATTTTCACGTGCGAATTCCATTTCAGCTTTGCGTCGAGTGTCATTCCCAGGTATTTGGCCTCGTTTGCAAAGGGTATTCGGGCCAAGTTTAGAAAAATTGGCAAGTCATTAGTTTTCTTATAGGTGAAATTCACAGATTTAGTTTCGTTGAGGGCGATCCGCCAGTTCCTTGTCCATTCATTTACCTTATTCACTGCGGTTTGCAGTTTTGTATAGTAGTTTATTCGATTGTGTTACCTACTGCTAGGATAGCTGTGTCGTCGGCGAACGTAGCAAGGGTAGTGCCATCTTCCCTTGGTATACCGCTTCCTTGCGGTACAAGTATGTGCAAATTTTAATATGTTTTTGCTTCTAAATTTGGTGTACTAAATCGGTGTCGAAAGTTAATTACATTTCTAGCATTATTTCAATTTAATATTCATGTAACATGCTATTTATAAAAAGATATTGATAACATATAATATTATATGAATGGTAGAAGTTGGAATATTTGTTTTTATTTCCACTTTTTTACAATCAAATTTAATTACTGTGCACTTCATTAATTGTTTCCAATTTAATCTGCTGTAGTTCTATGTAACAAGGTCAGATAGAATTCTTATTTTCTTAGTAAGAGTATCTACAATTAAAAGTTTATTGTACAACGCAAACAATTTTCAATACACTGTTTAAAATGAAAATAAAATCATTAGAAGGAAAACTCATTGAAAGATAATATAAGTAGGTATATAAGTGAGCATAAATGCTGTACTTATTCGTTTGTCTACACCTACAGATGACATTAATTTGTAGTATGTGTGAAGATTATTTGCAAGAAAAAGCGCCAAAATATTATTTTGGCATTCCGCGGTCACAGTTGAGAATTTGCGCTGTCAGTTCGAGTAGCTGTTAAGTGGAAACATTAAATAGGAAATGTTACTTTAAAACACATTTGTAACCTTGAGACAAGTAATGGTAACAAAAATGTAAACAAGTAACCATCTTATTGGAATACATTTATCAACACAAACTTGAGTCAAATATACCGTGTGGTGACTATAATTGAAAGTAAATTTGGATAATAGTCACGAATTTCTACTTGTTATTAATGTGTTGTGTCCCGTTAAGATACCTGTAAGCATAGATGGGCACTTCTGGTCAGTCCGCATGATTCTCTCTGTTCGACCTTTACAAAAGGCCATCTTGCGTTCACCTTTATGTGACCATCTTCCCGCGATGGGCTTTATTGTACAGAGCGGGATACACAAAAGGGACATGTGTTCATACGCTTTCTCAGAGCTTTGAGGCCGTTGTGATTGACCTTCACAAGCTGGGATTTTATAACTACTCACCCTAAGTCCCATGTGTTTTGACTCGACCTTTATCGGTAGTTCCGTCCCTTATCTTTTTGTTCCCAACATCACGGCTGTCCCCTTCATTTCATCGCCTTAGCACTGACATTTGAGAATCGAGATATAATGCCAAAATGTTAATTTTTTTTTGCTTTTTTAAGGTATCTATACCTAGCATATTATTTTAATTTAAACCAATGTTTAAATTTCATAATAATTGATGGTGAAACGAAGATTGTTGCGCTTGATATTTCAAAGGCATTTGACAGAGTTTGGCACCAAGCTCTTTTGTCGAAAATGCGTGCATATGGGATCGATGCGTCTCTTCTTCAATGGATTAGAAACTACCTCTCTGGCCGTTCAATTCAAGTTGTATTGGATGGCTTCAAGTCTGAAATTCACCATATAAATGCTGGTGTTCCCCAAGGCTCCGTTTTGTCTCCGACTCTCTTTCTCATTTTCATAAATGATCTCCTGTCTGTAACTTCTAATCCAATCCACTCCTTCGCCGATGACAGCACCCTCAGCTTCTCATATTCATTCCAAGACTCACGTCCCTGCTCTTCGGTAGGGATGCCAGATTAAAAAATACGAAAAGGGGGACAACGTGAGTTTTCTAGGGAGGACAAGTGTTAAAGGGGGACAAATATTTTTTTTTATTGTTGATCACCAGAGTCCAAAAAATATGAAATAAAAATAGCTTTGAAAGTTTTCTTGCACTTCAAATGGATGTGTTCACAAAGAATCTTGTTAAAAATATTAAAAGAAAGTATTTTAAAAATTTTCAGTTGAATGTTTTCTTTTATTGAATTTTGACTTATTAAGGGGGACAGTAGTTTGTGTTAGGGGGGACAAACAGCATTTTTGTATGAAAATGGGGGCTGCCCCCCCTAAAGGGGAGCGTATGGCATCGCTACTCTTCGGCCGTAGAACTGATGAAACGGCAACGTATGTTAGCTCATTAAATTCCGATCTCGACAGCATTATAAAATGGCGTTTAGCCAATAGAGTGGAATTTAATGCTTCCAAAACACAATGCTGTCTGCTGTCATTAAAGCGAAACCAGAATCCTCAGCCATTATCCATGAATGGCACTTGCATCGCCGAAACCGAAAGACTTTCCATTCTCGGTATGTGTGTCCATGACAAACTTCGTTGGAATGACCACATACATGAAGTCGCCAAGAACGCTGCGAAATGTCTAGGTTTCCTCAAACGGTGCAAGAAATATTTTACCCCTTCTGATCTGGCTGCCATATACAAGGCGTTCATTCGCCCCAAACTTGAGTATAACTCTCATATCTGGTCTGGTGCGCCCAAAACCTCATTGCACCTACTGGATAGGATACAGAATCGTGCTTTAAAACTTATTGGAGACACAAATATAGCGAATTCTATAAACTCGCTCGAACATCGCAGAAATGTAACATGTCTCTCATTGTTTTATCGCTATTTCTATAAACAGTGCTCAAGCGAAATCGCCAGCTGCATTCCACCCCTTCAACAATTCAATCGCAATACTCGCCAAGCCAGGAATGCCCATCAGTTTACCCTCCAGCCTACTTTCGGTCGTACTATGAAATATAGAGATTCCTTCATAAGCCGTACCACGCGAATGTGGAACGCCTTGCCCGGCTCTGTCTTTCCCCCTCGGTTCAATTTGCAGACATTTAAAACCAATGTGCATCGGAATCTATCCTATCTTCTCTATCCCAATTTCCCTAACCCCGCGCTGTGTACTTCAAACTACACCATAAGAGTAGTCATAACCTCTTTAGTGCGTGTTAATTATAAAAAAAAAAAAAAAAAAAAAAAAAAAAAACCACTTTCTCACATTACTGCCACTGCCAGCGAATACCTCATTCTAAACATAATTCATTCCCACGCATCACAATGTATCCAAAAGCATCAATGCAAATTAACAGATATACCAAATGACTGCTGTCTGCTACTAGCCGAAGTATCGCGGAACAGCATCCCCAAGCAATAATATTAAATGTGCAGCACTGCAAATACAACTTGTGTACAAGTTCGAAAGGCAGGCCACACTCCCCATAACAAACAACGATTAACCCTAGAGATACGGAATGAGGTTGGAGATTCCCAGTGAATTGTGATTGTAAACGAACCACAAAACAAATCGACCGCAAAAATCGCGTAAATAATTACAAAATTCCAACTAGTGGTCTAATTAAACGTACATCCTGAATGTCCTGCGAATGCTCGCTCTTCTTTCTAATGAATTCTGTTTCAACTTGCCAACTGAAGTGGAATTCTATGGAAGGGATTCCGGATTCCAATTTGAAATTGAACTTTGTTTCCCTTTCGGTCTTGGTGAAATCCTTTGTACGCTGAAAAGTTAAAAATGCGCTGAAAACAAGATCGTGCAATAAACGCCTAAAACGAATAGATGTGCACTAAGTTAAGACAATATGCGCTCAACTCTGACCTCGGAATAGTTAAAAAGTTTCATTTAATATTGCGAAATTTCACTCCACGGCCTCCCTGCAGTAGGTACCTACTCGTGTCGTTGCGAGGAACCTTCAAAGTTGAGTCTAGCATGCAATGTAGTAACACGAAAGTATGCAGTATTTTTAACTTTTTCGATTATACGTATAGAGAGAGATATTGTATTCGTACAAAATTTCGAGCTCGAGATGTTAATCAGTTCTGACATTACGATGATAGAAAAACTCAATAAAGTGAGTCTCGAAATACTGTCCGTATATTTGTCTGGCTGTAGGTATGTAGGGTAAAGGTGTCAACAGTGAATCAGAGTACACAGTGAATAACTTGCTCTCATAACGTCTCTTTTTATTTTAAAATAAATCTGAAAAAGAGAAAAGAACACATTTTCACTTCCCCTCGCAACAGACTATCAGTCTGCGCGATTGCGATGTCGAAGATGGCTATACTCGTGTATTTGTGTTTTCTGCATAGGTAAGTCATTTTTTTTTTCTGTTTTATTTTTTATCTTATTTAAAAAGTGTGTATTGTAACTTCATTTGAGTATATTATTTGTACTTTTGCTTATATATCCTTGCCAATTCTTTTCGATTGGATTACTTTGGTGAAATATTTTATAAATAATTATTAACATGTTTTTGTGAAATGAGAGCAGTGTACACAGTGAATCAGTTGGAAGTGTTACACAGTAAATCCTTCGATGCTTCAAAATTTTGCATTCCATGTTAATTTTTCAAATACGGATGTTCGATAGAAGCTTATAGCAATAATTTTTAGCAACTGTTAAGTTTTTTTTTTTATTTATTTCTATATTATATTTGAAGAGTTTTTATTTTGATACATATGTTATGAAAAAAACTTGTGTTTTTACTGAATAAATTGATTTTAAATATCCCTGTTTCACTGTGTACCATGCACTGATTCACTGTGTACACCCATAGTACACAGTGGATCACATGCGAAGGGTAATTTTAAATATACTTTTTTGTTATCTCAGTATAAATAAAGCTTCGGGTTCTTATGATTAAAATGAGGATAAAACATTGAAAAAGCTGTGGAAAAAAATTAATAGCTATACTACTATAAATGCGAGCTCTACGGCGCAAGAAGTAAAAAATTATCCACTGTTGACACCTTTACCCTACCAAGGCCTAAAAACTTAAGCTCCAACGATTTCAACCAAAATTGATTGTTAAGCTTAAGTAGATGAGTTTAACATGAATGCATACTCAGAATTTCATTAGAAGAATCAAATAGCGGTACTTTTGAAATTTCGACATATGTCGAAAACGGTCTATACGATTGTAACAAAAATTAATTTATAACGTACCATGGGGATTTCTATATTAATAGATCATTTTTTCTCTATACGACTAGCGCTAAACGAAAAACGAGGACAAAACAAACCGTGATAAGAAAGAAAAACTGCAAAATGTGAACGAGGGTAGTCGATTCGACGAAGCATATACTTCTAGGCGGTTGTATGAGAGCTTGTAAAATAGTACATTACGCTCTTATAAATTTTTAACCAGAACTTGCAAAATTGCCTTTTATTGAGAGCTAAAACTTATAAAAACCCACATTTTTATTTCATATATGTACCTACTGCCAAATACCATATCGAATGAACATCCTAAGAGTGAATTTTATTTAACACTACCTATTCTTACATTTTATGTACGGTTGCTTCTGAACCTATCAATTAACTCAACCAAACTTGAACGAGAAATTTTCGTTCGAACTAGTTGTGCACTTTATTTTATTCACAAGTGCGGGTGGCTCTTACATATTATGTAGGGCCGAGAACACATAAAACATGTTCAAACTGTTGGTGCAAATTATTTGCATTGTTTGGGGGACAGAATCTTTAGTAATCAGAGTATAGATGCTGTGAAGTTTCGTAAGGAACCTTCTCTTCTTCTATGTACAGCTACAAATAGTATTTACAAACAAACTCTAAGAATCATATAAAAGGCTTTTTTTTGTATCATCATACCCTTCCGACAGAATTGATACTATCTCCTACTGTAGGATCCACACTGCATCAATGCACAGCGAATTCAAACCTTAAAATATTCATTATTCATTCAGTTTATGGTCGCGGTCGGACTAATGACTTACGTTAGCAGCGTTGCGAATCAATAAGTATCATCTGCACGGATGCCCATGGAAGCCAGAGCTCAAATTTCGTAACAAAGCAGAGAGAATCCGAACATTTCTTAGTTGAGTAAATGTGAATAGAGGATAATAGCACCCAAACAGTGAGGCAAGGTTAGGTCTACGAAGGAAAACATTTAAATGTTGCCATTATAAATTGTTGGCAAACGTTAAACATTCAGCCTCTCCCATACAGATGTGCAAATACGACTGTGACGTCTGGATTGGACTTGAAAGTTCAGTGGTTGCGGCTGAAATATTTTAATGGAAAGATAATAGGCATGCCTTTGTTTTTGGGTTCATAGCCGTTCAAAGAAGAAATAGTTCTCTTTGTCTTTGTATGAAAGTTGAGACTCATTATATTTTTGTGGGTTTGTTTAAGTCAGGTACCTATATTTAATGAGGATAAGCTATACATGCTCACCAGGCTTGACATTGCTTTTTACGAACAAGTGAGGAGCAAAGGTCATCCAGAACGCAGATCAATTCTTCAATTAAGGCCAACAAAACTGATCTCGCAGTGTTACGGATGGACTTTTCGAATAACTTCTTTTGAAGGTATTTGAAAGAGCAACAATAAAATTATTTATGTCTTAGAACTTAGCCACTTATAATCAGATTTCGTAAAATAGTTGTTTGAACATCTGCAAACCGAAGGGAAGACTTTTTGTTATTCGAAGTAGCAGCTTTGTAGGCGAAGCTTGAACTAAGAATAAAGTACGGCAAATGAAACAAATTCACACGTTTCAGATCAAACCAAACATTATTGATCTGTCATTTCCCAGGAAATATCAAATTTTAACCATGAATTGATTCACACCGAAACAAAGCGCCGAAATAGTGACACCGTACGTTGAAAATATTTGTTCAGTTGTGTTAACTTAACGTGCATAGCGGCTGATGTTGGCTCCATTATGTCTGCCCATAAATGTTTGAAAAAGTTGTAGACACTTACAACATGACGGTGCTCCATGCCACACTGCAACGAAAATTTTTTGGACGTGTGCTTTCATTAACTTGACACCCAGATCTTCAGACCTATCCCCGCCGAACTTAATTTTGTGAGGTTATTTTGAAGCAAACGTCAGATGTTCGTTTTCATAGTATACATAACATCATTGAATAGAAAGTGGTTAGGCAACACACATCACAGATAGACTATATGACCCAGAATTAAAATTATACAATGGTAGTTAAATTGCATTCAGGAAGGCTATTTTTTGTAGCGAAAACAATACTCTTAGGGGATGAAATGTTTGATGAAGATGAGGAGTGTCACTTCTAATAGAACAAAAGTTCTATAAAATTTTCTAAAATTATGTTACTTCAGGTCAGATAGTAAATTCTAAAAAAGCGCACGAATACTTTGGATGTTCTAGAATATAATAGATGTTGTACCTACCTATTCAAAATCAAGTCCAAATAAAATGTAAAAGACCAAATTAAATTAAAATACCATCATAATATACGGAAATTGCTTTTTATGTTATTCAGTATTCACATACCGACATAAAAAAAATGGCGCATCCGTTATATAAAATCCAAGTTAAGAGCTAAAAAAGGCCAATATCCTCCCACCTCCCTTGCATTTCCTCATTTGAATTCGCATCTCCTGTCAATGCCAAATAGTCAGCATTAAACCGCTTGAGCATCTTTGTAAGTGCACATATAAATCTGAAACATTTAATTAACATGTTATCAAATAATTGGGTCCGGTGCGTTTGTCCCGGCGATCCATCCATAATTTATTGTTGATTTTGCTACCGAATTTCCTCGCAAAAATGAATCGCTCTTTCAAAGCAACCCGTTTTGAAAAGTCGGCCAAACAGAGCCATCTATGCTGTAAGCACAGATAATATAATAATAATAACGGCTGTTGAGTGCTGACAACGACTTTTCCACTCTTCCACGTATAACATAACATCCAACAAATCAGTTTCGTGCAACATGTGCTCAATGATGGCGGTGGTATCGTGATTTAGGAGTGCGAAATTACGGTCAGAGTTCGACACAACGGAACGGTGAGAAATCACTCTGCTGCTCTTGAAAAAGTAGCAAAATTTCATTTGAGCAAGTGTGGCGCGGACATGGGTGCAGGGTGGTGGTCGGTGGATGGGTGTCGATGGCCGTGTGCTATACTGTGGTGTTGATAGCGAAGAATTGAAAGTACATTGCCACGCCAGGATCTGGAATAAATCACAGAGCGGCAGTGGATTATCTACAATCCGCACCTAGAATAGAAGGGCTATAGTATAGCACAGCAGTGGTGCGAGTGTGACGCAACAATAATACGGCCAATGCGAGTGAGTAACCGAGTGAGTGAATATGCAAACCACTTATTTCCTTTTTTTTTGCTTTTTGTTTCCTTCGACTCGTTAGTCAATCAAAGGAAAGTCGAACACTCATCGAATGCAGGCGAATGAACGGATATTGATGGCCGACCAGGACGAGGGAGGTGGATCGGAACGAGAAACACCGAACGACTGAACACTCGGTCCGGGCCCGGGGGCGAGGCGGCTTTGATTTTCCATCATTAATGAGGCGCATTTTGTAAAGACGGATTTAAGGCCATCGCCGTTTGCGATTGTGTATACATACATACGTATATAGCATTTCATTTCATTTTCATTTCATTTATTTATTGATGGCTTACATATTAAGATAACAATGATCTTATAAACTAGTGCAAGGCCTATATATAGTTCATAAACAACAAGCTACTTAGCATATTATTGTTACATGAATAGTTAAGTTCTCAATACTGCTTCTAATATAAGAACAATAAAATAAACAGAAAACAAAAAACATCTCTCTTTTCACAAGCAAAACTACAATCTATGTACAAAGAATTAAGAACGTTCAATTAGTCTGACATTGTCTGGAAGTAAGACTGTAACCCAATCCGAAATCGCGAGACGGTACTTGACCTTCTCAAATGCCGTGGAAGTGAGTTCCAGAGACGTGTTACATTGACGAAGAACTGGCGTTCCGATGTTAGATAACGATACCGCGGTTGAACAAGCTGTTGGGATCGGTTAGATAAACAAAAACGTAGTCTGTTAAATAAATAACTGGGTTGATGTGTATGAATATTATATTGAATAACAATACAAGTGATCGAAAACATAAAAGATGGTCGAAGGAGATATTATAGATCTGTCGGGAGAAATTGGAGATATGGTCGAACCGCCTCAAACCATAGATATAACGTGCGATGTTATTAAAGGCAACGTTAAATTTTCTTCTGCTGATTGCGTCACATTTACAGAAAATTTCGCAGCCATATGTGAGTGTTGGAACAACGAGTGTCTTGGCAAGAAGTAATCGTGTGCTCAAAGGCGTAAAGTGTTGTGAGGCCCATAACACTCGCAGTATGCCATAAACTTTGCCTACTGCTACATTAATATGTGTATCCCAAGATAGTGTCCTATTAAATAGCATTCCAAGATTTTTTGCCGTTTCAACATATTCTACGGTCGAGCCATTTAGATGAATTTCAGGAAAATAAGATAGATCGACGGGGTTCCGACTAATCACTAAACATTTAGATTTTTTAGGATTAAGGAATAGACCATTCCTCTCTGCCCATATTGAGATCCTTTCTAGATCTATGTTGACTCTACTTGCGCAGTCTTCAATCAACCCGAGAGAGCAACTATTAAATAATTGGACATCATCTGCATACATATGTATGGAGGATGAGCTGACTATGGATGGGAGCTCATTGACATACAATGAAAAAAGCAGTGGTCCTAGAATGGAGCCCTGGGGAACCCCTCTTGTTGTAGGAAGGAAATCAGATAGCGTATGGCCAATCGCAACAGCTTGTTCTCGGAACTTAAGATAGGAAGACACTAATCTAGTGGCCGAAGTAGAAAACTGGTAACTCTGTACTAGTTTGTTGCACAAATTATTATGATCCACAGTGTCGAATGCGTTTGAAAAATCGAGGAGAACTAAAAAAGTTGCGTAGCCATCATCTATTGACCTTCTTATGTCCTCTAAAACATTGATAACAGCGGTTGTGCAACTGTGGTATTTGCGGAAACCGGATTGCATTGTTGATAAAAGTTTACATGATTGGATATGGGCATTAATTTGCTTTTGCATGATTCGTTCAAATACTTTAGAAAAGTAAGGTAGAATGGAAATGGGTCTATATTCATGGCTATTAACGCTCTTTAGGATAGGTAGAACTTTCGCCAGCTTCCATTGAGTAGGAAAGACACTAGTTGTTAAAATGGTATTGAAAATATGTGTAACAGAGGGTAGTATAATTGGTGGAATGGCCTTAGCAAAGAGTGGGTGTATTCCATCAATACCGGCTGCGGTCGATTTAATGGATAAGACACTAGCAACTACGTCCATACTATCTACACCAGAGAACTCGAATATTCTTTCATCTGGATTCAGAGGACTACGTTGGGGTACGGAGGTGCTTTGAGGTATTTGGTTTAAAACAGGAAAAGGAAGAGTTACAAATGTCTGATTTAGAAAATTCAAATCAAAATTGGTGTCGAGGCCTGTGTCACGCTTTCCAATTCCAATATCTCGCAAATTTTTCCAAAGTTGTCGGCTTTTCATTGCTGGGTTTAATTTAATGCCATAGAATTGTGTTTTCGAAGTACGAATTTTGGAAACCACCAGATTACGTAGTGTATGATAAAGACGTAGATGGACGTCTAGTCGAAAACGTTTCCACACGTTGTAGGCTCGATTACGTTGTAACATGAGAATGCGGATTTCGTTTGAGAACCAAGGACATTGGTCATGTTTAGCCATTTTAACTTTAGTAGGAACATAGTTATTAAAAAGTGTGTTAATATTTCGGGTTAGGAACTCAACTTGATCAAAAGGGCAGGACATGTGCAAAACACGCTCCCATTCGACTTTTCGGGCGCTTCGCTCCAAGCTTATGTAGTTAATATGATCAAAATCTCTATATTCGTAAGATGCTCCAGACAAAGTTATAAGAAAATCAAACGACAAATATATTAGATCGTGTCTGGAGAAAGCAGGTGCTGACAGTTGATCATATAATAATAGAAACTTAGTATCACTTACAAAGAAAACGTCTAAAAGTGTACTAGATACAGAGGAAAAATGAGTGGCGAACGTCATATTAACCGGGAATAAGTTAAGTGCTCTCATACCCTGTAGAAGAGAGCTCTCTACAAAAAGGTTACTGTTAAAATCACCACCAACTATTATTTTGGGGTAACAAACGGATATTGTTTCCAGTAATTCAAACAACGGCGTAATGTCAATATTTTTATTAGGTCTATAAACGGACCCTAAGAGCAAGCTGCTTGTTCCTGACTTAAGTTCCAGAAAAACATAGTCAACCTGGCTTCCGACTCCAGACTTACACTTCAAATTGTATAATATGCCTTTGCGTACATAAATTGCCGATCCACCCCCAACTCTCCCAATCCTATCACCACGAAAGAGCTTATAACCATCCACCCTATAGACACTATCATTAAAATTACTATTGAACCAAGTTTCTGAGACACAAACGGCATCAACTTTAGATCCAACAAACAAATCCCTAAACTCATCCAGTTTTGGATACAAGCTTTGTGCGTTTATATGACAAACCTGCAGACCAATCTTTTGATTACTTAATACGCGTAACATAGAACGAAGGACTCCATCACTGCTTCCGTCTGTAGAAACTCCACGAATCTCATTAGAAACCATTACTAAAGATTATACGTCTTAGTTCGAGACAGCCAGATCAATAAAACGATTAAAAGAAAAAGGGAAGAAGAAAAACGAATAAGAAAAATATGTAGTTAGCGAAAAGAAAAAAGAGATGTATTGCGTATATAAAATTCAAATTTAAAATTAGAAAGAAACCAA
This sequence comes from Cheilosia vernalis, assembly GCA_949126925.1. NCBI lineage: Eukaryota > Metazoa > Arthropoda > Insecta > Diptera > Syrphidae > Cheilosia > Cheilosia vernalis. The sequence continues at coordinate 43,653,649 of OX421359.1, forward strand.
AAATTAAATTAAAAAAAAGAAAAAGAAAAAGAATATAATATAAAAAATAATAACAATAGTTTAAGAAACGCTGGGAAAAAAGAGAAATAGGGAGGTAACTTAATTATCCGTGTGGGCTGGCAACTCCCTTAGACGTACGATGTTATCGATGTGAACAGCTTCATCAGCAGAGTGACACTTTACATATACGAGGCCGCGGAGTATGTAAACAGAAGACAGTTTGTTTTGTTTTTTTAGTTCAAGTGCGGCGTGTAGTAAATTGTTATTGTTTTTCGTGAGGCACTCGCGCAGGTAAATTGTACGATCCGATTGTAAACCAACATCTTTAAGACAGAGTTTTTTTGTATTAGCTTTCCGGTATTTAGCAAGCGATGTGAGAACAAAGTTCCTATCATACGGCGAACGGAATTTAATTATGATCGTGGAATTGTTATTCTTTGGCCGGGGCCGGAAAATGTCGATAACGATTGGTGGTTTTATGTTGATGGTGTGACAGAAGTGGTTGAAAAATGATTTGAGATTTTCATCGGGAGTGTGGGGGATGCCAAAGAGAATTGCATCACGAGCAACACTTTTGTTGTCGTAGTCCTCTTGAGCGCTTTTGATAACATCGAGTTGTGTTCTTACATCTGACAATTCACTTGAGCAGCCAATTAATTTGATTTTCGTATCCGATAAATCACTATTTACTTGAGATAATGAAGTGTTTAGCTGTGCGATTTCGGATTTGAGCATTTCAATGTTTTTACATGACGTTGTTTGAATAGATTCAATCTGCGTGACCCTAGTGTTGACATTAGAAATACTGTTACTAAGTTCGGCGAATTGGTTTTCCATTCTCAACGTAAGAGTGTCATTATGTTCCTTCATTTTGAATGAGAGCAGATCAATAATGAATACACTTTGTGTTTTAAGCTTCTCGTCCATTTTCTCCCACATCTTATCATCATTAACTATCGGTTTAGTGTTAGTTGTTTGTTGCGGCGATCCCACTGAAGTTCGAGGTGAGTTACGACACAGTAATTCGAGCTTTTTGGTGCACCGTTTATTACCAGACATTTATGTGTACAAGTAGTTGTGAGTAGTTGTATTTATGTTTGAATTCACAAAGTAATGAGAGGTTTGACACGGTTTGATAAGGTTCGACACTGTTTCCGGGGAATTGACACAAAACACGATGAAATAAAGAAATAAAATTAAAATTTTATGCTTTACTGTCACTAGCACGTAATGAATTCTGATTTTGCTGGAGAAACTTTATTATTTCACTACTTTAGCGAACATCCAGTACAGAAAAAAACAATTTGGCTCGTAATAAGTTGCAGAAAAATTACCAGCCACCAAAAAACACGTCTACTCAGTAGCTTGCTTCATCACAAATGCATTGGGCCTGCCGAAAAGACATCTATTGCGGTATGTGTAATTCATGAGTGCGATTTTCATTCACATTGAGTTGTGGTCGGCTGAGCAAGCATGAACATGGGATCGAGGCTATAGAAATATGTAACATGCCCTCGCTGGGGTGGGTGGCAGAATGACTTTTGCATATGGAATTCCATTAAATAAAAATATACCTCCTTTCATTTCAGTTTTATTTGTTTTGCAGTGTAGGTAGGTACTACCTTTGTATATACATTTCTTGGCGCTACTATAGGAATGCATATACAAAGGTACTACTGGACATTTCTTTGTAGAATTGCGTAATCTCAGAAACGAATTCTTAACAGAAATATTTTTTAGTTTCCATACCTACCTACAGAAAGCAGAGCCGTTATGTTACTGTTTGTAAGATGAATGCATCCCCAATTGTTATTCAAGTCTATTTAGGTGGGCCTTACAAATAATATGTTTAAACCTTCACAGTCAATATTTTGTAGGTCACAAATGGTTAATTTTATATACAAAATCTTGAGGTCGTATATAAAATCTCACGCAAACAATACGGCCACTGTGTCTAGTCTTTATAAAGCTTTGAAAAATTCACTGGTATACCTGCCCTAAAATGAACATAAACTTTTTGCCGTTTGTAAGGTGTTTGTCTGGAATAGGGCTGAAAACTTCTTCACCAAATTTACTTGCTTTTCTCAATAATTTTTAGCAAGCTCATCAGCGATCTCATTTCCCTGGCTACCAGTGTGACCTGGGACCCAAACAAGATTCACTGTGTTAGCCTTCCGACTAAGTTCAGAGATAGCTTGAGTTCGAGCCCTAGCTTAGACGAGGTAAGAAGGTTAATCAGTGCTTTTAATGCAGCTTGGATATCACTGCAAACGCATATGCTTCTATAGCCCTTCACCAGTTTGCCACTATATAGACATAGATAAGGTTAGCGAAAATCTCCGCATGGAAGCCAGACGCATGGCTACCTAAGGGGTAGTGTAGTCTAACGTTCTCGCTTTCCACAAAGACTCCAGAACCAGACCCTGTTCGGTTCAATATACCAGCTACGCCGCGTGGTGTTTATCAGTTCAGAAGTGGCCACCGTTGCCGGTACCACTGAAGAACTCATAGTGACCTGATTTCCCGGGAAGTGAGTCTCCATTAGGAGACCGCCTTTGTTTCAGTGCAAGTACCATCAGATTTTTGGTGCGATTCCAGTTTACTTGGTCTGTCCCTTTTGAGAAATTTAACAAGCCTACTGGTTGCACTTAGTGATACGACCTCCTCACAAGACTTCCTATAAGAGTCGTTCTTCGATCTACGTATCAGTCTCTTAAATTCTTCTTGTTTCGATCGATACAGATTCCAGTCTTCTTCTAGGTTGGTTTATAAGAGCGATTTAGGAGCTTCCTGGTTTCGTTGCATAAACACTGCAGCTCGTTATTCCACCAAGGTATCGGTTTTCTACAGGAGTTCTTGTAACTGGACACGCTAATTCGAAAGAACGGATAATGACGCCGCTCAGAGCATGAGCAGACCTCTCTACCCATTGTATTGATCTTAGTTTGAGTGGAGCTTTGACAGAACTGCCATGTAGGTATACTATACACCATTATCTTTTATTAACTATTGATCGACCAAACTTGAACTCAATTTCTCACATTCCATTTAAGTGTTGATTTTTCTAAATAATTGACGTCTTCAAAGCTCTGATTAAAAAATGTCAACCATGTCAATTATCCTGTTTGGTAAAAGAACTCAATCACGATCAAAAATAATTAGCCTCCACTCTATTTTGCACAAACACGAGAAGGACGAAAACAACTCACAAATCTATCCGGCTCTCAGTTTAATTGACTGCCTATGGTATGGTGATGGGATAGTCGTTTCGCTTAAGGACCCGGATATCATGCCAAGACACATATCTTTTCCTAGCTCTCTGACCATGTAATCTCGTCCCTAATTAGGCTCCACTTTCAAAAGTCATTAAGCGAATGGCGAATTGATTTCTAAAAGTTGAACAGAGATCCGCACAGATTCACTCGCACGTTCTTTCATCACTGCGATTATATGGTCTGACCAACTTTGCCCATGAAACTTATGTGTGTTTGTGTCCACTCTGAGTCGTTTCTTCGTTCGCTTCCTTCCTCCCTTTCTTTTCCTTTTCAGAGACTGATGGTTTATTTTCTTCGGGTTTTTTTTAGTAAGAGTTTTTCTTTTCCCGAAGTCGACCACTTGATCTTGATTGTCTACGGTTTCCGTTCAATTAAAGTGCTACAATGAATTTTGGGTTTCTCCCCATGCGATGGTGGTGATGTGAGTGTGTATCTGCTTAATTAAACTTGGCAAGGGTTTTATCTATGTGAAGAAGGAGAAAACACTTTGCGAGACGAAATCCGTTGTCTATTAGTGTGTATACGCCTCGTCTGTACAATGAGGAATTAAAGTTGTTCTGGAGATAGCTCAAGGCGACGATTTGAGTGGTATCTGGAATAAATTGGTTACAGGGATGATGAAATATAATTTAAGGATGTTATCAGTGAGAAAATTACTTTCTGTGAAAAGTCAAAGCAACCCCAGGTAGGTTCAAGCGGATTGCTGCGTCGACATATTTGCCCCTCGGCTGTTTTAGTCTTTCTCGAACTGAAAGTCGTTACCATGCTGTGACCCAGGATAGGGCACACCCATTGCGAATCCCTTGGCAACACGACTACAACTTGTGAAAGTTATCAGCATTCCAGGTGGCAACCGCTCGAAGGACTATATTTAATCAGATTGGGCATGGATCTTCACAGTTCACACTACAGCCCACATTAAAGGAAGACAGTTGAAGAACATTGTTCTCGTTTAAATTATTTTGACTGTAGCCATCTCGCAGATGGATCCTTTAATGTCAGCTAAAATACCCCCTTCAATGGAAAGGTAGCATCTTCTTGTTCATTGTTCCACTTGGCGTTCATCTCTCTGTTATTTATAATAAGGATACTTTTTATCATTCCACTTTCATTTTTACTCCTCCGTCCTCCCGCAGTTGCATACAATAACTTGGAGCGTTCTGATCCTGAAGATAAGGGAAGGATTTTTGAACTTTGACCTAAATTTTCATTTTCTTCTGCTGTATGATGTACTACAACTTGTCATAGCTCATAATATACATTACGCTCCCCCGCTATTCACGTCACATGACTTGGTATTAGTGAAAGTGTACTCGTGTATGCGCTCCGTAATCCGCATGGACTACATCATCACCGGCTCAGGATAAAAGTCAAATTTGCCGCTTAGAAGAAGCGCCCTGGCAAAGAAAGAAAGATGTATCCATATGTATTTGTATACAGCAAATGAAGTTTCTGCTCCCGATACTATGCTGGCAACTTCTGCAGATGACGTAGTGGAAGGGTGCACAAAAAATGCAAGAAACCTTGTGTGTGATGTAACTTTTTCTTCTAGAAAATCTTTTTTTTTTGTAAGGATCTAGATTGCTGTTGACGTTGTCAAGCAGGAGGTGGTTTTATAAAATGCAGAGATGGTATGCGTTTAAAAGTCGAATGAGGGTTGGTCTTGCATAAATGCAGAAATTAAGAGAAGAATCTTTGAGGGCTTGTGGTTAATATGCGGCTGGGCTGCACGAACATAGCTTGAGTAACTTGATTACAAGTGCACGATGCACATCTAACATATGCCAGCATTTGTGTCTGTGCACCTCGGTCCCTCGTTCTTTGTCGATGAATGTGTACTTTGAATATAAAAAGGATTGCAGGTGACGCATCGTGTGGATAATTTAATGGACATGTGGCGAGGTGTAGAATGAGTGCAGAAGGAGCATTTGCTTAAAGGTAAATGCCATTAAGAGCGTTGCACAATGGAAAAGCTGAGTGCTTTATGCGGCTTGAGTATAGTACATAAATTTATATGAGAGTGGAAGAAGGTCTAGGGTTTTTGACCTCTATGCGCTCGTAATATGTTTAAAGTTGCACCTGAATTAATTATTACAAGCTAACGTTGCAAAAGTCTTTCTTCACCTAAGTGGATTTTACAAAATGCAAATGTGACGAGCAGTATATACATATAGACAGCACAGGGGCTCGAGAGATACCTGTAACAAATGCATTAGCTATGTCTGAAAAATTCAAGATAGAATTATTATATTTATACGTAAACATCCAATGATTCCGTGCACTTTTTAGAATTAATTATGATATGAGTAGAATAAAAAAGAATAATTTCATTCGAAAAAAAAATTTTTTTTAGGTTGATAGAAATTAATTAATAATATCATATTATATCTTTCCAAATTCCACAAACATAATTATTAAAGAAACTTTAACCAAGCATGTTTTATATATATAACCATATTGTTAGTTGTAAAGTTACGATGTAGATGGCGCTAGGTGACAAATTTGGCAGGGGATGAATCGTCTGGGTATGAGTTGCTCCCAACCCTTACAAATAATATACGACTGTATCATCCTAGATTAGAACCTATTTTCGAAGGAATGAAATTTACCTACCCCTAAAGGTAAGCCTAATTTTAATTCAGAGATTAGGTCTGCGAGGTTTGACGTTTGGTTTCAATGATGTAAATATTGAAACGAAAATTTTTCGACATAAATTGTTTGCTCTTAATTTGAAAAGTGTTGTTGTACTGTGACCTTTTGGTCGATTGTATGTCGTACCCCCTGCTTACTCCTCAGAGAGGTATATTCGCTCATATGAGTCCAACTTACACTATAATTCCTTTCGGAATCGGCTTAGAGGTTATTGTACTCTTTTTTCTCTTTTGCGGAAGAAATCCGTCCCGTTAGGATATGGAGGTTATTTTTGAAGAGAAAACTTCTTTAGTCGCATTGGGAACTTTTGAGAGTCACCTTCTCGTGACTATTATAAAAATTTATTAATTATTAATTATAGTCACCACACGGTATATTTGATTCATTTTTGTGTCGATAAAATAGATTGTATGACATTACGAGCCAATCGTAAATGGGCATATATATAAAGTAGCATAAAAATAAAAATCGTGAATAGTTAAGTGATGAACAATGAATTTATGTAAAAAGAATTGAAATGCTTAATTTAGAGATTTCATTATCT